>RCWM02000299.1:0-1404576 GCA_003667255.2 Euschistus heros
AGGATTGGATACGAGATGAATTGGATGGTTTAGTAGAGCCCCAAAGCTCAACTCCGTACGTCCAAATAGGTCTAATAACAGTCATGTAAATAAGTCTTTTGTAATGAATTGGGAGGTTTGATCGTTTGTCTAGTAAATGTTGAAGTAGTCTGTAACGACGAGCAGTTTCTTGTCGTTTTAGTCTTGTATGTGGATTCCAAGTAAGACGTTTGTCCAAGTGGAGTCCTAGGTAGCGGATCTGTTCGACAGGGATTAGTGGAATATCATTGAAGGATACTGTTGGACAGGAAGTTGAATACCCTTAAATTTACCAACTCACAAAAATAGAATTCTTCATTGTGACTTAAATCTATTTAGAGCTCTAATAGGTCTGTTTTGGCTCCAGGAAACCATTCGATTACTTCCTAGTCAAATCCATATTATTAGACACATATCACAAAATCCTTACTTATTTTTAATATCATTGTTAAAATTATTATTATTATATCCATTTTCCATTTCATATACTCATGTTTATCAAAGCTATTGTTTATATTCAATTTAATAATAAATGAATGAAAATACTGTACTTTGTATTAGAAACAATAATCCTTTTTTTTTTCTTTGTATAATTTAGAAAATTATACTGCTTTGTATTGTTAACATATAGAATATTGTGCAATGACAGTTGAGTAGGTTTAAGTAGTAGATATTTGTTAAATAAGTTTGGCCTCAAATTCTGAAAAGCTGAGCACTCCAATAGAAAGTGTATAACATCGAATTTATTATCTGATTGTGAGTTACAAACTTTGCAAGGTTGGTTACTGCTAAATATTCTATATTTACTATTACACGATAATTGAGTGCTCTTTTTTGCTCGCTATCCTCAGTTGAAGAAGTAATCTCTGTTTGTATTTTTGAGTTTTCCAGGTAACGTTGCTAGATGTGGGGATTTCCCCCCACTTTTGGGGAATTCCTGGTTTTAGTGGGGAAATGGAAAACCCCCCAAAAAAACTAATTGTAGAATTTTCAAACAACGAAATAGGCCATCTACTGAAATAATGAGCAGTGTCCTACGGGAAAAATAACTAATAAAGTAAAATGGGAATCGTTCTAAGAACACCATTAATCCAAATATGTTAAGCAACTTCAATAGTAATATATATATGACTTAATGTACATAGTAACTAATTCGATTCTGTTTCTTTTTTTTTTTCTCCTTTCTTTTTTTATTTATTTATTTATTTTTTTTAAACAAGCATTTTTTATTTTTGATCTATGAAACTAATAGTGATAGGTTTTTCGATTCCATTGTGGATATTTCAGGAAAAAAAGGTTAAGGAAATATTATCCGAAGTGGGAAAATTAATCCCACTTCATCTGGGGAAATATTTTTTGTCACCCGGCAACACTTCTCAGATGTTAACCCCACCGATTTCCATCAGAACTCTTCTTCGCTGATTACCTCTTTAATGATTCGTTCCTCATCCACACCAACTTTGCACGTTCGTGACAGTATTCCTTCTATAATTGGTTTTTTCCAATAATTTCAAATTCTGCGTTACACAGTATTCAAACCTCCACAGTTTCATGTTCACCTGCAGTTTAATACGAAACGGGTGACGCTATACTTGATTTTATTTTTTTGTTTACTACATTTTTATTGAAAATATTACAAAGTATCTCTTTAGTTTTTAAAAAAAAATTGTTTATACACTTTTGTATAACATAATTAATAAGCCTATTAAATAATATAATAAGGTGATTTTGAATTACCTCTAATAATATATTATTATCGATATTCTGAATTATAATTCTGAAGAATATAACAATAATGTTGAATAACAAATTTTACTATTTATTCGAAGGAATATACAACAAACCTTAAAATACCATTACGAATTTGCTAGTCAAAACTTTATAATATAATATATGATATAAAATATAATAATTATTGTTAAAAGATAAAAATGTAGACCTAATTACAAAAATATATATATCTTAAATCATACTGTCGTAATAAAAAAAAGATTAATTATAAAATATAGTATAGTATAGGGTAAATCACGGTTCATGGTTATAGTTAAGGAAATTGATTGATGCAAAAGAGGATATCGTCTAGACTTTTTCGCAGATTACTATTTTTTTTTACATATTTAGATTCACAAATTCTTGTTCTATTGAATGGTAAATTTACTAAAGCTCTGTATTTTTCCTTGAAATAGATTTTTCAGTTTTTATGCAAATATCCTAAAAATACCAGTTATGGGCACAGTGTATGAGTTATGGTCATAATAAAAACTAGTAATGGTCATATGAACAAAAATTTTGTAAACAATTGTTTTTATTATCTTAAAATTCATATTCATATTCATATTCATATTCCCCCGTCTAGAGAAATGAATAATCCATTTCTCTGACAGGTCCTCCTCTTCAGCAGACAAAATGGGGTCTGCCACCACACTGAAACCTTCCTGTGCCCTTTAATCTTCGAGTTAACGTCATCCTTGGGTTTTTGTACCTGTTATAATAAAAGGGAGTAATAACATTGGTACTAGGTATTTTAAGAAAGAAAAAGATCCATTTCAAAAACACATACTTTTTCGCTATAAATTTTACAGAAGCCCCTTCAAGAATTTCTGCTTTTGCCTGTGTGGCATCATCTTCAGAGTATGAATATCGTATTTTAGGCATAGTTACAAATACATATTTTCAGTATAAAAAGAAGATCTTGAAGAAAAAATAAACCGTAAAAGCAAGTGACCATTATACATTTATACACTGATCATAACTAGTTATGGTCACTGATAGACGAAACATTGTCACCCATGACCAAAACTAGTAAACGTTATCGTATTTTGCTTTTAAGATAATACAATTAAACCAGGGAAAATCTACATTTTTTTAGGAGCAAGAACACTTGTTATGCCAAAAAACTTGAAATGGTCATGGGTGACCATAACTAAAATCATAGATATTTGTAAACCGGTTGTGGTCAGTTGAAAATTTTAATTGATTAAAGCGACAAAATGAAAAACAAAGGGGTCAGAAGAAAAACAGATATCAAAATGAACAGATACATACCTTTAAAATCTGAAATTGGCGAAGAATCTTAAAGCAATTCCTTAATAATGTTCACTTGTAAAATCACACCTACTACACACAGGAGCTATTGCACAACACTAATTCGGTAAAACATTAATTAAGCCAAACGGAAATGGATGGGAGAAAAGGATTCATTAGCAAGTGAGTCTTAAGCCCTTCCGTGAAACGTCTCTTAAAAGGATCTAACAAAGAAAACAAGCAAAGGCTTATTTTTGTTAAAAACGTAAAAACCTGCCCGTAATTGGTGAGGTGACCATAACTAGTGATTTACCCTAGTAATTTAAAATAAGTAATAATTGTTTGAGAAATAAATTATTTGTTTTTAAATATATTAAACAATAACACAGGCCTGTATTTTTTCAGTTTTTTTTGTTTTCGAGTTCTGTTTATGAACCCTCTAGCATTTATGTGCAGAGAATCCTAAAATAATTTATATATTTTTCCTTATTTTCTGAATTTTATTTTACATAAATCAAGGCAAAAGATGATGATTGTAACAAGTACATGATTAACATAGTTTTATGGTTTAATAAATAGTTTTACATTTTAATGTTTTTCAGTAATCAGTAGGAAAAATAAGAAACTATATATAAGATAATAATTAAGTACGGAAATAACAATAATAAATATATAATAACTAGCATACATAAATAATGACTATATGTATTCAAAACAGTCGAGTGTAGGAAGGTTTAGGTTAGAACACGTTTTATTCTTTTATGCGTGTATTTTTGGGGAATTTTTTGTCATAGTTTCCAATTTCTTTTATTAAGCAATTACCTGAATTTGTTTTTTGGCGAAGTATGCTTTGGTTTGTTCGAAGAAGTACTGTTTTAGAGGGAGAAACTTTAGGTTGTAGATCATGGTTAATTTTTTATTATAACGAGGATAACCATCATTAATGACCCTCATCAAAATGTTTTGAACCCTTTCCAGTCCAGTTTATTATTGTTATTTTCACAAGACGAGCCACACAAGTGAAGCATGCGTGATTTGAGCTCGAATTACTGCCTTGCATAGAATAAGCTTCATTTATTTATTTATTTTTTTTTTTAATATGGGTACATTTACAGGTAAAAGTTAGTAACTCTAGATCCCAAGAAACTGCCCTTTGTTGCAGGCTACTTCAGCATTTACTAGACAAACGTTCAAAGCTCCCAATTAATAACAAATGACTCATATACACGACTGTGGTTTGACCTATTTGGACATACGGAGCTGAGCTTAGGCCATAAAACCATCCAATTCATCTCGTATCCAAACCTTACAATCCAAAATTCTTCGGAAAATTCTCAAACCTCCTTATTTTATCACCAATAAACTTATTCATAATGATCTTTATGTTTCATTAGATGCAGATTTAGCCCAAACCAGATACCTATCCTTTCTTAGTAAGCTCCATAACCACTCAAATGTACTAGTTTCTCAACTTGCTTCCCACTTCATTCCCGATAATCCTCCGAGGCGTCTGAAAAGAAGATGGCCTAGAGACCTTCTAGTTTAGAATTGTTATTGGAGTGCTATTGATGAGTAGTTCTTTTCAAGTTTTGACATGTTATTGTAATCATTATCAACACATTCACTTGGTTTATATATTTTGTACAGTTGTAAACTTAAATAAATAGATGAAAAAAAAAGAAAAAAAGAAGAAGGTTATTTTTGAGTTCAGCGCACCAATACACTGTAAGAAATCAGCAAAAGGTGAAAAACAGAACTATCGCAGGCTAGTGTAATCATATAGATTATTAATGCATAACCAGTATACAAATAGTTTAAACATATCATATTTTTTTTATTATATGTAGGCGAATAAACAAGAAAATAGAACATTAATTAAACAGCGGAGATATTTTTTAATAAGAAACAATTATTATTAGGTAATGGGTCTGTAAAAGGTGTCGTAACATCGGTCTCCAATCGTCCCCTATCCACGAACGACCAAAGAAGAAGAAAATTGACCAATTAGAGAAAGAAAAACGACTATAGAAGAAGTCTATTGGCCAGTTTCCTGGTTGAATAATTTAGTTATCATCGAGAAAACTGATCCCCGACCGAGATTATCTTAGATATTGCAAATGGAGTCATAGTAAAAACTATCACACTATCTGACGGTTCATAGCTGCGATAAACGACCTAATATAACACGAACGGTTTTATAAGACTCATTCGGTTCAAAGGAGTAAAGAAAGAATCGTTTTTAGAAACATATTTATATATATTGTGTATTAAAAAGAACGTCCCGAATAAAGCAAATATTTTAATAAAACCAATTAAATAAATGAAAATAAACAAAGGTTTAGTAAACCGTAAATAGTTCGATACCGACATTACCAACCCAGTTCACACACCTCTCTCTAATCCATCCCGTCGAAACCCAAACCCAGTAGTGAACCAGATCAGTAGTGAAGCAATCATCCCTTCTACGTCATGGTCTACCCCTTAGAAGTAAGTAAGAAATTTAGTCATTATTAAATCTTCCGATCTTTCAAGCCCATTTTAATCGTGGTTGTTCAATCACCAGTAAAATATTTACCAGCCAAATATTTATCAGCTTGTAATCTCTCACAATTTCGCATTGCTGAGCATTCTTAATTCACCCGCACGCTAATATTTTTCATAGCCAAATATTCTACGCATATTATTTTTGAAAAACAAACTTTTGTTTGTTCTCCCTTTACACAAGTGGCTATATTTCGCATACATAAGCCAATACTGGAAGTATAATAGAATTATAAATCCTAATTTATGAATTTTTTTAAAGCAAGCCCGAACTGAGTAGTTTCGCAACAGAGAAAAATAGCAAGCTTTTAATTTCGCTTTTTCCTCATAGATTAAAAAAAAAAAAAAAAAACAGAAAAAAAAAGACCTTGGGCGATAGTAAACAGTACATTTGTAGTACCATATCAAGCGAATTGGATAATATAATTTTATTTAATGTTCATTATTTATCCATTATTAATTTATTATTAATTTTTTTTATTAATCGTATTTTTTTCTTTCTTTTTTTTTATTGAGATTAAAATAATTCGATTAGAACTTTATTATCGTTATTGTTATTGTTGCAATGCAGGCGGTGTAGTTCGGTCATATGGGCAAAAATAAACATCAGTAGTTTTTTGCCCTTAAAAATATACAACAACAAGACAATGAAAACTTTAATATAAAAGTAAAAGTAAAGTATACAAGAACCATATGTATCTCGATATATGTTTATAATTTATTGGTCAACGTTTTACCAGATCATTAAAGAAGAAACACAAAATCGCAGCAACTGTACAACTGTCGAAAACAGTGCAGCAAATTCATTTAAATATCTTTTCACTCTCTTTGGTACATTTTATGTATACTTCCTTAAAAATAACCGGGAAAAACAAACAGCATGAGGACGGAAAAATAATTTAGAACATAGCATTAACTTCAGATTCAGTCATATTTTTATAGCACGGGGCTGCCCTAAAGGTAAATAGCCTATTCTAGCCTGAGCGAGCGGTTTAAAATTTATTCCATAGGTTCGCTAGCTAATACCCTGGCTTTCTTGAAGAAGTGGATGAATTTGGTTTACAAAAAAAAAAAAAAAAAAAAAAAAAAGAAAGAAAGAAAAAAGTTATTTTGGTAAGTGTAAAATCTGTCTTTGTTGGTGGCAAATGTAGAACTATTGGATTGTATTTTTATTTATTGTGAATTGAAACAATATGAAAGTAGAGTTAAAAATACAGAATTTTTCGATAAATTATGTCACTAGTGTGCACAAGATCTTGTGTAGGGATTTATTTGTTAGAATATATAGTTGCTTTACATATAGTTTAAAATGTTTTCAAGCCTTTATTATTTTGTTTTTTACTTGAGCAAGTTGCAATAAGTCAGCTTTCAAAAAACATGTAGTTGTAGTGGCTATTATAAGAGAGGCTATATGCTTTAAAAGTCAAACGAAGATAAACTAAATGAATGCAATTTATTTTACTTATATATCTCAAACTTGTTTCGGAAATCGTTCCTTTAGTCCAGCCTTCATTCGCTTAAATGATTCTCAATTAATGTTTTCGCAGTTGATGCAAAGTTACGCAAATATTATGATCCCAGCGGCTAGAGACTGGACCATTGCAAAAGCACACTAAGATATGATGTTCGTGTGTTGCAAAACATTGCCTTGCTTAGGTTTAGCTACATAGGTGGGTTTACCTCCGTAAAAAGCCAATAATTAAATCTGATGCAATGTGGAATGTGCTGGTACTGGTACAGGTCGTGGGAATCAGCCTATAGGGGAAGAACTAAACACAACTACAGTAGTTGTTAGTTGGAAGTTTTTGGTCCTCAACGTTTTTGAACTCTCATATTAATGACCTCAAATTTTTCAACTAGGTTAGGGGTGAGGATATTGAATGTTTACTTATTAGTAAGAAGCCAAAATAAATTTAAAAAGATCCTCATAGCGCACATAAAATAAATTGACTTACTTGGTGGTAAATAAAGATTATAATTAAAGTTTTGGGTATAAAATATGTCTATGTAGTTATTATTTCGGACATTTATAAAATTTATTTATTCTCCCGACCAGATCAGATTGATCAGCACCAATCTGACGACCAGATCAGCACTTTGCCTTAATATTGAGAAAATATTACAATCTGTCTCAATGAGGGCAATAGGTAATATACGAGATGGCTCGTAGATGGCTTAATGGATCTAACCACACAATATGTAAAATGAGAAATAAATAAAGAGATTTAAAAAAATAAGTAAAGAACTTCATAGTATATAATACAATGAATAATGTGAGAAATGCAAATTAAATAAATAAATAAAGTACCTAAAATTATTCCATATATAAAGAGAAAAGAAATATAAATCAATAAAATAAATAATATAGATAATTAAAGCTTTTTTTTTTTTTTTAAACTATTTATTGATATTTACAACTGTACATCAATATACATCAAGTAAATTCGATAAAATGATTATAATGACATGTAAATCACTTGTGAAGAACTACTCACTAGTAGCACTTCAAAAATATTCTAAACTAGAAGGTCTCTTGGCCATCTTCTTTTCAGACGCCTCGGAGGATTGTCAGGGATGGAGGAGGAAGCAAGTTGAGAAATTAGGGGATTTGAGTGGTTATGGAGCTTACTATGAAAGGATAGATATCTGGTTTGGGCTAAATCAGCAACATATGGAACATTGAGGTCTTTATGGATAAGTTTATTCGTGACAAAGTAAGGAGCATTAAGGATTTTTCGAAGGATTTTGGATTGTAAGGATTGGATTCGAGAAGAGTTTGATGGTTTAGTGGAGCCCCAAATTAAAGCTTAAAAATACATTCATACTTTATTTACAAATGCACATCTGAGGGATTCTCTAACCAGGCTTAAAAACATATATAATGATGAATGTTTAAACATTCGAAATTAGTCTTCGAATAAAAAAATTCTAATTGATGTGGCATTGATATCATCAATATTGTTTGTAAAATTTTACTATTGAAACATTTCTTCACAGTCAGGCCATTATAACCGATACAGTGTAGCTAAATAGATGACTAACACTTGGCTCAAAAATCGCAATATTTGATTTTCTATTTCTCTGTAAAAAACAGAAATGAGATTTAGCTTAAATTTAAAGTTGTTTTTTTTTTAACGAAAATAAAATAGTTTTCTTTTGTGATTCATAGTCTTCGAAATGTTTGACAAATACTGAATAATACTTATAAAAATACACACTTCTGTTATGCCTAACATTATACCAAAAAATCATAGCTACACCATTTTTTTAAAACATTGGTTTTTTTCGGCCTTAGATGACTAGGCTACTAAGCTATATAGTGACTACCGCAACATTCGATGAGCGTATGTTCATTAAAAATAATATATATTATCTTTAATAAGAGTAATTTAAGGTAATATTTGTTTGTTTGTCAATTAGCATGTCAAGTTAATATTTTGAAAGTCAGTTCCTGCATTAGTCAGCGAGGATTTTGACCCGTATGGCAACTTGCAGTTTAAATGATTAACATAGAGGTCGTTTTGTCATTTTCCTTGAATTAATATTTTAATCCTGGCTATAGAATTTGATACCTAAGAAACCCGATATAGAAACAATGAAATCAGGTCAATTTATATAAAGTAACTTTTTGTTTAGGGGGGGGGGGGGGGGGAGTAAACCCGCTGAATGACTGCTTCCAGTGCGTAATACTAACTGCACGGCTCGTTGAATCTCGGCCGTCGCCTGTGAACAGTGAAGTAACTGGAAATCGATAGCATCGAAATGAGATCGATTAGTGATTTAATAACTTTATCCAGTCATTGTCACCGTTTTTGTTTGATTGGCTCCCTTTTAATATTTTTTATAGAAGTGTTCTTTAGTTTAGTGTAACAATAAAAATTAAGCTAGTTACCAATTATCTGTAAAGATAACGCGACAGAAAATTAGATATTTATATCTACTTCAGAAATTATTTAATTTATATAATATTCATTACACGTGTAATAATTTAAGAACTGAGCTATTATGCAATTAATCTATTTTTTCAGCAAGAATTATAAAGTAATAAACATTTATAATTTCAATATAACATATTGTTATAGTTATAAATTAATATCTACAATACACAATGGTTCTAGGAAACCGGTGGTTCCTATATCTAGGAAGGCAAAACAGGCAATATGTAGGCCATGTAATAAATAAATAAATATATACATTATGTTTGTATTATATTAAATGATGTATTGATGTTTACTAATCAATTTTGAAAATACAATCAATTCAAAAATATAACCTAACATTGCTGAAAATTATAAAATTTATAATTGTTTTTTAAGTTTTTTCAATCAACTTCGGTACCCACTGGTCACTTTATTTTCCTGATAGCCCCACCATTTTCTTGAGCATTCTGGGTATTCCCTGCCAATTTAACACTCTCTCTAATAAGCCGAGGAGTTCAGAACAACAATGAAATAATGATGATACCACTGAATCAGTTGCAAGAATAAAAAAAAAAAAAAAATGGCTGCATTTTCGAAATAGCGGTTCCCTAAACCAGATTTTACACATAACTGATCACTACAAAGTGGTTTGTTACGGTCTTTAGAAATGCCATGTTTCCTACGAAATTCCGTAAACAATGCTACAATATTTCCTATAACCAAGGTTCGCTGATATATGATACTTTTTTTTATAGAGGATTCTATCCACGTATCTACTAAGGTACATAGTAACCACGAAATCTGGATCTTGATAAAGGATATTAATTCCTAATTACTTCTAATCCTTCATACGTCTCCATCTTTAGTTGGACTATGTAGGTTCCTCGTAATCTAACTATCCCATCTATTTAGATTGCCTTCATTATTCTTAATGGGTGTCTCGGTTTCGCTCCCTCACATCATGACTGTTCTAAATATGTTTGGTATACTTCTATGTCTCTTAAGGAAGTTTTTAGTAATATTAATAATAATATTATTACATTGAGCGCAACAGTTCTAGTCGGGCCTTGGCTACGTACGAAATCGAGAGTCATTCCTGTCTTTCTTCCATCTTCCTTTCCATATCTCACACTCCCAATTGTCTTAGGTCATCTTCAATATTGTCCAGCCCCCTAAGTCTTAGACCCTCTCAATCTCTTTCCTTCCAACCAGCCGTAGAACTTTTTTGGTATTCTGCCTTTCGGCATCCCTTGCACGGGCCTGAGCGAGTACTCTTGTAATACTCCTGGAAGAGCAGGAAACATTCTACACATCTTCTTCTTAACTACATCATCTTCGTCCCCCATGTTTTGGGTGAGTCTATTATATGTAAATATAAGGGATGCTTTAATTGTTTAATGTTTTCCTAAGAGCCCAGAAGCACCTATTATTGTAATATTACAATAATATTCCATTCCAATACTTTTTTATCTTTGGCCTTAAACAGTTCAAAATTTTCCCAACCATCCTTCATGCCTTCTGGCTCATTCATTATACAGTTTCACACATTCTTTTAATCTACCTCAAGGCCTAAAGATAAAGTTTAATATTTATCTTATTGGAGTTCTTGCAAAGGCTTCACCAGTCAAGTCTTGAGTGACTGTACCAGAGAGCTCTCTCAGCCTCCACTGGATTTTGATACTAGTGACGCGGCTTAGAGAATAGCGTTGGAGTTACTTTGGGTCTGGTTCGCCCTCCTTTAATTGTGGGAACAAGCTTGGTTCGCGGTTTCTCAGGGATTTTTTGTATATACTGTATACATAGTTTGATTGTACTTTTTTATTCAACGTATTACTATTTTTTAATTTATTTTTATTGTTATTTATTATATTTCTTATGTTACATAGTAACTGATTTTTGTTTAAATTAATTTTATTGTTATAATAATTGAAAATCTATGTTCATTGTAAATATTTCTTGAATGGATTCATTGCCCTTGAGTAAGACAGCTTGTAATATCAATTTAATAAAGCGGTTTATTATTTTTTTTTTAAATGTTTATACATATATTTATATATTTCACCTGATTATTAATAACCATTCTCAGATATTTATTACAAATCACAATAAATTAAAAGCATTCTTTTGAGATAGCTGACCTCTCAGCTCATTTCGAACCAATATTTGTTAAAGTGTTGAATTTTCAAGGATCCAATCGAAACTACAAGTTTCCACACTTACAGAGATCGTAGCACCAAATACGTGACCTAAATATCTAAGAGACCGAAGAATCGTGGCTCTCCCAAGTCCTTGAATTTTTTTTTTAGACCTGTTCAAAATTTGGTATTGTTTAAGGATAATCAACGATTACCAGTTTTAGTTTTTTGGCTCGGGTACACCATCAGAATATAAATCACTTCTTATGACCTCAATCTAAAACGGGTCACTTGTTTTTTTTTCCTTGAAAATAAAAAAAAAAGGCAAGTGTAGAGCAAGTCATTACTGGCTGAACATGCTGTGGAACAGAAAGAAATCTGTTTGGACTATCTTTAGTAACTGTTGCTAAACTATACGCCATCAAATATATTCGTCTATAATCACTTATTACTCAGTTTATAGCTAAGGTGAGGAGGTACTGTTAAATGTAGTCGACCTCGTTCCATTCGTGCCCTTCCTATTTAGTAGTTGCAGCTGTTAGTCTGCACCAATCAGCGCTAATATTATGCTAGATATAGCTATGGCCATGTGTGAAAATATCATAAGACCTTAAGCGTCTAGGAGGCTTATTTAACGCTTTCCCTGCTACAAAGAAGATCCTCCCTTAAACTACGACAGAGACTAAAAACATACACTTACTTACCAAAACACTTTGAGACTAAAGCATTACTTATATATATATAGTTCAGTCAACACTATATACATATACAAACATTGCGACTGATCACACGATATTACATGTAATATAAGTAATAGAACACTGCATAGGGACCTACACATACTGTACTGGGCCACATCAAAACTAAATACAGAATATTTCATGAGAAACTTTATGACTCATCCCAAAAGACTCCAAAGGCTAAAGGAGTTGGACGAGGGACCTCCTTCTAATTCAGGGATAGCCTTCAGCTTGAAGGCAGGTGTCAATCAATAAATAAAGTTTAAAAAAACAAAAACAAATACCTTATGACAAAAGGATTTTACGATATAGAGGCACCATTATGAGTTTTTTTTTTTGTATCATTCTGAAAAAAGTTTGTAACTTGTTTGCTAACCCGGCCTTCCTCTATTTATAGTCTGACCGCTGGCTGATGGCACCCAAGTACAGACTACAGAGTACTTACCGACGTTAAATTATTATACAAAATAAAAAAAAAATTTACTCCTACTTAAATTTGTAAACTCCCTCGATCCTCTGAACTGTTAATTATCTCTTCAATGTTTCAATGTTCAATGAATATATAAATAATTATTAATGTATACTATTATGTATGTATAACTAAAGCTATGATGTAGTTTAATAGTATATTGATAATTTTTATAAAAATTTCAATGCTTTAGTTGCAAAAACCATACATTTTCTGACCAAAACAAAAAATGTTTAATTTAACTTACGTATCCTTTTTCTGGCATCTAAGTATGCCTGATTTACTGCATCCACAGTAATGCAGGTTTGAGGCGCCGAATAGGGGCTGCAATATAACAAACATACAATTAAAATAAAGCATTGTATCTAAATATTTTTATAATTAATATATTATTTTGTTACTTTCAGTATCAGAATTATACAATTAAAATGAGCTATATATTTAAAAAGAATAAATATAAAAGGCAGAACCAGGCAGATAGCGAAAAGGAATATACATAAACTAGATGGGATTCTAAACTAGAAAAATTAAGATAAATTCTATTTGGCCACTGTCAGTTCACCCACATGCACAGTCTTCGAAATATCACACAGCTCACATGCAAAGTGGAGAAATGTTATCTCGATTACTACTCGAACATATATTAAAGGATTTCCCGCTAACAGGAGTATCACAGCATTTAGTGTCATTCTAGGAGTAGGCACCAACATGTTAACAGATGCTAATAACAAATAACTACGAGTACAGTCATAACCCGATAAGTCAAAGTTTGAAGGGTGAACAAATTTACTTCGAGTTACCGATTTTTCGAAATAAATATTTAAGGTATTGAGTTCACAAAAAATATTTTTTTCGAGTTTTTCCTATAGTTTATGGGTATTCTGTTATTTCGTCGGAATTTCGACATTGTAATTCCATTAGAAAAGAGGTATGTAAATAAAAAGTTCTTCTTCATAAACATCTTCATAAAAATCTTCTAATGTTATAGAAAATCTTCACATTTATGATCATGATGGAAATTATGAAGAGGAAGAAAAATGTTTATTGTATGATATCAACTAGTCTATTAAAAGATATTAGTAAACATTAATTAAATATTTTAACATAAAACCTGAAAGAAAAAAATAAAATGGTAAGACATTATATTATACATATAAACTTTGAAATCGAACTTTAGATTAATATAGTTATTATTATATCAAAATAATATAAATAGTGAGGATATATATAAAAAGTCTTATTTAACTTACACTTGTTCCTATTGTAGTCTATTTCCTTCAACTTAGGTGTAAGGGAAATAGAATGGACTTATAGAATTTTAACTGTATACATCACGTGAGTATTCAGGACAAATTTTATTTATCAGTCTTTTATATGATATCCATTATTTTTATCCTTAAAAAAAGTTTCTTATTTTGTTTGTTACGTTCTTATAGATTCCTTGGTTCTTACGTGTTATAGATTCCTCTAAATCCTATTTTAAAAATTATTATCGTTATTTTTTTATTTAATATGTTTATATATAATATACATACGCACAAGAAATTTTACTGAATTATGCTCAGTTGTTCTTCAAAAAGAAGTTTGGATAAAAATTTCCGAGGAAAAAAAAAAAAAATTGTGCGCCGCCTTTAAAAAATCCATACTCTGTGGCTGATTTACAATTTTCCCACTCAATCACATAAGTTATTTATTTATTTATTTGAGAGCTTTCGAGCGTAAAACTTATAGGTCATCAACGCTCGTCTGTTCTCGATGGAAATTTATCTATATTTTGTTATATAGCTTTTCTCTATAAAGGAGAGCTATTACTTTTTCAATAATTGTTTCGTCGTTGCCTAGCGTCTCGAGGTATTTCTGGTTCTTCTAGCTTTTTGGTGTAGTATGGGCATTCAGTAAACATATGGTTTATTGATAAAACATTGCCACACATTTCACAATTGGGAGGAGCCTCTTTGGTTATTAGGTGAAGATGTGTTATTCTGGTGTGGCCAATTCTTAATCGCGTTAGGATCACTTCTTCTCTGCGATTATTGCGGTAGGAACTGCTCCATGGTTTTATTTCCTTCTTAATAGCCTTGAGTTTACTCGGTGGGCTGTGATCCCTCAATGTTTGCCACTCTTGATATCTTCTCTCTAAGTGGGCGTGACAGTTCTGGTGCCGTTAGAAAGGTTTTGCCATGTCCTGGGAGGGCTAGATTTATCAGGACACTGTTTTACAGATCTGACGATTTTTCGAGTCCGAAGGACATCCTTGGCCACTCTCTCCTTCCACAATTAGAATAAGTTTTCGTCCTTAAGGATTCTGTTTTGAGATGGCGAAATTTTGTTGTTTTTTTCTGTCCTTAAGGATGTTTTTAACGGTTTTTAAGTTATCCGAAGGATAACTTCCGCCATTGTTGTCCTCCAGGATAATCTTTTAAAATATTTGACGATTTTAAGATGACGGAAAGATAACTTCCGCCATTGTTGTCCTTATTTTGAAATATTCGATGTTTTAACTGTTTTAAGGTGGCGGAAGGATATTCATTTGTTGTTAACTCATTCGGATAACTTCCGCCATTGTTGTCCCAGTCAGTTGAGTCTTTTGCAACATTGAAGTAAACAATCACATAAGTTAATATTCTTCTCCAGCTTCATTAGATGATTTATTCGTTTGATTTCTACGCTTTTCGAAATAAAAAAGAAGATCGAGTACAGATAAAAGATAAAAAAAAAAGAAGAAGACACCAGACTTCTTCTAAACTTTATCCTCAATTCCTAATAATTTTCACTTCAATCATTTCATTTGCGAATCAAGATATTATCCTTATTTTTACGATGTTTCGAATTTAACATTCTTATAAGGTATTTAATTTAGCTACTCTATTATTATCAGAGGAAATATTTTTCACTGCATTATAAGTTCTCGCTATTAATGCAGACATCTGACTTTCATAGACCTTTCTACATCAGTGAGAGGAAGTTATGCCAGAGTGATCTGCAATCTCCGGCGATCTCACGCTCACTTCATTAATTCAATACGAACGAACTAAAGTTATTATTCCATTTGCATACTAATAACAGTTCCGCCTGTAACTATAAATAACCAGGTATCCAACTTGCAAGCAGTTACACGCTTGAGTTGACTTTTAGGGATTCTTATTTAAATGAACATTTCATAACGTCTTCCATGAATTGATTTCGAAGGAAGTGCAACACTACTTTCTAATACTCTAATTAATTATTTATGGAAATAATTTGCCAGTATTTTAATAAATCGGTTACTCGGAAGAACTTATATATCTATTACCTATGACAAAAAAACCAAAAAAAAAACCTATGTTATGCCTTTTTGCTTATTTTTTCTCAGACTACGGTATAAACTTAACGGGACCACGAGTAGTCGGGTACATCAAGATAAACTAAGACACCTGTCACGGTTGCTGTATTGTGGAACGAGACAATTAGGAGTGGACTGAATATTCCAGCAGTGAAAGACTATCTTGATGATAAGAAATAAGGAACCCGAAGAACTCTTATAAGGAACAAGAGCAAAGTGGTATAATAAACTGCTTTTGTCAGGAAAATTTAAGATCTCAGATGCTGAGAAGTATCGAGAGAATGATAAGGAAAAATAACTACTTTTTTCAGAATTTTCAGTACTATATGGTTCTTATGTGCTCTTAATACATAGCAGACCTAAATGTATAATTTACTGGAGACTAATTTATCAAGGATTCGCTTTTAGCGTATATATTAGGTAAAAGTGATTTTTATTTTATTCTTTATTTATTTATTTATTTATTTTTGTGATGATAAATAAATGGTTTTTAATTATATTTTATCGCTTTGTCTACATTATATATATATATATATATATATATATATATATATATATATATATATATATATATATATATTTATATATATATACATATATTTGTGTGTGTGTGTGTGTGTGTGTGTGTGTGTATGCGCGCGCGCATTAAAAACCAACCCTAAACAATAAATAATATTACGGCGAAAATATAAAACAATAATAGGCGATTTTAAAGTTTTATGTATATCCTGATTATTGAAAGATATGGTTCATTTATCAGCCCTAAAACGACAATTTTTTTTTTTTTAACTTTTAGTCTTAATTCGCACCTTTCAATTTTAGTTCTGAAGATTTTAGAACATGATGAGGTATAGATACATGGATGCATAGTGTAAGATGCAACCTCAAGACCGTTCTGTCTTGATTTTGTTTGTTTGTTTAGTACAGGTTGTACTTCATCCAACTACTTTTTAGTCTTATCCTTTCCTGAGTCAAGTATTAGGACCACCGATCATACCGTACACGCAATACTTTAGCTGTTGGAGGAGAACTTTGAGCAAAGTAGCGCTAAGTATTCTCTCATTGGTTGATTCATTGCTCGAGGGGCTTATCTCCTTCGTGAGTAGAGAATATCTCCACCTCAACGATATATCGCTATTTATGTGATTAACAGAGATCAGAAATATCATAATAGTATGCTACTTTGTCTGTAATATACTTCTTCACGAAAAATAATTGATCATATTTAATGTTCTCGATGGTTGATTATAATCTGGAAGCGATTTATGGAAATAGTAATATTAATGGGAATCATAAATGTTTCAAATTCACAGAAAATGATGTATCTCAGAAATTTTCTTCGCACTGAATGCATTCTTCTGTTAATGAATTTTTACATATCACAATTAAAAATTTCCATTCACCATTTTAGATCATTGAATTATTTTCATATAATTGAAGGAATCGTTTTATTATATATTTATTACTTTGAGGTATCGTAGTGACAGGATGGGAACTTCAAAGTTATCAAGCTTTTCCGATTAGCGAACCAGCGAACCGCGGGGACTATTAACGAGAGTGCAATCAATATTACGCTTCGTTATCAATCATTTAAAGGAAACCACTCTGCGAGGAATGTTGACAGACAAATTGGTCAATGGTCAGTAATTCAATTGAACGGACCACACTGTATTTAATTTATTTTGGTGGTCTTAAAGACGTGCCCATTTCCCAAAACGTCTAAAATTCGATTGTATGGCTTCGATATTTTTATTACGGAATAAATAAAGACATGTTTATGAAAAAAAAAAAAATCTTAATATTGTTGACGAGTTCAGTTTTCTCTTTATTTTATAAAAATTGTTGGAAGAAATGCTGTTTGCTCAACACTTAAGAACCCTTCAAACTATTTCAAATATTACTCGTCTATATACTTTTATCCATCATCCTTCCTAAATTCATGCATTCAGCTCAGTAAAAAAACGGCCCAAATTAGATGTTTGTCAACTATGCCCTAAGTCAAATTTACGAAATTATAAATCTTTTCCATAACTTTTATTTTTGGCCATTTTTAAAATTTATAGAAAGGTACAATTCTAATTTGACCTTAATTTTTTCTCAACTCCATATAATAAATACTATTGAGAACCTCACTTGAATAAAAACTTCTTTTTATTTTAATTGATGTTCCGCAAAGGTATATTTTAAGAATAATTTATTTAGAATTTTCAAGTAGCACACGATTGGTTAATACTTAATTAATATTGAAAATTAAATAGTTATAGTTTTGTCATAAATAAAACAAGGTCAGGAATTATCTAGTTTTACCTTCGAATCGATTTCACTATTAAAAAAAAAAAACTAAAAAAAAAATCTATTTTAGAATACACAGTACTCTAAAACAATATTAAGGGAAAAAGAGGTTAAAAATTGTCTCCTTCATGAAAATGTAAAGTTTTCAGAACACACATAGTTATATGTAGACTTTAATCCTGAAGATTTACTCATAAAAAAAAATCACACAAATTTGTCAAATGAATTTTACTTAAAAGGAAACTGTAAATGTAAATAAAATTAAGGTTGAAAATTATTCCTGCTATCAGCTATTTAAATAATAGGTAATTAAATATCCCTTATCATTCTTTAAATCTAGACGTTTTTCTTATTTATTTATATTTTTATTTTTAATTTAGCTATAGAGAAAGAATAGCATATAATTTAATTGAGTTAATCTGAATGAAGTTTATAGTTTATGGTTATGTGTGGTGTAATAAGTTAATAGTTAAAGTTTTCCCTATTCCATTCCTGAATTGAACCTTTGTTTCATATAACAATAATTTCTCATCTACTATCTCACAAAAATAATGATTTAGACCTTCATAATAATAATGGAAACATTTTTTTTTACCCTAAAATTGCATTCAATATATATTTTTATGATCTATCGTAAGCTTTTAAGGTTACATTACTATAGTAATTTGATAGAAAGTTAGTTCCGAGATGTGGCAACAGCTTCTGTTGACAACCTCATCGGCTCAGCATTGAACTAGAGACAGAAGCGTAGAGATTGGATTCGATCCGACGTAGGCGAGAGAAGAGTTAATGCCAACTAAATATTTTCCCAAACAACATTAAGACAGTCCTGATTAGCGATTAGCCCCGCCTGCGAGCCCATTGGCCAATAGCAGTGACGAATTATAGCTCACGGTTGCTCCCTATTGGCTAATGTTTCCGCAAGTAGGCGGAGCCTTGTTGTCATTATTCTTTCATCTGTCGCTTCATTGGTTCTATAATTTATTAGGCTGTGAATATTTTATTAATTGAATTGTGGAAGCGCTGGCCTACAGTGACACTTATAGTGCTGGTTTGGAATCCTAATGAAGGCACTAAATGGCATAAAATACATTTCTATCTGTATTCACCCCGTCGGGAAAAAAAAAATCCTTGTTGTAAACAATAATAGCAAACGACAGATCAGTGACCAGACGTTTTAAGCCACTTTCTTCAGAATCCTAAATGTCTTCTATTTTATTTACTGGTGGTGCAGTACGACTGAAGGATTTACAACCATTTTTCACCGCGTGCTTCAGTGCTCCTTATTCACCGGAAGGAACAGGATCAAGAAGGACTTCCTCTTCTATAGTTTTCAAAATGGTCAGAGGCCAGCAAATTCCATAACCACAAAATAATAAATACAGAAAGCTGTAGTATTGCTTGAGCCATCTAGGCTAATGAGATCTCTACAAAAGGACTGAGAATTCAAAATATTTTTTCTTACAGACTCATCCTTTCTTCTAAAATCTTCCAAATCCAAAAGAAAACCCGGCCAAAGAAACCTAGCTGTAGCAGCTCTCTCAGTGCTGCAATGAAATGACTCTGCAATGGATCCCTGGACATTGTGGTCTCCAAGGCAACGATATTGCTGATAAACTTAGAAAAGAGAGTAGAATGCACCCGAAATTCCGATGATAATGTTCCGATTGGGTACAGGACAATAAATTTAATATTATAATTTTTTATATATTTTAAATTTTAAGAAATTTATGTATAAAATATTGGGAATTGGAAAATTTTTTGAAATCATTTATTTTTATCAGATTATCAGAATTATCTGACGATTTCTAAATGAAATTAAAAATTAACATTTAGATAAACCATGTTAATAGGTAAAAGTAATAAAAATATGTTAAATGTGTCTTAGAATAGTGCATATACAGTTTTCAGGGCTTATAAGATGAATGTTAAACGTTATTACAGTAATAGAACACGAAAAAAAAAAAAAAAAAAAAAAAAAAAAAAAAAAAAAATCAGGTTTTGAAAATTTTCCATTAGAAGATTCTTGTCTTTAATTGGTCTCGGAAACGCAGACAGTTGAACCCTGACCCCCGAGATCTCGACTCACTCCAATACTTGGCTATTTTCTATCTTCGGAGTACTTAATTACTTTCGTTCCCAACAAATTATTTACAATCAGATTCCGAGTCTTTGCAATACACGCTCACGAAGACGATTAAGAAATTTCGACTATCGTTTACAGAAAATGTAATAGTCGGTACTTTAAGCGAAATCAGCTCACCTTGACACAGTAGAATCAATTCGGATCATTGGCAAACGATTCGGAAAACGTTTTGAAAATGTATAATGTTACGATAAGTATCACGGCAGTCGAATGATATTAAACACCATGAATGAATTGAAATTTTCAGTAGAGGTAGAACCATAACATAAAATTATAAACGTACGGGGATCCATATCCATAATATGGAGATATATCTTCTGGTTAATTTAATTCCAATTAACACAGATAAAATAGTGGATATTTTAAAAATAAAGAAAATCAAAAATTTTAGAAGGAATAAGCTCCTAAAGAACTAAAAAAGAATAGTTCCTGAAAGAAATTAGGATAACGAGACAACAAAATGATTAATTTATTTTTATTTATTAAAAAAAAAAATTAAGACCTGCACCACTAACTTGGGATTAGTGCTTGGTAAAATCTTACTGTTTTTCGGCTGACAGTTTTGCTAAGCAGTAATTTTGTCACAAGAAAATTCACCAGTTTTTATAAAACAATGCTTTTATAAAATAATAGATATTATCTCTCTCAGCCGGATTCGAAATTAGGTCCCATACTTTGTAGTTCAGTACTGATAACATGAACGTACGTCCTTAATGCTATATTATTATATCATTCTTTATTTGAAGGATTTGGTGGATGAATAAATACGATCGAGTTCATTGGATGAAGTATTTATGTGCAGAAATGTTAGGTATCAAAATTTGAATATTCCAAAACAACTAGAAAAAGAAATATTAAGAGGTTAAAGGGGCTATGTAACGCTTTCCTGTTAGAGGAAAATGTAAAACAAAACTTTAAACATAAATTACTCAAAATTCTGTTTTGTTTCATAAATCCTTCATCCACCAAACCCTTCATTTTATGATTAATAATTGATTAGTTTATTTTTTACCTAGGTGTATTAGTAAGTGTGCACTGTTTTAAATGTATAACTAATGCCTGTTTTTACGATATAGGCCTGTTGTTACGATATAAAATTATATATAATATTAGTTAATCTTAATCTTTATATATTAGATATGGGCGTTAATTTCTAAATATAAGGGAAATCAGAATGATAAATATATTAAAATGTTTTAATTATTATTTGTTATAAAGAACATATAATAGGAGATAGTTTCTGTTTACTCTGAAGAATTATTATGCTTGTACGTTCCCCTTATACCTACGTGATAATTTTGATTTTGATTCCAAATCATTCTGTATATTTTATTAGGTGCAGAATCCGAACTTCAAGTTAGCTACCTTGTGCCAGGTCAGATTTATAATAATAAAAGAAATAATATTTTTATGGTATACATGGTATTAGATAGGTATAAGTCAGTTCTGATATATTTTCTTCATAATGCACTGAAAAACGTTGATGTTTTAATTGTAGTACAGGCACTAGAGTATAATAAAGAACATATTAGATACTTCAAACTTATTAAAAAAATGATAAAATCTATATGTAGCTATGCATAGGTGTAGTTTCCATACTGCTCTTTAGAATACGTAAGTAAGCATTAAGATATTAAATTCCTTGAGAAAAAAATCCTAAATTTTGTAGTTACTAATAATGACTGTCCCCAATACCTACTCATTACTACTCTTTCATTTAATTTCAACTTGACAACATAATTTTAATGTCATTAAAAATGAGCGTAGGAGTATTAAAAGTAATGGAGATTACAACGAAAAAGCAATAATAGAAGGAATAGCAGCATTATATAAAATAAATGTACACCAAATCTATTTTTTTTAAATATTAATTTCTACAATTTCTCTGAAATAAAACTATTATATTGAAATCAACAATATAACCAATTTCGAAAATCGGAAACGTATAAACCGGAAATGCGTGTAAACCAGAACCGATGGATAAATATTAAATGTGCGATCATGCTAACCTTGCCTTTTCAGGGCTACACAAAGTGTTTTTACCATCATCTATTGTGATGGATGACCATTGCATAGAGTTGCAGAAAAAAAAAAATGGACGACGTTCAATATATTTGGCAACGCTTTCCATTGTAGTGGTCGAAATCGTTTCTTTCAGCAATGGCAGAAAATATGAAATAGAAAAAGAAAAACAGATATTTCACGGTTGGAGTAAGACTATAATAAAACGGAAGACGAAGCTGCAGGGTCGAACTTCAAAGCTGTATTGCGCCATGTCCTCAATGATTTCTGGAGTCAGGTTTAACCGCTTTACTCTCCTAAAATTCTCTCAGCACATATTAAATAGAAAGGATCTGGATTATTAAATTGGTTATGAAATTATGGCAGAAATTGGTAGGGGCCAATCAATCGATTGGATCAAAACTATTTCTTCCCAAAAACAAAATGATTTAAAAGCCAAGACGAAGACACTATTACTGACTACTTAAGCAAAATATAACGGTGTAGGTCTCTATGCAGAAACAGAGATGCTGTTATTTTTTCTTCTCTAAATCACTGAATAATTAACTTGCAAAGAACCTTCAGTAGTAGAACTTTAATTAATGTTCTACATAAGAAAATTCTCGGAGGGTTATTATGAATCGATGAAATTTGAAAGACTAGAGCATCATAGTGGGTATGGAGTTTACTATGAAAGAGCAGGTATCTGGTTTGGATCAAATTTGTAACATATAGTGCACTTAGATCGTGAAGGATATGTATATTTGTGACAACATAAAGAGTGAGATTTTTACGAAGGATTTTGGATTGTAAGGATTGGATACGAGAAGAAATGAGGTTCAGTGCAAAGCTCAACAATAAGTAAATAAGACTCTCTCTCTCTCTCTCTCTCTCTCTCTCTCTCTCTCTCTCTCTCTCTCTCTCTCTCTCTCTCTCTCTCTCTCTCTCTCTCTCTCTCTCTCTCTCTCTCTCTCTCTCTCTCTCTCACTCTCTCTCTCTCTCTCTCTCTCTCTCTCTCTCTCTCTCTCTCTCTCTCTCTCTCTCTCTCTCTCTCTCTCTCTCTCTCTTTCTCTCTCTCTTTGTAATTCCCGATCCCTGAAAATCCTTGGTCACTTCCATTAACCAAGGTGTCTTAATCTTTCTTCTCTGCCAGTAGGGGAGAATCTGGTTGGTCGATCTGTCAGGATTCATTCTCGAAATGTTGTAAATAAGACTATGGTAATGAATTGTGAGCTTTAAACGCTTGTCTAGTATATAATGTCGAATAGTCAAATGGTGTAAAAAGTCAAAAGTTTTTTTTATCGGTAAAAAAAGAAAAGATGTCTATCATACAAGTACAAATAACTAACCTAGAAAACCACATATTATCAGCTATATTTTCTATCTTATTGGAGTTTAACGGATTGTAATGCTGGGTTTCTTGTTTTATTTTTATTACCTTTTAATGTAAAAAAAAAAAAGTGTTTATATCTGGTAACTTATCTTTTTGTAGTGAGGAAAACTTTTGAACTAAAAACTGATATTTTCAGATTCCTTGTCTTAAAAACACGTAGAAACTAAATTTTGTCGTAATCACATATAATTGTTTTTCACCTTTAAAATTATGTATATGGTTTTAGAAGGCAAGATGCTGCCAATTTTTGAAAAAATGTAAATAATTTGCGGTATCTCACTTTTCGCCACCGATTTAAACCAAATGTTAAGGTCATCTAGAAGCCGTAGAACTGCATAATTTAGCCCAAATCCGGAGGTTGCAGGATTTCCCATTATTGAGATATCTCAAGTTATAGCTGACCGCGGATTTTTTCATTCACATCAGTTTTTGTCCAAACAAAGAGTTGCGGTAATAACTCTAGTTTTGCATTATTATAGGTCTCTACTACCCTACTACCACACAAAACGGCATTCAAATCTGAGAGTTACAACTCCAAACGTCCCCTTGTGAAATGTAAACACGTGATTTTTACATAATTTTATGTTAAGAGTATAAACTCGGCCAGAGGTGTGAAAAAATCAGAAATCTTTGTAAGGTTAAGGGCGATGATGGGATAGGTGTGTGAACCCTTTATTTTAAAAATTTAGAAATGGAGATTTCGTTCTTAAAGACAAAGTGTACATTTTTGGGACTTTTCTCCTTGATTAAAACGTTCTTCGAAATTCGATTAGTGAAAATAGCAGAACAAGTGTCCTGAAACTTTACTAAAAATAATTGGACATTAATAAGACTCAAAATTTGTTTTCCTGCCCTAAACGACCCTCAGAAAAGTTTTCGTTATGGAGTATGTACATAGGACTTTGCTTCACCCACAGTCATTCACAGACGTTTCCTAAAAGTGTCATTCATTATTCAAAATGGAATGGAAAAAGCTTCGAATAAGAAGAAACTTACTGATTATATTGAATATAATTAATATAAAAATGTTTTCAAATCATTAATTTTGCATTTTATTTTAAATCCGTAAATGTGCATTAATCTATAAGTAATTTTTATGAATGTAACATTTTTATAAACTGTGTAAAAGTTGCTAATAATAAATTATTCAGTCTATTTCAAAAGATATTTGTACAGGTAAAGACACGGTACCTTTCATTACTGCAAAATGCAGCTTGTTAACATGAATGAATAGCTTAGAATTTATTAGAAGTCATTATTTCAACACACTGTAAATCACTTTATTCTTCCTGTCAGTTCTCAAGAAATATTCAATTACTTTTTCAATCATTTTCGCTCCTCTAAATCACTTAAGATCTATGACCTATGAGTACTATTTGCATAAAGGTCTGCACCAAGATGTAAATATGACCTCATTACTGTCATACATGGAGATAAATGCCAATCTAAATGCATCATATTACTGGTTTTATTTTTTTTTTATCTTCATTAATTCAAGATTAATAAACATATGTAGGAATCTTATGCTGCTCAAGAGAAGCAAAATACATAAACCACCTCATCAGGCGGCCGTACTTATTCGTGAAAATGAATGAGTAACGATTCATGAATAGTAACCATGTCAAAATAATATTAATGATAATAGGAATAGATATAATAAAATTAAATATACGTATTGAAATTTTATACGATAATAAATGTTGGACATAATGTAACAAAATCTATTTACGTTTCAGGAATTCTTAAAATATATCCGTCTGTTTTTGGATTATAGATGTCCTAGATAGTAGGATAATAATTTATAAACATAGTTCAGAAGAGGACATAAATATTTTTATGTTGTTGAAAGTGGGAGTGTCTTCCAGGCCAAGGCCTGCTAGAAATTATTCTATTCATGTCGTCAATTAAACGTATTTAATATATAATTATCAAAAGTTGAGACAAATAGGCAAAACAATTGATAAAATAAAAAAGATAATTACTGTTTATTTAGATTTTTTTTTAGTCTAATTTGAAGTTAAACACAAGAAAATTTACATATAGATATCTTAATAATACATAAAAATATATTATGATCGATGTTCAATAACCAAGATTAAAAATATGATGAAAATTAAAATCAGTATTTCATTAATAAAATCATTATTCATAAATGTTTTCGATCTGGGAGCGCTACCCAGAGTTTGAATTTTACAACAAAAAGACTTCCTTGAGGCAGCATAAGAATGGCGTACCTGGAATTCATGGGCTGTTTAGAAAAAAAAAAATATATACTGAATATTATATAAGATAAAATTAGTTTTAATCGAAACTTTGGTAAAAACAAAATATTTATGTTCCTCGTAGTAAAGCATGTTTAGGAAAATCCTGCAGTGTTATAATTGTAGAAGTATGAATTATAATATTATATAATTTCATGAATTATACCTATAATTAACGATACATTATTATTATAATATACTGAATGTCAGCAAATTTTCAGTGAATCAGGTGACCAACATTTTTTTGTAACTAAAATATGCTATATATTTATAATGTTCTAAGTTGGTTGATTAAAAAAAAAAAAAGGACTATACAAAACGTTACCTATAAAATCTGTCAAGGTATTATGTGTATGTGTATGTGTATTATTAATAACACACAATGAAGTGGTACAGTCAGAATCCACGCTCATCTATCAGATTATGTATTTCCCTCAATAAATGGGAAAGGGTTTAAACTTCAAAGGTTTGTTGCAGGATAACACTCGAGATAATACGTGATAAAATATTTCTTATTAGCCTGTCTCAAACCTTAGCCGGTTAAGAAACCAATAATGTTACCAAACTATCTCTACTCACAGTTAACGAGGAAAATAACTATTTTAATATTAAGGTGACGGGATTTCCATTAAATAAAGAAATAAAACAATGACTACGATGGAAGAGGCAAATTTGATGTAATGCTATCATCAATCAATTTTCGAAATCTAAATAGAAAGCTTTCAAATGAAAGCAAAAAGTTTATTTGGTGAGATTGGAACACTTGGTGAGAGGTCACGATTCGCTTTGGTAAACGTCATTTAGTTTTTGTGTCTTTTGGGTGTAAGTACCATGAAACGACGAATCCAACAACTTACATCGAGTATTTTTTTTTATTCTGACCAAGGACATGTTTTGAAGACATTGAAAAAAAATGTGACTGTCAAGATCAACATAGAAAAAAAAGTGAATGCTCGTGAAGGTGTCACATGATGTCTTGGAATAGTTTATGCTGGTGATATCTGAAGTGGTCACTTGCACCATCATAAGAAACTTCTCTGGGGCGAATAAAATGAAGATTGATGGTTCGCTTACTAGGACAATATACACAGGTAACATTATATATATATATATATATATATATATATATATATATATATATATATATGTGTGTGTGTGTGTACAATCCATAAAGACCGTCTTATTTATTTAACTTCTTAAAAGTTCAATTTCTGTTTAAACCCATCCAAGAGGAATCACTAATAATACTTAGTGATCAGTTAAAATGTTTATATTTTTTTTTCTTGAAAAATAACAATATCAACAAAATTTAGGTTCATGTGTCGATAAGTTCAGAAGAAGATATTTCACAAACACTTTTAAAATAGCAATTTGTTTCGTGAGTTTTTTGAATAAAGTAATTTTTATCAGTGATAGCAAAAAACAACAGAATTTCCAGCAAAGGGAGCAAAATCAATTATTGAATAGTATTAATTCCTAAATTTAATTACTATAATTTTCATCGATTTAAAAGTTTATTAATTATATTATTAAAAAAATTAACTTTACAAAACATTAATTAATGTCTTTAGAACTGATGATGAATGGTTATCATTCGAAATGAGTTATATATAAACGAATAAAATACAAAAAACGACTTAAAGCAGTAAGGCAACTAATCGGTCCAAAACAATGAGATATAGAAAATTAATCTCAAACCGAAAGGAACAAGGTTACTCACTTGAGGTAAGCATGATGGTACAGAAGGATCAATACAATTAAAATCGATGAATTAGATGTCACTTCTATTGGAATTATTTTATTAGAATACTAGTTTCGAATGATAAACATTCATCTTCAGTTTTGAGGAGATCTTAAAAATAACTAGAACAGATAATAGTGGCATTTATACGACAATTAATTCATCAGTCCTAACAATGTTACTCTAAATTTTGTTTGGCTGCAAGTTCTCCAGGGCTTGTCATTGTAAGTGGAATAATTTGGAGGTCTATTTTATTTCAAAAAATGAAAAAAATAAATATACTTTACTCACAAAGCTGCGGGGATGACGTTGGATTCTACGCTGAGGAGGAGAGCGCACTCCGAGGTGAGGTCGACTGAGTTCTCGATCTGCGAGCCGACCCTACTCAGGGCGCTCAACAGGCTTATAGCCACTGCCAACCTGAAATCAATTATTTATGATTATAAATTGTGTTATAAAAATAAACGGAAATACGAACATAACATAGCTTTTCCCCTAATTATATACATTATAACCATTTTATTACAAACCCCATTGCAATAGTCTATCGTGATTATTAGAAGGTAAATAAAACTCTTCAAAGTAAACAACCTAGAGAAAACTTAAGTAAGAAGTAATTGAATTGTAGAAGGATGCTCGCTAGCTTTTGTAGTGTATGGAAGCTGATAGATAAACCTGAAATAAGCTACACCCTTCAAACAGTTATGAAGGGGAGGAAGAGGGTTGGAGATAACATTCTTATATACTGAAAACAGCAAATTCAGGGGTGGGAAAGAAATAAATAGTGAAAACTCACACTCTCTTAATCACTGACTACTTAAATAATGACTTATATTCTATTTTTTTTTTCTATCCTCCTTCTCTGGTATCTTAATGCAGACAACATTTCTTATTCAGAAAGTTCCAGAATTCAGGAAGCCCTCAATGCAGCTATCAGAATCATATTCTGTGCTAAAAAAAGATGATATCACCTAATATATATAAAGTAATTGCATTGGTTACTTTATGTAGACAACCGTGGTAGCTAAACACTTTATGTAGCACTTAATGTGCTAGTAAAATGTTTAAACCAAGAGTTCCAGAGGATCTAAAGATTGGCTACCCTCCAGTTACTAGTCTGCAGGGTCTCCAGTTACCGTGTCTTGTAGGGCCCTTTTCCTAGACAATAATCTGTTGATGTTCTTTTTTCACATGGAGGAGACCAGAACTCATGGAGTTGGATCAGGCGATACACATGATACATTTTCTATTCATTTGCCTTTTGCTTATCTCCATTAATTGTTTACCATTCTTTATCTTTATTTTTATTATTATTATTAAAGAACGCAAGATTATAATAATCTATATTATTTTTATTTTGATAGAAGATAATTGTAAAAGGCCATATGAGAATGTAAAAAAATAATCAATATCTACATATCATACTTATATAAAATAGTAACCTATTTAAGGTTTCTGATACTTTGATGTTATCGGTAAACAAATGATCCCTTCATTACCTCCCAGACACTCTAATACCATATTATAAACCTTCGATAATGGTGTCAAAAATAGAGAATTGAATTAAATCGCATTAAATAACCTTTACCCTTCGTCGAGAACTTACGATTTCTTGTTCTACATATTCCACTAATCCCTGTTGAACAGATCCGCTACCTAGGACTTCACTTGGACAAACGTCTTACTCAGAATCCACATACAAGACCAAAACAACAAGAAACTACCCGTTTAATAAAGTAGTCGTTTTCGACTACTTCTACATTTACTTGAAAAACGTTCAAACCTTCCGATTAATTATAAAGGACTCATTTGCATAACAGTAATTAGACGAATTTGGACATATGGAGTTGAGCTTTGTGGCTCCACTAAACCATCTAATTCATCTCGTATCCAATCCTTACAATCTAGAATCCTTAAAAACATTCTTAATACTCCTTACTTTGTCACAAACAAGCTTATCCACAAAGGTCCTTAATATACTTTACGTTCTGACTTAGCTCAAACCAGATATCTATCCTTTCATAACTCCATAACCACTCAAATCTATTAGTATCGCAACTTCTTCCACATTCCATTCAAGATAACCCTCCTAGGTGCCTGAAAAGAAGATGGCCTCGGTATCTTCTAATATAGTAAGTACTTCGTTATAAAGAACTTTTATATGTGCTGCTAATAGGTAATTGCTTTAAAAGCAATTGAAATGTCATTTTCAGCATTATCATCACATTTACTTGATGTATTTTATTATTTTATTGTACACAGTTGTAATTATTCTTCGGTCGTGGCACGGATTCGAGGTCGGGGATCCTCCTGGGGCATAACCAGCCTCAGTGAGTACCCTTAATTGGAGGAAAAACCGAATGTTTTGGCCAAAAACTCTTCCATTCACAACCGTTGGCCCAGAAACAGTACCTTCTTACCTAAGTACTGAACCCGAGATCCTTCATGGGTTCTTAGTGGTTCCAAAATTCAAAAAAATTCCATACATTCTGTTATAAACTATTTTCTTTTTTTTTTCTTTAACATACGTACCTTGCATTAAAAACATGTAATGTCCTACATTGATTAAGGCGAACCATTGCCGTAGATGATAAAATATATAATAACCTAGTATTTTTCTTTGATTAGTGCTAAAAACGAGCAATTATTGAAAAAAAAAAATGATCACTTGCGAAATTTTCGATGCATGTAGCGATTTTTACTTTCAAAATTAGTAGTATAATTAAATATATAGCATATATTGGTACTGAAATTGTGGGAATAGGAAATCTGGAAAACTTCTTGAGGTGGGGATAAGATGTGAAATCTACTAGAGTGGATAATTTCTCTCTCTGTCTGGAAGTCTTTCGCTATGGGGCGCTTTCCAACTTTTCCACAAAACAACAAGCTTCGTCCCGTTCATCTCATAAATGATTATATAATTTAACCGCTCAGGTTATCAAGATTATCTGAGAATGAATCGAAATAGGAAGGCAAAATTTAATCACCAGGGAAATATCTGCTCCATTGTGTATGCCGTTACGTACTGTACATCTATTAAAATATCATATTAGAGTCGAACTTCTCATCTCTTATTAGTTCCCTGAGATCATCACTATCAGATGATAGTAAATTAAAGTTTGACGCATCTTAAAAAGGCATTCTTTTCAAGGCACGAGAAATTTTCAGCTATATTCATTGTGATAACTTTTAAATCAAACTTAGAAATACAACGATTACGGTCCTAATGTTTTTAGTAGTAAAATTTTTAAAAAATATTTTCCGAATATAAAGTTATTAAACATTTATCATATGATTGCTGTAGGCTTCCAAGGCTAATGAAATATAAAGATAATATCAAAAACTTAAGTTGTTAAAATGTTGAGATTGGATATTGGCAAGTAATCAACGAATCAACTTTTTAACCAAAATAAAGGTATTAAATTGGTTTGCATACAGATTCGTTTCATAATTGTTGAAGTACGTTAAAAGTTACAGATCACCTTGTAAAATCTTAAAACATTTCTTCCTCAGTAGTAAATGTAATTGTTTTGTTTTTATTTTTATATTGCAAATTTATATATTAAAAAGGCCAAATGAGAATAATTAAAGGCATATTTAAACATTCTATATTAATTCATTACTATAATTTAGAAGTAAAAGGCTAAACATATACATTAATGTTTGGTGATACATATTAATATTGCTTAAATATGTTAATTGATGTTAAATGACTCGTTGTATTTCGACAACTATTTTTATTAAATTAATCAACAGATATAATAGTGATATTATAATTCATTGACTTTTGTGGATGTTTTAATTTAATAATAACAAGGCATAAAAATTAGGTTCATAACCTTTTAGTAGCGAATTTAACAAAGTAACCGATAATTTTATAACTAATTTAACTTATTCAACTACATAAAGTAGAAGAAGTTTTGTAACCTTTTTTGCTGACACTGTAACTCACGAGTAGTCAAGGCCTACTATATCTTACTTCAGTCCTCTAATAATGTGATCGTTCAATAATTGTTTTTGAAAAAGTTTTCTAAATATGAATAAGCTGTCTGAAAAAATATAAAAATATTTTTATCATGGGAACCTTTTTTTGATCGATGTGTTCTAATGAGTCGTAAAGGCCTCTATGATGGATCTCATGCAATAATTCATTAATCTCTAATTTTTGACTCGAGATACGTAAATGCCTGACAAGCAATATCCTAAAGAACTTTCTAAAAGTTACGAAAGGAATATCATGACCCGTTTTAGGCCGTTTGAAATTTAAGTAACGCTAAACGTGAAACATATTTAAGTCCGCCCGGAACCAAAAATGGGCAAGGTGTAGCCCAGATTAGATTGTGAATCGTGATCGGCCAATGGCTCCCGTTCATCCAGCCAGGGTTGTGAGTTGCATAAGGAAAGAATGAATGGCAATCTGATAATGAAGGGTTGTTGCTAGTATATAAGAGCCACAGCTCTAAACCAAAATCAGCAATCATTACAGTATTTATTAAGTTACAAATGTGTATAATGTAAGAGTAATTTTACACTTCCTTTGGTAATCTTTTTCAATTTTTAGAAATTCAAACTGATTTCTATCTTTTAATCTTTATTTATTCATATATGTTTTTTCCCACTTCCATTTTTTCTCTAATTACTTAGTTTTAATTTTTTGTACTCCACTGGCTATAGATTCCCAAGATTAACCTTTATGGTCCAGTACTCAGGCGGGAAAACGAAGGATCAATACGATGAGGAATTGATGAGCACTTCCCTTTCGTAGTTTGTTTATTCGAAGACTAGCTTCGAATTTTGAACATATATCATTAATTTTAATAATCAAAGATTAAAGGAACATATAAGGTCGTTCAATGATAGATACCTGTACCACTACAACCCATGAAGGGTCTTTTTCATCTAATTAAAGGTACCCAATTTGTATAAAGTGTGTGTGCCTAAGGAGGCTCTCCCGACCTTGAAGCAGATTCAGGAGCTTAGTAGTCAATAATTACGATTTAAGTCAATGATCAGGAATGAATCTTTAATTATTATGTCTACAGTTTGCCCAACTTCAGGGCTCCAAAAAAGGTATGTAAAATGGACGCAGTGACTGTGGACTTAAAGAAACTTAATTCGATACATTTTTGACATTTTATAGAAGAGTATTTAAATTAAACACGATGATAAATTAAAAATACAGATGTTTGAGTTGTGTTTTTTTAAAATATATGTGCGATATATCAATCTGATTTTTTAATAATTATAAAAGATCGCCAATGGAAGTTTTGATATAGATAATAGAAGATCTAGAAAAACTAAAATATGAAATCTTCTATAATTTTTACGTCAGAGTGTAGCTAATAAAAAACGGAGGTGGTCATTTTTGCGATGATGTAGTGCCGATTTTTCGAAGCACATGATATAAAACATATTTTTTTTAATATATTATTTAAAAATACAATCTACCACTTAAGACCTTTCTTTTAGAATATATATTAATATTTTGCATTTTTTTTTTTTTTTTTTTACTATGATCAAGGTAAGCATAGTGCTAATACTCGCTTCGTATACTGTTTCCAATGCTGTGGTTGCTAATGCCCGCCCTGTTCATGAGTTGATTGCAGTTTTACAAAGTTTTTGGTTTTAATAAGTTAAATTTTATATAACATTCATTAAAATTTTTCGAAGAACCATTCCAACAAGTTAATCAATTCCTTTAGCCTTCGATGTTTTCATCTCTTGATGATAAAAGTATAGTTGACTGTTAAGATGATCAGGGATGCAGTCAAAGAAGAACTCACGCCTAATTGTAAGTCGATAGTATGGTGACCAATTTTAGGCTCTGCTGAACACAAAGTTCTTAGTAGATGCTTGTAAAATATTACAAAACTAGTTTTATTAAATCATCATTTAGAACTATTTACGTTACCAGGGCCGGATCGGGAATTTTCGGCCCACCGGGAAATGCTCTTGACCGGCCCTCAGGGACCCCCCCCCCCCCCCCCCCCCCCCCCCATCACATCCACACAAAAGATAACCCTGTTCACAATATGAACTTCAATTCTAAACATACTCACTCTTTCATTTTATGAGGGCGTTGAAAGGTTGTAAATAATGCTGAAGCATACAATTTAATTCAAACAACATTTTATTATAATTTTACCAAAATGATGGAATGATTTCAAAAGTCATGTGATAATATTATTACAAATGTATAAAATCAGTAATGTAATTACTATCCAAAACAAGTTAATAAAATATACAACACGATTAACAAGTACAGCCAAATAAAATAGAAATAGAATAAAAACTTTAGGAACTTTTTTTTTATACGTAACTAAATTGCACAAAACCAAGTGACTAAAATAAACGAAATAATATAGAAATACAATAAAAAATTTAGAAACTTTTTTTTTTATAAGTAACTAAATTGGACAAAACCAAGAGACTAAATTAAACAAAATTCAGTAAAATAAATATACAATAAAAAGTTTAGGAACTATTTTTTATAAGTTGCTAAATTGCGAAACCCAAGTAACTGAAATAAACAAAATACAATAAAAACTTTGGGAACTTTTTTTTTATACATAATTAAATTGCACAAAACCATATGACTAGATAAAACAAAAATTGATTAAAATAAAAATACAATAAACATTTTAGGAACTATTTTTTTAAAAGTAACTAAATTGTGAAAAACCAAATGACTAAAATAAAATAGAAATGGAATAAAAAATTTTAGGAACTATATTTTATGAGGAACCTAAATTTCACAAAACCAAATACCAAAAATGAACAATATAAAATAAAAATACTATAAAGACTGTAGAAACTATTTTTATAAGAAGCTAAATTGCACATAACCAACTAATTAAAATAAACGAATGTTTATCTGAACTAACTAAATCTGAAAGTGTCACACAAAAAAAATATTTTTTTAAAGATGGCTGTGATTCACACAGCTTTTCAAGTATGACTTCATATGGAATGGCTGATGTTATTTCTCAATAACTTTCCAGTTTGTCATCACTAATACTGTTTCTTAATGCAGTCTTGATACTTTTCAATTTTGAAAATGTGCGCTCACATGACACCTGGGTGACTGACAAAGTCAATATATATTGGTAGCATAAGTGTAGAGATGGGTATGCTTGGGAATAGAGATTGTATTTATTCAAGACTTTAATTACACAGATGACACAGTTACAACACTCTGCATCTTTCGATGAAGTCACTGATGCAAACTCTTCCTCAGAATCAGAATCATCACACATCTCCTTCGATTTAGTTGGTGATTGGTTGTAATTTGGAAATTGCACTTTCCTAATATTCTGCCACTTACTAATAAAATCGATTAACTCCTCCTTAATTTGTTCCACAGTAATATAATGTTTAAACTGCTTTAGAGCTTCTATTAGGGGTGAAGTCGAATTTGTCAATTGGTGCTATCAGGAAAAAACTTTGGATCAAAATAATGGAAGCTATGATAAATGTTTTTGTGTTCGGAAAATCTAAGTTTCAAGGTATTGATAGTCCTGTCATTTATAGTATTGAAAATGTTCAATTCAAAATATTTTTCAGGAGACAAGTTGATTTTATCCTCGCTTTCATAAAAAAAGTTTTTCTTTTTCTTACGGAATCTTTTATTTTTAAAATGTTTTGATAATTCAATTTCTTTGAATCAAAATATTGTGTTTGCCGGTCAATAAAATCATCGACAACTTTCTTCACATTTACAAAACTGCGTTGATTTTTTTCTAAATCTTCAACTGTTTTTTCGGTGAGGCTTTGTGCCGTTGCTCCTGTTTCTGGTTTTAGAACCAAGTCTTCTAAAATGGTTAAAAAAGTGAACATGAAAAAAATTAAAAATTAAAAGTGAACTATAATTATCCTTATCACTTCCATACTCCCCAAAAATTTTTTTTAATGCTACAGATTTGGCCCACCACCTTGTTTCCCCGATTAATGACACACCTCGGTTTTTCGAGATATGTTCATCCGTAAATGGGAATCTTTCAATAATTTAAAACAAGAATTCATCATATTAAAAAGAGAAGCTGCTTCTATGACTGCAGATGTCGATTCAATAATTACTATGTGCTATGTGGGCATAGCACTATACGTGGATTTGATGGGGATTTTCCTTGAGAATCAAAGATGAAAATCCTTTGTATGTGCCTTGCATGTTTGAAGCACCATCAGTCGAATTACCTATACAATCCTTTAAATCCAACCCCAAAACAGCCATCTCAGACTTAAAATAATCAACAAGAGACTGCCCTGTGGTAGAGTGTAATGGTTTAACTGAAATCAATGGTTCTTTAATTTTGTTGTCCTTTACATAACGAATGACTAAGGAGCACTGTTCCTTTACACTTATATCTTTTGTTGAATCCATTTGTATGGAAAACATTTTGGCTTTTTTAATTTCCTCAACTAATTTGTTTTTTATTACATCACTGCAAGCTTTAATGATATAATTGATGGTCGTCTTCGAGAGGAATGTAGTGATATTACCTCCATGTTTAACTCCTTTGGCATGAAGTATTTCACTTTTCTAAATAATTTTATCTAAATGGTTTTTCAAAATAGGGTCATAAGATGATAAAAGGAGAATAATTTCTATAAAATTTCCATGATTGATGCTAGAATCATTGAAGTTGTATGCCGCTTCATGTCTTTTTCCTCTATAGCTTATACATTGCTTTCCTATTAATTTGACAACATCAATTACTCGTTTTATAACCTCTCTGTTTTCTTCCACCAACTTATTTCTTCTGAGCCTGTGTGATTGGTTGATCAAAACATCAACAGACTTACAGGACTGATCGGTTAGGTAAGCATCTACACTAATTTTGTGCACCATGGATACCTCATGCTCCTGTATTCTTTGGTACAGATGTTTCGATGATAATTCTAGCCCAGAGACAAATTTAGAATTGCTATCTTTGGAAAACGCTAGGCACATGGTGCAGAAAAAAAGTTTGTCATCTGAATTATATGTCAGCCAAAGACGTTTAACATCATTTTAAAAAAATATTTTATTGTAATTTACTATATTGTTAGGTTGTTGAGGATGAAATTTAAAAAAAAAATTTAAGCTGGAAGCAGAAGGCTTTTTTTTTAAAGTAGTTGTAAACTGGCGCGGTCTCATCAGATTTTGATGAGATGTCAATCAACGGTAGATTGGGCTCGAAAGAAGGCTTTTCTGAGACTGGTTCATTATGAAAAATATTAGATAATCTAGAACCTGGAGTTGATGTTGAAGGCTGAGCAGAAGGTTCAGAACTTAAAGGAGGTTCAGGCAGTTTAAAATAAGATGCAATTGATCCAGTAATAGTTTCTGAAGATAATGGCTCTCTTGATGATTCAGATGGAAAATGAACTAATCGGGAGATATTTCTTGAAGTTGAATGTTGTTGATTACTGGCTGATGGTTCAGTAGGGGTGATAGTTGATGGTTGAACTTCATCACAATCTTTATTTTTATTCAAAGAAAGAGACGGTTTTGGTTCATCGCCAGTACCAGGAGCAGCTCTTTTTAAAATTGCATCTATCTTCTGACAAGATGCTGCCTCCAACTGCAAAACTTTCCTTTTTTTCTCTCTGGCCTTCTCTGCACCACCTTTTTCTTTTTGCTTTATCAGCCATCCCAGGACTAGAATTAGTATTGTGAAACAGTTTAGCATTAACAACTACAATTGGCGATATAAAGACTAGTTTTAAAAGAATTAAATTGCTCAATTGGTTGAAAAGGAATCATGAAAACCTTCAACGTTGACAATTGAAATTATTGCTTAAAACTAAAGACTAGTTTTGAGAATAGACTAGTTAGTTGTTAGTCGCTTGTTTGCACATACCTCAATTATTTTTGTGGAAATACCTCAATATGTTATGGAATTGTGAGGTAATTGAATTTTGATTCATTATCCTATCAGACAAAGACATAGTCACTGAATGTGATTTTCATTTTACAGTAAGCCATCACCAAGTTGACAACATCCTAGGAACTCAAACCTAATGAATTGAAATAAAGATAGAAAAAGAATTAATATTATGAAAGACTTCGACATTAACAATTGAAATTGCTTAAAACTAAGAGTAGTTTTAATAGAAATTAGACTGTTATTGATAATAACTTACATAATTAAAAAAATAATTGGGTTTTGATTCAATATGGAGTCACAATTTCAGACGAAAACATAGTGGAATCGACCTCGATTTCAATTTTTCAACAACCCAACGGATTAAGTTAACAGCATCCTTCAAACACAAACCTAGTGAATCCATCTATACCCTGTGATAGTATCTGTGGAATCGATATGTACATACGTCACTGCTTCAACAACCAAGGAGGTTTCAGCGTCGCCAACCATAGACAAGATAATTATAATTTGCATGGAACGTGGACGAAGCCAAGGTCGATAGAATAAGAAACTTTCTATATTCTACCAAACTTACGAAGCAGTGTTTACTTAGACAATTTCGCATTTTAGGGGACCAAATAGGGCCTCAAGTTTCGAGTGGAATTTTTTTTAAAAGGATTTAGTTTTCCTATAACCGATAATACGTAAATATTTACTTTGTTTCTTTCTTTCCCGGCCTCACCGGCCCACCGGCCCTTTTCCTGTCCGTCCACCGGGAGATTTCCCGGTATCCCGGTGGCCCGATCCGCCCCTGTACGTTACTGTTAGATATTGTCGTTTTAAATCTAAACGTTGCTCAAAGCATAAGGGAATAGTGCTATCCTGAGAATTTGACTACCTTTTTCTTTTTTTTTTTAAACGCTATTTTTTCGAATAGGGAAGTTGATTCATTACTGAGGTATTACTAAAATAAGCCTGAAAATGGTACGAAAAAAAACCTTTCAAAAAAAGTTTGGAATTCGGTTTACTCCCTACATAATTTAAATTGACTAGTTTGGGTAACAGTTCGTTCATCATCCACAGCGGTCGTGCATAGCCGTTGTATATTTTGAACCCGCTGGTGGCCGGCGGCGAAATAAACAGATGATGACTTATTTAGCTTTTTTTTATGAAAAAAATAATTTATGGTATCGAATCCCTTATAAAAACCAAACTTATTATAGTAAAATTTTATTATAAGTAATAAGTAGTAATGATAATAATGAATTTCATCCAACGGATATATACAACATAAGTTAATAAATATTTACAAAATATCTATATAAAACAAATGTTTAGAAAGGTTAAAACAACATTTTTTTATTTTTTTTTTTATACGCATTTATTGAAATTTACAACTGTACACAATATATACATCAAGTAAATGTATTGACAACGATTATAATAACATGTTAAAACTTGGAAAGAACTACACATCAGTAGCACTTTATTAAAGCTTCTACACTAGAAGGTCTCTAGGCCATCTTCGTTTCAGACGCCTCGGAGGATTATCAGGAATGGAGTGGGAAGCAAGTTGAGAAACTAACGGATTTGCGTGATTATGGAGCTTACTATGAAAGGATAGGTATCTGCTGTGGGCTAAATCAGCAACATATGGAACATTAAGGTATTTATGGATAAGTTTACTGGTGACAAAGTAAGGAGCATTGAGGATTTTACGAAGGATTTTGGATTGTAAGGATTGAATACAAAATGAATTGGATGGTTTAGTGGAGCCCCAAAGCTCGACTTCGTACGTCCAAACAGGTCTAATCACAGTCATGTGAGTCTTTATAATATCAGTATATGAGTCTTTATAATTAATTTAGCTTTGAACGTTTGTATAGTAATATTGAAATAGTCTGAAACGACGGGCAGTTTCTTGTCGTTTTATTTAGTCTTGTATGTGGATTCCAAGTTAGTCATTTGTCCAAGTGGAGTCCTAGGTAGCGTATCTGTTCAACAGGGATTAGTGGAATATCTAAAACAACATTTAAAAAAAAAATTAAAAAAAAAAAAAAAAAAAATAGTCGTAATAAAGACATGAAAAAATTTCAAACTGAGTGATGATAAATAACTCGTGGAGATAAATCTAAAGAGATTTATAGACATCCTAGAGCCGCTCTTTCAGACCAGCCACTGTTGCCAAAATCCTATGCAGGCTGAGGAAGAGCGGTGATAGAGTAGGAACTCAGTACAGAGGGCTTGTAATTATTTTGTCTTGAAAAAATACTCCGATATTTATATTTTTTTTATTGGTCAAAATAACCAAGGGAGAGGTAAAGATAATTTCGCAATTCCAATTATAATAATAGTCCCGTTTTTGCTAACTATTTATTAAATTAGTAAATACTATATATATATATATATATATATATATATATATATATATATATATATATATATATATATATATATATATATATATATAGAATAAGTAAATTTGAGAAAACTATTATAATGACTAGTAATTAGCTTGTAAAGAGCCTGTCCCTAGTAGCATTCTAATAAGCCATCTTCTTTTCAAACGCCTTTGAGGATTATCGGGAATCAAGTTTGAAGCAAATAGGGAAACTAGTGGATTGAGTGATAATAATATTTCTGAATTTAAAATAAGTAGATAAAGAGTCTCGTAAAGAAAAAGCATGCGTTAAACGATGTAAATGACTTATAGTGTCGCAGGAACTTGGGAAAGAGAACCAAAACATACTTTACTTTCACTAACGGATAATTTTTCATTCTACAGGAAAAAAAAAAAAAATCCTTTTTTTAAAGCTATTATCTCGTAACATCTCTGGTTTTTCTATTATTTTTTTAAAGCATTTTCTTCAGCGGTCCCTGTAAAATGATCCAATTTGCAAATTATATTCTCCCACCGTCTGAATATTTCGGTCCAATTATTTTCCTTATTTTAGATTAGCCTAAATTTTCCAATTTGCCCGTGCTTCAATTAGGTTTGCTGTATTTTTATTAAGGTATGCTTTTTTTCTGGTTGTTTGTATTTTTTTTTCTTAGACTTTAGAACAGAATTCCATTGAGATATACGATTTCAAAAATTGCAATGTGATAATTGAAGACGCAGTGCTTATTCTTTTCAATTGGTGGTCAAATGTTAACTTAATTAAAATAGTGCTTTATTTACATATTTATAATTACAAATTCATATTTTGGCGTTACATCATCCATATGATTTATATAAATTTACTCAATAATGGAGAAGTTTTAAATTTAAATGTAGTTCTCTAAACTGTAGGAAAAATTAAGAAAAAAAAACCACATAAAAAAATAAAAACAACGATGTATAGATAGTAACAGATATGTATACACAAAAAACAATAGACGCGTAAAATGAGATATGATAGGAGCGCATGTTTGGTTCTTTTGAGGGATGTTTTATTGTACTTATCGATTTCTCGGATTAGGGAATTTTCTTAGTTTTTTTTTTTTTTTTTTTTTTCATTGATTTAAAGTTTTAAGACTTAAGAACTAAATTGTGCAATATTGTTAATATTTTGGTATATCGTGGTTAATCATTGATGATCATCAACAAGTTTTGAATCCTCTCTAGTTTACTGTCTTTGACACTGTTAACCTAAACATTCTCGAATCATATAGTAATATTTTATATATTTTCACATACGTAATTACATAGGTCTATGCATCTCACCAACTTTGTGGTATATCTTGATCAATACTATTACAAGAAAATGCCCACATACGCTGATGACATCCTAATACTGGGTATAATTAAAAATAAATTGCAATTTTATTTTGAAAAATATCACTACATTGTTATTACTAAAAAAAGCCTAACCCCTGTTTTGACGGTACAACTAAACTACAAAACAAAAAATAAATATAACAATAAAATAATATAAATTACTTGGGCGTAAATTTCGATAAAAAATTAAATTCGAAGATGCATAAAGACCAACAAATTAATAAAACCCTAAAAGCAATAAATGCATTCGTTTGCGCAGCAAAACTTAATAACCAAGACCCCACTGGTTCAAAAATCTTAAAGTTAATCTATGACGGAGCGATCATACCAAAACTTACGCGATACCGGTATGGGGATCAGCAGCTCTACAGCCTACAAATCTATGACAGTTTTAAAGACCTCAAAGATTAATATCCATCAGAATAAGTAAGGCTTACAGAACAGTATCGTTTGAGGCTGCTTGTATCCTAGCTGGTATATTACTCATAGAACACAAAATACAACAACTATCCACCCTTTACAATATAAAAAAACAAGGACTTAATTACAACCAATATAAGATAGAAAACATAGAAATGGACATTGGCATACAAAAAATGTTACATCCAGGCATTACATGCAAAACTAATTGCAATAGACGAGACAGAAACTGACGACCTACATACACTAGACATTTACACAGACGACAGTAAAGACTGAAAATACTGGATGTGCGTTTTCACACGCACAAAATGACGAACAGTACCAATTAGGTAAAATTTGCTCAAATAATCAGGCCGAAAAACTAACTGTACTGATGTCCTCCGAACATATTCTTAAATGTTCAAACCAATATTCCTCAAAAATTTTCAGCATCAATACTTACTATAAAATTTTGATAGATAATATCAACAGCCCCATATCTCATGACTTACTGACGGAAACAATAAAACAAAATATTTTTAATTACTGGTCATGGACTTGGAAATAACAATTAAATGGATTAAGGGTCACAGTAGGAATGTAGGAAACACAATAGCAGACGAATTGTATATGCAGACTAAGGCTGCATCGAGAAACAGTTCCCTTCCTATTATATATGACAAAGTCCCTATATCCTATATAGAGAGATGCATTTTGACCCGATTTGATACATCACCAATGGCAATACAAAAGGACGTTCTCTACACAACTTTATTCCAGATATCACACTTAATAACTACGACAAAATTAACTTCAACTTATTTCTCTTTATTCTTTAGCTGTGAATATGTTTTACTTTAGTCGCCGTGAATAAAAAAGTTTTAAAATACACCATTTTTATGTATTTATAAAATAAATAATAAATGTAGTCCAAAACTTGATATTTTTCCACCGATGGCGGAAATTACGATACTGACTTAATATCTTGTTAATCTGAAAAAAAATTAAGAAGTTGTATAATATTTATTGATGGTTCAATGGACAGCCGAAATTGCTCTATCAGTAAAAATGTTTTTTTATCTCTGATTACGTCGGTCGTTGCAACTTGCATAAGGAGTAATAACTTTGGTTAAATGTCCTTTTTTTTTCGTTTAATTCATTGTGATTTATAATTTCGCTAATGAATAAATGAAGTTTTGACACGGTATGACGATTACTGACAGCCCAGTCTGTGTGTAGGATAGTTACCTCGGTACCATGCTTGATCTCAATCCCTTACATCATTTTTTTACTGACAAGGAGACGTTTTGACTAGTGACTCACAGATTTGACTGCCGATTTTTGTGTTAGTAGTAGGGACCTTCAATAGTACAAAACTAGAGATATAGCATGCAATGAGCATTAAGAGTCGAGAAAAGAAATAGAATATGAAAATCACGTTTTATTTTTTTTCTCAGCTCTCAGTCAAGATAGAGAAATAATTTGTTCACGTAAAGTTGTAGCTCTGTATACTTTTTGAAATAAAAATACATTCGTTATGCTGAAAAACGACCCTTTTTGGGTGCCCAAAAACTCAAAAAAAATGAAAAAATTCCAACGAAATCCGCTGTAAATCAGTAGAAAATTTGGTTCATGCAAAACTGACCTCAAATCTCGATTTAATGCACCAATTTTGAAATTTTATCAAAATCAAAAAATATTTATTTTTTACCCGTTTCGAGGACGTTAACATTTTTGAAGTTAAGATTTTATCAACAAGTTCTAAGGGCCATAACATTTACTGTGTTCAACCGAATAAAATATTAATTGCATCAAAAGAATCAGCGCACATTCTGCTTTTTATTCATCCATATAACATTATGTTTACTCCATGTTTTAACTAACAAAAACTAATGTGAATGAAAAAATCAAGTCAGCTATAACTTGAGATATCTCAATAAAGGGAAATCCTACAACCTCCAGATCTAGGCTAAACTATACAGTTTTACGGTTTTTAGATGGCCTTATAATTTGGTTTTAATCGGTGGCGAAATCTGTGCGATAGCCCAAACTATCTAAGACTATTCTACCACCTGACTCTAGTAGCAGATGAAAATATCATGAGCATCATTCCTGGGCCAAAATAATTTACACAGCGATAACTAAACTCACCGCACAGAAAATTACATGAGCCCTATCCCATCAGAAAAAATAAAAACATGAAAGAAATCTACTAAGACCTGTTAGGACAACGCTTTACAATACAGCTAAACTCAAGATACTCATATTATATAGAAGGGTCTCCGCTTTTTATAGCTGCTCACGTCTGTATGCTAAATAATATTTAGTTTGAATATTATTTAACTTATTATGACTAGAAATCTGTGAGAAATGAAACAATTATTGCTGAATAAGAGCCGGTCAGTTGTGAAAAATTGAATAATATTAACTAGAATCATTTATAACTGCTAAATAATTTCCTAAGTAATAAGTCAGTCATTTGTGACACAAACCGACGAATTAACTGTTGTGAAGAACAGTAAATAGAACCCTAAATGCTTTTTTAAATAGATAAATAAAAAAAACCATCTTTGATTAAAAACGTAGTTTTAGATGAAATAAAATCAAGCGAGTCCTATATTTTTAATTTTTATAAATTGAATGGAAAAATAAAAAGTATTTTTCATCAGCCGTGAGATGCCATTTGCTCCTGATACTGACTTACAGTCACATAGAAGCTGTTAACCCTCTCTTCGATGGACTTGGGGAAAACCTGATGACCACAACATTTTTTAAGAACTTAAATCCATAGTCCCTCCTTACTAAGTGCCATATTCAACTATTTTATTGATACGAAATTTACAATAGAACAGTTCGTTTTTTTAGGACGATAAAGAACCTGTAGGAACTTCAGAGGTATAGGTTATATGATGTTTGTAGAAGGTGTTGGAAAAGATGAAGTGGAAGTTGGGGAAAACCACAGACTGAAACGTTGCGAATATTTCTGAGAAGAAAAGAAGACAGACGCTGCTAATCTGGCATATTATTGGTGGAAAATCGCGATTTGTGTTAACTAGGAGAGGATAATTGTGAGTGCCGTTTGTGCTCGCTCCAATTCATCGAAACAGGATATAAGGCTCAGTTTTTGCTAATGCTGTTCCGAAAACCAAATATTTCCATTCAGAATACCATTGACTGGAAAACAATTTTTTTTTCTTTTGAATGGCCAATAAAAAGAAAATAAATAAATAAAAAAGTTATTAGATTATGATATATGTGCCCAGTTATAAAAAGAACATTATACAATTAAATCTTTTACCACTAGACTAAATTTATTGAAAATATTCAGTAAATCGAAACAAAAGTTATATCAACGATTTTGTCTACATATTTTAAAACATTTTTTTATATAATTAATAAATATGTTATCTATTAATTAAACAATTTTTCCTATGAGATGATTCCAATGCCTTATTAGATTATAAAAGTTAACGTTTATCTCTAAATAGATGATTATAATAAAAATAGTATCCTTGGCTATGAGAAATATTTCATGAAGAACATGGTCTGAGATGTGGTCAGGTGTAATAAAATACACGTCCAAGATTAAAGAAACTTTATATATAGTGCCGACATCTCAATCTAGCTTGCAGGTCTTCTTCAGGGAGGTCGTTAAAAATGACAATTGATTCCAGAGACAAGCTGCACCCCATAACATCTTCTTCATAAAGATATTAATACTATTAAATTATGGTTTTCTATGTTTTTAAAACTTAAAATTCAAAATACATACGCAGTTCCGAACTCCATATAGCGAGTCTTACCTGAAAAAAAGAAAGATTATTTTAATCATAAACGTATTATGAAAATATAATACTAAAAAAAAAAAAAAAAAAAAAAAAAAAAAAAAAAAAAAAAAAAAAAAAAAAAAAAAAAAAAAAAAAAAAAAAAAAAAAAAAAAAAAAAAAAAAAAAAAAAAAAAAAAAAAAATATTATTCATTTCATTTAGTTTATACTAATCAAATTTCTTTAAATGAAAACCTGTAAACCTCACAAGTTTCGAATACCTTTCATAATTGATGATTTTTAGATAGCTAATTATTTAAAATTTTAAATTTTAAAGCAGTAAGAGGACAACGGGCAAAACTTTATATTATATGAACACACAAAAAATAATAAATAAAACAAACTAAATTGATCATTTTTCATGCTTTTAATTCAAACGTATACTTATTATTACTATATGACCCATCCATTGAGCTTGAATTTATTTCGTCATTCAAAAAGAAATAATTTTAATGTTATTTAAATGACAGTATATCTGGTTATTTGCACCTTATACGGCAAATTCATTCAAATGCAATGATAAATGAATATTTTGTCTCATATAAACGAAATTTTGTAAGGAAAAAATATTCAGAACTATCTCGAAAGCACCTTGGGACGTAAGAAACATAACTATATACTAACCTTCGCTGTCAACTGTTAATGAGCGAAAGCGGACTCTCTACCAACGAATTCTCAAAAACATACGTGAATATCTCAAACACACATAAACGACATGGCCATAATCCATATTTCAAGAACCCTTAGAGAAGGCTAAAAAGGAACTGGATAAGGGATCGGCAATGTTGTAAAACAAAATTAGAAGAAGGTGCCATTGGGTTTTATTCTCCTTCATGTCGAAAGAAAATGCTTATTAGAATTTATAGATAATAACAATTCAAAGTTCTCAGAGAAAATGGAAAAGCTACCGCCAAGGCAGAAAGAATGTACTGAATATAATGAATTTTGATTCCTTTAATTTTTTTTAAATCATGAACTTCATATTTTTTCTTTGAAAACTGTAAAACTGTGCAATTTGACAAAAGAATGACAGGTGATCTACTCATCGATAAAAAAAATAAACCTTTTAAAGTTTAATCCTGTTATATGGAATTTTCTCAAAACCTTCAAAGTTGTAACTTATGACACAAAATCAACACTTATAATTACTTATTGAAACCTAGTAGGACTTATTTATCACAGATATATGGAACATCTAAAAAGAAGCACATTACTAAATTCCAATTTTTTCATGCAAAAACATTCAAAACTATCACGAAAGCATCTCGGTATGTAAGCAACATAGGATACTGATCTTCGCATGCCTACTGTTATTGAGCAAAAACAGAACCTCTACAAACAATTTCATCAAAATTACATGGATATCTCAAAACATGTAAACAATAGGGATCTTCTGTCTAAGATAAAGAAAAAAAGTTAAGAGACACCACATGATTTTATTCCACTTATGCCGTTCAAGCCAGGTAATTCAGTATTCCGTGTTCTGTTTGAATTACCTCACATTTCATAAGGTTTAAAATAAAAATCCATTGATCATAACTGAGAGCTCTAATCCCTATAATGGGGACACTAACTCAGTGTTAATACACTGACGCAATAACAGTTCTAACATTAATCTAAAATAGTAATAGCCGACTCCTTTTGAAGTGGTGAGAAGCATTAGCAATGTCCTGGGGAACATTGGCCATTTCTCCACCCGTCCAATTAAGCTAAAGGGTTCCTGCCGGGAGGAGTGCATCCTTGGAATGCGTCGAGTCCCGCTTGAGGTGACCATTAGGAGTGAAAGGACTATCAGTATCAAGGACTCGATTGGACTAGAGCACTTGTAAAATGGAATCTAGTTTAGCATCTCCATAAGCTGGAAACATTAATATGAGACACACAGTGTGGCCGGAGAGCTATTTAGTATGTGTCACATGATACCAATCAGTTGTCTTTGCAAGAGGGAGTTTACTACCTTGCCAATATAGGTGACGAAGGAATCGAACCCTACTTTACAACGTACCTAACCCTTCTGTATACTGTAATCGAAGATGCCGAACACAATAATAATGGAGATCCTTTCACTCCTAATAGAGGTACAGAGAAGAACATATGGTCACCATATTAGTTATAAAATCGGATTAAATACAGATTAAGTTGTGTAGACAGAGACCATTTAACGAATTCGTCATAAAAACTATTTTAATGTGAGGGATTAGGGATTGAGGGAAAAAAAAGTATTACCACTACTTTTTTGAATCATCGATTTTTTCGTATGATATCTTAAAATAAATTAATTTTTCAATAAAATTGTTTTTTTATATTTTTTTTATTAAACATTAAATATCCCTCCCCCAAAAAAAACCCGGTTTATCTATAAAACATGATGTGTCTTGGGTTTAGTACTTCTGTAATGATTACGTTTACAAAACTTTGGTTGTTAAAGGAGTAGATTTGGCCAAAATCTCACGCAACCACAAAATTTTTCTACTATTAAGACTACCGACTTTTTAGAGCCTGGGTGGACCATTAGGTATCCCAACCGCGAGGTCGAATCACGGCTGAAATGACTATTATAACTTTTCTTCCTTCAGCCGGACTCGAACTCGGGGAAAGGAAGTATAGAAGTTAAATTCCTTACCCATCAGATAGCCTACAATTAGATATCTACAAGTTATGTTAAAGTTCAATAGTTATTAAAATGTAAGGCTTCAAATAGTTCAGTAATATCGTTGTTAAACTGGGAAAAAACATTATTTTATATAAGTTTTTTTTTTCTTGGTTGTCAAATTCCTATTTTACCTTTAACACTTTAACAAGTATTCTCAAAAAAAAAAAAATAATAATAGTAATTAGATATTAAAAGACACTATTAAGTTACGGGGACAGCAGTTCGTCCTATCGGACTGCAGATAAAGCTTTGAAGTTTTCGACCTGGAGGACCTTGTGGAAACATCTGTAATATATTCTTAAGTTTAATATATACATACATATATACATGTATATATATATATATATATATATATATATATATATATATATATATATATATATATATATATATATATATATATATATATATATATATATATACTTTTGATAAATTTCCCACATCAATTGATTATTACTATGTTCAATAGTAATTGAAAAAAGAAAAGGTAATTTCTTTTTCTTTCTTTTTTTTTTTTTTTTTTTTTTTTTTGAGGTGCTCAATTCGAATTTTATCTTTTCTAACTCTAATATGTGACACGCGCCAAAAAAGAAAATATAAATAATCATTTTAGTTACTGAAATATTGGTCCTATTCGACTGGAAAATTCATAAACCTTATCAAGATTCCTACAATCTTTAAATTCATCAGTTTATAAGGAATAAAAATTGGATCAGCGGATCGTTTGGTTACTGAATAATTGTAAAGTTTCCTGACAGAAATGTGTTACGACATTTCCTGATAATTTAAATTCCAATTCAACAACTCGTCACTTCAATTGTTTGAATACAAAACAATTGTGTCGGCTTTGCGATTGAATAATTGCACGTAATTGTTGGATATAAACACTTGACGAGGAGACAGATCCGAGACCAGCTCATAAATATGCAGCAGTTTTCTCTTCGCGGTAGTCTAAAGCAAACACCTCGTAGGAGGTCGCGATCTTTGTTCCACTGTCTATCTCGCAAGTGTCTGTATACAGCTTCACATTCTTATTTAATAGATTATAAAGCCTTAGAAAGATTTAGGCCAGAATTATATACTTTTATTAATTTCAAACACAAAAGTTCTAAGGAATTCTATGCAAAAAGTTGACATTAATTTCAAGGTATTAGTATCTTACTTTTTTTATCCTGATAAGCTCAGTATTATATCTACATGCTTAGATCCTTTTTTGGCAAGTCTGCCTGGAAGATAAAGGCATATCTATAGGGAGCTTTGTTTGAAAAACAAATAATAATAAAAGGATTTAAAAAATTAAGTGAAGAAATTCAAAGATTAGACCTAGACTCCATTTGAACAAACGTCTTAGAATTCACATACAAGCCAAAAAGGACGAAAAACTGCTCGTATTTATAGACTACTTCAACATTTACTAAAAAAACATTCAAACCAACCAATAAATAACAAAAGACCAATTTTCTTGACAGTAATTAGAACTATTATGACACACAGTGTTGAGCTTTGGAGATCCGCTAAACCTTCCAATTCTTCTCGAATTCAATCTTTACAATCTAAAATCCTTAATGCTTTCTATATTGTCACAGAAAATCTTATCCATAAAAACCTTGTTGTGCCATATGTTGCAGATGTAGCCCAAACCAGATACCTATCCTATCATAGTGAACTCCTTTCCCACTCGAATCTATTAGTATCCCAACTTGTTTCACACTTAATTCCTGATAACCTACCGAGACGTATAAAAAGAAGATGGCCAAAAGACCTTTTAATCTAGAACGTTTAATGAAGTGCTACTAAATGAGCAGTTCTTGTATATTGTATTCAGTCGTAAATATCAATAAATAGTTGAAGATATAAATAAATAAATTAAGGGACTAGCTTTCAGAATATTTTCTTTTTTTTATTATGAAGCTATTCAAAAAGTTTTAGTCTGATACTCATATTTTTTGAATTGTCTCTCTCTATAACTAGTCTTACAATGACAAATTTCAAGTTGTCTCTTGAAACCTTTTAGGTAATAGACAAATAAGAAAGAGACCCATTGTCTTTATGCCCAATTCAAATCTAACTGTAAAAGTATTGTATTTCAATAGAAATTCAATTGAGCGTAAAAAATGTGCAGTTTGTTGTATAATAAATTAACAGTTAGAAATACATAATAAGGTTACAGATAAAAGTATTTTATGTTTGTGTTTTATGTATGTAAAGTATACTTTAAACTATAAAATTTTACTTTGAATTTTTAAGGATATTTTAAAGGTGACATGAAATTGATAATAGTACTGCCGATAGTTAAAATATCTCCTAAGTTCAAGCCTCACTTAACTTTTCTTTCATTTTTATAACTTGAAATATTATATACACAACATCCTTCAAAAAGCAATATTTTATTTTAAGTAGCTATATATATATATATAAACGTTTAACAAACAGTAGTGAATAGGACTAGACTATTTAATTTCCCACATTCCCATAGGCTTCATTCCATGTTGTTTTTCTGACTCCGAAATATAACAATCCATGATAAAAGTGCAATTCAACAGTTTGATATTCAATATTCCATCCGCTTTGAATATAAAAGAATAGGCATCACCGATTCAACTGCAGCCAGACACAGCAGGTATTGCAATATCGTTCAATCTTACATAAGGTCTGGTCATTGATGAACGGTTAGCCACCATAAAGAAATAAAATATGCAGTTGCATATCAATAATGAAGTGATAATATCTACGATACAATGTTGTACCGAAATTATAACAGATACTTTTCAAGACACGGGCTAAGATAAAGTGTCATCTCTGAGTAAAAAAAAAAAAAAAAAAAAAAATTTGGAGTGGCCTCTTAACGAAATGTATTTTCGAGGCTTAAGACAGACTATTTTAATTTTTTTAATATTGTTATCCAAACCGATTTTTTCAAGCATATTTGCCGTCATTCTAACACTATTTGTTAAACTCGTAAGAGGAAATCAGGGTTACCTATAACCAATTGTCATTTCAGTTATTTTTAGAACGATGTTACTTGATTGTTTGTTTCAAATAAATATCAATTGAAATTGACTTACACAAACATCTCCATTCTGTACCTTCAATCAGACCAGCAGATAAACAATACTTCTTAAATACCCGTGCCCTTAAAAATGTGCAGAAACAAGTTCTACATTTATTAGATTATTATGATTCTAGTTTTTCTTAAAACCTGTACGTTATAAACCATGAATGGTCATAAATTTAGCCTTTCCAAGGTTGTGTAAAGGCTTGGCTAGAACCACACTAAACCCCCAGTTTTTCCTATTTAAGGCTACCAACTTTATAGAGGCTGAGTGTGGTTAAGGTAGCTTTATCGAAGTTTTCGGCAACAATACTTCCTTGGCACCTTTCTATTCCAATCTTTAAAATAAAAAAATAAAAATTCTTATATTAATGGCATCCTTGCATTTCGTACCATTTATCTTTTGAGTACTAGATCTAAGCCTGATCAAGTAGCGCATTGAATGTTTCAAAAGGAGAAGTAAGAAGAGGTACACTCAAAAAGTACTCTAAGCATTTAAGGTTCATCAGTATAAAAGAAAAAAGAAAAAGTATTGATTACTTTTATGATTTATATGGAAATTGTTATCAAAATATCAGATGATTTCTCATTGATTTGTTCTGAATGACAATGATGAACCTTATCCATCATCTTGTTTTTATTTTTCTTTAATTTACAAAGTATTTCAAAATAGCACTATTTCAGTTTTTATATTTTTCCTTCAAAGACTGTAATTCACAATGTATAGCAGTTTATTCATCATAATTTGTCTCGAATGATTATCCAAGATCCTTTGGCCGTCAAAAATCGTCTGATCCTGGCATATCTGAAATCAGTATCCTTCAGAGGATTTTGGGCTTAGTGCAGTCGAACGGACAATAAAAACCCTCGATGTTGACTGTCCATAGGATTTAACCTAGCCTCAAAGCCTAAAATTAAGTAAAACAGCATAGTTTTGAATTGCTTTTAAATACATTTGAAGATCAGTTTTATATTTTAATCTGAATCTGATATATTTATAAGTATCTATTTTACAATTTACTGAGCTTACTGTTTAAAATGTACTCAGCCAGACAACAATACCCTCTAATTGTGATTTCATGCTATTCTTAAGGGACGTGTTCCAGAATAAAGATTATATTTCTTTCATTTCATTTTTATCTAAGTTTTTGTTTAAGATCCTATCATAAAATCTTTATGTACTTTTATTTATGCATTTCTTACTATATCCACTACAATTAATTAAATAAATGACAATTACAAGACAACCGGAAGAATAAAACCTTTTTCATAAGGTGATAATTACGCGGTGGTACTTTTATCATACACACTCTAGCTTATCTGTAAGCGAAAACCCTTAAATTTTCCAATTAAAATAATAGACTTTCATAATACACTATTTGTGTTATCGCAGATTTCTCTAACAATAAAGTCTGATCAATACGGCATAGATAGGAAATAGTTAGTCATAACTGGTTGCTACACAAACATCGGAAGTGGTTAGGCCGTTTCGCTGTTATTGACAATAGATCGCAAAATATGGCGTTGGATCTGCTAGTTGCTGTTCTCACGGCACTTAGCAACTATAAAGGCTGCTTTCCAACGGAAACTTCAATTCAGGTTTGCCAGTTTTTTATTGTCATATTATTATATCAATTGCGATATAATTAAGAATTTTATTTTAAAATATTTATTTAGTGATTAAGGGATTATGAAATCATCCCAAATCTTACTTTAAATGTCATTGATTTATAAACACCTTGCCAAAAAAGAAGAACGCGATAGTATAGAAGGATCGGCTTAATAAATAGGCTGAATGAAAGCCACTTTTATAATGTTTAGTTTATAGGATTAATAGTTTCGAATAGTAGATATTATCCTTATCACTCTTATCATTAAACTTGGAGCGCTCTCCTTATCATTCGTATCTTTGCACTGTTTATAGGTACTTTTTCAAAGCTGCATTAAGTCATACCACTCGTCTCTTCTCTTTAGAAAACTTTAACTGAAGATGAATGTCTCAAATTGAAAAGTATTCTACTAATATAATTAATATTACTGAGGTTACGAATAATTCATTAATTTCTATTCGTTTATATTTTTTCCCAAGATTTATGAATAACACTCGAATATCAATTCCGTTCGTCTATATTGTAAGAATGAATTTATAACCATCCATATCATTACAAATTGAGACAGATTACAATATTAACTTAATTAAAGCTAAAGCATTTCTGCTCATTCTAAAAGTTTAAAATACGAAGAAGAAAGAATTCCTGGGAAAATGCTATCTTATTCCGTATTTTTTCAAAGTTTTATTTTATATTTTTTAATACAAATGGTTAAAGTTAAATAAATGTTGTTTTATTTTTATATTTCTTTAAGAAACCCATCCATTAAGACTTTTTTTTTTTGTGTAATAAAACTATTACAATAATTAAAATAATAATATTTATATCATTTTTAAAATCAGATTAATTTTTTTTTAGGGTTTGATAAAAGTATAATTTTCTGTGTGCAGTTTTTTTCTAGGAAAACTTATTGTTAATGAAAACTTAACATTTCCTGTATTACTTTTTTTTCTTTTTCTTTTTTTTATTTAGTTAATGTCAATTTTATAGAATCTTAGAGAGTTGTAATATTTTCTTGGTTCAATATATCATATGTTAAACTGTTAAAACCAGCAGTGATGGCTACAAGCCATCCCTGCAAAACCCGTGTAGCCGAGAGGCAAGGAAGGGAAATAAATAAATAATAAAAAGGTTCAATATATCATTACAGTGAGATATGATTTTTGCTTAAATTAATTATTTATTAAAAATAATAGCAAAAACAATATACGATAATGTTGTAAGGATCCAAAGCAAACCGCTACGTTTCCCATATATTAGATCAATTTTTGAAAATTTGGAAATTAAGCTAAATTAGGAAAGAAGACAAAATATTATAAAAATACATCGCATCACACTTCAACAGCCAGGGGTGATCATCGCGTAATCAATGCATTGACAAAACGTTTACCTATTTATGTCAACAATAGGTTATTGTTACATAAGAATAATAATAACAATAAGTCTTTTTATAGATACTACCATCTTATAATATCTTATATATGTCCATTATCATTAGATGGAAACAATAAACATGATTTTATTAACATTTTTTTTTCCTTTATTTATTGATATTTACAACTGTACAAAAACATATACATTAAGTAAATGCGTTAATAGTGAATACAATGACATGAAAATAACTTGTGAAGAACTACTCACTAGTAGCACTTCAATAAAATCTACTCTAGAAGGTCTCTAGGCCATCTTCTTTTCAGACGCCTCGGAGTATTATCGGGAATGGAATGGGAAGCAAGTTGGGAGACTAGTGGATTAGAGTGGTTATGGAGCTTACTATGGAAGGATAGGTATCTGGTTTGGGCTAAATCAGTAACATGAGGGACATTAAGGTCTTTATGGATAAGTTTATTGGTCACATAATAAGGAGCATTAAGGATTTATCGAAGGATTTTGGATTGCAAGGATTGGATACGAGATGAATTGGATGGTTTCGTGGAGCCCCAAACCTCAACTCCGTACGTCCAAATAGGTCTAATCACAGCCATGTATATAAGTCTTTTATAATTAATTGGAAGCTTTGATCGTTTGTCTAGTAAATGTTGAAGTAGTCTGTAACGACGACCAGTTTCTTGTCGTTTTAGTCTTGTATGTGGGTTCCAAGTAAGACGTTTGTCCAAGTGGAGTCTTAGGTATCGGATCTGTTCAACAGGGATTAGTGGAATATCATTAAAGGATACTGTGGGACAGGAAGTCGTAGGTTTACGACGAAGGGTAAAGGTTATTTGTTGGGATTTATTTGGATTTATTTTTATTCTCCAGTTTCGACCCATTCTTGAATGTTAGTAATATGAGATTGTAGTGATTGGGATGCAACGAAAGGATTATTATTTACTGATAACACACATGTGTCATCAGCGTAAGTGGTGAGGACAGTGGTAGGATGAGTCGGGATATCAGCTGTATACACGGTGTAGAGGATGGGATCTAGGATACTACCTTGAGGAACTCCGGCAGATATGGTAAAGAGGGAAGATTAGGAAAATTTGTGGTTTACATTGAAGGTTCTTAATAACATTAAACTTCGGACCATCTCTTCTTAGTTTGAATAATTACATTTTACTTATTTATTTATATTTATTTGAATAAATACATTTTTTGATTATAGATTGTTGGACGTAGGGGATATGCATAATAAAATAAACATTTTTTATGAATATAAAAAAAAAAATTAAAAAAAAGAGACATCTTCAAGCTTAAGACTCAGTGACTCGCCTACCCCGAGCCGAAAGGATTGGTTACGGACATAGTATAGAAATTCCTCCATCATGTTGAAAAGGAAGAGTGAAAAACAAGACTTGAAAGCTTGCAAGATTTAATTCAATCATAAATTAAATTTACAATATTTTGTTTATTATTTATTTATTTTTTTAATATTTTGTCTAACCTTGTCAGTCTTTTTCGATAAGGGAATATTCAGAATAAGTTCTGGAATTGTTTATGGAGAGGGTGCGTCAGAGAAATGATGGCATTATCTGCTTAACGTTATTGAGTAAAATCTGGAATGTTTACTGTGTGAGGGAACACCCAATACCATCAAAATCAGCTAATTTTCCTTATGTCATGAAATAAGACTTTCCTCACGTTGATTAATCTTGGATATCGCTGCAGCAAAACATCGAATATTCCAAATAGAGCTCTGAATTGATAGAACGACTAATGCCTTCTCGTTGACTAATGAAACATGGTCTGAACCCTGATTTCCTCTTTTGGAACCATCTTTGCATCGTACTTTAATTTAGAATCTTTATACTCAAATTCAAATAATAAACGAGAGGCTTGTGTATACTTCTGTACACAGTGGTATACGTCTTTTCCGATATTGAAAATACGAAAAGCAACTTTATACTTTATCGTCATTGTGCACAAAAAAAAAATGCGCTAAGTTCTTAGCCCAGAGAGGGAACATATTGTTTACGAAATAATTTAGATTATATCAAACATGAACTTCCAATCTCAATTTATAGATTCCTTAAATAACATTTTTTCCTAGGAAAAGTAACGAAATTCCTTTAAAATATATTAAAAAAAAAATAAATAAATAAAACAAATGATATATTCTATACTACTATATAAAAGACAAGCCATGTTTCTTTTGTCATCAACAACCACAAAAACTACAAAGCCAGTCGAAAACTACATTATCTCCATAGTTCTAGGAAGGTTTAACAATCATGAAATTTACAGATTTTCAATTAAATTATTATTTGAAGTTAAAGACAAAGTTAAAGATGTGTATCCCAGGAAAGTTTTGAAATTGACAGATAAGTGGCGAGCACCAATCAGCTAAAGAGGTTACTAAGGTAGGTTGACTTTCCAAACTGGATCCCAGGGAACATCTCAAAGATCCATCTGAATTTATAAAAAGTTTAATTTTAGAAGAACACCAACTCTCTGCAGAGTTCATAAGCAATCGTATGCAGTACAACTATAACATTCAAATGACATCCTTTGTAGCGAAATATATAAAATAAATTCCCTCTCGTACTTTTAAAATCTGGTGAAAAGTTTACAATTTGGTTGGTAGAAAGACGAAACTCGAAATATAATTTATTGGGGAGTCTTATTATTTCATTTTTCTGTTTTTTATGTTAGGTAGTTTTATATGCAATAAAATATATTTATCGATAAAATATCTAACTAAAATTATCAGTTATAATGATTTACTTATGTAAGCGGGTGAAGCCCTGAAAGGAATGCTAGCAGCACTAAATAAAATACGAAATGATTTGCCAACTTAAGCATCTTGGGAATTCCATCACATCACGCATGTCCCCTGCTAACGAACGAATAGAAAAACTATCCATTCCTTACGAAACCGCTAGGGGCAGTTTTATTTGTGATGATAAGCGGCAACTAGGAGCATTTTCAATTAGCCACAGAAGGCAAAGACCGTTCAGGAACGGGTCTCATTTCGATTCCAAGGAATTTTCTCGATAAGGAAAAAACAAATACTGACATTGTGCAATCGCAAAAAAAAAAGACCTGACGAACAGTAAGAAAGACGGTTAACAAAAATGGAGTCGCCATTAGCCCAGATATGATTGAGTAGCAGCTTGGAGAATTCCATTCATGTCCTTTCATTAATGTTTCCAATAATTTCTTTATGTTAAAAAATTATATAATATTATATCGATATTAAGGATATTTGTTTTTACTATTTTTATAATTTATGGATATTTACAACTGTATACAATATATACAATAAATAAAGGTGCAGTATAATGAATTAATAACATGTTAGTAACTTCTTAAGACTATCTATTAGTGGTACTTCAATAAATGCTCTTCATTAGAAAGTCCCTAAACCAAATTCTTTTCATATAGTTCGGAGGTTTAACGGAAACCAAGTATAAAGCAATTTGGGAGGCTAATGGAGTTGAGTGTGTATGGAGTTCACTAGGAAAGGGTAGGTATCTGGTTTGGGACAAATCAGGAACATATGGAACATTTAGATCATTATGTATAAGTTTTAGGAAGGATTTCAGATACGAGAAGAATTGAAAGGATTATTGGAGCTTTAAAGCTTAAATCAGTATATCCAATAGGATCTAATCACTGTTCTGTAATACATCTTACGTTTGTAATTAATCGGGAGAGTTGATCGTTTTTCGTTTGAAGAAGTAGAAGACGGCGAGCAGTTTCATGTCTTTTTAGTCTTGTTTGTGGATTCCTTGCTAAACGTTTGTCCAGTTGTAGTCCTAGGTAGTGCACCGGTTCAACAGAAATCCGTGGAATATTAATGCAAAAACTCAAGATATTATTACGTTATTTTTATTCAGAGGACCCAAATCAAGTGACACTTATTTATTATTATTCTTTTTGTTATGGAGCTACATTCTGGTTACAGGTCATATAAGTAATAAAAATAATACATTTATTTTTATGTTTAAATAAAATAACGGTAATTACATTTTTTTTTTTTAAATTTATGATCGATATATGTTTAGTAAAAAAAAAAAAAAATTAAACATTCTATAGTGGGAATGTACCTAGGTGGTTTTCAGCAATGAAAAGGACTTGGTCAAAAAAGGTGAATAGTGTAAATAAAGCCTTTTTTTAAGGATAATATTTCCAGATGTTATGGCAGCGTAACGACGAAAGTCTGGAGAAACCTTTGGGATCCAGGGCAGACTCCAGCCTCAAGGCTTCAGGCAGTATAATACGAGGAATGTCAATAAAAAGTGGACGAAGCTGAAGGACGGCGGCGTTCGGTCACGGTGGCTGGGGGCGGCGCTGCGTTCCTCTTCCGATCGGGGAAATCTTCTGCTTTCTCTTTAGTCTAGCCGTCGTTGGACCGTAAGGGATCTGCAGTAAAGGATTTTAATGTTTGGGGGTGTGATCTGGTCAGCATCGGGGTTACATGAAACACTTGAAACTAGAATATGATAATAGTTATTAATCTTGATAATTTGATGTTTTTTACATGTCAGACAGATATGTCTTTTGGTTGGGGGTCTATAATTTTTGGTGTAACGTTAATTACTAATTTAAGCAATTTGATCCTGAAAATTACAGTATGTACATTGGGAAAAACAGTGGATTATAGATAGACATATGTATGATCTATTATTTTTTCCCACCCAGGAAGAAATTAAACGTTTTTTTGGTATTGTATTTTATTTATTATAGACGTTATATACACTCACGGTATGTCACCTGAAATATTACCAGCAATATACGCTGCAGCAATATTAACTAAAAATAAATAACCCAGTTTGCTTGGTTAACTCCACATACTAATATTACAAAACTGGTTCAAAAAATAGAAAATAAAGCTTAACTACACCAACCAAACCACAACATATCACCTTTACACTTAGGCATGAAACTTGCATCTCTTTCTTCATCGACCATCAACCCACTAAACTGACAAACGAAATTCATTACTCAGGACTTACATTCAATAAAAGATGGCCTGCGGCAAACAAAAGCGTCTCAGTTTAAACCAGAGATTAAAACATTTGTATCCAGTCCTACAAAAATGGTCGACATTAAAAATCCGGCAGCGACTAAACACTATACGCCAAAAAAAAAAAATACGAGACTGCGAAAAATACACACCTTGGAAAAATACAAATATTTTTATCAAAAATACTCAGATAAATAACGAAATACCTTGGTAAATTATAAACCACATATTCAGATTTATGTATACCCAAAGATAAGTCCTGTATTTTTACATGTATTGTCAGCAAATTCACTTATTATTACATTTATAATAGTTGTGAATACAGAAATGAGAGAAAAAACTCTATTTAATTACTTATTAAAGTTATAATCACTTATTGATTAGAGGTATTTCTGTCTTTAGAGCATTAGCAAGAAATGATTGAGAGGGAAGATTAAAAACTAGTCGACATGTTACTAAAGTTTATAATTGAAAAATAAATTAAAATTTCGGTAAAAATGAGTGACACTTTCAACTAGTAAATATGGATGCTTATTATTATATTTAAAGAAATAGCCACGAGAATTATGAGAATAATTAGTAATAGTTTCAAGAAGTCTAAAGGCTCAATTGTAAATCCCGCTAGCCGAGCATGTTGGGGCAGGGCCACAGAACCCTGCACAGAAGGTCATGGGTTCGACTCCCACCTAGGTTGGTTAAAGTTTTTTTCGTTGTGGTCCCGCGAAATGAATCTGGGCTTTCCAGGGTATTTCATTCTAGTAGTATTCTAAATAGGGTAATTAGAAGAGTTTCATAACATTATTACAACCTGCCCTAGCTTATGCCTCTATAAACAGACATATAATAACATCCAAAAAACAGACTTTATGATGTTCTTCATAGAATAACATTTTTATAATGAATCAGAAGTTATTATCATACTGGTAGTAAATAAAACAGACTGGCTGATATTTCTTGTTGCTTTAGTTTTCTACAATTGTATTAGGTTATCATTTGATTATTAAGATAATGTCCAAAGAATTTGAACTTTTTGATAGGGAAATGGGTAAGATGGACAAGGCGTCTTAAGTTTACAACGAATCGACAATTTAACAAGTAGAGAAATGAATTTTGCCGGCTTGAATCCGGTTTATGCAGACTGAAAGATCCACGGAATTAATTTTGACCTTCTTACCCTGACTGGAATAAATTTGTAACCAGTGGGATATTACGTCCTTTCTTCACTAGTTATCGCACCTAACAACAATAATAAATTCAGGTTCATGACAGGAAACTGATCCTAGATAACAGGGGCTTCCGATTAACTGATAATGGACGTCAGGTATTAAACAGAAATAAAAATTCAAACCCTGGACACTATTTTCTGACCCAAACTCTACAAATTTTAGAAAGATTAAATTCCCAGACTTTTAAGTATTGTGAATTAGAGTATAATTTATTCTTCACTAATAGTATGTAGAAAAGCAAACTCGTCAAAAAGTAAGGTTTTCGATGTATTATTTAAAAGATTTCGAACCGTGAAAACCTTGTAATTCGATGTTCACCGTTCCGGTTTCAAAACATCATTCACAATTTACAACCCCGCTCTCCTTGCTCGTCTTCATTTCCATTTTATTAAATTTATAAATTAAAACAAAAAAATAATGTTAATCCTGTTGTTTTTGTATAAATTAATTATCGACGCTCAATTAATTAAGAAAATGTTAATCTAATTTCGGGTACATTTAGTGAAGGAAAAAAAACTAAAACACGATATCTGACAGGTGACATTTGAATATGGATTAATTATAACACAAAATGAATATGTTTATAAATTCTATGTATATGAACATTTTATAATGAAGAACAAACCATATGATATCGGAAATTTTCGAAAAAAAAAAAAGAAGAAAAAAAAAATTATCATTATATTCCACAGTTAAGTTCATAAAAATAAAAATAACAATTAAGTTCATAAAAATAAAAATAAACTTTACAATAACTTTGTTTATTTTAATTTTGATTTCTACTAAATATAATCTACTAATAATCTAGCTTATTTTCCCATTTCGAATAAGCGTGAGTAGAATAAAAACAATTAGCAGCCATGCTTTTCTCTGAGGTCTATGAAAACAAATTCTCTAAGTTTGGGCTAACAATGAGTCTGGGTATGTAAGAGATGGTTTAGTTATCAACAAGTATATTGACTATTAAGTCATAAATAATCGTTTAACGTATCAAATATATTTTTAAATCCCATAATTTAAAAAAAAGGTCATATCCTATCGAACATTAATCTCCTCCGGTCACGACTCACAGAAGACAAGTCGAATGGGGAACTTTTAATCGAATAATCCACTGGCAAAATGGAATCCCAATTTCGGTTTCACAAGACTTTCTTAACGCTATTCGAAGGTGAAATAATGGTACATTTGCGAAGAATGTTAGAAGTCGTGATGACTTCGGACTTTATCAGATTTAGGACAGAGAGCAATTAATGCATTAGAGTTCCAACCTTCTCAACTTACATTATATGATGACACTGCTCAGCTACTCAAGTTATGAATTGCAAAATTTTAAAAAGTAGAGATTTCTTTTATATAATTACAGAGAAAATGTAGTATTTATAAAATACAAATTGGTTCTCGTTTATGTAATCTAATTGTATATTTATGAAAATGAAGAGACAACTTCGTTATTTCATCTACTATATATTTGTCAAATACCACTCACTCATTTAACACGAAATCTCAGAAACCACCGAACGAATTGTAATCAAATTCGAAATGTAGCTTCCTCTAGGGCCATAAGTGCTCGCTAAGAAAGGAATTTAAAAAAATCGGCCTGTATCGCGGCTAATTCGCGAAAAATGCGATTACAATTTTTATTGGGCGAATAAAAATAGATTAATTGTCATATGGTATATGGAAATAAGCTAAGTTAAAAAACAGGTTATATGCTTAGGCCGCACACTTTGGTTACAAATTCAGTTCCTTATAGTTTTAAAGAAACAAAAATACGATCGATGTCGGAACCTTATAATATGGTACTTTCTGTTAACTCATGGTGGCTGCATGACAACAAGTTTGAGTTGTTTCTTGAGGATAAGCTATTAAAATGATTTATGTTAAAGAGGAGGTTAAAATACTTATGTTCTCTGATGATGACATGTAAGACCAGTTCGATGTACATATTCCTTACGAGCAACCCACCAACCTTGCTTCACCAGTAGATTCATCCCCAACTACTCTTCCTTCAGCTTTCCGGTCACAAGATAATTGTTCTGAACTATAATTGGTCCTCTTCAAATTTGCTTTCCTTGAACCTATAATCTACCTTTTTCTCAGTTCAGATGAGCCTATTGAAACATTGAAGTCAACTCATCAATCTAAAAGTAAACAACGTAGGAAATAATTCACAGATTCAGTGATTCTCTTCAGTATCGTCTCAGGTTCTGACATGGAGAAGATGGGTACAGTATTAACATCCCTCAGCGTGACCCAAACACCAATACATCACTTAAGAAAACTGTGTCTGCAGCTGATTTTTACGCTTAAATGTTGATGGAGCGAGGAGGTGAAGAACCTTATTTACTTTAATTTCGTAATCTCCTCAACCAATTTATGCTTGATATAAATAGAAACAGTAAGACTAAACCTTATTCGAAAAAATCAAAAAAGTTGAGAAGTTGAGACTATATTCACTTAAAGTATGCCATAAGAAAAGCTGATGGTCTGGTATCAGAGCTGGGTAAGATGGTAGTGCAGCCTCGAAGCTTCACTGGAGGACTGTTAAAATAATATAAAATTAACTTTTGCAAATTGTCAAATTTAATTATTGAAATTCTAAGGATGGAATTCTTTAGGTTTATTTAAGTAATAATAATTATCAACGTAAAGCTTAACTTTTACTAATTTAAGTTGTCCTTAATCCTAATGATATTAAAACCGTAGCGGAGCAGGGTACTTTCAGCTAGTTTTTTTATAATAGGTCTACGGAAAACGTCGAATACCGATATTTTGGAATAATATCGGAATCTAAAATCTATGAACCAAAGTTGACTCCTAGTTATCGATATATGCCGTTGATATTCATATCAGGGTTGGCTGATCCTACAAAAACTATTGTAACCCATGATAGTTTTGCCCTTTTTATGAAATATAGTGGTTTAGTAATTTTTAATTATGAGATCCTCACACTCACTAAGCAGTAACCCATCGAGAATGAACGATTAGGATCTCCTTGATATTTTTAAAATACTTCCATCCGTTTTTTGCATTCCACATTGTTCCATTTAATCACAACTAAACATAAAAATTTATAAAAAAAAAAAAAAAATCTTAAATAAAGTTTAGCATCAAACATGAACAATCATGTGGAAAACTCTCGTCAGTGGCAATGATTATTTTCACGGTAACCTACAGAAGCTGATTTTTAATGAGCTGTTGCTGTATAGACATACCTACATTTGCTTTAAGTTTAAAGCTTATTCCAAGCCAGCTACATTACTTTAACAAGTGCAATACGTAACATAATTATCCAAGTGATCGCTTCAACATATATGCACAATACCTTAAAGTGTTTTACAGTCATTCTCTTAGAATTTATTTTTTTTTTAATTTCATCATCACCCATATTTAATAACAGTAAGTGATAGTTGAAGATGATAGTGTTTATACTATTCAATATCTTATTATTAAGAATACGATTTTTGAAAAATATAGGGATACATTAATTAATACTATAGAAAAAAATAAAAAATAAAATCTGATGTACATGTTAATTTGAAAGGATCCTATTCCAAAGCCGATTAGTTAAAAAGTGTATGCATTTAAATAATATAAATAATATTTTATGAATTACATAAAAAAAGAAGATAGTTCAAGGAAAATCTAGCGTTTCTAGTAAAGTCTTTCTTGAAGATTGACACATTTTATTGAAAATTCTGTAAATATTAAATCATATCCTTTATTTGCTTGTTTTCTATTTGAGTGGCGGCGAGAGTGACAACAGCCGTGAGAAATCCAATTCATAAAGTTGCCCCGATTAATTCGCAGACAATTCATTTTATTGTTACGGTGCTGATGCGACTAGTTTTTAAAACTAAAAGTAGGTTTTCGGATAAGTCTACATTTTTTGCTCTATTTGAATGAATTCTTTGTTTGTATTTGTATGCTATGTTTGTAAAAAAATTTAATTTCTCTCAGATTGGAAAAAAAACAATATATCATGTATATGTCAATCAATAATCTACTGCTTTTCCTAATTTACATTTTGGAATTATAAGGATAAAATTAATTATATTAACAATCAATGATTATTCAAAATAAATGGTGCCGAAAGAAAACAGCTGTTTGAAATGCGTCTTTTCTTCATTGAAACCAATATAGCTCCTAAACGGTAGGTACTAGCGACAAATGTTACACAACAACAAATATTCTCTATTTATTTCTGACTAGGAAACTGTCGTCAAATTTTCGATCCGAGCAAAGCTGAAAGGACAAGTTCGTGTCAAAAAAAGTCCCAAAACTTAAAAAATGTAGGCAAAACTTGAATTTTATCATTCAAACCAATATAGTTCCTAATCAGTAGGCTTAGAGACAAATGTTACATGACAAAAAATATTTTTCATTAAATTTCTGAAAAGAAATTTCGGATCAGAAGAACTTTTATTAAGTTTTTGAACCAAGCAACACCAACAGAGCTAGAGCCTGTCAAAATGTTACATTTCTTGAAGGTGAAAAATACGTTACATATTTGATGGTCAAAAAACTTTACACCGTGACTTTTTTCATTCGAATCAATATAGCTCCTTAACGGTAGGTCTTAGCGAAAAGTGTTATATAACAAAAACGTTTTTGATTATATTTCTGGTTAGGAAACTGTCGATCAGAGCAACACAGAGCTTGTCTAAAGACCCCAATGTTTAAGAAATGTAGACAAACGGGACATTTTTAATTCAAACCAATGTAGTTCCTAAACAGTAGGTCCTAGAGACAAATTTTATGTCACAAAAAATATTTTCCATTAAATGTCTGACGAGGAAATTGTCGTAAAATTTTTGATCAGAACAATACAAACAGAGAGCTTGGCGAAAGTGAAATGTGAAAAAAAAAAATTACAGCAAAAAAGTACAGATCTTAGTCAAAAGACATATGTATATCAAAATATTTTTAAAATGCATACAGTTCATACGCTGTTTACTCATTACATGATTCAATTTTCTGTCAGATTAGTTACAACGCATGAAGGGTCTCGAGTTCATGGTTGTGAAAGAAGGTGATTTGGACAGAATTCACGCTCAACCACCAGGTTTTTCCCCCAATTAAGGGTACCCACTTTTTAGGAGGCTGGGTGTGCACCAGGAAGGTCTCCCGACCTCGAATTTGATCCACGGCCGAAATAACAGAAATAAATTTTCTGCCTTCAGTCGGACTCGAACTCGGTCCCGGGAGCAGTAGTCAAGTGATAAAATGTTTATTATTACGTCATTATTATTTTATCTTTAATGTTAGAGTCAGGTCCATCTCATATACCAATTTTCTTAAATCTTCCAATTCAGTTTATTCTTCTATATTCGGGATTTCACTATACCTATTATAAGTCACAATATTACGTCTTGATCCAATAATAATATTCCTATACCAGTTTCCTTAATCTTTGTGTTTAATCGACAGCGAAAAAAACTAACTTTTTAAAATATTAATTTCGTTATTTTAGACATATGTGATATATTGTCCTCCACTACTTCTCTTTTATCAAACATTACTTATACCTTATTTACTTACTTGTGTATTTGTTTTTTCTATGTATTTGATATCTTAACCTATAAAAATGACTTTTACAAAAATCCATCTCCATTATGACTGGTTGATATTTATTTTATAATTTTTATTTTCTACTACGTACGAGGCATTTTCATTCATTTTTAATATACCCACTATATAATTCAATACACCTGCACCATATAAATTATTATCTAGATTATATACATACAATAAAATTACTTATCCGCAAGATTCCTTAGCAAAAACTTTTTCATGAGTCTAAATCAAAATATAAAAATTTCCTTTTTGTTTATACTGATGCCTCCAAGGAAAACAAAGACACAGGTTGCGCGGTAACATTTTCCGGAACGACAGTTATATATTGCCTTCTGAACTATACTCGTTTTTCTCGAGTGAATTATTTGCTATCCAATTAGCGCTTGATATAGTTAAATTTTTAGATAGCAGCAAAATAGTAATTTGTACAGACTCTTTTTCGGCTTTAAAAAACTTATAAAATTCACACTATTCTAACAATCCAATTTCACACACAATAATAAAACAGCTAATTACAATTAATAAACTAATACACTTTCTTTAGGTACCCAGTCATGTTGGAATACCTGGAAATGAATTGGCTGATGCAGCTGCTAAAGAGGCGAGAAATATGTTTCCGGTACCCAACTTACCAATTGTCCTCAGCGACTATCAAATATATATTAAACAGAAGTGCAAGGCTGCGTGGATCTATTATTGGAGCAGGGTTCCGGATAGTAACAAACTTAAAATGATTTGCCCTAATGGTCAACCATGACCACTGCTAAACGGCTTTAGGAGGGAACAAGTGGTGATGACTAGGCTGCGCATCGGGCACACAAGACTCACACACCAACACCTACTTTAAGGTACTTCACAGCCCATGTGCTCAAGGTGCCATGTTCCTCTATCAGTAGAGCACATATTTAGTAATTGCAGTCTACACCCTACAGCTGGAACACCCATCTTCAACAAAGACCTAGGTACAATCTTCAAAAACTATCAGCCAGATGTTCTGAAGTTCCTCAGGAATTGCAGAATCTTTAATACCATTTAGATAAACAAGAAATCAGAATTTGGTGCCTCTGGCCATGTTACAGTACACCGCACCTTAAAATAAAATAAATAAAAATAAAATAAATATGCTATATTTAATCATTTGAACAGCTTTTAATCACGATATTTGAGCAGTAATTATAAAAATTAATTACAATATAATCCCGTTTATGTAAATGGATTTTAATTATTTAAAAAACGTTATTAGTCGGCTTAGAGTGTATATGATGAAAAAGGCAGTAAACTAACGATGATAAATTTTTCTAACCCAACATAATAGTAACAATAAACTGGTATAAAAAGTACATAAAAATAAAAACAAAGAGTTGACAAAATATTTGCAATTTTTATAGTATTTATTTCATAAAAATACTGGTGGAAAATAATTTATCAGTTCAGGTGATAAAACTTAACAGTCGTTAGTGGATTGAATAATGTTTCATAAAACTACGTAATTATTCTTTGAAAATAGATGAGCTATCAAATTGATCATATTACATAATGAAATATTTAATTTATAAAACTAAATAATATGTTTTGTTTTTTTAGAGTTAACATTATACTTATAAAACATTTAAAATCACTCAGTCTTTTATGAAATATCGAAAGTGTACCTGAATTATAATTGAATGCTAACTGCAAGTACAGTATTATTTTGGTACTATTACACTAAATTTGTATAGTTGGTTTTGGCATGATTTATATTATTTTATCAGACAAGATAAATTATTTTTTCGGATAATTTATATTTCTTAGCTTTGTTTACTGTATTTTTCCTTGATTTTTTTTTTATTTTTCCCTATTTATATTTTTGTAGCTTATTTTAAATTCTAACCTTAAGATATAATTTGTTTTTCGTGTTATATTTTATAACATGTAATATTACTTTTATATTGGAATTTAAATTTCTTTCAAATTCCTCAATTTAATTTTAATTGTGTTTTTCTTGCTATTAATTGTATTTCTTGAATTTAATTGTATTTTTCTATTTTAGTTGTCTTTCGTATTCAATTAACATTTATTTTTAACGGATAAACGTATTTTCTAAATTCATATTATTTTCTCAACCTAATTCTTGATTTTTCAAATTGTCTAAACAAAAGTCACATTCAGACAACAAAATATTTTTTCGAAAATATCGATTACTATCATAGTAATTATCATTAATTAATTATCTGTGTCAGTTGTGTACATTAAATATAATGAAAATGTGGCTATAAGTGCCCTTAATCAGCCTCAAATGGTTTATTACGTCAATGACTTCGTTGAGATATCCTAGAATCCGTATTTTGGATTACCTTACTAAGGACGTACATTTCATTTTAAATTTAGCTATTATTCTTCACTTCATCATTATTTATCACAGACTACTTCAACATTTACTGGACAAACGTTCAAAGCTCCTAATTAATAACAAAAAACTCATGTACATGACTGTGATTAGACCTATTTGATGTACGGAGTTGAGCTTTGGGGATCCACTAAACTATCCAATTCATTTCATATTCAATCCTTACAATCCAAAATCCTTTAAAAAATCCTCAATGCTCCTTACTTTGTCACCAATAAACTTATCCATAAAGATCTTAATGTTCCATATGTTGCTGATTTAGCCCACACCAGATACCTATCCTTTTATAGTAAGGCCGATAATAACTCAAATCCGTTAGTTTCTCAACTTGCTTCCCACACAATTCCTGATAATCATCCGAGGCGTCTGAAACGAAGATGGCCTAGAGGCCTTCTAGTGTAGAATTTTTAATAAAGTGGTACTGAAGAGTTGTTCTTTTCAAGCTTTAACATGTTATTAAAATCGTTCTCAATTCATTTACTTGATGTATATATTTTGTACAGTTGTAAATTTCAATAAATGTATATAAATAAAAAATATATTACTTATATTATCATTTTTCTAAAATGTTTATAATGAGATAATTTGTTTATAGTCGCTAGTAGATTTTACATAGCTTTACTAATACCCCCCTTTTTTTTATAACCTCGAGTGTGCTAATTGAGATTTTTATAAATACAACAAATATAGAAAAACCATTTTCTGGAGGAAAAAAATATATATCTAACATTTAATCAAATATTTGATCTTGATTCTGAATTAAAATGACTAATATCAGTAATATAACGTAATTAATCCTGGAAACCTGCTCTAGATCCTTATCTATGGCAACTGTCATCATCGGCTGTGAGGATGTTTTAAGGTTACACAACTGGAACAGGTTTCCCACTGCTACTGCTCTCAGTGTAGCTAACTAGTTCGCACGTATTTCTCTAAGTAATATCTCCTCATGCTTTATATGTTAATAAGAAACACATTATTCTCACATCGTAACATTTCGTAGGAAGATTTCGAAATATTAGCCTAAATTGTTGAGAGAAGTAGATCATCTGGTTTTGAAAATATTCCATTGTAAAAGAGATAGAAACACTGCCTCATACTATTTTGCAACACTTATTTAACAATGGAATATACGAAACCGAAACATCATTCGAAAAAAATACAGGTGAGTAATGTATTCCGGAATATATCTTCTATCAACGAAAGAAAATCTGCTACAGAAACATATAGAGATGAATTTCGACAATTAGAAGCTGGAAGGACTTATACAAATTGTTAAATTATGTAATGTTTAGAATACCGAGAATGGAAAAAAAAATCGCATTTTAATCCGGCGTTGGTCACTAGGTGAGCATTTCCCTCAACCTTCTAAAACATATTTAATAAGTTCGTCAGAATTTAACTTTTATAGCTTAATGTGGGGCATTTGCGAATAAGAATATTCGGTTTCTAAGTAAAACGGATGCAGTTGGCCAGGATATTGGAAGATTTTTATTGAAAATTGCCATGTCCACACTTCTCAGATATCTTATGACTTATACGAATGGATATTTGAAACTATCTAAGGAAAAAATATAGGAACCAAGAAAAATAATGTGAGTTTTTAAGAGGAAAATACATTGAACTTCAGGCGAAGACTATACGGACCGAGGACCTTATTTAGAACTCCAAGATGTTAGTTAGAACTAAGTGACTTCGATCGTTCTTTTCCGCGACCCTTTATCTGTTCTACATGAAACTTAAATATAAACGAATAAAATAAAGAACACTGTATTTTCTCTTTTCATTGCCATTTTTATAAGAACATGAAAATATAAAACATGAACTGTACCTATATAGAACCACAATGAAGCTCAATGGAGGGAGAACTGAGCCGAGTATCGAAGGCGATGACTATGTCATTCTTTCTGTAACCGCTATTGACAGTTTAGATGGCTCTTCCTTACAAGTAAATTAAAATGTAACTTTCGAACAGTGTACATGAGAGCACATGGAGTGATAAGGAGCTCCTGGAGATAGACTCTTATCAAGAGAGAGGAGTTCTTTCCCAACAAGGCGAGAGTTTCCTAATAAGGCGCTGCCACTTAAGAACTTGGAGTCAAAGAATATAACCTCCAACTATCCACTGTTGAGGATTTTATTTTTTATTTTTGTGTATAACAATGTACTTTTACACATGTTAGAGAAAGTTCTCAATTTACAAAGATGTCCTATGGAAGTATGTGGATGGAGAAGAGATGGAAGACGAAAACTTAGCAGGCCAAGGGAAGCATGGAAGAAGGAAATACATGAATGGACGCGTCCGGAAGTGGCCTTAAAAAAAAATAATAATAATTAGAAAAAAAATGTATTACTTTAAATTGTTACGAAGTTAAGTGAGAAATATTCAGTCGAACCTTATAAATTCTTAACAGCCATAAAATGAGATATTATCCCGTAGTTATAATGAGCGATAATATCGATTATTTCCAATCGAAGATGCTGGATCGACATTGAAGGATCCGGTCGGGTGGCCACCGGCAGATGCTTTCTCTCCCAACAGTCTACCGCCTCACGCCTCGATTTCTTATTTGAGGCGGTTTTCTTTTTGACGGGTCAGCCTTAGAACCCTTGGCTACGGTATGACCAGATAACAATTAATCACACTAATTTGAATGAAATATTATACTGAATAAATAAATATGCGATCTATTGGCTCTAGAGGTTGGTGAGGATGAGCTATCAGGAGATTGTACTCGGGTGAGTACAAAATAATTATTATTGGGCAATGGAAACTTCCCTAAAAAATTACTTGTTTTCATAAAGAGGATAGAATTCCCCAATAAAAACTATTTGTAAACTGATAAATATTCTAGGCAAGACGCCGATTTGCAAAACTGAGCATACATTTTTATTAAAGCGAAACCAAGCCGATTATTTTATTTATCATATTTTATTAACATTAATGTTTTACATACTTAAATAATTTTTTTTGACAAGGATATGTCTTATATATATCATATATATTATATATATATATATATATATATATATATATATATATGTAAGGATATGTCTGATCAGGGTCACGATGAAGAAGGTGCAATGCGTAGTGAGTGTCCAGGGTGACCTGACAGAAAGCTTCGTAACCCAAAAGGACTGCGACAGGGTGATTGCCTCCTCTTTAATTTGGCTCTCAAAAGTGCGGTACGGAAATCTGGAATACAAGTTGGGGGAACTATATTCAATAAATCTTCTATGATTTTGGATTTCGCCGATGACTTAGATATTGTTGGAAGAGCCCCTACAGATTTAAAAAACTTTTATGAATCTCCAGATAGCAGCGGCTAGAGTGGGTTTAGAGATCAACGAATCAAAAACCAAATACATGCATGCAGGCCCACAACTGGATGTGCACGAACCATCGCATTTTGTAGCTGGAGGCTTTTCATTTGAAATGGTGAAAGACTTTAGCTATCTTGGTTCACAAGTAAATGTAGATAACGAAATACAAGCAGAGATCCGTCGCAGAATTATTCCTGCAATAAATGCTATTTTGGATTACAAAAGCATTTCAGGAGCAGAGCTATTTCTAAAAACACTAAGTTGCAACTGTACAAGATTCTAGTAAGACAAGTTCTCACTTATGCCTCCGAATGCTGAACGTTACCAAGTTCACAGGAAGCCCGTATCCTAAGGTTCGAGGGGAGAATATTGAGGAGAATTTATGACCCACTTTGTACCAACGGAATTTGGAGGATAATAACGAATGCTGAGCTAGCATGACTCCACAAGAACACAGATGTTTTAAGGGTAATTAAAGTAGGACGGCTTCGATGGGCGGGTCATATAATTAGAATGACTCTGGATCAGAATCCTAGGATGCTTCTGGACGAAAAGAGTGGGAAGATTTGGAATTGGAGAACAGAAGAAACTAATAGAGAAAACTGGCGGACCAAGCTGCAGGAGGCTTTGACTCTACAAGAGTTGTAGCACCATAGATGGATGATGATAATGATATGCCTTTTAGCTGGAGGTATCTAGTTTTGTTATGTTACTTTTTACATCCTTCTCGATAGTTTTTCTTTATTAGAAATTTAATGGAGAATTTTTTTTTTTTTTTTAATTTTCACCATTTGTCACCAGGACCTACCGTTAAGGAACTATATTGGTTTGAATGCAAAAAGTCGCATTTGAAACCGCAGATTATAGATCGGCATATACAAGATCTATCTATTGTTTTTCCAAGTCAGGAAGAAATTGAATTTTTACAAAAATAGTAAATAAATATTTGGTTTTAATGAAAAACACCCGGTCTCTATAAAGTGGGTACCCTTAATTGGGGAAATACTTGGAGGTTGAGCGAGTATTCCGGCCCAAACTCTTCCTTTCACAACCGTTGGCTTAGAAACAGTACATCCTTACCTATGCACTGAATTCGGGACACTTAATAGGTTGTAGTAGGACAGGGTTTTTTTTTTTTTTTTTTTTTTGTAGATTATAGATTGTTTTTCCTTGTTAAGGATACATTTTTTTTTCACCAAACGATTTATTAATAAAGTCGGTGAGATGAGCCAATTTTTTTTATTGATATTTAAAAAGGTAATGATGAGACAATGTGTGGTGAAATGACTACAATGACACATCAATAACTTATTAAGCACTAACACTGGTCAGCAGTATCACTCCAATTAATATTCTACATTAGATAATATTTTCAGACACCATGGAGGATTATCGGAAATCGAGTGAGAAACTAGTTAGGAGACTAGTCAATTCGAGTTGGTAAGTAGCTTATCATGGAAGGTTAGGTACCGTGTTTAGGCCAAACCTGCAACATTTTGGAATATATCTTTAGCAATATAATTCTATCTATGGTGAAGGTAACCTATCTTTCTTTGAAACGTTACCACAGTTATCGTGTCATAATAAGAGACAACCAATTGAGACAATCTTAACAAAGCATATTTATAGATATTTTTTCATTTTTATAATTTGCCTCAATAACCTTTACCGTACGAAGTAAACCTACGGCTTCCTGTCTCACAGTATCCTTTAATGATGTTCCACTAATCCTTGTTGAACAGACCCGCTACCTAGGACACCACTTTGACAAACGTCTAACTTAGAATCCACATACAAGACTAAAACGACAAGAAACTGCCCGTCTTTACAGACTACTTTAACATTTACTAGAAAAACGTTCAAAGCTCCCAATTAATTACAAATGACTGTGATTAGACCTATATGCACGTACGGAGTTCATATCTGGGGCTCCACTAAACCATCCAATTCATCTCGTATTCAATCCTTAGAATCCAAAATCCTTCAAAAAATCCTCAATGCTCCTTACTTTGTCACCAATAATCGTATCCATAAAGATGTTAATCCTCCATATGTTGCTGATTTAGCCCAAACTAGATACCTATCATTTCATAGCAAGCTCCATAAACACTCAAATCCGTTAGTTTCTCAACTTGCTTCCCACTCCATTCCTAACAATCCTCCGAGGCGTCTGAAACGAAGATGGCCTAGAGACCTTCTAGTGTAGAATTTTTAATGAAGTGCCACTGATGAGTAGTTTTTTTTCAAGTTTTGACTAGTTATTGTAATCGTTGTCAATACATTATTTACTTAATGTTTATATTTTGTATAGTTGTAAATTTCAATAAATGGGTAGGTATTAAAAAAAAAAAATTAATTTGCCTCGAGCCGCTTTCTTGTTTGAAAACACATATCTGTCAAATATGCTGATTTATTTTCCAATACACATGCTCTGATTGGAATTTGTAATAATAATACAAATTGAATGGTCGTTGTGAATAATCAAATTACAACAGTCTGAAAACCCCGAAACCAAGTTTGGCTAATTGGGTTCAATTTTCTACAGTAGATATAAATTTAGTATCAACGTGTTCCCATTAACTTTTATCACCTGCACTAAATAATAGCGATTTATTCTTGTATGTGAGAAATTTTTTTTTTTTTTGTAACGTGTAACGTGTCAGCGTTATGAGAAATGACAGCAGAATATAGCTCCTGGGCCTTCATCAACGACAGATATTTCGGTCATTAGCCCTGAAACAGTTAACTGACTAATTGCATTTAGCGTGACAGGAAGGTCGTAAACGTTGAGCCTGATTAAAAGCAGCCCAGATATTTGCATTTGGAACTCTTCAATCAGTTACGAAGTCGACCCAAATAGTTTCCAATGTGTTCCGCCTATCACCAACTGGTGATTTAATTTAACGACTATTAACTATAATAAGACCGGAGGTTCGTCAATCATACACGAAGTTATATGATGTTTCATACATATTTATTTCTGATGAAACTTTATCAGAAGGCAAATTCTTAGATTGGATTACCTTTCGATGAGCACAATTATTTAATTCCTCACTTGTGCAATTCAAAAAGATATACTTATTACATGTATAATAAAAATACAAATCATAATGTATAATAAATACATCGCATAAATAAATACAAAATTTTCACATCAGCATTATCATAAACTAAATGTGTGGACAAACAATTCGTTACTCATCTGACTAACTTCATCTTCTGCACAGTCCTGAGTCCGATTATCACTTGTGTCAGTCGATACTGTTTTTTTTTTTTTTTTTTTTTTTTTTTTTTTTTTTTTTTTTTTTTTTTTTTTTTTTTTTTTTTTTTTTTTTTTTTTTTTTTTTTTTTTTTTTTTTTTTTTTTTGTGGTCCCATTTATTTGGTAAAATAAATCCCATACTTTGATTTCAAAAGGACGCTATGGCGCTACATACTCATATAATTTTGTTTACTGAATCGTATTACTTTTTTTCATTTATTTTAATTATATTAGTTGTATTCTCCAACTATATTCCATAGTTGATAAGCAACAAGTCATATAAATATATTGTTTATCTAAAAATAAATTTCATAGTTTTGTTGAAATTTAAAACTATAGTTTTACTATCTTTATTTCATAGATTTATTCATGCTTATATTATTTTATGTTAGTTTGTTTACAATACTCGCTGAACCCCTGATGAAGGCTTGCAATGCAAGTCAAAACGTCGGCATTATAAATTAAAATATTATTTTGATTTGCTATGTATCTATGACTGCCTACCCCAACAATCTACATCTTTTATATTATTTTATTTTTGATCTTTATCTTAACTGTTTATAATTATTTTTTGGATAGGAAATACTATTTTTCGTTAATTTTTATTCTTTTTTTTTTTTTTTTTTTTTTTTTTTTTTTTTTTTTTTTTTTTTTTTTTTTTTTTTTTTTTTTTTTTTTTTTTTTTTTTTTTTTTTTTGTCAATCGGTCAATCGGCTCAACCCATTATTGGATCCTGGCCTCCTCAAGCAGCTTCCACCAGTTAAATTGGTTAAGTGAAGCTGCTCTCCAATTCCGTACTCCGAGCAGGGTTCTAGTATCCTCTTCCACACCATCCACCCATCGAAGCTTAGGGTGACCTCTCGGCAGCCGTGTTTCATGTAGGCGCTCATTCAGAAGTTTACTTGGGATCTCATCCGTCCCCATCCTTGCTACATGGCCTGCCCATCGGAGCCCACCAATCCTCACAATTTTGACATCAGGCTCACCAGTCAGCGAGTAAACTTTAAGTAATAATTAACTATTTTTTACAAAATTAGCTGTGATTAATTCTTAAAGCTGAAATTAACATTGAGGTGTCTTAAAATAAATATGTAACATAAAAGCAGTAATTTTTATATTACGTAATATTTCAATATAATTGAATAATTTTACTAATAGATCACTACTATTCTCCAAGGACGTTTTGTTTCATTTTTTTTTATTATTATAATTATTTTTTTACTTTGTTAGGCAAGGACACTTGAACTAACTTGTACAATTTTTATAAATCTCTAATATCAAAATTTAAGTTTATTGGTATTTTAAAAATATCTGTCTGTTGCTTAAGATAAAGAACAATGATAATAAATATAAAATTGGTGATTGCAATTGAAATAATGTAATAGAATACAATAATTTCAATTCGAAAATAATAGAAAAGCGTCTGGTTCTGCCTGACCTTCACACATGGCACGCTAGTTATATTTCAAATTTTCGTTGTATATCTTTTTTGTCACAGAAAAAGTGGCAGGTGTTGATTAGCCTGCCAAAAAAAAAAAAAAAAAGAAAAAAAAATCTAAAAAGAAAAAAAAATAGACATTTGTCATATTCCCAATACATTGTACCACGATATTAACTAAAAAATAAAAAATAAAAATATTATTGTCAATTATATAGAAACGTAAAAAAATGCTTGTTCTTTTTGTTTTGATTACTTATAACTTTATAATATCCTCATATGAAGTTTAAAATAATTTATAGTTTACAATGCTTATTTAAAACTATAACTGTTACTTTCGTCATCTAAATAATTTCTGTTCTATTCTTTAAGTTAGATCCTCCTGGAAAACACCTATTCAGCATTTTTTAGCACGATGGTGTAACTGTTGTTTTTAGTTAAGTTATATTTATCAGATACAGATAAACTTTCATGGGAAAAATACATGCTGGGGATACTATAAAAATAAAATTTATTCAAGTACTTCCGTGAATTTACGGTCGTAATGCTCTGATATTAAACCTCAAGGAATCAAAACATCAGTTACTCATTTTGTTTCAAGCTTTTGCAGCATTCAATCAAATTGGATATCTATTTCTATAGCTAGAGGTCGTGATAGAAAATCATTATCGTTGATCTTAGATGCTTCTTTATCATGCAGGGAACCTCTTGAGACGTATATGGGGTGTAGGGATATATGGTAAAAGACATGGTTGGCATGTAAGTGGTGATATTTTTTTTTTTTTTTAATTAGCGGTGTTAAGGAATTTCTTACTTCACACGAACATCCTTTTTATTATTAATAATTTAAAATAGCTAATGATTGTACTGATAATAAATAACATGTGTTATGTAAAGCACACACCCAACATAATAATTGTGGACTCCACGCCTATCAATTGGTCCCTTTTAATCTTCCCAACCGACATACGACTTTCGTTCATGTGTCTTGTTTCGTAACCCAGTCAAACTCTGCGTATTGTTACGTAACAAGGGCTTCGTTGTGTATCGTGCAGTCAAAAGTTTCGTTTGTCGTGATTGGTAGGATTGGCTGGTGACGTGGAAACAGGCATGTAACCGAGTGACTCTTCCATGTGTCCGAACAGGTATTCTCCAGGTCACACTGGAAATTGGGCAACAGTGAAAAAGCAAAAAAACTCTATTGGATTAAATAAAAATAAAAGTCATTGGTTGGATCACACCTTAACAAAAAAACATATGCATAAGCTAATTTCAAAACGTTTTCATTTGATTTTGTAGAAAATATAATTATAATAATATGTAATATAAACAGTAAGATAATTCTCTTTTCATTGTCCTGGATATATTTAAATATTTGTTATATTAAAAGCTATTTCCATGTTTATTTGTATAAACCATAGTCCTTCTCTGAATCAATTAAACGGGATAGTTGTATACGGTCATATTTGAGCTCCTTAACAGGATATAGTATATCTGCCCTTATTAAGATCCTTTTGAACCTTGCAAGGACAGGGAACCTGCTGTCAAATCTCAATAGTTGGCAGCATGAAAAATTTGAAACCAGTTGCTGGTTTACAAACCATTGACGTGTCATTTTGTACAGTAAATATAAAAATTATATATTTTAATTAAAATCTGTAGTAATTTTAATTTTTAAACTTGCATAATAAGATATCAACTGTAGATATTCTACAATGAATATTTTAATAATTATTTTAAATTTATTTATAGCGTCATATAAATTTAATTTATCCAGGTATTTCCCTAGAAAATTAGTAAAAATCTCAAAGATGAATATAATTATATATTCCCAACAATGACAAACAATAAAATAAGCAACTTATATTTTATGGAAATATTTTATTTGTTTGTTGATAACATATTAAATACTGATAACTCGTATCTTAATTCATTCATCAATACGCTCACTCCCTTATTTGGAGGTAAAAAAAAAAAAAAAAAAAAAAAAATACATATCTAACTCATATATGGTATCAATTTAAATATTCAAAGTAGAAAATATAATAAATAAATCTAGTGTTTAAACCTGAAAAAAATACCAAATAATATAATTTTGGGATTTTATTCTCCTAATTTGAATTACACTACAAGAAAAACTCAGAATATACAGATAAATTTTGTTTATAAATTGAACACTTTAGAGTTTGAAAATGGATGTCCATCTTTGGTAAAAGTCTGAAACCAGTTCGAGGATACGTCTCATTTATACGGCTGAATCGAACACCTCGTAATTTTGTTATGCAAGGACATCATAACAACTTACTCAATATGTGAGTGCATACATGTGTGTGTATGTGTGTCTATATACACAAACATTCACACTTATATATTTCATCAATACGTTCCTTTATTAAATTTATTTAAATAAAATTTCATACTGATTAAATAATAATTCCTACATTAACTGTTTTGGCTGTGTTATAACATATTTATTGGGATATCAATGGCGGAGTGCGTTGGGGCAAGGTTCTAAGCGCCTCCGATTCAGAAGGGTGAGGGTTCGAATCCCACCTCGGCGGGTTAAAATTTATTTTGTGACGGATCCAAGGATTGACTTTTGACCTTCCCATCCTGGCTAGAGTATGCTATTACCCTGCGGGATAACTCGTTCTTCCAACTTTTGTGGCAGGACATAAGATGTTAAGCCAGAAAACAAACTTATGATTTGTAGAAATCCATTAGAATATTTAAGTATTATTCATGTTCTGTATTAAGTACTGTATTGATTTATTTAAATACATTGGTAATGCAATAAAAATGAAACAAAAAAATCACCTACTAAATTTTATTTTAAAACGTTCTACGATATACCCTATGGGGGAATATTGTATGGTAATAAACAAAAACATTTATGGTTAATCAATACGATGGCATTAATTATTATTTAATTTGTAACAAAACAGTAAAGGACTGCAAGTTTATATTTTTTTTAATTTATTATTTATTTTTTCTTTTTATGAATTTGTCGAAAAAATTAATTCAGCTTTCACTTTATCACATTAAACATTAAATATCATGAAATATTTTAAATATTTAACCGATTTATAAAAAATTTCCGGGTTTTACAGACCATTTTAATTAAAACTTGGATATTTATATTTGAATCTTATATAATTAAATTATTTCATTTTCTTTATATTATGATAGAAAGTATAAAAATATTTTTTTATTAAACTAAAGGAATGGTAGTCTTAAACAATGAAATAAAATATGTTGAAATAATAATTGAACAAAATGTAACAATAAAATAGTAAGAGATGAAAATAATCAATTTCCTATAGTTTTATCAATTTCTTTTATTTATTTATTATGATATTAACTGCGTATTTATTTTAAATATAACATATACTGATAATGATTTTAGTTCAGGAAGTTGGTTTTATACTTTCCACCCTTATTGTTTCGTTTTTCTCGACTTTTAATTTCACCCCCCGCATTGAAGAAGATTCGTGAAGTATGGTCAGTTATATTATATTTTTCTTTTTTAAATCTCACTATTATCATTATACTGGTTTTTATCTTGGTAAGAGGGTTTTTTGAAAATTTTACATCTCTGGAGGCCCCCACACAACTTGTCGTAAACCATAAATCTAACAACTTGATCAAAGGAGTTGTGGTTGAGTTAAACTTAAAGAACATTTAAATGATAAATGAGGCTTGAAAATTTGTGAGAACATGAATTTTTTTACATTAAATAAATTCAAAATCGAAGGATAACAGTTAGTTTTTAAAAACAGGCATGTAGCGCAAATCAAATTATTTTTTTATATGTATAATTTTTTTTTCGTATACTTAAAAAAAAAAAAATTTTTTTTTCTTTCTCTTTTATCCATTTATATACTTGAATTCTTATATACGGGGGAAAAATAGAAAGAAATATAAAAGTTTGAGTGTTACCTTATCATGGTCAGCAGATCCTGGTACACACACTGACACTTAGAGACTCACTGGCCGGCAAAGACAATGCTGATCGCCCCACCTCCCCAACACCCCCCTCCGTGCCAGGGGAAGGGAGGTCATTCAGCGCTTCCACCCCCACGATCTAGCCGCCTTCTAGGAGTATCTCGTTCCATGCTCACTAACGAGGAAAGTAAATCTGGTTCGCATTTTACGGGGCCGCGATCAGCGCTAATTTCCTCTATGAACGATTTTGTCAGCTAGGGAACGATGGAATGAGGAAGTTTTAAATTTCCTTTATTCTAAATTATTAAAAGAAATTTATGCATTAAAACAAATTGTAATTCGAAAAACTGTCAATATTAATATGCCATAAAATATTATTCTAATGCTATTACTGTAACTGCCAAAACGTCAGCATAAAAATAAAGTCTGAATGTAATAACCACTAATTTATACATTTTGACTGATCCCACTAAAACCGAGGAATATATAATTCATAAAAAAAAAGGCTCTTACTTTTTTTCAAAAATGGTGGAGTTGGGACTGCATCATGTATAAAATCGTTTAGATTTCTGCACGTTTTCTAAATATAAAATACACCCACATGTTTGCATAATAAAAAGTATTGTATTTTAGTGAAAATCCAATTAAAAAGTAATTTTGTTCGTTCATATGGCCATACAATAGAAATAATAATGAAAAAAAAAAACCCAATAAAACAAAACAATAAAAATATTTAAATATATGATTACTATAAAATAATAATTGATAGATCTTTACATCTCATGAAATAAAATGTAATAAATAATAATATATACAAAATGAAATAGTGATAGTAGAATAAAACATAATATAATACACCTATATAATACTTTTTACTTATATAATATATATCTTACAACAGTAATTCAAGTTACGTACTGAATATTACTTTGGCCTATCAGGAATAAAGAGAAAAAATTATTGAAATTATTTCATTATTCATGGCATTCACTCCTCTTTATTATTAATAAATCATGTTACATGTTTCGGGAACAACAATGTCCCATCATCAGACTTTAAAAATTTCACACACCGTGTCAGTTCCATTTACATATCTAGTAGTGTAATGGAACTGACACGGTGTGTAAACACCAAGAAAAAATTTTTAAAGTCTGAGGATGGGACATTGTTGTTCCCGAAACATGTAACATGATTTATTAATAATAAAGAGGAGTGAATGCCATGAATAATGAAATAATTTCAATATATGTAACTCCTTAATTGAAGAATAGAAAAAATTATTTTTAGCAACTTTTTTATTTATTTATTTACTCACAAAGTAATATCAATAGTATCATGTAAGTTGGGCATTTTAAGAATATATTTTTATTTTTATTAAAAATTTAAAAACCGATTCCCTACAACTGAAAATGTCACTAAAACAAAGTTAAACTCGTTATAATGTAATCAGTGACTTATTAATAAAATATATATATATATATATATATATATATATATATATATATATATATATATATATATATAGCTTATAAAAAATAAAATAAATAAAGGCTTAGTGAACTTGAAAGCTCGATTCTGACACCACCAACCTCTGACCTCACATCTCCCTTCATCCCACCCCGTCAAAAGCCAACTTCCCAAAAAATTGTTACACGCCAAATAAAAAATTCAATAATTTTTTTATATTATTTATTTCATATAAAAACAAGATTAAAATAATCAATGAACAAATGCTTTGTTAGTTAAAATTAATAAATTACTGTTTTACATATTAATTTCAATTACGAATGATTTAAAATTATTTATAATTCAAAATGGCTTTTTCCAACCCTGTATAGTATACATCTATAAAAAAAGATATTATATAAAATATTTAACAAATGCTTTTAAAGCTTTAGCTTCCTTCATATTCCTGTCATATGTTGGCTCTGGGGCGTTTAGACAATATTGAAATGAAAAATTTTAGAGATCCTTGACCTTGACATTTTTAGGACCGGATCGAGAAGGATCTTCCCCAGAAACCGAAAGTTATGGTTTCGACACGGATCAGCCCGCCCTGAATATTGATGCCTACTCACTATAATTAGCGCTGTATTAGGTATTAACATTTCGTGGCTTGACATCTCCGACAAGAACAAGGCATACCGAAATGGTAGCCGCTACCGATTGGCGTTAAGAAGTAAATAATGTCGTAGAATACGTGGCGTAATAGTGAATTTAAATAAATTTATAATGAGGGTTTGATTTGTAATATAAATAATACAAATCAAACCGTCTCTAAAATTTTTAACGTAAACGCTAAAAAAATAAATTCGAAAACTAACAGAAAGAAATAATAAACGATAAAATATACATATCTTCTGCTTGGAGGTAAAAGTCACTAAGTGCATTTTTTTCCAAATTCGATAAAAAGTCATTATGTGTTAATATTATCATTTCTCATAAGTATAAAATGTCACCAACTGCTATCATTAGAAAATGAGAAAATTCACTATATAACTATCTGAGAAACTTTTATTGAGCATATTCCCGTTTGAATATTGAAACGAAAAAAAATTGATCTTGTTACTTAACGTCTTTTACCCCCAAGCAGACGATATACATTGAGTTATTATAAAATACTCATATAGATGACAGTAAATAGACCTATTTGTACATACGGAGATGAGATCTGTTACTCCAATTCATCTTGTATTTAATCCTTGCAATTCAGAATCGTTCAAAATATCCTTAATACTCCTTATTTAATAATACATTTATTCATGAAGACATTAATGTTCCTAATCTCACTGATTTAACCCAAACCAGACACCTATCATATCATAGTAAACTCTATTACCATTCAAATCCACTAGTATCTCAAATTGCTTCCCATTCTATTTCCGTCATCTCTCCAAGACATCTGAAAACAATTGAGGTGCTTCCAATGGGTAGTGGCAATCAGTGTTCACATTTTCTAGATGTATTTTGATTTTATTGTCTACAGTTGCAAATTTTATTAACTAGTTACAAAAATTAAAAATAAAACTATATACAAGCTATTTTTCTTTTTCACATCTATTTCGGATTTACTTCAGTTACTTCTCTCTAAAAAGTATCACTTCCATAAACCACCACTCAATCAGTTACAAACAACCTTCCTTACAAACAAATTTCCTTAGAGAGAGATTCTTATTAGGCTCCTTGACCCAGATTTACCTCCGAGTTCTTGCACTAGGATTAGGAGTTCTTTTTTTTTCATCTTATTTTCTCCTGCATTGCATTTGATCTTGAAGGATTGTCTAAGTTCAAAACCAAAGACTGTGACCGTAGCGGTTCTACGCGGACGTACGCCTATCGGCTCCACTGGTTCCTACCGAATGCCATTGTTGTCTGATCTTACAAAATCCGATCCCCTCATTATAATTTGGAAATCCATTCAAAGCTAATTCGTCGACCGAGTTTAATCCATTTGTATATTTCAATACCATTATTTTATCAGAGAGAGGGAATGGATTTACTGGATTAGAATTATTATCACAGTGCGTAAATATTAATGATGGATTTGCAAAACATACACTTATTTTTATTTTTTATTTTTTTAACAGTAGTAATAATCTAATACAATATTTATTATTATGAGCTTAACTGTATTTTCAAAGAAAAAAATAAAATATAATATATATATATATATATATATATATATATATATATATATATATATATATATATATATATATATATATATATATATATATACATATATGATTAGTAAGGTTCTTGAGGTTCAGTCATAAAATAAAAAATCAACTATTTTGGCGACGTTTCGAGACTATGTTATTCTGTAATTATATATATTTTTATTACCCTACACATGTTGTCATATACCTACCTGTACTGTAGCTAACTTTATGTTTTGAAATAACTTGTATAACTTATATAATTTTATTGTAACCTGTTTTTTCACTGTAGGGCATGATTATCAGAACAATATAGTCTCGAGACGTCGCCTATATAGTTGATTTTTTATTTTATGACTGAACCTCAAGAACCTTACTAAACATTTAATAGTAACAGTCAAGAAATTTATCCATATATATATACATATTAATTTAGTAAATGAAATTTACAACGAAATTAAAATACATCAAGTAAATATGGAAAATAACGATTATATTTTTTTGACCAGCCTTAATCTTCAAATAGAATACTATTGAACAACTTAAATATATCTAGATAAAATCATAATATACAATGAAAGAAAAAATATACAAAAAAGAAACTTACAAAGAATAGAAAAAATAAAATAAAATAATAATAATAAAATAAACAAAAATTGCAACTATACATTCTTAAATAACTTTATATTTATATATAAATACACAAATACATACATACACATACATACCCACATAAGCTCATACGTACATACAAATACACACATATATACACAAGTATATTTAAAATAACAATAAATAAAATAGAGTGATATACTACAATAATAAATGTTTAGTTCTTCTATGTACATACTGCATTGAACTATTTTTTTTATAGTTACCAATATTTTTTATGGTTATAGTGAAAATACAAAAAAATTTGTCAAAAGAAACTACCTGTTTGGGAGCACTCTGATGAAAGTTCCTTCTCTCAAAAGAAGATCCCTAAGTTGGCTTTTTTTTTAGGATTGCCACGAATGGATTAGAAGCCGAGTTGAGAAACAATTGGTTTTGGAGAGTATTTAGTTTATTATGAAAGAAAAAGTTTCTGGTTCGTGCAAAATCAGTGGTATATGGGATATTAAGGTCATTATGGATTAGTTTATATGTGAAACATGAAAGGAGCGTTCAGAATTTTGTAGGATTTTGGAATGGAGAAATTGGATGCGGGAAAAATGCGATGGTGTAACCCTATAACTTTATAACTGAAGTCCATATAGGACTTATAATGATCGTATAGATGAGTGTTACAATAGGATGTATGGTTTATACACAATTTTACATATAGTCCAGTCAAATAAGGCTCCAAAAGGCCGTTGTCAAGAAAAAAATGCGGAACTTTTATTATCAACGGATCTTTATGTTTTTGGGGTGCTGAATCCGAATCTGAAGTTTGCAACCACGTCAACCATCGGTTTCATATTCAAAATCGCAAAAAAAACAACAAAAAAACGTTATTTTTGTTTTTTTATCTATAACACTATAACGAACCTTTTTTCAAGGAAAGCCTTCACATATTAATTGTAGCTGGAACTAGTACCTACATAATGAAAAAAAGAAATCCGAAATCAGACCATTTTTCGCGAAGCGTTATTGGGAAAAAATGGAGAAATTGGCCAACTTGCCGTCAGTCTCACAGCTCCGCGAAAACACGTTTGTCGTACTCTATTGGCTATAACTCTGAAACTATTTGTCCGATACTTTCGGAGTTATAATATTCCATATAATACAATATCCCAGACGCCTAAAAACCCGTATTGTTGTTAAATCCATGGTTTTAGGCATATTTATCATTATAACTCCGAAAGTATTTGTCCGATTAAAAATTTTTTTTTTTCAATCTGATCCTATAAATGAAATTTTTATCAAAATTCTTGAAATACAAAAGCTATTACGCTGAATATCACTTATTTTTGTAAAATACATGTTTTTTGACACATTATTCGCTATAACTCCAAAATCATTTGTCCAATCCAAAATTTAATACTGTTATCTAAAAGCTGGTTAAATTTACTATTAGATCCTATATATGTAACTTATAATTAACACCGTGAAATACCCACACCAGTCTACTAAACATATCATAATTTACGTATTTTGCCAAAACATACACATTTAGCGAGCTAGCTTGGGTGGGTGGTTTACAGGGTTTAGTATAATTTACATATATTGCATCTGATTGCGAATTTAATCAGCTTTGAGATAGATAAAAGGAATTTGAGATCGAACAAATATTTGAGGAGTTAGAGCGACAAATGTGCCAAAAAACACTTGGATTTTACAAGAGTACGTTTTTATCAGCGGGCTGGCATGTACATTTTACGGGGTTTGATTAAAATTTATTCATTTATAGATTCTAATAGTAAATTTAATCAGCTTTAAGATTAAAAAAAGTAATGTTGTATCGGACAAATAGTTTCAGAGTTATAGCTAAAAGAATACGACAAACGTGTTTTTGCGGTGCTGTGGGACTGCCGGCAAGTTTTTCTCCAATTTCTCCATTTTTTTTCCCAATAACGTAACCTCGCGAAAAATGGTCTGATTTCGGATTTCTTTTTTTCATTATGTAGGTACTAGTTCCAGCTACAATTGATATGTGAAAAAAGCTTGGTTATAGTGTTATAGATAAATAAACAAAAATAACGGGTTTCTTTTTGGCGTTTTATTGCTTATTTTTTGATTTTGAATATGAAGCCGATGGTTGCCGTGGTAGGAAACTTCAGATTCAGATTCAGCACCCCAAAAAACATAAAGATCCGTTGAGAATAAAAGTTCCGCAGTTTTTTCTTCGGCAAACCCTTATTTTACTGGACTAATATCTATAGGGAGGGGAAGATCTCAAGTGAAAGAACTCCATCGAGAAAAGAAGATTAAAATTTATCATCAAGTTAAATTTATTGAAAAAGTGAAGCTTACACTGTAAATATTTTTATTTAATTTACATTAGTTTATTATGACAAGGTAAAATTCTGAGACGATAGAGTAAAAACTTAACATCTTTCTCTAACATGTAGAAATTATATCAATATATTTATTCATTACAAAAGATGTTGAAACAAATCATTAGAACAATTCTATCATTTTTCTGCCTGGATCACTATCCAGTTTCAAACATCAATGAGGTCCTGTTGATTGAATTGAAAAATGTTTCAAGAACTTCTGTTCAAAGTTAGTATATGTTCTAAAGATAAAATTATGAAATAATTAACATTGTAGCTACACATTTGAATTTCACAAAAAATCGTGTTTTTTACAAAGGCGCTTTAAAATTATATGTTTATCTTTATGCTTAATTATAGACTAAATTGCTTACATTATTCTATTGTTAATATTACAGAACAAAACAAAAAGTAATTATTAATTTTTTAAAAAAATATATATATTTATAGAGGTTTTCTTAGGTTATTAAGATTATGGACAATCCTCTGATTATATAATCGGATAATTAACAGTTAACATTAAAACAAGAATGTTCATGCTATTGGACGTTTTTGCAGTTTTCTGCATGATTACACTAGGTGCCGATTTTGTCTGATTATAAAATGTATAAAGTGGTTGTTAATTTTGTAATCTTGAGACAGTTAAGGATTAGGAGTTCAACTTCGACACTAATTTATTCCGGAAGCATTAGGAAGAAGAAGAAGACGTGGAGGGATTAAGCTTTATCCTCTTCAGTGACGTCTTTCTTGGGATCTTCTGTTACACGTGTCCTTGGCGGGTTGTAAAGACGAGTAAACCGAAAAGCAACGCAAAGAAAACTTTGGAAGGATTACCCATATTAGTTGAATTTAAGATTATTAATTACTGACTACTAAGTAGACTACTAGCCGATTCTTTTTAAAAAACCTTTATTAGAATCTTTTTTTTTTAATTTTAACGAATAAAATTCTTATTACAAATACCTTTACATGGAATCCTATTTATTTAATTTTCTAAATTTAAACTGAAAGCAAAAGACATCTGCTTGCAACAGGTTCACAGACCCACGTACGAATTCTTTGTTTGTTTTTTTACACAATTATCCTTGAAAGTTAAATGTCAGGTGAATCTTTCTGGAATGCAATGGTATCAATTTCATTTAAATATAAGAAGGTTAGATCGCTTTTGTTCTACTCTGTAAAATAAATATATATGCGTCAATCGTTATAAATATAGTGATTAAAAAAAAAAAAAAGTGTTTACTGATCCGATTTAGTAAAAAAAAAATTAATAAATAATTTTTCATAGTGAAACGGATTTTCATAAAACTTCGGCCTTTACGACAAAAAAAGGAGCGTTATTATGACAAAAAATTCCATTATTTTTAATTTCCAAACTATAAAATGATTTTAATGCATTTTCTACCTATTGCTAAATATTAGAGCATTATTGTTTGTATTAAACCTATACTATGTACCTACGAGATAGAGCTCTTTTATGGATTTCACAATAAATAAAAAAAAACTAATTGCTTAGATACACAGGAAAAAAATTATTTATTATTTATAAATTTATTAAAAGATTTATTGAGTATATAATATAAAGGTGTAATATATAAAAATATAAAAACAACTATTCTCCCATCATTTACTTAACATCACAATATATATGATAGTTAATAAAAAATTTTTTCTTCTTGCGACGTTTCGTGGCATTGCCACATTATCAAGCCCTGAAAATATGCAAAAAACATACATGTATGACATAACGTGAATATGGTACAACATCAACATTCAACTACTGTACATGATATAAAAACTTATGAATTACCTTACAATCCTCATACTCATATGATCCTTATCCAATATAATATCAATCGACTTAAAAAAGTCTTGTCCTAGTGTTATGTCTAATCTACACACATATAATTTTAATGTAAAAAACAAATAAATTCAATAAATAAATTATGAAAAGATTACAACGTACAACTGCACTATTTATTATTATGCAAAATTTACTATTATAGTGTATCTATAGTTAATAAATGTAATTACCTTGAAAATAATGAAAGTATTTTTTCTATATGAGCTAAAAACTTTTCGGTTATATTTCTCCATAAAAAAAAAATTAATAAATAATTTTTCATAGTGAAACGGATTTTAATAAAACTTCGGCCTTTACGACAAAAAAGGAGCGTTATTATGACAAAAAAATTCCATTATTTTTAATTTCCAAACTATAAAATGATTTTAATGCATTTTCTACCTATTGCTAAATATTAGAGCATTATTGTTTGTATTAAACCTATACTATGTACCTACTAGATAGAGCTCTTTTATGGATTTCACAATAAATAAAAAAAAAACTAATTGCTTAGATACACAGGAAAAAAATTATTTATTATTTATAAATTTATTAAAAGATTTATTGAGTATATAATGTTTTCCGAAAACTAACAGTTTCTTGTTTGACTTAAAATTAACATTTAGTAAATTTAAAAAACATCATGAATTTAAAGTCTTATCAAAATTTAAATAACCAAGTTCCGACACACCAAAAATTAATTGTTTTGGTTAAAAAAAATACTGTTTTTTTTTTTTTTTTTTTTTAATTTCATTTGCAAATGAGTAACATCGATGTTTTGATTTTACATGAAAACATAGCAGGTATTTACTATTGTATATATCCCAATAATCACGATTTAGATATATTTTTTTTAATCAAATAATAAAGAAGCAATAATCAAAGAGTTAACAGGCTATATAACACAATTTTAATACAATTTATTTTTAATAGGAATATATATTATTCTTACATCATAAAAATACAGGATACTAAGGACCACCCGTGTATTATTTTTTGGCTGATTCTTTTTTCACCTTTCCGCCCAAATACTTCTCAATTCTCTCCCATGTGCTTCCGTCTACATTTTTGCCTCTTCTTCTTCACCTCAAGAACCTTTATCCTTCTCACCATTTGGTAGTCCTCCTCTCTGATACCTTTTTTCTCCACTCCTTCTATATTCCGATTATCATGTATATTCAGTTTTTTTTCGAAGTTGTTCCTTTTTATAAATCTTTTATAAATTAACCATGCAACTTTGAAAAATAGAAATCGGTTTTAACTATTGTTCTTATGAATAACAATAGCATTAGCCATCCTTTGGTTATCACGAGTTCTCTAGTAAGAGAGAATTTTCTAAATGCATTATAAACTATTTAGCTAATATGCTATTGTATACTTCAGAAAGATATGCTTTGAAATCTATAAGAATTTACTATACTACACTGCAGAAGAAGAAGAATTAAGAAGGAAGTAGGAGGAGGACATGGCTAGGGGGTAGTAATGCTGAAGATGCACCTGGAGAACACAGGCGAGGCGTTTACTCTTTTGTGTACGGCCGACTGAGTACGATTGGTCTCGGTACACACTTTTACTTGATGCCGTCATCGTGGATATCCTCAAGACCATTTCACTGTTCTGCCTCACTTGTCACCTCTCACTGGTCAGGATATGCTTCTCCTGCATTTTCCTCCGTCCCTTGGAAATCTTTCCCATTTTTATGAGAGAGAGAGAGAGAGGGATATAATACTGATGTATATTTTCCTAATTACTAAATGTCAATTATAATATCGCCTTTAAGTGACTCCCCCACTTTCTCAAGAAAAATTTAATAATGTATGTTTTTGTATTGTAATGTATTTAGTTCTAGGGTTAAATTTGCTCAAAAAAAAGATAAACCCCATCATCTGATAATAAATTAAATAAATTCCTTTTTTTATTTTAAGAAATTTTTCAAATTTAAACTTTGACAGCGATATGTCTTTTGATTGTGGGTAACGTATTAGTATTAGTAGGGCAACTTAAGGTAGTATTTTTTTAACTTTCTTAGTATTTTTTTTTTTAACATCAGGCTTTTTTGTGAAGCTTCTGTAAAGCTTGCGCTATAGTGTGTGTTGTACGTTGCGAAAATTTGACAGTTTTCTAGTCAGAGATTTACCAGGTATGCAAGTTTAAAATGTCGTTTTAATTCCAATAGAATGCGCTCTTGCCTATTGAAGGATTTGCTTATCTCTAAACGCTATTTTGTTTGTTAGTCATTTGTTTACAAAAGTCAGTTGTTTTTAAGTCGTTTACGTGGACGTATCATACCTTTCTTTGGTGTTAAAAATGTCTAATTTTAAGCCAAATAAAGAGCATTTGCGGCATGTCATGATTTTCTTATTTAATCAAAAGAAAAAGGCATCTGAATGTCATCGAATTCTTGTTGAGACTGATGGCGATGTTGCTCCAACCGTCAGGACATGTGAACGTTGGTTTCAAAGTTTCAAACGTGGTGATTTTGATGTTACTGATCAAAAACGAGAAAATCGACCAAAAAAGTTTGAGGACTTCGAATTGCAATCTTTATTAGACGAAGACAATACCCAAACCCAACAAATGATGGCAGAACAGTTGAATGTCACTAGGCAAGCCATTTCCGATCGCCTGAGAGCTATGGGAAAGATTCAAAAGGTTGGAAAATGGGTTCCACATGAATTGGACGAACGACAGATGGAAAAACGAAAAACTGTGTGCGAAATGCTGCTTTTACGCCCCGAAAGAAAGGGTTTTTTGCATCGAGTTGTAACTGGCGATGAAAAATGGATTTATTTTCAGAATCCCAAACGAAAAAAATCATGGGTAACGCCAGGACAACCATCCACATCGAGTGCAAGACCGGATCGTTTTGGGAAGAAGACAATGCTGTGTGTGTGGTGGGATCAGAAGGGAGTAGTCTACTACGAGCTTCTCAAACCCGGCGAAACAGTCAATACCGAGCGCTACCGACAACAAATGATCAATTTGAGTCACGCATTGATCGAAAAACGCCCAGAATGGGCTCACAGGCACGCCAAAGTCATTCTTCAGCATGATAACGCTCCTGCACATTCAGCCAGATTGACTAAGGAAACGATTTCTTCGCTTGGTTGGGAACTCCTACCCCACCCGCCGTATTCACCTGACCTTGCGCCTTCTGATTATCATCTCTTCTCATCGATGGGACATTTTTAAATTACTGTGTATATATTTTAAGAAATAAACGACATTTTAAACTTGCATACCTGGTAAAAGGAAACACTTTTTTTTCAACAGCTTTTGTCACTAGGACTTACCGTTTGGGAGTTATATTGGCTTTAATAAAAAAAAAAGTAACGTCATGCCAACAAAGTATTTTTCAAGTATTGAGGCTTATTTGACTAGCTCTGTCGTTATTGCTCAGATCGAAAGTTTACCAAAAGTTTCTTTATCAGAAGCTGTAGGTTATAGATAGGCATATCCATGGTCTACCTTTTTGCCAGTCTGGAAGAAATTGAGTTTATTTAAACATAAATTCATTTAATAAAATAATAAAGGGATGTAACTGTAGTTATGAGATTTAAAAAGTTTGTTGTTGGTTTGCTGGGTATCTGTTTATTATTGCAGAATAAGAAAACTCCTTTTCATGAAACCCGCCAAGTTTGTTTATGATACTACTTTTTATACCCATGTCAAAGTATCAATATCGTAAAATACCTACAAGTATTTGTATAATTTATAAACTCTCTTAACAAACTCTGGCGATAATGACAGAGCTCAAGACTATGACGCCGCTGATTTCAAAATTGATGCTAATAGCAGAGAAAGGCAGGCCGCGGGCCATTATATGCACTGAGGATCTGATCGAGATGGAACTTGCACAATATTGCAATCCGCTGCAGTGTCGTGGGAGTGGTGCGTCCCTAGCGGCTGGTTGCGTCTTGTACCATCTTGTGACAATCATCTCCTTCTTTAGTCATTAATGTTTCATGAGTCGGCCTGAGGATAAGGGGCTTTGAGTTGCTGTATGTTATAAGGCCTATATTTAATAGTCACTTCTGAAAGGTTAATTTATGTTGTAAATAAAAATATATAATTTTAGTTATTAGTCTCCCCTCGACTTTCCAGCGTATATTTTAGTTATGTTTAAATAAGGGATGTGTCGATCCTAAAAGCCGATTCATCACTTCTTGAGAAAAGAATTATTATCGAGAATCGATAATACAAAATCGATTCCTTGGAATCAGTCGATACCTTTCACACTGGCAATAGTTTTGTGATATCTAATGCTAATATTATGCATCAATGATTTTCCTAATGACCAAGCACATTTTGTTTAAAATCAATTATATCCAGAATTGAAAACAATTCCTATGCGACTGAAACATAAAACTTCAATTGCTTAAAGATATTTATTCGCTACTGAAAAATGAACGAATATGATTACAATATCTAATCAACAAAATAATGTCTCCCAGTAAATACTATTTTATTAAACATATTTTTTATTCTTATGAGACATTCCCATGAGTAAACTTTTTTAAAAATTATTTTTATTTAGTGCTCAGCATAAGACTGCAGTAACTTCGAGAGGCATCATTTGCAACAAAACATTTCATATAATCTATAGCTCGATTCTCATCCGTTTTATAGATATTTTTAATTATATGTTTTATCAAGAAATTTCTAATTTTTGACAAATAATTGTCTATATTTCCCGAACTATAGAACCTAGAGCAATTTCAATATGCTCATTAGAAAGAAGATTAAATTTTATTTTAAATAAACTTATTTAAACTTCAAAATAGCAGCGTCCAGTATTTAACTTATTGATCCAAACATATTAGAAATTTCTTGATGAAACATAAAATTAAAAATATCTATAAAACGGATGAGAATCGAGCTATAGTTTATATGAAATTTTATGTTTCAAATGATGCCTAGAATCGCCTATCGAAGTTACTGCAGTCTTATGCTGAACACCCTGTATATACTAGTTTTTGAACCCTGATACTCAATTAAAACAAATTTAGTGCATCTACAATATTTAATGCAATAATTTAGTATTTTTTTAAAATTTATTTATTTCTAAGCAGGGCCATGCCATATACAAAGATGTTCGGTTATTTATTATGTACAATGAAATTAAATACAAATATTAATACAACTACAAATATTATGTACATTATAATACTAAACAGATAATAATTTAAATAATATACCAATGAACTTTCAATGTAGCTAAGAATTAAATATAAAGAATAAGAAGTAAATAAATGTTTTTCAATCTTTACAATAAAAAATACCTAATAAAAGAATTTACACTTTTTTATATCAATTATAAACCTTTAAGCTGTATCAAAGATCATATTAGACTATCCCTACTTTCAAATATATATGTCATATCAGGCAATAGGCAAATACATGATACTGATACTTTACAGTTAAAAGTATTTCAGTGAAAATATTTCTGATTTTAATTATATTCATAATAAAATATCACAGTTTTTTTTTTATTTCTATTTCATTTTGAGGAATACGTATTTGAAAACTGTCATTTGAATCAATGCCAGGGTAATAAGTGTCACAATGGATATTATAAATCTTAACTTACTTTATAAACTATTATATTATATTATAGACTTACTGGCCAGGGAAGCCATCATTGTTAAGTCACTCCTAGAAGAACAATAACTCCCGGTTGTCTATTATACTAAATTACATCCTTAAACTAGATCTATATAGGTCACTTCTTTGGAACGGTAAATAACATCATATTTCAAGTTAAAGTGCTAAAGTGCTGGACGAACTCAGAGATAGCATCAGTCAGAACTTAAGGGTAAATGAAGTAAATAGCAATGGGAGATCTATTTGGGCAAGTATGAAGAATATGTCCGAGGTCTTCATTAGTTTTCATATTATAAACCATACAGATTTCCTGAGGATTAATTTTTGTGATTTTATCTGAAGTGGTTATTTTTATTATATGTTTTCCTGTAGTTCTTAACTGTGCAACAATTCTAGTGAAAAAACTTTAGTAACACTTGCAGCTGTAATCAATAAATGAAATCTTGAAGTGTTTATCTTCGTAAAATAAGTCTTTTCGAATTGAATTATATTATTGTACGTTGTCTTAACCATTTTTTTAATCGATTTGTTTTCCTTTTTTAGCTTACTTTTGAAATTGCAATTTATTTTTAAACTGAAGTATTTTTACAAAGAATCGAGAATCAATTTTTTGGTATCGATACCGAGAGAATCGAAACATTTTCATACCGACACATCACTACTTTAAATTATAAAACTGAAGGAATGAAGAGCCACGAAAAAGTTATTTAAATACCATATTAATTAAAAAATATAATACAACAAATAGTGTTTTTACTTATCTTAACTCAAATAACACATTTAACTAAACATTCAGTTAACTCAGTTAATTTAAACCATTCAGCAATTATTGCTAAACACTTTTAAAACTGAAAGCCATATTTATTGAGAAGTAATCATTGACTTTAATGGCTCAAAACTTGCAACATACGGGATATGTTTTTTCTTAGCTATAGCATCCCGTTATGGAAATGCAATTTTTCAAATGGAACAGGTGTGGTCCTATAAGTCATTCATACTGTTTTTATACCTTCTTCGGGTCGCTAAAGTTATGGTTACAAGTTTAACTAGTAATTTTTTTTGTTTCGAAATCAATTTCACTTATAAATGAAACGTTTTATTGTGTTTATCGGCTGGATTATTGACAAAAAAAAAAATGAAGCAGAAAACTCTTGAAGTTCCTACTTAGGTAAAAGGTAGTAAGATACTCTCAATAATTCGGAGAATATAGGAGTATTCTTTAAAAACCATTAATATTTCAAAGGACATTTAACTACACATAATAATAAAAATTGAAGTTTGAGGCTCACTAATCAAGGTTTATTCTTACTACTTACACATACATAAATCCAATAGGATTTGCGATAATCTTTATGACCACAGATTATCGCGACTCTAATTTTCTATCTAAAAATCTAAGACTTATCACTCAACCCATTGGCACTTTCTTAAGTCTAAGGAATTTAACTTTATATTCTGGCATACATAAACCGACCGAAAAAAAAAAATACAAATAGACTCTCTTCAAATGTTTTCTTTTCTATTATTTTTCGGAGGAAAACCTGTTTATGATAAAGCTATCATCAAACACAGATAATAACTTTTTATACTTATGGGAAATGATATCAACACACAATGACTTTTTGTCGAATTTGGAAAAAATTGCAAATAGTGACTTATACTTCCAAGCAGACGATATAATGTGAATAGGTCCATAAAATCATTCGTATTACTTATTATCTCCTTTTAAGGCAGATTAAGAAGCAAAGCTGAAGTAAAATAATTGCCGTCTTGTAAAATATATATTCTCGATATTTGAATTTCATTAGTATTTAGCTCAATTTTATGATATTCTATATTCGATTCTTACGAATCATTTTCTTGTTGGTTAATATTATTATTAAATAACATTGAAACAACTTTCACACAGAAGTCCGTTGGGATCTTGCAGGTCTCCATTAAGTTGCAAAAGTAGGGCAATCGGTTGTCCAGTTCTCATTTTACGCATGATTTCGATTTCGATGATTGGTTGCTTTTTCGGAAAAATTACTTAACAGGAAGTTGAGTGAGCAACGGATTCAAAGTTCGCTCAGGTAACTTGAGATGTGATAACACAGCAAAATCGACTTGATTAATGAGTGTATTTTTTTTTTTTTTTTTTTTTTTTTTCTCTTTATTTGTTTAATCCACACCTGTCACTTAACATGTGATAACAAGCAGATGTGATAAATTGTTGTATAAAAGATAATTGGCACGTCAGGCATGACGGAGGACAGCACCCAGCGGTACTTACTCCTAACATGAACATGATATTTAATCAGTTTTAACGGAGTAGATCCCTCAACCAACTCCTTTTTAGTCTCCTTTGGGTATTATCTGGCAAGCTTATGGAGGCCATACTTTGTATTAAATTATTGATATGTCTGTGAAGTTTGTCGTGAAGTCTTTTATATAAAGTCTGGATGTGATCTTGTACCATGGGTATGTGTAAGTCTGTGTGTAAAGTTTTGTTATTGACATACCAGGGTGAATGTGTAACGAGTCTTAAAGTTTTTGACTGGAAAGTCTGTATTTTTTGGATGTGTGTTTTTTTTAGCAGTTCCGTAAATTTGTGAGGCGTACGTCCATAGAGGTTTTAATAAGTAAGTATATGTATTTAGTCTTTGCGTCATTTTCAATTTAGATCGTTTATGTAGAATTGGATATAATAGTCTCAGTCTTTTGTTAAGGCTTAGGCGTTTCTGTTTCACATGTGGGCCCCATGTCATCCTTCTGTCGAACATTAGTCCTAGGTATTGAACAGTGTCAGTCTGTTTAATTGGAACATTGTTAATGTAAACGTTGGGGCAGGTGTTATGTCGAAGTGCAAAAGTTATGTGCTGTGATTTGTCGTTATTTAGTTTAATTTTCCATTTGTTGAACCAGTCTTGTAACTGTTGTAAATAGTGTTGGAGAGTCAGTGAAGCCTGATTTATGTCTGAGTGTCTAGTCAGAATTGCAGTATCATCTGCGTATGTTGCTATTATAGTGTTAGGATAAGTGGGTATGTAGTGAGTGTAAACAATGTATAGCAGAGGTGCAAGAATCGATCCCTGCGGTACTCCAGCCCTAATTGGTCGAACAGAAGAGATATACGAACCTTGTCGAACAGAGAAAAATCTGTCAGAAAGGAAAGAGAGAAGGATAAGATAGTAAGTGGAAGGAAGGAATGATTTAAGTTTAAATAGTAGTCCATTGTGCCAAACTCTGTCGAATGCTTGAGCTACATCCAGCAATACCCCAGTAGCATATAATTTTTTCTCCAATGCAACTGAAATGTAGTCAGGTATTTCTTTACAACAGATTAATCTAATCTAGCTTCATGACTTAAGAAGATAAGGTTAATGCTTAGCAGAGTTTTGAAGTGAGATGTTCTATCCTTTTCCTGCTCTTACATAGTTTAGTTTCCTTTAGTCCTGATGATGCCAAATGATGGACAGTATAATTAACAAAGAAGACAAATGTTTTTAAGAAGAACTAAAAATTACTGTTCATGTTTTGGATTGCAATTTATGTAATTATTAACTTAAACCCAACAGCCGTTATACTAAGCATAATAATCTGATCAGTTCAAGCTGACAATTTTAAAAATAAGATGTGAACTCTTTAATTTTAATTACGAACGCTGGTTGAACACTGGAGCGATACTTATCTGGTGGAACGACGTAACTGTGAAACGGGGTAAAAAACATTACTAAGATTATACGTCAGAAGTGCTCCTAATAGCTTCATACATCCGTAGAAACATCCACTGAACTGTATGTTAGTTTGATTAATCCACCTGTTTGTATGAATATTACTTATACCTATAAAGTTGGTTAAAAGTATTTCATTTCAGTTTAAAAACTGAAATTTGAAATTTTATTTTTTACAGTTGCGTCTTCATTTCACCGGATGAGCGATATTAACAGGCTAAGGAACAGGCTTCCTTGTGCAATAGTGGCGAAGAAGAAAATAAGTTCCAAGCGATAGGAAATTACCCAATATAAAAGATTTATATATGCAGGTATTTGAGTAATACTGAGACAAAAAGAGATGATGGACTATTTAAATTGTTCTGAATAGCAAAACAAACTTTATTTGTTTAGTAGATATATATATATATATATATATATATATATATATATATATATATATATATATATATATATATATATATATAGACAATTTTTAGTTTATAATTTTAATCGTAGTTAATTAATGAATCCTAGGTATTGTCCATTGATGAGTACAAGGAAAAAGGAGACATGTGTTTTTTTTTAGTTTAAAATTAGTTGATAGTGTCCGATTAAGAAAACAGGCCCGAATCTTACAGGGACTATTTTTTTTTTTTTTTTTTTTTTTTTTCCAAGCCCTTATTAAATACAATTCTTGTGTTTAAGGATTGGGATTTTCTATTGATGTTTGGCCTTTTTCTGTACTGGGTACATTGTAAGGCATGCAGAAAGTTGATTTTTACTTTAGGTGAGGATTTCTGAGAAAGTTTATATTTAGGGACTTAAAACCACCAAGAAAAGTATAAAACTTACTAAAAATAATTTTATGTATTGGAATAAACCTCATTGTTCCAAACTTTTTTTTTTTTATATATTTAGTTATATCAATATTATTGATATTATATTTTATTTTTTATTTAAAATATATACATTAAGTAAAGTGCGGTGAAATGATTACAACATGTCAGTAACTTATAATGAACTACCGATTAGTAACACATCAATTAATGGTTTACCTCAAAAGTTACCTAAGCCATCTTCTTTTCATAGGCCTCTTAGGGTTATTGTTAATCGAATGAGAAGCGAAAGACTAATGGATTCGAGTAAAATGATAGATGGTGCTTGTCATGAAAAGGTAGATGTCTTGTTTGGGCTAAATATGAAACATAAAGGTAACAAAAATGTTTTTAGCCTTTGAATAGAAATAATAAGTATGTTGTTTTTCTTTCTCGTTTAGACTCAATTAAATCCATTTTAAGTATAAATTAATATTTAAATATCGTAGATTCAAATGCGTTGGTTAAATTTATTATCGTTTAAATGTTCATATTTTATAACCATTTTATAAACATAAAACAAAACAATTTTTACATTTCTATTAAACCTCTTTATCCCTACTGTGAATTAATAGTTATTCCGTAATTACTATTAGGCCTGGCAGATATATTAAAAAATTCTAGTTTCAATAATAAATTCAATCCCTGGACCAATATAGCAAGTATATTGTACACAGCAATATTTTTTTTCTCAAAGAAACATAAATTGACCGGCTTAAAAGCTCATAAAAGCGACTTTGGAATGCTCGTTGTAAGGATGATCAAATTGAGTAATTATTTCGTAATAAGTACGGAAAGGAATATTGTGCAAACTTGCGGCCATCTTGCAATAGCTAAGTAGTCATTAATATCAGGTTCTATAGCTGCTTACTTTTTACGATGCCTTCGCTTTTTGCGTGAGAGGGACAATCTATTGCGAATCTATTTGCATCTGCCATAACTTATGTAGAAGTGTATTTACCTGCTAGTAAAAGTGCTAAATTTCAAGACACTTTGATGCTGCTGCGAGATTATTGGTCGAAACATCAGGTAATGTGTTAAATAATCAATAGCTCTTGAAGTCATAAGCTGTATGTAAATTTTGTAACTTATGTATTTATTATTGTAACTTGGTTATTTATTATTTACTTATATAACTGCTCAGTTAATCTAAGATATTCTTTCACAAACATACCTACAATAAGTATGAATTATTTTAAACTGTGTTAAACTTCTTCCCTGTTACCTCTATCTCCACATTCATTATCATAATCGTTTTTTCAATATAAGTTTACTAGCTTTATTTTGACTATCAGGAAGTCCAAACAAGCCCATTTCGAAAAAAAAAAAATTAATTTAATGTTTACTGACTCCTTGATCCATTCTCCAAAAAAAGTTTGTTTCGAAAAAAAAAATATTCCTCTTACCTGTTTAATTTTCACCTCTGTATGAAATTCCAAAACCTAAAAATAATTCTTTTAAACCTAAAAATAATTCTTTTAAACCTAAAAATAATTCTTTTAAACCTAAAAATAATTCTTTTAAACCTAAAAATAAAAAATGCCAAACTGCTAGTTATTGACAGGAAGAATCACTGTTACAGAAGGATACCATTGGGATTGATAAATTATTTTCCACTTCTACATGAGTTTTTTTTATTCGAAGACTAGTTTCAAATGTTAATTATTCCTCAGCAGTTCTAAAAATGTACAAACATTTGCTAAATAGATTAAATTTTAAAAGTTTTAAAAGACCAAAGATCAAACATCTTGATCCTCATTTAAACAGACAAAATGGAAATGCTTCTAATAGATAGTTAATACTCGTTAAGACGAACACTCGGTAAATCACAGTGAACCCCATTTCATGATTTCGTTTATATGATGATTGTATTCGTTTACTCGAACCAACAATCGTTAACTCAAAGTAAAATTTGAGTCTATACAACTCCTGAGACCCGACAAGTCGAAGTTTCCTGGAACCACGAACATGAACAAACCAGTCTACCTCAAACCTATCTTTGCTTATTTTAAGTACTGTTTCATTTCGGAGACAAGACAGGCGATTATAGTTTTAATTGTTTTTTATTAGCTATGGCTACCAGGGATAGATGTCTTTGCTGATTTGCACCCAATTCTGCGTGTTATAAATCGCCGCAGTCCTACATTTATACTAAAGAAAGTAGCAGACTATTTTAGATTATTTAATTTATCACATTATAGAAAAAACTCGATAGCTCGAAATAATATTTATAGTGAACTCAACACCTCGAAACTTTGTTATGTCAAAAAATTGATAACCCGAAGTAAATTCGTTTACCCTTCAACATCGACTTATCGAGTTTTGTCTGAATATATCCAGAACCTTTGGAGAACCCTTGGCGGTGTATATCGGAAGGAAACTGGAGAAGAAGATCCAATGCAGACATACAAAGTCTGTACAAATATCTGCAAGTTTATTAAGCTCTCCCGGCTATGATGGGCAGGTTATGTTGCCAGAATGAGACTGGAAGAGATACCCGCGAAGGCTCTAACTGAACAAATGTATGGTAAGAGCCGTATCGGAAGACCTAAACAGCGATGGAAAGATGGTATTGCTGCTGACACATTAACACTACTTGGTGTAAGAAACTGGAAATCGGCAGCACTCATCCGTGCGGACTGGCGATCAAGCTTGAGCAAGTCAAGTCTCTACTATCAGGGATGTAGTGCTATGTTAATAATAATAATAACCAGAATCTTGAGCATACTGAGTAAAAAAAAAAAAAAATAACCGAGTAAAAGTGATCGCTTGGGAAGCTCTTTAATGAACGTTATATATTCGGAGGTCATTAGTTCATCTTTTAGGACGCCTAGGACGGTGACGGAAATGGAATGGAAAGGTAGTTAGGAGACTAGTGGATTTGAGTTTACTATGAAAGCTATCTAGTATGAGCTAAATCAGCAACATATATAACGTTGAGATCATTATTCATAAGTTCGTAGGAGACAACTTTGTTATTAAGGATTTTGGATTTCAAGAAGGGATATGAGATGAATTGGTTCGTTTAGTGAAGCCCTAAATCTCCAGCTCCGTAGGTCCAAATATATCTAACTACTGTCACATAAATGAGTCTTTTGTAATTAATTATAAAATGCTTGTCTAGTAAATGAAAATGTACATGAGTTCCAATTTAGGCGTTTGTACAGAAGCAGGATCTTCAAAGTCACAAACATGAGTTATTTATATTTTATGTTCTTGTATTGGATAATTAATCTTAATTATGTATATTTTATTGTATTGTTTTTTAAATAATAAATTTTAGTCAGGGATCAGTATCAGTATCTCTATATCATAAAAGAAAAATGAAGTAATGTTTTATTCTTTCAGTATTAATATCAATTTTTTGGTAAAACTATTATTACATGTTGATGCAGATGAATTGTACTGATATAATTTAATTTCGACGGTCGTATATGGTCCTCTCTAGGAGATTCATTTTATTAAAGAGTTTTTTTTTTGCTCCCTTAGACTTCATAAAAGTTACTCAACAAGAACTGAATAGCATTGACCACTGACCTATTTAGTTACTGCTTTGTTGACTACTATTAGAAAAAAAAAATCAATTCCGCTTGTAGGGTAGGCTCATTGTCAGAAGGTCAGAGCTGATTAGTTTGGAAAGGATTCGTAATTATATAATAATCTTTTCACTGCTGACTAAATAAGTGATGACAATGTCCATTGAGGGAGATGGTGTGGAGCTGACCTCCACCTGGTCACAATCCCAACCCGATGAAGTAATTCTCTTCACTATCTATCCAAGCGACTTTCTCTCGGTACTTAGTTATCTCGCTCCTTTTTCACGACAGTTATTTAAATATATCACTTACTTTATTTAATAAGCTGGTTGCAGAGTTATAGAGCGTATTATTATATAATACTATGTTTATCGGTTGATAAAAACAAAACAATTTAAATAAATGGCATCCAAATTTCAGTGCTACATCAAATGAAGAGGCAGAAATGCCTCAGAGATAATGCACTTTTAAAAAAGTGACGCTAACTTTCTGATTAACAAAAAATCATTAGTTCTAACCCGGTCAGTAATTAGATTGAATTAATTCGGAGTAATTAATTATCTGCCCCTTCAGCCTATTAGTCTGAAAATCCCCGCCACCAAATAAAAAGAAAAAGGAAAAAGGATCTTATGAACTATACAAGAGCTAGAGTGCACTCGGCTCATAAATCTTAGAGGAATATATCGGAGGTGATTTTCCGACAAGAAGTTACGATTGTTGGGCAACACATACTCGTACAATGTCTGCAAATAGCGAGACGCACTATCCAGTCTAACTTTGGCGGAATAAAAGTAATTTCTTATAGATTTTTCCTTCTGTTAAGGGGCTAATGCGCATTGAGGTATGTAGTATGTGAAGTCGGATGTATCTGCTAATAAAACAATATTTCTTTTGACTTTAGTTCGTTAAACAATATGCTTATAGAGAACTAGCTGAAAGTACCCTGCTCCGCTACGGTTTAATATCATTAGGATGAAGGACAACTTAAATTTGTAAAAGTTAAGCTTAACGTTGATAATCATTATTACTTAAATAAACCTAAAGAATTCCATTCTTAGAATAATTTCAATAATTAAATTTGACAATTCGCAAAAGTTAATTTTATATTATTTTGATAGTTCTCCAGTGAAGCTTCGAGGCAGAACTACCATCTTACCCAGCTCTGATACCAGACCATCAGCTTTTCTTAATAAGTAAATAAGGCTAAATTAAAGTAAATAAGGCTCTTCACCTCCTCGCTCCACTAACATTTAGGCGTAAAAATCAGCTGCAGACAGTTTTCTTAAGTGGTGTATTGGTGTTTGAGTCACGCTGAGGGATGTTAATACTGTAGCCATCTTCTTCATCGTAGAACATGAGACGATACTGAAGAGAATCATACACTTGGTAGAACTCATTGATTCTTATCTGTTTTTTGTCCCTACATCGAACTGGCCTTACATGATATCACCAGAGAACATAAGTATTTTAACCTCCTCTTTAAAATAAGTCTTTTAATAGCTTCTCGTCACGAAACAACTCAAACTTGTAAGGGTCCACCTCTGCAGCCACCATGAGTTCACAGAAAGTACCAATATTATAAGGTTTCGACATAGATCGTATTTTTGTTTGTTTACAACTATAAGGAACTTAATTTGTAGTCAAAGTGTGCGGCTTAAACACCTAACCTATTTTTTTAACTTAGCTTATCTCCAAAAACCATATGACAATTAATCTATTATTATTCACCTAATAAAAATTGTAATAGCATTTTTCGCGAATTAGCCGCGATCCATTTAAAATTCCTTTCTTAGCGAGCACCTACGACCCTAGAGAAAGCTACATATCGAATTTCATTCCTATCCGTTCGGTGGTTTCTGAGATTTCGTGTTAAATGAGTGAGTTAATTTAATCTTAATTTTTACAATAACGTATTTTCTTTATATTGAAGCTATTTGCTCTTTGGTTCACAAACGCATGTTTAGAATGTTATATATGCATATATATATGTAACATCAATATGTAACATTGATATACGAGTATATATATATATATATATATATATATATATATATATATATATATATACAAATAATAACAAAATAATTAAACCTGTGTTCAAACAAATTTAATTTGTCTTTTTTTTTTGACATGAATATGTCTTTTGGCTGTTAATCTGTACTTTTTTAGTTTAAAATTTTGTTTTGTTTGTTTGTTTGTTTTTTTACGCTCAGATATGTAACAATTTCAATTGCATGCCAATATTTTTAAAACTGAAAAATTAAGCTTTTTTTTTGTATTTTTTATTTTTGTATTACTTTAGTAGCCTTCACTTTTATCAGGATTGAAATGTTTTAAGTCAGCAACCCTAATACATAAATATTAATTGAGAAAAACATCTCAACAACCTGGTTACTTTAATACAACTCCTATGGTTTGTACTAAGGAGCCAAATGTAGAACAATAAAATACCTTATATCCAGTGAATAGATTATTCAGTGTTAAATGACCCTTGCAGTTACCAAAGACCCCACACCGTGACCACGCTTCGATTCCAGATAAGGCGCTAATTGCAGTAGGATATCCTCAGATCCTATCGATAATCGTCTTGTAGATCTTATCGATACATCATCGAATACTCAATCATTATAGAATAATTCACATTATGAATGAAGCCTCTAAATGGTAAAGCAACAAGAAGGTTCTTTCAGAAGAAGACATTTCAGAGAGGACATGGTCAATATCACGCTCCAGCAGAGAAGTTTTCTCCGAGGTTAGCTCAGCCATCCAAATGCCAACTCGACCGTCAACTCCCTATCGATATCCGGCTAAGACGGATTTGGTTGAAACCGAAGTACGAGAAGAACGAATTCATCCATTTGACCGTTGGTTACAGGAGAAATTCTGCATTGAAGTGGTTACAATGAATGACTAAATATTTCTTAAATAAATCTAATCATATCGAAGCTATCAAAACAAGTACTTACTTTAATATTTTAATCTAACTATTATCAATTAATAGACATATCAGTATTAGGTTTACTGCTGTAGACACAATTGGATCTGGGTGAGGATATTGTTGACCACAGGTATCTTCACTGAGAGATACCCTTTCTTACGCTTTCCAAGCCATACCTGTTGTATACAATTGCTTCGTATCCGTTTGACGTGGCCTAACCAATATGATTATAAGTAATATAAATATAAATAATAAATAACTGATTAAAACAATATAAATGATTCATTTATTGGAATCATTTTATTAAAAGATTTTTTTTTTAAATCTTGGGGTACACCCAACGCTAATTTCGTTTGGGTTTAAGCTTATTTTTAGGCCCGGTGCACAGAAGCTGCAGAGTAAGCGTGACCGCGAGATGATTTTCTATCCTATATTTTGATACCTATCTGAGTTTCGGTCCAAATGAGATGAGATTTGACGCATTATTTCTTTGATACCTGAGAAACCTACCACCTTTGGAAATTATTGTAGTAACATTTAAGTAAGTTAATTAATAAATAATAATTCATATTTTAAGGAAATTTATTTTATATTAGAAAATTACATTTGAATTTCTTTCAATTTGTACATTATCTAATTTTTTTTCAATGATAATAAAATAACTATATTAAAATGGAAATATTATAATATATAACAAATGTTACTGCAACCATTTCCAAAATTGGTATGGAATCTCTCACTGCATTTTAATTAATCGCTGGTTCTGGCTGCCAATCTATCAAATAAACGAATATACATACGAAAATAATTAAAGCACTCTTGTTAATCTTTTCTCAATCCGATCACAATATTGTTGAAATTACCATTATACTATTTTGCATTGTTAAATAAAAGAATCCGATATCTTCTTCTTTGTTCGCTTTCATAAATGTGTTTGTACCGGAAGTACGAAAATAAAACCTTCTTGTTATAAATTTTTAGCTGTACAAAATAGTGTTGTATCAAATAGATTTTTGATCAAAAGTTTGAAGTCATTGTACTATTCGTTCTGCATGTGGCTTTTTTTCCTCCGTTCCTTTTGTCATTTATGATTTTCTATTATGTTTCCCTATCTTGGCAGTCTGCATCTTTTATTTTGAATTCATGTCTGTGTTTTTTTTTTATTTTATTTTTTTTTTTTATTTATTTATTTTTTTTTTGGTATACCGCAATAATCTGAGAAGCATCTATTCAAACTAGCTTAATTAAGTAAACAGATTTAGTAAGCATTAGTCTACGTTCATGTTTCAACTATTTTAATGGGTGGATAGATCAGTTTAGAGTACGGTTTAAGGTTTTGCATTTATTCTTAGTAGGTTCCTAGCAGGACATTCACCTATCGACAGTTAACCCTAGGAATTAATGTATAGCAATGATAAAATATTATTATTATTATTATTTTGACCAACTAATGCAATAACTAAATGTTTTCTAATTCCTGAAGAAATTGAAATAAAGTGGATTTCTCGTGGGAATCAGAACTTCCTTATACTTACTGAAGTGCTTCTGTTTGAGTTATTAGTATTTTTAAGAGAAGTATTAATTAATTAATAGAGTGTAATTATTTTAATGATACTTTAGGGGTAAAGGCATATGAATAAATATATTCTTACCATCCCTCAGCTCAGAACAGAACTCCCTTCTCATTGGTATTCCGTCAGTTATCTATGAAAGATCCTATATCTACTAAACAATAGTGGTTGCGAAGTAATGTAGGGTCAGAAGGTTGGTAGATATTGGGTCAGTAGACCTAGGAGTGGTTCCTGACCTTATCCATGTAGTTCGGGGCGATGTCTGGAAGCCGATGGCTAATGGACAATCAGCTCCCTGGAACTGGGTGTGAGGGGTGGAGTACTGAGGGTTCAAGGATGTTGTCCAACTTATCTGTGGACGACGGAAATTACTAATTTGTGGGTGGTGGTTACGCGAGATTAAGAGTTTCGCAAACCGCAAGATGTGATCTAAATCGAAATGCGGCGACCTTCATGATCATAAGAATGGTTCATTTCTCAGGAGTAGTAACGTCCAACAGATAGAAGACATAGTGACCTATTCGGCAGTTCTAAGAACGAAGGCGGTTACTGACATTAATGATTGGTTGATTTATGTTACATAGAACTAAACTGTCTTGGTAAAATTTACGAAATGTATAGTTACAGCCATCATAACAAACATTTTTAAAGTACATTTCGTGAAGTTAAGACCACAGGTTAAGAAATCAACATACCAAGTCAACCAAAAATTTCAGCCACTCCTTTTCTGATAAGCAGTGTCCAAACAAAAGTAACGTATTCGAGTCACTTTGATAAAGAACACTATCACGTCCTAAAAGAAGGTCTTTAAAGTAGAAAAAATTAAAAATACCTTAATTGGTTAACCGATTTTTTAATGTTATTAATGTAATTTAGATGAATCTTTACATTTAACTGAAAAAATCAGACGATAATTTTTATATGCTTCAGAACCCTATGTACAAAGCAAAACATTAATAGTCAATAAATCATCGTTTCCTTATAGAAAATTAACAAGAATATTTGAACAAACTTAAAATTATAAATCAGAAAATGTAGGTATCTACAACCTATTAAACAATTTGTCGAAATAATTTATTCCAGGCTTTGACATTACGAAAACATTTCAAAGCGATTAAGATCTTTATCGGAGTTTTAATGCGCTATCTGCTGTCAGATCAGTCAGACTGAAATTATCCTCATTAAATAAGGATTGTATCATCTCACTTTTTTTGAAATTCGTTCATCGGAGTTTATATTCGTTTGTGTGTATTTGTGAATGCACATAAGGATCTTGAATACTCGTCAAATACATATACTGCTTTGATCAGTTATACAATGAACATTACCTATAAGCCCAGAGAACACTGAAGTATTTAAAAAGAACCTATATAAATGATGTGCCCTCTTAATGCGGTAAAGATTTGTCTGTGGTTATAACTATAATATTCTTGTAGTAAATGCACTGATAAAAAATTAAAATCTTAATTGATACGAATTATTTTTTAAGATTATATTTACATGATTTCTAATGCCAATTTAGTGTCTATTAACTTTTTTTTTTCAAATCACTTGAAGTCTTATTATTTATTACATGATTATTATATGTTCCCTATTAGCCTCCCATGTTGTTTGTTTAAACTTGAATGCCGTTTCAATGGCACTCACTCGCTACTAGAAGATTACAAAATCCTGAAAAGGTAGTTAGCACTATCCTTCGCATTGAGAACAGCTCCTGACTAACTAATACAGCACCTCGATCCTCGGTCGTTGCTACACCACCGGCGAGATGATAGCCACCTATGGCCCGGCCTTGTAATGTATCCACCAATCGCCACTCCACGGCTGTGTTTATATCTAATTGTAAGAGTAGTGTATGACGTGCTCGTCCAAGGATATTCAAATTGCCAAATACGGCCGAAATCAAAATACGAGGAAAAAATCCATCCAAAAGAAATATTGCTACAAGTATGTAATATTCCCACACGAGTTTTGACGTCACTAGACTACCTATCTACATTTTTTAATGATTTCATCAATCATAACTATGTGAAATATTTTCATGTATTTTAGATAACATTCCAACATATACCGAAGGGGAGGGGATACAAGGTTAAAAATCATCTTTTTTACAGCTATGTGACACCTTTGTTCACCCTATAGATAATTAGTAAAGTTGATAATTTCAAAAATAGTTTTTCTTTAGCCCTCCAAGGACGGGCTTTTCTATATGATCGCACCAAACGTACCCCCACTCAATAGGACACCCTGCTCTTCCAACCCTATTCTATTCCTTTCTACCTCTGCGTCCCTTCTCCAAGAGGTACTAGTGTTGAATTATGACCAAAACTGTGACGATTGAAGTACTCTCATCACAAAAAAAAGTTTGAAATTTGTCGAATTTTAAAAATCGATTCTCAACAATTTTTTGTGATATAATTTTGTTAATATATTTTTTTTCTATTTATAAGATTATGAATTTAGACTCTATAGTCGCATCATGCTCTAGTATGAAATTCATTAAAAAATAATCATCCTGAATGTTTTAAAATGGCCGTTCTTATGATTGTAATCATAGGATCACGCCCGTCTTTCCCTACGACAACTTTTTTAAACAGTTGATCTAAAAATAATTTTATTGTTTATTAAAAAAAGGTAAATAAATATGCATTTACCACTTTTAACTTTTAGATAAGTCGTGAACTTCAAAAAATAAAACCTTTTCCTGCTTAAAAATTATAATGTTCTCCCCAAATATTGTTCATTATTAACAAAATCTAAAAGTAGTTATAATCGCCCAACTTTCTCAAATTTCATACCATTCCCTTACTTATCTATCCTTCCAGATAGCAATGCAAAAGTTGACAAGTAGCATTAGTAATTTTACCGATGCTCGAGGTAACTGCCGCTGTTAGATGCTAGGGTTTCATAAAAAAAAATCAATTCTATATTAAATAATTATTTATTGCTTGTTTGTGATGTGTATTAGTTACACTAGAAATATATATTTTGTTAATAAAAGCGTTTCTATTATGAAATTCAAAAATTTAAAACATCCTTCGTGTATTGAACAAATCATCTTGGGGAAGACCTAACACGATCATATAAACACGGCCAATTATGTGGAAACGGTGAGTCTGATTTTTAAAAAATAATTTTCATAACAAAAAATTTTTGCTCGTCTATAGAGGATTAATATATTTTAAAATTTTAATTTTTCTATTGTAGAAACGACCTTTATTGTTAAAATGCAAATTTAAAAAGTTAAATTAAATTAAATAAGCCTCCAAATAATTACAAAAACTCACTTAAATAAGAGTGACATGAGCATTTTTGCTTCGGATTCCGACAACACATTTCCCATTGGCTTTCGGTCAATATTTACTTTACCTCTTATAAAAATAAGTTGTCGGTAAGCCAAATATGTGAAGAGCTGGGAAGGTGGTACTTTCAGTTCTGGGATATTAAAGGAAAAGACCCTCTCTATCATTAGTGCCTAAGTCTTCCTTTTGAAATTTTTAAGCACTGTCGCTGTAATCATAATTTTAAATTTGTAATCAGCGAGCTCAAATTTATTTATTTAAGACTAAATTGTTCTCAAGTAGTAAAATTCTGAGTAAAATCAGCAAGATTATTAGAGAGATTAATAATAGCATTTCTGCAACAGAACAATCAATTATATTTAAACATTTTTTAAATTAGAAGAATAACTTTAAAAATGTAAGAAATCCTCTATTATTTCAGACAATCCAACATTTTCCGTTATTTTGGTGATATCTGCCTGCAATATGGTGTCCATTCTAGTAAACCGCTTAGGATATAATCTACTATATATTTGTACTATGATTGATTGAATCATCTGTCTATAAGAGGAAGGAATATTTATCGATAGCTAAATTTTTCCCAACAATGTATCGCCTATATGTATATTCTCAGCCTAGTTAGAAAACGTGCGCGATGTTAGAAAACTTTATGACGCGTTGCAACTGCAAAAAATATTAACTTTTTTTTTATTCATTGTTTGAATATCTTCTTAGTAGATAATATTTAAGTTGCAATGACATGGTTGAAGTCAAAATGAAATAAAATTCATTTTTATTTTAATAACTAGGGTTAAAAGTCATTAAAAGGCGATGTGCTATACTAACAAATACAACTCAAAAATCATTACTTTTGGTAATGAGGTGGTAAACTTTGCTGAAAGAAAGTGTAGGCCGGTCTAGAACTGGTGCAGCTTTTGAATCGAGATTTTTATAAAAATGTTTGACTGAATCATAGTCCATCACATGCCTTCTAGAGGTGTTATATTATCTTAAGGGGCTACGCATGCTTCAGATTAAGAATTCTACCTTATTCATTAGACCACTATTGACTATTTCCAGATGAAACCAGATGACTTCATCCCAATAATCGGCACCACGCAAGTCCCGAAGATCACGCTGTCCCAGAACGAGGCGAATTTCCTCGATCCTTGCTTCACCCCAGCCTCACAAAGCCACTATTAAAGCCGGCATTAGCGTCTGATTGCCGGGTTCGAGACATTGAGTATTCGTGATTAATTTGCACGCGGTCTATTAACCTAGGGATATCGATTAGCGGGCCAGAGGTTGACCTATTCAGTACATCGATTATTTCAATTCGATATCCACGGTGTGACCTTATCATCGGAGCTTCGTGTCAGTGGTGTATGCAGAAAGAATAATAATTTTCTTGATTCGACAGTAATATTTCATTAAAGCCCATTTCCATTCAAATGAAGTACAATAAACTTATATTACCCAATCCAACATCTGAAAAGATAATTACACTTTGTACTAAATTTGTAACTTTAGAATAATCTAAATACCTATTTTTATATAAATTTCATTTTTAATTGAGATACCGCGCCTACTTGATTTCTCAAGAACAGGAGGAGACTAGAAAGAAAGAGGTCAGTCCAGGGGCATAAATGGGTGTAATGATCTGACTGAGCGGCCCAACGATTAGTGTTATAATTACAGCTCGGACCGTGAACTTAATTGCTTCCAACATAGCCAACGATACAGTGTCAAGGGCAACACTGTTAATATTTGTAAGTCACTTTCACACATTTTTGGAAAGAAAAATTAATTAATCAAATCAGTTAAATTTTTGATTTGTAAAATAAATAAATAAAGTAAAAAAAAAACACAAAAGAAAAGAAAATTTTTATTTTCATCCCCCCAACTTCATTACATAATATTCCATAAGTGAATTAAATTTATCAAATTAAAAAAAAGGAAGAATACGTTAATTATGTTTAGTTTTCTAGAGAGAAGAAAAAAAAAAAATGTAATCCATTTTGAAATTGATGCTTTCATTATTCAAACTTGATCTATGTAGGAAGGATACGGTTAAAATATTTCGAAGTTCTTTAAGAAGTAGTCAAGTCCTCTCTACTAAAAACTTCTCACTTTGTTCATTGATCTGTAAATATTTTTAAAATTAATGTCACGACTCACATTAGAATTATTATATAATTAATAAAACTACCATATTTTTTTAAGTATTATACAGGGTTTCTATTTAAATGGCAAAACTTCAGGAACTTATAGGGGACCGAAAAACCAAGACAAAAAGTTCTTTAGAGATTTGCTCGTTTTTGCTTAGTTTTAGAAAAAATCGCAAAAAAAAAGAAACAAAACAAAAATGTTACAGGTAGCGATTATCACCTTTCAAAGTTCGTCAGGCTAGGCAGTGAGATATGTAAACACTTAATGTTATCCTTTAAATTCTTTTATTTGTTTACATTTTGGCTTCCTTCTAGGATTATAATTCCTAAATCAGTCTTCATCCAGTTACTCAGATATTTTTGTGTGAATAGCATCAGCCACAATGCCGCATACATATTCTAATGTTGAATAATCTGATATGATTTTTGTGTATGGTTTCTGTAACGGTAATGCTTTAGAAGCGGTGCGGGACTATGCGCGCCGATTTCCAAATAGAAGAGTGCCTAATCGACGAGTCTTTTCGTTAACTTTTAATAGACTAAGAGAGACTGGGTCATTCTTAATACGTAATGAAGACGACCAATTCCAGGCATTAATAAGAGCAGATTATCGGAGAAGAAATTGTGTCCAACGCCACTTCGATAACAATCCTGAGACTAACATCCGAAGAGCATCTGCTGCATTAGCAATATCGCGGCAAGCAATATGGCGAACTTTGAAAGGTGATAATAGCTACCCATACCATCTTTAAAAAGTTCAGAATTTATTACCTCAAGATTATGTCAAGTGATTGAATTTTAGTAACTGGTTTCTTGACAAAATTCGCGATGATAATTTATTTCCATTAAAAATTAAATGGACCGATGAAGCTACCTTTACAAGAGGAGGAATTGTTAATCAAAGAAATTATCATGCATGGGCTCTTGAAAATCCCAGAGCTATTAGAGAAAATATGTTTCAGCATGAATATGCTATTAACTTTTAGCTTGGAATTTGGAACGGATTACTGGTGGGACCATATTTTTTTACCTGGAAGATTGAATGGTATCACATTTACACATTTTTTGGAGAACGACTTTTCTAATTATTTAGATGACATTTCCTTACAGTAGCGGATTGAAATGTGGTTCCAACTCGATGGATGTTGAGCTCATTATAGCAGAGTTGCTCGAGCTTGGCTGGATATAAATTATCCACAACGATGGATTGGACGTGGAGGAGTAGTACCTTGGCCACCCAGATCACCTGATATGACACCCATGGATTTCTTCGAATGGGGAACCTTGAAGCAGAAAGTTTATTCGGTGTCAATCAACTCAAGAGAGCAACCAAGAGACCGAATCATAGATGCAGTGCACCAAATATCATCAAAACAATGTTTAGCTGCAATTTATCAAGTGAGTGCTAGATGTAATGCTTGCATTGGTGCAAGAGGACAACATTTTGAGCAATATTTACATTAAAAAGAACATAACATAAATATATATGTAAATAAATAAGTATAAAAATGAAAACTTGTTTTTTGTTTTTTTTTTTGCGATTTTCTCTAAAACTAAGCAAAAACGAGCAAATCTCTAAAGGACTTTTTGTCTTAGTTTTTTGGTTCCCTATAAGCTCCTGAAGTTTTGCCATTTAAATTCGGGACACCCTGTATACTTGAATTATTATAATTACTAACCAGACAATGGGAAAATCATACACTGGATACTTCGTGATGTCCAAAGTGGTGGAGAGATGAAAAGAAGCTTTGATAAAGAAAGTTTCCATGTTTCCTACATCAATTCCAAATCAAACTGGCTCTATTTCACTTTCCGTTAACAATATTTCCTTAGAACATTCCTTTTCCAAATTATCAATACCCCTCATCCTTCCTGTATTTATAATTACATAGAAATGATCAATTGAATAATATTTATAATTAGCTATTAATAAGAACTTCTGCATTACAACGCACCTGTATCTTCCGCTGTATCAACTTCTGGAATTCTATTCCTCTTCATAGCAGACAAGTACAATCCCTTAAAACATTTAAATACCTCTTTTTTTCAGCAACTCATTTTTATCCAAGGTGTCGCTTTTCCCTTACTGTGAATTAGACATTTGATGTTTTTATTGTATTTTTTGAAATACACGAAAAAAAAAATAAAAAAAATAGTTGTATTAATTAATTTAATAAATTGTGCCAAAATAATTTAAATATAATAAATAGTGAATAACATCCAGGGTGTTTGTTATGAAAGTCGAAAATCCATCCTAGACTTTCATGGAATAATAAAGGCTACACAACAATATGTGGTTTAAACTTTTAAGAACATTGATTTATACCATTGATACATTGTATTTTAAAAATTGTGAGTTGAATTATACTATTAGTAACTAACACATCAGATATATTGCTAAACATCACTTCCGTTATGCATTATTTATGTTAAATATTGTAAAAAAAATAAAATAGAATAAATTAGTAACTTGTAATCAATGTTTATTTTAACACTAATTTGATTGTTTATTTTTAATTTTATTTTTTCTTATTAGATTGATATTCCATTAACCAAATTAACAACGATAACATTTTTTTTTTCCTTTTTTTTTTTTATCCTCCAAAGCAATCTATCGCAAAATCGTACCAGATATATATATATATATATATATATATATATATTAAACTAGGTTGTTTAACATCGTACTTTTTGATTACTTGAAAAATCAAACTGAATTGTTTCCTATATTTTTTTATAAGAAGTTTAACCAGGATTCATTTTTCGAATGCCATTCACAGATAAATAACAACTGTATTTGGATTACTTCGAGAGGACACGTTGAGTAGAGATTTTTATTTTATACTACCTTGAAGAACACACAGAAAACTCGAACTAGATAAAAGAAGGATAACTAGACCAAATAGAATTTATTTTTAATACTATGTATTTAAGATTGGAAGAAGCGTGCTGGAGGAAGGAAGTTTGTAAAGCGGTGTAATGACAGATAAAAATCGTAAAAAAACAAAATTCCTTTATAAAATATAATTTGGTTTTTATAATGTTGCTATTAAAAATATGTACAAAATCAATATTTTATTTTTCAAGATTAAAATTAGTGCTTATCTGTCCATTATATATCTCATACAAAACATTATTTAATTGTATGAAAACCACTTATGAGTCAGCAAAATAGGTACTAAACGAAATTGCTGAATTACACATATCATACTTTTCTAATTGTTGTATCTCCGTTAGAAATTGCTCGCTTATTTTTCTTCAAGAACACGATAAGAATGCTCCACAACTGGATCCAGTCACAATAATAAATTTAATGATCTGTATAATCTATCCAGCTAATACTGCAATAATTATGCCTCGAGCCGTGATCTTAATTACTCGGTGTAAATGATACAGTGTCAAGGAAACTATTTTAACGTAGAATGTATTAATAATATATAATACAGAGTAGAGTTTGATATTGGTGAAACTTTATGTGTGACTGTTTTTATTAGTTTGTTACTGTTTTTTATTTGATTTTTGGTACAATATATAATCTGAATCCTCTACTTTTACACCTATGAGAAGTTGAAATCAACCTTTCTCAGTAAGGAGTTCATTATTACTTCCATCATTATCAGACGATTTTTAAAAAAATCTATTGCTCATTTTTACAACTGCTAACTTTAAATTTAATGGCACGTACATAATTTGTCTATGAGAGTTCTTTATTATAAGATACCGAGTGGATTTGGGTGGATATAAAATTTATTTCTAAAGGACAGGTATCTAGTTTGGTCCAAAAATATCCAGCAACATTTAGGATATCAGGATCACTATGGCTAAGTTTGTGACAATATGGAGCGTTCAGAGTATATCAAAAAGTTTTATTATTGGACACGATGTGAATTGAATGGTTAAATGCAGCAAAAAGGACCACCTTACGTTATAATAGGTTTAACACCAGTACCCAGAGTAGAGAACAGTTTAATCATAGCTTTTTGATAACTAATTTCCAGGAATCTATCACTTAATTTTATAATGATTAAATCTTTCAGTATAATAATCATTAGTTCATTAAAACATGACTAAAAGATTCAATAATGTTATATAAGCAATATAGGCAATAATATCTACCAACATTAGTTTTATCATTCAAAAATTATATTTATAATAATTGGGCGACGTTCCATGGCATTGCCGTGTTTTCCTAAAATTTATTCCACTGTCAATAAAATTTTTTTCAGCTAAACGTTTTCTCAATCATTATTATTAATATATTTCTTATTTGATAGAATATTTCTGTGCTATTTAGGAAAAAATAGATAAGTCGATTTTTATCCTAAATGTGAGGAATACTTTGGGGAACCCTTATTGGTTTCCTATACATAGTGTAGTAGTAGTCAAATCATAATGTTAATCGTATAAAAGAATACCATTTACACTACAATTCGCCTAATTTTACATTATATGTAGGACACCAATATGAGTTCCCCAAAGTATTCCTCACATTTTGTATAAAAATCGACTTATCTAGTTTTTCCCAAACGGCGCAGATTTGAAGTGGTATTAAAAGACATTATGGTGTGATGTTACTCATTGCTTATCCATATTGAAACTTACATTATAATGTAACGTTCATGACAATGCCATGAAAATTGCTAATTTTCCTTTTATAATACTGAATATCCTTATATAATAATACACGTCGATTTAATAATAATTATATTAGACGATTGATTCCAGAAAATCAGCTTCCGAATAGCTATGATTAAATTTTAGATGCGATTAAATTTTGCCCAACTCTCCCTGTACCCAAGTGTAGCTTTCCGGGATTAAATAAAATATATGTCAGTGCCAACATAATTCTAGCTTATATGTAGCTGCTTTACATTTCGCTTTTATTTGTTTATATTTACTTTTTTAACTATGTGGTGAATCATGAGGTTTTCAATTGTGTCCTTAAAATTATTATTATTAGGCAGCGTTGAGACTACAGCTAAACTTTGGAAGGTAAACCGAAATAGGTATGAGAAGAGTGGGTTCAGTAAATAGAAATGTCGGAATAAAATTGACACTCTAATTATTTTATTTTATTTTATTTTTTTACATCGTATATACTACACCTGAGTAAAATAATAACAAAAAAATGTTGAAAGTAATTTACTCTAACTTCAATGGAAAGCCTTCCTAAACCAACACCAAGTTAAACTCGTAGCTTTCCTCCTTCCATCATCATACATTCTTGGTACTTCCACTACAATCCTTCTCATTAGTTTTACATTATCAATTACTATTATTTTGCCATCAGTGAATTTCCGTATAACCAGAAGGAGAATTTTCCAATAAATTGAAGATTTCCTTAAAACCGTTCTACCTAAGTCCCTCTATAATGCACCAAGAAAGTAATCATTTATAGCTAAAGCATACCAATTAAAATTCCTTTTTAACCACAACGCACTCATCATTTTAAAATTAGGTATCTTCGTTCACTTACTGAGTACTTAATAATCAATTAAACTCATATTGAAAGGAGAGATAGAAGGGATACAGGTTGCGTAAACACGAGATAAGATAAGAAAACTATTGGCTAAAGCTTTATTCTATTATTTACTATTCCTATCCATTCTACAATAGATTATTTACACAGCAGGCGGAGTGACATCAAAGGAAAGAGAACTCCATTAGCGACACAAGGCGGAGCGATGTGGCCAGCGATAGGCAATTCCCGCTGATATACAGCTGCCCTGGATCTGCCCACACTACACGAGTTGGGATAGGCAAGGATTGAAATATCTCTCTAATTTATAACGTGTTCAACCGTTCTGTTTCTTTTGGAAAAGGTTAACAGCTATGTCAAAAATCTTGAGGAAAATGACTTAATTTGATATAAAAGGGAAATTCCAATATCTGAGAAAATCTATACTCGCTGGCAAAATTATTGGCCACCCACATTCTATTAATTATTATTGCTTTATAATGTTATGTGTTAATCAAAGCCATTAAATACTTTTATAAACATTCGTTATGCTTGGAAAAAATTGTTTGTATTGAGTTCTAATTCTTATCACTTATGGATTATCTAAAGCATAAATATTTACCTGCGACAAAAGTACAGGCCAGTCTCAGTTCTTATTTAAAAATTATTCAAATTCTAGTGTTATAGATTATAGCGTATTTGTTTTTCCATCTAATTAAATTTAATAAAGCAATGCCAAGAGGGAAAGTGTTGTCAGAGAGTGGAAAATGCGAAATTAAAATATCAAGTGATTGAAATTGGACAATATCGAAAATCGCTCAAACATTAAATAGATGTAGGCATCTCATAAGGAATTTCCTTAGTCTTGGAACAGATTACGGCCAAAAGAAAAGGTCTGGTAGGCCTTTTTATCTATGTTGGCAAATTTTGAATTAAATTTCAATTACTTATTTCTATGCGTTTTTGTTTATAGAAAGAAAAATAAAAATGAAAATTCTTTATGTTTGTGTGCTTTATATACCAATAGATATTTTAAATTCAAACGTTTAACAAAATAGGCTTATATATTTTTATTAATTTGAAATAAGATGAACCCTTCTCGTGTCAGGAAGGATCAAAAAAATAAAAACTGTTGCTACAACTACTAATCAAAGACAAAATTACTATGAAAGTTTCCGAATTGAAACGGAGTGTAAAATAGTATTAGGTATATCACGTAAAGACCACAGTAAGCTTTAGTGTAATATTTCCAGGTATGAAAAACGCTATAACCATCAAAACAGTCAAACATAGCAAGTGTCCATCAGGTGACAAAATCTTTGAAATAATGAGACCAAAATTGACAAAAGTGTAGTTAAAATTTTAAAAGTTTTCCCACATTTTTTAAAAGTTACGTAAAGTAATTTTAATTTATTAAACTAGAAGCTGGTGATAAATTTAATCAATTTACGAACGTACCAATATTTTTAATTAATAGTCCTTACCGAAGTGGCAATTAGCGTTAAGTCTGTTCGTGTCCACTCTTAATGGATAATTTTCGAGTTTTAAAAGTAGGATTTCAATAGGTAATTTTATAATTAATTGCTATGTCTTCTAAAACAATCAGCAGATAGAAGTGATTAAAAATTAATTTCGTTAACTATCTATGCATGGTGTTTCCAAAACTAAATTGCAAAAAAATGTTACATTTTCAGATATTGTATCCCTGATTATATCTGTGACCCTAATGAATAAGTGGTTAAGTCAAATTTTGACCGAAATGATTTAAGTGACTAAAAATAATTGTGGAGGTTTTTCTTCATGGTGAATAGGTGTTTAAGTAAAATGTTCATTTGAAATAACTATGCTTTTAAAATGAACATCTTACTTAAACACTTATTCACCATAAAGAAAAACCTCCCTAATTCATTTTAGTCATTTAACTCGTTTCGTTCAAAATTCATCGGGATGACAGATATAAAAAATGACAGAATAAAAACATATAGAGCTGGTTACAAAACATATTATTATTCATTCAGCCATCAATTTATTTGGTGTTAGCTGTTTTTGCGAAATTTTCTTGGTTTCAGCTCGTATTTATGATAATAATTTTAAAATTAACATGATTCATTTAACACAATCGTTGGAGAAGTTATACGATAACTTATTGCTCATGTTTTAAAATTAACTAAAATTTATTTAATGAGTCAAATTATCAATAATAATTTATAAGAAAATATAATAAAAAATATATAGATATAGAATTTCACTATTCTTGATATTTCTTCTTAAAATAACTGCTACTTTCCGGTTTACATTTCGAAAATCAAATGTCACAAAATCCATCAGCTAGGGTTGCTTGACTGCTTAAACTTAACGATTTATATCGACAAAAAAATAAAAAGAAGAAAAAAAAACAATAATACAAAGTGATTATAGTGAAGTCGTTGCGATTATCCACGGAATTATCTGTTGAAAAATCATTTAAGGAGAGTGGATTTCGCAAAATTTAATGCCAGAAAATAATACTTAGTTGGTTTAACTATCTCTTCAGTTGGCACTGCCACCACGGGAATTCAATCATCCGCGACTGCATTTCGACAGGGTCCGGAAGGGAGGAAATTCGACGAGCGATCTGACAGAGAGGAGTGGATACGGACTCACTCTTGAAACTAAACTGGTTTTCAAGAACGATAGGTCCCGTGGAGCGTGATCTTGAGCGGGCATTTGCAACAATCCGCATGGCTAATCGATTCGGGACCAAATAAAATCAGTTTAAAAATGACAAGTTTTTTCTATTTCTTGTTCTCGTTGCATTGTTATTTATTGGGATTGAGGGTAACAAGGTGGGCCATGACCTATATATAGCGATTGGCTAAAACAAATAAAGTATTTTATATAGTAAGAACTGATACCTCAAATGTGTTAAAAATAGTATAATAATTCATTTATTGTTAATGAATAATCAAAAACAATTATCCGTTTCATCTTAAAACTGTATAATAAATAAATAAAACACACTTTATTTCTATCATTGCACCCATATATAATGATTTTTATCACAACCCACAAAAGTGTAGTTGACCTTTGGGGCACAGCAATCGAATATCAATACTTCGTACCATTGTAAATGCTTCATATTGTCTCCAACAAAACCATACTTAATGAATGATATCAATACACTTTTTCTCCTTGATCTCATACACCTTAAATTTTCAAAATTCCATTAAAATCTTTTCACCTATCCTAACTCTCTGGCTCATTCATTTCCAGTTCCACACGTCCTTATAACCCACCTCGCAGCTATAAACGCCAGTGGCACTGAGAACTAGAGTAAATATTTATTTTTTTGGAGTTCTGACTCTGACCAGCTTCTCCGCTCCTATCCGGGACCATATTGCTTTTGTCCAGCCTCCACTGGATTAAGACACTTATGTTTCTAATGCTTTCAGATGCACCAGGCACTCCTTGAGCCTTTGAGGGTTTCCCCAGGATGCCTGTAAATAGTGTATGACTGTAAATACTGAATATATAGTATTGCTCTATTTAAGTCTCTCTCTCTCTCTCTCTCTCTCTCTCTCTCTCTCTCTCTCTCTCTCTCTCTCTCTCTCTCTCTCTCTCTCTCTCTCTCTCTCTCTCTCTCTCTCTCTCTCTCTCTCTCTCTCTCTCTCTCTCTCTCTCTCTCTCTCTCTCTCTCTCTCTGTCTCTCTCTCTCTCCCACTCTCTCACACTCACTCTCTCTCACTCACTCTCTCTCTTCCTCTCGCTCTCTCACTCACTCTATCTATCTATCTATCTGTCTATATCTCTTTTTTAGTTTGTTTGTTTCGACAATTATGACCCTAATTTATTTTATTTTATTATTTATTACAGTTCATTTTTTTTTTTCTAGTATACAGGCTGTTTATTTTATTTTATTATTATTTTTTTATTTTTTTTATTTTTTTTTACTTTATTTCTGTACTGTATTTTTCGCTTTCACTTTTTCATATTTTCATATTGTTTGAATGGATTCATTGTCATTCATATTCCATCTTGCAATTGAATGAGACAGCTTGTAATATTTTATCAATTTAGTTAGAAATCTACAATATTTCTAGAAAGTAAAATTAAGAATACCAAACTAAATGTTGCGTTATCGAAATGCTCCTGCCATTTTTGAGACAAAATCAGTCGCATAAAGTAATGATATAAAAGCCTTGTGACTGAAGCTAATTTATAAGAAAGAATCCGCATAAAGACTAAAGCTATGTATTTTGGGTCCCTACCATTTAAAAAAAATGCAATTCTGGAATCCTTTTTAATCACAAGTTAATAAAAAAGAAATAAGAAAAATAATTCGGTACATTACTCGATAATAGACTGAAAGATGACGTTTGTATCTTATATTTGTATCTAATACACAATAACATTTTTTTTCTTGTGGCTATAACTCCTACTTAGGCAGGTAAAAAAAAAAAAAAGAATGAATTCTTTAACGGTCTGCAATTAACAAATATTTCCTATTTTGGCAAGTCATCTATCTAGTGGGTTCGATACCGTGTGCTTGAAGTGGATCTATTTTTTTTTCTGTTACTTGCAAGTTTAACATTATTTATACTTTGTATTATTAATAATGTTATTAATTAGCGTTATTAATATAATTCTGTTCTTTGAATCTCATTTTACTTAATTTTGTTTTCTAACTTGATTCTGAGCCTAGCGGAACATTTTCACTTTACAAAAAAAAAAAGGAAAGAAACTAGTGAAAATATGAGACATTACTACAGAACTATGAATCAGGAAATGCAAAAAGAATCCATTTCAGTCACAGAATTACTTTCGTTGCTTGCATTGTTGTGAGTGACAGGGCATATCACTTTGGTCCTTTTTCGCTAGAAAACAGAACAATTATAGTTGAACTACAACGTGAAAGGATATCGTTTTATGCCTACCATGCTGAATGATTTCAATGATTGTGAAAGTATTAAAAACTGCTCCCAAATAATATTCACAATGAAAATAAAAAAAAACTATTGCTAGAAAAAGTCCTTTGACGGCAATGTTAAATATAGATATGAATTGGCTTAAATATTTAGTTCAATCCTTATATAACTCTTTATAATAAATCAATAAAATATTTTTCCTTATAAGAATAAGAGGTTCTCAATTCCTCCGATTCTTGGAAAATGAAATGGTACCGATACTTATTTCTCGTTCGAAGCTTATAATATATTTTTTTTAATGTAATCTATTATTTAAATAGATTGAGTATGATAATAATAGAGAGCTTTTAATTTATCCTTTTTTCCATTTTAAGCACGCGTTTTTTTTTTATTTTTTTTTTTTTTCCATTTTAAGCACGCGTTTAAACATCCATCAGCCAACCGAGGGTTATTCTTATTATATTTCTCGATGAGAATCCTCCACAACTTTAATATTATTCCCGATACCTAACCATAAATTGTCGATATCCTCACTGTCTTCATCTAAAGCACCTAGAACTTTCCATCTAGTTTTGACTTCTAAGGCGAAATCGTTTCTTATTAATGGATCTTTTAATAACTCTAGATTAAATTTATTGGGCGCATTATTATTTTTTTTTTCCTGTTTATTATAAGCTTTTGACGCTCTTTTGCGATGACCAGTTCATGATCTGACCCACATTTTGCGCCACGATATGTTCTCACGTTAGCTATACAATTTTGCCATGAGTCCGTTTATGACCATATATACTTATGGGCATTTTTATATTTAAAAGTCGGGTTTCATTTTCCTTGCTGTATTCATTAATTAGATTGATTAATTCATTGATCCGTTTAGGCTTTCTTTTCCGATTGTTGTGTAATATATATCTTCTCTTCCTACTTGTGCGTTTGCATCCCCTAATACTATTTCCATACTGTACCGCAGTAGTTTATAGTAAACTCTCTCTAATGTACCATAGAGTTCGCATTTACCTTCAACATCACTATCCCCTATGTAGGAGAATGGAGATTAACTAACGCAATCTTGAACCACCGTCCCTGAAAGATGGTTCCCGATATTCTATTATTAATAAACCGGAGGGACGTACAGTTTATTCATAGTACGTACCTCCGAGAAGAATTAAATCTATTCTTAATCAAAAACCCAGTTCATAAGAATAATTATCAGTCCTTCCATAGCAGATAGTATACTTCCCTTCAGTTAGTGATCCCTCCCCTGGCCACCGAACCTCTTGCAATGCCCCGATATCTAAATCGTACCACTTAACCTGGTTTGTAATCCTCTGTATTAAGATTACGAACATTCTACCACCGGGTATTTAAATCTCTAATTTTCAACTTTAGATTACATAAATTTTTATTAAAAGTTTTTAAATTTTCAATGACTGTTTGAGGGTGTTTTTCGAACAAAAACTATGTCACTAGGGTGTTACAGACTACGCCACCCTCTCCATCAAGCCTTGTGGACCGCACTCATTTATTGGTAAGCTAGTCCATCGGACTTAAATGGATTTTTTTCTACCAATAATCCCTACATTCGCGGTTATAAGATCCGCGTGAGACTACAATTTCCAAACCAATTAGTTCTAAATGGCTTCTTCAAGCCTTTATTTTATAGAGTATTTAAATATAAAAAACCAATGATCGTAATATTTTCTGATGCGACTCCTCAGAAATCGCAGCAGCCTCTGGATAATAGACTGTATGTAAATTAATTAAAACGAGTGTTCGCAAGTTTGGGGAAACCTTTAGTAGAAGATAACTAAATCAAATATTAAAATGAAAATCACTCACCCTTGTGCAGCCGCCGCTGTACCTCCGCGACTTCTCAGATGCCTCCAAGAGAATCGCCGGCGGATGAATGGTTCCTGTAGGCTGATATACTCGGTTGAGAAATCTTCCGCTTAAATCACCACTCATTTGCATGGGAAAATATGTCTTTAGTAAATATTATAAGAAAACACTGTAAAAAAAAATAAATAGAAGGCTAATTTTAGCCTTCGGCATGTGACTGACAAAGGAAGACCAATGGGTCTTGGGCTAAGGTAAGTCGCTCGTTCATCTTCAAAGACAGCGAGAGAGTCTCTGGAGCAAGTAATCCAAGAATTCCTAGATATAATATGAAATGAAATGAAAATAGCCTTTTATTTATGCAAAAGAAATTGTATACATGAAGCAACAATAAATATTCAAAATATAAACAGGAGAAAAGAAAAAATATAAAATAAAAAAATTGACTTTTTGTTTAAAGCTTTTGTTCTATAAATATAAATCATATATATTTTTTCTTTCTTTCTTTCATATATAGGCTTTCCCTTTCAGGAGAAATATTTAGCACTTCCTGGGGGGACTGGGAGGTGAGTTAGCTCCACTTCTTCCAAACGCCTCTGTCCCTAGCAGTTCTCTACAAGACGGATCCTGCCAGCAGGTTCAACGTGTCACTTCACCTATTCTTTGGGCGCCCTCTTCCTCTTTTTAGATCATATGGAGTCCATTCAGTGACAATTCTTGGCCTCACTATTTTCTTCACACCGAAGAAGATGCCCATCCAACTTCCACTTGCTCATTCTTATCCGTATGAGTGTGTCTGTGAGCTCTGTTTCTTTCTTGATTTGGGAAGTTCTCTGAGAACTACCCTAAGATATAATATATCCATCCTATATTTGAACGATAGCTATTTAAAACAGTTATATTTAATATGCAGTCCTAGATATTAAAAAAAAAAAAAAATAATATATATATATATATATATATATATATATATATATATATATATAATATATAATTTTAGAAGGTATTAAATAGTTCCGGCAAGTCCGGTTTTTCTATGATACTAAAATTTCTTATTGACTGAAATTTACTATGAAACCGTTAAGTTTAGAGAAGACTGGTTCTTAAAGAGGGTTCTTATACTATGAATATATAATATTGTGGTGACTTGCTTGATCAATATTGAAAAAATATTTAAACAAAAAGGGAGATATTACAGTTTTATCGTACAAAAACATGCTTCCTCCAAAAAATCGTTTATTTAGGAATATTTTTGGAATAGGAAAAATTATTTTGCAGAGTGTAGACACCGCCAGTAGCGAGACCAATTTGTTTTATGTTGGTTCGTTTAGCGACGGTCTGTATGTGCAACCTATGAAACCGTTAAGTTTAGAGAAGACTGGTTCTTAAAACCCGTGGAGAATGTGTTATTTGACCCACTAACAAGACACTAACAAGAATATTTAATCGGGCAGTCTCTCTCAATTCCTCTTTCATCCGCGGATATGTAAACAAAAATTTGTGAATAACCCCGTTAGATATGTATAAGCATAAATAACAATAAATTTAAATGTAAACTTGATATTGCTTGTTGCTAAAAAGAATCTGCTACTTGGATTCAGAATTTTCCGAAGTGTTATGATAAGGAAAGGTCCATTATATTTATCCAGACAATAGCTAAAATTTTAACATTTATTTTTTTTAAAATCTATTTATGGAAATTTACAACTATTTAAAAAAAAAAAAAAAAATGCATCTAGAAAATGTGATTACAACTTTCATAATATCATGTCAATTACTTTTGAAGCAACTACCCGCCGGAAGTACTTTAATAAAAGTTTTATATGGGAAGGGGTCGAGGTCATCTTCTTTCAGACGCCACGGAGGGTTTTTATAATAAAAACTATTATTTAACTTTTTATTCTGAATAATTAAAAGCTGCCTCACTCAAGGGCAATGAATAATATGGATAACAAAGACTCATTCAAGGAATATGTACAATAATATAAAATAAAATAAAAGAAATAAAGTAATAAAATTCAAATAAACAGCCTCTAAATATACAAGAAATAAAATAAAATGCTATATAAAATATAATATAATACATGATAATATAAAATAGGTGATAATTGTTGAAACTAATAAATAAATACAAAAAAACAGAATTATAAATACAATCATATTCTATATACAATATTTACAAACATTCCGAGAAACACCCCGATCCAACCCTGATGCCAATTCGGTGGGCAAGCCGGGCTCAAAGAGTTCGCTGCGCTATTCTATCAGTTACGTCACAAGCATAATAGTTTGAGTTAAATCAGAAACATATAGAACATTAAGGTTCATTTGTAACAACATAAGGAGCGTTAAGAAAAATTCTTCTAAAAATCCTTAATGCTCTTTACTTTGTCACAAATGAAATTATCCAAAAAGTTCCAAATGTTGCTGATTTAATCCAAACCAGAAATATATGATTTCAATGTAAAGTACATAACCATTATAATCCACAAGTCTCTCAATTTGCTTCCTATTCTATTCCCGATAGTCCACCGAGGCGTCTGAAAAGAAGATAGCAGAGAGACATTTTTATTTAGATTTTTTTTATTTTGATTGAAGTGCTAATAATGAGTGGTTCTTCATATGTTATTGACAAGTCATTGTAATAATTTCCTCAAATTTACTTGTACATAAATGTATACAGTGGTAAATACTAATAAATAGGTTTAAAAAAAAAAAAAAAAAAAATCAGGACTAGTAACGTTACAAGTCAAACTAAATATTTTTTTAGAGCGTTCAACTCCCTGATTCAACCACCCCTCTGGAAGCCGTTTTTATTGTTCAGAAACATTCCGGATAAATTTGACCATTTAGAAATAGATCTTAAGGGATATAAATTGAGTCAAAGATAGACGTTTGCAAAAAAAAAATTAAAATAAAAATAAAATAAAATAATTATGAATAAAAAAAATAAAATATAAATGAAAAAAAATTAATAAATTTAACATACATTAAAAACAAGGTGAAAGGCATGGAATTCCTGTTATTTCTCAGTCGTAATAACGTAATACTCATTTCGTTTTACTGTCCGATCATAAAAGTTTTAATTAAAAAAAAAAACAACGTTTCACCACTAGCATTAAGGAAAAGCAATGCTATAAGGTTTCGGAAAATGAAATATATATTTAAAGACGCGATTTGATAGACACCTTACAATAAAAATTTACTATAAAAACTTATTCTATGTTTTAAATCCAAATTAATTAGATTAACATCTTCATCCATTAGTAAGTTTTATAAGATGTTTCAAGTTATTTATAAAAATAACAGCAGTTTTAACATGATATTAAATATCTTACTCGTTATTTCTATCAATTGTATTATATTACTTTTTTTTTCTTTTTTTTTATATCATATTTTCAAATTGATGTTCTTATTCAGGAACTTTTATTTATTATTTATTTATAGATATTTATAACTGTAAAGAACCTATACATCTAGAAAATGTATAGTAAAATTATTTTTACTTCTAAATAACTACCCATTTTCATAAAAAACCCATTGATATATTATTTTTAGACGCCTCAGAGAAAGTTATCGGAGAGAAAATAGGAAACAAGTCGAGAGACAAGTGGCTTTAGGTTGTTATTGAGTTTACTATAAAAGGATAGGTATCTATTTTAGGCTACATTAATGACATGTGAAACATTAAGATCTCAAGAGTAAGTTTATTTTTGACAATGTAGGGAGCGTTGAGGATTTCTTGACCAATGGAATGGATTAGATTCGAGAAGAATTGGAAGGTTTAGTTGAGCCCCGAATCTCAAATCTCTAAGTCCGAACAAGTCTAATTATTGTCTGATTATATGAATGTATCATTTTTTTTTTAACACGCATGTGTCATCGGCGTAAGTTATTATGCTATAGTTATTATATTGTTATCGAAAGCTAATTTTTTTTTTTACTTCTAAACCCATTTTTTGAACCTCCAAAATAGAAATGCTTCATCTAATGTATACATTTTATAAATAATAACTAATAAAGCTTATTGAAGTGAATGCTCAAAATCAAAACCTAATCCTCAAGATTAGCCCAATCCTCCAATCTACGTCTCTTTCAATCCTTTGGACATTTACCCGAAGATTCATCACGGATTACTATTTTTGAATTCGGGTACTATCAAATTCAACGACTTTACCAACTCAATTTGACCCTAACGCTGATATTATCTTGACTATAACAATAAAATAAATGTGGATAAGTAATTTTTAATTGTTAAGCCTTATGAATTATACAGTTTACTTACTGTTTTTTTTGGTTAAATATTCTAAACAATACTTTACAAAACTTCAAATGTTGTTCTTCCCTAATCATAACTTAATGCACATAATTAAGTAATAACTTTGTATAGTTTACTTTTCCATGAAAAAAAAATCACAGTATGGTAATCAATATTTGTTTTCAATCATTCGCTTGGTTAGTCTCAATTTCAGAAACAAATTAAAAAAGAGTGGTCTTGTCTTCGCCCTCATTTTTTTCATTCTTCCATTCTTCTTACCTGCCCAACCGTTTTAGTTAAAACTTCAAGGGTATAAACCTTCTAGCTGGAAGTCATGGAGCATAGAATAATATTGGGCAAAAATATCTTAGACGAATAAAAGAAAGTACATTCTAAAAACCTCCAATAAGCAGCTTTTAATCTTTGGTCACAATACGTCCTTCTTCTTGTTAAGTTGCATTATCGAAATATTACATTCCTTTGTAGTAGCGACATTGAGCTCTTGGCCCAGAGTGACCTTTTCTGATCTTTCTATACCTACGCCATTGGCCCTCGGAAGACGGATTCCAGACTCCTGCCTCCAGCGACCACACCCACAAGAACCTCAGCCGAAACGAGGTTAGTTCTTTGTTGATAAATGTACCGGCAGGTGAGGTGTGGATTAGCCAACGGTCTGTTTGGACCTCGGTGGAATAGGTGCAGCGCATATGATATCATATAGTAGTATTATGATATCATTGGTAGACTATGCAACATCAAGAATTCGATTACTAGTTCGTATTGGAACGATCTTGATCGAAACGCAGGCTATAAACAAATTGGTGTTAATCTTAAAGCAAGGAGAAAAATATCTCGTGATCGTTTGCTAGAAAGTCATATGGAAGCCAAATCAAAAGAAAAAAAAAAACCTAAGACATGATATGATTAAGAGATGAAACTAAGTGTTGGTGACCTCATCAATGTCACTGATAATTTGTTCTGACAAACAGGGTAACACTAAACAGTATTTAAAACTACTTAATATTTGACAAAAGACTATAATGAAGATGGACTGATTTCTAAAGTTTAGAAATATACTTTATGAATGTAAATTATTTCCAAGTCAACGATTTAATCCTATAAAAAGTATAATAATCAAACGTAGAACATGATCAGAGACAAAACCAAATTAATTTTTTTAATTTAAGACAGACTTACATTTTTACGAAAGAAAGATTTGACAAACTGGCAAGTGATAGGCATTGCAGGAATTTTATTTTATTTTCTCATATATATATATATTTTAGTTTATTAATATATTGGTTTATTGTTTAATTTCTATTTTTTTTTCTTCCAATTTTTATTTTAAAAACCGAGATTACTAATTTTTTTTTTTTATCTTGTTACAATTCATGTAGTATGCCTTTAAGGAATGGGAAATGATAATGTATAAAAAAAAAACTATCAATGTATGGGGGCACCCGATTACCCATCAAGCACTAAAACTCGGAATTGGCATTTATTTGGCATCAATTGAAAAAGTCAGTCAGTCTCATTAACTTTCTAGAAGTATTCATAGAAAAGTCTTGCAGAAATTCCATAGTAGACTTTCTAAAAAGTGTCTGAACAAATTTTATGTTTTCTTAAAAAAAAAGAAAAAAGAAATGTATGTTCCTTGTCTAAAAGCAAGTGTAGGGGTTGATAATTCAAATATATTTCCAAGAAGCATAAATTACTTAAAATAAATAAAAATATTATAAAGTGTGTGCTATTCTAATGACTTGCAGTTGACCATGGCAATGAAGAAACCAACTATGATCTTTCTCTAGTATTCAGCTCAAACTATAGATAGATTTTGTACATATTGTCTATAATTGTTCTATAATGACAAGCCTAGAAAAACAATAATTACGACAACTATTGAAATTAATAAATATTATAACCGTTTTTAAGGTTCTCCCCTTAGGAATTAGGACATTTACTGCTAATCTCAGTGCAAGACACTTGGTTTATTCACAGCAGGGTTAGCACCATGCAATTAAACCGTAATTACAATTTTTAAAAACTCAGCATTACAACATTGTCAATGAGAGAATTATTCAGGACAAACTATTTGAGGTTTATTTTTTTTTTTTTTTGGGGGTTTTTTTTTTATAATGAAGTATAATCCATTGTGGGTTTGTATCATTAGTTCACTGAAACATAAAACTGTGTGAAGTTAAGTATTACCTATAAAATAAAAAAAACGGCTAAAGGTTTAAAGAGGTACCTAAATACCAAACCTATGAGTAAAAATTACATTGCTTTTCATTATAACTCAAATTTCAAACTGTCGAAACATTACTATTAAGTTTTATGTAACAATTTTAATTTTCTTATTTCAAAGTTTCACTGCTCCTTATTCGGTTGAGTAAAATATATCGTAACATGTTTTACGACTTTACGTAATGCTACTAGCACAAAAAAGATACCGATAAAAGAGGCGTTACCTCATTGAGAAACATCGATTCCTTAAGAGTAACGAACATAAACTGTAGCATTGATCTCGGGGCCAGACATCCGTTATAGCCGTATTCAAAGGGCGGTGGAAAAGACGTAAATTACTAAACAAAAGAAGTGGGCTCGGAACATATGTTCCTGTCCAGGAAAGGGACTTGTTGGCATTTAGCCGGGCCCCATTGTTCCAGAGGTCCGCATTAAAAAATATTAAGACTTTTTGGCTTTGGTTTCGAATTCATATGAATTCATAATGTGGATATCGTTTCAACAGTTGTTCATTACTTATAAAATATAGTTTTAATTCTAAAATGATAATTATACTAACATAAAACTAGTGACAACAACACTCTTACAAATAATAAATATAAATGATAGGACTGGCGTAGGAGGGACTGTACGCGGTAAAACATTAAAAGTTACTAAACTCTAGATAATAATCTTAATATACCTTTTTTTCGTTGACCTCATACCCTATAAGTCTCAAAATTCCATCAAATCATTTCCAACCATTCCAACCCTCTTGTTCATTCATTATGCAGTTCCACACCTCCTTGTAAACAATCTCATTAAAATGGTAGTGACCCTGAGACCTATTGTAAATATTTATTTTATTCTGTTCAATATTTTTATTCTAATTAATATTTTATTCTGTTTATTTATTATGTTCTGGCGGTGGTCAGCTTCTCTACTCATTTCTTAAGTGACTGAGTCATACATTAGATTCTGCTAGTAAAGTAGCTGAGAGAGTAACGTTGGGATCTCTTGTAAATATTGTATATATATAAAATGATAGGATTTAAGTTTTCATTCGACAAGAAACTGCACGTCGTTAAAGTCTACTTCAACATTTTCTAGACAAACGTTCAAAGCTCCCAATTAATTACGACGACTCATTTACATGACTATGATTAAACCTATTTGGACGTACGGAGTTGAGCTTTGGGCTCCACTAAACCATCCAATTCATCTCGTATCCTATCCTTACAATCCAAAATCCTTCGAAAAATCGTCAATGCTCCTTACTTTGTTACCAATAGACTTATCCATAAACATCTTAATTTTCCTTATGTTGCTGATTGAGCCCAGACCTGATACCTATCCTTCTATTAAGCTCCATAACCACTCCAATCCAATAGTCTCCCAACTTGCTTCCCTCTCCATTCCCGATAATCCGTCGAGGCGTCTGAAAAGGAGATGGCCTAGTGACTTTTTAGTGTAGATTTATATTGAAGTGCTACTATTGAGTAGTTCTTCACAAGTTATTTATATGCCATTGTATTCACTATCAAAATATTTACTAGAGTTATATTATTTTGTACAGATTTAAATAAATATCAATAAATGAAATATCAATAAATGAAAAAAAAAAAAAAAGTTATTCTATTTCTTTATTTTAGTTATTTTTTTACATCACATATTATTCAAACTTATTTTATAGTATAATTTATTAAATATTTTGATATTTCTTTTTCTTTTACAGGTATGAACTGAAAAAGAAATCTGAACCTCAGAAACTTATTATTATATATATATATATATATATATATATATATATATATATATATATATACACAGTAATATTTATTCATTTAAAAAAAAAATAAAACTGAAACAAATACTATTATAAGTTTACTTCACACCTTTTTAAAACAAACGAATCCACACAATCTATGTTATTTATCACTTCATTGATCAAGGCTGGCCTCAGCCCCAAGTATGTACTTACTCTAGCTCTGCTTGGTAATTACTCTGCCAGTCTACCTAATGAGTAATCGACTTGCTAATACGAAGCCCGTATCATGCAAATAGAATGAGAGCTATGCATAGAGGTCTCCTATCCTCCATTTGTAACTAGCCACGTACAGAACCGTTCGTAATATCTCCATTAGTTGAATATGTTAATAGCTTTGTTATTGTATAACTGATTATAGCCACGGGTCTGCTAAACTTGAATCAATTACAAAGACTTTGTGATGCGGATTTATTGTTCACCTTTACTGATCTCTTGCAGTGAGAGCTTATTTTCTGTCAGCAAGTCACAGAAGGATGTTTAATAATAGTGTTGTGTCAGTGCCATTTTTTTTTTTTTTTTTATTTTCAATGCCGGCCAATACAATAAAAATTGATTCTCAATTGTCGATACCAATACCTTGGTTTATAATTAAATTACTATGACAAAACAATCTATTTATAAGAAATAAATTAAAATAGAACAAACATTTAGTATCTACAAATAACCTCAGGAAAAAAAAAAATTTCTTAAAAACAATTTAAATTTTACCTATGGTCACTTTTCTTTACAATAACATTTATTACATAATGTTTGTTATGTAAAATTGTACTTCAAAGCTTTAAGAAAGTTATGGTTCCTTCGCACTTCGGTCATTCCAGGTATGCGACACAAATTTTTTTTTCTTCCTTTTTGACAAGGAGTAAGCGTGCTTCTCGTCAAAAAGAATAACTATCCACCAATTTCTATTTCAGTGAGTCCATATTTATTTGCTTCAAAATTAGTCAGCTGGTTTAAATTCCTGCATTTGTCAGGGCAACAACGATTGCAAACATTGTCGAGGGAATATTAAATATATTTCTTCTCTTCTGAAGCTGACTTTCCAGTAATTCTCTTCCATGGACAAGCAAAACTTTATATTGTTTCTATTCCCTAATAATATTATTTGGGTATTAATTGAAAACTAAATTCTTATCTATGCCTATGATAATAGTCATCTCAATTAAATAAATGCCACAAACTCTCGAAAGTGCAAAATATGGCTTATTATCAGTTTAAAAATAGTACAAAAAATTACTTAATACTTAAAATAGTAGTCGCATAGGATCTAAGAGATGATTCAACTGATAACTGAATGCCTCTTCACAAGAAATAAACCACAACAGTAACAATGTGGCTGTCACTAATTGTTAGCTAGGAGAGTAAGAGGCGGGGGTTCGTAGGATTGAACAGGAACTGGCCACATTCACAAATGTTTCTTATGAATCTTACAGATGACACGCAATTACTCGATAATGATATAATAATAATAATAAAATATAAAAAAATATTTATTACAAAAGAATAAAATTTAATTAAAAAAATTGTTTTAAACTTACGTAGGAAATTATTATTATTTGATGTGTGTGATACGAATATTTTCTTGTTTAAAAAAAACAAAAAAACTACCTATTTGTTATTTTTGTTAAAACTGATATATAGCATATACTAAGTGATTATACTGTCAATACAGACAGCTCTTTTAGATTAGACTTGATAAAATGTTTTATAGAACACGCTAGATAACTTTGATTTTCTAACAAGAGACGTATCTAATATTAAATGTTCTTACAACATGAAATTTTGGGATTTGTTTAACGAGTTATGGGAGAGGGCTCACATCTTTGTGAGTCATTAACCTGTACATTTAGCTATCAACGTTAACTTCTGAAATATAAAAAGAAACCTGAAATAAAGGCTCTAAATGTTGTTTTTTATAGGTGAGAGAATCTCTTGTTTAGGAGGGGGGTTTTTTTGTATTAGTTTTTTTTTTTACAGAAAATAGCAGAAACGTTTTTTTTTTTTTCATCATCTAAGAGCAGTTTTGTATGTAGATGCGTAGAACTGAAAAATGCCATAAAATATTGTTATTATCGTTGTCAAACAGACCTCTTATAAGGCAGCACCTATAAAAATCAGGTTTATTGCTCAAAAACATATAAAACCGCTGAGAAAATAACCATTATGTTTTGAAACCGCCTGCTATGAGCAATGATTACCTGGGCTATAGATCGAAGAATTATCATTATTATTATCATACTTGACCAGTTGATTCATATCACGAGTCAATTTCACTTATTTTCCGCGAACAATTAATTTCCGTTAATGACATTGCACCTACTATGAGATATGCAGCTCACGAAAAGGTAATTGAATGAGATTTACAGTTTGGGCCCAGAAGAAGCTATCAATTAAGTCCCTAACCGAACATTATATCTCCAGGCAGTTCATCACAGATATACGGAGTATGGTATATTGGCGAGATCGTTCATCGATCCCACGGGTGTGGAGAAGTTTGCGAAACTGGTGGCTACAGGAATCTTGTCGTTCGACAGTCTTAATAGTTGTAGAACGGCTTGATATGTAATTGCCGATAAAGCCATTGCTCCAGGCTCAGTAGATCCTATCAGTCCACAAACTCGAACATGCCAATTTAAATGTATTTCTTAATCATTTGTAAGACTTAAGAATTTGATGCTTTTTCTAATGAATAAAAAATAATGATAAAAACCACATGAGATGATGTAAGTATGTCTGTACACAGCCGCTATTATGTGTTGTATCATGGGAAAACCTGACCACATCACATCCTTGTATAATATCTTTTTGAAAATTTCTGATTCTAAAAACTTGTTTGAGTTGTAGGTATACGTTTTTAAAGTAATATAAAAATTAGAATGCATAATATTTAAAAAAAAAAATAAAAATTATAAATATGAAACACACTATTATATGTTGTAATCCTCAGATTGACCGATACTATTAAGAAACTCCTGCGGATAATGCACTGCACTATCAGTGCTTGCAACTAAAGGCCGATAAATCATATTTTATACATTATTTCAAAAAGCAAATGATTGACAAATTAGTTGAAAATAATTTTTATTCGGCCGAAATAATTGTATTGATTTCATCTGATTGGATTTTAAATTGTAACCATAAAAGTTTGTGACAGTGTGGTAAACCTCGTTTTTTGATGCTCAACATTGTACATTTCAATTTTGAATATTGTAAATTTTATTATTGCTGGACCTTCCTATAAATATGAAGATGTTACAGATGTTCATGTAGATTGGCGCTCACTAAATATAGGTCAGTTTTCAAACTTTACTTTTTTCCACATATTATCCTTTTTTAATTACAAATTAACTGAAAATCAGTAATTTTATTATTGCTAAACCTTCCAGGAAATATAAAGATGGTGTGGTTAAAAATTGGCACATTTTGGTTCATTGGTTTTCGAGGTTAATGATCACAAACGAAAGCTGGCTTAATATCAATAAGTGTTTCAATTACTTCGAAGTGGCTCGGAAGCCAGAGATGTATTGCAATAACTTTGAATCAAGTCATGAACAGAGGAACCCGTAAAAGTTCCCCATCTGAACAAAATAATATAACTTGCCTTTCTTATATTGCAACTGATCAGTTGTCAACCTTGAGTTACAATAGGAATTTAGTTCAAGTTCAATCGGCCACGGCGAGTTTTACGGGTCTTGGCGTTTGCGAAACTTATTTTTCATAACACAACATCCGATTCGTGTTTACATTTAAATATGTTATACATATATTAAAAATTATAAATCCTTATAAGCATAAAATACAGCGGATTGGCAGTTATGCTCAGACATTTAGACATAGCAACGATCTCAACACGTCACTGAGATAAACCAGCCAAGGTTATTTTTTTTTTTTATAATATTTCACTTTAAAGCAGAAAAATGGTTTAAAGAAAACTGTTCAAGAATCAGCATAAACAAAAGAGGAACGTTTAGGAGATAATGGAAGCACTTAAACAAGACTTCATCAGACAAGCAGAATGCAGTTTGTTAAATCTTACAAACCAATAAATAATTGAGTCTGCATTATTTTCGGAGTGACAAGATTTTTGAAGAAACATAGTTTAAATTAGGATTCAGCACCTAAAAACTTATAAATCGATCGAGAAAATTTTGTTTATATTTTTCACTTGATTTTTGTCCTTTTGATAAATTTATTTTTACCTTGTCGGACCTTGGCTTCACAAAGTACAGACAGCCATTCCTGTCTATCTTCCGCCTTCCTCTTTCAGCCATTCACTCCCAGTCTTTTCAGGTCATCCTGGACGTTGTCCAGCCACTTCAGCCTTGGTCTTCCTCTAAATCTTTTTCTTCCCGGCCTGCCGTGCATCATCTTATTTGGAAGTCTATCTTCCGTCATCCTTTTCACATATATCTTCCCCTTTTGATTACCTGAATCAAATACGTACCGAAAGCTAAAATGAGGAAAAGGGACCACCTTAAGTAAGAACAAGTTAAAGTAATGCCAAGAGGAGGGTAATGGTCTCCCTCATGTTTTACATCCCCTATTTATTATACTTTTTATTTCAGCTCATTTGCTAGTTGTCTTAATTTCAAGATGGTGTGAATCAAACACTAAAGTTTTTTTGTTTTTTTTTTTCTTATTTTTTTTTAAATTTATTTATTTTTTTAAATATTTTATTTATTTATTTTTTTTTTTTTATAAATCAGTTTTTAATATTTACAACTGTACAACTATATACATCATGTAAATTTGTTGATAATTATTACAATAACATGCTACGTAAAAGTTGAAAAGAACAACTCTTCAGTAGCATTTCAATAGAAATTCTACACTAGAAGATCTCTAGGCCATCTTCTTTTTAGACGCTTGGAGGATTATCGGGAATGGAGTGGGAAAAATGTTAAGAAACTAGTGAATTGCGTGGTTATGGAGCTTACTATGAAAGGATAGGTACCTTGTATGGGCTAAATCAGATGTTTATGGAAGAGTTTACTGGTGATGAAATAAGGAGCATTGAGGATTTTTCGAAGGATTTTGGATTGTATCAATAAAGTTAAAAATATGTATATATTATATTTAATAATTTTTTATTCACCTCAATAGGTGGTAGTAAGTGTGCAAGAATGAATTAATTAATTATATGAACTCTTTAATTAAACATCCAGTTACATAACTCGTGTAAAATATTCCTTAATTAATATAACAACAGCTGATCAATAATACATCGGCCTACACCTATTCTTTAAAGGCTGAGCTGTTATCTCTCGGTTCTAGGCCCCAGTAATTATGGCATTACATGAATTAATTAGTCAAAATATGAATACGAAATTACTTACACAAGTTTTTTTCCTTAAGGAGAAGATTAAATTACAAACAACGATATCGGACGTAATATTTGTATGGCAGAATATATCGACACTTAATTCCACCAATATTTATTTCAGTTTTACTAATGAATTTGTTGTTTTACTATTAAAATTAACTGTCGTTTCCCCTACAGTAGTGTGAAAACGTTTTAACAGAACTGGCTGACATGCTGTTGAGAAAGCTATCTAATTACAATTCTAATCCTGTGAAAATTCAACACAGTCCGTATTTCGCAGTTCACAGTTCATAGAAACTAGATCACCATTGTCTTATATCGTAATGTGTTTAATTACTTACTATTTTCCCACCTTGTTAATACCAACAACTGCATGGCATTCTATATAAACTAAATTATTATGAGCTGAAAACTATAATCTGTAAACAGGCTTATAACTATAAGAAGTCGATAACAAAGCGCGTCAGTTTTATAGATAAGTCGTGTTTTGTTAAAGGAATAGCTAATTAGAAGAGTAGATTTTTTACATGTTGAAAACATCAATACTAATGCAAGATCTATAGATTCCAAAATCAACAAAAAAAAAAAAAAAAAAAATGTCGCTACTAATAAGAATATTGGGTTCAAATACTTGGTATGCAAGTATTGTTTCAAGGCCAACAAATATTCATAGAGGTGGTGTGGCCAGTATCAACGTTCAAACACCAGGTTTTTAAGAGTGCGCCAGGAGGGTCTCACGTCACCCCAAAGTCGATCTACGATTAAAATTTCATTTAATTTAAATCAGGTTGTGTTTTTTTCAACGATTAATATTTTTATTTTGGGTGGGGTAAAGGGTAAAGGCTGAACCCGAAATTCATTGTTCCCTTCTGAGAGGTCGTCTTCACAGCAAATATCGCATTTTGTGTTTATTTTAAAAGTATTTTGCTTAAGAATCAAATAGTATAAATTTTCTGAATATGATGGCTCTAAATAAAATATTATCCAAAATATAATATAATTTACAGACTAACTGGCGCTTTGCGTATTGCACGTAAATAAAAACTGAATATTATACAGTAGAATACGTCAAGCCGCTTTGTACAAAAAAAAAAAGGAAAAAAAAGGCAAACGTTGGGAAAAAAGTCCTGCTGTTATGTTCCGAAATCATAGGTTTGAGAAACGATTTTCTAGCCTATATATTCTTCCGCCTCTCAAATTTGACAACCTATATTTGATTCAGAAAGGAACAATAAAAATGGCATAAATTGACTCTACCCACCATATTAATAATACTAAAACCATGCATTTTTAAATAAAAAAGTCCTGCTGTTATGTTCCGAAATTATAGGTTTGAGAAACGATTTTCTAGCCTATATATTCTTCTGCCTCGCAAATTTGACTACCTATATTTAATTCAGAAAGGAACAATAAAATAAACAATAAAAATGGCATAAATTGACTCTACTTACCATATTAATAAAACTAAAACCATACATTTTAAATAAATAAATAAATTAATATTTAAAAAAAATTTTACAACCACAAACCGTAAAGGTTTTGGTTTCAGTACCTGGATAAGAAGTATGGTATAGAGATCAACTGTTGTACAAGAAGCTGATGTCAAAAAATAAGCTCAATCGCCAGGTTTTACCCCAATTGAAGGGTAGCCACTTTATAGAGACTGGGAAAGTCCCTGACACCGAAGTTAATGCAAGGGCGAAATTACTTAAATTATTTTTGTTTTCTTCAGTCGGACTGGGCCTCGGAGATAGGAGTTCAGTGTCTCATTTAATGCGCTACCACACTCAAACTACCATTAGCTGAATTAAGATGCATATTTATGTACAAAAAAATGGTCTTTACCTGCACGTATTTATGGATATACCGAAAGAATCAAATATTAGAATGTCTAACGAATTCGTTAAATAATGATAAAATGATACTTACTTACCAATCAAGGAGGGAACCTCAACGAAAGAGATTATATTTACTGAACTTTTTTAGTAGATTAAAAAAAAAATCAATAACATTGAAATTAACAGAGTGAGAAAAAAATGTCAATAAACATCGACTAATTAAAAACGTTCATTTTTTGTTTACTTATCCACATAGTTTGGGTTATTGGGTCTTGGTCACCTCTATTGGATAGACTGCTTTCTTTTCTATGACACCGTTTAACATCTGCCGATAATATACATTATCTAAGAATGTGCATATAATTATAGGTAATATCGTACAATCTAATTCAGAAAATCTCAATAATTATCTTCATATCTGATTATAAGATAACCTAGTCTTGGTAACTCACCGGTTTCACTAATGGTGTTGAGGTCAAACCGAAACAAGAACATGCGAGTTACAAGTAGAAATTAAGCAGCACTTTGTAGGCAGGGTGAGGCTTTCCTCTGAACTAGTTTATCGCTAAAAATTACTGATAATTTGGAAAATTTGATATAATCTAAATTGGATATGGTTTGTTAATAAAAAAAAAAAAAAAAAAAATCAAATGCCATACTACATGACCTTAATATTGTTCGCTTTCGTATTAATAGGTCTGTTCAAGTATCAAATCAGTATGAAAATTTACATTTAATCAGTTAGATGAACATACATTATTTGATTAACTGAATTTTTTTTTCAGATTATATAATTTTTATCTTTAATTCATTATAGATTTTATTAACTTTAATTTAATAATTAGCTGTTATTTATTTTTATTTTTTTTTTAACCTTTCTTGAGAATATATTACAATCTTCCTCAATTGAAGGCAATAAGTAATATTTTATAACTTTATTAGGTAACATAGTAATATATTACTAATCTATATCTATACTACTATATAAAAGGACATGCCATTTTTCGTTTGTGATTAACCAACCTCGAAAACTACTTAACCGATCTGTACCAAATTTTAACCACATCATCTTCATAGTTCAAGAAAGGTATAGCATTAATAAAATTTAAAGATTTTCAATTATATTGCCATAAAAAAAGCGATGAATATGTGGGTGTGCAGTGAAGTTTGATAATCGACCGATATTTAGCGAGAACCTTTCGATAGAGGTTACAAAGGTACGGTGTTATATAAAGCTAAAAATTTATTATAAAAAGTATATGGAGCGAAATGTGGATCCTAGTGAAATTAAAATGTCCATCGTTATGTGGCCATTCTGTAACAGAGTTTGCTATTACTACTATTGAACCAAACTGTAACAAATTTTAACTACATCTTCAGACAACGTTCTAGGAAGGTTTACAGTAATACATTTTACTACACTAATAATTAAAATGCATAGTCTTGAGTGCCAAAATTTTATATACTTTTATGGTAAGAAATCAAAATTGAACTTAAAATTAATTGAAAATTCTTATAATTTGAATTGAAATGCTAGATAATCACTGGTATTATATGGATAACTGCGATTTTTCAGTTAGCCTCAGTGATATTTCCTCGGATGGTTGCAATTTTTACCTGGTATCATTTCATAGATGTGGTTGAATTTCACGTAAAAACATAATTGGAAATGTAATTTTTTATTTTAATGTATGAGTTGATATACGAGATGAACAGAGAGTATTTGCTATATTATTACCGATATATTTGACGATTTTCCACAACTCCACTTGTCACACCACATATTTATCTCTTTTTAATAACAATTTAATTTAAAATAAGTAAATTTTATGATCAATTTCAAGCTGTATATAACACCGTAACATTAGTACCTCTCATGTAGAAAGGCGATAACACCACCTATCGGTCGATTTTCAAACTTCACTGTTAACCACATATCGCTTCTTTTTTTTTTATGAATTATTAAAAAATCAGTAGATTTTTTTTTCATAAATCTTTCTGGGACTATAAAGATGATGTAGTTAAAGTTTGATAGAGAGTTCGTGTTTAATTAATCGCAATTTGTTTAGTACTCCATCAAATATGACAATGGAAACACAAGCGATAATAGGTTGTTTTGTTTTTAATGTTTTAACTTGAATAAAATAAAAATTGGCTTGTTCTTTTATATAATAATATAGATTTGTATACGTTGTATACCATCAAGTAAATAATCGTTTTCTCTCGTAATATTCCACTTATTCCTTTCAATTATTATTCCATTATCACTTTCTTGCGAAACTCCAGCACTCAGAAAGGACTTGGATAATCTATTTCCCAATACCTTCCAGTTGAGGCCTTTCTGTCTTTACATAAATTCTTACGTGGCAATCTAAACGAGCGGCGAGGTCTTGCTGGACAAACCGCACGCATTTGGTTTACACGCCTCCTTCACAGCTTGGTCAGTGGGTCCCTTCTGGGACAGCCTCTGCCTCCGGGATCTGTTAGAAATCTAGAAAATTAATGTCGAGTAAAAAAGGTTCAGTTCAAAACATTCCTATATGTTTAATTAATATGTTTTTAATAATATTTTATCTATTAGAATAGAATAGAATAGAAAATAAACTTTATTCTGGGACAATGTCCCCTAAGAATAATATAATGTACATAAATAAATACAATGAGTCGAGCTTTCATAAGATGAAATAAAATAAATTAACAATCTGGTTAACTATTTACAAATGTACAAATAAAGAACAAAAATAGAAATAAAAATTACAAAAATCCAATAATTGCAGGAGAAAAAATAAAAACCTATTTACATCTACTGAATGCACTTCTTTTTTTTTAGTGAAGTTTTGCTAGTCAGTATCATTCTGGAGGGAAAGGAGGTATTGAAAGAGAAGGGATTTAAATATGGACAGAGATGGAGCATTACGGATATTACAGGGTAGTGAATTCCATAAGGAAGTAGCACGGGAAATGAAGGAGTGGTCAAATGATGTACTCTTATGGGAAGAAGTATACAGGTCTGAGGAGCGAGATCTTGTAGTGCGGGAGGAGACCGAGGATCTGAACTGGAAGATGTTATAGATGTAGGAGGGATTCCGAGAATTGATGGTTTGATAGAGGAAGGAGGCTAGGAAGTAATTTATGCGGGATGAAGGATAAAGCCATTTTAACTCTGTATATAGATGTGATGTGTGGGAGGCTTTTGGAACCCTAAAGATAAACCTAACAAAAAATATTTTCATTCTCTTGTTTTATAGGAAGCGTTAATTATTATTAATTAAGAGATTCAAAGTAGGATTAATGAACTCCTTTTGTTTTCTGCTTTCATGTTTTCATAATATAATGATAAATAATTAATCCCCTCCTACTTGATAATACTATCAATCCAATTGATCGCACATTGTTTAGTATGACATCAAATATGACCATATATGAACTCTACCGATAATAGAGTATTTTTTTTTATGTTTCAACTTGAAAAATTAGCAGTTCTAGTTGCAAGGAAGATTACCACAGCGTTGGAGAAAATGTTTAGTACTTGGCATTCACTAATGCCAAAACCAAATTTGGATCCTAAAATAAATTATTGGTTTTTATGTGATACCCAAAAGCAAGAATGATTCAATTCTTCTTTACACCCAGAGGTGAAACCATCCCATCCACATAGTAATGTAGGTTCTTCAATCGTATATAATAAGCATTGTGTCAAAATAATCTATTTATTATTTCATTTGTAGAATGTTTCCTTTTTTTCCTGTTCATATATTTAATTAGTATCTATGTATACATTGTATTATTTATTTTTTATTTTGTTTTCATTTTATTTATTCATTATTTCTCTGCCCAGATGTAACTAATTTTATTTATTTCTGTATTTATTTCTTATTCTTGAAGGACTTGGTCCCACAAGAAAATTATTTTTCTATTTCTAATGCAGTGATATCGAAATAATGCTTATAAAAATAAAAATTAGTACAAACACAACCTGCATTTATTAATCGGACGGAACCTATACTCGACAACGCAAGATCTCATGTTTAACGAGAAGAGACAGTGAAGAAATCAAACGAGCTGTGTTAAAAAGTACTTCCACATCCAAGGAATTCATCAGACTCCAACAAAGTTCCTTCTTAGAGGAGAACCATTCTGTGTCAAAGCTGATTTTTCTTGAACATTAATAATGAATTGTTTCTCCAGTTTACCTTTTTAACTGTCAAAGTCGTTTATTAATAGATTCCCTGTAAAAAGAGAAGACTGGTTAGATATTCTTGTTCTGTTGAAACACTCATGGGGTTTCAACGTAATTTTTGATTTTGGAGCCAGACTTTTGCTTCACAAATCCCCTCATTTAATTTCTTACTTACCCTCCTCCCCTGGATCAGCTGACACGAGCCGAGTTGGAAACGACCCAGCAACTTCGACCTAGATCCGCTTTGACGAAATCAGAAGAAACCCCGTCACGCCCCTGCTCACCTGTGACAAGGTTCGCTGATTATTATCACTTTCTGAAATTAATCGATACCTTGTTACTCCCTAATCGAAATAGTTATTGTCGCATCGAACCGTGGCGACCATTAAGTCCTGGATTATAGGCCTCCTGTACTGACGAATAGGAAATCCTACTTCCAGATCATCTTCCCAAGTGATTAAATATACTTCTAAATAATACGTTGAAGAGATAAGCACAAATAAAATTTGTAATCGATATAAAATATTGACATTAAAATTAAATTTTATTTGAACAAAAAAAAATAAATAAATCTGGTAAAGAAAATTCAACAAATACATTTTCTAGATTTTTAATAATATTTTATAACACGTAATAAGGAAGTTTAACTTCAGATTTGAAGATATTAATAGTAACTACTATTATATACTTGTGGTCAGAAAATGTGAGCAGTGATGCCAGAACCCTGGGCATCAGGAACTGGTGGGCAGCTGCTCGGAATAGAGAAGAATTGGGAGCGATTCTTGAGGCAGCCAAGATTATGTGATGGATTGTTGTGCTCAGGATAATCATGAAATAGAAAATGTCGTTAAATTAGATATTAACCAAACTTGCCATACACCAGTGAGGTATACATAATTAAAAGATATTTTTAAAAATTTTAAAATGTTTAAAAAAAGAACGCTAGTGCCCGAGCATGTTGAAGCTTAACGCATTAAGGCAGTCTACTTCTGGTGTCGGTTCGCAACCAGCCTTGACGAATTAAAATATTTTTTATCTAGGACACTCAGAATAAACCCAGAATTCTCTCTCTAGGAGTACATTAAGACGTTACGCTCAAACAAACAGATTAATTGATATTGTGTAGAAAGATTACACAATATGCAATGAACTTGAGAATGATATTGTGATAACAAACTTGCATATAATAAATTACAAATACATAACAAATATGAAGCTAATAAGCTTACGAAGCAAAAAACTAAAAGAGCATGGATGAGTGAATGACGAAATAAGGTAATACGTTTAAAATCGGAAGAAAGTTTTTCTGGAGGTTAATGGATTCAAGATGAAGAAACAAAAGATAGTTTACAAAAGCACGATCCTTCCTGAATCGACTAATGAACCTCACTACTTAGTAAAAAAGTAAGTTAAGAGCTATGGAGATGAAATATCTAAAAAAGTTAAAAGGAAAGACAAGGAGAGACAGAGTGTGGAACACTGCGAACATTGATATAAGACCAGCCTAGGACATAATAGATAAAAAACGTATGTGGTATGAATACGTATGCCGAATCGCATAGCCTACGGAGAGGGGAAAAAACTCCAAGGAAGACATAGAAAGACTAGAATGGAAGGATTAGGTTAGTCTTTTAAGATCAGTCTCTATCTGAAGACACCTCACACTGCGATGTGTTTGAAGAGAAAATAAAAAAAAAAGATTTTTACATGGAAGTCCAAAAAAACAAACAAAAAAAAAAACAGCTAAACGGCTTGTTTGAACGAGTCGCTTTAGAAGTTAAAGTTGCTATATTGATTGTTTCATGTTAAAGGTTCTTGACTCCTGGGGCTATAAACTATAAGAACGGCTGTGGATGGTAAATTAATTTTTACTACTTTAATTGTGGATCGTCTTAGGGTTTAATGTTTATCAGAGGCTTCTAGGCACTTCAACGGGTTGTGGGAAAAAAAAAAAAAAAAAAAAAAAAAAAAAAAAAAAAAAAAAAAAGTTGAGCATATTTCCAGACCACATCACTTCCTTTTAACTATATGCCAAGTAATCTTTTCTAACAAAATAATGGAATCCAAGGCCATTTACGGCTTGTTGTGGTATAGGATTTTTTTTTTTTTTTTAACTCAAATAGATCGAGCTTTTTGATATAGATATTGAAAGATAATAAGGTGGTCGTGAAACTGTACGTTCACGAAGTGGTTTAATCTTCTTTTCTGATTTGAAACAGGGTTACCATAATAAAATTGCTTTATTTTAAAAACTATAAGTACTCGTCTTTTCTTTTTTTTTTTTTGGAATTAAAGAAATTTTAGAAAAAGGGGTTAATAGTTATTTTACGCATAAAAGGACTTGTCAGTTAAAAAAAAAAAATTAAAAAAACCGAAGACTAGCTGTTATATAACGACTTCCTATAGTGGAGATGTGAACTGGACATCCATCAGGAGGGAGGTCAGTGGGAACAAGTTGCTATAGTTCGGTATCAATTACGTTGTAACGCTGTGCTACTTAGCCAACTGCAATTCTTATCTGATTAAGTTTTCTTTAATTGCCTGCAATATCTCCTCTGTCTTAAAATTCCTCACAATTATTCATTAGTTGATTATTTGACAATTTGGTTCTATGTATAATTACTTAGCATACCCATAAAAAGATCAGGCTCTTAAAAAAATAAGTCTACATATTTTATATTGACGTAAAACAAAATATATTTAACTAGCTTTCCCCGTCACGGCTTCGCCCACTCACATAAATAAAGATCTGAGATAATTTACATATATTAATTTTGAGTTTCATCTTCCGATATTATGAAAATCATTTAATTTTTAGGGTTTGCAGTTCTAGAAAGTCCTACAAATTGACAATTAGAAAAACAATCAGTCCGAAGACCTTCATACATTTTTGTAAGGCTGGCCTAGCGATTAGTTAATTGTAATAGCAAAAGCAGGAGTTTTTGAGCTCTTGAGCTCAAGGAGTTGAGGAGGTAATCGTAAGAATCCGAGGATTAGCGGAAGGAGATTGGGAAGGCCGTGAATACTGGCGGTCGAATTTGTTGGTTCTCGGTAAATGACCTAAAGTCGTCAAATCCGATTAAAAAAAAAAAAAAAAAAAAAAAAAAAAAAAAAAAAAAAAAAAAAAAAAAAAAAAAAAAAAAAAAAAAAAAAAAAATGCGAATTCTTGAGTTGCTGTTCTAGAGAGAATCATAGCCTATCTGATATTTCCACGCATAGCTGTAATTTTTAACCTGGTATCATTGCACGGATAGGTAGTTAAAGAGTACGTAAGAAAATAATTGGAAATACAGTTTTTAATTTTAATGAATAAGTCCGTAATCCAAATGAGCAGAGAATATTTCCTATATTCTTAGCAGTATATCGGTATATTTTCGGTATTCGGTATATTTCTTCAATTAATTAAAAAGATTTCTGGCTGTAAATAACTCTGTAACATTTTAATCTATCTTTTAAGGTGTTCTTCAGCTATCGTTCAATTTTCAAAATTTTTTTACAAAAATTTAATTTCACAACCGTTGGTTTATTGCCAAACCTTCCTTTAACTATGTAGATGATGTAGTTAAAAATTGGTACAAATTGGTTCAGTAGTTTTCGTAGTTTGTAATCAAAAACGAAAAATGGTTTTTCCTTTCATATAGAAGTGTTGACTGGACTAAAACTTATTCTTTTTCTTTGGAAAGCGATAGTAATACTTCTAGCAATGTAGATTATTAACCTTGCTACGACCAGATGTGAGGAGGTTACTGAAGTAAATACTTTGTTAGTTCGCATTTAACATGTTCCATTGTAAATAAATGGTAGAATAAACAATAGAACCCAATATCGTTGAAGATTATCCAATCCTATATCCTATTATGAATATCGATACCGCCCTCGAGGTAGACTTGGTGAGTAAACTATTTTGATTTTGACTCAGCAACATGTTCACATTGTTGCTTTAATGAAGATGAAATACGTTGCAGAACGGAAAGAGGGAGAAGGTGACCAGCTACGACCAAATCTACAGCAGGCTGCTCAAGTACCGAGGGGTCATCGGTGTCACCGTACTAGTCAAAGATAGTGAGTTGTGTTTACAGTTTTTCAGTTTCCTGTGTTCCACTGAAAGGTACTCCTCCTGGTGTTTATAATTTAGTAAAGACATATCCATTATGCCTATCTATAATTTACTATTTTCCTAATTTGCATTTTAGAATTAAAAGGATCAAATTACTTGAATTAATAATGAAATTAATCAATATGAAAAAACATGATAAATTTAGAGTAAATAGAGATTTCAAACGTGACTTTTTCATTCAAACCAATTTAATTTGTAAACAGTAAGTAGGGGAAGGTGCTGTACCTGTGGACAATTTTCACTTATAAATTTTTCTAATTTTATTGATCTGAGTGGTTATTGTACCATTTGATAAGAAATTTAAGGGGCTATCGAACCCTGGTCTCTTTATTTTGAAAAGTAATTTTATTTTTACAGAAAACAATGTTTTGTAACTTACTTATTAGTGTGTCCATATGTACCTTCCCCATTGTACCTGTGGACACTAGTGGTTGTACCAATGGACATTCATTTCTTCATAGGTTTATAGAGATAATTGAAATGATATTTAGAGAAACACATCAGCAATAATTTTTTATAAAATGTACAAAACAAAATAGAATATTTAAACAAGAAAATTCAACTTGATTATTAAACTAGAAGGCCGACTAGAAAGGTGACAACTATAAATTTAGCTTATGAAAGTAAATAGAAACTTAACTTATTTTTAAATCTTTTAACAAAAATAAGTCTTTTATGTACCTATAATTATTATTAACGAGTGTCACAGACTTCTTTTTATGGAAAAAATCGAATCCTTAGAGATCGTATCCATGTAAAGATGTAGGAAAATGTAATTGTTTACATAATCTCCTAGTGCCAGTTATAAAATATGGTGGGAATTTCCTTTTGATAGCTCTTATTTAAATTTCATAATCAGTAGGGATGTCCGGAAGAATAAATTTTGGGGTTCTATCATTTGATGAAATTTTCTTCAAGTAGCAAATGTTGAACGTGAACGAGTATACTTCTTCTTTGATCAAAGCTATAAAATGCTTTACAACACAAAACATAGCTACCAACATATATTTCTTCATCATCAATTTCTTTACCTTGTTCATAATCATTCATCAATTCATCCAAAAAAATTAAAATTTTCGCTTGATGGATCAGCCAAGATCACATTTGTGAAATCACCTAGTGAAATCTCCACTAGTTGAATAGTATGTTATAAATAGTGAGTAGCGAGTTGTCTCCTCTTAAAAAAAAAAAAAAATTGGTTATACGAATAGTAGGTATCCAAATTTAGGCATTTTATATCACATGGAATGCCTTAGAACTTTTCCGAAATATTTATAATTGAAAGATTGAATTAATAAGCTAAGAGAAAAATCTGTTGTACCTGTGGACATTTTAACTATCTGTCCATAGGTTCAGCGGGTAATGGTGTACACAGGTACAACTGAACGCCATGTTGTGCGTAAAGCTCTGTATTACAAAAAATCCGTAAGTGATAACTGATATGAAAACATATGAATTTATGATATATTTATCGGACAACCCAAAGATATATTATTGCCTAGAAAATTTCTAAGGGTATGTCTTAAAAAAATTAAAATCGGTGGTTGGATTGGTCAGGATTTGTAAGAAAGAAACTTAAAAATAATAATTTCTATGAAACTGTTGATCTAACAATCTTGGAAACACGCGTGCAACTGCAGGGAGATGCTTGCAGCACTACAAATTTAACAATCTCACTTTCTCTCCTCCCACTCTCTCTATATTAAAAATGTCCACTGGTACAACTGTGCTTTAGGTACAGCACCTTCCCCTACTAGTGACAAGTTTTTTTTCAACAAAAAATGTTCTCCATTTAATTTCAGACTACAAATCTATCGTCAATTTTTTAATCAAAAACAACTACAGCGCGTCCAAAAAAGCCCCGAATCTTTAAAAGTGTAGGCAAACCTTGACTTTTTTCATTTAAACCAATATAGCTTCTAAACGGTTTGTCGTAGCGACAAATGTTATATACCAAAAATATTTTCCAATACATTTCTAACAAGAACGTTGTTTTTGAGTTTTCGATCCAAGCAATACCAACAGAGCTAGAGCGTGTAAAAATGTTACATATTTGATTATGAAAAAAACGTAATAACGTGACTTTTTTTCATTCGATTCAACATAGGTTTTAAACAGTAGGTCCTGGCAATAAATGTTTTATAACAAAACGTATTATTCATTAAATTGCTGACTGATAAAATGCAGTATATTTTTCAATCAGACCAACACCAATAGAGCTAGAACGTGTCAAAATACAACAGTTTTGACTTGAATATACACCAAATATAGACCCCATTCAAAATACATATTCATGTAAAAAAAAAAAAACTACTAAAACTGCATAGATGTGAACCGAAGTCCTAATCCGAGTGGTGTTCACGATTCACATTTTTTTTTTCTCGATTAAGACGTTATGAACAATGACGGTAACTGCAAATAACTTTTCCCTTCCATACGTATATACATGATAGAGAAGATCCTATCATCCTCTTTCTTTCCAGAAGCCAAGATTTACACCATACCCTCTTTTCTTTGTGTCTTTTTGTTTTGCGAGTTTGGATGCAGCTAGTCGTAAAAAGTAATTTAATAATCGTGATCTTCCTTAACTGAAAGAAACTTCTGTGTAGCGACTAATCCCAAAAATGCAGGGAAAGTGCTCTGGAAATTTGATAATATATCATTGCAATCATTAAGTACTTATTTGAGCTGTACATTGTTTTTGTCTGGTTTTATGTCATGGAGATCTAAAAGAAAAAAAAAAACCATGAAGATCTAGCTTGATACCAAAAATTCAACTTTCTGATACTTCTTAAAAAGGAGGCAACTACATATGAAATTACAATAACTTATTTTTAACTAGCAAGGCGATTATTTTGAGATTGAACGAGGAGTGAAACAAGGGTGCTCCCTATCACCAATTCTGGTCAATTCTGTCCAAGGCATGCACCGAGTGGATCCTGAGAAAAGACAGCAGGAAAAAGAGATGGAGGGACGAAATGACAGAATATGTGTGCAGATAACTGGTGGCGTGTGGTGAGGGACAGAACCAGGTGGAAAAAGTTATCATCAATATTAAGTTTCTTGTTCTGTTTTATAAGGTTTTGTTTATTTTATCGTGTTTTTTTTTTTTTTTTTTTTTTTTTTTGTGTGTGTTTTTTTTTGTGTTTATATTTGTATATATAATTTATTTTTTGTTTCTGCTGGCTGTAGCCGACTTCTAAGTTTCCCCTATGGGGGAGGCTTTTGTATTTATAGATGCCAAAAAGCTTATTATTATTATTAACTGTCAACAGTTATATTGATTTAAAATAAAAATTTATATAAATTCATGAATATTTTTCAGAAATCTACCAATCGAGCATACCTATGGAAAAAGCGGAGCCAATCGCCGAAAAGTGGATGTCGGTCTACCATCGTGCGAACAGGGACGTAAGGAACATTGACCCAGTAGACATGGTACTCACCCTCCAAGTGTCAACCAAGGCCCATGAGCTCATCATAGCTGTCGGTACTTGTCTATACACAGGAAAAGTAGATATTATTAGAGATTATTAGAAACTATACACTAATATTTTAGTTACACTATTTTTTGACAGGCATCGAAAATGGTAGGATGGTCTCAATTCAATTTTTTTTTTCTTCCGATGGATACGGACTTTTTCATGGCTATTCCATGTAAATTTCAAAAGACCTGGACATTATAGAAAATAGTTAATCAATGATTTTTAATATAGACATAAGTAAAAGACTGCCTTAGACTGACTATAACACTTGTGGTCATTAAAGCTAACGTACAGTTACATAACCATTTTTCGCATTGAAAGATTCCTTGGCCAGTGCAAGAATGTGGTGTGATGTTGGCACATCGCATGGAATTTCAACGATTTGCTGAAGAAAGTGTTGAACATGTTGAGTTAACATAACTTAATTAGTTTATATAATTTGTCTACTGAATTTTATAAATTTTTTCTTACTTATTTTTTTTTTCTTTTTCTTTTTTTATTCATTTAACTTTTTTATAGAAATTTACAACTGTATTAAAAATACATCTAGTGAATAATCAGTTTACAATGAAAAATAATGACATGCTTAAAACTTGTAGAGGAACTACTCATTGGTAGTGCTCTAATGAAATATTTACAAAAGAAGAAAATCCCGAGGCCATCTTCTTTTCAGACGCCCCGGAGGACTGCAAGGAATGGAATGGGTAGCAAATCATGCAACAAGTGGATTTGAATGTAGAGTAAGTTTATTATGAAAGAAAAGGTATCTGGTTCCAGCCAAATCGGCAACATATGGGATATTAAGGTCATTGTGGATCAGTTCAATTGTGACAAAGTAAGGATTTTCGAAGGATTTTGGATTGAAGTGATTGTATACAGGAAGCATTCGATGCTTAGGTGGATCCCCATAACTCTATACCGTAAGTCCAAATACTCGTAAATCTGATAATCGTCATATATATACGTTTTTTATAGTGAATCGGGAGATTTGAACGTTTGTTACGCAAATATTGTATCCGTCGAAATCGATGTGCAGCTTCTAGTCTTTTCAATCTTGTATGAGGGTTCCAGGTAAGTCTCATGTTCAAATAAAATCCAAGGTATCGTATTTGTTTCACATTATTTAATAGTAATCTATTAAAAAATACAGGGGGACAGGATGAACTAGGTTTTTGACGCAGGGTAAACGATATTTGCTGGGAATTTGATATTCTGAACCTTGATAATTGATTGGTAACCTTCAGTCAACCTTGGATAATTTAAAGTTTAAGAGATCAGAGAAGAAGTGAAAATTACCGAGAGATAAAAAAAAGTGTACAATGTTATTTTTATTTTAAAATATAAAAACTAATATCCCACAAATATTTCACAAGTGACACAACTCAAAATTCTGCTTTAAAAAAGTTTTTAGTCTTGTATGAAATATCGGAAGTGTACCTGAATTATTTTTTAATCCTAACCGCGAGTGAGATGGATCTGGTGGGATTTAAAGTTAATCTGATACATTTTTGACGTATCATAGAAGTCTATTGAACTTAAACATGATGATAGATCAAAAATACCGATTTTTAAATTATATCACTTTTGAAATATACGTGCGATATGTTGCATGCAATATATATATGGAATGTTGCATGCAATATATGTGCAACATATATTTGCAATATGTTGAATGCAAGATGACCAAGACCCGCCTGACCCACACACATATGACGTTATTGAGGAGACTATAAATCATTTAATAATTTTAAGGCTTGGGCGAAGATAGTATCCCAGCCGAACTCTTAAAGTATGGCAGCGAAGAGCTTCACAAAACCTTGTACAACATAATCCGGACAGCTGGATCGAGGAGAGGATGCTTGAGCAGTGGAAGAAGAGCATAATAAAACCTCTGCATAAGAAAGGCGATATTCTATAGAGCACCATAACCATACTCTAGTGCGCCTACAAGGTTCTATCCAATGTAATTTACATGAAGCTGCATCCATTTGTAGAAAAGGATATCGACAGGTAACATGCATGATTTAGGGAAGGAAGATCTACGGTCGACCAAATGTTCATTTGGCCCTGGTCTCGGGTAAGAGCAGTAAGATATTCTGGAATACAAACAAGTGGAACAATCTTTGACAGGCTGGTGCAGATACTTGGCTTTGCGGATGATCTGGGTCTGGTGGTAAGATCGTTCATCTCTTTATCAAATGCATTTTTGAGGTTGGCTGAAGCAGCGGAATCCATGGGCATATCAGTAAACCAGGATAAAGCTAAGTACAGTGAACTGTACCTGAAGCGGGGGTTGCAGTTGAAGAACAAGTTGACTATTTCACGAAATAGTTTTTCGTAGTTCGAAACAGTTGACTATTTTACTTACTTGGGCTATAATGTAAATGGTTTCAATAGGATTTGCCTAGAAAGAAGCCAAAGACTCCTAAAGGCCAGCAGGTGTTATTTCGGGCTCAACAAACATTTGAGAAGCCGAGCTATTACCTGCCGTACTAAATAGCTAACATTTACCGAACGCTGAAGAGAAATAAATTCTCATTTTTTGAAAGGAAAATACTGCACCGCATATTTAGGGCCATGAAAGTTGGTGAAGATTAGAGAGGGCGGTCCAACAGGGAATTCTACCAGATGGAAGATAAAGCAGACGTGATGAGATATATAAAGCTTGGATGACTGTGCTGGACAGGACACTTTGCCCAAATGCCAACTGACGAGATCCCGGGGATGGACGGTAGGTTCAATGGGACTGGAGGAAGAGGTAGAACTCAGTGACCTTCCGAAAGCCCACAACTGGCGAGCAACCATACATGACAGAGCTACATGGCGAAATCTCATAGAAGAGGTTCATACTAAGCTGTAGCGCCAAGGGTGATGATGATGATATGTGGGACAAACTTATCTTTTGTTTTCCATCTGAGGGCATAGGAGCACAAATTACGTAAAGAAGTACGTCATCAATATCCTCCTCATGCACGTCGTAGGACAACAACATTAGAATAGATAAAATTACCTGTAAACAAGCATATCTTAATATATATAAATTACGTGTCGCCGCCTAGGGGCCGGCTAACACCTAAAGTACTGAACCGATTTTAATCAAATTTGCATACCGTGTGCAGTTTGATCCAACAAAAAAGATAGGATACCTTATATCGTAATTTATAGTCACAATATTATTTGTATATTATCTGTAAGTCACAATTATTTGTTAGCTCTATACGATTCTAACATATGGCGGTATAAGGTTATACTATTATATAAAAGGACAAGCAATTTTTCGTTTGTGTTCACTAACCGCCAAAAACTACTGAACCAATCTCTACCAAATTTTGACTACATCATCTTTATAGGATGGTTTAGCAATAGTAAAATCTAATGATTTTCAACTAATTCTTTATTCAAAAATGAATAATAAGTGGATAACAGTGAAGTTAAAAAATGGCGGCAATTGCCATCTACATGAAAGGTTAAAAGGTACAGTGTTACATAGAGGTGAACATTGATAATAAAATTTACTTATTTTCAATTAAATTGTAATAAAAACAGCTATATGGAGTGAAATATACCAAAGTTTAACTACATCATGTTGATAATTCTAGGTTTAGCAACATTAAAAATTTAAATGTACAATGTTGAGTGTTAGAAACGGGTTTTGCCACACTATCACATACTTTTATGGTTAGAAATTAAAATCCAACCAGATCAAATCAAATAAAATTATTTTCTGTCGAATGAAAATTATTAAAAATCAAAATGCCGATCCTCAGCTGTTTAATATTGTGTGTAAAAATATGAATTTTGAACCTTTAGTTGTAAGCACTGATAATGCAGTTTCTTATACCGCAGTTTCTTAATAGTCTCTGTCCATCTGGATTACCAACTCATATATTAAAATTGAAAATTGGATGTCTAATTATGCTTTATGTTATCTTCAAATACCTAATCAATCTAAATTTAACCAAGTTAATAATGGCTGCTATGCGTGAAAATATTATCAAAAATATAATTTTCAATTGTTCACTTTAATACAAGATTTTTATCGATAAACAAAAAATCAATTATTAGTTAAAATTCCTCGACGGGGGATGATGAAGTTATATATAATAGGACAAGCCATTTCCGTTCGTGATCACTAACCGCGAAAACTATACAACTATTCTGTACCAAATATAACTATAACATCTTCATAGTTCAAGGAAGGTTTAGCAATAATAAAATTTAATATTTTCTATTAAATTACTGTTTAAAAGCGATAAATATGTGGTGTGTAGTAAAGCGAGCACCATTTAAGAGAGATTACAATGATCCAGTGTTAAATATAGCTAGAAATTGATAATAAAGTTACTTAATTCAATTAAATTGTTATCCAAAAAGCTATAAATATGTGGCAAGCGACAATAGCGTTACAGTAAAACTAATGAACCTATCTGAACCAAATTTTAACTACATCATCTTCATAGTTCTTGAAAGATATACAATTAGAAAGTTTACTATAATAATAACTTATACTATTATATAAAAGGACAAGCCATTTTACGTTTGTGATCACTAACCACGAATTTTACTGAACCAATCTGTACTAAATATTAACTACATCATCTTCATAGTTCCAAGAAGGTTTAGCAATATTATAATCTACTGATTTGTAATTTATTTTTTATTAAAAAAAGAAAATATGTGGACAACAGTGAAGTTTGAAAATTGACCAATAGGTGGCGAGTGCCATTCTACGCGAGAGGTTACAAAACAGCTTGAAATCGATGATAAAATTTACTTATTAAACTATAAAGAAAATTATTAAAAAAGATTTAAATATGGTGTGCGATATGTGGATCCCAGTGAAGCTTGAAAATCGACCGATTGTGTATAGCACCATCCCACAATAGAGTTAACAATGGTAAACTGAACCTATCTGTACCGACATCGAAATAAAAATTTTTTTATAATTCTAGGAAGGTTTTGCAATGGTAAAATTTACAATAACTAAAATTTAAATGTACAATGTTGAGAGGCAGGACTGAGGTTTGCCACGCTGTCATATACTTTTATAGTTCGAAATCAACATCCAACCAGATGAAATCAATAAAGTTATTTCTGCCGAATACAAATTATTACTAAATCAAAATGTCGATCCTTTGCTTTTTTATATTGTGTGTAAAAATATGATCCACGGGCCTTCTGCCATAAGCAATAATAATGCAGTTTATTTTCCGCAAGAGTTTCTTAATAGTCTTTATCCAACTTGATTACCAGTTCATACATTAAAATTAAAAATTTTATGTCTAATGGCGCTTTTATGCAATCTTCAACTGCTTAATTAGTGCGATTATAACTAGATTAATAATTACTGCTATGCGTGAAAAAATCATTGAAGAAATAATGCTGAACCACATGCTAAAATACAAGAATCTTATCGATAAACAAAAAAACATTAATTTTTAGTTAAAATTAGCTTTACTTATGGAGGGCGGGCGAAGCCGCGACGGGGATGCTAGTATATGGTTTATATTTCAGATAGACAAGCCTATATACATAGATCTGAGATGAAAAGGTATTGAAGATACTTGCAATGGAACTAAGTCAGTATGGCCTCCTAAGTATGATCATCATTGGATCTTCAATTAGCTCGAGTTAATTAAGAGATCCTGGTTGGATAGCATGTCTTTCTAAAACAGTCATAATTTTCAAATTTGTAACGATTCATTTTTAAAGTTATATTTCTATGTTTGGTGTTGCACAGTATAATTGGTAACCGAGAGTCTGTGTCACAGTGGCAACATCCCTCGCAGACAAACTAACTATATAGCCTAGAATCTGTAATTAGCAGCCAAAATAAACCCAGAGACCATATTCATATTCATAAATAGAACAGGAGAACAATGTTTCAACCATAGAACACGAACACATTGGTTAAGACGACAAATATGTTGTGTTTTTTTTAATTCATCTGCTTTTACTTATTTCTCTTTTTCTTCTTTTCAGGAGAGTATCAAGATAATTGCAAAAAAGCGTTCACTATTATGGTCCACCAGCTAAGCCATGATTCAGTCGTGCCGAAGGAACTCAAAGATAAAGTGGACTCGAGATTCAGCAAGCTCCAGGAAAAGCCCAAGGACCCCCGAGAGATGATGGCGGGCGGAAAAGTCTTACTCGAGTTTAGAAGGAAGTAAGTCCTACATGCAGATATAACATACACCCTGCCTATAGCCGATTGTTTGTATACACTACCAGGTATGCAAGTTTAAAATGTCGTTTTAATTCCAATAGAATGCGCTCTTAGCCTATTGAAGGATTTGCTTATCTCTAAACGCTATTTTGTTTGTCAGTCATTTGTTTACAAAAGTCAGTTGTTTTTAAGTCGTTTACGTGGACGTATCATACCTTTCTTTGGTGTTAAAAATGTCTAATTTTAAGCCAAATAAAGAGCATTTGCGGCATGTCATGATTTTCTTATTTAATCAAAAGAAAAAGGCATCTGAATGTCATCGAATTCTTGTTGAGACTTATGGCGATGTTGCTCCAACCGTCAGGACATGTGAACGTTGGTTTCAAAGTTTCAAACGTGGTGATTTTGATGTTACTGATCAAAAACGAGAAAATCGACCAAAAAAGTTTGAGGACTTCGAATTGCAATCTTTATTAGACGAAGACAATACCCAAACCCAACAAATGATGGCAGAACAGTTTGAATGTCACTAGGCAAGCCATTTCCGATCGCCTGAGAGCTATGGGAAAGATTCAAAAGGTTGGAAAATGGGTTCCACATGAATTGGACGAACGACAGATGGAAAAACGAAAAACTGTGTGCGAAATGCTGCTTTTACGCCACGAAAGAAAGGGTTTTTTTGCATCGAGTTGTAACTGGCGATGAAAAATGGATTTATTTTCAGAATCCCAAACGAAAAAAATCATGGGTAACGCCAGGACAACCATCCACATCGAGTGCAAGACCGGATCGTTTTGGGAAGAAGACAATGCTGTGTGTGTGGTGGGATCAGAAGGGAGTAGTCTACTACGAGCTTCTCAAACCCGGCGAAACAGTCAATACCGAGCGCTACCGACAACAAATGATCAATTTGAGTCACGCATTGATCGAAAAACGCCCAGAATGGGCTCACAGGCACGCCAAAGTCATTCTTCAGCATGATAACGCTCCTGCACATTCAGCCAGATTGACTAAGGAAACGATTTCTTCGCTTGGTTGGGAACTCCTACCCCACCCGCTGTATTCACCTGACCTGGCGCCTTCTGATTATCACCTCTTCTCATCGATGGGACACTCATTGGCGGAGCAACACTTCAACAATTTCGAAAACGTACGAAAATGGCTCGATGAATGGATTTCAGATAAAGATGAAGCATTCTTTTGGAATGGTATCCATGTATTGCCCGAGAGATGGACAAAATGTGTAGAAAGCGAGGGTCAGTACTTTGAATAAAATATATTATACTTTTTTTTAAATTACTGTGTATATATTTTAAGAAATAAACGACATTTTAAACTTGCATACCTGGTAACTAACGGTTTGTTAGATAACTCTACTTATGAAGACCATACAACGATAAAAGACATGAAAATGTCTACGCTTTTTTTTTTTCTTTCCTCTAGCTTTGCACGTTTAATAATTTTCACAACTGATACCTCAGCTCAATATATTTTCATAGTTCCCGATTCGGGTTCGTTCCAGTTACATATTTTTGCACTCAAAATGTAAAGGGATTTCATTGCTAAATCCAAACCTTCCTACATCTCCAATTGAATGTAATCAAATCAAGTACTTCGAAGGTAAACATATTCTCAACGAGCCAACAACTTGACACCTTTTGAATCATCAACCTCGTGTCTTATTGTTAAAATGAGCCTTGGCATTTGTCAGCCACCAGGCATAAACTTCTGTTCTTTTTTTTTTTTTTTTTTTTTTTTTTTTTTTGATGTGTCACCTTCTAAATGTCAGCCAATCCGAAAATTAATTCAATATATCTCGATGATGTGTTTAAAACAATGCTATTTCTTTTGTTCAGTAAAAAATAAGATGAGTCTTCAATCTTAAATATCAGTCAGTGACTCTTTCAGTCAGCTGTATTTAAACCTCTATCTAGAACGTGTAACTTCCCGGCAAACGGAACTAAAAAATAAATTCTATAAAAGTATAAATAAATAAAAAATTAAAATTACGAAGAACATTGATTTTATTGTTTTTTAGTTATTTAGTGGGCAGTTTTTTATTTCTACTCAATGAATATAAAGGTTAAATAAAAAATCACAATAAAATAAAATATCGAGAGGTCACTAGTGAAACTGTCAGTGAATAATTTTCTGACGTTTAGCTTTTTTACTAGGCTAATTTGCTTAATGTCATTACAATATAGTTCATTTCATAGATTGAAACATATTTTTGATGTCGAGAAAAGCGGAGAGTTCTACTAGAGAAACTTTCGCCTTGGAGTTTCAGTTCTAACTTCGCGGTTTAATATAAATGTTTTTATAGACGCAAAAGGACTAGCAACATTTAAGTAATTATATTGCTTCTTATTTATTAGTGTTAAAGTATCATTATTTTATTTTAAACTGACTCATAAGTTTCAAAATCTCTGCAATCATTTATTGTAAATATAATGAGTCATTTAATTTATATTTTTATTAATACTCATGTATTTATTGAATCCTAATATAAAAATCTTTATTCTCTCCACAGCCTTCCAAGGACTATTCTTTTTAGTAACTTCACATTGCGTGATTTTTTATTATTTATTTTTTTTATTTCCTCTGCTATTTCATTCTCCCATCTCCTTGCTGTTCGTCCTTTCCTTCTATTTCTCGGAGGGTTCCATTTTCTCACCGTTTCAGGCAATCTTCCAGGAAGCATCCGACGTCATGTCCATACCATATTAACTTCTTCTTCATAACATGTTCTACACGCTTTCCGTAATTTCCATTTGCTTCCTTATATCTTCATTTCTTACGCGATCTGCTCTTGTTTTCTGGATATACCTCTTCCAGTAGCCCATCTCGACATTTAATATATCTGTAATTTGGCGAGGGGCCATGTTTCTGCACCATATGTGAGGATGCTTTCATTCAGTTATTGAAAAATCTCTTTCTTAATTTTTTTGCATAAGGTCTTGTCCACAAAGCCGGATGCAAGATGCGTGTTGCCTTCCAAGCCATTTAACATCTACTCTGAATTTCCTTTTTACATCCTCCTACCATATCTAGAATGGAGCCCAAATATTTGCATTCTCCTAATCGTTTACATTTTTCTCCTTCTATCCAGAGATCCTCCTCCTCATTCCCCTCTATAAGCATGTATTCGGTTTTGCCAAAAATTATCTTCATTTCCCAAGCTTTGTAACATCGCAAGAGCTTCCTTGTCACCAACATCAGGTATTTTAAATATTACATCTTAATATATATATATGATATACTTACTCTCTATGTTTTAAATATCTCTTTATTTTATTTTTTTCGTTTCACCCTCTTTGGGGTACGTTGAATCCATCACTTCACTGTGTGTTGTCCTTTCTTAAGTGCCCAGTACTTCTTCATTCTTTCTGATCTTCAATATCTCTTTATTCATATATGAACTATTTTATTTGAAATTAGTTTATATTTTGTTGTTCACTGTTTTTATTTATATATTTTGATTTATATACTACGTAACCAACATTGTCAGTATATTTATTACCTTTTTCTTATTATTTTTATCTTGTCTATGCAAACTTTTCCTTTTCTACGATCATCACTAGGTATTAAATTTTATGTTTTCATCTACTTTATTTCTTCTTACTTCTTCATACTTTTTCTCTTCTTTCTTTATATGCATTTCATTTTCATATCGCTTTTCCAATCTAAATATATCTATCAAGGCTTCAATGGAAACGTTAACTTGAATAAATTTGTTTTGGTTCGACTGATCCTTGAATCCATTACTTGGCATTACACTTTAAGCACGAGAACTGCTCAGACGAATACAGCTACAACGGCCTTCATTAACTCCAAATACGAAGCATTGAACCAGTTAGGAGAGATACGGTTTAGAATTTATCAGGGCCCTAATCGACCTAAGATAGCCAACACATTTCAGACCTTCAACCCCCCGGGGCTCGGCTCAGTGCACGAACCGCCATCAATTCCGCAGTATCTTGCCACCACGGTACTGTTAGCTCCCTCCAGCTCCGATTTTCACACACGATACCGAATATGTAAAGTTGTACCTCGTATGTTATGTCATGGTAAAGACCAGTTTCTTTCTGGGAGTCTTGTATAATTAGGATAATAAACTTAGTGTATGCAAAGTTGCAGGAATGAATAATAAATCCAAGCTGTGATCTTGTAATTTTTCAAGAAAATATTCATTGCACTCGCCACCTAATGGTTACTTTCCAAACTCATATATATTTGTCTCTTTTTGAAAATTATCTTGAAAATTAGAAAATTATATATTATTGCTAAACCATTCTAGAACTATGAAGATGATATGGTTTATATTTGATACAGATTGGTTAAGTAGTTTTCGTGGGTAGTGATAAAAAAATAAAAATGGCTTGTGCTATTATATAATAGTGGAGATTTCAGTTTTTTAGCCGTTGTTATGTTGAAATTGAAAACTTTATCTCATCTGTCATTCTATTATTATTAGCATCTTAAATAATGAATTAAATATAATTTATAATAGTAAGGGGATTAGCTCTGACTCTGAATTCCTAGCTCCTCTATAAAGTGGGTAGCCTTAATTGGGGTTAAAACCCGACGGTTGAGCGTGATTGCTGACCACATCGCCTTCTTGTATAACCGCTGATCACGAAACTATACTTCCTTATCAAGTACTTACATACATAATACCTCACTACATCCACCGTGAGTACTAGGCCTCCTTTGTTTATATTTTTTATAACACAGATATTAAAAATATTTGCTTACAGGTTAGTAGTTAACTCGTTTCAGTGGAATATGACTTACCCATTTCTTCACGAAACGACATAAGAGCATAAAATACCTAATTCATGTACCAACAAAAAAAAACACTAATTAAAATACATATATTTCAGCGAAAATTATTAAGATTGATAACTAACTTACCATGCTACGTTTCTAACAAGACATTGCACATTACCTTAATAATTTGAACTACAACAAATTACATCCACACTAATTATAAAAGTTATCATGATAAATTACATCGGCATACGAACGAACTTGTAAAAAAATATAGTTAGGAACACTTTATTCTCTGTATTTTTCTGTATACAGGTGTAATAAAGAAAGCAGATAAAAAAAAAAAAAATTATACTATCAAGAAAGTTTTTACAAATCTAATAGCTTTGGTCTCGTCGGACCATATGACATTTGACCAATCATTTTCAGTACACTGGGCATATTGTTTGGCAAATGCTAACATTTGTTTTTTTATTTCTATCTGCTAGCAATGGGTTTTTAACATTTTCCCTTCCTCACAAATCAGCTTGTCTCAAGACACGGCGTACTTATTTAGCGGTGATGTTGGTACTATCAAACCGTCCAAGCTACCGTTGTATTTGAGCGGTATTATCAACTTAGCATGAACGAATAATACCGCGCTTTACAGAATCTGAGGGTAAAGCTACGACCTACCAAGTTAATTGTTCGAGTGTTACTTTTAGTCCGTACTGAGTATCCGTATTTGATACTAGAAAAGAACGGTGAGAAACTCCATTTTGAAGCTGGTTTATGACTGCTTTCCGAATATTTTCTAATGTTGGTTACACTGTAGGAAAAAAAAAAGCGAAAACTGTAATTTAATATTTTGTATTTCATTCAGAATTGACACACAAAAAAGGTAAGAGGATTACAATAAAAGAGTAAACAAAGTAATAAAATATGTATTGACAAACAACATATCGTATTAGAACAAATTATTTATATTACTGCAAACATTTGATTTCGTAAATAAATACACAAATTTAAATAATTAAAAAAAAATCAGCACCAAAGGACGCAAAAACACATTTACACAAGCTAATTTAATAATCTTCATAAGAGTGAGGTAAAATTTTTGAAATGAGATCTCTAGATGGAGTTAATGCGACTGTTTAGTAATTTTTCTTACTTCAATCCTAATGGATCGGCAAAAGGTTAATAGGTCAGTTACAAACAGCTAACTGAGAAACTAATGTCGTTATTTACTTCGAGTGGGACAGAAAGTACGGGTTATCCTACAGGTTAGCAGGCTATTCTTGCCAGAGCGGTAAGGTCGATACTCGTTCCGTGAGTATCCCGAAATAACTGTAAACAACTCCGCTCTAATTCGGATCGGCACCGCAAAAACTTCGGAAAAGCCTGACACATTCATTTTGGCAGCGCGGTTTCTAACCAAAAATTAAGTAAACATCTCAAAATAATAAATAATTAATATCATTAATTCTTATAAATGAATTATTTTGAACTGGCTACAGTCTGCAGTTATGCAAAGTTCTGTTGCGACGGTGCCCTGAGGCCGACCACGCCTACGCACGACATCGCTTCCTCTTATTTCATATTTCATCCTTTATTATTTCAATTCTCCGGGGAAAGTTAACCGACTTCAGTTATATATTACATTACGAAAAAAAAAATACAATGCGGAACAAAAGCTGATTGCAAATTAAGACAATGATATTATATAGGTTGCCATTTGAGAAAGCTAAGTATAAAATACGTGCAGGCAATAAATATGAAAACTTATCTTCCCACTGATAGTTCGGCCTACTTCATGCCCTCAAGACAATCTTAAACGCTTTAGTAATTACGTGATCCAGGCAACTCATTCCGGAAACTATTTTAATCCCAAGCTGTTTACACATAAATAACTTCTTTGAACAATTTTAGTAAAGGCGTATAAAAAATTCAATAGAATCATTAAATAATCGTTAATAAGTTTGAAAATTATAAGGCCTCGATTAAAATCAATATTTGATAAATTTATTATTTTGTTTATTGTTTGAATAAGATTGTGTTGATTGACATAAATTCTTATAATCCTAATATATCTTAAACACTATAAAATCAAAATATTATTTTCAAAAAGCAAATCCTAATCTCATATTTCTCAAGCTTTAAGTAAGTTGGGTTCGTTGCGTACTTCACAGTGGCCCCAAACCTTGCCGTAGCAATCGTTCTAGGCGACAACCAGAGCAGAAAAATCACTGTCACTGGGACCGATGGGCATTAAAACTATACTATATATTGATTTCTTATCTGTTATGTTTTATTGTTTTTATTTTGTTATGAAATTATTATTTTCTGGATTAGGTAATTATTTTTTTTAATCCTAAAATTAGACTTCCAATTCAATGTTTGTCTTAAAATTATTTTTAAAAAAGAGGTGTTTGTATATGTATAATGCAATTATGCTTTGTAAATTATGTTTTACGTTTTAAATTACCATAATGTTTAGGAAACATTTTTTATCCTTCAGAATGATTGCAGCTAAAAGGAAAATTTCGTTATTGAAAGCATGATATTTTTTCAAAAATATTTTTTCTATTATCATTTAAAAATGGAACCCATAAAGAAATATTACAATAAATTTTAAAAAAAATAAATATTATACACAAAGAAAAATTCTTTTAATACATTAACATTTTTACTATAGAATAAAAATTATTTTGATGATTTGGACAATTTTTTTTAAATTATCTTATATAAGGGGAAAATGTTAACATTGAATAATCCTTACTTTTTATAAACTATCCTTTTTTTTTTTTTTTTTTTTTTTAATCGGCGCAACAACCCATTACTGGGTCCTGCCTCCTCAAGCAATTTCCGCCAGTTTAATCGGTTAAGTGCAGCTCCAACTCCAATCTCGTACTCCGAGCAGGGTTCTAGCATCTTCTTCCACACCATCCACCCATCGATGCTTAGGACGGCCTCTTGGCCGTGTTCCATGCAGGCGCTCATTCAGAAGTTTACTTGGGATCTCATCTGTCCCCATCCTTGCTTCATGGCCTGCCCAGCGGAGCCTACCAATCCTCACAATTTTGAAATCAGGTTCACCAATCAGTGAGTACACTTCCCTGTCCGTGCGTCTTCTCCAAGCTGAATCATCCTTTACTGGACCATAAATGCGTCTTAGCATCTTTCTCTCAAACGTTTGGAGATCCTTTTCATCTGACTTCGAAAAGGCCCAAGTTTCTGAGGCATAGGTTAGCACTGGTCAAATCAGGGTCGTGTGACTCTTTATCTCTGCCGAAACATCATTAATGGCACTGACCTGAGACCCGAGGTACACAAATTCCTCAACTCGTTCGAAAGAGTAATTACCAATTTCGACGGAACTATCGTTGGTACCTCCTTGTTAACCAGAAATCATATATTTGGTTTTGTTGGTATTAACAACAAATCCTAGCTTCCAGGCAGCATCATCAAGGGCAAGAGAGGCTTCCTCCACTGCAGCTTTTGATATCCCAATAATGTCGATATCATCAGCATATCCCAGAGTTTGTACCGAATGATTAAAGATGATTCCATTGGTCTGAACCTTTGATTCTCTTACAGCTTTTCCCAGACCGATATTGAAGAGAAGGCAGGCTAGAGGATCTCCCTGCCGAACTCCAATATGAGATCTGAATCCATCAGAAAGATCTCCCTGAATCTGCACCACACATTCGATATTGGTCGTAGTGAGTTTTACAAGACGCATGAGCTTGACTGGTACATTGAAGTCCTTCATTGCCTGATACAGTGCCTCACGTTGAATGCTATCAAAGGCAGATTTAAAATCAACGAAAAGATGGTGCGTCTGTATCTGGTATTCCCTTCCGCGCTCAAGGATGGTTCGTAGGGCGAAAATCTGGTCTGTTTTAGACCTGCATTTACGAAAGCCGCAATGATACCTCCCAAGAACTCTCTCAACATGAGGTAACAATCGTTGATACAATATGTTTGAGAAAATCTTGTAGGTATAAACTATCCTTATAGATATTTAAAACAAAAGCTGATAACGGATTTGAACTCACAACACCAAATAATGTTTCAATTATCATAAATGTTTTGTTTACTTATGTTCTTATCCTTTTTTTTAGGTTATACGTTAATCACTATTTCATAAAAAAAATCATATGTTATTTATTCTAATTCACAATGTGGGGCTAACGTAAAAAAGACCCAGTCGGTTTTTAATGTTTAGATTTTTTTTTTACCTAATACACTGTGTAATAGAAATTATAAGGGGAAAGAACCTTACATAATTTTTCAAAATAGAGTGATGAAATTAATGTTATACCACGTTTTATTTTTTTCTCAGTTCATAGGAGCAAACTCCCGAATATGTGTATATATTTTTCTAGTTGTAGTATCATCAAAAAGAGGTGGATCATGATTAGGCAACGGACATTTTGAAAGGTCCCATTGCAAGATAAAACTCTACCATAGTATTTGCAATGTCCACTTTATTCTATATACAAGGTGTTCTGGATGGTTAATTGTAAATTGTAGAATATATATTTGCGATAGATATATCCCATTATTATCCCATTCTGGCTAGAACAGGTGGGCAACCTGTAGGATAACCTGCCCTATACGTCCTAGTTGGAGGACATAACTTGGACATTAAGATCAAGCAAACAACTAAACCTTACTTTACAGAACCAACTTACAAAACATTCAGTTTCTAGCCGACATCACACTAAATCAACTTAATAACCACCCAATTAAAACATACTGAATAATGAAGCCATAGCCCAACTACATGCATGGCACGGGCAGAACTAAAGAAGACAGACACACGAGATAAGGCCATAAATTATATCTGTTGCTTTGGGCCAAGGTCTGAGGTGCTACTTTCTCCAGGGAACACACCCCGAACCCCAGCGGTCTCACCATGGTTCTTCCCCGTCTGGAGCGTTTGATGAGGAAACCTTCAAGAACAAGGGAACGCACTCAGCGGCGTAGGATAGCTAGGGCAATTGGTATTAGTGGAATCTCTATTTTTGAAGAATAATTTAACTTTACATTTTTTTTTTTTTTTTTTTTTATTAAAAAAAAAAAAAAAAAAAAAAAAAAAAAAAAAAAAAAAAAAAAAAAAAAAATATCAGATTTGGCTAATATTCGTATATTAACTTATTTTATAATATTTTTTTATTCCATTATAGTTATTTGTCAATTATAATTTAGTTTTTCTTTCCTAATATAATTCAACTTGTTTCATCGCTTTTTGACATGTATATGTCTTTTTTTGGCTGGGGGTCTTATAGTTTTTAGTTAGTTATATACAGTGTGTTTTTTCCCACTCAAAAGTTCAGCATTTTGACACTCTCTAGCTCCATTGGTGTTGATTGGATCAAAAATTTGACGAATGTTTCCTAATTAAAAATTAATGGAAAACCTGTTTGCTTCATAAAATTTGTCGCTAGGACCTACCGTTTAGGACTTATATTGGTTTAAATGAAAAAAAGTAACGTTTCGCCTACATTTCAGAAGTGTTGTGGCTTTTTAGACAGGCTTTAGCTTGTTAGTGTTGCTCGGATCGAAAATACGCCCAGAGATTCCTTATCAGAAGCAGTAGGTATAAAAGCAGGGGATTATAAATAGACGAATCCATGATCCATTATTTTTCCCAGTCAGGAAAATGTTGACTTTTTTTTTTTCTTTATTTCATACTGTTTACTACATTTAATTTAAAACATAAAGTAATGGAAAGTAAGGTTTTGTTTTGTATGAAGTTTTTTGTTTCAATAATTTGCAAAATTAGACAGATTATTACAATGATGTATTTATTCTGAACAGCTCTGTACTAGTGCACTATACTGACGAAGCGGGGCGTATCAATGAGCCCATTTAGAGAGAAGATATTCCAAGAGTACAGACATTGCAAAATCACAGCCAAGCAATTTAGCTTAAAATCATAAGAAAAGGCGTTAGACCATTCCTTTCATATTAGCCCCAGTGAGGTGATAAGTGATCATACTTCGAATAAGAATTGGCTATACAAGACTTATATACCTTCACCTGATTACCTGAGAATTTCCTCTTAAATGTAAAATGTATAACAGTAGTTTTACAAAAGCCCATATTTTTTAACGAATTTCCTTCCTACATCAAAATGTTAAATACATCGGGAATACCTTAAAACATTAGTAGCGCTAGGCAACGTCTTGTTGGAATCGTTTGTAGTGAATCCGTATGTATTTGCTAACTCTTGGTGTAAGTCAGTATGTAAAGGGGTGTTGGCAAAATAAAGAGAAGCTTGTATAATAAGTCTATGAGTTTTTGATTGAAAAGTCTGTAATCTTGTATGTGTCTTTTGCATTACCAAAAATCTGAGAACCGTAAGTCTGGACGGATTTTAGTAAATATGTATAAGTAGCAAGTTTCTGTTTTAGTGTTTGATAGGATTGTGATCTGAGTAGTGGGTAGAGTAGCCTAAGTCTTTGTTTTAAGGTTTGACGATTTTCTTTGTGAGCGGACCACAAGTCATTCTCTTAGGTCAATCCTAGGCAATTTACATGGTTTTTCTGTGGAGTATTGTCAAAGTACACAGGACGGCAAGTTTGAATGTTAGTATGAATGTGATGTGCTGGTATTTTTCATAGTTCAATTTTGTCTTCCATTCTTTGAATCAATCCTGTACTTTGTATAGGTAATGTAGAAAATTCTATTAAATTACAAATCGTTTTTCACATCAAACCGGTATCTTAATTACGAAACCACATTTTTCCAAACTTGCAACTAATAGGTGCCACAAAATCAGATAAAAATTATGAAAAACAAACAGCATTGCACTTATCTGATCTTGGGCGCCCTAATATGATGAGAGAAAGATATCAACATTGGTTCGACCTTCCAACGCGGGTGTGGTCAACTGGTTTGCCAAATCAGCGAAATATTTGGCAAATTATTTACACATTACAACATCATTTACATTAATAATTTTAATGAATGTGTCAGTTTGTAATCGATTGTAATAATTTTTTACTACGACTGACGCAAACGATCTGACAGGTCTACAAGTCAAGTGCTCGCCCTATCGAACACAAGTTTTTCTCGAAGATAGCTTTAATTGGTTATAAATCGATATGTAATCAATTAATTAAATGATATTGGTTAAAAGCATTATTTGTTTAACAGGTGAATCAACTGAACTTCAGATAATCATAATTACAAAAAAAGGCATTAAAGCATACAGAATTTTTTTTTTTTTTTTAATTTTACTTTATACGTAAGATAAATCTCTCTTACGTATAACGTGAAGAGCGTCCTTCAGTAATTATTGAAGGTCATCTAAAGACAACGATAATGTACATTTTTGCGTTAACACACAGAATCAAAATTATCAACATTTTAAGGCGATTTCAAGATCCAAGATCAATTTCTTAATACTGTAACTGAGTTTACTTATTCTTTCATCCATTTTTGACATGGATATCTCAATAACTATCTAAGATCTAATGGAGAAACATTTTTGTTATATAACACTTGTTAAGTTTGAGGGCTTTTCTGACACGCTTTAGTTTATTAGTTATAGATAGGCATTGGTTATAGGTTTTAGATAGGCATTGGTTATAGCTTATAGATAGGCATTGGCTATAGTTTATAGATAGCCATTGGTTATAGGTTATAGATAGGCATTGGTTATAGGTTATAGACAGGCATTGGTTATAGGTTATAGATAGGCATTGGTTATAGCTTATAGATAGGCATTGGCTATAGTTTATAGATAGCCATTGGTTATAGGTTATAGATAGGCATTGGTTATAGGTTATAGACAGGCATTGGTTATAGGTTATAGATAGGCATTGGTTATAGCTTATAGATAGGCATTGGCTATAGTTTATAGATAGCCATTGGTTATAGGTTATAGATAGGCATTGGTTATAGGTTATAGACAGGCATTGGTTATAGGTTATAGATAGGCATTGGTTATAGGTTATAGATAGCCATTGGTTATAGGTTATAGATAGGCATTGGTTATAGTTTATAGATAGGCATATCCATGATCTATTATTTTTCCCAATGTTTTTTTTTAATTTCATAAAAAAAAGTTGAGAGAAAGTAGGGGGTATTTTCTCTCAACTTTGTTTATTTCGAATAGTGATTAATTTTTAATTTAACTAAAATTGAAAGAATTTGATATTTTTAATATTAATTAGTAAATTGAGAACATCAGTAGATTATAAAAAGACATATTCATATTATATTGTCTTTCCCAGTCAGGGTGAAATTGAGTTTTCATTTTTTTCATTATTTCAATTACGATTTGAGTTCTATTTTTTTATGATAACTATTACTATATATAAGCCATAATTAAATTATATAAAATAACAATTGTAACTATGAAATATCTTTAATTTATAAGACATTACAGAGAACTCTATCTTGTTCTTCGAACTCGTAATGCTTTGTAATTAACTTCTCATGGTAAAAACATTCCTCGAACAAAACCTTGCATGATGGTCTCAATATAGCAGTATCTCTGGATCCATATTAGTAAGAGATGACAGGATAAGTTCAGGAAATAAATAGTTCTCTGTATTTGAGCGAAAATAGCTACAGTAGGTATAAAAAAAAAGTATGCTTACCTGCACTTTTGGTAGGGGATAACATTTAAAACATGCTAAAAAATTGAATTTTGAAGTATTTTTTTTTTTAATTTTTAATTTTTAAAAATTTATAATTAAAAAAACAAAACAATAAATATGGAGTTTGGCTCTTATTACTTTCTTATTTTCAAGCCCCTCAAATACAATATTTGAAAGATTCTATCTTACATTTTAATCTTTTTTTTGTATAATAAGTATGCTTGTAACCAGAAAACATTTATTGACAACTGTCTTAATTTAAGCTTAGATGATATAAAATCAATGTTACATATTCACCTTTATGTTAATATTTCCTCAGATTTATTGATAGTTATAATTATTTTGTTAAAAAAAAAAAAGTTTTAAAATTTAAATTATTTATGAGAGAAAGCCTTATTTATTCAATCTCATAAGAAATAATTTTTAGAACTTGTTTCTTTTAGAACAAAGCCTTTTTATGTTTTTCTTTAGAAATAAAAACGAAAAATTTACTCGATAAGAATTATTGATGTAAGATATGTATATATTATTTTTTTTTTTTTTTTTTTTACTTTTAGGATTTGGAAGGATCCAGCGGCGCTTTTACCTAAAAACGACCCACAATTATTTGAAGGGACGCGGTCAATAGAGATGGAATATCTAAAAGAACTTCAGGACACTCCACCGTTCAGAGGATACAGGAGATACGGAAGGGAGCTAGAGATCTTCTACCATTTCTTGTCCAGGTGCAAGGTAGGACCACCGGATCCCGAGACGGGCAAGTGCAAGTGGACCTGGATCGGAAAACCGATGGTGGAGACCTTCGGGCCGCCCAATGTCCTCACTCTTGAAATGGCTAGGGAGTTCGCCCAGACTCACGAAGAGGTTGAAAAAGCCATCGATGAAATTGGTACTATCGTTGAAGACAAGAAACTACTTGAGGATGAACAAAGGGAGTCATTAAAGAAAAGAATAGAGAAGCAGAAAATCAAAATACTTATGAAGAAGTTGGAAGAACTTCGGAGGAAGAGATTAGACAGGCGGTGGAGGCAGAGATGTTTCAGGAAGCGATACTAACAACAACAAATAATACGAAATATATTATTAAAAAAAAAAAAAATAAAAAAAAAAAATTTGTTATTTTGTCTTATTAAATAGGTATAATAGTGTGGATCTTAGTTAGTAAAAGTGCTATTTCGTGCCCATGATTTTATGATTTTATTTTGTCCATGTAATAAATTTCCTTCCATTCTGGCTAGAAAATGTTGGTAAGCTGTAAGAAAAAACCCTTCTTGCCTTATTTGGAAGAATTATAGTGTTAAAATTGCACTAGGGATGACCCTTTTGTTCATTCAGTATTCATGTAATAAACTCCAATTATCAGGGCTTATTTTTATAAGTTGCAACCCGGTTAAAAGCTGAAAATTTATCCTTGATGTCATCTGCCAATATCTTAGCTTGCATTACATTGCATATCTTGCAAGTCATTACTTATTAACTAAATTTCATTGGGAGCTTATAATACGGATAATTATAACAATACATATCATGAATCCTTACACTGTTTCATTAAAAAAGAATACATATGTTTGTTTTTTTTTGTTATTATATGAAATTATTTGCATTATTATCAGATAAATTGAGGCTACTATAATATATTCATAACCATAACCTGTAAACTTATTTGTTCTTAGTGAGAACAACTTGAATATATCAAGCATGATTTACCAAAATTGCATGCATACCTCTTTGAATTCTGCCTTGTTTATTTATGTCAATCAATATAGCAAGAATTCATTAAACCATTCAACAGCCTATAATCGAATATGAAACTAATGATAAAAAATAGGAACAAAATGGCAGCAAATAAACCAATGATCCTTCGCATCCAATCTTGGATCAGACCCAATCATTCACTCTTCTGAATCCTTACCTTTACTTCCATACATAAAATGGCAAATAAATGCAATGGAAATCTGCTAGCTCAGAATATTGAAAGATTGAAAACATAGGGCAGGTTTGTAACACCACTATCTGAACGATTCTTTAAAAAAATCCTGCAGAATCAATTCAGGGAAGGAGAAAAGTTCAGATGGTTTTGCCACCATCTCATGGCGAGCCTAGATAAAATGCCAGAATGACATGCAACTCGCGAAGTGAAGTGGAAGACGAGGCCGGGGGGAGCCCCAAATATCCTGGGATGAAGGAATGTTAGAGGCATTCTAGAGAAGGGAATTTAAACTAAAGCATGAGAAAAGGACTGGTACAGGAGGGCACAAAAAACATATAACCTAGTGATAAAAAGTTTGGTATTGGAAAATACCCACTAAGTAGTAAAAGAATTTTTCCAACATATTATGTATAAAAATGTTGTCATATGCAAAATAGATAGATAAATATTTTTATAGATTACATTTTAATGCTTTGATAATCAAGAAAAAACAATCTATAATTTATAATAGCCTGGCTACTAATTTCTGAAAGGAATTAGTTGTGCTTACATAATCAAACATTTTTCTATCAGAAAAAAAAATGTTTCTTTTCTTCTAAAATTTTTACTTGGCCTATAACTCAAAATTAAAAATCATTTTATTTAGGGACATTACAAAATCTTTAAGTAGGCTAGATTCCACTTATATTTTAAAGCTTCATATAAAATGGAGAAGAAAAAAAATCATTCACACAACATATTTGTTATGTGATTTGTTTGTTAAATTCAATTGATCATATTGTATCGTTGTTTAATATGTGAATAGATAAGTGGCCTTCTGCAGAGAGAGATTTATATTATTTTTTCCACTTAACTTTTATTTATTCAATTTTTGAAATATGAAGTTATTATTACTACATCATGTTCATTTATAAAATATAGAAGTGATGGGGTATGTGTGTGTGTGTGTGTGTGTGTGTGTGTGAGAGAGAGAGAGAGAGAGAGAGAGAGAGAGAGAGAGAGAGAGAGAGAGAGAGAGAGAGAGAGAGAGAGAGAGAGAGAGAGAGAGAGAGAGAGAGAGAGAGAGAGAGAGAGAGAGAGAGAGAGAGAGAGAGAGAGAGAGAGAGAGAGAGAGAGAGAGAGAGAGAGAGAGAGAGAGAGAGAGAGAGAGAGAGAGAGAGAGAGAGAGAGAGAGAGAGAGAGAGAGAGAGAGAGAGAGAGAGAGAGAGAGAGAGAGAGAGAGAGAGAGAGAGAGAGAGAGAGAGAGAGAGAGAGAGAGAGAGAGAGAGAGAGAGAGAGAGAGAGAGAATTATGTATAGCAAAGATTTTTACATGTACATAAAGTTTACATAAAGTTTATTAAATTATATATATATATATATATATATATATATATATATATATATATATATATATATATATATATATATATATATATTTTATCATCAATTCTTCACCTAATGGATATTATTTTTTTTTTTTTTTATTTTATTAAAATTTTTTTTTCTTAAGGTTGGGTATAACAAACATTTTCATTTAAGTAGTATTTTATATTTTTCACTATTAGAACATTAAATTTTGATAACATGTACTAAAACAATAACTGTAAATATCACATATCATTTATTGCTTCCTACTGGATAATTAAAACATTTAAGTTCCATTTTTCCTGTTCACCAGCCATTTAAATCTCTGGTAAACAATTTTTTTTCCTACATATTATATCTGTATCTTTAGTAGCAACTCATGCCAATAAAACATAAATTTTGTAAATTTATTTTCTGCAATATTGATATGCATCAAAAGAAAAAAATATCTGCAAAAGCTGAAAGAATACCTATGCTGGAAATACCAGGAAAAAAAGAAGCAACCTCGAATGAATTTTTTATCTGTTTAAGATTTTAATAAAATAAGTGCAATAGTAGCTGTAAAACTAATTTGGTGATGAAATACTAAAAGGAAATATAGAATAAATAACCCAGACAGTTAAAGGTTAAGATCTATTCTGAGAAAATTGCTGAATATTAGATGCGTTTAGAGAGATAAAAATTCTGTAAACCCAATAAATAAAGATAAAATTTAAAGAATTCACTATAGTTTTTCATAGATACAAGCTGGAAGCAATAAATAAATAATATTTATTTCCATCCAAGCATATACCCGCTGTGTAAAAACAATAAAATTGTGGTTCATAGCCTCATTTTTTATGTCAGATTCCATTAAAAAAATTGGATTGTTTCTCAAAAATTTTTTATATTACAAAACATTAGAACTATATATTATTATATGGTAATTTTAATGTTTCTAACAATTAGTTTCATAAAATAAATACAAATATTATGTATTTTAGATTTTGGCATGAACTTAATTGTTCAATTTCTTTAAGTTCCTGAATAACTTTTAATACAAATACTTTCTATTTTTACGATAACTCATGGCTCATTAAAGATAAACAATACATTGTAAAATGATCTTGCTTCTGCGATTCCTAGTACTTCTTAAAAATAGAGTGCGAACAACTGGCTTGAGTTATAGATATTAATGATATATCAGCCAACTATGATTTTTTTTTTTTTTTTTTTTTTTTTTTTTTTTCGCACTACTGAAAAAAAAGTTATTGAAGCATATATAATTAAATTACTTAAATCCTAAGACAGAGTCTGCCTAGCCACTGGTTTGTGTATCCTGAATGTCTATTTATTTTTATCTGTTTTCAATTAGCATTGGTCAGGGCATAGTATTTTAACAAACCTTTTTTTGACAGATCCTGGTTACCAGTGGTTTTATAAACCCTTTGTGTTTTAATAGAAGAGAGGTGTCTTTTTCAGCTTAAAATATACTTTTAAAAAAATAGTAAAGATTTTTCAACTAAATAATTATTGTAATAATTTATGGTTAAAGATTAAATAATGAACCATTCTTTAATTATATTTGTTATAACCTTATATTTCAGTTTTTAAACTCCTTCATGATTCTTGATCCATCCATTAATTGTGACATGTATTAAAAAAAAAAAGAAAACTGTTTCTGTTTTTTAAATACAAAAATTTAAAAATTAAAAGTCAAACATAAAAATTTGTAAACTTATTGAATATAATAATATATGTAATACAAAATATAAATTGAAAATAATTGGATGCAAATATAAAAATAATGTTAAATTTATGAAATTGTCCTAGAAATAAATGTGTATCTTATATCTATGAGAATTTAAATTCTAGTTTCATATGTTTTCTTAACAATACGGTTGGAGATGTTGGCCAGACTGTAAAAGAAACCATAGGTAACCTCTCATGTTGATTTTTGTGGTAGATTAAGCCGTGCTATTGTTAATCAGTGAAATACATTCAAAACGTTATAATTCTTCATTTTTGCCAAGTATATTTCACATATTGAATATAAAGGTAAGCATTATTTCCACAAAAACTTAAAACATCATAAGTTCCAAATAATTTCTTTAACGGTATTTTATTCTTTAATAAAATTCTTTTTCTGTTTTAGAGAAATTTTTATAATCAATTTCTATTTTTAGAGTTATTATCATTGTCCAGTGCATCGCATTGTTTTAAATTAGATGTGTAATGGATGAATCAACATTTCAAAATTTACTTTATGTTATAAAATGGGTAAATAACTTAAAATTGGTAATTTTTGTACAACTATTTTTGTATTTGAAAGATAAACTCGTTTTATCTAGTGTGATTTAGTATGCGCATCTAAAATAAAACTAGAATTCTGATAGGTTTAAAATACAGTTAATACAATCTTTAATCAGTTAACACTAATCTTTGGTTTCTATGTCTGATTTTTGACGTAATGTAGTAAAAAATGTTTGCAGAGAGTTTTTAAGTTTGATAAAAATGCTTTATGGGGAGTTTTTAAAAAAAGAAAAAGGTAGATCATTACAATTAAAGCCGTGTTATTTCAGCAAGTCACAGTTGCGATTTTTTTCAAAAATAAATATTATTGATCTTTACTGAACCTTCACTAGTTGAACAAATCATTATTACAATTGATTAGATTTTATTATCCCATCCAAGTATCTGATGAATTACGGTAATATGACTTTTCTTAAAAATTATTTAACCTTGGTAAATGTTTTGCGATTTTCACAGATTCAACGAATGCCTTCACAAGCGTTGCTAGGTAACCGAATTGTTTAAAAACTAGATTTTATTTATTTGATTAATATTTTAGGTGTCGTGCACAACAGACACTAGATTTTACAGTTATCACTTTTTGTCTGTTTGTAGTTTGTCTATATAACTTTGCGAATCAATATTTTTTTTTTTTAAATGTATTAAATGTCGTTTTTAATAAACAAAGTATTTTGGTAATGTTCTTAAAATTATTTTCAAATATTCGGTGGATTAGCTCAGGTTATTTTTGTAGCCATATGTTGTGTTTTTAACGATTTATGTGGGTTGTTAATTGTCATATGAAAGTCTAAAGGACTGCAAGTATTTGAAAATAATCCATCTAATACTGTTGCTAGCAGTATAAGAACAAACGTAGCGGAATCTTGGAATTGAGTCCGTTTCATTAGAGTATGTACTGGAGCCATGATGGCTTTGACTAGGAATTTTTGATTGCCTGAAGTTTTTTTTTTTCCATTTTCAGTAAAGCATAGATAAGAAGAATGCCCACTGAAGATTACAAAGAAGCCGACGAGAATGAGGACGAGGATTTGTCGAGAAGACCGATTCCGCTCTACCAGATCCTACCGACTCCTATTCGAAAGAGGATTAAGGCCCTGAAAAAACTCCAGTTCCAGACCATTCAACTGGAAGCCAAGTTCTTCTGCGATGTCCACAAGCTCGAAGGCAAGTATAGCAAGGCGTTCGCTCAGTTGTATCAGAAGAGGGAGAGCATTGTCAAAGGTACTCTGGAACCGACGGATGAAGACTGTGATTTCAACGAAGGGTACGATACACCAGACGACGAAGAACCTGTCATCAAAGAGCTCAGAAGTAAGCTTACTATCACAAAGCTTGTCGAAGACGGAGCCACGGGTATTCCTGAATTCTGGCTCACAGTGTTCAAAAATATTGACATCTTGAACGACATGATACAGTCTCATGACGAACCGATCCTCCGCCATCTGATTGACATTACCTCCACGCTGCGTGATGATGAACGCATGGGCTTTGTCCTTCACTTCCACTTTTCTCAGAACCCTTACTTTAGTAATACTGTACTTACCAAGGAGTATCAGATGAAGTGTGCCCCAGATCCAGAGAGCCCCTGGACCTTTGAGGGCCCTGAAATAATCGGAGCTTCCGGATGCACCATCAACTGGAATAAGGGGATGAACGTGACAGTAAAGACGGTCCAAAAGCGTCAGAAGCACAAATCTGGTGGAGCCGTGAGGACCATCATTAAGACTGTCCAGAATTCTTCCTTCTTCAACTTCTTCACCCCGCCGACAGTCCAAGAAGACCAGGAAGGTACAGAAGAGATACAAGAGATGTTGGAGAACGACTACGAAATTGGTAGCTTCATCAGAGAAAAGATAATCCCTCACGCGGTGCTTTACTACACCGGAGAGGCTGTGGACATCGAAACTGAAGAGGAAATGGACGAAGATGAAGAGGGTCGTGACAATGAAGACGATTCCGAAGAAGGGGAGTCGCAGGGGAAGCAGGACTCGGAGGAAGGCAGCGCAGAAGGGGAAACTGATGATGAGTAGCCAACCAATTATAGCCAAACCAAATTGGAATATCTATTACAATAAACTGTAGTACTGTAGTCTCATATATTTTTTTCCTCATCACTTCTAATCACTGTTTTCTAAAATCTTTCTTTTTGCTCTGGCTCTTTTATACTCTTATTTATTTTATTATGAAATTACAAAAAAGTATTTCATTTTAATTCTATAATTTTTAGTTTCACTAATTAAAAAGTATTTTACTTTTTATTATCAATTTTAAGTATTTACATAGGAAACAAAAAGTAATTTCTTTGTTAACCTTACATTTATCTTTGAAAAAGAATATCAGTGTACCCTTCACAGAAAGTATTATAAATCAGTTACATAATTATGTAACATCTATTTCTCATGGTGTGATTATAAACCTCATATTAAATGTTATTGGAAATTTCAGTTTTAATTGTTTGGACTAAAATCCAGTCACTATTTATGAATATTAAACTTAAAATTTGCTTAATATGTCTTTACATGAATATGTTTTTAATATTTATCAGTATTCAATATATAGTATTATAATAAGAATATAATATATATATATATATATATATATATATATATATATATATATATATATATATATATATATATACTATTAAATAAAAGGACAAGCCATTTTTTGTTTGTGATCACTAACCTCGAAAACTACTAAACCAATCAGTACTAAATTGAAAACTGCATAGTCTTTATAGTTCAAAGAAGGTTTAAAAATAATAAAATTTACATTATTAAATAAAATTCTTGTTCAAAAAGGGATAAATATGTCGCGCGCCGTGAAGTTTTAAAATAGACAGATAGGTGGGGATCGCTATTCAAGAAAGGTTTCAAAGATATGGTGTTTTATAGAGCTAAAAATTAATAACAAAATTTTCTTAATTCAATTACATTGTTAAAAGCTATAAATATGTTATATGACGTATGGATCCCAGTGAAGCTTAAAATTGGAGCGATACATGGCCAGCCAGCGCTGTACTGCTACAGAGTTGGCAATTGCAAACTTATTGAACTAATTTTTACTAAATTTAAACTACATTATTTTTATAGTTTTAGAAAGGTTTCCAACAGTAAAGTTTTCAATAATAAAAATTTAAATGTACAATGTTGAGTGGCTGAAACGTGATTTGCCACACTGTCATAAACTTTTATGACTAGAAATTAAAATCCAACCAGATGAAATGAATATAATTACGAATTAAAATTATTACACAATAAAGATGTGGTTGCTTTGTTTTTTTTTATTCTTTGCATAAAAATATGATTCATGAGTTTTTTATTGTAAGCACTGATAATGAAATTCATTATATGCAAGTTTCTTAATAGTCTCTGCTCATCTGGATTAGCAACTCAAACATTTAAATTAAAAAATTGTATGTCTAATTACGTTTTTACGTAACTTCAACCACCTAATCAGTGCAATTTTTACCAGGTTAAAAATTACTGCTATGCGTGATAATTTCAATGAGGAAATAATGCTTATTAATTGCATGCTACAATACATGATTTTTATCGATAAATAAATAAAACTTCAATTATTAGTTTATCCAAGTTCTTTAACTATGGGAGCGAGGGAGGGAGGGAGGGAGGAATGCTAGTTAATTATATTTATAGTTATAGCCGCCAATGAGCATTAGGAGCCGAGAAAAAAAAAAAATGTAAATCACGTTTTATTTATTTTCTCAGCTGTCAGTCAAGATAGAGAAATGATTCTTTCATTTTTAATTGCAGTTATGTATGCTATTTGATATAAAAATACTTAAGTTATGCTGAAGACACCACCCGGCTTGAGGTTGCTCAAAAACTCTAAAAAAGTGACAAAATTCCAAGGAAATCCGTTATAAATCAGTGGACATTTTTTTTTCATGAACAACTGGCCTCAAATCTTAATGCACCATAAAACCCTTATATGTGAAATTTTATCAAAATCAAAAAATATTGATTTTTTAACCCTTTCGAGGAGGTTAAAATTTTGAAGTTGAGATTTCATCAACAATTTCTAACGGCCAAAACAACTGCTGCGTTCAACCGATTGCAATAGTAATAGCATCACTAGAATCAGCATACATTCTGATTTTTATCGATGTATATAACATTGGAATTACTCCAGATTTCAGTGTAGAAAAACTGATGTGAATGAAAAACTCCGAGGTCTGCTATAACTTGAGATATATCAATAAGGGGAAACCCTGCAACCTCCAGATTTAAACTAAACTATGCAGTTTTACGGTTTCTATATGACCTTAAAATTTGGTTTTAATCGGTGGCGAAATGTGTGAGATAGCGCAAATTATTATTTTATTTTTTTTCAGAAATTGACAGCATTATCCTTCTAAAATTAAACAACATTTTAAAGGTAAAAAAAAATTATTTTTGATTTCGACAAAATTTAGTTTCTACATGTTTCTTGAGATGAGGAATATGAAAATAATATCAGTTTTTATTTTAAAAATTTTCCTCACCGATATTTTTATTTCAAATTGCATTGAAACCCTAAGACTGTTGAATAATCTCAAATTAATATCAGATTTTGGTTAAGAAATAAAACTTCCCTTACTTATATTTTTTTAAAATGGTCTTATTTGAAATTTATTGTGTAAAAATTAAAATAATAATAGAAATATCATTTTTAAACGTCTTATTTATATAATATAGGTGCGGAAAATTTTTAAACAAAAAACTGATATTATTTTCAAATTCCTCATCTCAAAAAAAAAGTAGAAACTAAATTTTGCCTAAACCTTGTTTCTGCCACTCAACATTATACATTTCAATTTTTACCGTTATAAATTTTACTATTGCTAAATCTTCCTAGAATTATGAAAATGATATATAATATATAGATATATGTATATATAATAGTTAGAATTTGGTAGAGAGGGGTTCAGTAGTATTACTGTTGTAAACTTTATTGTGGAACAGTGCTAACCACGTGTCGGTCGATCTTCAAACTTCTTTGGGATTCACATGTCGCACCGCATATTTAAATCTTTTTTATTAATTTAATTGAATTTAAGTAAATGCTATCAATTCCAAGATCGTAATTATATAGTTCACACTGATGATAGTTATCACCGGAAAATATTTCAGATAATAATAGATCAGATTAGATAAATTATGTTTTTGTTTTATTTTTCTAATTTCTTTATTCTTTATTGAAATGAACTTATTCAAAAAATAATTTCTTATTTATAAAATAAACTAAATGAAAAATTGATAATAACTAAATAATCAATAATCAATAATCAATAACCAATAATCACGAAGATCTGTTGCTTTATTTATTATTACAACTGCTGCTATTATTTTTGTAATATTATTATTGTATTGTTAACATTATTAATTAGGTATGAACTATTAAGAATTAGTAAAAAGAAGTGTTGTTTTTTTTGACATAGATATGTGTTTAGGCTGAGGGTTTATATTTTTCTGGTGTAAATTTTTTTTCTCATTGAAAAATGTAACATTTTGACACGCTCTAGCTGTGTTGGTGTTTCTCGGATCGAAAATTCGTTTCTGCCTCTCAAGATTGTACATTTAAATAATTATTATTATAATAAACTTTAATAATAGTAACCTTTTTAGAATTATGAAAATGTTATACCTAAAATCAGATGCAGTTCGTTTCAATTATTTTCCCATAGTAAACTCTGCTGCAGAATGACGGTCGATTTTTTAACTGCACTGGGATCCACGTATCGCACCACATTTTTATAGAATTTTTAAAAACAATTTAATCGAAAATAATTAAATTTTATCAAAAATTTCTATCTCTATGTGACAACGTATATTTGTAACCTCTCTCGAATGGCGTTCGCCACCTGTCGGTAGAATATCAAACTTCACTATTATTGCATCAAACTTATTATTGCTAAAACTTCCTTGGACTATGAAGGTGATGTGGTTAAAATGGCTTGTTCTTTTACATAATAGTATTGAATAGTAGTTAATAATTATATAGTTCTTAGCGCAAGGAAGTTAGATAGAATGTGGGAAAGCACAGCACATACCAAATTAAGCCGAAAGGTTGTGAGTCATTTTGTCCATGAGGGATAGACGTGAATAGGTACCTATAAACCTTCGATAGATATACAATTAGTTTTTATTTAATTTTTTTTTCCAAGTTATTTTAATTCATTTTTTAACGTGCCCTAGAGGTGTAGCTAATGTTACTTCATTACGAACTTTTGCAGGCCAGAAAAAACTTGATTGTTTTGTTGATAAGGGCCACTGTCAGTATTGATTGGTAAAAGGTTAGTTTTAGGTTTCAGGTAGTTACTCAAGAAGGAGTCCGTATCCAAAATACTGTTTACTTAATACCAAAAATTACGGCACAGTACTTTGCATCTTGTGTATTACATCTATATTAGTAGAATGTTAAAATATTTATTTATTTATCCCTTACTGCGCTTTACAATGTTGCTGTATTGTTCATTTGAATTAAAGAATTTTTTTTTTTTTGTTTTATGTATATTTTAGCTAAAGGTACGTTCCTGTTTAATGTTTGTTTTGAAATGTATCATGGCACGTTTATTATTTTGAGAAGGTTTAAACATTGAAGGGTTTCTATTTTTCTTTTGTTTAATTTGTTTTGCTGTTCTCAAAAGTTCTACTACGTCCGTCCAGATTTTAGAATAGCGTTGTAGAAAAGCTTAGAAAATATTATTTTACCGGCGAAGTTATAGTTCGTGGATCGTGTTATGGGGTACCTATCTGGTTTTGTCACTCCATTTAGGGTCCTAAAATCTCCACGGCAACGCCAAGAACCGTCCAGTTCTGTTCCATGTGTAATGGTGATGCCCAAGGGCTTTGTGACAATCGGACGATGCTATCTTCCTTCAGCCGCTTAAGTTTGGCTGCTGCCAATTTCTCAGGTGACAACCTCCGGACTCTTGCGTACACTGGGGGATCCTCGGTCTCGATCCAATGTCCTGTGGTGATTAATGTTGATCGTTTGTCTCTTTGTGTGTCGAGATCCCTTAGCACTGTTTTCACAAATTCTGTTATTGACGTGGCACAGCCCGCACACCTAGGATGTTGTGGGTCTCAGCTCACCAGTAGAATATAAGTCCGTACCCGCTTTTATGAGTTGTCGATTTTGCAGATCCACAATGAGGCTATGTGCTGTTAGTAGGTCAGCCCTGATTATAGCAATGTCGACATCAGCCACTACAAACAGTTGGAAGACCTAAACTTAGTTTCATTGTTTCCTGTCCGTAGGCGTATTATTAGTAGTTATTAGTAGGTGAAATATTGCCGAATTAGGTGCTACTAACTGAATTTTATTGTTCTTAATCAATGTGTGCTGTTCAGCCGAATTTTTTGGAATAATTGAGAGCGTTATACCGGTGTCATTAAAAAACAGAATATTCGTAGTAGGATCTGTAATAAATAGTTGAAGTGCTGGTATGAGGCAATTGTAGGGCTTCTGCGCAACCGCCGATGTTAGTTTCCTAGAGGCTTGAAATCACTATGTGGTTTGCATGTTTTTGCTCGTTTACCAGAGTTAAAATGGTACCAACAATATCCTCCACGCTCCGTTGGAACTTCTGGGGAGCGATCTGCTTGTCTGAAATTTGACCTGCTTCGTGACGTACTTCGGGAACGAAACCAGTGGCATCATAAATGTAAATAAATCACTAATAATATTTTCAAACAAAAATAAAATTAGGGAATAATTGATAGGGTGGCTGATAAATAATCTTTCATATTTCATTAAATATAAAAAAACACTAGCTTTTATTTCACCACTAGAATATAATTAAAATCTATAATCTATAAAAAAAAAAAAAAATAATAATACTTTGAAACAACAAAATATTATTCATAGAGTTACCCTACAGGTGCAGATGGGATATGTCCAGAGGTGTAGGCACTACATAAGTGGTAAAGGTTCACATCCGAACTGGTAGGAAGTGGCATTGGATATCCTTAGCCATTGTCGTCGTGTCCACTCTGTAATACGCGCCAGTGCGAACAACACGCACGTGCGCTTCTCTTTGGCCCTAGTTCCTCTTGCGCATTGTTCATCGCAGATCACGGATATGGGTAGTTACCTCAGTCTTTGTGCCACCATAACATTGTCAAAAGCAGTTCTGCTTGTATCTAACGGCTTGTATATACTTTACAGATATTTTATCTATGTCTATTTTGTATTTTTTTAAGATCTTTTGAAGTCATAGTTACTTCATAGAAGAATTTGTTTCATCATCAAATAGAAATCGGCCATTTGCTAATTTTTTTTGTTAAGTGGTTCTACTTTTAGACCAATAGCATATCATGGATAAAAATTGAAGACGAATTCATAAGAAAAAATATAATTTCTATTGCATCATATAATATTAGAAATTTCAATATATAATTTCAAATATGTGTTATTTATAATTTAAGTAGGTATTTTGTTTTTTTCATGTTCAATCTCATTTTGTGAAATTTGAAAGTATACATATAAAGAAAGCTTAAAACCAACTAATAATAACAATATTTTTTTATCTATTATCTAAAGTAAACCAAGTTATATAATATTATACATATCTTAAATTTATATATGTTAAATAAATTATTTATTTTATATGTTTTATATAGAAAACCTAAAATATCTATATTTCGTTAGATAATTATATAAATAGTTATAAACTGGTCAACAAATTGAAAAAAAACAAACATTAAATATATATGTTTAGTAAGGTTCTTGAGGTTCATTATTGACTGAACCTCAAGAACCTTACTAAAAATTTAATTGTAACAGTCAAGAAATTTATCCATATTAAATGTATATATATAAATATAAGAATTTATCAGATAATTCTCTAAAATGTATTTATTGATAAATAAAATGAATATTTTGATTGCTTTTTTACTTAATTCAATCAATTGCTTGATTTGTTCTAAAAATAGATATTGGTGACAGCTCCTAATAATCATCAATCAGATCTTCTTGAATATTCCTAATATCTACCTTTAAAAGTATATTTTCATTTTATCGTGAGTTTCAACTGAATTTTCAAAAATTCACGTGAACCTTGTTAGTAGAAAATAAGATGGCCCTCTCCACGGCCGTCACTTAACGACATTAGCTGCCTACCCTATGACTAGAATCAATTACGTAGTCTTACCAACCTCTCTCTAGAGTTCTTTAACTTAAATTTGTCCTACCGTAGAACTCAGAGCATACAAAACATTAACACCTTTATTCACAATCAGGTGATTACCCTGAACATAAGGAGGAAGACGACCTCCAGTAACACAAGGATCGGGCAGGTCTGCATCTCATCGAGCCAGGATCTTCCCAATGGGAGGACACCCTTCTCCTTCCCCCTATCCAGAAGGGTGACCGCAACCTCCTTCCGTTGATTGACCAGAGCCATTGCCAAAGGGGTAGCGCCGAAGATGTTTTTCGCCTCCAGATCTGAGCCGTGATCCAGAAGCCATCGTACCGCGGTAGCCTGTCCAAAGAATGCAGCCTTGTGGAGAGGAGTGTCCCCACTCTCTGTAACAGCAAATACGTCTGCTCCATAGTCCAAAAGTATTCTCATTACTTCAACTTTCCCGGACGCTGCGGCGTAGTGCAGCGGTGTCTGTCGAGTGTCCCTGTACTGAGTACTGGAGTTGTAGAGGATGTCCCTGGTCCTGAGGTCTGGGTCCTGCCCTCTCTGCAGCAGCTGCCTCACAACTTCAAGCTGACCCTCTCCTGCCGCCTCGTGCAGTTTGGTCTCTCCGTTGGAGTTGCACAGCCTCAGGTCTGCCAGGTGTTCGGTCTTCGTGGTGAAGTCTCTTACTTTCAATTCACGAAGTACATCATGCTTGTTTCTCTGTCGATCTTTATGTAATCTGCCTAATACGTCCGGGTCACTTTTTAAATTGAAATCTCGGTATTCGATGTTCCCTGAAAGTATGTCGATAGTCTCCTCATTGATAATGCCGCCATTTGAACGCAATATTTCTACTTCTTGGTTTTGAAAATACATTTCAGCCAGTATCGTGCTCCCCAAAAGAAGAACTCCAATCTGTAACAATTTGATTTTCTTTAAATATTTAATTTAAAAATGTGATTCATAGTTCAGAAATTATTATACTTAAAATTAATGTAATCGAAAAATAAAATTTAATTTAATTGGATTTTTATAAAAAAATAATTTAAATTTTCTCTAATTCTAACAAAATTCTCATGTTTCTACTATAACTATTTACAGCAAATACACAACTAGAAGTTAAATTTTATTTTGAGTAATAATTGATGTTTTATTTAACAGCAATTTTGCATTAAAGAAAGCATACAAAAAGGACAAAATAAATTTATGAGATATCCGAATATGATACAATTCTAGTTTTATTTCCTGATATTATGAAAATGAATTGGTAAAGTTTCCAGTCCCGGAAAGCCCTGCATATTATTGACCGAGAGAGAGAAACATTCAGTCCGAACGTCCACTACAACTTTTTTGTTTGTCGTTTAGTGTAGCCTTTCCATTTTTTAATTGAAAACTGGAAATTTTAATCGTGTGAGCTAAATTGGTGTACAAGTAATAATCGTTGAGATTCTAGGAATAAATGCGATGTCTTTAGCCGCTGTTCCAGTGAGCATTATATTCTCAATGTTATTTCCACGCGAAGCTGCAATTTATTTTTAACCTGCTACTATTGCATAGATTAATTTCAAAACAGAATCACAAAATTTCAAACTACACTGGGATCCACATGTCGCACCACATATTCATCTCTATAATATAAATTCAATTGAAAATAAATACATTTTATTATCCACTTCGAATTCTATGTAACACCGTACATTTGTAATCTCTCATGTAGAAAGGCACTCGCCACCTATTTGTCAGTTTATGTTATCCACATATTACCACTTTTTTTAGGTGGTCAGTTAAGTTAACTTAACTGAAAAACAGTTGGTTTTTTTATTTTTAAACCTTCCTGGTTTACTACTTTCCTTGCTTTTTTTTTAAAAGTAGTATCCGATGATTTTTCGAGAATAGAATCCTGCAAATTCGTTGGAATGAGATCTGAAGTTCGGGAGCAAGAGCATGTTTACAATTAGATGTTTGGAAATACAACGAAAAAGAGATTTGTGGCTTCAGCAAACAGGATAAACTTACTTTAAAAAGGTCATAAGCTTGAAATAAGAAACGATTCCTCAATAAAGTTTTTCACTCTCGTTCCTATTCTTACTTATTGATATAAAATGGAATGATCCTTTTACAATTCATTAAAGGTTCTCTGCGTTTTCATAGTTTTTAAATAAAATTAAATGCCTCCATCATACATTGACGTTCTTCTCTAAATCGCATTTGCAGTATGAGAAGTAGTGGCAAACAAAAACCCTTGAAGGTTTCAGGTAATTGCTACTGATGGACCAAGTCATGAAATGTTTGAATTTATTACAGTAATAAAATTAACGTAATTATTCATTTGCATATTGTGGATTTATGGATCCATAAAACCATCCAAATTACTCATTGTCCTCTTTGAGGCAAATTATAATATTTACGATTAAAAAAAAAAAAAAAAATTTATGCATTTATGTATGTGCGTTTAAATCAAATTGTTAAAAAAAATTTTTTTGAAAGTTTATATATTTTAATTTTTGACAACTTAGATACCTATCCACAATTTATGATCAGTTATTTTTAGAGTAGGTGCCAGCCAAGAAGTGCATTTTAATCCTGCCTTTGCAACAAACTTTCGAATGGCATGAGACAGCAGTATGGCGGTGACGAAATAGTGAGGGATCTTTACATTTACCATTTTTTTTTTTTTTTTTTTTTTTTCGATATCTGTTTGTTTTGTTTGACACCGACTCAAAAAATAACTGATCATAAATTGTGAATAGGTACAGAAGTATCGATAATTTCGTTGATTGTCATTTAATTCTCTTTGTTTAGAAGTCATTAAAATATTTTTTTTTTTTTACTTTTTAGTTCAAGTTTATCTTGAAGTCGGTTTCTGTTTTTTTCAAAAATTTATTTTAATTTTTCAATTTTTAATCGTCAGTGAGTGTTTTTTGGTTTATTCATTCAACTCTCGATTACCCACTTTATTTATTTATTTCCCTTCCTTGCCTCTCGGCTACACGCATTTTGCAGAGATGACAAGATAGCCATCACTGTTGGTTTTAACAGTTTAACACAATTATTTCAACATAACTTTTCAATTCCAATTCTGAAGTAACTACAGTTCGACTTATTGAACAACGACTTATCGAGGTTATCATTCGACTTATCTTCATGTAAAGGGGAAAAATTAACACACAATTCGAGTTGAAACATTACGTATATTTTTCCCTAATATGTATATGTATGTTATTTGTACACACATATAAAGTCATTGAAGTATAAAATTAAATACCCGGAACCAGTTAATCATACAACTTTCAAAACTAATGAACTGCGTTTTTTTCTGGTTGTACCTTAAAGTAGAATTACCCTCTTACTCCTGTGGCGGTTTTTAATTTATTTTTTAGAATGTTTAAAATAGAACTGTGAGGAATTCCAAATACACTAGCAATAACCGCCCGATATCTTTCTCCTTTCTCCAATTCGAGAATCAGTTTTAACTTTTCTTTAATTAAAAGAATTTTTAACTTTCGCGGAGACATTGTAAAACCACTCCAGTGAATAAGCAATAAGCGACTAGTGTACCTATGAACTGAAAAGGTAAACAACGACAGAAAACAGAAAAACAAACAACCCATAAAATTCTTTGAATGTGTGTTTAAATTATAAAGGTGATCACTTCCAATAGCCACTTCATAGAGCTGGAAGTACTGAAACCACCACTTTTGACCCCTATTTTCAGTTTGACTTATTTACACAACGTTTTAAGTTTTTTGCCTGAAATCGACTCATTGAGGTGAAATTTACCGAGATACGCGCTTGCGACCTTAGATTCTGTTCGATTTATTTAAGAATTCGGCTTATCTAATGCGATACATTGAGAGTTCACTGTATATGTAAATTAATAACTCAGATTTATTTACTATGGAGAAATATGTTTATATTGGAAGATTATATAACAGTGATTTATTATTAATTGTGTTTTTATTGTTTCTTAAAAAGCGCTAATTTGATTTCAATAAAATTTTTATGATACCACCTATGAAGTATGCCCTACCGATAAAAAAAAAATAATCATCAAAATCAATTCATAATTGACGGAGTAATCACGTAACAAATATCCAAAAAAAAAAAAAAAAAAAAAAAAAAAAAAAAAAAAAAAAAAAAAAAAAAAAAAAAAAAAAAAAAAAAAAAAAAAAAAAAAAAAAAAAAAAAAAAAAAAAAAAAAAAAAAAAAACAGACGAATTGAGTAACTCCTTCTTTTTGAAGTCGGTTGAAAATAGTATATATTTATTTGTTAATATTATGCAGTGATTAGGAGCTGGTTAACCTGATTTAGCAAGATATCAATCATCTTTACATGTGGAGGTGTCAGTGTGTGTCCCCCCTCCTCGTGACTACCACGCAGCGCGCTAAAAATATATTTTGGAGAAAGATTCTCCGGTTGTTAATTTGGTGTTTTTCTACAGATGTGAATGTAAAATAATTTTTTTTTTAATATAGTACAATAATTAAAGAATATCTACTTTATACGCAATTGAATCAATACAAACTATGAAATTGATAATAAAAATTATATCATAGATTTATCAAGCAACATTAATACAATATATTTTTCATCTATTTACAATATTCTATGAAGCCTTCTCTTAATAGCTCCAGCGATCCTACAGGGAACTCCTATCCACTGGTTATGTTCACAATGATAATATAGCAGTACCTATACATATCCGACCTACCTTCTCTTCCTTCAGTTGAAAGATCGTTTTACGCAGATGAAACCGCCATTTACACTAGTTCCTACAGGATAGATACAATAGAAAAAAGATTAAAATCACTATACTCCAAATTCAATAAATATTACAAAAAATGGAAAATACAAATAAACGAACATAAAACTGCAGCAATAATATTTACAAAAAGAAAGCTTAAAATAGTAGATCGTATCATCCTAAATAAAATTCGAATCCCTTGGGCACAAACTGTTACCTACCTAGGTCTTGAATTAGATAAACGGTTAACTTTCACATCTCTTATTAGTAATAAATGCAGTAAAGCCAAAAAACTTATCAGTAAAATGTCACCATATTTCCGAAGAAAATCCCCTCTATCAACTCGCAACAAAATCATTTTATATAAATCAGTCATTCGACCATTACTTACATACACCTCTCCGGTATGGAGCTACACATGTGACTCCAATTACAAAAAATTAGAAAGAATTCAAAACCAATGCTTGAGAATCATTAACGACTACCCAAGATACACAAAAATAACTGACAGGCTGCACGACCTAGATTTTCAAACAATTAAACAGTTTATTTACACCCAGACTCAGAACTTTTTCAACTCAACAATAAACTCAATGAATCCCATAATACAAGCAATAAGCAAATATAACAAGCTAACCTTAAGAAGATACGTACACAAACGAACTAGACACATATTACTAGAATAAAATTTATTTAATAGGACATTCTTGAATTTATTAGTTTTAGTTAAATTTTAATTTAGCAACTCAAGTATTGTAAGAGATAATTTATTAAATAGCAATTAATTTTAACGCCCAAAACTTTTGCATATTTTCCATTTATTTATTTTATCACTTTGTTTTATTTTATTTTTTTTCTTAGTAGGTTTTTTTTATTTGTCAGTTTTTCCTACAGTTTAAAAAATTTATTCGAAGTTTAATTTATACTGAACGAAAATGTTGTGTGAATTGTTTTATTAGCAAAACATGTATTTATACAAATATGTTACAAAATTGTAAATTGTTAAATTCCGTAAAATAAAGGTCTTTTATATATATATATATATATATATATATATATATATATATATATATATATATATATATATATATATATATATTTAATATAGCAGTTAAAGAAGGTTTCCGTTCCCAAGTACTAGTTTTTTTTTTGTTTTGTTTTTCTTGGCATATTTTTTGCTATGTTAATCTTTAGTAATTCAATTTTTAAACTTGGTTCATAGATCTTACCAAATAAACATGTATCCACCCTCTCCGTGGATTATATAGCATTTATAGTTCAGTTTATGGATATTTCTCTATTAGGAATTTGTCAATTTCACGGTTGGACTATCTCGAAACCCGTAATATTATGAATTACTGTGTATGATATATGGAAAAAACTTTTCAAAAAAGTAGGGATTTTTTTTATTTATTTTTTTATTTTTTTTTTTATCCTAAGCAGATTTATTATCTTGTGAAAGGAAATACACTGTAAAGTTAATTGTAAGACCGACGCTTAAAATATAAGGGGGTAATTTTTTCATGTGCTCACTCGATTGCCATCTGTTCTTTATTAAGGAAGGATATAAAATTTGAAATAAATTAAATTATAAAAGAAAAATTTGGAATGTAAAAATTAAACAAATAACATTATAATGAATAAAAAGAAAATGACGAATTACAATTAAAAAAAAAACATTGCAAATAAAAAAGTTACATTTGCTTTACTCATGACGGTCACAAAAGTTTTGGTGGATGAAGGGCAAACATTTTAAGTGATTTATGTTTAAGATTTAACATTTTTTTTTTTTCCTTATCCCTTTTTTTCATTTCAAATATTCAGATTTTGCTACATAAGACTTCTGCACATAAAAGCTTCATTCATAGATTGTATTTTTTTTTTTTAATGTAGCATAACCCCTTCATCTACCAAACCCTTCAATTATAATTTACACGCATAAAATTACTCGCTCAGAGATGGAATTAATAGGTTGATATTCAATTAATATTTTGGTAAAAGTGGTTAATAAAAAAACAGAATGATAGAAATGGTTCTGACGTTGTTCACACCTTGATAAATGGTATCAATATAGTATCGTTTAGCTAAAGAAAGATTCGTAATTCTGATGTTTGGAAGCGATAATAAACGAATTAAGGGATTTTTAAAATAATTGGTTACCCTACATTCTTAAGATTTCTCTAAGAAGGAATATTATCATTAAGAATTTTATGTGGTCTGAATTTCTTAAAACTTTTTTCAACAAATTTAACAAGAAACTCCACATTCTTTCTGTATGAGTTAAGAGGAAGGTTTTCAAGTGTTCTCGTAACTCTTGTAGTAGACGGCTACGTCATAGTGATCGGTCACAGTTTATTTCACTGAGTCATATTCCTGTACATTACCGAATATATATCATCACTGTACCATTCGATAACAGCTGCTCCAGGAAATGCAATAGGTATTTGTTTTCGTCGATATAGGAATCAGGAAAACAAAGCGAATAGATGGTGGAAATAGTCTGAGTTCTATGAATAACGAGAAATAAAAATACTAATGATGCTGCCCATCTTAAATGGAAAATGGAAAAATACATACCATTAATATATCAATGATAACTGGATTAAAAGTCTAAAGAGCAGCTTTCCTAGCACGTAGGACAACGAATGAAAAACAACATAATCAGAATTATCCGTAATCAATAGTTACAAAATTGGATACTAGTTTCGAAGTTAAAGAACAGAATAAAACATATTACGGACAGAATATAACAAAGTACACGGATGTATACATAATATATTTTATATTATGGGTTTACTCACCGACACATTCAGCGTAAACTATATGCTTAGGCTTGGTTTCATCGTTTGAAAAAAAGAAGAAAGGAACGAGATTATCGGAAGTCGAATAGGAAAATGGTCCAGGTGATAGCGAACTTTAGTAGCTACATTGTTTAAGTTCCTACAACGAATTAGTTATTGTTACAGAATATAAAAAATAAATAAAAAAAATAAATAAAAAAAAAATAAAATAAATAAAAAAAAGCTTTTACAAAACAATGCCTGATTCAACAAAAGAAGGCTGAAGAGAAGCTGGTTAAGAGATCTCTTAAGATAAATCTAAAAAAAACAAAACAAGACTTGATTAGATACCGATGGGTGCTGAACTTCCACATGCCTGCCTGACATGCCATTTGTACAGTTTAATATCCCATCCACTAATTTTCGTAGTTTGAGCGACAGGTGTGGGCAGAAGTAATATGTATAACCAAAAATTCAATTTCTATAGATCAATATGTCTATCTATAATCTATTGCTTTCCCCAATTTACAATTAAAAGATTCAAATTACTTAAATCGATAGTTTTTATTTTATTTTTATTTTTTATTTTTTTCATAACTCCGTTTTCTTTTTATATTAATCTTATTTAAAGTTTTGCATATTCTCCTCAAACTGCTTTCCAGCATTTTAAGGAGTCATAGTTTGTTTGCATAATTTTGTCATCAATTAATATAGTTTAATTAACAATTAGATGATGGGATTCAGCGTTTATTTATGTGTATACGCCTTACACACTAAAAGAACATTATGAGTAGTTTAAAAGTTATTAATTGACCAAAACCAGCTTCCAGCGTTGGTCCAATATCCAGATTTTTTATTTTTATTTAATAGTTTTTCTACTAAACTATCTTTGGGTAAAAGATTCTATAAAAATTCTATGCTTCAATTGTCAAATGACTTGTTTGTCAGATGAAAACAAAATGGGAATTTTTTTATTTTTTTTATTGCATATGCTTAGATTTTTTCTCTGTCTATTTTTAATAACCAGCCCCATATCAAGCGTGCTGTGTGGTGCTGAAAAATGGCCTCTTGAGCTCCGCAGGCACTACTTGCTATTAAAATTCTTAGGGCGCCTTAGGTCGAACAAAGATTTTTTCGAATTAAGTAGATATAAAATACCTCACCGAATTTATCCTTATCCACTTCTATCAGACCTATTCCAGATTCCATATATCTACTTAGCTCATCCCTATTCTATGCCCCCATGGAAAACAATCAATGCCTCCTTCGACTTCTCACTTTTCTCGTACAATAAAATTACTTATCCGCAAGATTTTATACAAAAACTTTTTTTTTAAGTCTAAATCAAAATATAAAGATTTCCTTTTTGTTTATACCAATGCCTCCAAAGAAAAAAGAGACAACATTTTCCGGAACGACAGTTCGATATTGCCTTCCTAAACTATATTCGGTTTTCTCAAGTGAATTATTTGCTATCCAATCAGCACTTGATATAGTTAAATGTTAGGTAGCAACAGAATAGTAATTTGTACAGACTCTTTCTCGGCTTTAAAAAACTTACAAAACTCACACCATTCTAACAATCCAATTTCCATCACAATAATAGAACAGCTGCGTACAAAAAATAAACTTATACACTTTCTTTGGGTACCCAGTCATGTTGTAATACCTGGGAATGAATTGGCTGATGCCGCTCCTAAAGAGGCGAGAAATATGTTTCCTGTACCCAACTTACCGATTGTCCTCAGCGACCACCAAATATATATTAAACAGAAGTGCAAGGCTGCATGGATTTATTATTGGAGCAGGGTTCCGGATACTAATAAACTAAAACTGATCTGCCCTAATGCTCAACCATGGCCACTGCCGGGCACACAAGACTCACCCACCAGCACCTACTTCAAGGTACGTCACAGCCCATTTCACCCCGCTCACTCACCCATGTCCCTACTTCAAGTGGACCAGCCCATGTGTTCAAGGTTTCATGTCCCCCCTATCAGTGGACCACATATTTAGTGCGGTGTACACTCCACTGCTGGAACATCCCTCTTCAACAAAGACCTAGGTACTATACTCAAAAACCATCAAACAGATGTTCTGAAGTTCCTCAGGGATTGCAGGATCTTTAGTACCATTTAGATAAACTGGAATTTGGTGCCTCTGGCCATGTTGCAGTGCACGGCACCTTAAGGCTAAATATACCCCTTTCAGTCAAGCGTTGGAAACAGTAGAATTTATTTCCGCAATTTCTCCGTAACGGAATGTCCAATTTTCAATCTGTAAAATTCGTTGGGTATTTGATAAACACAGAATTCACGCTACGAAGCGTTTTTTTCTATAAATTCAATAATTAAGAAAATAGAACGTAAAAATAGGTGTTAAATATATATTTTAAAAAATATGAGGTTATAGTCAGTTGTAGAAACGTTTTCTGAAACGAATGACACATTCCAACTAATTATAACATGCATATTACGATCGTAATGTGAAAAATACGAATTTTGTTTACAACCGGATGGAATTGCGTGCGTCACCGGCTGAAACGGTCTCTTCCTTACCGAAATGTCTCTCCCATAGGTATTCCTCGATTTGTGAAGAACCCAAAGAAAAATTGTATGATTTTTTTCTTGTTATTATTATTTTTTTTATGTGTTGTTAGATTCATGCTATTAACAATTTCTCATTTTAAGTAAAAAAGTAAGTAAGAATAAGGCTATTAAAATAAATTCGAATTGACAAAAGCTGAATTCAAGTGTAATATATATTTTGATAAATTTATTAAATATTTTATTTGTCCATTTATTACCAAATAAAAAAAAAGACATTTTGTATATGCAATCCTTATCTTATTGCGGTATCTATAGGAAACATTGGCCCTTTTCACTGACTAATTATTAGGAACAAACAGAACCAGCTACAATAATTTGTAAACTTTTATTTTCACTTGAAGCGTTTGAGGGTCCAACAAGTTGAATGTCAACCATAGTAATTAAAATATATTAAAAAACAAACAAACAACTTTTACTATAATGTGTTGTACACAACTTTGATGATCCGAAAATCTGAAAAATCATGAATTGATAATAGCTGCATAGTTAACTTATAGTTGTGATAAATATGTCTTTTTATAAAGTCAATAAAGGAGTTATTGTCTATTTATTTTCAAATAGAGAAAAGATTTTGTTTATTTACTGCAGGAAGTCTAACACTAGACCCTTTTTACCGGTAATGTATTTGGGACAAATATTATAAAATATTCCGAATAAATTCCATAAGTTACCTAGCCGATAGATACCTATGTAATTATATATGAATTTACACATATAAATACATATGTAAATTTATTACCTTGTACCTAATATAAATTTATGTAGCATGTCGGTATATGAAGTCAATCCGATAGTACAGAAACCAGGTAAAAGATATTCCGGAAAACCCAATGACAATTGAAAATATTTCCTGTCCAGAACAAATTGTATTTCCGTTCAATTTCTATAGTTGTAAAGATACAGCATAACAAAGAAGAACAATCTATTGGACGTGGAGATTTTTATATAAATAGTTTTAAATCGAAAAAGAATCTCTGCGTATCTGCTAGACGAAGAAAACCTGAACTGAAAAGAAGAGCTGATAATGAAAAAGGGTTCGTACCCATATAATATTTACTGTGATGTAGTTTGAAAACATAGTGTTGTTTCGCTGAGTTGTTCAAATTCAACTTTGAAAATCAATAATTTTACATTAGTTGACTGTAAAAATCTTAAATAAAATTAAATAATGGCTGATAAATAAAATCAGTTTTATAACTGGCTCCTTGGAAATGTTTTAGAATTACCGTAATATAAGGTAATTTCATTGGTCCCAAGTCTCGTGGATATGTAATTTTTCCATAGCGTATACCATAATAATTAAAACATAACCGGGAAAAGTAATTTTAAAATGTAATTTCCTACTATTGTTTGGATATAGGTGCCCACAAAACGGTTTATTCTTTTATATTTGTATGATTTGATTTATTTGGTTGTAAATACAAGTAGTGGAAATCAATTGAAGAACGTGATTTTTTTTTTCTGATTTCTCATGGCCACATCACATTGTGGGGTTCGTTATTTTTTCTTAGCAAAATATAAAAAATATATCAATAATTTGTATGAAATCGGGTAAAAAAGCTCATGAGTTGACATTATTACAGATGCCAGGACTATAGCGGTAGTCAACATGAATCAGATAATAATAATCCATAAATGAAATTTATATTTTTTAAAAACTAGTTGGTTCATTTTGTGGTTTTCAAATTTCAGTGATCCTTATTGTAACTACACTCATTTCATATACTGCAGGTGGGAAATCCCAACACTGGGGGTATATTGATTTTTACAAAACAGGGGTCTTAGGCCTAAAGAGGCCAACTTTTCCCTCGATTGGTGACAGGTATATGGAGTACAACAAAACATAATAAAATGAAAACGAAACTTCAAAAGGGGCGCTGCGGTGAAATTTCCCACCGGAGATATACGAAATGAATGTAGTGATAAACCAAAAAGGACCACCCAGTTCTATGATATATAAATAATATTTGGAGTTTTAATTGAGTTTTGAAGTAGGCTATTAGTCCAGTCAAATGGTTTTGAAATAAGGCTTGAAGTGGAAAGTTTATAGGTAATTTTTTTTTATGGCTTACTTTATATTGTTTGGGGTGCTGAACACGAATCTGAAGTTTTCCAACAAAATTTCCACCGGCAAATATGAGAAAAAATAGAAAAAAAGTAAGAAAGTTTTAATTTTTTTCATTATTTGGCTTGTAACTTGCAAAGAAAACATTTTAAGCAAAATACCTTTCTACATTAAAATAAAGAGGAGAAAATGACCTACAATTTATGTCCTTATGTTTTTTTTGTCATACGTAAGGTATCCAAAAAGGAATTTAGCCAACTGGGGGCCAGACCCACTTCTCCGCAAAAATATGTTTGTCATACTTTTTTGTCAATAACTCCGAAACTATTCCTCTGATTAAAAATTACTTTTTTTCATCTTAAAGATGATGAAATGTACTATTTGACTCTTTATATGAAGTTTTAGTCGAGTCTCTTGAATAAACATGCAGAAACGCTAAAAAAATCCGTACTGTTGTAAACTCCACGTTTTTTTGCACATTTGTCACAATAACTCCGAAACTATTCGTCCGATTAAAAATTACTTTTTTTCATCATAAAGATGATAAAATGTACTTTTGGATTCTTTATATGAAGTTTTAATCGAGTATCTTGAATAAACATGCCAAAACGCTAAAAAAAAAACCTGCACTGTTGTAAAATCCACGTTTTTCTGCACATTTGTCACTATAACTCCGAAGCTATTAGTCCAACTCAAAATTTCATTTTTTTATCTAAAAAATGGTAAAATTTACTATTGGAATCTATATATAAAGTTTCAATCGGGTTCCTTGAAATACACATGCCAGAACGCTAAAGATCCCGTACTTTTATGATATCCACGTTTTTTGGCACATTTTTCGCAGTAACTCCGAAACTACTTGTTCGATTCAAAATTTCCTTTTTATATCTAAAAGGTGGTCAAATTTGCTATTGGACTATATATATAAAGTTTCAATCGGGTCCCTTGAAATACACATGCCAGAACGCTAAAGATCCCGTACTTTTATGATATCCACGTTTTTTTGGCACATTTTTCGCAGTAACTCCGAAACTACTTGTTCGATTCAAAATTTCCTTTTTATATCTAAAAGGTGGTCAAATTTGCTATTGGACTATATATATAAAGTTTCAATCGAGTCCCTCGAAATACACATGCCAGAACGCTAAAGGTCTCGTACTTTTATGAAACCCACGTTTTTTGTCACATTTTTCACTATAACTCCGAAACTATTTGTTCGAATCAAAATTTCATTTTTTATCTAAAACCGGGGTAAATTTAATACAAGATCGTGTATATGTAATTTTTTTTTAAATGCCGTTAAAACACCCACGCCAGCCCACTGAACATGTCATAATTGTCATATTTTTCCAAAATATACATATTCAGCATGCTAGCGTGGGTGTTTCACGGGATTTAATATAAATTACATTTATAATATATAAAAGAAAGTTTAGATGAAAAAATGAAATTTTGATTCGAACAAGTAGTTTCGGAGTTACTGCGAAAAATGTGCCAAAAAAACGTGGATTATACAACAATACGGGCTTTTTAGCGTGCTTTTAATGGACATTATTAGAACTTCATATTTAATATTCTAATAGTAAATTTAACCATCTTTAAGATGAAAAAAAGTAAGTTTTAATCGGACAAATAGATTCGGAGTTATTGACAGAAAAGTACGACAAATATATTTTTGCAGAGAAGTGGGACTGGCACCAGTTGACATAATTCCTTGTGGATACCTTACGTCTGACAAAAAAAACTTAGGGACATAAATTGTAGGTCATTTTCTCATTTTATAATAGAACAGTATTTTGGTTAAAATGATTACTTTGCAAGTTACAAGCAAAATAATAAAAAACATTAAAGCTTTTTTACTTTTTTCTAATTTTTCTCATATTTGCCGATGGAAATTTTGTTGGAAAACTTTAGATTCGTGTTCAGCACCCCCAAAAATATAAAGCAAGACATAAAAAAAAACAATTACCCATAAACTTTCTAGTTCAAAATACCTTTTTACTGGACTATATGTAAAACATCTATTGGATAAAATGCAGTTGTTACCAGGCAACGGTTTGATGAATGGAGCAGTAAAAAAAAACACTAGGTTTTTAGTAAGTATAAATCTCACACTTTGCAATTTTTCAATACTTTTTCTTGGTGGCGTATTAGATAGTTTTATTAAACAAAACATTTTTTTTTTTTTTAATACAATTTTTTATTCATTGAAATATTCTTATAAAATTAAAACCAAAATTTATAACTTAAAATAAATATAAAAAAAAAAAAAAAAAGTGATATGATGTTCAATAAATCATAAGGAAGAAAAAAGCTTTGAACCTTACTGTAAACTAAGTTTTTCTCAATTCCTACCGAACCCTCATTCATCAGGTTCCAAAGAATATAAGAATCCAGGGCATCTGTGGTATTGGAAATCAGTAAGGAATTATATGCAGTTGGTTCAGTAGCTGAAAATTTCAACTAAATGTGGAAAACTAAACACATGTTTTGCTCCTAATGATTACTTTACACTTTGACTTCCGTTATTCGAATATATTAATCAGTGAAATAAATTCCTCTTGAACAATGCCAAAATATTTGTTTAGGGTATTTTTAATTACATAAAGTATTCATATGTTAACTCGTTATTTGTTCCAAATATCATTTTTTGTTGGTTTATTATTTTTAATATCTCCTGGGTTTAAAAATGTTTATAAATTTCATAGATAATCTAACTATGCTTTAAAAAGAGTTTTTTTAAGTTTTTTTTTTTTCTTTTTATAAACTACAGAAGAACATATATAGTTATTTTGAAATTTGCACACAGGTTCATTTTTTAAAATATTATTTATATTCTTAAATGTACATTAAATTTTGTTGGCCTCTATTCTGGCGGTTTTTTCACTATTGGGGAGACGTTAGATCGGTAGCTGACTGGGAGCTGGGTCCTCACAGCCCTTCCCCACAGCAGGTAGCTTACTAATCTAATCACCCGCTATTGTTGAATCGTATTTTTCATATTACGATCAACCTATGTAACCGAAAATGAATCTGTTTACATAAATGTGTTCAATTGACTTATGACTAACTGACTATAACCAGCTTTTTTAAAAAAAATCAATAGTTCGCCAAATAATTTTTTTAAATTCTAAAATAATTGACAAAAAAAAAATCGGAAAACGTAGCGTGAATTTAATGGGGTTTTTATTACCAAATCCGTTTACAGATCTAATATTGATGAATCTGTTCACAAATGAGAGCGAAAATAAATTTGCCCCAAAAGTGCTGCCATCTCTTGAAAAAATATCTTACTGAAAATCGGGATGTTTAGCCTTAAAATAAATAAATAAATAAAATATTTATATACCGACATAACTTTTGATAGAAACCTACAAACGTTGATACAAACGCTATTTTATATTGCGTATTATTTGTTGGCAATTAAAAAAGGCTCTTGTTCTGGTGATACCATTAACATTATAAGAGGCAAAAACAATAGCAAGATAAAATTAATTATGATATTTAAAACTATGAAAGCTTGAGTGTACTGATAATAAAACAATTTTGATAGTAAAATAGATGTTTCACTTGCAATTAATATAACGATCAGACCATCAATGTTTAGTGTAATTAGTATTGTATTCACAAAATGTTTTGTTTAAAATTCAATACTATTTGTTTAAATATAAGCACTAAGCACTTCCCTCTAATTATTTTTATTTTATATTATTATATTCTGTTTATCTATGTGCATTTATAAATAACCATTACTGTTGCTACAACATTACTGAAACCGCAAGCAGTTAAAGATAATTCATAGTTATAACTAATATGTCAGAGACCTACACGTGCAGCAAAAATGTTTAGTCTTAACGGAAAATAATTTTCAGATAAGGTATTAAAATGTAGAAGGGCACACATTCATTATTTTTGTTTATGTACGTTGTTTGTGTATGAATTTCTTTTTGTTTTTTAGTACATTGAAATATTTACATAAAGTTTAGTTAAATAACGAAATCTAAAAGACTATTATATTTCTTTCAGACTTTTATATATAAAAAAAATTCTTTTTATTTAATTTGATAGTAAAATTGCTTATTTATACGTGGTATATATTTTTTTCAACTTCAGATACGCTCTAAAAAATTATTTCCTACTTCACACAAATGGGGAATACCAGCGCAAATATTACTTGTTAAAAATTAATGACTCGCTTTTACAGACAATTGTATCATAAGTGTGAGTCATATATATATATACATATAACTATTGTATGTATTATAGTTATATGATCATATTTTTGTTCTCTTTCAATGTAGCTCCTTGTCAGGACCATTTCTAAGTGCATTTTAGCATCTTCTATGATATGAAATACTGAAATAGTGTTTTTGTCTGTAATAAAAATAACTCCCTACCATTTTGCATTGTTTTATCCTGTTTTAAACTATTTTGTGACTTTTTGAAAAAGGCATATTTACATTATATTTACACCCCTTTCATGATGCTGTTTAGAAAGCTTTTTGTAGATCGTCGTTTTTGAAATGAAATAATTGATGCTAATCATTGTTTTGCCTCTTCGCATTTAAGAAACTTGTTATAGTTTTAGACACAAATCTAGAATTTTTCAAATTGAAAGTAACTTTAAATCAACAACAAACAGAGTGCCCATATTTACACATTTTCCTCTACTAATGAAGACTTAGAAGAAAAAAAAAATAAAATAAAATAAATAAATATATATATAATCTATGGCTAATGTCAGCACTACTACAATACAATAATTAAGCATGCACCATTCCGAAGATGTACCTTTTCAGTCCTTGATCACTTTATGTGAACAAATATACATTATATTGGGAGTTGGAATTAATTTTAAAGGGTTTTTTTTTCGATTTTTGAGCATTTATTTAAAAAAATGGATTGCAATCCATTGTCCATCGCTAGCGACTACTTTTTCCCATCTTTCTGGCAATTTACGGAGACCAGCTCGGAATAAGGCTTCTTTTGAGGCTATCTATGAATCCACCCATTTTTTGCAATCTTCATAAGAAGTGAACCGCTGGTCAGTCAGGTCGTGTGCCATGCTCCGAAACAAGTAGTAGTCAGAAGGGGCAATGTCTGGAGAATACGGCGGGTGGGATAGGACCTCCCATTTAAGCGTTTCCAGGTATGTTTTGACCGGTTTAGCAACATGTGGCCGAGCGTTGTCATGTTGCAAGATTACCTTGTCGTGCCTTTCCCCAAATAGCGGCCGTTGTTCCTTCAGTGCACGGCTCAAACGCATCAACTGAGTTCGGTAGAGGTCTCCCGTGATCGTTTCATTCGGTTTCAGCAGCTCATAATAGACCACGCCCATCACCTCCGAAACCAGTACTCACAAGTGGAAATCGATGGAGCATAGTACCCATAAGCCTCGCAAACTAACCGATGGGCTTCAGCTGCTTGTTTCTTCAAATGAAAGCAGAAAAGCAAAGCTTCCCGCAAATTCGTCTTACTTGGCACAAAAGTTGACATGTTTAGAGAGCAAAAAAATAATGTTGTTCACACTTCAGAGAAATGACACCTACTGAAAATCAAAGCTAAATGATGACGCTTCAACATGAATATAGCAACAAGTTGGCCCGATGGGATTAGAGACTAGTAATACCATCTCTTATCAATCCTTTAAAATTAATTCCAACTCCCAATATACACACACACATTTAATTTTACGAGGAATTTTATTACACGTTAGCTAATAATTTTATTACGCGTTAGCTATGTATCTGTGTACAAAAACTATTTTATTTTTTTTTAAATCATGTTCTAGTTCGTAATCCCCTCTCATTTCCGTATAAAAGTTACATATCTATAAAAAAAGATAAGAAAAAAGTTATTAAATAGTTAATAACATGATAGAATATGTGACGTTTTTGAGAGTCGTTAAAATACAGAAATATTCTACAGGAAAGAAATACGAGGCCAAATTAGAATTCTTTGTCTAATGATAGTTTGAGTAAATAATGAGTCAATGAACTCTGTCGTTGTTTTTTTTTCATTGTCCGTATGGAACAAACAAACATTCGAAATTTTATTTTATATTTATATCTTGATAGGACGAATCTCGATAGTAACTTATATATGGTAAAGTTTGAAAAAGAAAATATTTATTTTATCCAATTTTAAAATTTGTTTTGTTGCTGAATTATACTAGATGCTAGAGATTTTTTTGTTTACGGTTATTCTCAACAAATGACAAAGGTGGACATATACAACATTTAAACATATACATTACCACTGCGGACATGAATAGGATTTGACATTTTAATTTGAATTTATCCTAATCATATACCTAACTAAAACGTATTTTTTCACAGGGCCTAAAACAGTTTAGAACATTCAACCAAATTCTCTACGCAAACAAATTTTTGACAATTCGTTTATTTGAACAATCCCCAACTATTTGTATACAGTGATTATTTAGTTAACAACGCTCATTTCTTAATTTATTTTTCTCTTTAATTTTTTTAATCCAAACCTGTCACTTATCATATGACAACAAGCAGATGTGATAATTGTAGTATACGTGTATTATTGTAGTATGTAAGTTAATTGGCATGTCAGACCATGAGGGAGGACATCACCCAGCGGCACTTACTTCTAACATGGAACATCATATTTAATCAATTTTAACGGAGTAGATCCCTCAACCAACTCCTTTTTAGTCTGCTTTGGTTATTATCTGGCATGCTTCTGGTGGCCATACTTTGTATTAAATTATTGATATGTCCGTGAAGTAAGGCCTCAAAATAGATTTGAAACGCCCTACACTAAACAACCTCACTACATCATACAAATATAAAACTTCTCCATCACTTTTGAAAGTCTCATTTGAAAGCTCACCTACGAACTTTCCAACGAGATCTTTTGTCTTTGAATGAGTGACTTTCGGTATTTTAGGTTAACACAATAGAACAGTTTACGAATGATATGTCTCGGTGAACACTGTGTGAGAGACTGTGTAATGAAATAATGGAAGGGAGAAGGGTGAGATGAAAAGTGAAGTCATAATATTCCACGTATTTATAGCTATTTTTCGGTTTTTATCTATATATATATATATTTTTCTGCTCGAAAACATAATTCTGATATGCCAGATATGTAAATAAATATGCAAGTCTAGTTCAAAATATGTAAAAATATGCATTTATGGCAAAATATGCAAATTAAAAATAGCTCAAATTTATTCTAAATGCCTTAAAACATATATATTTTGATACTATTAGATGTTTAAGTTATTTAGGAGGAATAAGCAAATGCATATATTTCACAGCCCTACTCATCAACATTTCAACATTTAATATACGACTGCATTCGTTACGAACAAAAAAAATATTTACTGATAAAGACAGTACTGATAAATGGGGACTCATGGCCTTCTCCGGAAGCAAAATTATTCAAAAATTACTAGACACATTTAGTTAGAATTCGCTACATCAATTGGCAAAAAGACCTCATAGATAAAGGAAGAAGATCACCCCACATCAAAAACCAAGAAAAATAATAAGAGACATTCATCAGAAATTTAACTTTTCTTTTGTTTTATTTTTTTCTACCTGTTACTAGTTTTTTGTTTATGAATTTTGTTATCTACTTTCTTTGTCTTTTCTCTGTTTGTCTTACAATTAGTCATTTATCTTAATTAAAAATAATATTACACCTGTTAATTACAGGTAGTATGCTAATGTGCTTGGAACCTCAAAAAATATCGAAAATAAACGACATTTCCTTAAGGTTACTATGGAAGGGAAATTATTTTTTTTTAAATTATATATATATTGTTATTACGATAGCTTTTAGTCACCATTTGACATTTTAGTTCCCGATATAACTCAAACTACCATCTACTAAGGGAATGAAGCCAAACACTGTTGTATACGCTTTTAATACCCAACCTACCTAGCTAGAGAATTTTATAAAGTATTTCATTTTAGAGTATTTTGAATACTTAAATTAAGTTTGATTTGGAATCTTCTAGCATCATCGGCCTTCGAAATAGTAAAGCTATCCTATAAAATCTAATAGTTATCCATTGTGGCTTAGTAAATAAGTAAATTTTGAATGATTATTTATTAGAGCAGAACGAGAAAAAAAAACATATTTTTCTCAAATCATCGTAATAATCGATTTCTTTCATCCATCACTTTTTCCTTTTGAGATTTTTCCATATTAACCATATTTACAAACAATCATTTTACCAATATAAAGAAAGAAAATATACTAACTAGAAATATTCTCAAAATTATTTATAATTTTTTTTACAAATTTATTTAAATTGTTATTACCAATACTATCTATTTTAATTAAAAATATCAATCAAATCAACAAATAAAAAATACGACTTACTATTTTCTTGAGCTCCATTTGATTTGTTATTGCACATTGGACGAAACACTGACTACTGACAGAATCAATGTTTAATTTAGACCTGTCTCGAGCAAATATTTGAATATGATAAGATTCTAAAAAGAAATCCAATATGCGGCTGACGAGGACCACGATATCGGAACTGACTCTAACAACTATTTTTTGAAAACATTTGCCTTGTTGAGTCATATGAATTTTGATAGGCGATAAGATACCATATCTCCCTAAGTTCGGCCTCTAAAGTGTTGGGGAGCAACGAGGAGGCTATATTGGTGTTTTAACAATATGGAAAAAACATTATTTTAATTAGTAAATAAGGTCGAGTTTAATTTATAGGTTTCAATATTTATCATTTTACATATTTTTTATGTTTTAAATTTAATTTTTTCATTCCTGCTCGCGTTTTTGAATGTACACTTAGTTCTTTAAGTGTTTCGAATGAAACTTAAGGGAAAAGAGAGCTCTTAGTTCATACCCCTAAAGAACGCAATAATAAGTTTAAGAAATTCTTTTTCGGAAAAGAGGAATTCAGTGAAAACAAAAGTAAATATTTTACCTCCGTAAATTCCTTCATCCTACATACTTCCTTATTATCCGCTCCTAACTCAGTGACAGAAGTGTTACTCAAGGTAGTATCCTAGGTCCCATCCTCTACACGGTGTATACAGATGATATTCCTACCCATCCTAGCACCGTACTCAGCACCATGCTAATGACACATGTGTGTTATCAGTAAATAATGATCCCTTCATTGCCTCACAAAAACTCCAATCTCATGTCATCAACCTTCAAGAACGGTGTCAAATTTGGAGAATTAAAGGAAATTCAAGCAAATCCCATCACAGAACTTTTACTCTTCGTCGTAAACCTACGACTTCCTGTCCTACCGTATCCTTTAATAATATCCCACTGATCCCAGTTAAACAGATCCGCTATCTAGGACTCTATCGGAACAAATATCTAACTTGGAATCCACATACAAGACTAAAACGACAGGAAACCACTCGTCGTTTTCTACTTCTACAACGTTTACTAGACAAACGTCCAAACCTTCCTATTTACTACCTAAGATTTATTTGCATGACAGTTATCAGACCTATTTAGACGACCGGAGTTGAGCTTTGGGGCTGTACTAAACCATCTAATTCATCTTGTATCCAATCCATACAGTCCGAAATCCTTCGAAAAATCCTAAATGCCCCTTCCTTTGTCACCAATAAACTTATCCATAAAGACCTTAATGTTCCATATGTTGCTGAGTTAACCCAAACTAGATACCTTATCCTTTCATAGGAAGCTCCATAACCACTCAAATCCATCAGTTTCTCAACTTGCTCCCCACTTTATTCTCGATAAACCTCCGAGACGTCTGAAAAGAAGAAGGCCTAGAAACCTCCTGGTGTAGAATTTTTATTGGAGTGCTGCTGATGAGTAGTTCATTTCAAGTTTTGGTATGTTATTGTAATCGTAATCAACCCATTTACTAGATGTATGTATTTTGAACAGTTTTAAATTTCAATAAATGGATAAAATATATATATATATATATCATATTTATATATATATATATATATATATATATATATATATATATATATATATATATATATATATACCAATTGTTTGAGTAATCATAACAATTTCAACAATTTTTTTTTTGTGTGTATAAGTAATATGTTACATTGTCACTTTTTTTTTTTTAGACTTATTTTAAAAATATATTATGGATAAATATACTTAAATAATCGTTATCGAGAATCGATGATCTAAACTCGATTCCTATGAACCGTTCGATACCGCTGACGTTGTCAATAGTTTTGTGATATGTAATAAGGTTATATTTAACATTAACTCTTCTGACAGAACCCCCTACGTACAGAATTAAAAACAAATCCCATGCAACTCCAAGCGAAACTCCAGTTTGTTGAAAATATTTATTCGTTGGTGGAAAATGAAGAAATAAGATCATAATCTCTATTAAACGAAATAATACAAACTTATTATACATTTTCGTTTTTCTTAAGAGACAATCTGCCCAAAAATAAGGGTTATGTTCCATTACCGATATGTGCTTGTTTTTGAACCCTAACACACAATTTAAAAAAAATCTAATACTTCTACAAAGTTTAAATGAAACATTGGAACGTTTATTTTCATAAATAGGAATTTTTTAATTGAATTATATTATCATCTATAATATAATTTATTACTTATTTTGTATTCTTTTGTTAAGAAATAAAACAGCCAGATAACTAATTTATTTCTTGAATAATTGTTTTTATTTCATCAGTTTTTTTTTTAGCTTTAGAATTTAGGATTATGTTAATTTGATTTTAAACTGAGGAATCGGAAAGAGAATCCAAAAATTTTGGTTTCGACACATCACTGATATATACTCTATAATGTATACAGTTAGTGACAGTTATATACATATACAACCTCCAAAATTTATTTTTCAATTTTATGATAAAAAAAACACATCCACATCTCAGCAAAATTATTCTATATATAATTTAAAATATATATATTTATTTTAATACATTAAATATGAAACAAGGAATATATAATAGTGATCTTAATTTCTCCTACTTTCATTTTTATACAGTTCTATAATACATCATTTTTACTTGTAAAAATAAAATTTAACATTTTATGGGGTATCCTCTCAATATAATCACCTAATATATAATTAAAATTTGCTGTTTATTTTTTATATAAGGATTATTTTACAAACCCCTTTTAATAATTTTTTTTCTTATAGTTAACAATTAGCAATCCTATTAGATCTTTGAGTTCATGAATAACACTAAATGAATATTAATAGAAAATGGAAAAGCAAAACGTAAATATTATAAAGCAAAATATCAATGTAAAGATATTCCTAAATCGTACACAGACAACGAAAAATTCCTACCCATTGTTTTTTTTTTTTTTCATTTTCTAGGTTAAAAGTTTCATTTTTTATTTTAGCTGTTAACGTCCCCATTTACTTCAACCGGGGCATACGTATTAAGATTTTAAAAAATATATTCTAAAAAATACAGCAGTATTTAAAAATGTTACCAAGCAATTTTAAATTTACAAAATTTTAAATTGATAAGGTTTATATTCGTTTCTTGTGCTCATTACGCCTTACATTCGTTGGGGTATAGGTCTAATGTACTTTTATGTAAATTCTTAAGAGATAAGTCCCATCTAATGCAAAACTTTGATAATCATATAAATTTAAAATTTCGTAACGTTTATTTATTTATTTTTAAATACTTCTTGCTTTTATTTAATTAATATTTTTATTAATAAAGTTTCGTATGTCCTGGTTAAAGTAAATAAGGACGTATACCCTTTAAAAAAATTTGTAATTTTCAGCCGAGAATGTGAAACAAAATAAATTAGGTGGATTTTTTTACCTGTCGGCATATTTAATTCTTTAAAAAAATAAAACATGTGTGAATATATTAAAGGATTTTTCATAGATCATCATAAATTGAAAGACCAATATTGTTAATATAGATTAAAAATACAAATTCTCACCTGTTATTTTGATTGACCTTTGCATTTGAAATTTAAAATCAAGCCAAAGAAATGTCAAATTTCATAATTTTTTCAACACACTCTCATAATGGTTATGACAGATGAACCTCATGCCAGATTCGTGCAGTTTAATCGGATTTCAAATTCAAATTCTACCTCCCAGACTGCCCATCCGCCCATCCATTTCTCGAAATTAGCAACCTGTCTTCTGTTGGAAGGGATTCGAAACATCGGTAATTACGGTAACAGGTTTTGATGCCCGGTTTCCAGAAGCAAAGGTCATGAATCAGATGTGAGGTAATCTGTCGAGTCGGCCATCAACTAGTGTTTGGTTAGTTAATCTATCATATTGACTTATTTACCTGAGTTTATCTTATTTGCACTAAATATCTTTTTTATTCTTAAAAGGCAAATTAGATTCATAAAAATATGTTATTAATTCTAAAAGTAATCTATCTTAGCCTGTTGATACAAAATTACGCTACGAAAATAACTGTAGATACGCAAACAAACACTTATACAAGAAGACAATACTCTAGTTTTTTCCTAATAACAAATTCCACTATCATAATGAGATTAAATTAAAACGTTTTGTGTTTTTTAGGATAAAGTTTTTAATTTTTCTTTCATTGGTGTGCTTCCAAATAAATTTATTTAAAAATGCTCAAATGAATATATATTTCTGCTTCGTTTATACCATGATTTAGTTTTCATAAGATGTTTCAGTAGCATCTAGTAAAGATTGATGCTTGTTATTATAATATTTGTCTTTTATGGTTATTAGAAGGACACTAGTTTCATATCTACCCGGATCTGGCGATCTTAAACGGGCGAAGAATATCCTTGGCATCATTTAAAAATTAATTGTAGTATTTTTAAAAATTAAATTAATTGTTATAATTTTTACGAAGGACATTTTCTTGGTTAGCAAGAGCCAAATCATTTTCTTGTTTTACCAAGGAAAAACTATCAAAACTGCTACGAGTTAACGCTCTGCCTAATCCTGCTTATAACCCAGATATTGCACCAGACTATGGTTTGTTTAGACAAATTTCTTCAATAACCACAAGTTTGTAAAAACTTTATATTTTAAATATTTTCAATTCATGCCATTGTTAAAATTATCTATATTTTTAAAATATGTCAATAATCAAGTATCACTCTTCCTTTTATGCTTTCGTGCTCGTACAAAGATTTTTTAATTTTTTTAAAATATTCATTTAAAGAATCAAGTAGAGCATTTTTGGAGTGAATACTAACGAGAGGAATTTGATCTTACAATAGTAATATTTTTATTCATACCACTCACGTATTTCTAAAGTGACACAACTCAAAACTCTGTATTTTTAATTTATCATCATGTTTAAGTTAAATACTCTTCTATAAAATATCAAAGATGCATCGAATTAACTTTAAATCACACATAATACATCTTGCTGTAGGGATTAATACATAATTCAGGTACACTTTCGACATTTAACACAAGAATGTGAAAATTGTACATTTTTTTAATTAAGGTTTATGATCTGTGTCATTTTTGAAAAACAAGTGAAATATACTAAAGTATAATTTAATACAATAAGCAAATAACATTTAATATATCTTTTCATATACTTTCAGTTATATCATTATTTATTTATTTTTTTTAGTTTAAGAATGTGTAGTTCTTCAAAATCCAGAGTTAAATAACATGGCAGATTGTAATTAGTATATGGTAGTTGTAAATAACAACAGTTATGAAAGAAAAAAAAATCCTAGAGGAAATAGTTTACGGCTGGTCGTAAATATATTTGTATCATAATGATTATCAAAATTATGGTTTCTCAAAATTAATTCTTTAGGACATAATACGTTTTAACCATAGGCATTATTGTTGCATCTTATATAGTTTATATATATATATATATATATATAATCAATGATTTTCACTATGTCTAAGTTAAACGTACTCTCCAAAAATACGTTTTCTATCTATTCATTCTTTTCTAAGCGTTCATTCTCTGTTTGCCATGAATAGAAAGTGATGCTTTCTATGAATATTAGATACATAAAACCTTTTCTGTTTAAAAATTAAAACAGTTTTCACGACTGAGTATTAATAAATGATACTAACAAGGGGGACTTGTAACTCACAGATTTGAATGCCGATTTGTTCGAGGGTAGTAGGAACCTATAACAGTGCCAAACTAAAGTTATAGCCACCAATGAGCATTGGGAGTCGAGAAAAAAAATTAAATATGTAAATCAGGTTTTATTATTTTGTTTCTCAGTTTTCAGTAGAGAGAGATGAGTCTTTCATGTTTTATTGTAGTTTTATATGCTATTTGAAACAAAAATACTTTCGTTTTTCTCAAGACACGACTCGGTTTTTTTTGCTAAAAACTCCAAAAAAACGACAAAATTCCAATGAAATCCACTGTGTCAGTGAAAATTTTGTTTCATGAATACCTGACCTCAAATTCGATTTAACGCACTAAAAACCTTTCTATGTGAAATTTTATCCAAATCAAAAAATACTGATACTTTCCTGAACGTTAAAATTTTGAAGTTGCGATTTCTTCAACAACTTCTAACGGCCATAACAACTGCAGTGTTCAACCGATTACACTAGTAATACTACCGACTCGGTAGTATGCGGTAAATCGGCATTCAGATCTGAATTGCAAGTCAAAACGTCCCCTTGTAAAACAACGTGTGGCACCTAGCCTATCCTAGTTCCGAACCAGTTCAGACCTAGCTGAAGGATAGAGCAAGGACAGCTCAATTAGAGGCTGATGTATGACCTGACCCAAGAATGTGTCGGTGCAATAACTGCCACCACCCACTGCACAATTCTCACCGACATTTTTTTGTCCAGGGTTGAGCAATCCAGAATGCAGTGGTCTGACTAGAGTTGCACAAGGCACATGCGGAGTGCATTTCATGTACAACCTCTTCCCTCTACGATTCCTCCTTATCCTGTTGGCTGTTTGCCATTGCGTCAGATAAAATGAGATACTGTGGTTAAATAAAGTTAGTTACGTCATACTAAACTCGTTAATTTTTTTTATTTATTTTTTTTTTTTTATTTTATGAAATATGTACAAGTGAAGGAAGTAAACGAATTATTTAGTAAATTTTAAGTACAAATATTCATGTTTTTGTACCTAAAATATATTTTAGAAGAACCAAATTCAAAAGCAAATAATTGGTTTTTTTAAGAATAAGTGCTTAAAAATAAGTTCTGCTTTCCTCTATAAATTTGCATAATCATTTTATGGAATTGTTATCCAAATTAGATAAATATCTGATGAATAAACTGTTTTTTGATTTCTTGGTAGTTTCTTCGGCTCTTGTTGTATTTTTTACATTCCGTGACAGCGTGAATGGGGTCATCCATAACATTGCATTCTGAGCATTTGTCATTCTTAGTAATATTGATCAATGTTAGGCCTCGATTTGTACGCCCATGGTTAATTCGTAGCCTGTTTATAATCGATATTTCTTTTCGCTTTATTCCCAAAACAATACCGGCGAACCTCCGACAAAGAGACACCTCTGACTGAACCATGTAATAGTTATTTCTTACTATTTCATTTATTAAAAAATCCCTTACATTCATGGTTTAACAAAGCTGTTTCCTCTTGAACATATTGTCAACTCAGAGATATTTTTACAAAACAAATTGGTGTACTAGGATGTTTTAACACTTATTGAAAACAATTGGCAAACCCCTTAGTAAAGTCATCAGGAACGAGTCAGTAGAAGAACTGAATGACTCAAAGGGCCAATGTGGATTCGCTGCATGAAGATCATGTATTGCTGCAATATTCGCATTAATGCACCTACGAAAGAAACATGAAGCAGAAAGGTATGGAACTAATATTCATTCACTTGGAAAAAACTAACGATAGTGTTCCTTGGAGCTTGTTATGGAAAGCCCTACAAAAAAGCTGAAATCTATAATTTCCTTATAACAATTCTGAGTATTGTAAGTATAAGAGTAATACATACCAAGTCGAAATTGGGCACCATTTTTCGAAACCTTTAAAAAAAAATACACAGCTCCTCCTACACTCTACTAAGGATATTGTGTGTCTCCTTTCCAGTTCAAGATTTATTTGGAATTGTGTTTGAAAGAGTGAAGAAGGCATTGTAAACCTACGGGAATACTCTTAAAAGAGGATGTGTTTTCTCAAACATAATTTGCTGTTGGCTATATGTTACAAAAATTATTTAGAAATACCAAAAAGAGGGCCAAATAATTAATACCAATTAATGACATTTAACACCGAGGATGCTGACTAAATTTTCTGAAATTCACAAGAGCTAATTAATTATTAGCTCTGGGGCCTAACTATTAATGTCAAGAACGCCAAATGTATGCTCTCCGGTGCCGATGACACAGAATATCGTCAGAAATAGATAAATACATTAAATATCATGGGAGTATTATTGAGGTGAATGGCTCTTGTGATGTGGGAGATAAAAAGATAAAACCAGGAATATTATTGCCCACAACAATAAGAAATATATTTAAAAGTATTGTATTGAGTATAATGACGTATATGGGATGGAACAAATGGACAAAGAAGGCCAATCTCCGCAAGGAGAATTTATCCACTAAAATGAACTATTGGCGCCGGCACGATACACAGCCTAAAAATGAAAGATAAATTCATGCCCTCAAAATGTTGACCCTTCTCAAAAAACTAAAACAAAACTATTTTTGTTTAGATAGTAATATGTAAAATCTGCGTATCTTATCTTTTAACAATCTTTTTTTTTTGAAGCTGTAAACACCTTTGTGTATCTCGGCTCTGAAATAATGAGTAGTAACATAGCTTATTTCGGCCTCATTAAGATTATAAAATCGACCTTGCTATCCAAAAGAACCAAAAAGATGTACAAATCTCTCATTAGGCCTGCTGTGTACTATGGCGCTGAAACGTGAAGCACCTATGAAAACAGCTGTCCAAGAAGCCCTAAAGATCTTTGAAAGGATGATTTTGATACCCATCTTCGGGCTTGGGTACGGTTTATTAAATCAAGAGGAATTAGCTGGTTGGGACATCTCGAGCGGATACCAGACACAAGAATAGCAAAAAAAGCTTTAAGAGGTGTTTCCCATAAGATCTAGATGGCTGGAAGAGGACCTAACGAACAAACAGACCTAAGTTTTGACAAAGTGGAAAAAAACTGCTTAGAGCATAGCTGGAAAGTAACTTTTAGGGGGATCAAAGTCCATTAAGGAATTCGGAGCCGGAAAAAATATTTTACTTTTTAATTTAAAACCCTACGTTATTTTTGTGGGGACAAATCTAAAAGGCATGTTTACTCCATTGTTTGTAAATTTTTTCATAAGAAAATAATGGCTTTTTTGTGTTTACATTTTTCACTTCATGAAAAACATTAAAAAAGTATAAAATAAAATATGATCAAGGAGGAATATCAAGACGTGTAGAGGTTCCACGTACGCCCTTCACCTCAATCAATTTCGCCTCGTTCATTTGACGTAACTCCTTACAATTGCTGTATCATGATGGCATTCCACCCCGCGTTTCAAGTCAGTCTAGAATTACTTTAAGTAATATTTTACAGTAATAAAAATGTTTTCTAGATAAATGATCTGCTTCCATAATATATAATTCTTTCGTAATGTATCATGGATATTATAATCAAACGGTAAATGCAGTATAAGCGTGTTTTTACTTATACAAGGACTGTACTAATAATCTATTAGTAGGAAGAAGGAGTGTTACTTAACTTACTTTTATTAAAATGTTCAGGGGAAATAATTTGTGTTACTTTTTGGACCGTTTTCAGGCGTTAGTCTGTTTTTTAGAAAATGGTTTCTATTTTATTTTTGTTCTATTCTTCTATTCCTTTATTTCTAATATATTATTTATTCTGCTCATAACTGAAGGGTTTGGTAGATGAAGTGGTTATATAACAAATCACAAATTTGAGTAATTTATGTTTAATGTTTTTTATTGCATTTTTCTTAAGCAGGAAAATGCTACATAGCTCCTTTATGTTATTCAACAGTAGTTTTTAAACATTCAGACTTTACTGCCTAACGCTTCTCCACATAAGCCCTTCATCCAATGAACTGTATTATATTAATAAAAAAATTAGATACACCCCTTCATCCACTAAACCCTTTGAATGAGTTAACCCCTTATTGCGATTTCCACAATTTATTCTCTTCATTTGATCTATTTGTAATATGCAATTTAAGCTTATCCGATCTATATTTTGACATTTTTGTGAGCTGATACGAGAACTGCTGGTGAGAAGAACATGAATGGACTTAAAAAATGATTTTGGAAAAAAAAAAACTGAGTTAACACCTTCTTCCATCTATGGCTTCAGCTGTTAATTCAGACAAAAATTTCTAATTTTTCCCAGTTTTTATCATAAAATTTCAGAATTTCAAAAGCTTTTTCTAAGATTTTTGGTAGAGGTTTTTGCTCTTATTAATTTACAAGATGAAAGTAGACATTCTATATCATTTGAATATACTGTATTTAAATAGTTATTAACACCTGATTTTATTTTGGACTATAAATTTTCAAAAGGTCTTGACAGATAAATGCTTCTTAATTTTTATCAATTTCCTTAGAGTGTTAAAATTGAAGACCATTGTTGAGAATATTGTTTTTGTTAAATAGAGTATTCTTTTATTGAAAATAATGTTCGTTTAATATCGTACTGTTTGGTGACCTTCATCATTATGAATCACTACATTTGACTAAATTATTTTATTCACCACCAAACAGTAACAAAACATATGAAGACACAGTACAGTCTTCCTGTTACGCAACATACTGATAAGCTTTACAAACGCAGGAACAGAGGAACAACTCGAGTCGAAGAAAGGGCCTAATACTGGTACAAAGAACTAAATCCGTTACGGTCGGATTAGGTAGGACAAACAAGTACTCGGAAGTACTTCAACAATGATACGTGACTCCTAAGACACTGTGTGACCGACTGTAGTCAGCATCACGCCCGACGAACCTCTACCGCGTAATGGAGAGAGTGTGTGCTAACCTCATTGTATCTTTTGAAGAAGATATGTTACACTTAACGGTTCAATATCTTCTACCACTTGTATCTTATTACTGAAAGTTTTCAAAAATATAGCAAAAAATTTGCATCAAGAATAGATTTTAGACCTTGGCACTCATGGATATATAGTGTTTAACCGATTTCAGAAAGATGGAGATTCCATATTGGACCAAGGTGTAATTAAAGATAGGCGACTAGTAGAAAAAGCCGATTGGTGACAAGTCGGCAAAAAGCACCGACTTATAATTAGGTATTAATTTATATTTATTCGCTTAAAAATAGGTTAAAATGGAAGCATGGCCTTTATCGGTTATATTTTATATTTTAGATGCATCTTTAAAGTTAGTTGTTCATTTTAGGAATAGAAAATCTTTTTTTTCTTTTTTTTTTATCAATTGTCAAACGTCGTAATGATATTAACAAAAAATAAATTTATTACCTTCTAAAATGTTGAATAAATTACTTATGCAACCTACTATTTTTTTAATTACAATTTTGGTTTTGTATTATAATTTAAAAATATTAATTCTTAATTTTAATATTATGTAAAGGTTGAAACACGCAAATGAAACTGCTAATTTAGCAAATTACATAGGTGTTTATTTACAATTACATGTAAGATAATTTTGTGCTATATATGTAAGTATAAGTACTTAATATATATAAGTACTTATAATAAGTACTTAATATATGTAAGTAACCAGTCTGGTTAGAGACACGGTATTGTAAACATCTCTGTACTCCTTCTAGAGCTTAACTGTTTATTTGATCAATTTTCTCCATTTTTTTTTTTTTGTGCACTCAGTTTTTTAAGTTTTTTTCACGTTAGTTGACTAGTCGATTTCGTTTTTTTTGCTTTATTTCTCCAGAAAAGTGAAGGTTACTGGTGGAAGAAACGAGATTGAGGTAATAAAAGTTAATCTCGATAGGATTATAGCTGCGGGCTTCAGGCTACCTTCATAAACACACCTACTACGTAAGTTGTAAACATAAATATTATGGCTCTGTGTTCTATTTGCAATGGGGCAATAACCCGTGAAGATAAATATAATTTAAATTGCAATAAATGCAAAGTTATATTTCACGGGAAGTGTTGCATGCTGGAGGATAAAGAAGTCGAAGAAATTAAATCGCTTAAAAAAATATGGACATGTATGAACTGTGATAAAACGAAAAAAAAAACCCTTCAACCACAACTAAAATAGTAAGTCCTACCATAACACCCACGGACCACAACTCAGATCCATCAACAGCCGAGATACTAGCTGCAATAAACAGTCTTAAAAAAGAAAGTAAAGAAGACATAAATGACGTAAAATCGGCCCTAGAAAAATACGGCGAGATGACTTTCGAACTGTATGAGCGACTGAACAAAATCGAAAAACATTTCGAAAGTCAGTCTAAACATTTAGAGGAAGTCATTGCTGAAAATAAATCATTGAAGTCTAAAGTTGAAAATCTTGAAATAAGAGTAAATAAGGCCGAGCAGGGTCTTCTGAGAAGATCAATTGAGATTAGAGGCATTCCTATTCGCCCAGGAGAGACACCGGCGGGTCTGGTTTCCAGCGTTGGGGCGGGTCTTGGTCTCAAGATTAATGTTGAAGACCTGGACATGGTTGAACGAAGGAGACCAAGAAAAGACGATCCCAGGCCAACCTCTGTCATCGTGCGCTTCGTTAGGCAAACGCTTAGGGACGAAATAATTCATAAAAGAAAAGTTAAGCGGGAATTTACAACAAGAGATATCGGTTGGCAAGAGAACGATTCCCACCGGATTTTCATCGGAGAAGAAATGACATCAACCAACAGACACCTCTACTGGCTGGCTAGACAGAAGAAGCTAACCGGTAAGCTAAAATACGTATGGTTCTCAGCCGGTAGAGTGCGCTGCCGAAAAGACGACGGCCACCCTGTTATCTTTGTCGACCGGGCTCAGGATTTGGATGTCTTCGTATGACTGTCATTTACTTGTAAAATCTACTTACTGTCATTTTCTTGCATCATTCTGGCTTATTTCGTGGAACCGTCAATGCGTACTTTAGAATTTTATTTCATTCATACATTTTTCTTTCAAATTTCTTCCCACATAAATAGTTTTTACTTTATTTTTTTTCATTTTATTTTCTAATTTTAGTTTTATTAATTTTTATTATAAAATGTACTCTGCAGGTTGTTACTCATATTACGGGGTCTTTTTTCCTACATATGTCTTTCCCTTAACTTCTCTTCAGAATGTCTAGTGTCCTAACTACCTGTCACGTTAACTCCCAATCCTTGCCTGCTCATTTTGATGAATTCCAGCAATATTTCTTACATAACTTTTATCATATTATATCCATTTCCGAAACTTGGCTTAAGCCCCACATTCCTTCCTCTTTCGTCTCCCTTCCCAATTACTCCCTTACCCGCCATGACCGGGCTGGCCGGACTGGCGGCGGTGTTGGTATATATGTACACGACAGCCTGAAAACAAGAATCCTCGATTTTTCTCCCTCATCCATACATCCTCACCTTGAATACCTTATCCTTGAAATTTCTACCGGCAATCAGCACCTATTATACGCTGTGATATATCGTCCTCCTCTTGTTCCGTTCGATCAGTCCTTTGAATCTTCCTTATTTAACCTTGTTCCGCTCTATTCCAATATTATTATCTCCGGAGACCTCAATACAAATTTCCTAGCAGACTCCAATGACAAACGTTACCTGGATAACCTCTTCTATTCTCTCCGCCTTTTCATTGTACCTTTCGCTCCTACTCACCATTCCCGCTGGACCGACACATGGTTAGACCTATATATTATAGATTCTGAAAAAAATCTCCTTTCCTCCTCACAAAGCCCTGTTTCATTTTTATCTTCCCATGACCTAATCCAAATATCCTACGATTTCCAAACCTATCCTTTTCCCACAAAAACCATAACTTACCGCAACCTTGACGCTCTTGACCGTGATATTATCTTACCTCTCCTTGAAACCATAGATTGGAGTGAAATCTACTCCTCCTCCTCCATAGACTCCATGGTCGAAATCCTCACATCCAATCTTCTTAGTATCCTTGATACCTACGCTCCACTTAAAACCTCTACCTTTCGTCGTCGACCTGCACCCTGGATGTCAAAAGAAATTAAAGAACTACAGAGAAAGCGGGAGGCTGCACGAAGACGATTCAGACGAACGAGACTCACGGACGACTATCAAGTGTTCAAAACACTTCGTAACCAGGTGCAAGCAAAAATTCGAAGTGCAAAATCTTCCTATTTCCACGAAGCCTTATCTTCCTCTCCCGATTCCAAGTCAAAATGGCAAATCCTTCGAAAACTCGACCTCCATAACCCTTCCGGATCCTCCACCTCAACCAACTTCCCAGTTTCGCCTAATGACCTGAACGCCTATTTTGTTTCATCATCTCTCACCTCTCCTTTCCGTTATACCAGCTTTTCCTCAGAAATACCTTTCAATGACAGTAACTTTTATTTTTCCGACATAACCCCCACAGAAATTATCTCCTCTATCATGAAATCCCATACCAATTCCGTAGGTCCAGATGGTATCCCTATTAAACTTATAAAACTATGCCTCCCAGAAATTTTCCGGTCCTTGTTTTTATCTATAATTTCTCCCTACAAAACTCTATATTTCCTACCTCCTGGAAAAAAGCTATTGTTCATCCCATCAATAAAACTCCTAATCCTAACTGTCCTGCTGATTATCGCCCGATCTCCATCCTTTCAAACCTTTCAAAACCCCTTGAACGATTGGTGCAATCCCAAATTTCCCATTTCCTGGAAGATTCCCATCTACTCGACCCTTTCCAATCCGGTTTCCGTCCTGGTTATTCTACACAATCAGCACTAACCAAAATCATAAGTGATATCCACGTTGCAATAGATGAAAAAAAAAAAACTGACCGTCTTAATACTCCTAGATTTCTCTAAAGCATTTGATTCCATTGACCATCGTATCCTTTTTACCAAATTAAATGCTTTAAAATTTTCCAATAGTTCAATCCGCTGGATCCGATCCTTCCTCTCTGACCGCACTCAAGCCGTATCTATCCCTAATCAACCCTTATCCGACTTCCTACCTCTGTCTTCGGGAGTAGCCCAAGGTTCCAGCATTTCACCCCTCCTCTTCAACTCCTACATTAATGATCTTCCCCAGTCAATTTTACATTGTTCCCATCATCTTTATGCAGACGACTCTCAAATTTATCTATCCTTTCCTCCCAACGAATTACATGAAGCTTTATCTAGGATCCAGGAAGACCTCGACAGAATCTGTACTTGGGCCAACTTGCATAATTTAAAGCTAAATGCAGGGAAAACTCAAGCTATTGTAATCGGTTCAAGTCCCCTCCTCAGATCCATTACCAACTTTCCTATTCTAAACCTGAATAATCAACCTATCACTTTCTGTTCCTCTGCCAAAAATTTAGGAATCATTATTGACCAAAACCTCTCCTGGAAGCCCCAAATCGCCCAAATAGCCCGAAAATCAATAGGGATTCTCAAATTATTCCATCGTTCCCGTCATTTCCTTCCTCAATCCACGCGAAAACTCCTAGTTTCCTCATTCATTTTTCCTCAGTTTGATTATGGTTGTGTAGTGTATGGGGGCCTCTCGGTGGGTCTCCGGGACAGATTACAACGAATCATGAATAGTTTTATTAGATTTGTTACCGGTACCCCGAGACGTTCACATGTATCGCACCTCTATACTGCCTTGGACTGGCTCTATCCATCCTCCCGTAGACAATATTTCCTGGGCACTTTCCTGTACCAAGTCATTAATAACCACTGCCCACCCTACATCCATAACCTGTTGAAATTCAAGTCTTCCATCCACTTCCAACTCACAACAAGATCACGTTCCTCTGACCTATATACTCCCCTCCACCGAACGGCATTATACCAACACTCCTTCCAAGCTCGATCCACTACCCTCTGGAACTCTATACCTTCTGAAATAAGACATGCTCCTTCCTTAAACTCATTCAAAACTCTCCTATTCCAATATCTCCTTAAATCCCAAATAGACGCCGCCAATATGTGTAATAATTAAAAATCCAATCAGTCAATCTCAAGTAAATCCAATATCAATGAATTATTGGATAATTGGCAAATGATCAATTATTGGTAAATTTTATCAATTTTAGATCATTTGTCTGTCTAAAAATTGCTTTTATTTTGTCTCATATAGCTATATAATATAAGAGGACAGTAAGTAGATGTGTAAATATATATTTTCAGGTATTTGTAAATATTTTGTCTTATTAATATTCAAATAGTTAACTTTCTTTCTTTTTTTTTTTTCTCTCTCTCTATAGGTTTTCCTTTCTATTCACCATATTTGTTTTATTTCATGAATTTATTTATTTATTTATTATTATTTTTTTTTTTTTTTTTTTTCATTTTTTCTGAATGCATAGTAATTATTATATTAGCATATTAGTATTATGATTTTTTTTTTTTCTTTTCTCATGTATACATTCATAGTTTTTATGTTATTATGTTTATATTTTTTTTTTTATTTAATTTTTTTTTCCCTATAAAAAAGCTATGCTGCAATTACTGATGCTTTTAATTTTTAAATTGAAGTATATGTAAAATATCTTTTTCAGCTTGGTTGAGTTCCAAATTTTAGAATGAAATATCTAAACTAAGTAAAGTAAATAGCTTACTTTTGATTTATTTTATTTATAAAAAAACATTTTATTCATCTCGTATCCAATCCTTGCAATCCAAAATCGTTAATGATACTTACTTTGTCGCAAACAAACTTAACCATAAAGACCTGAATGTTCCATACGTTACTGATTTAGCCCAAACCTACCCTTCCATAGTAAGCTCCGTAACCATTGAAATCCACCAGTCTCTCAACTGCTTCCGATTCTATTCCCGATAATCCACTGATGCGTCTGAAAAGAAGATGGCCGAGAGACCTTCGTCTATAGAAGTTTAGAATTTTTTTATTTTTATTGAAGTGCTACTAGTGACTGGTTCTTCACATGTGATTGACAAGTCATAGTGATAATTTCCTCAAATTTATTTATTGTACATATGTGTATACAGTTGTAAATATGAATAAACAGTTTTTAATAAAATAAATAAATAAACAAAAACCTGTTGCTGCATGTTCAAACGGCTATAAAGCTATAAACGTAGTATCTCGAACAATATTGATGTAACAGGAATTCCAAAGGAAGCAATAATTGGCTTGGCTGTATAGTCACCAACTGACTTGTTGATTGGAAAAAGGTATATATATATATATATATATATATATATATATATATATATATATATATATATATATATATACATATTTTCTGTTTCTTTCTGCTTAGATTTTTTTTACTAATTATAGGGTATTTTCTATCTTAAATTAAATTTCAGTACAATGTGCATTATGACTTTACTTTATTTATTTTAGCAACATGTACACCTTGAAACATTCTGATTCCATGAAAAATTAAAAAAAGACATCCCAATAAAGTCATAAAGGATATACCGAAAATGGAGAATACAACTTAAAAGCAGGAGAAAGCTGAGATATACCTGGATAAAGGAACTTTTGGACTAAACTAAAAAAGTTAATATCGCAGTGGGATGTGCGACTGGGTACATCTCCCACTCATATCTATATTGATATGTATGTTAATTTATATCAATCTAGTTATCTGGTTTATCAATAATATTTTGCATTTGTGAATAAATAAAATCTTTTAAAAAAAATATTGAAATTCGCTTTAAACACGTTTCTCTCACACGTTATTGTTATATCTCTCTAAAAATCGAATCTTTTCACTAAAAAACGCGAACCAAGTCATTTCAATGCCAACTGTTCGTTAGGCCAAAGAAAAATTACTGAAGGGAGTAAACATTTTGCCTCATTCCAGATGCTTCTAGCTGAGAGAAGTGTGAAAATAGTTAAACATAGTTTATTTTACTTTGAATAGAAAGTATCCAATAATGTTTAAAATATGTTATCTGAAATAAATTTATACTTATATGCAAAAAAACATCTCAATGTAGGTTTAAAATTAAAACATGATTTCATCATTTTATAATTTCAAGAATTATTATTTTTAACCAGAGCATTACTTCGCAATTATTCTCGCTGTAGCTTGAATTTTAAGGTTTCCTTGCCTTTGAGTGCCTAATCTATTTTTACCAATTTACATTTCAATAGAGGCCTAGAAATGAACTACGTAAAATATTTGTTTAAAAAAATATTTTTGACATTTAAAAATCTTATTAGTTTCTGAAAACATATTTCACAATATTCAAGTTACCTTGTTGGGAGGGATTTAATTTATTCTTGTACAAACCATACTTAGGCTATATAATTTACAAGTTGTTATTAAAATTTAAAAATCGTTTTGATTATAATGTTACATATACATAATAAATAAAAATATAAAAGAATAAAACAAGAAATAAAATAAAGGATTAGAAGATATACAAAATTAAAAATAAAATAGGGAGTATATCTTCAACTTTTTGTATGGAAAATTTCACATGTTATTCATACTTGAAATTTATAAATAGAATTTAAGATAATGATATATAAAAACCCTTTTCTATAATTGAAATGTTGCCTATCTTTGTTTACTTTACTGATAAAAAACCAATTGTTGGATTTTCTTATCGGATTTAGATTTGCTGGAAGTGTTTCTATTCTCAATATATACATATTAGGTTGGTCTGATACGAGCTTGCATACTTTTTAAGAGCTTTGTCACAACTATGTTTCAAGAAAAACACGTACGAGATGTATTTTTAAGTGCTTATCGCTAGCACTGTTGAAAAATATTACGTAAGTGATACATTCTTTTCTAATGTAATTAAAATATTTTCATCTCAAGATGTAGACACTAGAATTAGAATAAAATGATATGAAAGAAGCTTAAAATGCAAGCTCTATAGCTCCTCCATATTTGGTTTGCCAAAAAATCTAACATTTTCTTGGAAATTTCATTTATTTTTCATTTGTATGATGATATTATTTTGATGAACACTTTCTTATATGGAAGCAAACTGAAAAATCAGCTTTTTTTTTATTTGATTTTAATTTTTTTTATGGATTTTCACTGATACTGCGTTATTTAATTCAATGTGATCTGGCGCCTAATTAGTTTTACAAAAAAAAAAAAAAAAAAAAAAATATATATTCTCAATTCTTCAATTAAGGAGCCAACAATTATAGAAAAACACTTATAATGGCAAAAACTCCTCTTTATTATACTTCAATCCAATAACATGTTTCGGGACAAAAGTCCCGAAACATGTTATTGGATTGAAGTATAATAAAGAGAAGTTTTTGCCATTATAAGTGTTTTTCTAAAAATATATATATAGTGTGATAAAATTAAATTTACTTCATATTTATACATCCAAATAGTATAGTTTTCAAATTTGAATAAAAAACAGAAAATTTATAATTCTTTTGGACTTTTTCGAAGGGGGGCTAAGTTTTTGGAGGGAGAAAGTTAAAACTCGAATTTAGCATCTCAAAATACATAAAAATCAATTAAAAAAAACTTCTTCATCGTTAGGTATGAAACACTAATAACTGTAACCTAGGACCTACCTAGGACAATATCTGAGCATACGTCATACTCTACATACAAGAATAAGAAGACAAAAAACTGCTCGCCGTTATAGAATACTCCAACATTTACTAAACAAACGTTCAAGGCTTCTAATAGATTATAAAAGATTCATTTACATGATATTAAATAAACGTAGTTTAGAAATTTGGGGCTCAACTGAACATTCTAATTCTTCTTGTATCCAATCCTTACAATCACAAATCCTAAATTATTATTTTATAAATAAAGTTATTTATAAGGATCGAATTATCCGATATGTTGCTGAATTGGTCCAAATTGTTCCATGATCAGCTACATGCCCACTCAAATTCACTAGCTTTCCGATTTACTTTCCATTAGCTTCCCGATAACGCTGAAAAGAAGATGGCGTATGGAATCTCTAATGTAGACCTTTTCTACTTTTATTAAATACGTAGTTTTTTTACAAATTATTTTAATTATTTTCTCAAACGTTTACTAATTCATTCATTTATATTTCATATTTCGGATTTCAGTTTTTTATTTTCTAGCTTATCTCCTTTCAATCACAGTAAACAGAGGGGACATAAATCGCTGAAAAATTACCTAAATCGACCATTAGAATAAAAACAAATCTTTAAACTTCAAATAATCATTGAGTCAGCATAGTGTTTCAGTAAGCCTTTGTGTTTTTAATAGCTCATATTTCTCATCGGTTTCATTTAATGAACGGTTATAAATCTATTGTTTGATTATTTATCAGCGTACCTCAGATATTAAAACTCATGAATAAATTTCTTCATAGATATTTATTATTAGGCATGATTGATAATGCTTCAAGGTGTTCTCATAGCTGTTACTAATACAGTAAACTAGACCATTAAAATTCACATGACGTCACACGATCATCTGGGATATAGAATGTTTTTCTAGAAAATAATGCTGGATTTTTCTTATATAGTATTGAAAACCACTCCATATGTTTATAGAAACGTATGTATAAAAACTGAAAATAAAAACCCGACTTCTGAGTCAAATTAATTAATATTTTATTTTTTCAGGGAAGAAGATGATTATGGTGCGCGGTCAATAAATAAACACAAAAAAAAAAGAATCAATTTATTATTCCATCGTTTCTTCGAGGAAGATGAAAATTTGTGCTGGAACGTACAGAAGATAGATTAATAATGCTGGGATCTCTTTGGTCTGACTTTACCCCATAATAAGTGAGGTACAGGCCAAGGGTCTGTATTGTATGTATAATATGACTGTATCTTATTTTTTATTTTTTGTTTGTTTCTTCATGCTTTGTAAAGGCCAGGTCAGGACCACGACATTCAACTATTGCGTTTGGGTCGGGCTTTGATGTTGGCCCTGTAGTTACCTATCCTCTAGCTGTGTAGTTCCTTCCCCTCCTGTGCTCATTGGGCCCATCTGTCAACTTGTTGTTTGTTGTTTTTATTTGTTATTCTTCTTTTTTCGAATTCGGCCATCAGAGGACCACGTTCAACAATTTATTTCTTACTCTTTCGTTCTTCCCAATACTTCTTCATCACCTCTGCCTTTCCTTCATTTCATCTGACCACTGTCTATTAATCTGTGTTGTAACTACTTCTGAAAACTTGATCTTGTTAACTGCTGTCCGAAATCTGTCTCTGTCCCACATTGAATTCCACTGTGTATTTGCCACCATCATATCTTTTTTACCATCCGTATCCACGTATCCGTTTTCTGTTTTTGGAGGCTGTGTTGGAAAATTTTCTTTGTTAATCTTTTTTCATCCATTCTCATTAAATGCCCATAGAATGTCAATCTACGTTTCCTCATTGCAACACTTATTTTTTCAATATTTTGATATATTTCTGTATTACCTTTCAGTTAAAAACCTTCTTCGGCTTTTCTTGGTCCTAATAATTTCCAACAATAAGAGGCATATAAGCTTTCTAGTCGAACAACTGTTTTATATTGGCGCAATTCAGCTTCAATAAAAAGATTTTTTTTTTGTATTATATATATCTTTAGTTTTTTGGAAGACAAATTCCATTTTGTTAGCTCTTGTAAGATTTGCTGCTTTGTCTAAACCATTGCATTGAACTATTTCACCTTAATATTTAAACTTATGTACCATTTTGATGTTACCATATTTAGATATTAGTTTTTTATTTTTATTCATATAAGTCGACATATACTGTCTTTTCGATTTCGTCAACTTGTTTTTGTTATAACCAATATTTTCTTAAATCTTTATTTTTTATTGTACTAAAACAAATTACTAGTAACTATAGAATAATTTATATGGTATAAACCGGCATAAGGGAGACAGAAATCAGTGATGCATCCACCGGACCTGGGTCAGTTGATTCAGGCAAAGAGATCTCTCAGCCAACGCCTTTTGAGACTTCGCCGCAAAAGGTCAGGTATATCAGGAAACGTATTTTTTAAAGGTTCCTCAATCTGTCCATGTAATTTGTAATTATAATTAGTGTAAAGGTAATTATTTGCAGTTATAATAAGTAAGTCTTTATATAAGATCTTGTTGGAAAAATAAGGTGGAGTGTTCGTTATAAGTCTTAGTAAGTTTAATTGAAATATTTGTATTTTCTGAATATTTGGTTTTTATATTATGGTTTTTAGTTCATAAATTATGCATGCGTTTATTCTAGATAGGTTGTACCATATCAGAGAGATATGCACTATGCCAGTCCTTTGTCAGAGATAAGTTCTTATTGCTAATAATTCTTTGTCCAAAGTTGATTATGAACAGTTGTTACTCTGCAATAGTTTTTAATAGTGTTTGTAGCAGAGCAAGGTTGATACTACGATAGCAATGCCGTCCACAACCTCTTTGCTTTTAGTGTTATAACAAGTACCTACACAGGGGTCACCTGTGGTGTAGTGGTTAGCATAGCAACCTACTAAACCCAAGATCGCGGGTTCGTAGCCCGCCAGATGACCTTGGGATTTTTTAAAGGGGGTAAAAAATCCTTAGCTATGCCGTCCTTCGGAAGGGACGTAAAATGGGGGTCCCGAGCCTGTACGATGTCAGGCACTCGTTAAAGATCACTATCCTAATTATACCTGGATAGGTAAAATTTAGGACTCCCACCGTAGCATCGTCCGATTAGCCATAGCAGCATAAAGTGACGTTAAACGAAATAAACAAGTACCGACACAGAGAACACACATGCTATAGAACAGAGCACATGCTGAGAAGACTGTGATATAGTTGCAGGGGTGTTGTACTTGTGATATGACTGGTGGGGTTTCAGACACCTCTAGGGTGTCTATAATAAGTAGAAATAAGCATTATTTATATTTTCATTAATAGTATTGTACGTAGTTTTAAATATTCATTTATTTTCTTTTTTTATTAGTTATAGTTCCCTTTAAATAAAAATGTGTAATTGTTTATTCTATATAACTGTAAATATAACAAATTGTTTCCCTTATTTGATAATAATTGTAAAAAAATAATGGTTATGTACACCACGTGTTTTAAGTAACACATCACATCAATCGTTTACCTGCCAAAGAGGTAATATGTTCAACATGCCTAACTCTCGCATGTTCTTCAAACAAAATTATCAATTATTATTTTAAAGAAATTATTTAAATTTAAGAAAAAAAAATAAGATAAATTCAGATTATAAATTACATTAGATATAAATCGAGTACGCTTTTATATTATGATTTTTTTCATAAAATATACATCAGATTCAGTTAAGCGATTAAGAGAAAAAAATGAATAAAGCTTAATGATTTTTTTAAATGGAATTTCATGACAAAACATTGATTTGTCGAACATTTTGACTTTAATATCGCTTTTGATTGGGGCCTATACTTTTTTGATGTAACCATTTCTTCACACTCAACAATGTGTAACATTTTTTTTTCCTTTAAATTAAAAATATAAAGGAATTCAAAGATCATAAATTTGTATCATATTTTGTGTCGGTTCCTTATCAAATCTTACAAATGTTACATTTTTTGAGGGTGAGGAAAACGTTACAAGAAAAGGAACTGTAGTTTTTCTCTTATGCATGCTTAACATACTTGGTCCAAGTCACTTACTACCCACATTTTTCCCATTTTTTGATAGCATGAATAATAATAAATTTCTCCCTGACTGTGAAGAACATTAGATCATCTATAAGATCTATCTATAATCTATTTATTTTCCCTATTTACATTATAGAATCAAAAATATAAAATTACATCAAATAACAACTAAATTAAATCAGGAATTAATCACTATTCGAAATAAACAAAGTTGAGAGAATGTAGGTGTTTCAAACTTGACATTTTTATTCAAACCAATATAGCTAGCTGCTAAACAGTAGATCCTAGCAACAAATGATATATAACAAAATATATTCTTCTTTAAATTTGTGATAAGGAAACTTTCGTCAAAAGTACGATCCGTATAACACCAACAGCGTATCAAAATGAATGGAAAAAACGTACACCAAAAAAGTATAAACTCATATCCATATAAAAACATACCCATGTACAATAATATGTTACATTGTGTTTTAAGAACATTTTTCCCGAAATCGTTGATTATGAAAACAAAATATCTTTTGTTTTAAATAATCCTTTAAAATTTAAAAATTAGTTAATTTAAAAATAAAATGCAAAGATAAAAGCTGAACCTGAATCATTTGTAGAGTTGAGCCGGCCTGAGTATGGGACGAACTGACACTAATTACATCTTAGAGCTTCTGTCGAAGGTCGTTGGCTAGGCAGGGAGGTTTCAAGTCGTTGCCTTCTAAAATAAACCAATCAGTTCATAGTTGTCGCTATTAATGTTAATAATGTTAAACATTCTTTATACAATAAACATGTAATTATTTGAAATATTTACAATAAGAAAAACGTATCCTCTAACGCAAAAATAAGACACTAAAACACGGTGATAAAGCCAATAATTCTGAACGGGATGGAAACAAAGTAGAATAGAAAAATGACTAAAAATAGAGAGAAGAATCCTGAGTATCTATGGGCTCAAAAAAACACAGGAAGTCTGTAGATTAGAAACCAAACCGGAAATATACAGGGAAATAAAATCCCTAGAAACCGAAATAAGTATCAGAAGACTAATATTCTACAGGCAGATGGTAAGAATGTATTAAGACTAAACATGAAAATCTTTGACGAAATCCGTGAATACAAAAGCATGGGAAAATACGTAAAACAAATGAGAGAGGAAACAGAAATATTAAAAATAACACACAAAAACTGCTTAGGTAGTCACTTAATACCATGATTTCTTATTAATGTGGAAACAAATTAAATGAAATCATGGTTCTTGTGGAAAATAAGGAATAAAGGAAGGTTACTGCGTGGTCAAAGGAAAGGAAGCAAAGGCGAACAATAATGATGAGAAAACGCTGGGAGAAAATAAGGGCGAAAACGAATATGGAAAAGTAATGATATTCACGTGACCTAAAAGGCCGTTTCGTTAAAAAAAAAAATATATAAAAAAATGAATTACAATAAGATAAAATAAATAATAATTATAATAAATTATTATTATAACATATTATTAATAAAATTAATATGTAAAAAATTAATGATTAGTAGGTATATGGGTTATTTTCAAATAAAATGGCAATTAAGCTTTCTAGAAAACCCAAAAATCCTCAAAAAAAAAAAGTTACTTATTCATGTTCTGTAGCATACTGGGATGTTACCACACTACTTGAGAAAATATACCTGAGTTGGTTCGTCAAATTTCCAGTTCCTTGATTTTTAATGAATTTTAAGAGAAATAAAACCTTTAATAATTTGAAGTGCTTTACCGGGTTTATACCTTGTCAGAATTATGATTTTTATTCAGGTTTTGGAAAGGATTCTAAAGGTTGCTAATTTAAAATAATTTCCCAGGAATAGCAATAATAATAAAGTCTATGTGAAAAATTAAAGTTTTTTTTTCCAAAAAACATTTTTTTTTTCACATTATTAAAAAGTTCTTGGATTTTATTATTGCTCCCCCACCAAAGTTATTAATATGTGTTAAGAATTTCTAGACCCTTTCAATAATCCTACGAAAAAATTATTATTAACTAATTAATACATTTATTTATAATTGCTGGTAACGTATGTCAAAAATATGTTCACACTTAATGGTGACTAAGAGAAACATGCAGAAAAACTGAATTTTAACTAAAAGTCTTTAAAACCAATCTTAAAAGCATTTATTATGTTTTTATAGGTGTGAGCCTCTGTAACAGCCAAATTAGTTAATGGTTCAAAATGAAAATGAATTTTAGTCTAAACGACATCAACAATATTACAAAATGCTACTGTGTGTGTGTGTGTGTGTGTGTGTGTGTGTGTGTGTGTGTGTGTGTGTAAAAAAAAGAAGAAGGATTTTATTGCATAATTTTGTTGTTTTTTTTACACTAAATTTAAGAAATGGGACCACAAATTGAACGTGCGTTACCAAAATTTTAACATACGATACCGCAATGGTAACGTATGTCAAATTTTAGTATTTTTAATTAGAAAAAAGATTATTTAACTACAATTTTTTTTCAAATATAATGGGTTTGAAACATTCGTAATGTTGAGAACTGTAAATTATTATTAAACTGTAAAAACATAGATTGGAAGTGGTGAATTCAATGGGAGAAAACAATGGTAACGTATGTCAAAATGAATTAAGGCACTCACTATGTTTTAAGAATCAAGGTCGTCTTACTTCAGTTGATACAGCGACCTGGGATCTTGGTTGGGAATGGTTACAATACATAGTCTGGAGAATGGTAAGATGCAGTTGTTCCAGAACCCACTCTTCTACACCCGATCACGTACATCACATGAATAAATTCGGAAATTCTCGGACATGAAGAAAATCTTTTCTCAAGCCCCCAAAATTTATAAATATATACATAATTTAAGAAAAAATAACAAAGAGAATAAAATGAAAACAAATTACTATACTCTTTGTGAAGGTTAGAAGTTAAAAACTTCATCTGTGGACAGTAACGTATGTCAAAATTTTCAAAAATTAATTTCATTTTTTTCTTTAAGAAACATTTGAAATAGAAGTTTTAAGGCCTAAATTAATTTTTTAAAATGAACTCGACAAGATAAAATCAACAACAGTGAAATATGTGTTGTAGTTTTTTTTTTTTTTTTTTTTTATAGCCATTCAAAGTGCTGGGACAGCAAATTGCCATTTTATTTGAAAACCACCCATATATTAAATCAACAAATCATTTTACAAAATATAATAATTATTTAACAAATAATATTTTTTAGAAAACAAATAAAATCGCACGAAGGAATATTTATTTAATAAAAATATATTCTATTTATATTTATAGATATTTATATATTCTACTAGGTATATGTATAGAATATAAAAAATGATATTTATAACAAATTAAGAATTTATACTAACAAGAGATGAAGCTATAGAAAATAATACCTGATCAAAGAAAAAAAAAAGGTCTGCTACGAAATCTGTAATAGTATAGTGGGTACAGAGAAGTTGGTAGAAGGACAAAAATGCAAGTTATGTTACCGGTAAACCCCGAAATCAGTGAAATTCTTTAGATAGAACTAGATTTAACATAGCTCGTTTGTTAAAACTAGTACTAACTAGACAATACCAGTATTCACCGAATCATTTTAGGGAAAACTTTAAAGCTGGAAACAGTTAAATAAATAAATAAGAATAAAAATAAATAAATAAAGTAAAGCATTGATATCTTCAAACAATTTTGTACTTCCAAGGTATATGCACTGAAAATTTAGTTTAAAATGGTTATATATCGAGTTTTCACAAAACTAAAATTGATGATAACTAGAATTATTGAACAAATATGGATAATTCTAGTATTGTCTAGTTATTACCAGTTTTAACGTAAGAAAAAGAAAAAGGAAATCTAGTTCTATCTAGAAAAATCCAGTTTCAACTGATTTCGGGTTTTGCCAGTAAAATATACAAGTCTGTGTACCTCCTAACCCTCACTTATGGTAATGAAATCTGGGTAATGCTGGATAAGCAAGCCAGTCCTGTTACTGGCTTAGAAATGATATTCCTACGGAGAGCTTATTGGAAGGACTCGGAGGACCGTTTTAGGAATGATAATACCAGAAAAGAAGCTGGAAATAATGGAGCTGATGACCTAGCTCGAAAACCGACAGCTGAAATTGTTTAGTCATGTCTGTCGAATGGAGGAAAAAATAGAACCGTGGAAGGTTATTGAAGCTCGACCCATTGGAAAGAAACCGCGAGATCGCTCTAGAATTTCCTACTGGAATATGTTCATAAGATTAAAGAAAAGAGAGTTAGAACCCCTCAGCAGATGAGGCAGCTTATCAGAGAGTCATGGCTGCGTTGGATATAGGCTCGCTTCTTCCTCGACGCGAGGCGAAGAAGAAGAACAGAAATAAATTAACCAATTTATTTCCACGCAGAACAAAGGGGAGTACTAAAGACAGCTTGTAATATAATCAAATGTAAATTGGCGTATTCAAAACATTAAGAGCATTAATTATTTACGAGTATATCATGCAATGACGCTTTATTATTCAATTCAAATTAATGTTGATTAACAAGATGCTGGCGTCATCGGAATAGTATTTAAACATCAAGTCTACTACAGCTTACTTGTGTTTTCAACTAATCAAGTTTTATTAATGTTTTTCTGTAGACTGTTTATTATTTCAAAATTAGCTACTCTGAACTACTAGTAGAACCCAAGAGCAAACCCTCCTCAGGTTCGAAAGATCTTTGCTTGGTTCCTGAGACTAGAGGACAGTAGCAAAGGATAGAGAAACAAGGACTCAACTAGAGGGTCATAACGCCCGATAATAATAATACCAAGTGCGAGTACAGCCTCCTACTTTCTTGAAAGAAAATTCAAATCTGTAGTAGAGAAAATTGACTGTTTATGATTCACAGCAACCTTAAGGTAATAGTCCAAGTTTCTAATCAGGCAAACAACTTAAAAGGAAAAGTTCAAATTGGTACATATACTTAAAAACTCGAATGACTTATTAACATACCTGTATATGATTTTAATTATATTTGGGCTATTCGTATCAACAAATTAAGAAAAAACAATTAGAGTATTTTCCTCGACAACATTAGACATATTTAAGTTTGAATTGATTCTATTTAGAACTACTACAAGATGCGGAACAGCACCAGATAAATATTATTGCAATACTAGGGTCGCCGCCATTTTAATGAACGTGCAAATTGTAATAATAAGATGTCTTAATTATAATTTTCAACGTCATCTAGCGACCAGATAAAGTATATACTATAATAATAATCCTGGCAAAACTTCACCACACCAAAAGTTTATCGAGCGATTTCTCCTGACACGCTGTCAGGTTTATTTATGTTGACTATGGCTAAGGACAAAAGAAGCAGGACGAAGGATTCAGATGGTCGCGAGGTGTTGGGTAACTCCTTCATCCATTGCGACACTTCTAATCCTTTCTCCTCAAGAAGAATGGCCTCTGTTCTGGAAGGCCGGCAGAAATTGGATATCCCGCTAGATGTGTAGGGGCCAGGGGTCGTGGTTTTAACATAGAAATGGAAACTAACCCGTCTACTACATCCGCTGCTTTATTACGCAACCATGTAAAGTTTGTTTTGTTTTCTCTGTGAATTCAAATCACAATTATTATATGTTTAACGAAAACAAAGTACAATTATATATATGTAATATAAAAACGTTTACAAGGTGACTTTATTATGAATATATGAACAAAATATTAATCACTAAACGAAAATATTATTATTTTTAAAAATATATAATTAACGTCATTACCTGGATAAAAGAATAATAATTGTACATCCTTCAACACTAACATAAAAAACACTAAAAAACCTTTTTAATAAAATAACCTTCTTATGAATTTAACATTTTTTTTAAAATGAACAATTACATTTAAAACTGACGATGCAAATCATATCAAAGGGGCCAGATTACAAAAGATTTTGTTTAACAATACAACAACTTTGACATATAAAAGCTTTATTTGAAAAGAACACATGTGACAACACACATAACAACCACAAAAACAATGATAACCCTCATAAACCGTCGCACAGTATAACAACTAACGTAACCCAGCTGGGACAAAATTTTAAAACCCCGTAATCTTAACTGAAATAGATTAGGAATACATCCATTTTGGTGGATCTTGATTGGAGACCAGTTTAACTGTGTAAAAACAAATTGGGTAAACCTATTCTACGCAGTATTTTGCTATATAAAAGAAAATCCAATAAAAATTGCGACTGTTATGTTTATTATTATTCTGACTTCTAATCTTTTTAGATTTTAAATTATGCATTAAATATTTTACAATTGTTAGGCTAGATAAGTGGCAATAAAGCATCATTCCTTATTCTCGTTGCGTTTTTCATAAAGAAGGATTCAAGAATAAATTGAACCAGCTAAAATTTAAAACTTTGTTTAATGCATTAAAAAAAGGCAAGCGGTATAGAATTAGATTGTTTTTATTGATAAAAAAGCCAATTAATAGTATAAACCAATATTATTAAAAAAGACAGCAAACATAATATTATAATAAAAATTGTTGAATACATAATTATAAAATAATTAAATGGATGCTGACATATATATTTACAGGAATATTTCATATAGAAAAATAAGAGTGCATAATAGTCTGTAAAAGAGTCACTATCGTTGTTTGTTGTAATTGACACTTCCTGTGACAGTGCCCCAACACTCCCAACTTTCACAGTCGATAAATCTTGTATTGATTGACGGATATTCAGCAGCAAAAGGAGTTTTTGCGGCAATGCTGTTAGCTGCTGCCCCAGGTTACCTACTAGTGGATCAGAGGTTACTAAAATCATTCCCAGCAAGCCAGTAATCAGGAACGCTTTCTAGTATGGTTCTCTCGAAATTTCCTTGTGCCTTCTATCATAATAGGCGTAACAGTACCTACTAAAGCTGATTTGATGATCTAGGTACCAGAATTCTCTAGAGGATATCTCTCATATAGTTCCAAATATTACCAAACCTACCATGACTCCGAGAACAACGATGATAGTGTGATTATGATAACAGCAGTACCCCATCTGCTGCACCTACTGCATGACCTACAAAATCGGAGTCGGATTAATCCTCGTCCTTGGTCGTCAAAAATGTGCCGACCGATTAGCTTTATGCTCAAAGAAACCTTGACTAGAATTTTAGACGAGATGAACTCTTTTTTACGATGATTGACGGTAAATTTTGAACACTCATTACTGAAAAAACTACATTATCATGTTTGCTGCGTTAGTAGAGCGAAACCTCTTATTTGTTTAAAGCATATTTTGGAGTTTCTACTCCACTTCTACTGCAGCGACCCATAATTTGGTGATTGGAGTGTCAATATTTGCAATGAATCCATGTACTGAGCCGAAATAACAACATGGTTGTTGAATCACTGATATATTTTGCAAGTGATCATGCCATTCACAGAAAGCTCAATGTTCAGCTTCGTGTCTTCTGACAGCTTTTTATCGTGGATATATCTAATAAAGTCATCGGCGTTATTATTTTTGTCAGCCTCACACCCTTGCCAAACCTGCCGCACATATTTGTATTATGGTTTATTAGGCTAATGACGACCTTCTGGTGATTTTTGACGAGAGTTACATTTGGTGCATGTTTTGTCCTTTGCTGGGTATATTGCCTTAGGATGATAGGGAATTTCTTCGCATTAGGGCACCAACCACCATTTTTGATGGTTCGCGTCTCTTAATTTTTTCTACGGTTGGGCTTGGTTTGTCATCTAGCATTACTTTTTGTTTTAGATCTTCGTGTTGCCGTACCAATTTTTTTGTTTTTTCCTAACTAATTTATAATCCTGGCCCCAGTAGTCACTTAAGGAACGTTCTTTTACCCCAATGACAATTTGGTCACGGATTAGTAATTCCCGTAAGGGCCCCATAATCTCATTATTTTAAAAGCCTGTAAAGTTCGGTCACAAATTCCTCAACGGTTTCGATTCCGCTCTGTAATCTGTGGTTAAATTTGGCCTATTCATATATAACATTACTAATGGAGATAAAAGGTTTTTAAATTTCAGGCAAACGGCATTGTAGTCGGACTTTTCACAAAGTCACACAGCTTTGTGTGAGGCTAAACGATGAAAACAGGTGTTAGGACCTAGACCCCATATACTAGAGAAGGCATTTACCTGTTCTTCTCCTGTTTTTCTGTGCAGTTCAGCGACAATCCGAAATCGGTCGAATCGTTGAAGCGATCTTGAAAAGTCAGAAGCAAAATAGTAAGGATCTGGTGTGCTAGTTGGGCACTAGCACCCACCAATTATTGGCAATACCATGTTCACTTGATTGACAAAAAAGTCCACACTTCCACTACACTATTTAACTCATTCTCATTTTTCACTTTTACCGCTACCACCATGTTTTAAAATACAACTACTTTGATATATAAAAGCTTTATTTACAAAGATCAAATGTGATCACATACATAATAACCACAACAATGATAACCCTCATAACCCGTCAGGTAGGTATCTTCTCCAAAGAACTCCAAGGCGAACAGATTTTAACACAGGATCTGATCAACACAAATTCTGTCCATAAAGTATTTTTTGAGAGATTATTTTACTTCAATCCAAATATTTGGACGATAAATACCCAATATATCTCCAGAATAGCCCAATCTGTCTATTAGTAGGCGAAACCAACGATTATTGGCTCCAAAACTACGTTCAAAAGAATAATCTGTTTGATCGGCCATAAATCATAACCGTGAAGACAAGTAATAATCGATTCTGTCAGATAGATTTATGTTCATCGATGTAATTTGCAGTTTTCTGAAACAAGAAATCGATCTTTGCAACACCCGGAAGCTGTACAACCTTTCACAACTATAAAATCCCCTACAGTGTAGTTAAATGTTTTTTATAAGTTACATCTAATTCTTTCTGCCAGTTTGGTTCATTTTTACTTTTATCAATCTGCAATTAATCATCTTGGAAATGGTAAGCCTCTCTTCCAAGTTTTCCCTTTTTACCATTTTAATCCTCATTCGTTTTATATCTTTATTGCTATTGAAGTTTTTTTTTTTTACCCTGTTACATATTTGTATTTATATTTCATCAGCTTAGATTTTTCATTTTTTATACAGTTTATGCTAGTTTTGTTGTATTATTTGACCTCTTACCTAACTGTGTTATTGTTTTGTATTTGTGTTTATAAACTTATTTATATTTATTTTATTACATATTCTATTTTATATAGTTTTCTCATATTGTTACGTGGTTAACTGTTGAAATACATCAGATATCCTTTTAATAATCTTTAAATAATAAATTATATACAAAAATCTTTTTATAGTTTTAGTTTAAACCTCATTAAAGTAGTTGTATTTTAAAACATGGTGGTAGCGGTAAAAGTGAAAAATGAGAATGAGTTAAATAGTGTAGTGGAAGTGTGGACTTTTTTGTCAATCTAGTGAACATGGTATTGCCAATAATTGGTGGGTGCTAGTGCCCAACTAGCACACCAGATCCTTATTATTTTGCTTCCGACTTTTCAAGATCGCTTCAACGATTCGACCGATTTCGGATTGTCGCTGAACTGCACTCAAAAACAGGAGAACAGATAAATGCCTTCTCTAGTATATGGGGTATAGGTACTGACACCTGTTTTCATCGTTCAGCCTCACACAAAGCGAAAAGACCGACTACATTGCCGTTTGCCTGAAATTTAAAAACCTATTATCTCCATTAGTAATGTTATATATGAATAGGCCAAATTTAACCACAGATTACAGAGCGGAATCGAAACCGTTATGGAATTTGTGACCGACCTTTACAGGCTATTAAAATAATGAGATTATGGGGCCCTTGCGGGAATTACTAATCCGTGACCAAATTTTCATCGGGGTAAAAGAACGTTTCTTAAGCGACAACTGGGGCCAGGATTATCAATTAATTAGGAAAAAACAAAAAAATTGGTACGGCAAGACGAAGATCTAAAACAAAAAGTAATGTTAGATGACAAACCAAGCCCATCCATAGAAAAAATTAAGAGACGCGAACCATCGTAAGTGGTGGTTGGTGCCCAAATGCGAAGAAATTCCCTATCATGCTAAGGCCTCTTTAAAAGGTTTCCAGCATCCCCTTAAAAAGGCCTCTTTATTTTCTAAAGGAAAATCCTTCGTAGAATATATGGGCCCACCTTTGAAAACAGACAATGGAGAAGGAGTAGCAATAGAGAAATCTATAGTCTCTACAACAAACCTGATATTGTAGCAATCATCAAGGTAGAGAGATTAAGATGGGCAAGACACCTCGCACGGATGTCGGATGGGTCAATACCAAAAAAAATTGTTGCATAAAAGATCTCCGACCGGGGCAGAGTTGAAAGACCCTGGTTACGGTGGTCGGACTGTGCAGTAGAAGATTGTAGGTCCATAGGAGTATGGAATTGGATAGCAGCATCACAAAATAGAAACGCACGGCAGTGAATGCTGTAGGAGGAAGCCAAAACTCTCTTGCGGGTTGTGGAGCTCAATAAATATATATATACATGTATTAATTTTTTTTTTTTGTTGAGAAACATTTATTTTCATTCATAAACCATTATTGATATTGTGTCCGAGATAGAATCAAAATAAAACTTTTCATAATCTGACTCCATCAGAAACATCCTTAGAAACAACCATATGAATAAAATTTATACATTTATATTTACATTAATTCAGATTCCTTGGAACCAACGTATTAGCTGTTACACTTGAAGGTATTTTAATCTTGTCATGAGAATGTTATTTTATAAATACTAAATTGTTACATAAAGATATGCCTATTTCAAATTATTACTTCTACTGAACAACTAAGCTTATTTTTTCACATCATTCTAGGAGACTGTTATGGACAATTAAAGATCCAAAACCATCTCTTCACTTCACTTCCGTTTTCACTAATAATGTATCACATTTACTGTTCCTAAATCTCATTATTTCTTTATTTTTTGGTTTAAAGTAATTAATTAATTTAATGGAAAATCTTCTGTATTCAATAATGTCTTTTAAAGTTCTAAGTTTCATCTGAGATACATACATTAAGAAATCATCATTGGAGCTTACAGATGCAACATGGGTCTTCAATTGTTTTTAATAAATCTATCAATTTCACATTGAACTGTGAATAATATTTTTAATATTATCAGTTGGAGCTCTATAAAAATTTAATTTTTATAAAACATTTTGTAGTTATTTAATTTTGTTTTGTACATTCATGCTTAAAGACACCAAAAAATACATGCATATTAGAAGCATAATGAGTGCATTTCTTCGATAACGAAACAAAGGTTAAGGATGTTTTAAAAACAAACAATGGAGAAACAAATAATAAAATAATAGTGCTATGGAAATTCAAAACATAAATAGTACAATTAAAATTGCTATTTATTAAACCAGAAAAAAAAAAAACACAATAAAGGCTTATTGGTGACTTTATTCAAAACAAATAATAATTGTTCTACATAAAACCGCCAGATGAGGCAGTCTAACAAATGCTATAGGTTAAATATATAGATCTCTTATAATAAATATACATTCAGATTTTTAATTTATAATTAGATACTTTATAATCTACATATAAAGGTTTACATTACGAAAGATCAACATTGATAGAATCGATTTTGATACAAAATAAATTAGTATTACATTTGTAACATGAAGCTTAGTCCACTGAAAGACATAAGTAACTCAGGCACCGATAGCGGTTTAGTATAAATATACTGTGTAAAGAGAATATATTGTTTATAAATTTTTTTTACTGACATTGGAAGAAAATTCTTTCGACTATAATTATTAGCATGTAAAATATTTTCTTCATTTAGGTTACAGCCACAGCAAGGTATATTCACACAACTGAGAATGTCGAAATGTATTTTTGTGCACTTTTGCATTATTAAACCAAAGTTATATGTAGTCATACTTGTCACAAGAGATTTCATTCAGACTCAAAACCAAAGTTTTAATTCATAGATATAAATGATAATTGATGCTTTAAAAAGGAAATATATATTTGAATCCAGGCCTCCATAATCTTTAGAAAGACTTATCTAAATATGCCACTATGGATATAATATGAACTGTATTTTTTTCTTAAATTAAACAATTCTGAATAATATAGTGCTATGATAAATGTGTTTCATCGAATTATATAATATAATATAATATTCATAAAGTCCCCCTTATAACTAAAAATACAGATTTAATCATAAATTTGTAAAGTCTTAACCCTTATTAGCTTGGAAAGAATATAACCACTTTGATTTTTGTTAAAATTTGATGTTTTTCAGTCAGTTTGGGAGTTAAAATAAAAATAGGAGATGTAGATAGGAAGGGTAGACAGTCTTGGATACTTAGCAGATCAAAATAAAATAACAATTTTATTTTGATCTGCTAAGTATCCAAGACTGTCTACCCTAATTATCTACATCTCCCATACTTCACAGGCAACTATACCTTATGAATAAAAATAAAAATAGTCTGTGGATACTATAATAACAATTTTTGTTTGGCTAAATCAGCTGCTACTGTCAACCAATGTTACCAAATTGCTTCTCACATAAATTCCCTAAATGGTGAAAAATGAAAGGAACAAAAATATTCATCCCGGAGTGGAGAAAAATTCAGTATGATCATGGTGTCATAAATGGTAATAGAGTCTTTTCAATATTTAGGTGGAAAATAAATAAGATTCTATAACAACTCTACGCCTTGGAGACATAAGGCTCCCTACCGGGACAGAGGTGTATTATGTGTTGAATTGAGCTTATAACAAAAATTAATATTATTATTGTTAGTTTTATTTTAATTTTTCACTAAATGACTTTATAGTGTTAAAGTGAATTGTTTTTTAAACCATTTTATTTAAGCATTATTGTTTAAAAACCTGTTTATTTTTTTGATAATACAATAAGTACAATGATAAAAAAAAAAATTATAGTTTAAAAAACACGCTTTAATAGAAAAAACGAACTAAACCTATCTTAGACAAAATCTAATGATCTAAAATTATTAGTATATAACATTTTTTAATAGGATTAGCCATTTTTGTGTTATAGACTCTTAAACATGACCTAAACTAACTTTTTGATTAAGTTGGCGAAATTCATAGACAATCGATTGTGGCTAAACCCCTTAGTCAAATTCAGCTTAAGAGATGTCTTTAGACGCACAATTTAATAAATTTTAATTTTGTAAATAACACATTTTTCGATTTAAAGCATTTTTGTATATGTTTTTTTGCAAAAATCTGAAAAAAGTGCAAAAGTGTTGGGTTTTTTGCCCCCCAAAAATTTTCCCCTTATCAAATGTAGTCACATTTTTGATATTTTATTCTCAGGACCCATCTGGACCATACTGAATCATAAAACCTACTACTCCATCTTTGACAAGGGAGACCTCCTTTTTGGGGTATTTTGACTGGACCAAGTAAGAATATTAAAACAAAGTTGTGCAATTATTATATTGCCAATTGTCATTGTGACAGGAGTGCACATTTTCAAGATAATCAGATAGCTGGAAATCGGTGAAAATCACGATGCAAGATTCCATTACGTAGTTAATAAAAGCGTATTAAAAAAAAAAAAAAATTTTACAGTTTGAAATAAATAACAAAATAATAGGGTCAAGTTCTTATTTAGCTTTGTATTTTACAAATGTAGGGCTCATTGTTAGGTCAGAGGTCGGTACTGACAAAACTGGTCTCTGAATTAACCAAGATCTGGAATAAACAATCTACTACAAATCAAATTAGGAACAAAATAGTTTTACTTCAACCAGTACTTTCTAATCTTTTCTTTACATTATGTGTTTGATTTCTAAAATCAACTCCTTGAGAGAAAAGTTTTGATGACAGTTATAAAAACAATTATTTAACAAATTTTCAAGCGTGTTCAAATTGTGCAAATTCCATCATAATGGTCTCAAAAAGCTTAAATTGGCCAAAATCTAGCAAACTTTGTGATTGCACATCTGAGTGGCTATAACCTTGCATGAATAAAAATTTCTTTCAAAAATTGTAATATGAAGTAGAACTACAATATTTTTAATTTAAAAAAAAAAAAAAAAATGTAAATTTTTGTCAAGATTATTACATTTAATTTTAATCCTAATTGACTGACACTAAACAAATCTATCCTATAGGCACATCAATTCAAGTTCAGTAATTGAATACCCAATGTTAATGAGAAATGGAAAAGTAATTAGAATTAATAGTCAAGCACAATAATATCATGATAAATATTTAAATAACAATATTGGATAAATATGACATGTCTTATTAACTACAATATTTTTTCGATGCATATGTTATTTTATTACTTTGTCTGTCAAGCCTGAATTCGGTTTTACATTATTTTAAAAATAAAACGATAAAATCAAATAGAAATGCTTCTTGCTGTTGATCAATCCTTTAAAAATATTTACATAAATCATCTTTATCATTGTTATTTATGTACAATACTAAAATAAGCGGGTAACTAACTTTAGGATACTTTATCCCTGATATTTACACAAATTTACAATTTAAAATCGGTCTCTTAAAAATTATTGTAGCACCTAGTAAATTTTTTTTTTTCACTTTTCATTCATAAACTGCTGGATAAAACCTTCAATAAAATATATTGTTATAATTCATACTTATACCCAATAGCTTTGATTAGACTGTCTCAGGTCACAATCACAATAGTAATGAAGGGTTTAGAAATCAAACTTGTCAGTACAAAGACAATCAGATAATTATGAAAAAAGTCTTAGAATGAAACCAAATAAACTTTTCACCAAATTACTACAGGATAAGGCAAAAGTTGACCAGAATTAGAGAAAGGTAAGACTCTTTAAGTGCACACCTTTCCCTTTTGTGATTACATGGAGTGTCTCATAAATATTTTAACAGGGAATTTAATTGCCTTTTAATGGCTTTACCATTCTAAAGATAAACTTGAAGACAATGCTAGGCTAATTCTAAGATCCTGTTGTGCTCCATTAGATAAAATGTATGCAGAGTCTCTTGTAAAAAGAACACTTACTAGTACTGGTACTGGTAGGAACTAATTGAGCAGGCAGGCCCATGGGTCTTTTTCTAAAGCTAACAAAAGTTTTCAACCCAGGCTTAACCAGAGTGGGAGTGTCAGACTTCACCAGTGCATACCTATGACTTTACCAACAGCCACAAAATGAAAATAAACTTAACCAGGTGGAAATTGAACCCACACCATTTTCAACTGAGCCTCAATACACTTGACAATAATAGCTATCAAAAATACCAACAGTAAAATCTACAGTTATAAGAGCAATATACCCAATAACAAATTCTTTTTTAATAAAATTTTGTAATTTAATTATTTTTTATTATTTTCCTCATAACTTATTTTTTACTTGAGTTCCCATTTAAAGCAAGGCAGGAATGCCACCCAATTCATAAAAATGATTGAAAGCTGTCCACAAAGTACAATATTAGCAGGGTTTTGCTAAAAATTAAGAGTTTGAATCTGGCTAGTGATAATGTAAATTTGCAGTAACAGGGTAAATTTGTGATGGGGAAAATAATCCTGCCTTCTCCACCTTTCCAGTATAGAAACAGCAAAAAGGGAATAGGGGGAAAATATATATACTAATACTTACCTCAATCAATGTGTTAAAACATATTAATTTCCCGTTATTTGTACATATATATATATATATATATATATATATATATATATATATATATATATATATATATATATATATATATATATATATATACAAAAAGTCACAATTTCACACAATACTTTCATCCAGCAGTTTAGTTTTAAATACAACAAGAACCCCTAAAAATAAATAAACAGAACCTTTCAATTACATTGCTAAATGTTTACACTTATATTTTCTTTTATATTATTTTAACATATATTAATTAATATTTGCATTGACAAAACATTAAATGAATTTAAACTATAGAAAAAGTAATTGTTTCACAATTACTTAAGAATATTAGGTCCGTTTTGAGATATAAACTTATTTTATTTATTTTAAATGGTGTTAATAACAACTTGAAACTCTTCGGATTTTAATTATAAAAATATTTAAAGATAAAATCGATAAAAATACAGAAATGCAGAGATGAAAAAATACAGAAAATTGATTATATTTATTACAAAAACAGATGATATTATAGATTTGGTGAGTTTGATTATAAAATTCTCCTTAAAAACATGTCATAGCTTTGGTATTTACGTCAAAGGCAGTGGTAAAATTTATTTCTAAACATTAATATTGGAAGCTCTAAATAAATTGTAAAAATTTGTGGCAATTCATCAACAAAAAGTAAAATAATATCCATTACATTATTTGATTTTGTAATGAGCGGAAACAGATTGTATCTAAAAAATTTTTTTACTATTATTATTAGAAATAAAGCAGCAGCTATATTGTCTCTAAAATTAATTAATATTGTTTTACGTTTTTTAAATAGATAGAATTGATCTGACTATTGCCACAATTGTATACACTTTATCCCATTTTTAATTTATTTTTCGATTTAATTTTAATTTTTACAAGTTAACATAAGTAATATGTATTTTTTAAGTATAGATCTTTATTAGCTATGCAACTACATATTCTACTTATAACAAACTGGAAATCAAGTATGTTTTTTAAAACAAAACTGAACATTATTAATTTACATTCATAATAATATTACGATTTTTTTTTGTTTCAAAATTTCTTAAATAGGATTTTTTTTTGTTTAGGATACTTTCAAGTTCAATTGAGATTTTAAAGAAATCAGCAAGTATAACAGGATTTAAACTTAAAAAGATTTCTAGAAGTTTTAAATTGCTATTCATAATTTTTACATTTTGCCCACAACAAAGAAATGTATATGCCTATATGCTCTACATATATGCCACTTAGGTATATTGTGACTACCACGCTTAAAATCAATATAATATTACTGAAATACTCAAACAAATATTAAAATGATGATGAATGCCACAATTGAGCTATTTTTAAAACATAATACTGTCAGAAGGTAAAGAATACCATTGTGCAAGGAGGATTTTTAAAATATTTCATGTTTCAAACAAACACCAGCAAATGAGTACAATCAGCAAATTCAAGATATTTTTACTTTTTACAGTCCCATCAATCAGAAATACTTATTTCATATTATCCACATTTTTAATTCAATAAAAAAAAAAAAAAAAAAAAATTAAAACCTAGCATTTATGGAAAAACACTAAACCATACAAATATTGGTCTTTGGAAAGAAATAATAATAATAATTATATACAATATATTTAACAGTATAATACATTCCTTTAATTTTATTTACAATTATAATAATGTGTCTATATAACCATTCTAACAATTACAATTAATTATCAAAATAAACCTATCAGTCGTTTAAAAAAAAACTGCAAAATTAAAAAATTGTGAATTAAGTAATAAAACATTAATATATTTATAATATAAATTCAACAACAAACATAATAATAATACTCTTTTCATGTAAATTGATTAAAAGTTAACTAACTTCAATTTTCCTCATTATATTGCTACTGAACGTCACAACCTGGTATAGTTTGTAGTTGGTATAGTTTTTTATTTTTTGGTAAGTTTGGTTAATGTCATACATTAATCGTCTTGTGCGTAAATTACATCATCATCATAATATTAATGTTATGACTCATTTAAGGTGTTCTAGAACTGAGAAAAGCAGGATCAACAGATGCAACTTTAGCAGTGAGAAAGGCGTGCATGCAGAAAAGGAGGGCTTGTAGATTACTGCATTCCAGCTCCTAAAAAAATAAATTGATAAATAAACCATAAACTGTTAGAAATTAAAACAAAAATAATTAATTAAAACATAATATAAAATACATAAAAATTCCACTTTTCCGGTTGAGTATTTATACGTTCAGTAGTTTCAGCCAGACCAGCTGAAACTGAACCTATTATGGATAAAATGGAGTGCTTAGTAAAATTTACTTAATAAATATTGTATGATGTATTTTTATTTTTTTTGTTTATTTTCTTGTAAAAACAGATTTGCCATCAGTTAAACATTCTTTTCACTAATAACTTGAAGTACAAGTAAATATTTGTTTTTTATTGACAATCTAATAGAGGATTACAAAAAAAAAACAATAAATTTTAAACTTTGTGTCAATTCATCAACAAAAAATAATAAAATATCCATTACATAATTTGATTTTGTAATAGATGGACATAAACCGGTATCTAGAATTCTTTTTTATTATTATTTGAGATAAAGGAGCATCTATGTTGTCTATTCATATTTTATTACTTTTTTTTATTAATAAAAATAATGTCTTTGTATTTAAGTAGGTATTACACAAGAAACCAAAATACATTAAGTGAAATTAAGAATTAAAAAAAAAAAAATATATATATATATACATATACATACATAGTTTGGTCAGAAGTTAACGATTTTTAGTAAATATTATTTTTAAAAGGCCAAAGTGATCGTTTGGTACACAGGAAATATCAGACAGTTTATTTCTGAAATATGTTGTAATACAAGAACTACATTTATTACACGATTAAAAACTGAAATGTTGTGAGCAGTTTAAGCCTGGCTATACCAGCTTATAAAAAAACACAAAGGATACAAACCAACCTTGGATAGCTCTTTCCTATCCAATTCAGAATTTTATTTCACCACTTTAGCATGTTTTTGGAAAAATTATAAGACAAAGTTCCAGCTTGGCCTAAACAAATAGTTCCGTTATCCTATATAAAAATACACAAAAACAAGTTTTGATAATGTTATGAAAACTAAGAGACCTTGGATGGAAAGTGCTGCTACACATTCCCACATTCATCAACTCAATCTCAAATGGACTTCAACTTAATCTTTTACCAAGAACCTTTTTGTTAGGAAAAAATATTTGCATTTTAAGATGCTAAAAACTGACTCTTATGTTATTGTTAAAAAAATTATTTAGACTAAGAATAAAATTATTATGACAAGGTAAAATATAACTATAATTTTGAGGTGTAAAAATTCAGAACTTCCTCAAAACGGTCATTTAATTTCAAATTACCAAATTAATAAATTTAAAAATTTCCATTATAATCCAGCTATTAATATGTGTATATATATTTTCTATTTTTTGAATATTCTGGTTTAGTGTTCTGTGCACTCCTCTGCAGACTAGTGATCTTTTTCATGCTTAAATACACAAACAAGATATAATAAACATATCGTATAAGTTGTCAGGTTTATCAAAAAGTGACTGAAGGGCTTACCTTTGTTTCAATACTTTTTGTCTCAGAGTCTTGAAAATGAAGTTTCAGCTTACTTTTTCCATCATCTGAGGATCCTCTAAGCTGTGAGAACTTGTATTGCCAAAGAAATTGCCTTGAGATATTGTCAAACAGAGCGAAACCCATGTTCCAGTCAAGCGTCAGGCCAGCAAGTTTTCCCCCATAAGAGACATTAAAGCTTTTACTCTGAAAGGAAATCAAAAAACAGTTAAAATTCACATAAAAGTCACAAAATACAAGTTATATAAATTCTGAGAAAATTGGAACTAGGATTTTGTGAGTATTAAAATTTTTGGGGATATAAAAATATACAATATTAGTGATAATTAGAACAGTCTTAGATAGTATAGATTGACTTCAATACAAAATTAGGCAAACATTATTAATAGTTAATAGTTTTTTTTTTAATGAGATAAAAAAAAAAAAATAAAAAATAGAACACAACAGAATTATAACTTTATAAAAATGTTATATATTTTTATTTTGTGACCACATTTTTTAATCACACCTGTCTGACAATAGAGCAAATGTGTATAAATAGTTACAGTAGTGCAAGGAGTATAGTGTAATGTATTGTAGTATAGTGGAATATAGTGTAGTGTAAGCAAAAGTGTAGATAAAGTTTAATAGAAAAAATGTTAGTAGGAAATAAGTAATTATCTGATAAAATGAACAAATAAATAAAACTAAACTATCAAACAGAAACTTTCAAATAGTAATCATTTGAAATAAAATTTTATTTAAACTATTTATCTTGAAAGTAAAAGAACAAGTATGAAAAAAATAGTACCAACTAATGTTTCTATTTTCATTTGAAAATTTGCAACCGTGAAGTTGATTATTAAAATTACCAATCCAAAACTAAACCAAATTCTTTTTAATGCATGCATAAAGCTAAGCAATTACATCTGTCTTACCCCGAGCTTTATCACAGCTGCACAAACAGAATTATGCCAAGAACTTTCTATCCTCAGGAGCTCTTGCCTAGTTTCAACTGAGAAATACCTCGATTCCTGACCAGAGGTCTGGATGAGGAAACAGTGTTGCCTCTCATCAACATTTTCAGAATCTTTGATAACCCTCAGCATAGATTGATAGACTTTGAAGACCAAGCCACATTCTTTCCAATCACCCACATTCAACTGAAATAAAAAAAAAAAAAAGTATTATTCCTTACAATTAATAGATATAAGGTTTATTTGTTAAATAGAATAAATAAATATAGCCAAAGTTTAGAGGATATTATTGAAAATATAACAGCTTTGTCAATCGGCAATTTTATTCACCACTACACAAGCGTTTTGGGCAAAAGTGCCATCCTTCAGTGTAAACTTAATAAAGAAACTAATCTCTTATAAAAGTTTGATTTCTTCATTCAACAATATCGAAGCATCAGTTAAGCCATTCATGAGGATTTTATCGTCCAGATTTAAATATTTTCTATTACAAATTACTTTATTAATGACAAGTAAAACTTTTTCTTCTGGTTATTAATAAAATTACAATGAACTATACACACGGAATCATCTTGTTTTAATTCAGATTGCACCTCAAATGTCTAGTAATAAGCAGCTGAAGGTTTGAAATAATTGAATTAATGAATCAAAGATGTGGATTTTTGACAATTGTAAAATAGAATAGAAAGAAACCTTTATTCTAGGTCTATGTTCCTTAAGAATAATACTAAAAATATGAAGTAAAATCTTATTTGGCCTAGAGATTTAAAAAAAGAAACAACAAAAAACAAGATAGATAAAAGTGAATACAGATTTATAATAAGAGATAATACAGAAAAATACACATATACATTCATAACAACATCACAATATTATATACAAAATTGTCAAGGGAACAGAAAAATGATAATGAGAAAAAAAAAATAGAAGGTTAAAAACTATCTATACAAAAATGAAAACAAATCATAAGAAAATTGTAAATTTAGGCTAATGTTTTATGTCTGACATACAAGAATGACATTCACTATGGGGCATCCATTTAATTAGAGAGCATCAGTCTAAAGGGAAAGACAGTGGTTGAAGGGGAGTGTTTTGAACGTTCTGAACGAAAACGTATTGCAAATACAAGGAGGGAGAGAATTCCAGAGAGTAGAGGAGCAGGCAAGAAAGGAACATTGAAATGCAGTAGTTCTTTACGATGGAGTGTAGAGATTAGAAAGCAGACTCTTGGATGTAATGATTGGAGTAAGGACTTGTATTGTAAGATCCTGTAAATAAAAGAGGATATGATGGTTGTTGATAACTTGGAAGATGTATGTACCAAGCAAGTATTCTATACAGGTGGGGGGAGAGAACCAGCCTAACTCAGTAAAAAGATAGGAAACATGGAGATTGGGATATACAGATTCTGAGGAAAATCCTTGTAAAGCTATTCATGATGCGCTTTTATCTCCCTCAAGAACCATCAAGAGACCACCATATTTCACACAGCTATAGTCAAGTTGGGGAAAGATAGGGGAAGATACTAGAAATTTATGTATTGGTTATAGAATTTGACGGGAGCAGTGGAATGTGACAGTTTGTGTCATAAAAAAAGACAAAAATTATTATTTTCATAAAATGTTATTTTTATAGCAAAGTTTCAGCCATACTAATACAGGCCATTAATAATCAATAACCACCAGGGCTGCAAAACATAAATGCAAAATATTTTTATAAATATTAAAAAAATAAGATTCTCTATATTTTTTAAATTAATTTTTTCTCTTTATTAGTAATATTTTCTTATTTATCTTTATGCTGCATATTTTTTTTGGCAGCCCCCATGATGTTCATCATTATTAAGATTGAACAAATAAAAATAAAAACTAGTTAAAATAATCATTCTTTATTTCTTATAGACTCATCCCTCAAGATTCTACACACTCAGTCAAACTAAAGAATCATAATATTGATCTTACTGGAGGTGAATCGAAAAGCATGACATCAGTTCCTTTCAAAGTTAAAAATCGAGGCCTATAATTCTGCCATGGCTGGTTATTGTTGAGTATTCCCTCGTTGACCCATCCCATGTATTCAATACGTTCAGCAGCGGGAAAATTCCTGTTATACAACTTCATCTAAAAAAAAAAAAAAAAAAAAAAAAGACATTCATTAAGTTAAAAAATATATAACTCTTCTTACAGTAAATAAGTTAAGGCAAGATTAATAAAACGAAATTGTTAATTTTTTTTTTCAAGTAGTAAATAAAAATTCCTGCAAGATTTCTAAATTCAAAAACATAATATTTCTTAAATTATTCACTATTTTTGATTACCAATTATTTATATTTCGTTCTGAAGAAAAGATACAAGTTGTTGGAGCTTAGAATGTTTCTTCTAAGCATTTCTAAGGATAAACTTAAAATTACAAAAGTTGACTCAAGAGAAGAATGGATTATGTAACTAATCCTATAAATTTTTTTTTAAAAAGACTTAAGGCTAGCGCACACTACTTTACTAGAGTGGAGCACATCAGAGCAGATTTTTCAACACGATAGGTTATGCTGGTTAGATAGGGGATATGCACACTATGTTGGCACAGAGTCCAGCGCCTTTTCCTATGTAATCGACATTGTAGGAAAATTTACAGCAATGCATTGCACTCTGATTCATCAGTAGTGTGCGCTAGCCTTTAATCAGATCTTAGCACCGAGGTCTGAGTTCGAGTTCAGCTGTAGACAAAAAATTAAATATCTTTTTTTTTATTTTCTTCTATCAAGGAGTATTTATATATATTTTTTAAATCATTTAAAATAGCTTCACTCCTCTTAAAACATTTATTACATAGTTACATGTTTCAGGACCACCATGTCCCATCTTCAGACTAACATTCTTTTGGTATGAACCACAATATACAATGGACTCCTCTTAATAAGAGGAGTGAAACTATTTTAAATAATTAAAAAAAATAAATATCTTTTATTTCATCCAGAATCCAGCTTGGGTTTGGAAGTTAGGAAACTAATGCCTAACCTACAAAGCTACAGCACCTTCTTATTAAATTATGAGGAGAAATATATAACAATGTGATATAATATTTTCCTTGTGAAAATATTTATCTTTTTAATTTCACAATTAATTTATCCAAAACTTTATATCTTTACTTTCACAAGAATTTTTTATTTCTTTATTTGAATATAAAATGGTAATGGCCAATGAAATAAAAGATAAAAGTTAATTTTTTTTTTTTTAATTCTAATACATATGCTTTTAATTATCATTAATTATATTTTATTCTAAAGAATGCTTAAAAATTAGGCAGAAGCATCAAAAATATTAAAACTATTAAATTTGCAATGTTTATTTCTTAGTGGCACCTCGACCATTATAATCTTCTAATCATTTATTGTATTTGCATAATATAATAACTAAATCAGATTCTAGTAAATTCACTAGTTGATCACAAAAATCCAACAGAATTCCAATTAATAAAATATATTCATTGACCTGCAAATGGGTAAGACCCATGATGTTATCAGTTATATACTTGAGCCACTGAGACAGGATAGCAGCATCATCACAGTGAACTACACCTGTACTGGAGCCATTCAATCCACGCACCTCGAAGGCATTTGGTCTCAGTTTGTCAGTACCGAAAATATATCTAGTCACGTAGGCCATCATCAGAGGAACTGGAATAAATCATGAAATATAATTAAATAATAATAATAAAAGTTCAAATAAATATATGAAAAATATTTAAAGTAGGCGTTCAGTAATCTAAAAATATTAGAATAACTAAAATTAAGATTTATTTATTATATTTGGTATTCATTACTTCATTTATTAAATGGAGGGTAACGAGAAAGAATAATCATAGTCCATTTTGAAAGAACAGTACAAGCTGATAGCAAATAATTAAAAGAGTGGATAAATAATCCTATTTTAGAAAGAAATAATATAGTTCTGAAGTTATTGAAGGCCAAATCTAAAGTTCCAAAGATTTTAACACTAAACCTACCGACATTTCACAGGTATAATTCTATCACAATTTCTTGGTAAAAAAAAACAACAATAAGAAAGAAGTGTATATTGAAAAAACAATGTGATTTAGATTGTTTTTTTTATTTTTTTGTAACTTTAAATAATAAAAATATTGTTTTTGTTTTTTTTTCAAATCAATCATATCGCTCATTTGCTGCAACAATGACATAACTCAAAAACTTTAATTTTGCAGAATGATAGCCTTGTGAATAAAGTACAGGACGATCAGTAGACATACAATGGTGACACCCTGCTCTCTCTTAGTGAATAGTTAAAGCTCAAAAATAATGTTCTACTGACTAAAACAGTGCAGGTGGAATGGTTCATAATACAGCCAAAAGCTCGGCATAACTCAGAAGCCTATTTTTGAGTTATGTCGTTGTTGCAGGTTGTTGAGCGGTATATCCGCTCAATAAATAATTTTTTAAAAGCAATGACAGAAGGTAAAGTCAAATAAAAACTTAAAAGAAAACAGATACATTAAGCACATTTGAAAAATAAAATTAATTCAAAATAATTTTGGAGAGGAAATTTGTTATGGTCGATTATATTTCAACTATTTTTAAAATACCTGTTATTATATCAACCCATCTTGTGAGGGTGGTCGTCCTTGAATCTAAAGAATGATCAGAGGATCCGTTGCACTTCCATCCATCATTCTCTTCTGACATACACCCGTTATCAAGTTCACCCTCCTCTTGATCTAAAAAAAAAAAAAAAAAAAAAAAAATATAAAATTAAACAGAAATTTATAAAGAAAATCAAATACTGCAAATTGTACTGATTTAATTTTTATTTAATTTAATGAAGAAAAAAATAAAATAAAAACTATGTCTTTACAACAGTATATGCATGATAAATCAATAGATTACATCAGTATCATGGAATTGTGCATTGGCTATTTTTGAAATAATTTATGTCCATGAATCAAAATGAACAATAATGAATTAATAATTTATTTAATTTTTACTATTCATTCATTGTAATAAATTTATTTAAATAAAAGTGATAACTATTTTAGAGCCAATTTAAAAAAAATATATAAAGAAACTGGATAAAAAAAAAAAATAATAATACAGTTATTAAAATGTAATTAGGTATCATAAAAAAAAAAAAAAAAAAAAAAAAAAAAAAAAAATGTATTTTAGGATATCAAACTTTACAAAACAAAAACATTGTAATAAAACCAGAAGTAGTAAATACATTACAAACTCTAAGATTGTGTGCAAAAGGTTTGATACTAATAAAGATTTGCACAATTTTAAGCAAAACAAGCAGTTGGAGTTATTTATTTAAAAGTTGAAAATCGACTATATCTATCTTTATAAAAGTAAATCAGCACTTACTCGCTTTCTGCAAGAAAGGTGTAGCCGCCCTGTAGTGCTTTACGGTCAGCATAACAATGTCACCAGCGTTCCTCAGTATATTAACAGCTTCATCATGCTGGCAATGAGTTATCAACTCTCCATTTACTAAAAATATAAAAATGACACAATTTAGTCAAGAGAAACTAAGGAATTAGCAACAGTCCAAAGATTGATAATGCTTTATATAAAACATTCAAAACAATAAAAAGAAAAGAAATTTCAGTATAAGACATTATAGATAATAAAGGATATTTCATAGTCGCCAGTTTGATGAGGAGTGATATACAAATCAATAGGCTGCAGAATGCAAGGCCAGGGTATCATAAATATAGCAGGCATTTTGAATTTCAAAGATTGGAATAAAAAGGCACTTTGGAAGTGTGGATGTCAAAAAAGGATAAAGCCAACTCGAAATATTTGCAAAATAAGTAACAGTGCCTGATGATTCCATAAATGAATCGTATAAAGCAGTTCATTAGTCTCTTCAGCCTCAATTATAAGGTATATAAATTAATTTTCTCCAATTAAAAGGTTCAATCATTTGTAGGAATCTGACAATTTAAAATTTTTAATAATTGTTCCATTTTAACATTGAAACATTCATGCTTACAGTTTTCAGAAAACTTTTTTTTCTCTCTGAAAACTGGAATTTGAAAAAATAAATCTATAAAAAATTTTAGAAAAATTTGTAATAATAAAAAGGGATAGTAAATAATTAAAAATCTGTAGAAAAAATAATGAGTCATAAATAATAATAGGGTGTAAAAAAAAGACCATTTTTTTTTTCTCGGAATCACCGCTAGATGTCTCTGCTAGAGCAACGAGGCTCCGGCGCCATAATCACACATCCTTTGTGAGTGAACGCGTGGCGTGAGTGGTAGTGACGAATGTTTGTTGCTGTTTTTTGAGTAGTCGTTTGTGAAAATTGAAAAAAACTGAGAGAAGTGCTACGACTCCAGAATGTACCGCAAAAGTGCATAAAAAGGTAATGGAGGATCGTCGACTGAAAGTGCGAGAGATTGCTGAAGCTGTAGAGATGTCATCTGAACGGGTATATCACTCGCTGGTTCACATTGGACCATAAATGCTCATGAACTGAGGTACGAATCGTTGTTACATCCACCTTATTGACCTGATTTGGCACCATCAGACTTTCATCTCTTCTCCTAGCTAAAAATTTTCCTTGGCGAACGGAGATTTCATACAATGGAAGAACTGACAGCCGAAATGGAGAGGTATTCTGCAGGCTTGGAGGAATCTCATTTTCGGGATGGGATGGAGGCATTGGAACATCGCTGGACCAAATGCATTAGTCTACAAGGAGACTATGTTGAAAAACAAAAGTAGTTTCACCGAAGTAAGACACTTCTTTCTAGTACATTCCGAGAACTTTTCAAACCACTCTCCTATAATCCATTGTTATCTAGCCATTAGCTATTTTCTAACCAATGCTACTGTGCAGGGAGTTTGTTACCATCAAGATTTTATAAATTTTCCTTATTCAGATGGGAAGTGTGTGGACAGGCTTTGTCTTACTGGAAAAGTATCTTTTGCAGTTGACCAAATCTATGTAACGCAGCGGAGTTAAGAGTACATTCTCAGATCAGAGTCTAATGTACATCCGTCAGGAAGAAGTTCATGATGGATTACTCCTATGTATTTCCAAAAAACAAAAAGTATTCAAGTTTGGACTTATTTTCAGTTGACAACTTTTGAAACCAAGAGCACTTTCTTCAGCATCATTGGTTTCACGAGCCAGTTTCAGCTGCTGAACAAGATTCTGACCCATAATGTGTCACAATAAAAATAATTTAAAAAGACACCGTCATATTGCTTTTTCAATAAAAACGTTTGAACTAACACTTAATGAGTATTGTTGATACATAAACTTAGATTAGTGTTCTAAACCAGGAATACATTGTTAGTGAACAATAAATAAAATAAACGTGTTCATAGTTCTTCGGATTCAGTTACAAAGCGATCTTAAGGTATGCAAGGTTCGATCTCTACCTTTTAAGTATGCAATAGTATTTATAAAAATTTAAATCTATTTATTCAAATAAAACATATTTTTTATAAAACTTAAAACAAATAATAGTTTAGCTAAAAATTAGTTTAGAGAACATTTTTTTTTATTCTATTATAGAAATAATAATATTTATATATTTAATATTGACAAAATATGAGGAGAAGCCTATTGACTGGGGGTGAAGTGGTGGGGGTGAGTTGGAAGGAGTTGCGTAACCTTCTTGAAGGTTTTGAGCATTTGACACCAACGGATAAAGTCTGAGTTCATATCTAAAAAATTTAGGATCGCAAAATTTAAATTCTTCTAGATTTTAGATTTTTTGGGGGAAAGGTTAAAGCGTCGGTTTTTGTTACTTCGTCAACTATGCACATTGATCCGATTTTATAAAAATACAATTTATTGTATCTTCAAGAAATCAAATTAAATGAAATTTTATTTTATAAAAAAAACCGTTGACTGTAAAAAATTAAATAATTTTCCCATTTACCAAAATTCATAATATGGGTCTTAGCGGTTAAAGAAGGGTAATTTATAATTAAATAAATAAATAATAAAGTACCCTCTAAAGGCCGATCTGGTAACGCAACACAGTGTTTGGATCCTACCTCTGAACCAAACAGCACTCACACCCCAACGGTAGGTAATCCTTGATTAGCTTATCGGAACGAATGTAGTCCTACCGATTGGACTATGATTAGTGTTGAGAACGAATCGTGGAGCCGGTTGTGTGTGTGGAACTGTTTGGAACAGTCCTAACGAGAAAATTAAAAATTAAACTTTTTTATAATTTCTACACTTTTATACTCCAAGTTATTCAACGCAGTTAAAAATCTAAAAATCAAAGACTATCCATTTCCATTATTGTATTAGAACCAAACCTATTCAAATTTCCGAAATCGTAAATGGTTTTAGCCTATACATTTGGACAGTTTCGAACTGGAAGAAGTTCGGAGCCTGATACGGGATCATCTTGCTAACAATTCCACATTCAGGAAGTTGTGTTTTGTACATCAATGGTTTAATCTATAAATTTACCCGTTACTTTAATATTTTTTTCAAAATCAAAATGTTCATTTCTCATACAACAGACGGTAAAAAAACTGCATAGAGTTAATTATAAAAAGTAAAAACTTTTTAGGACCATAACACACAATAATTTATTAATTCCACAGGTTTCACACGAATTAATTTAAACGCAGTTAAAAACTCTGCCACGATTATAAGCCAATTATTAAAAGCATGAATAGTTCTAAATTTATCTAGTTTATGTAGTTTGACAAAATTTGGAACCAATAAGCGTTTCTATTTGGAACTGTTCCAAGTAGTTCCACAAACAGAACCTGTTCCACGAGTTGTGACCCATCTCTAGTTCCAGCACATCCCTGACTACAATTGGCATAAGCCAGAGTAAGAAGTCCGATGTATATTTAAGTCACAATTTCCCAGCCGAATTGGGGGGACCGTTGCCCTTCTCACTCAAGAATTTTAAGGTTCTGCCATAACTAGCCGGAGAACATGAACTCGACAAAAGTAGTTATCAATCCAAAATGCCCAGTAAACTATACGAGAAGTAATAAAATAACAAACAAATCATTTCATACATATAATCGTGCAAGTGTCCATTTACATTGTTATTTAAACAAACCACCTTTCTTTAATGAATAATCTGTTAATATTTCGTGAATTAAACACCGGCGAAATCTGACGCTGAAGGAACCCGAATACAGTAACTGATCAGTTACTTTGCACTCTTGCGGTTTCATTATAAGAAATACGTCTTAGATTTCAGTTAAAAAATAAATGATTTAAACAAATTGAAACAAACAAAAAAATGACACCAGTTAATCTGATCAGTATGTGAATAACCGAAACATATAATTAGCATATTCAGCAAAAGAGCCAACAATTATTAAATAATACTCTTAAAAAGTAGAGATTCATTTAAGTTTAAATACGGGAAATTTACTCTTTTCAATCATATCTATTGTAATTTACCAATATGCAAATTGACAAGAAAACTAATAAAACCGGTTGAGGTTTTAGAAAATATTCGCGTTTTGGATTCTAAACATAAATTAATGTTAACATAATTTTTTAATTTAATTTTAAGGTAATTGGATTGGATGGAAAATTAAAATTACAGCATTCATATGTTATAAATTCTTGCTGAATTGAATAAATACTAAAACTCCCAATAAATTATGGATTTAAAAAAATATATATTAGAGTACTACCAATGGGTAGTTCCTCTACAAGTTTTATTCATGTCATTATATCTCACATATACCGCCTATTTACTAGATGTGTTTTCTAATACAGTTGTAAATTTCTATTAATAAAAGAAAAAAAAAAATATATATATATAGATTATAATTTCCGATTTGTTTGAAAACCAATAAAAAAACAACAAACCAACATAAATTTTACTTGTAAAACATAAACCAACATAAATTTTACTTGTATAAAATATATAAATACATATGTCGCAAAAGTAGTTCCCATAGAACGAAATTTAACAAAAATATTCATCCCTCAACAAATACGGCATAACAACACATATTACCATAGAAACCTGTACTTCCATTATTCAAGTACCTGTAGAGCATTTAGTTCAATATAATTTTTAAAAAGGTCAAATGAAATGAAGATAAGTTAGGTTTACGAGACAGTTTACTTTTAAAATCCCTGGTATTACCGTTAGGCCACACAAAATACAGATGTAAAATAAAAATACACAAAATAAAAATTCCCCTTACAACTGCACATATATAGTCATGTTCAAAGGGTTATAGGAATTATCGGCAGAGAATCCAATGTCACAGAAAACATTTTCAAGGCATAATAAAACCGTTTTATTTTCTTCACACAGAAAAAGTACTACTTCCATGACGTGTATAGATTATGCTAAAAAAATAATCGGAAACTCAGTTTCATCTACATACTATACTGCATTTATTTTGATAATAAAAAAATATTAAAAATAAACTCAGGAAAAACAATCATTGCCAAGTTTTTTCTTTCTCTCTAATGCTCCACCGTGCGCTGTCCGATCACGGGTTGGTTTTGACATTTGATGTTAAGGAACATTCGCCCTCCCACTGTTGGTTGGTAACTTGCAGAATGACTCGCCCCTCCTGCCCTAGTTGTTGTTGAGTTCACAAGGACCTTAAGCTCTAATAAAAAAACAAATCTAAATAGTTGTATGTTTAATAAAATATTATTTTTTGTATGTGTAAAATTTTAATTACTACGCAAACTATAACTATCTTTTATTTATAAATCGTTATATGCATACCCTTGATGATGGCATCCCCTACGAAGAGCTGCCCGGTCTGGTCGGCAGCCTGCTCCTTAAATATCCTGGAGATGAGGATGGGCAGCTTGTGTTCCGCACCGCCCTTGATGCTCAGTCCCAGCCCGCCAACTTTTTGCCTCGTCACGCCAACGATACGCACCTGCAAAATTAACCAAAATTAAATAAATTGATAAACTCACACCTATATTCTCTAAGGCCGCAGAAAATATGGCAAGTTCTCATTCAAAACAGCAGCCACTTCGAAGATTGTGGTAATAATGATGGCTAAAGCTCTATATTCTGCGATCTAAATGAAGATAATAAACAGATATCTTCTTAACACAAATCTATCTTCAGTGTACAAAATATATAGATTTTAGCTTTTGGAAGACTAGATCAGAAAAAAAACTATAAACTATACTTGCTTATTAGGGTTAGAACAGCAGAAGGTTTTTTCTGGCTAGCAAGAGGGAAACATCAACATAAGAATTGATATGAGAAGAAATATTGGAAGACATGCGTTTGTATTAGGAAAGAAATGCCCCCTCCCCTTCCCCTCTTACATAGAAATACTGTACATCCATAAATCAATAATTTTTTATAATGTAACTTAGTTGACCGTAATTAAATAAAAAAATAAGACTATTGGGGTGTGCAGTTATTTTAAAACACAACTACGGAGGCAACTATTATACAGAAAGCTGTTTTTGAGTAAATATTACAATTTACCTTAATTAAGAACAATAAATAATATGGATGGTTATGAATTCATTAATACAATATAGTACAGTATAGCACACTCACTCAGGGCCTGAGTAGAAAATTTTCCATTACCAGGACTTCATAAATGAATTTCACTTGAAGAATTATAGGGATTTGTGGAACTGTATATGGATTAATTCAGGGAATTTGGAAGATTAGAAAGATTTTAACAAATTTAGAAAATTTGACAGGTATCGGTTCAAGGACAAAAGTTTAATTAAGGTCAATATGTAACGTTTTTTTCGGATACAAAGCAAGGCGTTGGTTATGGTTCTCAGGAATTTGGATTGGAAGGATTGCATACATTTGATGTTTGCTTATTATGCTTTAATCCAATCTTCAATTTTGCATGTCTAGATTTCGTATTTTAATATAGATCCTTCCGTACGGCATAAGAGGAACAAAAAATAATTAACATACAAAATATATATTAAATAATAAATTACCCTAGAATCGGAGGGAGTGGGCCTGACATTGTGGTTGGGGGGCGAGGACTCTTCCTTCTGCAGCTTCAAGATCTCCATCGACAGCTGGAGCCTCATCGGGGTCGGCCGCGTCTTGCCATCGCTCACCTTCACCATACCGCATCTCACCTGCAAGCATAAAATGTAACAATAGTGAAATTTGAAAATCGAACGATAGGAGGCGAAAACCATTCAAATGAGGTTGCAAGGGTGGGACGTGTTGGAGGCCAGTAAAGTTTAAAAATCGACCTATATTCTGCAATAGAGTTTACAATGGTAAAACTACAGAACCCATCTTTACCAAATTTTAACTACATAATATTCATAGTTCTGGGATGGTTTAGCAATAATACAATTAACAATAATAATAATTTAAATATTAAATTATTAAGAACAAGTCTCTTCAACAATCATGCTCCTGCAAGCCAACCGTCAAAATGTTGATAATATCTATACGCTGTTGGAAAATGAAGAAACAGGAAAACAATTTACGAAATAACGAAGCTGAAGCATTGCTGGAATAAATTCAGACAGAAAATAACACTATTTTATTATGCCTTTTTGTAATTAATGGGGTTTTTTGAAATCCCAGAATAAAAATTATTTTTCATAGAACATACTCATACTGGTTTTCTAGCTCTAATTAAAACAAAGTTCAGGGAAACATCAGAGAATTCTCCCATTAACAGTTTTCAGTAAAATGTTGCATTTGCTATTTCTTAAATTAGAAGAAAATTAGAATATTCGGAATATTACCTTCTCAAATAAGAATTAAAAAAATTAATTTTTTATTTTATCTTATACATTATCTGAATTGTAATCAACGTAGGTATTGTACGATGTAGTTAATAAATGATATTTTTTGTTTAGAAATTTATTTTTAATTGTAATATCATGTAATATATTTTATTGTAATATCATCCCATAAAAACTTGAGGAAATGGTAGAATTGAGAATCATTTTTTTGGTATCAGTACCGACTTTGAAAACGCGGTGTTTTGGTTCCGACACATTATTGATATATTGTCCCCTTGGAGGTAAAAGTCACTAAGTTCAATTTTTTTTTCATATTCGAGAAAAAGTCATTGTTGTTATTATTATATTCTATAAGTGTAACAGGTCAACAGTGAATATAACTGCTACATATATGCACATTAGAGAATGAGAAAATTCATTATATAACTATTAAAGAAATTTAAAAAAAATTGATTTTGTTACTTAATGACTTTTACCTCCAAGCAGACGATATATAGTCATTGCTTCCTATAAATGAGAATGCTTCCCTTATAGTGCTTAGTTTACTTTTCCTACCCATCTACCATCGATTTCCTCACAAAGCGTAGATCTTGAATTCATACCTGACCGCATCATTTCTCGGCCGGCTTTTCTCTCTGACCACTAGCTACCATTAGCTCCAAGTTGAATCAGATCCTGAGAATGGTCTGGAATACTTTCCCCATCCAGATCAAACACCTAACCGTATGATATAAGGTCCCGGAGGAAGTTTCTCCTTGGCAAGATGTTCGGTTATGTGAGGAGCTGCATACGGCTCAGTTATGCCCAGAGATATGCATGACTAAATGGAACTGAAGACTGCCCTGTTCGCTTCTACATGTCACACACCTCGAGAAAAGGAAAACTCAACTTGACAAAAAACTTCCTCAAGTCATTTTCATTAAAATAAGAGTTTATAGGAAACCAATGTTATGATATTTCATTATTGTATGATAGTAAAATATTGTCTTCAGAAAAAAAAGTGGTGGAAAAAATAGTGTTAGCACGAGAAAAATAATTAAATATATACATTTTAAGAGTTCAGAATCTTCAATTATTCGAAATTCTAGCTAACTTATATATTGTGTCACTGCTAAAACTCATATACATCCAAACTTTTCATTTTTGTTTCTATTATGGAACTAACTTTATATAAATTTATATGTTACACTGTCGTTAGATTAAGCCTTGTGAATTTAAATGCTTTTCTAATTTTGCGCAGAGATCTGTTAGAGGTAGGAGCATTATCGACTGCAGTTTTAAACAAGTTTGATAATGAATCGTTTAAAAGAATTCGATATTATTACTGTCCATAAAATAGTTCGTACATTTTCAAAAACAAAAAAAAAAGTTATTTAGATCAAACAATGTACAAAAAAAATAGCCAAATTATAAAGACCTGTAATACTAAATAAAGGATAGTAAGGAGAGACCTGGTCTTTCTAATAATTTAAAAGACAAATATGGATTAAAATATATTACCTATTCTCCATATTTTTAATAATCCTAAACGAAATACTTTTTTTTTTTAATTTTGTCAAATTTAATCGAGATCAACTTGAAAAATCAAATATGAAACTGCGCTGAATTAAAATATAAATAATAAGAAAATAAGTAAAAAAAATGTTAATATTTTTGTTTCGTTATAAATATTCTTCTGAGAACATAAAAGAGAAATAATTTAAAACAAATAATAGTCACAACGGATAGACAGAGAACACAGAGAGAATTCTGGATGATATCCAAGTGCTTTCCAGGAATCTGGAAGCGGAACTGGAGTGTCAAACAGAGATAGGCAAGTTATCTGATCCCTGGAACGAGAGCGGCGGATTATCCAGGACTCCAGCAGCCGATCTGGATCAGCAACTTCCAAAAAGACCGTTGTCCGAGGAAAGGTGTTTAACTCTGCTAGGTGTGTAAAGTGCGGTATGGAATAAGAACATTTAAATAATATCAAAAGATTAAATATAAAGAAATAATCACTTCAATTAAATTATCAAAAATAAATTTCTAAAATTAAATAGTATAAAACTAACCTATAAAAAATTTCTCTTTAGATATTTGAAGGGTAGTCATTTTATTTATGGATCTATTTATTTATTTAATGAAATATTTTCGATTACAATTAAATGCTCTCTATATATATATATATATATATACTTTATTTATACAAAAAACATATTGCTGCCCAACTTTATTGGGTTGCTACATACACAGCATACTAATCAATGTATGCTGTTCTGTCTATCTAAATATAACACAATTATAATATGACAATAATTCATGATTTTTATAATTTGGTTATAATTCTAAGATATAATATACAATACAAGATACTAGGCAAACTAATATCTGTTTTTCGTCTCTTACTACCCCCCCCCCCCCCCCTCTATTTTCGCCATTCATTTCATTTTTTTTTTCTTTTTAATTTTATTTCCCTCATAATATTTACATGTCTCGTTTTTTTTTTCTTTTTCTTTGTATGTTTAACAACATTCGAAACTAATCTTTGAATAAATAATCGAATTTATAGATCTTATTTATTTAATTTTTTTTAATGCTATTTATTAAAATTTACAAATGTGTGCAATATGATACGATACAATGTAAATCAAAATTTACAATTGTGGGTTATCTGGAAGAGAATGGGAAGCGAGTGGAGATACTAGTGGATTTGAAAGGTTATGGAGTTAACTTTGAAAGGATAGGTATCTGGTTTGGGCTAGATCAGATAAATGTGGTACATTATTTATTATCTACATATTTATTTAGTAACAATGTAAAATTCATTGAGGATTTTGCGAAGGAATTTGGATTGAAAGGATTGGATAGGAAAAGAATCGGATGGTTTTTATTACAGCCCCAAAGCTCAACTCCGTATGTCCAAATAGGTCTAATTACTGTAATCTAAATAAGTCTCTTGTAATTAATGAAAAGGTTTGAACAATTGTCAAGTAAATGTTGAAGAAGTCAAAAACGACGGGTAGTGTCTTGTCGTTTTAGTCTGGTATGATTAAAAGATTCGTGAGATGATTAAGACGACAAATGGTAACCATGTTTAAAGTTAAATCCCTAGATCAATTCATAAGAGATTATTAAATATCAAATAAAGTATTATATTGTACAAGGAGTAAAACTTGACAACAATAAGTAACAATTGATTTGTAAGATACAGTCAGCCGTGACTGCAGCCTGCGAACTGTTCCATTTGAGCAAGTTGGCGACAATGGCCAGATAGTGTCATTGGCTTCACCCCGAGAGTCTAGTTCAACAGGCTAAAAATACATCCGTGGAAATATACGGATAATAATTGTCGTACTTTAGGACAAATGATCAAGAAATCAATATTAATGATTCATTAATTCTTGTTGATGTGAAAGGAACAGTATGTCTAGAAAACTCATGGGATAAAAACGTGTCCTCTATTCAGAGGGTTTCCTCTCCATACAAACAGTAAATTGAAAATGCAGAGAGCGAGATGTATACGAAGAGAATGTAAGAGGATAATTACGCGAGGCCATACAGTTCCTGAGTAACAGGTCTGAAGATGACAGCTCCACTTCCTCTGGTGTCGTTTGGGAGAACGAATGTTCCCTAAGGCAGTCAACAAATCATATTCTCGTTCCAGGCATATATTTTTATGCCACAAGCGCTAAGAAAATCATTAAATTGTAATAAATAGAATAATCATTACAACTATTTCATACAAGTACGAAAAAATGGCTCCTTTGCTGAAAATGGTATTTCTAAAAATTTTCCTCAAGGATCGCGTCAGGTGAATTCTAATAAAAAAAAAAAAAGAAAGAAAAAAAATGAACTTTTTCATTCCGTTACTATGTCTATCTATGGCTCAAAATCGTAGAAGAATAAATTAAAATCATTTACTTAAAGGCGAGTATGATAAAAAGAATCGAATAGTTATAGAAAAAATATGAGATACATAACAAAGTATTAAAAGATACCCATAAAACTAAAAAAAAACAATTATATTAAATAGGTAAATAATTAAGTCTTCGTTAAATTATTAATACGAACAGTTCTTATTTTCAATTTTATTATTTTTCTAACTTATTTATGTATGTTTATAAGCATATAATAAGACAAAAAGCATTGACATTAAAAATATATATATATATTTTATATATAATGATGAATAATAGAATACACTGGGAAAAAAAATTACAATCCAATCTCGGTAATCCGGTCTTTCGATAGTCTGACATCCCCAGTAATCTGGCCGTGTCGCGAGAACCCCACTTCGTGCGGTAGGTTATCGGTAAACACAGATTATCGAAGAACATTTGAATGAAAAAGTTTAAATATCCTACAGGAAAATTACTGGAAAAGACGGTTTAAGGCTAGCGATCGATGGCTGGGTAAATTTAAAAGTCCTATAGGGATAAGATTTTCGGCTACTAGAGGAGGAAAAAAAAACTGTCATAAGATTATTCAGTTGTAATATCTTTCCAAGGCAAATTCGCGTTTAAAATTCAAGAGTTGGGTCCAAAATAAGTCTACAACCCCGACTGGAAAAAGTACTACCTCTTGTCTACCACCGTTCAAATTTTGTTTTTTTGTTATGAAGATTTGGTTCCAGGCAGAAAATTATGAAAATATCGTCATTCATGTAGTGTTAAAATGCCAGCCAGTGCTATAAATTATATATTATTATAAAATTATATATATTATAAATAATATATTAAGCGACTTAATTATTTTTTTCTTAGTACAAGTATATCCCTTTATTAATTAAGTGGATGACAAATATAATTACAGCAAGAGTATAATTGTTTTATTAATTAAGAAAAAAATTATCCCTTATTATTAATAGAATAATAGTTTGCTTGATTTATATTTTTTATAATGATGATAAAAATATCGCATATTTTATTTTTCATAAATATTTAGTACCTTATTATAGTTATAAATTACGGTAAATATTTTAATTTGTATTTGGACTTTATTTAAGCGATAAAATTATTTTAAGGTGTCAGTTATTAATATTATAAGTCAAAAATTGCAACTTGTCAGGACAAGCTGTACATTTTTTGATTAGCCATATTTTTACGTATAAGGTTTTTATTTTTGCGAGTACTGAATTTTTCATGTTGGAAATTAATACTTGATAGATCTTCATTAATTAATAAAGAATATACTAAAACACGTGGCTTGTGCTTTTAAGAACATTGACTTTTACCATTGGGGCACTGTATCATGAAAATCGCGAGTTGATTTATACTCATAGTAACTAACACATTCGATTTTATCTTAGTTCTTCAATCATATAATTTTTTCTATATATTGTGCACTTATGTTGGTCTCCATTCATTTTTAGACCATTAACTTTAGGCCAACTACAAATTAATAAAAATAAAAAACGAGCTTTTACAAAATAGAAAAAAAAAATATGATAGAATACTACAGAGTTGAGGCTAACAAAAAACAGCAGTACGATAAATATAAAAATTAAGCTTCAAAGGCTATTTTATTTTAAACTATAAAGAAGATAATTGACAATTTTCGAAAAGTTTGCTATAATAATAAAAGAAAGGTAACCATTTTCGTTTCCTCCTTTAATTCACCTGACCTGGCAAGACCATCAAATATAACAGTATTTTAATGAAAATTATTAATTATAGTAAGGAGAATATATTTAATATATTCATTAGATAGTTGATTCGTTTTGAAACTGGAACAGGTTTTCCAATATAAATGAGTTTAACTCGAACACTGTCACAATAAATATTATTTTAAACAGTAAACGTTCCTTGAACCTATTACCATTGATTTTTGTCCTATTAATTCTATTATAGAGCTGTTAAATAGAAAAGATATATAATACCATAAAATCTGAATAATACTGACAATGAGATTTTAGAGGACGTACGTGACAAGGATTACTTAATTTTATTATTCACAATAAAAAGGTCAGGCTCGTTTAATTACTAAATATACGTCATTATTATATCCTTCAAAGAAATAACTGGCAATAATTTAGGTTTTATTGATTTATTTTTAAATATCTATTTCGTTATTTAAGATATTTCCACTGCTCATATCAGATATATTACTGATACTGGAATATTAAGTTGAGAAGATATTTGAGGTATAAATAAAATTAAAATAAAAAACTTTATTTATATTTTATTTGCTGACGTTTCAGCTACAAAAATGATGACTAAGAAACATAAAAATAAAAACAAAAAAGTCACTTCCCATGGAAATTCGAAAGTCTATTAAGGTTTTATAGCTTGATTTTTTATTACTAAATTCGTTAGTTGAGGTATTTCCAATGGTATATTTTATTATATCGTATATTTTATATATCGTGGTATATTTTATTATAATATGGGTCATTTTCACCAGACTTGCAAAATTGCTGCCTTTATCTGGCTTTTAGATTTTTTTTACCTACAATTTTCTATAGGACTCTAATAGCTTCTTTTTTTTTTTTTTTTTTTTTTTTTTTTTTGTGAAATACTATTTTTTCAGAGTTTATTTTATTAGTAACTTTTATAGATTTATAACATCCCTTAATATGTTTTATAAAAAAATTTTTTTTTAAAACAATAACTTATGGAGAAAGGCGTTAATCATCAGTGCAGTTCTCTATATGACTGAGCTACTCAACTATTCTCATGGGTATGGCGTTAATTGTCGACGATAGTTCCTGGTGCCATTGTATAACAGCAAATATAGTTATGCACATTACTATCAAAACTCATGTACGTTACTATGTCTGCAGAAAATATTTTACTGGTCTGTGCAAGGAAATTTAAAAAAAAAAAAAAAAAAAAAAAAAAAAAAAAAAAAAAAAAAAAAAGTAAATAAGCAATTGATAGCATTTAATGATAGTAAGAGGTACAAGTGTCATTTTGCTTTTTACTGACATTACAGAATAAGTGTAGCGAAATAAACATGGTAACAGGCGTGAGATTTTTATTATGTAAAAACAGCTTATGCGATATTAATTCACCAGATAATATTAATATTATAAACCAATAGAATAGAAGCCTTACTAAGTAGCTTGACGATTTGGGAAACTTGAGGGATGTTTTGAGGACTGTTCTCTCTTAATAGTAATGGTAACATACATGAGTGAAAGTCACTAACATTTTGTTTCAAAAAATACACATATATGGAAAATGAGCCTAGAAACTTGTAAATGCAACTTGGTTCATTGATCTGCATCTATGAAGCAATCTAGAAAAAATTCAGAGCGCAATACAGCAATAATTAGGTCAAAATGTCAGATTTGAAAATACTATCTTGACGTCTGGTGAAAATAGGCCATATCGCACATGTATTTCAAAAGTGAAACAACTCAAAAATTAGTATTTTTGAGTTATCATCATGGTTGAGTTCAATTATCTTCTATGAAATGTCGAAAATGAATCAAATTAACTTAAAATCCGACCTGATACGTCTCACTTGCGGTTGGGATTAAAAAATTATTCAGGTACACTTTCGATAATTCATACAAGACTATGCAATTTTACATTATTTGTCTGCAGATTTTTGAGTTGTGTCACTTTTGAAATACACGTGGGATATCTGTAGCATCTGTAAATATTCGGTTGAATGCATTTCGTATTTGTGAATTTTTAGTGATGGGTATCATTAGAAAGCTATTTTCTTTTCTCTTTATTCGTGTCAAATATAATTTGTTATGCAGCAATTGCAGAGATGAATACTAATTTGCGAACTATTGCGGGAAAAATTCCTTTTTCTTAAGATACTATTTTTGCACTTAGCCTATTCATAGGGGGCACAGAAATTTCACTGAAAATAAAATATCAAGCACAAAGTTGAATAAAAGTATTCTAACTTTAAAAAATATGTATAACATTATTAATAAAAAAACTTGTGATATATTTTCACAAAACGGATAATACATTAGTAAGAAGATTTATCTAAGAAAAATAGCTTTGTCAATGATTTAAAAACTGAAACTGATATTGTGGTACATAAATGATGTTTTATTTTATTTTTAGCTTAAATTTCAATGTATTCACTGAATGCCTATTATTATAACACCATCTTAAGTTATCTTTACAATTTTGAAGTATTTTTTATTTTTATTTTGATACGACCGAGAGTGCCTGAATGTAATAGACATGTATGAATCCTACCTCCTTCCTTACAGATCCCTTCCTCCTCAAAGATGACCTCGGCGTTACCCTGAGGGACTCCCTGAATACAGACCTGTCCTTCTTGGACCCTGAAGCCCTGGACAGAGGGCAGCCACAGAGGTGGTCTCCTTCGGCCTCCATCCGCGCCCCAACTCTGCCTAGGAGCCTCCCCCCCCTTCATCGCCCCCCTCTCACTCTGTTATCACTCCTTATCTCTGTTCCCGCGCGCGCCCTGTATACAACTGTCACCGGTCCTTTTGACGGCTATTTACACCAGTATAGATTTATTGTGTCCTACGTTCTGCAATACAAGTGACAACTTTGAATGCAATAAACTATTAACTTTGTATAATATATTATTAACATATTATCAATAAATTAACGTACTTAAATATACTGAAAAGTAGTGAAATAAAAAATAAATTAAATATGTTTCTTGGTTACTATATCCACTATTTACATTTTTATTGTTTTATTTATTTATTTTTATTATTATGGTATATGCTGAGATTTAAAGACGGTTGGAAAAAACAACCAGTCACCTTGGTTACAATATCTAATATGTACTTTTATACTAACACATAAAAGGATAATCCCTCAACATTTGAACTAAATATATATATATATATATATATATAAAATAACATGTTAAAAACTATTCACTGGTACGTTAGCACTTCAATAAAAGTTCTATATTAGAAAGTCTCTTGGTCATCTTCTTTTCAGGCGCCTCAGAGGATTATTGGGAATGGAGTGTAAGGCAAGTTGGGAGACTAGTGGATTCGAGTGGGAATGGAGTTTACAATGAAAGGATAAGAATCTGGTTCGTGCTAAATAAACAACAAATGATAAACTAAGATCTTCATAGATAACTTTGTTTTTAACATAATAAGTATCATTGAGGATTTTACGAAGGATCTGGATTGTAAGGATTGGATACGAGAAGAATTGGAAGGTTTAGTGGAGCTCCAAAGCTTAACTCTAAATGGGTCTAATTACAGTCATGCAAAGAAATCTTTTGTAATTTATTGGGAGCTTTGAACGCTTGTCTAATAAATGTTTGTAGTCGGAAACGACGAGTAGTTTCTTGTCTTTTAAGTCAGGAATGTAACGAAAAATATTTAAAAGTGCAATTGGTATATATTATGAAGGCAAAAGCCTTCGAAACACGATTTCCGAAATTACAAATAAAAAGATTTTATTATATATGGCTAAGATTAGTTAGAAACAAGGATGTTATATTTTTTGAACCAAAATTAATAGCTTTGAATTTCTAAAAAACTATAAATGCCACTTATCAGTAATTATCAATATAATCTTTACAAAAATTGAAGGTCTGAGAGAAAGGACAGGAATATTCCAAAAGTACCTTTTAAACACTATATACCTAAGGAACTTACCATTCCACTGCGGATTCTCAATTAGCCTTTTATCAGGTAAGTTTCATTTCTCAAGAAAAAGCTTATACATATTATTTTCTTGAACGAGAGAGAATAATCTAAATATATCACTGATTTATAGATAGGTAGTGTAATATTTTTTTTTCTTTTTGAGAATTCGGAAATATAATAATCAAACTTAATAAATTTGATGTTCTCAGAAAGTTTCCTGTTTTCAAAGTTCCAAAAAAAAAAAATTATTCAATCGCTTCTCTACTGTATTTGATAGATTCTAAAGTCTCACGTATGCTCAACAAAATCCTTCAATGCGAAATTTTATGTTTTAATCGGAGCACGAGTTTTGCTTTGAGTCACCTGGTAAAAAGTAATTGTATTTAAATGTTGCTTCTATCCCATTATTAAAACATTCCAGAAACGTTTTTTTGCCATTATAGACTGAATTAGATACCCTTGCTTCTACTAATTATCCTTTGTAGGTAACACATTCCCTATCCCTTTGCGTTATTTAATTTTCCATCTCATTAAAATGAGTTTATTTACCTAGCCCCTCAATCTTCTAGGCCCTTTCGAGTCAGATTCACGGTCGTACGACATAGTTTAAACTATAATTGGCACTTAGTGACAAGTTCAAAACCACACAAAACTTTATGAGCGGAAGAACAGTAACTTTCCTGGAACGTTATCTTTCTTCCACTCGTTGAAAGCTTTTGTAGCAAAATAACCAAAGATAAAGTGTACTGAAATTTACTACATATCAACTATGAATCCACAACCAAATCAAAAAACACCTTTTTTTTTTTTTTACTTTTTTATTATTTATTTATTTTTATTTTTTTATTTATATTTTTTTTGTTTGAGTAGTGGGATAGTTCTGGAATATTATTGTTTTCCCCTTAATATGTATTTATAATCGTGTCGCAGGAATACATAAGTAATAGATATATGAATTCATTTATAGAAAACAAACACATATACACATACAAATAGTATATTTATATACTATGAGATGGAAAATAAAATCGATAGTTCATCAACGATTTATCTAAGTTGAGAACTTTTCTTTCGTCTCATAAGTTTTAAAAGTTTGTAGCATGTGTAGAATTTAAAAACTTTGTTGAAACAAAACGAAGCAAGACCACCAATCATACTTTTATAAACATAAAAAGTGTTAGTAGCAGATATCTTTGGGAATGTTTACTTTAGAAACTATTTCCACAACCATTTTATGTATAATCGGGTATTAGGTCCTATATACACCTTATTTTAAACAATATTTGCTTCCTTGATTTTTGCTTTATTTACGTTTCGATTTCTTACTCAAATGGGATCCTCTTTAGTGTGTATATATATATATAAATAGTTTTGATAGCACGTCAAGTCTTCTAACATGTTTCAAATTATGTAAATACAATAAATTCGTTGTCCACAGTAATTATAACTAAAATAGGAATAACACAGCTATCCATTAACATTTAATTTAAAATCATGTTTTTTGTCGTGATATTTGTGTGACTAAATACTTAGCAAGCATGAGTTAAAATTCTTTCAGATATAGGTTTCATAAAATCTATGGAACCCTATTTGACTAAATCGATAAATTCCTGTACGAGAACAGTTCTAAAACTATACCTAATATAAAAGTTATAAATAGATAAAACAATTTTGTTGACATTTCAAATTCAATAAAGATGTTCATTAAAGGTTTTCAATTTTCATTTTCTGTTGGCTAATGATTTTGTCCTTGTTAATGGTGAACCCTCTCCATATCTACCGACAAAAAATGAACAAAATTAAAGGCACACTTCCTCTTCCAATTCCAGACAATTTCTGATACTTTAATTTCAACAAGCGCATTTAAATTTGTAGTAATTACTTAACTGTTTAATTAAAATTGTACCTAATTTTACTACTGTATTAAATAAATACAGTATAAATTAAATAGTTACAGTTAAAAGTAGATTAAAGAAGAAGATTATTTATAAAACAAGGCAGGATATACTAATCTACCTGTAAAATATTTCAGATTTACATAATTGTTAAATTTAATTATTTTTAATACCTTATAAAACTATGAAACATAGCAATTATAGCATTAGTATCGGGTTTATTAAAATTTTATACAGACGAGTTTGTTTAAGTTTATTCTGAAGAATCTCAATACCAGCTTATTTGCGTTTTCAGAATTAAATTCTGATTGCAGTATGGTCAAACAATTAATCAAAGTCAACTTCATGTCTAAAAATTTCAAAATTTAAATGACATATGAACAGAATTTAAAAATGCGGTAAGAAATAGAAATCGGATAAATATGATAATTTAAATGCTACATTTACATTGAGGCAAGAAACCAGCATCCATGTTTACATTAACAACCACACAATGGCACTAAGTGGCCCAGTATTTTTAGATTGATGATTGGAGTAGGACGAAAAGAAAACTATTAGATATGCTCTCTGTTGGGAGGACTATGAGTATAATTGTAGGGTTATTTAAATGTTTATTACGTGACAGTTTCTCGAAACGAACCTTCAAAGAATTATCCTTTTTTTTTTTTTTATTATTTAAAGAATCCATTCATACGATACAAACAAAAAACAAAACAAAACAATAAACATCCTATAACTGTAAAAATATAATTAATAAAATAAAATATTGTCGGTGAGATTGCCAATTCCGTTATGTGGTTTTGTTCGATTTCGGTTTTTTGCAGGTTTCGTTTTAATATTAAATTCCGCATCTAATGTAAATCGGCGAGATTTGGCGGAAATCATGCTGAACCGCTCGATGTTTTCCCCAATTAAGGGTACCCAATTTATAGAGGTTGGGAGAGCCTCAGGAGGATCTTCCGACCCATCTAAGTCGACCCATAACTAAAGAAACATAAATATTCTGCAATGTTGTCGAAATTGGAGAATTAAAACAAATCCAAACAAATCTTATCAAATAATCTCTATCCTTCGTCGATTTACTGTCCTATAGTATCCTTAAATAATATCCCACTGATCCCTGTTGAAATTCGGAACCCACATAAAAGATTAAAACGACAGGAAACTGCTCGTAGTTTTCGCCTTCTTCAACATTTACTAGACAAACGTTCAAACCTTCCGATTTACTACCAAAGGCTCATTTACATGACAGTTATCAGACCTATTCAGACATATGGAGTTGAGCTTTGGGGCTCAATGAAACCCTCTAATTATTCCCGTATCCAATCCTTAAAATCCAAAATACTTCGAAAAATGCTTAATGCTCCTTACTCTGTTACAAATAAACTTATCCAAAAAGATCTAAATGTCTCATATGTTATTGATTTAGCCCAAACCGGATATCCTTTCATAGTTAACTCCATAACCACATAAATCCACAAAAAAAGAAGAAATAGATTTTTTTTTTTTAAGTGTTACTGATGAGTAGTTCTTTCTATGTTTTGACATGTTATTGTAATCATTATGAACACATTCACTTGATGTATATATTTTGTACAGTTGTAAAAGTCAATAAATGGATTAAAAAGAAAATTTAAAAAATAATTTCTTCCTTCATCTGCACTCGATTTCTGGCCAGAGAGCCCAGTAATGACATAAGTTATAATAAAACCAGGATAAAAAAAAAAAAAATTAAGCCATTCCGGTTATTAATTTAGGTAGTCACCTTAAATTTATTTTAGGTAATACAGTTTTCCGGATTAATTCCAACACCAATAGCTGAAGCAGTACCAAGATATCACATTCGGTACTATACGAATGTTATACATTATCTCTAAAAAAGAAACTTCGTGAATTTTCTTATTTAATAATTTTTTGTTTTATTTTCTTACCGATATTCAACTAGCTCCAGAGGTTTAATGGTTCAAAATTAGCATGTTTCCAGCAAGCCTTCATGACTTGGCTTTAAGGAATATTTCTTGTAGCAACAAATAATGTTTTACTTTTATAATGAAGACCTTCGTAATCAATGTTACTTATGATTGTATCGAACAAACTAAAATGGATGTTGTTTGAAGTAAGCAATCGCAACGGAATTAGTCGTAATGGAAGGAATCCCAAGGACCCCCTCCGGCCTATTATCTCAATATTACATAGAGCTGTCTTCACCAACTGCGCAAATAATTTAAGCTACTCCATCTTGCGAATTCCTCCATTAAGTATTCGTTCGCGAAACAAGTTTGGAATTTTGCTCACATAATTGTATAATAAGCTATTATAGCAGATTTGTCAGCTATTTTGAACTAGCTTATCATGAAGAATCGTTCAATCGCACGAAAGAACATTTTTTAAAGGAATACCAAAAATGTAGAGATAAAAAATTTTATGTTATAGGGGAAGGTACTGTACCCAAAGTAAAGTTGTGCCAGTGGATATTTTTAATTAAAAGAAAGTGGGAGGAGGGAAATTCAAATTGTTAGATTGGTAGTGCTGCAAGCATCTCCCTGCAGTTGAACGCGTGTTTTCAAGATTGTCAGATCGACGGTTTAGTAGAAATTATTATTTTTAAGTTTTTTTTTCGTCCAAATCCTGACCAATCTAACCAGTTATTTTAATTTTTTTAAAACCTACAATTAGAAATTTTCTAGGCAGTAATATTTCATTGGGTTGGCCTATTAATATATCATAACTTTATATGTTTTCATATCAATCATCACTTACGGGTTTTGTGAAACAGAGCTTTCCACACAAAATGGCGTTAAGTTGTACCTGTGGACACCATTGCCAGCTGACCTGTGGACAGATAGTTAAAGTGTCCACAGGTACAACAGATTTTTTTTTGTTTATTAATTCATTATTTCAATTAAAAATATTATTCAATTATAAATATATTCTTATATCCCTTTTTTTTTTAAGAGGTGAAAACTCGCCACTCACTATTTATAACAAACTATTCAAATAGTGAAGATAGTGATTCACAATTGTGATCTTGGCTGATCCATTAAGCGAAGATTGTAATTTTTAGGATGAATTGATGAATGATTATGAACAAGGTAAAGAAATTGAGGGTGAAGAAATATATGTTGGTAGCTATGTTTTGTGTTGTGAAGCATTTTATAGCTTTGATCAAAGAAAAAGTAGACTCGTTCACGTTCAACATTTGCTACTTGAAGAAAATTTCATCAAATGATAGAACCCCAAAATTTATTCTTCTGGACATTGCTACTGATTACGAAATTGAAATACGAGATATCAAAAGAAAATTACCACCGCCATCTTTTATAAGTGGCACTGGGAGATTATGTAAACGATTACATTTTCCTATTTCTTTTCATGGATACGATCTCTAATGATTCGATTTTTTCCATAAAAAGAAGTCTGTGACACTCGTTAATAATAATTATAGGTACATAAGAGATTTATTTTTGTTAAAAGGTTTAAAAATAATTTAAGTTTCTATTTACTTTCATAGGCTAAATCTATTGTCATCTTTCTAGTTTAATAATCAAGTTGCCTTTTCTTGTTTAAATATTCTATTTTGTTTAGTACATTTTATAAAAAATTATTGCTGATGTGTTTCTTTAAATATCATTTCAATTATCCCTATAAACCTATGAAGAAATGAATGTCCATTGGTACAACCACTAGTGTCCACAGGTACAAAGGGGGAAGGTAACTATGAATACTAATCAGTAAGTTACAAAACATTATTTTCTGTAAAAATAAAATTACTTTTCGAAATAAAGAAACCAGGGTTAGAACCTCTTAAATTTCTTATCTTATGGTAAAATAACCACTCAGATAAATGAAGCACCAAAAATTAGAAAAAATTATAAGTGAAAATTGTCCACAGGTACAGCACCTTTTCCTAATTGGAAAAATAATTTTTCGACACAGAATGTTGAATTATTAAGGGACTGGAACTTTTGAGCTATTAACCCCACTCATTTTTTAAAAACATAATATACAATATCAAGAATTTTTATATTTTAGTATCTATTTAATAATCTGGTTTTTGAAATTTACAAATATAAAAAATATACATCATTATTATGATAGATAATGATTATAATAAGACATTAACGACATATACAGCAACTAGAGAATCCTGAGAAATATTATTATCTGAAACATTTGAAGGTAAATATATTTTTTAAATAATTTCAAAAACAACAAAACAACAATATTTTTGGCAAAATGAAACACCATAAAATTTTTATTAAATATAGAATTTCGAAAATTCTGGATTCAGCTAATTAGCGCTGTTAATCACAGGTCGTTAAGACGAAATAAACAACATTTATTTTTCAATAATATTTTTACTACATTTGTTGTTCATTCCTGTTTGACCTCCTCAGGTCATTTAAAAAATGTAGGAAGCCTAGGTTATCATTGGGATGTGATAAATCCGAAAAGGTGCTGGAAAAATAAGTATGTTGCAGTTGTTAGAGGTGTGTGTTAGGGCTTGACATCGTTAGGTACTCCAACTAGAATAGGAAAGATGGGTTATCCTACAGGTTACCAACCTATTCTAGAGAGAGAAGTTCAAGATCATTCCATGGGTCCACCACGGAATAAAAAATAAAATTTCAATCCTCCTTCAGAGTGGATTCGAAGCCAAAAAAAATCTTTAAATATAGTGTAACTGATCAAAACAGTTACACGTTTATTTTATTTGTATGAATAGATAAATATAATTTAAAAAAAAATAAAAAAGTATAATTATAAAAAAAAACTTAATATCCCCAATTTTAACACATATTTTATTAATTCTTAATCCCTTTTCTTTTTCTTTTTTTAAATAGTGGAAAGTTTAATTTAATTACATTTCATTTTGTTAAAGAAATGAATATTTACTTTTAATTTTGAAAATAATAATTATATTTTTCAAACATTAATTAAAAAGGCAGTGACAGTTCAAATATTTCTGTTTTTGAGAAACCGGTTTAATAGCAAAAGCTGTACACATCCTTCTTTTCAGACATAATTATATAAATTTGTAGTAAAATCAAAATATTTATCTTTTTAATTAGTAATGTAAAGGATCAAGATATATTTTAAGAGATTATATAGTTGACTAGAAATAAGTAGTGATTTGATAAAAGAGTTGCTGATTAAGAAGGCAGTAAAGATATGAGAAAAGAGTTTTCTGCAGGAAGAGGCACTTGGAATTGAGGATACAGTCAGGGATCATATTTTGGGCCCCTGGCAAAATTATGAAGGAGTTATTCGAAAATAATGAAGCGAATTAAGATTGAAGTGAATTACATCTGTGAATTTATGGCAGAACGGCGAATGCCCCCCCCCCCCTCTGGTTGTTCAGAGGAAGACAGTTGAAGGTTATATACCATTTTTTTTTTTTTTTTTTTTTTGAAAATTATGAACTAATATATTTTAAAAAGAACATAGTTAATTAAGTTTCAAAACCTTTAATTATCAAAAGAGTGTGTTACCTATAAATATAATTTTATGTTAGTATTAAATATTTATTGTAATAGTAGTTTTAGTTTAGTTTTTTCAGTATATTCAATTTGTGCTCCGATATATTATTTTTGATGTTATAGTTTTGAAATATGTTTTATATGTGCATATAGCAGTTTTTTTTATTTTATTTATCTATATATGTAATTAGTTCAAAAACTATCCCTCAGATTTCTATCATGCCAACATAACAATAATAATTTTTTTTTTAGATACCCTATCCAATTATATATTTTTTTAATGCTATATGTTTAAATAATTTAATTTGAAATATTATAGTAAGCCTTCATTGAATGTTCAAAATTACTTACTGACACTTCAAGAATGGTATAAAATTTTAAGATATGACGATAAATAATCACAACAGATTACATTCACATTACAACACGACATATGCCAACGACATAAATCCATTAATTTTTCACTTAATATCAAACTATTTAAATTTACTGATATCGTTACAGTTTCGTCTCAAACCCTTGACTGGCAGTGTAATTATGAACGATTTTTCATTCCAGTTATTAGTTATGAGGTGTAAATTAAATAAAAAAGAGGAAAAGGTTTAAAAAAAAAAAAAAAAAAAAATTCTTAGTGTAAGCTCAATTAATCTCATTCATTTAAATTTTACAATGTAATTTTTCTTAAAACACTATACAATATTTTATCCTACTATATTTTTTCCCCTGTAGTTAAATATTGGCTTAAAAAAATGAGCTAAAAGATTTGACCCTGATACGTTACCTGTATATAATAAAAAAAATAATTGTTTATTTTATTGTATTAGTTAGATGTTTGGTTCGACAATTCTTCCCCAATTAACTTGATTATTCCATTATTTTGAACCTTTCTCAACTAGGAGATATATCATCTCATTTATCTTTCTTCTATTTCATTTTTTTTTTCCCACCGCGATCAATCATAAGCTGGAAATTTATTTGGAGCTTCGAAACCCCGTCCATACTGGACGGAAGGGGAGAGATGGATCACTCTGCTTTATTTATGATTTTTTATTTAATATTATTTATTAGCTATAATAATTAGTTCATTGAGTTATAAATAATACATATGTCCTAAGTCTACTTTCGTATTTAATAATACATATATTTTCAATTTAAACAAGAAGAGAGATTCCCTAGCTCAATTCACCTGCCATTTGCAAATGTGTACTTATTTTATTTCAATATCTCTCTCAATTTTTTTTTTTTTTTTTTCACTTTCTAAACCTCATTCATTCATTCTTCATACAAATATTTAAATGTTAATTAGTACAAATCTAGGCAATCTGGCATGTCACGCTTAAAAAGAGAAAAAGTAAAAAATTAAATGTTCCTAGTCTTTGATTTTCTAAACTAAACTTCTATTAGTTTTTAAATTTCTAAAGATATTGTAGACTCAATACAATATTTGAAAAAAAAAAAAAAAATATAACTCAAATTATGAAATCAATCAGGTGGATCAGCCGTATATCAAGGATAGGAATAGAGCTACTGGCAAACAGGATTTATATCCTACCAATCCAGGGAACTGGAAAAGGAGTGTACTTCATTGAAAATAGGCCCGGTCCGAAAAAATATTTTTGTAGGGAATGGGATATCTAACAAAATAGTAAAATTTTCTGGTGGGGAAAATTAATATTAGTCATCCTTAGTAAGAAACGTAAAAACAATACTCTACAAACCTGCATTGGATCCGTATAAGACGGGAATTGCGGAAGCTGCTGTGTGAGGTCAAAGTCTGAAGATGTCTTAGATGGTCTAAATCAGTCTTAGACAGTCTAACGCAGTATTGGGGAGTCTAAGGCAGTTATAATACAGTCTAGACACAGGCTTAGACAGTCTAAAGCAGTCTTGGAGAGTCTAAGGCAGTTATAATACAGTCTAGGCACAGGCTTAGACAGTCTAAAGCAGTCTTGGAGAGCCTAAGGCAGTCTTAGATAGTGTAAAGCAGTCTTATTCAGTCTTAAACAGTCTAAAGCAGTCTTAGAAGGAGAAGAAAATAAACTTTATTCTGGGACAGCTTGTCCCAGGGACAAGGGACAGCTTGGCTGTCTAAGACTGCCTTAGACTGTCTAACGCAGTCTTAGAGAACCTAAAGCAGTCTAAATCAGTCTTATACAGTCTAAATCAGTCTTACACAGTCTAAAGCAGTCTTAGACAGCCAAAACAATCTAAATTATTCAACAGTAGTCTAAATTATATTTTAAAAATAAATAAAATATAAAATGTAATAAAAAAATATATAAAAATATATTTTTTGTTTTTCGGAAACAATTTAAAGAACGCACTTGTATGCTTAAATATACCATGAAGGGCTCAATGAAAAGAAAAAAACTTGAAGACCTCATCTCGAATATATAACACCCTTCGCCTACTCCTTAAGGGCTTTCCATCTTAACCCAATTCTAACAGCGGAGGGGGGAGGCTCGCCCCTTATTATAAAATAACAAAATTGTAAAATAACGTCAATGTTATTATTAGTTGGGCAATAATATTTTGGCAACTTGCAAACACGAAAAATTTCTCTTTTCCTCAAAATAACGTTAATGAACTCGGGGTAGATAGACAATTCAGAAAAAAGAAATGAATAAACACAATAACCATATTAATAGAAAAGAATAATCATAGAAAAAAAATACAACTATCGAACTATTAAAAAGATTGACGATTTAGAAGAAACGTAATCATAATAACATTTAACAGGCAGTCTAACATATATATCCAACTAATCTATTTGTGTAATATCTCTAATCCAGATTAAATTATCACTTCAAAAATGTAACGTATAAATATTGTGTACAGAGTGTAGTGAATTATGTTTTGTTTATACTGTGTTTAAATTTCGTATTTTGCAATAGCTTTTCTTTTAATAAAACTGTATCTGATCGAACAAAATTCTACACTAACTCTCTGGGGGCTGGGTTTTATATATATATATATATATATATATATATATATATATATATATATATATATATATATATATATATATATATATATACACACACACACATATATCTGAAGATATTTTTTTTATGTTCTAGTTAAACTAAAACAAGGAATGGGTGAGGTTCGAGGCGAAATAAACGAAAATCATAGTTATCGCTCCACTATTTATTTGATCTTATAGTATTACAATTTCGACAAAGCGCTTTCCTTTACACTCCTCGTCAATGGGTTATCTTTAGTGCCTTAGTTGAAAGCAATAAAACGCGATGGAAGAAACTTTGGCTTATGTGTTATGGCTTCATATTGTTAGTGGTTTCGGTCGTCTGGGGGGGCTTCAGCCCCCAAGCCCCCTCCCTCTTGCTTGCGCCAGTACAAACTCTAATAAAAACATATACATTATACATAAATATAACAGGTAAAAATTACAGGGAAAACATTTAATACTGGAATGTCAATGTGCGCAGAAATGGTGTAATACTCCTTGTATATATACATATATCCTAATTTAGCCTTTATATATCTTTCAACACATTACATACTACTCTTCCAAGTAAATTCCATTGTTTGCAACTACTTTCTGTCAGTTATTGGATAAGATTCCGATACCACTCAAAGAACCCTTCACATCTAATTTTTACTTCCTCATAATTATTAAAGATCCGACAATTTATAAAACGGACCACTGATCTAAACAACAACCACATGGAGCTAAATCTGGGTTATAGGTAGGATGAGGCAAAACGTATGCTTCTTGCAGTTCCACTAGTTTTCCTCAGGTTAAATGAGAACGATTTACAGGTCTTTGGCGTGTTGCGAAATCGCAGGTACTAGGTACTTTACAATCGTATCTGTGTAAACTCTTCCTAGCTATTCACCGGAATGGTTTGGGTTGACTGCTCGACGACTACAAACAACCTCAAAATTCAAAACACCTTTGAAGCTCAACTAAACACAAATGATCACATATTTTCCATACTGATCCAGTACGTCTTTCCTTCTATGGCACAAATTTCTTCTCCAGCTGCCGTACATTTTTCTCCTTTTATTTAAAAATGTGAGTGACCCCATAAAGCCAACTGAAATAACAAGGAATTACAGCATTAGTCATTGACATAAATAGAAGAAACAAAATATTGTCATATGATTAATGACGAGGGTTGGAAATAAGGATCGCGTTCAAGCTAAGGACTTCTGCAACAACATAATAGAAATTATAACCTAAGGTTATAATAATAATAAATATTATTAAATAGTTTTGAATTGAATAGGCCATTATTTTATTTTGATATAAAGAAGTAAAATTTTAGCAATATTAATATATGATTAATAATTCAAAACTCGATGACTAGTATACTGAATGAATCAATAGACAATGAAGAAGTTATTAAAACAATAACATAATGGAAACTACCCCAGATTCAGAGTGCCCGTTGTCGATAAAGGACAAAGCGATCGGGTAGCCCAGCCCTTTGATTTATAGTCACCCTTATAAAGACAATCCCTTCCCGATCGCACCGCTCCTCCTAACATAAATCATCCAGATAGCACTGATGTGACTTTACAGCAATTTGATAAATAATAATAAATAATTGAAATAAAAGCATATTAAAGCGACAAAAATAAAATGTCTTCATTTTTTTTTTTTATTGATGCACGTAAGAAAATCTAAATAATATGGATTTTATTCAAAGAATCCTCTCGGTCCCTGCACAGCAACTTCATTTTTTCTCGAGGGTTGTTCGAATTTCGGCGAGGGTTGTTCCTTTTGTCCACAGTCCTCTGGATGTATTGTATGATATGAGGTCCTTGGGCTACCTCGTGGTCTTTTACTTGTAGGTCTTGCTTCCATGGTCTTTCTGGATTCTCTCACTTCCTCCATCCGACAGAGATATCCAGACCATTTAGTTGTCCGTTTTTGATAATTGTTTTTAATGAAGGTACCTCTAACCGTTCTCATTGATCCTTTCGTTCCCACAATCAGTTTCAACAGTCTCGCTCAGTAACCAGCAACCAAGTTATTTTGCAATACGTCAAAGGCCAGTAAATCGTTCTCGTTTAACCTAAAGAAAACTAGCGGAACTGCAAAGAGTAAACGTTTTGCCTCATCCTACCTATAGCCCAGACTTTGCTCCATGTAGATGTTTGTTTAGATCAGTCGTCCATTTTTCGACAACGTTCCATAAAACGTCGGATCTTTGATAACTAAGAGAAATTTCATATTTTTTTTTTTTTTTTTTTCGCGGTATAACAAATTCAATTTAGAGACAGCTATAGCTCTAAAATTCAAATTTTTTTATTTACGCTTTATAGATAATGTTATTTTTAAAAAAAATAGAGCAATTCATTCCCTCTGTTTTCATTTCCTCACCAATTAAACTTTAGGTAATAAAATGTAACTGATTTAAAGTTACTAGCCATTTTTATGTCTACATTCTCTTATGTTCCGATTCTCAATTTTACCTCCGGTGTTGTCTTTTTTAATCGAATGTTATTTATTTATTTTGTATACCTTTCTGGAAAACATTTACTTTTTTACATGAAAAAAGTAATCTGAATGATTTTTTTTTTAAAAACGTTTTAAGGTAATGAATCCAGATTTCAGGCCGGCAGCTGGTCATGTCCAAGAGAATGAATGACCCATATGGGCCTAGTCGAAGTCGGCATCGCAGGATTCATTACCTTCCATCATGTTCCACTTCCTACGAAATTAATAGTTTCGTATCAATAAATATACTGCAAGTTGCGCAGTTATAACTTTAAATAAACTAACGAAAAAAATTAATTTCAGTGGTATCATAGAGATTTATATAGAAACTGAAAGTTGCTAAATCACCGAACCTTGAGCCGAACCCGATATAAAATCCATAGCTCCAGCGGTGATGGTAATATCGGGAGGGGGGGGGGAAGGGTTCCATTAGGTTAATGAAGGGCCGGTGGAGGTGTAGATGTTAATGAAGACCCTTCCCGTCCCTTCCTTCAGCTATCAATTCCCTACTGGATCGGTTTTAATCAACCCTACTCGCTCCATTCTGTCAAACTAGCTTACAGGAAGTAACATTCCAGTATAAAATGTCCTAGAACATACCTGAAAAAGGTGCTTCTGTTTAACGATTACTAAAAAATTTGTGTAAGGATGTGCTATTGCCATACATCTTAAGTCTATAATCATACATCTACATCAATAAACTCCAGCCTCAAATTTATGATCTCTTGGATAAGTTAAGCTAAAACAAGAGTTTTTTTTTTTTTTTTTATGTTTTATGTATTTTAAGCATAAGAGTGTGAAGAATCAAAAACTACTTTAAGTTTAAACACTTTTTATACAAGACTAAAACAACAAGAAACTACTCATAATTTTTAACTATTTCAGAACTTTTAAGACGAACTTTAAAAGCTATCAATTTGTAGCATAAGACCCAAAAACATGAAAGCAATTAGACCTATTTGGACAGAGAATTGAGGCTCCTCTAAAATTTTAAGAGATTTATTTACATGACAGTAATTAGATTTCTTTTGAACACACGGAGTTCAGCTTTCAGGCTCCACTTAACCATCCAATTCTTATCGTATCAAAATCCTTACAATCCTTAATTCTTCCTTAAATCCTCAATGCTCCTTAATATGTCACGAATGAACTTGTCCATAAAAATCTTAATTTTCTATTCGTTACTGATTTCGTCCAAACAAGATTCCTATCCTTTCTTGATAAGCAAGCTACTTTTCCACTTAAATCCACCAAGGTGCTTCCCATTCTCAATCTCCCAAAGGTTTATGAGAAAATAACCATTGGACCATCTAATATTAAACTTTTGTTAAAAAGCTCCATAGCTGCTACAGTAAGTCATTGATATACTGAATTATTTTGCAGCTAGTAGTATGTATATATATATATATATATATATATATATATATATATATATCTGTAATGTAAACATAAAATACGGAAACATTTCGTAATAAAATTCCAACTTTAATTAATTAAAAAGTTATTAAAAGTACGAATTTATTATTATATCTATTGCTTTTTATAATTGAAATGGAAAGATATTAATATTAATAAATTTCAATAAACTATTAAAGGTGTTTAAAGATTACTTAAAAGCACAATTAGCATAATCGTTTCTGGCACTCGATATACATAAATTATAGAATATGCATTTTAATCATTATTATAGTAAAATTTATTATTATAAACCTTCCTAGAACTATGAAGATGTAGTTAAAATTTACTACAGTTGGATTTCACAGTTTTACTAATGCTAACTCCGTTGCGAAATGGCCACATATCGGTCGATTTTTAAACTGCACTGTTATCCACATGTCACTCCATATATTTGTAGTTTTTTTACTAAAAATCGAACTGAAAGTATACAAATAACTTTTTATGGCAATATAATTGAAAATCTTTTATAATAATGTCATTATTATACAATTTTATTATGCTAAACCTTCCGGGAACTATAAAGATGGTGTCGTTAATTTGGCAGATTGGTTCAGTAGTTTCGAGGTTAGTGATCACAAACCAGAAATGGCTTGTCCTTTTATGTAATAGTATAGACATAGATTCGTTAGATGAATCTTTAGTCTATTTTTATTGGGTTCATCATATTGTTACACTGCACTCCATCCCTGGGGCACACTTTAACAATTTTGTGATTTCAAACTAAAAAAAAAAATTTTGATATTATTTCAAGCCTAATATGAAAGTTAAAGAATGTTAATTTTATAGAAAATAATTTTTAAAAAAGATATAATTGAAGATAATAATGACTTTCTTGTTTCTACACTGTTCCCCACTTGAACCTTTAAAAAAAAATAAATAAATAAAAAAAAATAATAATAATGTAAGCATTTGGGGTCACATTTATCACATTTCAAATTAATATAATGGCGAAGAGAGTCAACTCCGGGCCAAGTGTAACTAAATGTTGAGGGGCGAAGCCTAGCGAGGAGAAAAGGAAACAGTTTGCATGGCGGCCGACATTTGTCACGGCGAAGAGATTGATGCTTCAACTCACCGGACCATTTACAGAAATTTAATATCCAACAGCCATGTTAGGGATCGTCATATCCAAGTCACTTACATTTAGGATTGTCTTTACGAGATTGCGGTTCTAGGACTTGGTAAGTTTAGGGAAACTCCCTCGACTCATTACGTGATTAGCACTTTGCTAATTGTTATAAATGCGTCGCAGTATTTAGCAGTTGCGATGATTATGGGAAACCAGAGGATTTATGTCATTATGTGATTGAATTCTGAAACGGAATACAATCACTAAATCAATAGGTTCCGGATTTCTGAAAACAGGCATTCGTTAGAGGATAAATCAATAACTAGCCAGCCACACTGTTTATCAGCATAAATACATGTAGGTGTATTATATATATATTTTATTTTTTTTTTTAAATTGCTCCCAGGCAACTAAAATGAAAATAAATTTCTATGGACAAAAAGACCAATTTTATATAGCTTTAATAGAATACACATGTAGAAGGTATAAAATCAAACTTTAAAAACATAATAAATAAACATACAAAGCCTGTATAGAATGGACCAAACGGATATTCGGTTACTTCTGGAGAAAGAAAACCACAACAGCATGGTTTAAGGAAGTAAAAATGGATATGGACAGATTTAGCATCTCAGAAGACCAACTATTGGACAGAAATAGATTTAGGCATGTATTGAATAATTTGGATGGGATTTAAACCACAGGAAGAACAAAGAAGCCCCAAAGAGTTTGGACGGAGGGGCAGCGAAAGCAGGCCAGCTAGCGCATCAAGAAGTATTGGACGCTGAGGAAACTTCGCACCAGGAAGAAGAAAAATGGAGTTTTTGCCTGATCCTTAGTGGTCGATTCGTTTGTAATAATAATAAACATACAAAGCAGGCTTTTTATTAATGTTTCAAAAATTAAACGATTGTAATGTTAATATTTGTTTAGGTTCCTTCTAACATTTTGCTATATAGAATCATGAATTGAGCCGTTTATTTTGAATGTGGGGCAAGTCCATTTAAAAAAAAAAAAAATGGAGATACATTTTGGTAGTTACATATGAAACTGGTTATGTATCTTTTTATACGTAGAAAATATTATAGTAAAACAAGCAAGTTCTTGTTTTGTGGAGATGGAAGATTTTTTAGCTCTTAAAAGTATTGAAAATGTATTTACGAGCGAGTGGTATTTTGTAGTATTTTAAAAGTGGTGCAAGTCCATCTATCACTTTCAATTGAAGAATATTTCAAAATGTTGAATCATGATTAAATTTAATTTAATTATACCCATGTATAAAATGAAAATGTATAATTTCATTGACATTCTTAATTTTTGTTTTTTTAATGTTATATTTTCTACTATAATATTCTTTGTTTTGTTTTACTTTTTATTATATGAATAAATATTTATAAAATTTTGAATAATATATTGTTTGTTTAAAAAAGGAAAAAAAAATCCTAATTTAATGAACGATTACAATAATTCATTAATTTTAAAAGTGAGGAAAGTCGAGTATGTTATGACACTCTTAACCTTTTTTATTTGTCACTTTAAACAATTTGGGATAATAAATATTATCTGATACCACAAAATATTAAAAATATATCTATTAACACATACCAACATTTTTAAATTTATTGAAATGCAAACCTCTAAATATATCGCAGTAACAAAAGAAGTTGCTATCAACGACTTCAAGAATTTAAATCAAGTATAAGTTAGACAAATACTACTTTCTTAAGTTTAATTTTCAAAACTAAATGGATATTATTCTTTTAAAAATTATTTTAATTATGTATTTAAATTTTATGATTTCTTTAATATTAAAAAATTAATCTGCCATATATAAAGGCACTTTTAATTAAGTTTAACAAAACACATCATACAATATAAAAAAAAACGAAACATGTTTGATCTCTCATACATAAAAATGCAGTTCTCCTGCGTCCGCGAAAGTCGAAAAGGATTAACTTGAAATTTTCGCACCATATTCTGTTTGTATAAAAGAGAACGTTTTTAGATATGTTTTATCTCTTATTTTCCAAAGGAGCGGTAAATTCCAATCATTTCGAGAAGTTTCAATAAAACAATAATATCTGATATGATATAATTAAAAAATGTACATCTAATGTATAAAAATGCTGCTTCCGGGTGTTTTCCATAATATATCGGGAAATGATTATTTTTAAAATTTTACAAACAATGATGATTTCCTATAATAACAATCCTCTGAAAGGTGCGAGAACTCTGTAATAAAACATGGGTGAATCCAGGAAAAAAATATTTATCAATAGATATTAGTGGTTTTGTCAAACCAACTATGAGGAAAATAACTTGGTTGTCGAACGAAAAAATAACTTCTGAATTATTATTATTTTTTTTAATATAAATAAACTGTTATTGTGTAAGCATCACAATCTGCTTCAATCGAGGGCTATATGCAATGGGATGGCTTTATGAATCCATTCACACAATATGTATAATAAGGAAGGAATGAAAAATAAGAAAGTAAAGGGAGGAATAAACTTAAACTTAAACTTTATATATACATAAATAATAACAAGAAAAAAAAAAGAAAAATTGAATTAAATAAAACGTTTTAAAATACAATCAATCTCTATATATCAAAATATAAACTGAGCCTAAGGTTAAACTAGCCCGAACTAAGTCAGGTCTAAACAGATCCCAGCTCTGCACTCTCAGGTGTTTCTGGCACAAAACCCAGTGGAGGCTAAGTGCGCTACAGTCTCAGAGGAGAAGCTGGCCATTACCAGCACTCCATCCCAAGATCTCGAGTTATATACGAACTGCGGATATAACTTAGGCACCAAGCAGTTAATTTCCACAATCGCCCTAATCAAGTTGTTTCCTCACATTGTTATTGGATGAAGAGCGTCTCCCCTCAACCGCCTTCTCACCCGTCCACCCGGTCCTACCCCGAGTTCCTCAGGGTTCCTTGGCTTCACAACATAGTCACCCCTTTATGAGCGTGCTCCCCCCCCTACTCGGGGCGTGTCCACCTTGGGTTGCTACTTAGCTGCTCTCATTACTTACCTATTCGTCCCTTCAGGAGCATTCTCACTTGAACGCCGCTTTTTACCCCCCTACCGAGACCTCTCCCCTTCAACACGTCTTTTCCGACCCGAAAACCGAATTTCTAAAAAAAGGAAATAGAATATTTAGGACCTCTCGTCCACCATCAAACCGGAGGGCTAACAACCCAAAAACCCTAATAAAATCCTTGCCTATAACAAATATTACCCAACATATAACATAAATAATAAACGAAAGACGACTACTAACACACATTAAAGCTTTCCATTTGGAGCTACTCGGAAAAAAAAAAAAAAAAAATATATCCGTATCTCCGTTTTAATAAATCCAATATTTTTCACAGTCACTCACAAAAAACCTTTTTGACCGCAATGTTTACAAAAACGGATCCTGAAAATTAAACAATCGTGGCAGGATAAAAACTTATTTAGAGTAGTTTTGAAAACCAGTAAAAGATATTTTGCTTAATACTTCGCATCCTATCCTGCAATATTCCGGGGACTTCAACCAAACATTTTTGGTTTAAAAAAACCCCGACAGATGCATCCAACACGTCCGCCTTGGGCGCTGTATTGTCCCAGACGCACGGAGGGACGATGATCTTCCGATAGGCTTACGGCGATCGAGCCGGTACTACAAAGTTAAACGAAAGTGAATCAAAACTCTGGTTCCCCACAGAATTGAAACCGAACGCGGTAACTTCTAGAGCTATTGTTTGGCGTATCACCAAAATATGTTTTTTTTTTCCGACCATTATCTTTATGGGCCAGAATAAAATTCTATCATTCAAACGGATCACAAACCACCTTCAGTCGTGGCTACAATCATTTTACAAATGATCCAATACTAAAAAAGTTATAATCGTTGGGAAACTAGAAAACTCGATAGAATTTTAATTTTGAAATCAAAATATCACAAGAAAGGTCATGATAAACAAAAGGTCGCCGAGAGCACCTATCGCGAAGTAGAATAGAGAAATTATGTTAACAGAATCTAAGACCCTGATACTATTATGAATGATTTAATAGAACCAATTCGTACCGCGAAAATGAAACATCGGAAAATGCATCTCTTATCGTAAATTTTGATCTTGAAAAATGAAAATTTAGATAATATAACGAAGAATCTGAAAACAAATTCCGTCCCTTCACATCTAATACTTTAGGCAAAATACAATAATCGAAATACCAATAGCGACTCTCCAGTAATTTACGGAAAAATCAGATTATTTAAATTTAGTTGATTATTAATCCACGCGAAACCCAAATCGTAAAAAAAACTGTTTAATACTACTAAAAAACAGAATTATCGCTCCAGATATCAAAGGGAAAATTTCGAACACGAGGATATATCAAAATTAATTACAAAGAATTCGTTGAACCAAAAGTTAAATATTATTTATTCTTTGAAACGGATTTTTATACCCAATTTTATGCACAAACCATGGTTAAAATATTTTAAACATTCGGAACTTAAATTTTGCCCTAAAAAACTACAAGTAGATTAATCGGTATTCCAAGATCCTGATGAACAAAATAGTTTAATAAATGATTACCACATTGGCAAAACAAACCACCGCGTTCGGATCAGGAGTTTTCGAAACATTTTAATCGAATAAAAGATTGTATTGGATTGGCCTAATATGAAAAACTTAATTCGAATTCAAATTAATAAGTGCGAAATTTGTTACGGCTATCAAAATATGATCGGAATCCTTTAAAACTCCAATATATAACGTTACTCAAACACCATCTAAACCATTATTGAAATAGTTGTACATGGATACAATGCACACTAGACAAACAAAAAAAATTTAACTCCTCTAATACCGAAACCTCCTTTTCAAATTTGCGCGGAGTTTATAAATAAAAAAATGGTCAAGCAACTGAAGTCGTTAATAAATTAATTTCTCTCAGTTTTTCTCATCACGGGTTACCAAAAAACAAATAATACTCAGATAACGGTTTAGAATTTAGATAAACTCATTATTATCCGATTTATTAAAATTACACAGGCGAATCCAACTACATTATACAGCTACTCAATTCACCTCAATCAACGGACCCATGAAAGATTTCATAGCACATTAATAGAACATTTAAACGGTTATTAAATAATGAGAGACGAAGTTCAAAAAAGAGACGCAATGGAAAAAAAAATTAAATCCCCGCCGTACTCGCGGTATAACAATCACTACTAGCTTCATTCCATCCACACAACTAAAGCCAATCGAAATAATATCTGACATTGAGAGATAGACTCGCCCCGTTGCAATCGATCTCAATAATCAATCATAAAATGATTATGTTGCAAAACATAAAGAAAGAGTAAAAATTTGCATGAACAACTAAATCATCATAGGAACTCACGCGTATCAAAAGAAAAATCTATCTACCAGGATGAAATAAAAATCGCGAAGAGAATTGCCCAACGAAATCCCGGGAAACTAGTATTTGTAGCTAATAGGCAAAAAACATCAAGAGACAAATAAATTTAAAAAGGAAAGATTAAAAAATATTAACATCGTAAAGACCGGCTGTAATTGAGTACGAAACCATTAGTGAACGACGCGAGAAAGGGATTCATTTCAAAAGGTATATAACCGACACGCAAAGAAACGACAACACGTACATGTTGGTCACCTCCAGTTCCGAAAGGCTGGTACCTGGAGTCAGCCATTCTTGAGAACTGAGACTAAAGCACTCAGCACCGTAGCACATTCTAATAATCTCAGTCGGGGGGGGGGTTTAAACCAGCTATGGGGAATGAGAAGAATGGGCGGGGGCTGCGGTTATAATATGTATGTTTATTAAAACTATTTTTTTTTAATTATTAAGTAAAATTTTTTTTATTTTTTTTGCTTGTAAAACTAATTTGTTATTTTCTTTAAAAATACAAGGCATAATAATATTTTAATATATACCATTTAGTAAAATACTACATCAGGTCCGCTGTGATTATTACGAGCTTTTAGATTTGATGGCTGCAACGCTGCTCAAGATCAAAATCGCCCCCAACTAGAGAACATAAGAACAAACAAAAACAAAAATGCAAAGAACTCGATAAAACAGACATATTTTGTTGACTCGTGAACACATAACGCGAGATCAGAATAGGCACCTACTATTTAAGATAGGCAGTATAAGCCCAATAGGGAAAAAGTGGAATACAAGACATAGTATAATTAAACTTGAATCTAACTTAATTGTGGAATAATTTTAATTTTAGGTTAGATCAACTCATCACTGCAGGATGGCAGAAATAAAAAATTTGGCCTTCTAAACCTCGGCGTCAACCTATCAACCTAGGACACTGCTAATTGGCAGAACATCCCCAAACACAATAATACACTTTCTTAGACTTGACCACTATTTACGGAATGATCTTTTCGTAAATTGCAATTTGAAAATTACCTAAATGATCACATTATAACAATTCGTATTAAAAGAATTAAAAGTTCACATTAATATAATTAACAATTAACGAAAAACTAAAGAATATTAAACTATACATGACTACCAGAATAACGAGTTACAAGAGGATTAATAAACGCTTTAGGCATATTATAAAAGGTATAACCGGTATGATAACTCTTAAAGAAAAATCAGGACCAGATTGTTGACCAAATACATAACCAATATTCCCATAAAGTGATTTAATTACTCAATTTAATAATACTATTAAAACCATACCGAGATAATACGCTGCATAATTGCACGAAAATTAATGATTATAGGAACCGTAGTTTGATCACATCCAACTTATTTTCTCTTTAATTTCTACTACTATTTCTGATATGAACTTCTTTAAAACATTTTTTTAGCTCCAACTCCTCATTACAATAAAAAGCAAACAAATAATTTATTTTTTATTATCAATAAAGCGCCACCAGATGAATGAAGTCCATTATTTTATTATATTTCTAAAATGTCCTCCGTGGTTTCGAATGCAGTTTCTTGCTCTCTTTCTCACAGCCCCGATAGTACAAAGAAATCAGCATCGAACCTTGAACTCCAAAAATAAAAAGGTCTGAATGCTGGAAATTGTTATCATCCTTAGCTCCAGATGTAGTAAAAGGTCTTACTCGAAATAGCGTCGGGTTTTGGCGGGGGAGAGGGAAAAAGGGTTGAAAATGGTATTTTTTAGCTGTTTGATAAAATAACTCAAAGACTGTTACTTCTGGCACATTTTGTGCTTTATAAATTATTAAAGCAAATAAAATTTGATTCTATTTATTTTTTTGCTCAGATTAATAGTTTCAAAGCAGTCAAAGATTAGCTAATTTAATGTTTTAATGGTTAAATTTACTATCAGCAACCATATCTGAATTTCGATTAAGCCCCCATGCTAGCACGCGCACTGTTATGAAATTCTCGTTTTTCGGCATATTTCTCGATATAACTCTAAAAATAGTTGTCTTATCCCAAATTTCTTTTTTCTCAAATCTGTTTAAATTTACTATCTGATTCTATATTAATTAATTAAATTCCGTGGAATATGCATGCCACCACGCTAAATATATTTTTTGACAAAAAATTACTTTTTTGAGTTCAATGGGCTCGCTTAATTAAAATTTCATATTCTGTTCTGCCCTGCTAAGAAACAACGCCGTATCGATAAAAATGGTTAAAATCGTACTTTTAATTTAATTCCAATGCATTATGATTTTAATTTAAAGTTTTAAAAACGCAAATAAACTCCTTAATTTGCCTTAAGACTCATAAAAACATACGGCAATTTAAAAGTTTCCTATTTATAATACTAAAAAGCTTTAGGTCACTCTTTTTAATGAAAATTTTTTTTAAATATATTTCTCATTGAAAAACTCATATTTAAACCCCGAACAGAAATAAAAATCGATTCTACTTTATAAGATTTGACAGAAATCATAAATAGTATATCAAAATTTTGAGACGATATTTCTCGTCACAACAATTTTGGATGATACGGCCTTCTTTGTTAGTATGGCAGTATAGGGGTTAGGAATATGAAATCAATTGTGTGGTTTAACTTTTTGTTCTTGACCTGATACCTCATAAACTCTCCAAATTTCATCAGAATCTTTATAACCATCCCAACCCTCGGGCTCATTCATTATCCAGTTCCACACATCCGTATAACCCTCCTCGCAGATTAAAAAGGCAATGGCCCCGAGACCTATTGTAAGTATTAATTATTGGAGTTCTGGCAATGGCCAGTTTCTCCATTCAAGTCCTGTGCGACTGTGCCATAGCGCTCTTTCTTAGCCTCTACTGGATTCTACTAGCGACGCAGCTGATAGAACAGGGATGGGATCTCTCTGAGCCTGGCTTGCCCTCCTAATAGGGGGACGGGCTTGGATCGGGGTGTCCCCCGGAATGTTTGTGAATTTTGTATATAGAGTATGAATACTCTACTTAATTTAATTTTAATTTTTTTTTTAATTTATTATTTTAAGAAATCATTACTTATTTCATATTATTAAATCTTTAAAGTTACAAAGAGTGAGAATCGAGCCTATGACCTTACGATATACTGGACCCTCGCTCATAAAATATTTTATGGACTAATTTTGAAAAAATAATTTTTGAAATAATAAATAATAAATAAGATACAAACATATTGGAAGAGGGTATTAAATTTATCGTTCTCATAATCTTTTTAGTAGCCGACTTATTTCAATTGATCGAATGAAATTGCCTGTAGAAACTAAATAAGATAACAAGAGAATAAGAAGAAATAGAATAGAACAAGCGCAATAAGAAGTGAGGGCCCTTACAGGGAAGATATAGGGCAGCGAGGACCCTGGACTCCAGCGCTCCAGAGCCCTAAGGATATAGATAGCCTCCAGAAATACAATGAGAGGGCTGATCCTCAGCTCCAATTTTCTAACGCTACCATCCTCAAGGGCCCTCCACTCCTCTTCAACTGGCCCATCGACAAAGAACTTCAATTAAACTCCAGGCCCTTCTCCACTTCTAGCTTTTTTATTCGATAGCAGTTGATGTGCCATTCATGTTCGACCAATTCCCTCTGATACCGCGGTTGTCTGGAATCGATCGCAGCTTCAGGGTTTTAAGTCATATAAGAATTAAAAAAAGCCCTATTAAATCATTAATTATATGTTTACAAAGATAAAGAAACCAATTACATTTCTCAAAGACCAACTCTGTACATCCAACTAGGTCTACTACTGTCATCTAATATTCCTTTAGTAATAAATCAGCATCTAAGAGCGTTTATCAAGTAAATAGTCGAAAACAATAAAAAGTTTCTTAGTCGGTTTTTTTTCTAATATTTTAGATACAAAAAGGGACTTTTCGTTTGACTGAATATGCACAAATATATTGAAGGAACAAACAGAGGACCTCGACACAACTAGCGAACTGAGGATCAACATCCATTGGGAGGGACAGAGCCACCGGGGCGGAACCAAATCCTTTCCCACTGGCAGAACAAAGGGCAATTATTGAGTCCTTTCGGCTTCCTCTTGAGGACTAACTCCAACCAACTAACTCTGCCTACGCACTCCTTATTCACAAAATATATCATCAATGTCATGTACAAGGTAACATTTAAATAAGATTATGAATCAGTTTCAGAACAAATAAACTATGTTGAGAGAAAATAGCGGTTTCAAAAGTGACTTTTTTTATTCAAACCAATATAGCACCTAAAGGTAGATCCTAGCGACAAATACAATTAATTGAAACATATTCTTAATTAAATTTTTATAAAGGAATTGAAGTCAGATTTTCGATCCCAACAACACAGAGCTAGAGTGTGTCAAAATGTAACAAATATGAATGTGAAAAACGTTACACGTTTGAGGGTGAAAAACCGTTACAACATGACTTTTTTAATTCAAACCAATATAGCTCCTAATCGGTACGTCCTGGGGCCAAATATTATATCGTAAAATATATTTTCTACTAAATTTCTGATGAAGAAACTGTCTTTAAATTTTCGATTACAGCAATACCAACAAAGCTAGAGCGTGGCAATATGAGTGTCAAAAACAAGTATAGAGCCCCAGCCGAAAGACACACCTATGTAAAAAAAAAAAAGTTGAACAACAAAAAAATATTTAGAAATAATTGTAACACAAAATAGAGCGTATATTAACATTTTCATTTTTTATTTATTCTTAATCATCGCATTTACTATTCTTATAGAAAAAAAATAAATTAATAAGGGTTGTGCATTCATTAAAAAGAAAAAAAGAAACTGGAGGCGAATGGTTACAAAAAAAAAAATAAAAAATAACATAACTACTAATTAATAAACGCTGGCCTGGTGTTTTATCTTAACATCAAGATGGTAGGTTTAACACCATTTTTTCTAGGATTTAAGTTTTTCAATACTTTCGATCTCGTTTTAAAAGAAATTAAGATAACATACCTTAATCTTAGAACAAAAAAAAAATTACCGAAGGATTTATTTCATTGAGATTCCCACCTGAAACAGAAAAAAAATAATTTATAGTTTTAATCGCTACAAACGTTTCAGGAAATGTGAATAAATAGAAATAACACAGTTTTATATACACCGAAAAAATAAGAAACAAGGTTACAATATAGTTGGTAGAAAACTATATTTTTTTTTGTTAAATGTTGGTACCAACACCCTCAATATCGATTTCAACTTTTAATGTATTTTATAAAACTCTACTTATGCCTAAAATAATATAATTAAGAGAAAATATTTTATTCGAGAAATCCTTTTCTAACATAGGTCATTAGGCCCGCAAATTTCTAATTTATTTATTTTTTTTTTAATTTTTATTTTGAGCCCAAACACAGTATTTAATTAAAAATAAATCACATAAAATCAAGCGAAAAAAAAAAAAAAAAAAAAAAAAAAAAAAAAAACAATAAACATTAAAATTTAATTAATGTTTTAATAGCTGATCATAAAGGTTTCCAATTAAAATATAATTACCTATATCATAAGTCCACAAGGATAATACCTGCAATCTCTCAACAATTGTCGTTATTAAAAAAAAAAAAAAATTCCTTTCACAAATGCGGATTTTAACAGAATTTCCTATATCGTCCAAAACTAATGACAACATAAAAATAGAAAATGCCTTCGTAGACGATTCAATATATTTTATTATTTATTTTTTTAATAACCATATAACCATAACCTAGATTTTTTTTTTAATACCTATTTATATCTTTGAATATTAGATAAATATTTATCAAAGTTACGAATGTATACTTCGATATTTATTGTTTCATTTGATTCATCTTCGAAATCTCCAGGCGGTCACACATCGTGTTATCTCGATACTTTCTTATTCCAATTACTAAAAACCCCCAAAAAAATTCCTATATTTTGATTTTTTGTCTCCCTTCCTTCGGCTACATGGGTTTCCTGGTTTCGAGGGTGGAGGCAGGAAGTCAATGATTTTGAATTAATTCTTCCCTTACGCTATTCAGGTTCGAACCAGGAATCTTTCGTATGTTGTGGTTGCTAGGGTAACCCATAATAATTTTATTGCTTTCATCTGGTTGGATTTCAATGTTGAATCAAAAAAATAAATGACATATGAGTTCAGTAATTTTAACATTGTAAACTATACAGCGGAATGGTTCGAACCACTGGCATCCACAAGCCACACCACATATTTATAGCTTTTCTAATAACAATTCAATTGAAAATGTGTAAATTTTATTATAAATTTCTAGATCTATATAATACCGTAATTATGAAACCTTGCATGTAGAATGGCTCTCACCACCTATCGGTCAATTTTCTTGGCAAACTTCGTTTCTGCCTCAACTTTCGTTTTTTCAAACTCAACTGTTATCCTCATATTATCGCTTTTATAATAACAAATATTGATTGAAAATAAGTACATTTTATTATAAATTACACTTCCTGTTACTATAAAGATGACGTAGTTAAAATTTAGTAGTTCAGTAGTTTTCTTTGTTAGTGATTACAAACAAAAAATGACTTTTATATAATAGTTTAGGTATAGACAATTCGGACTATACAATGCCTGTTTTTCAATGATCGATTCAGGATTTAAAAAATAGCACATATAAATCATTGGTTTTTTTACATGAATATAGAACATTTGCTAGGGTTTATGTATGTACAGATAGGACTGTTGAATGGGTAATATAAGCGGAATCAGTCTATAAAGCAATGTACATAAGCGCTCTCAGAATTCAGATTCCATCTAACTATGAAACCTATCTCCGAGTAAATTGCATTAGGCGTTGGCAACTAGATAGGTATTATCATTCCCTCTACATATCGTATATATTTCGCATATGTATATATTATGAATAATTAAACTTAAATTGGTTTTATAACAAAATAACACAAATATTACTCTTGATAAACCCTCTGATACATAATTTTTTTGATATTTAAGATGAAAAAAAACAAAACCGAATGTTACTTCGTGGGCTATAGATCACGAACAAAAAACAACAAAAATCGTGTACATTGTTTCTTAAAAAAAAAGGAAAACCTCAGTTTACAAACAAAACAGACATATTTTAGAATTCCATTTTAGTTTTTTGTGATAAAATTGAGCTGTTTTTTTTTTTTTTTTTTTTTTTTTATCACTTCGCTAAATAGTTATTGTTTAACTTCTCAATGGCAGGATATTATTTAATAATAATTTATTACAATTAACCACAAATTCTTTTAATATGTTTTTATTCAAAGCCCTAAATATAAAGATGCACCCAAAGTAAAAATTTGTTATATAAAAAAAGAAAAGAAAAAATATATATACATTGATAAATATCTTGCATGTTACTATAAAATGTTTAGTAAAGCTCTTGAGGTTCAGTCAATAAATAAAAAACAATTATTTTGGCGACGACAATTATTTTATTTTTTTTTTATTCAAAGACTCGATTCAAAATTTAAATATTCATCAGCAGTTCTAAGGATTCATTACAGAAGGAATTATAGAAGAAATCAGGACCCAGGAACTAGAGTAGACGGAGAGTGAAGACTCAGTACATTTGGTTCTGATATGTCTTACGAGGCCTTACAATTTGCCTCCTTAGAGCTGATAAAGAATTCGAAACTAGTCCGCACTAGAGGTGACAAATAATTCATCAATTCTAATAAAAACAAACCGAACATTACTAAATTAACGCTAGACCTATCTGTTTGATAAAATTTATAAACACATTCATACAAGCAATTACTGCTTCGTAGGTAATATGAAAACAGGGCAAACCATTATTGTTAATGTTTAGGAAATATAATTGTTCATAACAATTTCATCTATCACCTAACATCTTCAATGTCCCGGGGACACTGACCCCTCAACAGCGAGTCACTGTATCAACAAAAGAGGATCGACTTTCCGCCATTTTGGAGAGCAACACATGCTCGAGAAGGTACGGCTCCGCAGCGCCCCCAAAACCAGCTCCCAGTGATGGATGGACGAGGCTTCAATTACTGGCACAATGGCTCTGTTACAGCCAGTACTACAATGGCTTTTGTTCCTCCAAGCCTATCCTTAATGTTCCTTCTAAACCATCTTCGTTGAGATAGGAAAATATCTTGTTACAAATTTTAGAATATATTTGCAACATACTTGTTTGACCTGTGGCAGAAGGAGAATATCGCCACACTACCTCTAACTCAGTATTCCTCTCTTCATTGTAACGAAACAGAATATCAATCTTGTGGTTTTTTCAACATTCCCTTTTCTTTCCATCCTCTGGCCCATTTCAGTTTCTCAAGCAAGGCTCTAGTGATTTCTCAAATACTTTTTCTTTTTTTTTTTTTTTTTTTTTTTTCTTTTTTTTTTTTTTTTTTTTTTTTGTGGATTTACATTTTCTCCTTCAGCTTTAGTCCCAGCAAGCTTATTTCCGTAGCTCCTTGGGTTACATCTAGAATACTATTTACTTTTTAGTATGAACCCAAATGACCTTAATCGGAAATTCCATAAAAAACTTTTTTAACTATCCAAACCCTCTGGCTCATTCATTATCCAGTTCCACACATCCTTAAAACCTACATCCCATATTACAAGGATGATGGGGCCCGAGACCTATAGTAAATATTTTATCAAAGTTCTGGCAATAGCCTCGTCTTTAACGACTGTTTGTTTGTTTATTTGGGCTTAACGTCCTTATGTACTCCAACTAGGGCAGGAAGGACAGGTTATCCAACAGGTTATCAATCTATTATATTCAGTGTGGGAAGGTCAAGATCGATTTTATGGGTCCGCCGCAAAATAAATTTTAACCCACCCAGGTGGGGTTCAAACCAACGACCTTCAGTACTGAGCGCGCTAAGGCCCTCGCCCCAACTCGCTCGGCCATCGAGTCCCCTGTCACATAGTGCTCTCTCTCAGCCTCCACTGGTTTTTGACAACAGTGATGCGGCTGAAAGAATAGCGTTGGGATTACTTTGGATTTCGCATACCCTCCCATAAGTGCGATAGTACGTATTTTTTTTAATTTCTATTTACTATTATTTTCTAATTTATTTTATTATACTATCAGTACTTACTATATTTTGTATCTTGCATAATAAATTATTAATCCCACTCATTAAATCATGGCCACTATTATTTAGTACTAACTATCTATAGTAGGTTGCAGGGTTTAATTTAATCCTGGTGCAAGACTACTACAAAATAGTTTAATTTATAGTATAGTAAATAATTTAATTTTATTTAAAATTATGGTACACATGGACAAAATTACAAAAAATTATCTTATATTTTCCTTTTAAAATATATTACATAATTGTTACGATAAATTATTGGAAGGTGTATAAAGCATGAACTTGAGACAAATTTTTACATTAAAATTATTATATACCTCAAATAATAATCAATGAACAATGATGAAAAGACTGAAGGAATTAAAAGCCTGAAGCATGACGGAGCGATAAACTCGTGAGAGAAAACAAAAAATAATAAGCAAGCCCCAAACCGTTATTTTTCTCTGGGAAAGTATAAACAATAACAGTACAGAAGGCTTTCCCTTTTTAATTTAACACCTAATAACATTTGTCTCCTTTTGTAACATTGCTATTATACTCCTAAATTATTGAAATTTAACATATTTTTTTATATTACACGTTTACGTATGATGTTTATGTTAAACGAGGGTTAGCATTAAATAAAATATTACATATTAGGTGATTAATCTTACCGCACTGAACCAATTACAATGCTATTGTTTACAAAAATGTGAAGAGTAGTGTTATAATTATGGTCATTATATATATTTTTTTCCATCCTTAAATATACAGTAAATTTAAACGGTTTTATTGAAACTAAAAGCATTTCAACACTAAAATATTTTATCAAAAGCTTCGAGAAAACTATTATATCAAGTTGTATGTGTTACGAAACTTATAATTAGCGTACTAAGTCAAATTACAGACATTTTTAAATATTTGTATTCATATTTATAAATTACATTGCCTAAATTAGATTAATTCTGTACGTTAATATGTAAGCATCGGTGGTTCAGTGGTAGAATGCTCGCCTGCCACGCGGGCGGCCCGGGTTCGATTCCCGGCCGATGCAATTTTTTTTTTTTTTAAAAGTACATTAATCTAATTCACAAATTAAAACTATTTATTAGGATTGTCATTATAATAATATTTTTTTATTTCAATATAGAATCCTCAATCCTTAACATATTCTACCTATACCTTTTTTTTTTTTTATATTGTAGTGAACCCATGATGTTTCTTTGAATGCGTTACTGTATGTTTATCAAGTGGTATATTTAGGCTTGAAAATAACTATTATAGACTATACGAATGTTCCAAACTAAAATAATGTAAATAACAACTAAAATAATACTACTACTATAATGATATTCCACCAAACTAATTTATTTGATCTAACATTTTTTGTTTTCTGTTTTAATACAATTATGTATTAGATCAGTTTTAAAAAATTAACTTCATAACATATCGTTTCATCTTCAACAATCAGCATCCCTTTATCATTTTACATAAATATAGATGACATAAAAAAAATGTTACGGTGATAAAATACTGACAAAAACAAAAGAATTCTTATCTAAAACAGGGAAAATATATCAAAATAACTATATAATCAATCACATAAAATAAATAATATCATGTTTCAATTTTCATTCTGTAAATACTTCTAAATTACGAACAAAAAAAAATTACATTAAAATAACCATACAATATACACTTTTTTTCAAAAACAATATTAAAATAAAAAATTCTTCAAAATATGAAAGATTTTTTAAAAACTTAGTTTAAATTCAAACAGTGAGTTGTAAAGTTGAGGAATATATAGAAATATATTATATTATTACACAGAATATTCATAAACTACGATTTTATAAACGATAAATGAAGTTAGGGATTAAATTTTCTATCAAGTTCTGAAACAAAACATTGACTTCTTATTTAAACTTCATTCCATTATTTTATCAGTTTTTTAAATCTTGAACTAAAATTTAAAGAGAAACCTAGAGCAAATAGTGCTCAAAAATCAAAGCAAACAAAAATTAAAATAAACACAATTTTCAAAATATGATGCATAAACACATAAAGACTTTTCGTAGTCTGAAAAAGATCTACCAACTGTGAAAAATTTAAGTTAAAATTAGAGAGATAAAATCAAAATTATGATGAGAACCTTCCTGACTCTTTACATTTAATTTCCCCAGATTATTTGCAATTTTAATACATCGTTCTATATTTTCTTATCATTATATAAACCCATAGTATTATAAACAATTAAAAAAATAATGTGCAAAATAAAACTTATCTTAAGTTAAAATATTATCTATAATATAAGATAAACTAAAATATAAATTCGAAAAAAATTTCAGATTAATTCTTAATTAAATAGAAAAAATACAAATGTAATTCGATAAAACCAAGTTTCTGTTTTTTACTTATAAGCTTACGTGAATAGCGATTCATTCATTATTACCTGTAATATATTTTATTTTTTAATGAGCTAATATTCTTAAATAAAAATTGTTCAGGGAATACAAAGTTGCTACCGTTCTCCTGCTATTGCTAAGTGGAGGTGATTAAAAATTCTTCCAAGAGCTTTTTATTCTTTTTATTCATTATATATTCAGCGTTCATTAGGGGTGGCCTTTGTTACTCAAAATGTTTTTTTTTTTTTTTTTTTTTTTTTTTTTTTTTTTTTAATCCTGCAAGGGAAATAAATCCTGAAGCCCGCTTATCCGAACCCTCGCCTCTTAACGTTAAACGTAAAAGAGCACGCTAATAAGTTATAAGGAAAAGAATTTTAAATTTTGCTCACAGAAGCCTACTTTACATTTTAATTTTACTTAATAATACACTCTAGTCAATAGTTACATTCTTAATTGAAAATTAATTAACTTTAATAAATTATAAAGGTGGAACAAGGAAAATGTGTTTTTCCTAATTAAATACTATTCATTAATGCAGCTGAATCCGCATGTAATAAATATTTTAATATATATATACACACAACAACAACAATAACAATGGCGCTACGGTCCATGCAGAACCTTGGCCTCTTCCACGATTCCCCTCCATTTGTTTCTGTCACCAGCTGCTCTCCTCCAATACCTCACACCAAGTGTCTTTAGGTCTGCCTCAACATTTTCCCTTCCCCAACTAGAAACGCTGACGAAACACCTTCCAGTATCGCCCATCGAAAACCAAATCCTAAGATCAGCTCTGACATAACCATCTCATATACGTGTATGAGAATAAAATATGGAGAATAAAAAGCAACCAGGAACTAAGGGAACTGCACAAAGCTCCAGATTTGGTTGGAGAGAAAGAGGAAGGCCTAGATTGCGCTGGAGGGAAGATGTTGAGGCAGACCTAAAGACACTTGGTGTGAAGTATTGGAGGAGAGCAGCTGGTGACAGAAACAAATGGAGGGGAATCGTGGAAGAGGCCAAGGTTCTGCATGGACCGTAGCGCCATTGTTGTTGTTGTTGTATATATATATATATATATATATATATATATATATATATATATATATATATATATATATATATATATATTCGAATGTATGTATTTTTGATGAGTTTGAAATTGAATAAATTTCAAATACATGCACATCACATTGGATTGGACATATTTATATTTATAGCAGAATGAAAATATGTCCATATTTCATCTAATATATATATATATATATCAGTGAAGCGCACATAATTTAAATATATAAATAACGCCTAGCGAATGAAAAAAGTTGATTCCTTCACCAACTAGAAACGCTGACTAAACACCTTCCAGTATCGCCCATCGAAAACCAAATCCTAAGATCAGCTCTGACATAACCATCTCATCTACGTGTCGTTATACCCTTCTGTGGCTAACCAGCAAGCTCAACAACACTGATCATTTTGGGGATTTTGCTGCTATCAAGTCCAACAACATGCCCATACAATAATCGTAACAGTATCAGAACAGGAACAGAACTCTTATGTTACTCTCTTAGTCTAAGTAGTAAAGTTCAATTAGTTAAACAATCACATTTATGGAAAATTTTGTAATGTTAGTTTATGGATTTATGGAATTGAAGGAATAATTTTATAAAAATTAACATAAAGTTATAACCGAAAAAGCAGATACCAGTCTTGACGATGTAGAATAAAGTGCACTGATGGACCAGATTATCTACTAGATGCAAGATTTTTGATTTGGGATATGGCATTTCCAATGAATACATTAAAAAAAAAGTAAGTATTTAAAACTTTTATTTAGACCAATATAACAATCTGTCACCATTGAAGGGTTTGGTGGATGAAGGGTTTATGCCACATTTTTTACTTAATACAATCTACTTCATTGGATAGAGAATTTATAAGCAGACGTGTTAGGTAGCCAAATCTGAATATTTCAAGTCAACTAAAAAAAAGAATTATATAGAAGATGAAGGGGCTATAAACATTTTCTAGCAGAAGGAAAATATTTAAAAAAACTTTAAACATAAATTGCTCAAAATTGTTTTTTGTGGCATAACCCCTTCATCCACCAAACCCTACAATTAAGGACAATAAGGCGCTAGACTACCATGCTCCCGGGCCCGCGTAAGAGCCCCACAGAAGGCAGAAAATTAATTTTACAAGGTTTGGAGACCCTCCTGGTGCACACCCAGCCTTTACCCTTAGTCGAGAAAAAAAACCTGGAGGTTGAGCGTGAATTCTGGCCAAATCTCCTTACACAACCGTTGGCACACTAACAGTACATCCTTACCGAAGTAGTGAACCCAAGACCCTTTATAGGTTGTAGTATGGTTAGAAGTACAATCACTGTTTACAATGAAAGATTTATATTAACAACTAAATTTGACTATTATAAGTTTTTAAATGTTATCAATATTTAAATTTTTGATTTTAACTATTACAACCGACCTCCATCGGCATAATTGCAGGGGGAAAAAACATTTTTTTAAAAAAGCTTTAAAAAATTTTAGAAGTAAAAGTTTTTTTTGTCAATCAATGCTGTTACAGTAAACCAGAAGCGATTCGAAACGAGAACCTCCTCAACCTCCGAGAAGCTGGTTTCCGCCAATAGGGATGGGAGGACTAATCAGACTTGAGGACGTGACCCGGCAACCCATTGTACTTCCATTCTCTGTCCTTAGGAACAACCATGTCCTATCTTAGGCTCCCTCCTCAAATCCTAAGAGCATTCCTCGACAAGGATGAAAAAGTGTTTCCACTGCAGTAATCGAGGGATTAAATTAATTCTATTACCTAAAAGGATTGGTCTGGTAATTTTGTATTAATTATTTTTTGTTTAAGGTGTTAGTAAAACTCATGTTACTGTATCTTCATACTTAAGAAACGTTTTTGGTTGTTATTTTGTTAAGGATAGAAGTGTGGAGATTAAGCACTATGGATATAAGTACTTATTGTCTGTTTTTATTGTTATTTTTCAATTTTAGTTTTTACAAAATCTTGAATAGGTTTTTTTACAAAAAAATGAATTGACAAATGGATAATTGGACGCCGATATTGTTTAATTTTATAAGACAAGGCGTATTGGGTAAGCGGTTGGGACACGTGATGAGAATGCCGGAAGACTAGACCCCAAGAAAATTGTCACTGTCGGAAATATTTGCCACTCTGGCCAAAAGCAGCGATGAATAAAAATAGGCTAGACAAATGTTTATATTTCTTACCAGATACTTGTATTACAGTGTAAATCAAACATACAGTATAATACATTATGTATGTAACAAAAAGGTGCGTTGTATATTTTTATAATTGATAAAAGTTAATAAAATATTACTTTTTTAAACAAAAGACATTTTTTTTGTTTTCTTTTTAAAAGTATTTTACTTTACAATTTTAAAAAGTGAAGATGGTTATAGCAAATTAATCAAAACTGAAGATCCCTAAGCCTTAATCAGTTGATTTTAAGAATAGAATAATCCTGAGTTGTGATAGCCGATTATGTACATTTTTTTGGCTAGTTACAATTTTGTTTTAATTATTTTCGCATGAAAGTTTATGGAGTTTACTATGAAAGGAAAGATATCTGTGCTAAATCAGTAACGTATGGTACATTATTATTATTATGGAGCAGTTTGTTGGTGCCTTAAGAAAGATCATTAAGAATGTTTCGAAGGATTTTGGATTGTAAGATAAATTGGATAAACGAGATAACTTTGATGATTTAATAAAGCCTCGAAGCTCAGCAACGTATGTCAAAATAGCCATGTGAACGAGCCTATTGCAATTGCGAGGGAGGTTTGAAAGTTTGTCAAGTAAATTTTGAAGTAGTCAAAAACGACGAGCAGTTTCAGTTTGTAAGTCAGGGTGTCACCTATATATTTCAATTTTAAATTAGTTTTGTCTTATAGTACATTCAAACTATCCACTAAAATATTATTTAAATTTGTTGAGTGAATATTACAGAAGATATCAGTAATTGATTATATCAACAGAATACAATCAATCAATACACTCGAAGGATATTAATTTAACGGAATGAAGTTGGAGAGAACAGATTAAAGGGAGAAGCAGTCAGAACTCAACAACCGGATCAGATAAATATTTTCTATACAGTTTTCATTTATTTGTTTTATCAAAACAATTTATCAGAGAGGACGCAATCAACGGGCAGAACAGAAGAGGAAATTTCGTCGTGAAAACTGTTGCAATATCTCTAACAGGACGGAGAGGGGTCGTTCGATTCATTTTGCCAAGTGACCACTTTGTTAGATCGAGCATTTGACAAGTTCCAATATACACACCTATACAGCTGTCTATATCCCCGGTATAATATATCTCCCAAATATGAGTAGTGTAATTCCAGAATTATATTTTACTAAGTAAAATAACTATAGGATTGTCATACAATCTATTACTATTCAACTACCTTCTTACACTATGAACTACAAACAAAAGTGTTGATGATGAATTACAGACCCTTAATAAACAGTTACATAAACTTGAAGAGTAAATATAGAAAAAGGTTAAGCATGCAGGAAATTAAGGTTTCTTTTTTAGCGGTCCACACGCTTAAGAAATGTCAACTGGCAAGCAAAAGATAAAAAAGAAAAAAAAAAACATATATAAATAAAAATAAAAATGTCAACAAAACTTAGAAAGGGATTCAGAAAATTAGGATCATATCCGACATTTAAAATAGGTAAACCATAGTTATATTATTTCCAACAATAAAAAAAAAAAAAAAAAAAAAAACGGATCTAAAAAAGCGGTGTATATGGACTAAAATTAAGCTAGATACACGGAAAAAGCTGAACGAACATTAAATCAAAGACAACAAGAAGATATAAGGGCATACAATAATCAGACGCTGAATTCCAACTTATTATAATATGCAAATAACCATAAATTCAACAAATATTCGGGAGCGAAACTTATACATAAAGTCTAAATAGTCTACAATTAAATATTTACAAATCATTAGAAATAATAAAATCGTTCAAAACCAATCAAAATTTTTGTTTGTATGGCTTGATAAATATTTACAATAGCTCCGATTTAAATTTAAACGGAAAAACCAACCAGTCTTGAGAAACATCGGAAGAACAACTAACCTATCTACCTCACACTCTTGTCTTTTTACATTCAGTCTGCTCTAGATCTTGATATTTTTTAGAAATCATTTTCATTTTGCCTCCTTAGGTGTGTATCACATGTTTGATTTCTTCGTAGCTGTTTATTGGGGATTAGTACTTAGACAATCCAACTAGGGCAGAAAGGGCATGTTATCCTACAGGTTACTAACCTATTCTAGCCCTCGTAAGAAGATCAAGAATCATTTCGTAGGTCCAATTCGCAATAAATTTTAACCCCCCTGTTTGAGATTCGAACCCAGACCATTCTCCACCGAGCGCTCAGGGACCCTCACCCTAACTCGCTCGGCGAAGTCCCCAATTCTAATTGTAAAAATAAAAAGTAATTTAATGAAAAGTAATGATTAATTGCTCTACTAGGTGATCAATTCTATTAAAAATCTTTGTTTCATGAGAAGAAAAACATTTTCATTTCTAATGAGGAACAAAATAACATAAAAGTTAAAATTACAGTTACAACATAAAAACATTAGAGTTGCAAAAAATAAAAAAAATAAAGATTAAAACAAAATAGAGTAGACGAGTGGGGCAAAAATTAATGCCGTTTCATTAGACCATAGTTCATTTCTAGTTTTGTCCTTAGATGTGTTCTGTTTCCTCCGTTCAATACTTACACCACTTGCCTGCACGGTTTGAAATAAACCGAAGCGAGTGATCAGTCCTTTAAGAAATATCAATATATTAACAAATTATTTGGCAGATAAAATTGTGAAACATATCTTGAAACAATGTTTTTTACGCCTCGTTTAATAAAATGGATCACCTTGAGCCGACACGGACGTTGACAAGAACAATACCACAATCAGCGGAACGATGAACATAAATCATTTGTATCACAACTGCATAAAGGTTTATTTGTCTATGCTCCTAGAAATAGTGTCTTTTATACGAGGTGACAGTCAGCTGAAGGTCAGATGAATGGCAGGCATTTAACTAATAGCAGCTGGTTACAATCAAAGGCAACAGGACTGTTTGCACAAGTGCAGCATCGAAACAAGAATGTAACTGGGATGCAACAAAACAGATCTAATTTTGGATAAGAAGTGATCCGATGGGACTCTAGAGCTGATGCGAAAAGAATCCGTAATACAGACATTTACCGCAGAATAATTTAAAAAATAATTTACAATAATCCTTCGACTGATTTTTCCTTCCTAAAGAGAAAATCACGTGAATGTAGAATTCGCGAATATTAAGTCTATATCCTTGTGTAAATAGGATAAGACTGCCCTATAACCTTCGTGAATGTTTTACTTTATGTTAAATACAATTCAGAAAATGAGCAAACAAATAATTTATAATTTACAAATAGTTTGACAAATTCTAATTTGCCTTTTAAAAATTATTTCATCAGGGGTATCAGAAATATTTATTAATAACAATAAAGTATTCTAGAATATTGAAAAAATGGTTTGTTAATAAACATAGAAAATATCTTATAATATAGTTCTTTTCTTTTTGATCATTTTAATTCATCATTAGATCCGATGTAAAATAATTATATACAGTCCAGTTCCTGGGAATCCAGTTTGGATCATGTATTCTGGATACCGATTCTTATCCCAAGCAGTTCGTTTGCTTATAGTGGCTGGTGGCTTAACGTCCTCATGTAGTCCAACTAGGGCAGAAAGATGGGTTTTCCTACAGGTTACCAACCTATTCTGGCCAGGGTGGGAAGGTAAAGATTCATTCTCGGTCCGTCATTAAATACATTTTAAACCTCTCAGGTGGGATTCAAACCCACGACCTTCAGTACCGAGCGAGCTGAGACCTTCGCCACAACTCACTCGGCAATCAAACCTTCTCAATATCAGTGAAATCGGGAATTGACATTTGGAATCGACACATCCCTAATAATATGTATAAAATATTGATAAATATCTCTACTTTTGAAGTCAGTTAAAAACATAATAAACAAATACCATTATTACAGTACAGTCCATATTCAACGAAAACATGAAAATAACTACAGAAAACGGAAAATGTGAAAACTTGGAAAAGAAACCACCGTAAAGAGCAGGAGCCCAATGTTAGCACCGTATTCATAACAAAAATCTGCCCACTTCTCATCCTCTCATTTATTCAGGAATAAAGGATTTTTTTAAAAAGAAATCCTTTTAAAAAATGTGCTTTGAACCAAAGAAGAGGAGAATTCTAAGACTTAAAGCTGTGAACCTTTCTCGTTTTCATCGGAGAAACAATTACTGTAATCCTGGCGTTATTTAATGTGATGGATTTGTTTTATTTAATTTAGGTGTAATAGATTATGTAACAGTATTTATATATCGTGGCAATAAATATACACGCTGTTTAACAGTTCATAACATAAAGCAAACATATAACATGTTGAAGATAAAATCACAGAGTTTTAGGTAGATAATACCTAGACTAATAATAATTCAAACAAAAGATACTTTTGAAAAAAATCACCAATCAGAATAAACTTAGAGCGGTATTTAATATAGGCATAGATTGAATTCTGTAAGATAACTTTTTTTTATTTTTTGCCCTCGATGAAGTACAAAAGGAGATTAAGCACCAACTAACAACAATTTTATTTATTAAATCATTATTCGAAACCGGTTTAGGTGTTAGTGTAGGGTATCTTTGCATTATTCAGTCAGTAGTGGCGCAGGTTCAAATCCGCCTTTGGCGAGTGGACTAGCTTCTTGTAAGACAATTCAAAATATTGAATACGTATTTCCTTAAAGAGTCCTAGGCAGCGGGTCTATTAAACAGGAATTTATTAAAGAATACTGTTGTGCCGCATGGGACTGTCGTAGGTTTACAAAGAAGTAATTAATGAAAGCATAGTTATCTGAGTCATAAAATTTAAGAATATAATATTAAAATTAACTAAATAATATATGAAATATATCTCGTAAGCTATACGTAATTGCTTATCCAATTTTCACTGTCGTCCAAGAGAAAGAATTACATATTTTTTTATCTCAATTGGGAAAACACTCCTTGAAGATGTGTCTCATTTAAGGAATCCTTAAAATTATCTTGCGCATTATTAAAATATTTATTAACATAACTATTGAAAACACAGCTATAAAACTCTATTAGTCAATTAAGATTAATAATCAGAGAAGTGATGAAATTTAAAGAAGTTAATATAAAATTTTAATATCCACCGTAATGAAGGCATTCGTTTCTTGATAACAGCCGACTGGGCGCTAAGCAATAAAACCACTCGAGCTTATTGCTTCTTTAATCTCTCCAAACTTCCACCACCAGTTAATTGTATTAACAAGATCTTTATTAGGATCAGCTGATAATTAACATAAATATATAATTTAATTTAGGTTAATTAAGTAACCTGACGACAACAGGTCTCTAGTTAATGTAATTACTTCACCGCTTGGCAAGAAACTGGAGGGCTTTATAGGCCTATAATGGTTTTAACATAATTTTGAATCCACTTCGTACTAAAATGAGTAAGCACCTGATATCAGTCAAAGAGAAATAATTAGCCAGACAGAGTAGTATGGTACAGACCACACAGGTACCTGATACCTGTTCCTTAAAATAGTGTATTTAATAAAAACCTTCGCCAAGATGACGATACCATCAATAATATAAAAACAACTGCCGCAAGTGTAGGTATATATCACCTTCCTAGGAACTCTTGTTAATCCTTTTAAGAACAAAAACTGAAAAACTGGGATTATTTTGTACTGGTGACCTGGCATGGTGAACTGAGGTTACTTTTCTAATTTCTTCGGCTATAAAAGTGAATGGAAGTTTCGACTATTTCCTTTAGAATAGTACTCATTCAACAGATTACTGTTCTCAAGACTACGAATAACTAACAAAATATTATTCTAAACATATCTGACCCACCAAGCCAACCAAGTTCAACATCCTAAAAAGAATCCATCGCAAATATCGTCGAGCAGTTGTGCTCGTTTCTCCCACCCAGCAGGGCGCCAACTTGATGATAAGTGTCTCCTAAAAAGTACAATACTATTTGCGACGTACTCATCCAGCTAGCGACTTCATATATTTTAACTAAGTTAGGTAGAACTGTAATTGCCCTGGTTTGGAAAAGTGTTAGCAGTCAACATAATGTGCAGGAAGAAATAGATAGAATAATATGTAACTTTTGCGAACCACACACTTAGTGCTACTTATTTTCAAAAGCCGTACAGGAGTGTAACAATTAGTAAGGAGGCAAAAACAACAATTTATAATGTATTGATACGAACGACATTAACATATGGTTCAGAATGTCGGGTACTGACTAGATTCCCAGAATAAGGCCTCCTCAGATAGGCGCTAAGAAGAATATACGGAAGCATCTATGAAGGGAGCACCTTAAGAAGAAGAAATAATGCTGAATTAAGTGCTATCAAAACTACCTTTAATAATGTTTCTAAGCTTTGATGGAAAGACAAATTGGACTGAGGCTTGACTTGCAGTAGGTCCGTACGTCTCAAAACACATTTTACCGAAAGCTATAGAGAATACTGAAGAGTTATAGAGAATTATAGAATTTAACTACTGCCTTAGTTTCGTGCAGTGTCATTCATTTAAGACTAATCAGTTTTTTTGGTATTCCTAAAATCTTTATCGTTATCAGCAGTTTTTCTCACGAAAACACCTTTATACGCTAATTTACAAATACAGAGGTGAAAACTGTTAATTAATTAATTCAAAGTTAATACCAAAATTGATAATTGTCAATACAAGTATCAACTAAAAATTATATACATTTTTTCTTTACAATTAATTATTTAACAAGAAACAGATTATTTAAATAGTAAATAACTCATGGCTATTTTTTTCCTTATCAACTGGTAGCTCCCTCATCTCAGGACGTTGGCAGCCCAGATGGAGGATGAAATATGTACAGACGTGGGCTACCAAGATACTGCTCTTCATAATGGCAAACTTAATCTTTTAGCTTCCTCAAATATGAATGGTATGATCTATGAGCCATGTCTCGGGTTAGCTATGTATTCTCTGCTTACGTAACTTGTAAATAATTCAGTAAAATTTACTTTTTCGTATCCTTCTAAATCCATCTCCATATTGCCATAATCCATATTATTTCACCTCGAGAAAAATATTGTAGCTTCTATCATACATCTCAATACATATAGTCACATTATTATTATTTAATAAATCATATACAAATAATCATTATTATGCTTAATTATTTTATAATTGCTAAATTTTCTATAAGATGAAATTTTGTAAAGGTGAATTCATCATACATTGATTTTAAAGCCAATTCCCACATATTGGATTCGATCAATATTTTGTGCACAAATGCAACAGACAAAATATAATAAAAAATAAAGAAAAGTATTTCTTTTTTCTTTAGCAATTTGTTGAAATTTACAAATGTATATATAAAAACACATTCAGTAAACGTGAAGGTAATGTTCATTATTTGCATTCCAATTGCTTGTAAATCAGATACCCATTGGAAATCAACAACAAATAAAGCATTAAGATTTTCATAGATAAGTTAATTTGTGATGTAATAAGGAGCATTTAGGATTTTGTTCTGATCACCGTCGCGTAAATAATAATTTTGCAATAAATTAATTAAAAGCTCAGAACGGTTATCTAGATAGCTTGGAAGTCGACGAGCAGTTTTTTGCCGGTCTTGAATGCTGATTCCAAGTAAGACGTTAGTCCAGATGGGTTCTAGGTAGTGAATCTGTTCAACAAGAATTAGCGGAAAATAATTAGAGGATACAGTTAGATAGGAATTAGTAGGATTGCGGAGAAGGATAAGGGTTATTTGATGAGATTTTTGGATTTATTTTAAACCTCTAATTTCGATATTTTTGTAGATTTGTGTCATGACATTAAAGTGTATGAGATGCAATGAAGAGATTATTATTTATTAATAAAACACAGATTTCATCGTTGTACGTGGTGAGAACGGTGCAAAAATGAGTCAGGGTTTCATCTCAATATACCGTCTAGAGGATATGACCTAAGATATTTTCTTGAGGAACCCCAGAAATAAATGATATAATAATAAATAAATCATTTTTCATGGAGACCATGTGATTTGATTAAGTAAACCACTAATCGTTCGGATAAGATCAGTTATAATTTTTTTGTTAATATTATATTTTAATATGAATTTGTCTTAAACCGAAGATAGTTATGTGGTTGAATAATAATGTAGTTGAATAAAAAAAAAAAAAAAAAAAAAGAACAACATGCGAGGTCTGACGTAAACCACAAACCGTTGGTACCTCCTCCGAACTTTTTTTTCAGCTTTTATAGTAATTTAAAATTTCCCTTAAATGTGAATTGGTAGGAACATTTGTTGTAACCCAATCTGAAATAAGGCTTTAAGAATGGTTTCGTGCCTTGAATCATTGTGCATGTTGTTTAAATATGAACTTGAACAATGAATGGGTCAAAGTCCGTGTTAAGTTATTGTAAATTTTATTAATGTATGATGCATAAGAATTTTCTACAACAGTGATGCATAGTATTATGAGTTGGAAAATATGGTTTTTAAGAACAGTGTTGTTTCGGAGCAAATCAAATTTTAGTGTCCGAAAATGCGCCCCTATGCGCTAGTCTTTGAACGCAAAAAGTAAAACTTTTTTTTTAAAAAGAACACCAAGTCACCGTTCAATAAAATGCAGTTTTCACTAACTCCAATTTCTAAGAACGATTGTATGTTTTTTATTACCCCTATTTAACCTTCTTTTTTTTTTAATTATAGCTATTCTCACGACTGTGAACTTGTATGTACACATCTATTGTTTCATTAAAACTAATTCAATATTGTACGTCTTAAAATCGAGAATTCCTATTAAAAAAAAATATTTAACAATCTCGGCAGACAGCCATTTTTTCTCTAACTCATGTAGTCAATAAAGCAATTGTGAATTTAAAATCGAAATTAGTAATTTTTAATAGAGCAGTGTGTGACAGTGGATTACGTTTTTTAACATAACGACAAACAATTCATGTAAATATATTGAGGACCATGGTACAATAGGCTAACATACTAGTAGATATACCAATTTAGCCCGACTGGAGGCTGACTGTAAGATAATAACAGAAGCAATCAAGCTGGCATTAGTTTAGTATTGACCTCGATGGAAGGCCGCTCCTCTACAAGAGGACTTGGACACTAACCACCTGATCGGCTCTAGTACCATTGTACCATCTCACTCATCTACAATATAGCTAATGAAGATATAATTGGCTATGACCTCATTCAACAAGCAATATTATCTATTGGTAATACCTATCGATACAAACATAAACATTTATTATGGTAAAATCAGAAGATGGATATCATAGCTAAAGATGCTGCATTTTTGCTTTTTAGAATACTAGCATACCCCGTCGTGGCTTCACCCGCTCTCATATATCAAGAACTTAGATTATTTTAAATTAAAATTTAATTTCATTTGTTTGTCAATAAAAATATTTTATTGAAGAATAGAATTTAGCGTCATTCCTTCAATGATATTTTCACACATTGCATTATTTTTTCAACTGGTTAAAATTGCATTGATTAGGTGTTTGAAGAGTACTTAAAAGCATAATTAGATATCCGATTAGGCAGAAATAATTTTATCGATCCATCTGGTGCGATTTTAATTTCTAGCCATAAAAGTATTTGACAGTTTGGCAAACCTCGTTTTTGGCACTCAAGACAATAATTTTAATTTAATAATAAGTTAAATTTATTAATATAAACCTTCCTAGAAATATAAAGATGTTAAAATTTAGTACAGTTCGGTTTCATAGTTCTAACAACTGTTGCAGAATGGCCACATAACGGTCTATTTTTAAGTTAAAAAACTGGGATCCACATGTCGCTCTCTCTCTCTCTCTCTCTCTCTCTCTCTCTCTCTCTATATATATATATATATATATATATATATATATATATATATATATATATATATAGCATTTTAAATAACAATTGAATTGAATATAAGTCAATTTTATCATAAATTTCTAGCTATTTCTAGCTATTAATTTCTATATAACACCGTACCTCTCTTGAATGATGCTCGCCACCTATCGGTCGATTATCAAACTTCACTGCACACCAGATATTTATTGCCTTTTTATGGTAATGTAATTGAAAATATTTATATTTTATTATGGCTAAGCCTTACTTAAACTATGATGATCATGTGGTTAAAATTTGGTACTGATTAGTTCACTAGTTTTCGCGGTTAGTGATCATAAACGAAAAATGGCTTGTACTTTTATATAATCGTATAGATGAATATTTATGACAGATAATAAATTAGCAATCAAAATATTTTTTTATTACAAAACTTATATTTTTATTATCATCATCATCATCTTATGACGCTATGGCCCATCAGATGCCATTCAACATCCTCTCACACTCAGAGTCCGAAGATCGTCCTCCACAAATACACTTCATAAGTTTTCCTGAAATCTATTAAACTATATTTCGCATTAATAATCGAAATCCTAAGTTAAATCTTCCAGGGGCTACAAAAAAAGTTCCTTGAAAGAAACCCCTGTTACTAATTAGTAAAAGTAGCTAAATTTTACTTTAAAAACTCCAATATAGACTAGAAAAACATATAATAACATATTAATGAAGTAGGGTTTGACTTAATCACAGCACCCTTTTCTTAGTGTTTAGGATCAGAGGAAATTAATATGAATTTTTTAAATATATTTAAATAGTTCCAAAGACTGAAGTACATCTCAAAATAACGTGTCTTCTTTACAATTTACTAAAGAAGTGAGGAGTAAGAAGCTTTGTCTTTCTACAAGCGGTGGCTAACGACCCTTAGAACGACATGGTCTGCTACTTCTGTGACCGGCCTCACTGGTGCCATCCAGTACTGGATACAGTCCACGAGCAAGCATCATTACAACAACATAAATTTAAAGGAATGACAAGATGTTAACATCTAAACTTTTGTCATCAATTATGAATATGAAAGAAAATTTGATAAATAAATAAATTAAGGAGAAATTGATTTCTCTCGTCCAGAATGAAAAAGCCACGGTTTTAATCTCATCTTTAGTTGTTTTTATTCATATACTGAACATCTCTAAACTATTAAGGTAAAATGATAGATACATCAAGTACTATGGCATTAACTGTTTTGACAGAGAAAACATCAAAAGCTTCTCCAATACTAATTTTAGGTCAGACACACTTTTCAGTTGTACTTATGTTATTCTAGAGGTGAAAAATTGGATGGTTCATTTACCAAACTAATGGATATATATAAACTAGAGTGGTCGGAATGGCCAAACGTGTTAAGATGTGTGCCATAGGTAATCAAAGATAAGTACAGTCGAGCGTGGTCAGCACTTGGATGGGTGACTACATCAGCCTGGGTTTCTTAGGCAATGACTTCCTCTCCTGAGAAGCGTAAGTTTGAATTTAAAAATGGAAGAGTAAGTGATTAATATCAGTTTAAATTTTACTTTGGTACGTCTCAGAGCAAGTTAATACAATAGTTTTAGTCATAGATGTAGTTTTGTACTGTATCTATCTGTGTAATAGGTACACTTACCAGGAAATATACATATGTTGTTCCGAGTCGAAGAGTTGATGTTATGTATTAATAAGGGATTTAAAAAAAAATAAATATTTACGTTTGACAATTTAAAAAGTATTACCTACCTCAAAGAGTTCTGAACCAACTTAGCTGTTTGGGTGTTATATTTAAAAGAAAATATATTTTCGAGTGAAAATATAAAAACAGGTTTTCTCATTGGAAAAAATAATGTTAAAGAAATTATAAAGCATATAAAGTACAAAAAAAAAAAAAAAAAAAAAAAAAAAAAAAAAGAACACTAGAATCTTGAAAAATGTTAAAAAATAATTAAGTCTTGAATTCGAATATAGTTTTAATCTTAAAACTTCGGAAAAAGTGAGGATAGATTGTTGTTTGGACCACCGAGTGTATAAATTACTATTTGATGCGAAGATGAATGCATCCACTTAAACGGTCCCCTGGCGGTCAAACGAGCGTGAAATTAAGTTTCCTTTCACTTTGTAAATCTTTTTTGTTTATTTTTTTTATATACGATTTCGTTCGATGTAAAGGAATTGTAGATGTGCATTATCATTCTTTTCTTTCTCTTGGAATTATTTAAAAAATTGCATAAACAATGACAATAGTTTGTCCAAAGAAATAAATAAAAAACTTTCATCGTAAATAAGGCCTAATAATTTTTGTTTATTTTAAAGAATGCCGTATAATTCGCTGAAAAATACTTGGTACATCAACATTTTAAGGAAAGATGCTTCAAAACAAAACGACAGACTTAGTACTGATACTTTAATCATCAGCTTTAATAACCCATCAGTATTTAGTCTGAGTATTTAAAAACAAGTTAAATTTATAATAAATAATCAACCTTCATTAGGGTTTCAAATTAATATTGGGGTTGGGAGAGCTTCCTAGGGCACACCCAGCCTCTATGGAGATAGAGCCCTGGCTGTTCATTCAGCGTTCAACAGTAGCAGATCACCGAAGTTACGTATTTTGTTTATTGCTTTTACTTCGAATAAAACAGTGATATCCACGTGTAGCTGCTAAGCTATTGACATTTTTATGCATTTTTTTTTTCTGACAATTGTATTTTATGCAGGTGTAAATATCAGAAAATATATATTTAAATAGAATATATTTTATGTAAAGGCAAACATTTTATATATATTTTAAGATATTATTGATCCATAGCACTCTCTCTTTGTACTCAAGGAAGGGAGTCCTCAGGCTGAAGAATGACCCAGGCGGCCCCGGGATTAATTAAGCTCCCTGCTACGGTCGTTCAATAGGAATTTTTTTCTTCTCCATTTTTCTTCTGAAGGGAACTTTAACCCGCCCACTCCTCCCAGCAAGTTTTATCAAATTACTGAAAATATTTACATGAGAAAAAGGCCATTTATTTTAAAACAAAACCGTCACAAAGGCTCAAAGAACAGTTTTATAAAAGCTCTCAAATATTTACTGTCCCAAGGAGAACTAGTTCTATTGTATAATATTAGCTTGGAGAATCTTAATTATTTGTAATTTTAATTAGTGACGTTTCGGTATCTAAATATTTAAATTCTCAATTCTCGGTAACAATGCCCAAGTTTAAAAATAAATTTCTTCTACAAACATTAAACCGTATGAGAGTAAAACAAATCTATTAATAAAAGAAATAAGGAATATATTAGTAAATAGTAAACAGCATTCATTGTCTATAACATATGCTATGTAAAGTGATTATAATTTTGCCAACATACGCAAAAAAGTATCAATTTTACAAAAACATTTTTAAAAGGATAAACATTCCTAGGGTTCTTGATTTAATTTATTACTTACCGTAATATCATTAGTACAATAATGGCCAGGGATGCAGTCAACTATAATTAACACATCCAAGTTTTTAAATTAAAAAAATCTTTATATTTTAAGTGCCGACGTTTCGATTATACAAAAATACAAAATAGATGAAAGATGATATAAAAATAATAGTACAATGTAAATTATCATCTTCTTTGTATGTCTTGGTCACATCCAATTTTTGTTGTTTTAGCCCTGAAGAAGACCTGCACGGTCGAAACGTCGGCACACCAAATATAAAGTTTTTTATTATTTAGAAACTTGGATGTGTTAATTATACTTGAATGAGTCTCTGACCATTCCTTTACTTATTCATCATATAGTCAACCATAGAGTTTTCATCATTAACGTAATATCGTTTATGCAAATGTTTTACATAACACTGGAGACACTGATATCGCCGTGAATTCTATTCAACGATGTATTAGGAATCGAAAACAAGTATGGACATGTAATAAAATAAAAAAAATTATCTTTATTTTGGGATAACAAAAATCTCCTAAAAATAGCAATGCATCTTTAAATGGCGCTGTTACCTGGCTGCATCGATCATGTAAAAGTCTCAGCATCCAAAATTTAAAAATGCACTTCCTATTTCCTTGTTTTTCGAAGAATTATCTTCAACCAATTGACGTTATAGTTTCTGAAGCGATCATTTAGTATTGATAATGACTGTTTTATATTCTGTACCAAGCAGTGTTGATCAAGTACATGTATAATTTCCCTCTAATATAAGATAAAAAAAACAAACAATGAATATATCAGAAAACTATTGCCAACGTCAGCAGTGTTGATCCGGTCCCAAGAATTGACTTTGGGATTTCGATTCTCGATACTGATTCCTTTCCCAAGAATCGGACGAATAATGAGAAACTCGTAATAAACACTATTCTGAAACGGGGATGAAAATGAATTGATGAATTGAATTAAACAATTCAAATATTTGCTTTAGCAATTTATAGCTTAATGGCAAATGATTGAATTATATTAATCAGTTTGATTGGGAGATAAGCTCGCAAATAGCATTTATGTTGTTGTAGGGCTGTTGGAATAGCCATCTCCTTAATGGCTCATAGCTTAGTCCACCCAGTTCCAATGCCACCTGAATAAACGTTCGTACCTCCCCCACAGGGAAATATTAACAGTTCGAGCGGTGCTCTGATTAATTGTTATTTTGGAAAAGGTTGAGGGGGGGGGGGTTGTAGGGGTGAGCTGAATTATTGAAAGGGCTTGGGACCATCGTTCATTTCGGTGGCATTAATCTGTCACTGTGCAGTAATCGATAGTAAAGCAATATACGCAGGTAATCGATTATCCTAGCCGCATATATCACAGCGGGTTGTGAGCCCCCATCATTGTGGCTCTGAAGAATACATATACAACAAATGAGACTTTGCTTTGAAGATTCTGTTTCAAAAAAAGCAATTCTATTTTAATCCAAAGTTTAAAATCAACCACATAATATATATTTATTTACAATAATTTATATCAATATGGTCCTCCTTAAAGAATCAATTGAAAATTGCTCTACATACTTTAGGAACAATCTTTTTCCATCTTCAGGACTGAGATGTAAGTAAATGTTGACCCTGAAGATGGGAAACAACTGTTTCCAAAAGATTTGGAATAATGTTCAATAAATTTCTTAGGAGGAGTACCATGCCGATACAAATTACTGTCAATAGACCTCCTTTGATTTAAAAGAAATTTATATATTTATTATAAAAGATAGGATAACTCAAAATATAGGCAATTGTTATAGTTTACTAAGTCCCAAAAATCAAAGTTAAAAATTTGAACAAATAAGTGTCTGTATTATAGAAGAATGGATAGTCAGGCTGGGTCCTTATGAATACACCAAAATAACTAAATAAAATAAAAATAATAATAATATAACTATCGGACTCAATGGCCGAGCGAGTAGGGGCGAGGAAGGTTTGAATCCCACCTGGGCGGGTTAAAATTTATTTATTGGAGGACCCACGCAATGAATCTTGACCTTTCCCACCTTGAATAGATTAGGTTGGTAACCAGTAGGATAATCCCTCCTTTCTGCCCTAGTAGGAGGACATAAGGACGCTAAGCTCTATAAAAAAAAAAAATAATAATAAATAATCATCAAATACTGTAATCAGAGAATTTTTATTATAATTTAAATAAGTTGAAGATAAAATCTTTGCTAACTGAAATATAACTCATAATATTCACTAATATAAAAAAAAGAAAAAAGTTCTTTAACAAGGTACGATCTATATGTTGCCGGTTTACTAAATTTAAAGTTGTTTTGAAACTTAAAACAAATGATTTCAATGAATAATAACATTTTGAAATTTATAGTAAACTGTATAAATAGGTACAATAGTTGGTTCAGAGTTTCAACAAGAGTCTCGGATAGTTTATAGTGCAAAACATAATTGAATAACTTGGTTTCCTTATCAATCATATAGAAAATCCGACAGACATAATTTAAATCATAAGAATTATCTTCACCTTCTTACAAGGAGGATTCTAACCCAGGATAACTGGTTTTACTATCAGGTAGCAAGGAGAACACACTTTTTTTGAGTGCGTTATTACTGAGCTACACACCGTCCAAAGCGGACACGTTTTAAATCAGAGAATGTTAGAATTATCATAGATTTGAATAGATCACATCTATCAAATCCAATCTCGATCATAAGCAACCGGCTGGTGTGTTCTCCTTGCTGCCTGATAGTAAAACCAGTTATCCTGGGTTAGAATCCTCCTTGTAAAAAGGTGAGAGAGTTATTTCTGAGAGAGTTATTTCTCCGATAGAGTACTGAGGTATGATACTGATGCTGGACAAAAAACCTATAAAATCACAAGTGGTGTTCCTCAGGGCTCCGTTTTAGGGCCTCTCTTGTGGAATGTGATGTATGATGCAGTGCTAAGACTACCCATGGAGGAAGGGACAGTTACTTTGGGTTTCGCGGACGATCTTGCAATCATATCTTGTGGAAAACTGCTAGAGGAAATTGCCTACAGTGCTAACACAGCTGTAGCCACAATACGCCAATGGCTCTCATCAGTAGGTCTCCAGCTTGCTGATCATAAAACCGAGGCAGTTCTCGTTACAAGCAGGAAAGTAAGAGAAACAATCACCCTGACCGTTGGGGATTATAATATTTCCTCCCAACCATCTATTAGATATCTTGGGGTGCAGATCGACGCCAGACTAAGGTTTGATGAACATTTGCAAATAATTAGCGAAAAAGCAGCCCAAGTAACGAATGTACTTGCTAGAATCATGCCGAATATGGGTGGCCCCAGACAAAACAGAAGAAAACTTCTGGCTAGTGTGGCTAGCTCTGCTCTTTTATACGCTGCACCGATCTGGACAACCGCATTCTTAGTGCAGTCATACGCCCGAAAGGTCAATAGCGTGTACCGAAGAAGTGCCATTCACGTCACTAGAGCATTTCGCACTGTTTCATATGATGCAGTGTGTGTTATAGCTGACATGCCGCCCATTGACCTTCTGGCGGATGAACGCAATCGGATCTATCGCCGAAAACGAGAGGAACCGGGTGCTTATTGGCCCTCAATCACCAAGGAGGAGAGAAATAATACTCTACAAAGATGGCAAAGGCGCTAGGATTCATCATCTTCTGGAAGATGGACCCACCGTTTGATACCAGATTTGCGACATGGATAGCCCGGAAACATGGGGAGGTTGATTACCTCACCCAATTGCTTACTGGACATGGGTGTTTCAGAACCTATCTGTTTCGGTTCAAACTTGACAATGAATCGTCTTGCCCCAATTGCACAAACCTTGAGGAAACTGTAGAGCATGTATTCTTCTGTTGACCCAAATTTGCAAAAGAGAGAGAAGATCTAGCCAGGACTCTGGGCCATCAGTTGGTGCCAGAAAACCTGGTCAGCCAGATGACTTCTGCCGATGAAAACTGGAATGCTGTTGCAAATTACGCAGCTTACATCTGCAGAAAGCTACGTAAATAGGAGCGGGAAAGACGAGGCCTCCTAGTGCCTCAGTAATTAGCAGTAGAAAATAGAAAGTAGTAAGCAGTAGAAAATAAAAAGTTGGCAAATAGCCAGTCCGCCCCCCGTGAAGTAATGCTTGACAGCAGTTCCGCGGGGTGGTGAAGAAGAATAGGGAGGTGGTTTTTAGTGAGTAAGACTCTCACACTGTTGTGGCCTCTCACACGGCCCACTTCGTCTTATGCAAGATTTTCCTCCTCCCATTACAAAAAAAAAAAAAAAAAAAAAAAAAAAAAAAAAACATCAGTATAGATCTGGAACTCAACTACTAGTATTCTCCTAGTATTCAGCTTATATCTATATCTTAATTAAGGGCAGAGATATGTCTAAGGAGAGGTTTAATTAGAGGGCGGTATGCAGAAACCAACCAAGGCACAAGAACATCAATTTTAGATAAATTAAAACTTTGCAAAAAATTTGCATATAAAATTAAATTCAGCTTAAAGCCATAAACAAATTTATTTTCAAGTTTGATTGATTATGTCCACTTTTCAGTCGAATTAACGTAAGCTTAGTTAATTATAATTTTTTTCATAAGAATTTGTGGCTTGGTTGGGTTTTGCAGATTAGATTATTATTATTTCATTAACTTTCTAATTTATTTTTATTTCATTTATTTAAAAAAAATAAAATGTTCCATTTATTGTAACATTACATTAGGTATTTTTTAGGTTTAAAAATAATTCAAAGAAAAATAATTTTTAATGTAACAGCATTTATTTCAAAGCCAGAATAATTAGAACAGAATAGAACAGAAAAAAAGTTTTATTCTGGGATCAAGTCCCTTATGAATAACAGACAGAAATGAAATGAGTTACATCTGGTCAGAGACATGATGAATAAATAAAATGAAAATAAATAAAATAAAATAAAGAAGAAATAATAATATAACAATGATAATTAGATATATAAACAGGAAAATAAGAAAACATTCTACAATTGAAATAATAAATAGATTATTTCTAATCAATGTTTATTATATACAATATAAGAACCTAAGTGTTATATTCAGAGTGAGAAAAAATTATTTTGATTGGTATCTAATTTGTGCACATAGTTATTGAAACTGTTTCAGAAATAGATAACATTTAATTGAGAAAGTAGATTGTTAGCAAGCGTCACGGATAAGAATGAGGTACTGGAAATAGAGGAATTTAAATGTTTCCGGAGATTTCGCTTGTCTAATATGAGAAGGAATGGAATTCTATAAGATGGTTGAGCGGAATAGGAAAGAGCGCTGGAATGTAGTAGTTCTGTGGGATAGGGTGTATAAATCAGAAAGACGGGATCTTGTGTTCATTGAATAGACTGCAGATCTGAATTGAAGCATATTGTAAATATAGGAAGGATGAAGGGTACTGATTGGAAAAGGAATGTTCCATGGAAATATTTTCTACGGAATGAGGGATACAGCCAGTTCAATTCGGAATAGAGGAAGGAAACGTGGGAGCACCTCGGTATATCGAAGACAAATATGTCAAAGCAGTTCATAATTCGTTTCAATCTGTCTTCGAGAACCGTCGAGAGACCACCATAAACTACACAACCATAATCAAGATAAGGGAATATTAGGGAAGATACTAAAAGCTTACGTGTTGACTTGGGAAGAAGGTGACGGGATCGGTGAAATAATTTAAGTAGACAATGATAGACAATTAATATGATGCTGAAAACAAAGATTTACAAAACAATAATATTTTATAATAATATCACAGTCTGAAATCCGAAAGTTATTCTTCTTCACCAACTTGGAAATCAAACTGATTCACATTGTAGCTACCTTTCAAACTCTTACAATAAGAATGGCAATCCTAGAGTATAAGATGTAGCATATCTATAGATCAATTGGCTTTATAAATCAGTTCTAAATTAATATCAATAGTTTCTCAGTCATAATTTTTAGACTGAGTTTAAGGTTATGGGGCCGTAAACACCTAAATGAAATTAATACTTTCAGCCGAACAAATAAAAAAAAAAAAAAATTTTTTTAAAAAATTCGCGGAATTTTTTACGTGTCAGTGTATATATTACATATACTTATATTGACATCATCGATATAAGTATAATTATAAGATGTGGATCTGCAAAACTGGCGCCAACATTCTTCCGGAGATAGATCATACTTATATCTAATGAATCATAGAATTCATATTTTTCGAGCATTAGACCATAATTAGAAACATCGTTAATTAAATAGAAAATAATTTTAAGTTCCAAAGCTGAAGTAGGGACAAGAAGTTTCAAAACAATCTAAATCTATAAAGCGGACTTTAATATGTGCAGAAAACAAAAAGGCACTCTTATGATTATATTCAAGATAACGAGTTGAACATTTTTGAAATGTTGTTTCAGCAAATTTATCATTGCTCCGTAATGATTCCAGGTAATTTCCGGAAATTCAACAAGACGAAGTAAACGAGAGAATATTAATGGAATGACAATAGAAGTGGGGGAGGGGAGGAAGAGGAAGGTACGGGTACCCATTTCGTTTAATACTCCGTTTTAGTAGGCTAGGCCATTGATCTGAATAGAAGAGCTGGTTTGAATAGTCGTTTCCAGAGCGCTCTCCAATCTACGGAATGGCTTCCTTTTGACACGGACCACTTGAACAATTTAATTTCCCACCGGCCTCGTACAATAACCGGATTCCCGCCAAAGAGGATTCCACTGCTGTTTGAATATTGTCGCCTCCAATCTTACCGTTACAGTTGGCACAGGCTTCCATTGTAGATATACTCGGTGGCCTGGATACACCCAAGATGAATTCTGTAATTACAAATAAATAACTCACTATTCAAGAGGTTAGATACTATAGTCACTAGCTTGGTTGTATCTAGAGAATCGATGACACAATAAAGGTTTTATTTCTAGACCGCTTGAGTAAGTTTTCTGAATGAGCGCAGTTCTTAAGTACACTGTTCAAAATTACTTGAGTCTCGGATATTTTATACTACAAGGCACACCTGAACAATTTGATTCAAAACATAAAAAAAAAAAAAAAAAAAAAAAAAAAAAAAAAAAAAAAAAAAAAAAAAAAAAAAAAAAAAAAAAAAAAAAAAAAAAAAAAAAAAAAAAAAAATGAAGTTACTTCACATAAAGTTGGAAAACTTTTATCTATTGAGATCAATTTAATTTGTATTAAATCCACAACGACGCAAAAAGATACCATTATATGCATATATTGGGACGAGGTTCTTGAAGCGTCTTGTGCAAAACGTTTTGCATTTGATTCTCTAGTTGGGTTAAATAAGGCATAAATCCCAAAAAACTTCGCAATGTTTGAAAGATAGAGCGAGACATATTTAGATAATTGTGTTATGGATATTAGTTTTAGATTCGATGAACATACCTGACTCAAAAGACAAGAAACAGCGCGTCATTTTCGACAGCAACATTTACTTGACAAGCGTTCAAACTTATCAGTAAATTACAAAAGAGTTATTTACATGACAGTAATTAGACCCATTTGGACATACGGAGTTAAGCTTTGTGGCTCTACTAAACCTTCAGATTCTTCTCGTATCCAATCCTTACAATCCAAAATCATTAGCAAAATCCTCAGTGCTCCTTATTATGTTACAAACAAGCCTATCCACAAAGATCTTAATGTTCCATATGTTGCTGATTTGGCACAAACCAGATACCTGCCCTCTATTGTAAACTCCATACTCTTTCGAATTCACTATTTTCCCAACATGCTTCTCATTCAATTTCTGATGATCCTCCAAAGCGTCTGAAAAGAAAATGGCCTTCTAATATATAAGTTTTATTGAAATGCTACTGTGAGTAGTTATTGGCATGACACTGTGATCATTTTCATTACATTCACTTGTATGTAACGTATACAGTTGTAAATATCAATAAATAGTAAACAAAAGAAAAGATTAGAAGAAGTGTGGTTAAGGAAGATTGTTTCTTTATTAGTTTGTTGCAGCTTAACGTTCTTATACACATCAACTAGGGCAGGAAGGAGGGGTAATCCGACAGGTTACCAACCTATTCCACCCAGGATGGCAGATTAACTATTCACTCCGCCGGTCATCCAAGAAATAAATTGTAACCCACCCAAGTTCGATTCGAACCCACGAACTTCTGTAAAGAGTTTGTTGTTAGTATCTCTGATCCATATTGTTACAATTATTATTATATAATTTCATATGTAGCTAAGGAAGCACTTACCTAACCAAGGCCTACTTTTCATCAAGTGATTAGGAGGCATAATTATTACAATGCAAACATTATTATTGCGATAACACTTAAATAGTATAAAGGACAAACAGTTTACAGAACCGATGGGGCCGTGGCAGCCATCGACAGGCTGGAACAAGTTAAAGCCCAATAGATCTCATTGAGGGCCATTTGTCACTCAATTAAAACTTGGCTTCAACAACTTGTCTCCCTGTTTGTTCTATAAACTGCGCCACTACAATTACCCAGCTGCCAGCAGAATTTACAAATAAGTGTCTTGAATGATATAATATGCAACGCAATAGATCCAGAATGCGGAGATAACCCAAAATATTGGTTATATAAAAAATATATATATTATAAACGACGTGTGTAATAATTATTATGCTCTCATGCCAAATTTGTGGTTATATTAGAGCTTTATAGGACGAAAAACAGGTCCAAGAAACCACAATATAATTATACATAAATGTAGGTATGAATAGGATTCAATGCAAATATATATTCTCCAATTCTTCAATCTATATTTATAAGATTATAATGATCCTTATGAGTTGTTCATTACAGGTTCTAGCCATGACATTATAATCATTTACCACACACATTATTTATAATATACAATAAAATTCTCTAAAAACAAAATATTTTCATAACCTATTGGAGATCTTTCCGAGAGGTTGCAAGATTTTTAAATTGATATATCCTTGATGTATAGACTAAACAATATAGTAATCAGCAGCATGCAAACCTAAGATCTTGTCCAAACAAGAAGCTAATGCCCAGCGATTGTCAATAGGCGGTCTTTAGATAATGTATTTAGAAGATATTTGCCACGAGACCTACCGCGGGTTCGCCTCGAGAGGTGTTTCAGGATGTCTATGAAGGGGAGGAGCCCGTCTACGGAACTTGTGCGAGACCGAATATTACAGGTGTAATTCAGAACGGTAGATCACTTTTAACGTTGGAGATACGCAATATTTTGATAGTATGGGCGTCACTCGGCGTTTAAAGGTGAAATACGTCCCGATCAGTCTCCAGCTTCCTTCGGCTCTTTACGGTTATTTACCAAAGTTTGCAGCTCTTTTGAAAGGAAATTTTCAGCTCTTTAAAAGTTTGAAACTAATTGTATATTACCAGTAGATTACTAGAAACGGATAAAAAGAAAAGTCACCCTGGTATCGCTAGCTGCAAAACAATATGTGACAGTAGAGATAAAAAAGAAAATCGATAATAATTACTAAGCAGAGACTCATTCTACACAAAACAATATCCTCTATGGTAGACTGCATAGATGAGACTAAGTTATTTGCATCAGAGTGTGGACGCTAGACGTGACAAAGAACCGTGTTTCGAGACCTTCTCTAGACTGCATATAGAAAAATTGCGTAACATGGTCTACTAGTGTCTAATATGGCTTAGACCTAACTACAGGCTTAGCAAGATCCCTTATCGTTTTTAGAATTTAAGGAGAATGCATTTTTTGGCAATTTAAAACGAATCGGTTACGGATTTAAGGTATATTTATTTCCTTGACAATCCGTACACGTTTTTAAATTGATTTTCATATTAAGACTATTTCTTATATTTTGAAATAGCTTCTGCTCAAAGAAACACCTACATTTTTATGCTGCATCCAATCTGTTGATTTATTCATTTCTTATATCCTTTTGTTCAGAAATCCTCCCAATTTTTCAGGAAAAACCACTGAATAAAAGACAGAAAAGAGATGAATCCTTGGTATCAGAAGAAGAGGAGGGATCATGATGCGAAAACAACTTTAAAGGAGACCAGCTATAGCTTTTGGTTGAGGGAGAGGGGAGGGGAGTGGCTGAGGCCCAATTACCGGAGAGACCAACTGACAAAAGACTCATTAAAAACCGACCCTAAACTTTCCTATTAAAGAACAATAACAAAAGTATTTTCTTTAGCTTCTCCACCTCGTCCTGTATAACAAGAGGGGGGTGAGAAAGATGAGAAGAGTAATTGGCCGAGATGTCGTTTTAATAACTTTTCATCAAAACTTTGTTTTATGGTTTTGAAATATTATTTTCGTACTCTTCCATTAGCTCGCCGCCAAAAAAAAGTAAAAGCAAGCTCTTCCTCATTCTACAGATATGATATAAATGCCGGGAGTTATAAAAGTTGTCATGAGTTATATCCAATACCACACAGATTATTCTGTTATATCAATTAGCACTCCAGAATTCGTATATGAAGTTGATTTGCATAAATTGTTTTGTTCAGTTAAACTTAAAATATTGCTTTAATATTATAGAAAATAGTGAAATATTTAATTTCTAATCATAGGTGTTTAATGAAAAAAATAAAATAATAATACAAATTGTTGAATCTATAATATAATGAAGAGATAGGTCAGCAAAAATATTTTATAGACAAAAAAAACTCTTTAATAAATTATATAATTTCATATAAATTATTTACTAGTTATATTATAAATAATAAATTAAATAATTTTCAGCACTTACAACTATAGCACAAATAAAGGAGCAGTATGCATAAAAACTGGCTACAAATATTACATATGAAATGGGCGTATCTTGTTTTATTTCTTTTTGACAAGGAGGATACCGTTTTCGAGTAGTGTTCTCTTCTCAGACCTTGAAGACTCAACGAACTAGTACCTTGTTCACACTTACTATGAATATTAATTAGGCATTGATAGATAACTAAATTCTAATATATTTCTATATTAATATGTATCTCAAAAGTACAAATAGTAAAAAAAAAAGAAAAAGGAAAGGCAAAACATCACTCAGATGGTAATTTATCCCTCTTGACAAGAATAAAACACAACACTGGTGTATGGCTGTCAATGAGTACAAAGGATAGCAGGGGGTGAGAGGGGTGGGAGTCAGCAGGATTAAAAAGGTACTGGCCACATTCATGTTTCTTTGAAATCTCTTAGTTGGCATGCGATTACTTGAATGTTAAAATGTTTTCACTCAAAGGTTGTACACATGATTGCACATGCCCTCCATTGATCAACAATATACCACACCAACAACTTATTTAATATTTTTTTAAATATTTATGGTAATTGTTTTTTTCCTTATATTTTTGATAATTAAAAATATCATCCAGATGAATCTCCACTGGGTAATAGACCTGTGTCATATAGTTCAAGTCTATATGTATGGTATGTACTATATGTATGGTTTCTTATGCCAGCAGATCCCTTATTTGCACCCATTCGTTTATGCGTTGATTGAAAAAAAAAGGAGAAAAATGTGATTAAAATCGAATCGAAATAAATAAACGAAAAGAATAATCGTATAATATAAACGATAGTAGATTGTAGATTTTCCAACAGATTTGCAGAGAGGCAGTTATAATTTTTTTTTTTTTCAATCCTTTGATTTATTTTAACTAAGAAAAGTTAAAAACTCTTAAATTTAGAGATTTGAAGATAAAAAAAAATAGTGAACCTTTTTTTTTTTTTTTTTTTTGTTTCTTTTTTACCAAATATGACGAATAAACAACTCTTGGCCGAAAGTAAATTAATGAAACACGACTTACAGAATTGATTCATTTTTAATTTTGACATTAAAAAATTATTCAAATAAATATGTAAATTTCAAATATGACTAAATATCTTCAAAATAATTTAAACAAATTTTTAGAATAAAAATAAATGAAACATAACATTTTCATGGTCTTCGTTAATGTTTTAGATAAATAAGACAATTCTTACTTACAATTTTAGTAATTAATTTCTTAATTATTAGTAATTTAAGGCGTTGATCCAAAAAGGAAGTAGCTCCATTCAACCAGATATTAGAGCTCACCTAAAGTCTTATAATGAATGTTAAAGATAAATATAAATCGTATGATGGAACTGACTCTCATGTTTGTGTTAGTAGCAAGTTTGTTCATTTTTCAAACTAGTTTTATTTCAAAATAGATAATTGGAGTAACCTCCTTTTTGCAACAAACCCACGGTGAATTTAATAGGTTTACCTAATTTTTTTTATTTAATTAAATTTATAAACATTATTAGTAATGGTTTAACATATTATTTTTTAATGTCTTATCTGTATATATCTAAGGACTAATGTTTTTCTTTTACTCTTCTTTTTATTTCTTTTTGTCAAAGGTTAAGGCAAGTTAAATAAGCCAAAGTTTAGTCAATATTTTGGACAACTTAATTTCTCCATTTTTTTTTTTTTTTTTTTTTTTTTTTTTTTTACATACCAAGGACGATTCTATAAAAATGTTAACGCAAACTATGGTTTCGCGAACTTTAAAGGTTAAATACAAGGAGAAATGAAAATACCAGGTAAATTAATTTAAGTAAACCACAGGATATTCTATTTTCACAGGAGTTCGGCAACTGTCACTTGATACATTATCGACCGCTGCTTGGACCAACTCTGCCGAAGCAGTGGCAACTTCCGAAGGGAGAGGGCAATATACCTAATTAGTGGAGGCAAAGGAGCCTTGTTTTTGGAACTTTGAGGACTTCAGCCACGCCCAACCAGCAACTTATCTTACTGTTATCAGCTGAAATGTTTAACTCAAGGGTAGAGGAAAGTTCTGAATAATGAGAACAAGTACAACGGATGGGATCAAGCTTACACTACGGAAGTGGGCACAGGAGGGGAGAGAGATATTATTCCATCTTAGAGATAATTTTATTATCGATATATCCAGAAAACAAGTTCCACTATCTAACCAGTATCATCATGTTTCGATTATTTTTTTAAGTTCTTATGTTTATCATAAATAATTATATAAAAACTAACTTGCAGTTTTTTTGTTTGCAAAAACATCATTAAGTAAAGATATATGAAAGATCCAGTGATTTGGTTTTAGTTCCTACAGGGACAGTTCGATTTCAAAAGTCGATATTTCTGAAAAAACGAGTACAACCGAATCTGAAAAAACTTAACGGATTCATTATCGAGAGTCGAAGTCGATTCCTAAGTGTCACTAAAGAAATATTGTTTCATTCAATCATTGCTACATTAAGTTAAATTATTAAAGACATACGTTCGTTGATAGAGAATTAAAAAGTAAAACTACGATTTTAAACTAATAATGATGAAGTAATTAACTATAGTTAATTTATTGCTATAAGAATAAAATAAAGGATAAGAGAAATAGTAAGGAAGGTTAACTCAAGATGCGCCAAGTTTGATAGGGCTTATCACTCCTGCCGAGATGTTTACTCATCTAAATGCCTCTCCAAAAATCTAAAAATAAGACACTACAACACTGTAGTAAAACCAGCTGTTCTGTATGCCTCCGAGAGCCTTGTAATGGCCAGGAAGGGCTCACTCAGGAAGCTGGAGATCAAGGAGAGGAAAATCCTGAGAAGGATACTAGGACCAGTCCAGGGAAGAGAATGGCACCTACAGGATACGGCACAATGATGAGCTGTATAAATACCAGGAGGATATCCTGACATGCATAAGGAAAAGGTGACTGGCATTTTATGGACACTTGGCCCGCATGAATCCTAAAAGATTATTAAACAGAATATTTACTGTGGCAGGTAGAGGCAAGACTTCCAAGAGCAAGTGGATCACAACAGTGAAGTCAGATCTGGAACAACTAGGGATCCCATTCGATAAAACAAAGGACCGACTGCAGTTCCGTCAAGCTGTCCGACAGGGAGTTTTTCCAGTATCCCTTACCATTAAGAAGACCACAGGGACCAAATGGACAGAAGTTCTCTCTTGCTGGCTCATAGTCAGATAATGAAAGAATTCTGGAAGAGAAAGAAGAAGATCCTTGGCGAGTCCGTAGTGGCCCAAAAGAAAAAAAAAAAAAGGAAGGTTTTTGGTATTATTAAAATAAGTCTTAAGCACACAACCTACAGAAACTTACTTTAACAAGAACCAAAATTGGATACCAACCCTGGAAAATAGGTTCCTTCTTATTGGTTTTCAAGCACATATAAATTATTCCTTTTAAATGTGTTACTTCATTAACAAAATAATATTGCACTTCAAATCAACAAATCAAGTATTATGTAAAATGCATAGAGCGTGGTGTATTATCATCAAGTATACGCCTTATCAGGTAGTGTAAAAGACAAAACAATGAATGACAAAAATATACATATACAAAGCGACTTTTTTATTTTTTTATTATTGGGTCGGTCAAAAGGTTCCTGTGGTTTTGTGACCTGAATGAAAACATAATTCAATTTAAAATGATTTATGCATTTTCCACAATAACTAGCGTCAAATACAGACTTACTATAGAGGAATAAAAAGAAACCGAGAATCATCAAATTGGTATCAACACCTTCCGAGTCCCAGAGGAATATTCACAAATAGTTTCTCAGGCAGAACTGTTGGACTCTTACCTCCATCTTGAGATATCAAACAGTTCTCTACTAGGAAAGTCGGCACTCATCCTGAAACATCAATTTTTATGTGTCACTCCATCTTCCTGAATCTACTACGCCTCTCCGTTTTACAGCTTTTTTACGAGCTGGCAGCCGAATTTTTACGATTTGGCACCATTTGTTTATATCTTTATTTATAGATAATAGTAAAAGAAGGCTATTATGGGATGCTTCAAAAATAAAGACGCAAGAGCTTCACATAGTATGTAAGCAGTTACACTGACCAGAAACGTCAGTTTTCAATACTTGAAATTCACAGTCAATACTTGTAGAGAATAAATAGTTTTTTGATTTTTCTATTTGAATAGATTTATTGAATAATAGTTTTTTAGAAAAATCTCACTACAATATCCTAAGATTAATAAAATATACAATTGCAAAGATTACAACTAATATATTACACATCGAGCTCTTCAAGTGTAATGCAACATCAGAGTACGGTATTGAGATATAATTAATTAAGTTTAAGTTTTCCTTCACCTAAAGACAAAATAGACCCTTTCCAAAAAAGCGGTGTATACGAACTAAAATGTAATTACTGTGAAGCAAAATACTCGAGGAAAACTAGACGATCGTTAAAACAAAGAGTAAAAGAACATACAAGAGCATACACTAATAAGACCCAAAACTCCAATTTCGCTATCCATCTAAATGAAAATAACCATAAATTTAATAAAGACTCGGAAGTAAAAATACTACATCAAGTAGATAATAGCCTAAAATCAAATATTTATGAATCATTAGAAATATTAAAATCGTTTAAAACCGATCCAGATTTTTGTTTAAACTACAAAATAAACATTTTTAACTGCCGGAAAAATCCAATGAGTCACAAGGGAAATCCAATAGTAAATCACAAAAATTTAACCTAACTGCCCCCTTCCACATCCCACGATGGGTATATTTCAGTTATCTCTTAGCCCTCCTGAGGTGAGTACTAATGTTTGATTTATTGTCTTACATTTTTGAAAACTTTAGTGTATATAATCCATGTAACATAGAACTGATGTGTTGAAAATTTTGTATGTTTTAGAACTGAAGATGAATATTTAGCAGTCGAAAATAGTTTTCTAATAAAATAATCCCAATAGAAGTGGCAATTAATTTATCAATCCTACTTGTATAAATTATTTTGTTCATTACTCTATTTAATGCCTTCATTAGCGAATAATAATAACTTTAGTTCGAACCTACAAGTAATAATTTGGAAGGTTTCGATTCCTAACGCCAATCCTCGATATCAACGAGATAATAACTACTAGGTATTAAGAAGAACACTGCTGACGTTTGTGATAGTTTCGTGGTACTTAGTTATATAACTATACATTATCGGTTCGTCTCCTCAATTAAAAAAGAAAAGAAAAACAATATTTTGTACCTATGGTTTAACACTGTTTGGTAAAGAATTTAAAACGTAAAGATTAAGCATCGCTATCCATTAAGTAATGTTATCTTAGAATTGTATGTGGCTATACCGCTCCCACTCAGCATCCACTGGATATTACCAGTGATGCAGCTGAGAGAGCAGCGCTGGGATCTCTACGGGTCTGGCCTTGACTCCCAGTAAGTGGGGGAATAGGCTCGATTCGGGGTTCCCTGGGCTGAGTGTGTCTGTATTGTACATAGAGTATGAATGTATTTTATTATTTTTTTTTCCTATTTTAATTTTTGTTAATAATTTTATAATTCATTTAATTTTAGATGTTTGTAAGGAACTATTATTTATTTTTTATTTTTTTACTTTTTTTATCTATTTATTGTATTATTATTTTTTTTTTTATTATGACTATTTGATTTTTTTTTGTATTATGACGTTTTATTTTATCTCTTATTATTTTATCAGTTGTGTATGGATGAGAACTTGTATATATAGTACGAATGAACTACATCATTAGCACTGTTACTTATTGACCTTAACTGAGGCAGATTGTACATATATATCAATAAAAGTTTGAGAAAAAAAATTTTTTTTCTTCAATTTACATATTTATTGAAATTTATAACTGTATACACGAAAAATAGTAAATGTGATTATTACGTTCATAATAACATGCAATTGTTTGTAAATACATTGCCTGTAGCTATAACTAATAGCTATATTATTAGCATAACTAGTAGCTATAACTACCTGAAAACAACGACACCTCTTCTTTTTTTTTGTCTGTTTTATTTGTTGATATTAACAACTGTATAAAATATATACAATAAGTGAATTTGAGGATAATGATTACAATAACCTGTCAATACTATGTAAAGAACTACTTACTAGTAGCCCTTCAATAAAAGTTCTACATCAGAAGGGCTCTTAATCATCTTCTTTTCAGACGCCTTGGAGGATAATTAGGAATTGAGAGAGAGGCAAGATGGGAGGGGAGGGGCACTAGAGTGATATGAAATGGAGTGGGTATAAAGTTTAAGTTTATGAGAGGATAGGTGGTTTGGGCCAAATCAGCAACATATGGAGCTTTAAGATCTTTATGGAAAAGTTTATTAGTGACATAATAAAGAGCTTTGAGGATTTTTCGAAGAATTCTGGATTACAAGGATAGGGTGAGAAATAAATTGGATGGTCCAGTGCAGATTGAAGGCTCTATTATGTATGTCCAAATAGGTCTAGTTACTGTCAAGCAAATTATTATTTCTAAGTCCAAAAGGAAGAGCAATTTCTAGCTGTTTCTAGTCGGTCGAAAACATCTTTCTTTCAGTCACCTGAGGGGGTTACAGAAAGTTGAGAATTACGAAGATTTGACTGGTTAGGGATTTGTTATGAAAAGTTAAGTATCTAATTTGGACCTTAGATACATTTGGAACATTAAGATCATTGTGGATAAGTATATTTGTGACAGAATAAGGCGCGATGAAAAGTTTTAGATGAATGAGTAAAAATTGATCAAGTCTGTAACAACTAGTAGTAGCTGTTTAAACTTGTTGTCGTTTCTATCTTGTATATGGATTCCATGTTAAACGTTTGTCCAGTTGGATTCCTAGGTAGCGGATCTGTTCAACAGGGAACAGCGGAATATTATATCCCAAAATTACTTATCATGTTCATACTGATTTTCAATTCTTCATACACTATTAAAACAACATCCAAAAATTATCAGTGCAAACAGAAAATTAGGAATGTTTATCTTCTTAAATGAGAATTTTCAGAATGCATTCTTCTTTATGTACAAAGTCGTAATTGTAATGGGCTTATATAACAAAATAAAAATGCTCTTTACTAATTAATTCCATAAATATATTTTTTGTAGCAGTTATAGATTGCTTTTATTAAATTTCATAATTTTTTTTTAGCTAGTTGTTTTCAAAACACAACATCGGTATCCAGAATTGAGTATCGATATTTTTTACGGGTAATATCGAGAATCAAAACTTTTAGTACCGACACATCACTTATAATGATACATAATTGTATTATTCTATGTGTATGCTCTTGTTCAGGATACGCTAATAATTCTCTGTTCACTTAACTAAACGATGACAAAGCTTTAATTATGGGAGAGTACAGGGCGGCTATACAGCGGGCCACTGTGCACAGAGACCAGCTGCGCCCATGTCCACGGCTCATTAGATCTCTGTTGCCAATCTGCTCGACAACTGAGCACACAGTGACAAGTTTAACCTTCATCACAATGCAGCCCTTGTGTTTCAGAGCAGGTTCTCAACTATATCATTGTCTGATAGAAAATATGCGTTGTAAGCAATACCTTGTGAGATATGTACAATGAATGATCTGGCACATTTCCTAATGACATATAACTTTTTTTTTTTAAATTGTTTACATTACATACAATAAACAAATTTGGGGGAAGTTATTACAATGATATGTTAGTAACACGTAAAGAACTACTCACTGGTAGCACTTCAATAAGAGTTCTACATTTTAAGGCCTCTTGGTCATCTTCTTTTCAGACGCCTCCGAAAATTATCGGGAATAGAGTAGGGGCTTGTAGATTGGAATACTTAGTAGGTTCGAAAGGGTATAAAGTTTACTATGAAAGGATAGGTATCTGGTTTGGTCCAAATCAGCAGCTTATGAAGCATTAAGATCATTATGGATAAGTTTGTTTGTGAATTATACAGTATCCTTTAATATTTCACTAATCCCTGTTTAACGGATCCCCCACCTAGGACTCCGCTTGGACAAACGTCTAACTTGGAATCCACATAAAAGACTCAAAGAACAAGAAACTGCCCGTCGTTACAGACTTCTTCAACATTTACTAGACAAACGTTCAAAGCTCCAAATTAATTACAAAACTCATTTACATGACTGTGATTATACCTATTTGGACGTACGGAGTTGAGCTTTGGGGCTCCACTAAACCATCCAATACATCTCGTATTCAATCCTTACAATCCAAAATCCTCAATGCTTTTTACTTAGTCACAAATAAACTTATCCACTAAGATCTTAATACTCCATATGTTGCTCATTTAGCCCACAAGAGATACCCATCCTTTCATAGTAAGCTCCATAATCACTCAAATCCGTTAGTTTTTTAACTTTCTTCCCACTCCATTCCTGATAATCCTCCAAGGCGTCTGAAACAAAGATGGCCTACAGACCTTCTGGTGTAGAATTTTTAATAAAGTGCTACTGATCAGTAGTTCCTTTCTAGTTTTAACATGTTATTATAATCGTCAATACATTTATGGACATGATACATGATGGATCCAATCATTTATTTCTGACCGCACTCAGGTAGTCCAATTCCCTAATCTTCCGCCTTCCTCTCCTCTTCCAATCAACTCTGGAGTAGTTCAGGGCTCCTCAATATCACCCTCACTATTTAGTGCATACATTAATGACCTTTATCCCCTCATTTAACATTGTTCCTCTCACTTCTACGCCGATGATTCCCAAATTTACCTTTCTTTTTTCTCCAATGATCTACAAACAGCCATCACAAATATCCAAGCAGATCTCGACACGATAGCCTCTTGGGCCTCTGATAATAAATTGAAACTAAACGCAGACAAATCAAAGGCTATTGTGTTGGGTTCTAAAGCCCTTCTTAACTCCCTGCCCACAATTCCTAACTTTTCCATAGATTCCTATCCCATAAACTTCTATCCGTCCGTTACGAACCTTGGCATTGTCCTAGACCAAACCCTTTCTTGGAAAGACCATATTTCCCTTATTACCCGACGATCAATCTCCTTCCTTCGACTCCTAAACCGATCCCGTAACTTCCTTCCACAGTCAATCCGCTAACTGTTAATTACATCCCTCATATTCCCCCATTTTGATTATGGTAGTGTGGTGTATGGAGGTATCTCGAAATCTCAAGATGCAAGATTAAAGAAGATAATGAACTGCTGTCTGAGATTCGTTCTGAGAATACCACGCCACGAAGATATTTCCCACCACTACACCAAATTAAAATGGTTATTTCCTTCCTTCCGTCGACAGTACTTCCTTGGTTCGTTCCTTTACAAATCTCTTTCCTCACAGTCTCCTTCCTATATCCTGAAAGCTTTAACATTAAAATCGTCAGTGAGTTCCCGCAAAACCAGAGCCCGTTCCTCAGACATCTACCTAACTCCTTTCAACACAACATCCTTCAAACGTTCCTTTATACCCAGAGTCTCCAACTTCTGGAATTCCCTCCCTTCCATCATTCGCCATTCCTCCTCTCATAACAGCTTCAAATCCCGACTTTTCACTTACCTGTTAGATATTTAATCTAATAGCCATATAGATGTAGAAGATATCTCTTAAAATGAGATATGAACATTCATAATATAATATTGATTTTGTACAGTATTAGTCTAGTAGTATTGCACTGAATCGGTTTTGGCATAATTTATATTATTTATCAGATAAGACAAATTATATTTCCAGATAATTTATATTTGCTTTGATTATTGTATTTGATTTCATTGAGTTTTTGTTTAATTTTCTCTATTTTTGTTTTCGTAACTTATCTTAGATTCTAACCTCAAGATATGATTTCTTTTTTGTGTGATATTTGAAAATATGTAACAATACTTTTATATTGTAATTGGAATTTTTTTGTTTAAATTCCTATTTTAACTTTAATTATTTTCCTTACTTTTATATATATTTCTTAATTATATATACGGTATGCTAGGAAGCCATCAATTGTTCATTGTAATTATTCTTAAGGAGCAAAGGCCCCAGAATAAAATTTATTTTCATTCATTTCATTCATTGATGTATATTTTTTGTACAGTTATAAATTTCAATAAATGTACGTGTGTGTGTGTATATATATATATATATATATATATATATATATATATATATATATATATATATGTACAGGGTGTCCCGAATTTAAATGGCGAAACTTCAGGAACTTATAGGGGACCGAAAAACTGAGACAAAAAGGCCTCTAGAGATTTGCTCGTTTTTGCTTAGTTTTAGAGAAAATCGCAAAAACAGAAACAAAACAAAAATGTTACAGGTAGCGCTTATCACCTTTCAAAGTTCGTCAGGCTAGGCAGTGAGATATGTAAACACTTAATGTTATCCTTTACATTCTTTTATTTGTTTACATTTTGGTTTCCTTCTAGGATTATAATACCTATATCAGTCTTCAGTCAGTTACTCAGATATTTTGTGTTAATAGCATCAGCCACAATGCCGCATACATATTCTAATGTTGGATACGCTGATATGATTTTTGTGTATGGTTTCTGTAACGGTAATGCTTTAGAAGCGGTGTGGGAGTATGCGCGCCGATTTCCAAATAGAAGAGTGCCTAATCGACGAGTCATTTCGTTAACTTTTAATAGGCTACGAGAGACTGGGTCATTCTTAATACGTAATGAAGGCGACCAATTCCAGGCAGCAATAAGAGCAGATTATCGGAGAAGAAATTGTGTCCAACGCCACTTTGATAGCAATCCTGAGACTAGCATCCGAAGAGCATCTGCTGCATTAGCAATATCGCGGCAAGCAATATGGCGAACTTTGAAAGATGATAATCGCTATCCATACCTTCAGAAACATTTTTAGCAATATTTACGTGAGATATAGCTGATTCAAGAAATAACTAACATGTCTAGATATAGCATAAGTTTTAACGAAGACATGTTAGCTAATAGATACTTGAAAAATTACCCAAATATCCCACAAAATTTTCCCCTCTCAATGTGTGACGTTTTTTTCACACTCAAAAATGTAATAATTTTACACGCTTTAGCTCTGTTGGTGTTGCTCGGAACAAAACTTTGGCAATAGTTCGCTCCTCAGAAATTTAATAGAGATTTTTTTGTCAAATAACTTAGAAGCTATATTGGTTTGAAACAAAAAAGTCATGTTTGTGGCCGCAATTTTCACTTAACTTTGTTCAGTTGGAATAATCATTGATTGTTAAATTAATTAAATTATTAATTTATGTGATTTAAACCTTTTAATTGTAAAATGTAAATTGGGAAAAGCAATAGGTTACAGATAGACGACATATCCATGATCTATTGTTTTCCCAGATAGGGAGAAATTGAGTTTAAGTAAACGTTTTTTTTTTTTTTATACATGAATTATTTCGCCCACAAAAATGTAACATCTTTTTTTTTTTTTGATAAGTTGAATTCATAGATCTAAAATTTCATCTTTCTTATAGGCTTGAATCTCTCTCAGGGCTTAATTGTAATCCTCCCTGAGTTATAAGTTTTGAAGAAAATCATACATTCGCGTGAATTTCTGTCGGTCTTATTCCCTTTCTTTCTTCCCTCTTACATCGTTTCTTCCTGTTTTGTTTTAATCATCACACACCGTTTCCTTCTGCTTTCTTCGGTTTTTATAATTGGGCTAATAATATAAAGGGCCACTAATGCTAAAAATGAATTATAAAAGAACATGTTCTAAAAACAGTATAACAGGAGTACAACCGAAAACTATCGAAGGAAACAACAGAAACATATCAATAAGTAAATAATGATACCACCCATATATATTACTATACGGCAATACATAAACATATTTTAGTAATTACCTTGACATTGTTGTCCACTTCCTCCAGTATCGGAGTGGACATGGTTCTGCCTGTGATTCTCATTTCCTCTGAAAAAAATAAAATAAAAATTTATTTAGGTACATATCAATAATAAAATTACTACAGATATGTTTAATATATAAAATACAAATACGTTTTATGAATATGGTTGATACAAGCTCTTCTAAAACTGAAGTCAAATTCCCAACTATGTCAATATATAAACTAGTTCCTTCAATTTAATTCCTTTGGTATTTTAATTTTTTTTATACAAAATATGTCTGTGGCATGGAAAACTTTCTTTTATTTTTCAGGTTTCCTTTATTACCTACGTTTATCTCATACAGATAATGCTTTTAAATTGGTTAATGTTAATTATAAATAGTTAATTAATTTTAATTGAATCCTAGTATGAAAACTATAATTATAAATGACAATAGAAATCTAATATTAAACAAAATAAATAATATCAGATAGATGATTTGAAATATTTTAAACGACCTCTACTAAAAAACTAGCCCTTAATGGTCTAGTATATTTTATTCCATATATGCCTCGAGTTGCATGGCTGATCCTTTTATTGCAACTTGCCCTAGTTCTCTCTACATAATTGGATATAAATAGGACTTTATTACTTTAGAGCCAGCAATTTAAAAGCAACTTTATGACAACTTGATATCGTCATTAAGGGCAATGGGATATATAAGTGTGTGTTGATATATATATATATATATATATATATATATATATATATATATATACAGAGTTACAAAAAGAGTGGCGTTTTTCTACCTGTTCAGTGTATAAAACGTCATTTTAATCCTTTAGCGTTATAAAGTTTTCCCATTATCCTCTAAAATGAATTAGATTGACCGTTAGAAATTCAAACAACACTTGATATTCAATCCATTGTCATCTACAATAATCTCTATTTGGCAACCTTTGCTGATCTCAACTAAGTATTAAATGTTGTACCTACTTCTGTAATAAAGCTTAACATTTTACTAGAAGAAGCAGCCTGGCCATGGTAAGCTGAATTTCCATTAACTCCCTCAGTACAGCGGCACCTAAATTAACTCTAAAATTGAGGCTGATTCAGAGCAGCTGGTTTATTATAAAAATTTAATCATCTAAGTAGCCACGCCTGGAGCATTATCTAATGATGTTTACCTTAACAAAGTTAATTTTAGAAAGAAAAAAAACCGACTTCAAGATTAAACCTTCATGTACAAACGTGAACTAAAAAGAAAAAAAATAATATTTTAATTACTTTGAAACAAAGAGCATTAAAGAACAGTCTACGAAGTACCTATTGATCTATTCAAAATTTATTTAAATTTTGGAATAGGTGCCAACCAAGAAGAGCAGTACAATCCTGCCTTTAAAACAAACTATCGAATGGCACGTGATAGCGGTGTAGCGGTAATGAAATAGTGAAGATCTTTACATTACCATCCTTTTTTCGAATTCTGTTGGTTTTGGTGGCACCGACCCCAAAAATAACTGATCCTAAAAAGTGAATAAGTATATAAGTATCAATAATTTCGTTTATGGTCCTTTAATGATATTTGTTTTGAAGTAATTAAAACATTATTTTTTATTTTTTAGTTCAAGTTTGTACATGCAGGTTTTGTGACCATGAAGTAATAGGTTTATAGCGGAAGTTTAGAACCCTGATTTCTTATTCGTTTTTTTTTTTTGTTTTTTCCTAAGAAAACGTTGAGTTGATTTGAATAAAATTTTATGGGACCACCACTGAAGTATGACCTAACGATCAAAAAAGAATCAAACAAATCAATCCATAATTGATGGAATAATCGCATAAAAAAAAAAAAAAATTATCCGTCTCAATTGTATCATTTTCGTAAAATTGGGAAGTATTTGATTATAAGGTGGCTAATGACTACCTGGCGGAGTTGGCCAATCAGCGGGCCAGAAGCTCATCTCCGGTAGATTGCTCATCCAATCAGGTAAGTTTTATTCCCCTGGTCGCGATGATTGGTGGGCGGAGGGCGGAGGGGTTGAATCCACAAACGCAGCGGAAATTCTATCGGTTTGTACGAATATCGCTGATCATGAAGAGATTAAACCAGAGGCAAGTTTTCTGGAAACGATATCGAGTAAACACTCCGTTCGATGGTTTCGATTAATCAAATTTTAGCTTTATATGTCCGTTTTGTAATAACTGAATGTTTCAACGGTTTTGGTTGTGCCAGGGTTTTAAAAGGGCGAGGCAACAAGACCCAGTTAACAGCAGTTCCATACAAGCATTTCGATCTAAACTACCACTTAAAACAGAAAATAAACACATATTTCTTTTTCACCTATAACGATTTCTACCTCATAAATTTTTTTCAGCCAAAAATAATGATATAAGAAAAAAAAAATCCGTTGCAGATATACGATAATTCAAAGACTAAAAGCTGTAATATCTCCACTTTGTTTAAACATTTTTCAAATTTTGACCACATTTTCGGATTTACCATTTTATTTCCTATAAGAGGAGAGTACATGTAACCTTGAATTTTACAAACTTGGGACCTAAAGAACAGAATCTTCACCTTATTCAGGGAAGTTAAAATGTCTTATAATACTTCAACGGTCACCGTTTTTCGAAAAAAACTATCCACAAAACAGCAAATTTCACAAAAATGTGCAAATTTAACCATCTTTCGTATGATATGATCAAATTAATGATCCGTATTGATTTCATGGAGATATTTAAAACCGGGAAGACATGTTGTCATTTGGCATACAAATCAGTTACTTGAGTAAATAAGACATTATGATAATCGCTTAGTGGAAATTAATTATAAACGCAATGATATTATAAATTAATGATAAACGCATTTTAAACATGATAAACTCTTCATTGGAATAACAATAAGAGAAAAAAAATATTGTTTATTTTTATGTTTTTACATTTATGTTATTTTATGTTATTACATTTATTTATTATTATTATTTAGGATTTATATTATTAGATTTTTATGTAACGTTTAAAACCCAATTGATCATACTACTATTACTATAACGATTTCTACCCCATAAATTTATGTTTCATTTTATTTTGCTGAATAAACATCTATTTATTTTTTATTTTATCTATTATTTCATTTTGGGTTCAGTAATGAAAAGTAATTTCGAAACGCAATAACTATATTTTTATGTCAACATCTCTTACCCCATAAATTATAGATATGAACAATATAAGCCGTCGTTATCTGCCAAACACAATCGTAATACCAACCACCCAGAGAACCGCTCCAGCAAGTGAATTATAGCGCCATCTCCTGGGGCCATCAGGGAACGGCAACTCTATTGACATTATCTCCAAGTATTCTATAAATGTTTCTAGGAATGAGAGTTTCCTCTTTTAGTGAAGTTAGAAATAGAATTTACTTCATTTATCTTTTTCATAATTTTTTTTTTCAAATAATATCTAATAGTTAATAATAATATCTAGTAAATATTATATAATACACGTATTAAATGAAGTATTAGGTTAACTGAATTGACTTCCGAGTCATAAAAGAAGATTCATGCAAACGATTTGACGACAGAGCTTTTTATTTGTGTCATTATTTTTTTTAAGTATATATATCATTAAAAATATTTATTATTTATAACAGTATAAAAAAAAAAATAACATCAGGTAAATTTCAGGGATAATCATTAATTGACAGCTTAAGCAAACCATCGTAGCTTTTCAATTAGAGCTCTATAAAAGAGGGTCTCGAGGAAATATTCTTTTCTGACGGTATAGAAAATGATTGAAAATCGAATATTATGGATAAATTTGTTAGAAACAACGTAAGGAGCATTGTGAATTTTTTTTTAATGTAAGGATTGAATACGAAATAAATAGGGTTCAGTAGACCTTCAAAGCTCAACTCCATACTTTTAAACAAACGTAAGTATATTAATTTTGTTAAAATTTTAATTTAAATAATGTATTCAATGCTATGTTATTAATAAATTATTAATAATTTATATTTTTATTTGTATTAATAAATTATATATAATTAGGATTTATGAATTAATAGCCACTTCTATTGGAATTATTTCCTTAGAAAACTAGTTTCGAGTGTTATCCATCAAAGTCAGAAATGAATTTTTAAAAATTAGGTTTAAATCGTGTATTTAAAATAGGTAAACCATTGCCATCTTGTTTTCCTCCGCCTCATGAAAAAATAGACACTTTCCAAAAAAGTGATGTATAAGAACTAATGACTGTAATGACTGAAGCTAAAAACGCAGAAAAAACTGGACGATCGAATAATCAAAGAGTAAAGGAACATATTGGAGCATACAATAATAAGATCCAAAATTCCAACTTCGCTATCTATCTATCTAAATAAAAATAACCATAAGTTCAACAAAAACGAAGGAGTGAAAATGATACATAAAGTTGGAAATAGCCTAAAATTGAATATTTATGAATCATTATTAATAATAAAATCCTTCAAAACTATTCCAGATTTATGTTTAAATGACCAGATAAATAAGATGACCAGATACTACCCACTAGTAGCACTTCAGTAAGTTTTAATCTAAGCTTTAAATAATAACTTTATTATTTGTACAACATTGCTACATTGTTTAAACTTATTAAACTCATTATTTAACTTATTTTATAAATAATAATATAGTTTGTTTGTAATTATTATGTATATTAATTGAGAGCAGAAAGAAAAGAGTTGGGATAGACAGAAATCTTGTGTAAGAAAATGAAAATGAAAATAAATTATATTCTGGGGCCATTGCCCATTAAGAACGCCAAGAAGGAAAACCACTAAGGGAGGAGAATAAGTTTTGTTGAGTATAAAATCGTCTATTAAAGAAGAATGAGTGGATAATGTGTATTAAGTAAAGAGGAAATTTGAATACTACCAATTTATTAATTTAACGGTGTACCAAACGGAATCAAAAGCTTTTTCTTGGTCTAACAAAAGCATTTCTGTATATTTTGCTATTGTTAAACGATTTTGTAATGATGTCTGTAAGGCAGACTAATTTATCAACTGTGGGATGGTATGTTCTGAAGCTAATTATTTTTTAATATAATAAATTTTATTTAAAACTATAATATAATATAATAAAAACAATGGACATGATAAGGCATGTGGAAATCATCACCCAGTGCTATATTCTCCAGGCGTGATTAGACAATTAGATCCATCATCCAGCTCTTTTCCTGCCTCCGTTGTTATAACTGTAATTTGTATTGTTGTCTATTCTGTACCTGTTTGTTTAAATGTCCACGTAAGTTGTAAAGAAAATGACTGTAAATTATATTAATTTACTTATCTTCCAACACGACTGACGAACAGGATCTTCACTTACTTTAAGGATAAGAAGATCAAGAAAGCCTGGTTTACCAAGGTAGAAAAAGACCTGTTAGAGATCTGGGTTACTTTCGAAGACATCCAGAAGCACGATCCACTTAAGAAGATACTCGGGGACCACCATAGTTTTCATGAGAAACCAAATTTCAAGACGGGAAAGATGTGGAGAAAAGACATAAAGGAGCAACACCGGTAACAAATGAAGGAATACTGTGCTAATGTCAAAGCCAAGAAGAGACAGCTGAAATGACGTGGTCCTTAGTTGGCCGATACGAAAAAAAAATTGCTTATACATCAGAATTCGTATGAGACATAAAGACGGGATCTGTTATTAGTATTAAGAATTTATGATAGACGTGTTTGTATTTTTTTGAATTCTAGTTTTTTCGGCCGGTCCATATATTTAGGATGAATAAGTCCAGATGGGTTCTAACAAGTAATTGTAAATTTTTAGGGATACATTTCAGCTGTAATGTCTGTATTTCTTTCGTCTTGACATGTGGTCCCCATATCAGTTTTCTATCGAGCATAATTCCTATGTTTGTCACTTTCACAGTTCGATGTAAAGGTTGGTTGTCAATGTAAGCAGCCGGTCATGTCTTATGTCATTCGTGGCCAAATTCTAAAATCAGATTGTTCAGTCTGTAGTGATTGTGCATGTGGGTTAGAGTAACCGTTCAAAATCATATTTAACAAACTTATGGGACTGCAATTTGAATTATATTTGGATTTTCTTCGTTTTAGGGCCAATTGTACAACTGCACCATTATATTGAAGTATATATGTATTTGTTGAATTATTTTAATTTACATATTGGTTGTGCCAAGTGGAAAAAAACATTTTGCAATACGTCTATGAGAAAATGAAACAACTTAAGAACGTTGCACACTGAACTGACAATTGACTATTAGTATACAGAAAATACTACGAGACGAAACTTAATAATGAAGTGAAACAGATGGAGTAGACTAGCGAAGTACAGCTAATGTATTCCCCTGATAAAGTACTTACTTAGAACAGACCACCTGATAACGGTTTTAGCCCCCACCCCCTTTTCGAAAAGTTTTGAAATTTACTTGGTGGGGTCGGAGTAACTACTTGGGCCCCGGTAACTTTCACTTTAAATCGTCTTCAGAGTTAGGATTAGCGGTTCTCAGAATCTGTCAGGGCTCACTAGTGAAGGCTGAATAACCTGAAACTTCTCTAATTATCAGGTCATTGGAGGGCTGTTGAGCGGCTTTGAAGGATTTTCGAGAGTAACTATATAAAATTAGTGTAAGTATTTCACCGTGTCTATTTAGTTTGATAATTTGTAGTACAAGCACTATATCGCGTAAATATCCTATCCAACCTGCAACTATCTAGTTTTAGAACTACAGAAAAAAATGAAGTTCCTAAATGACAATTCTATACTAAGCATAAGCAGTGTTGAAACACGAACAAATTTCTATTCACTTTAAGCAATTTTCAACTTTAATTTTTCCTTATAATTTAAAATAAACTGTATAAACAAATACATGAAATTCATATAGGTTGTATTGTATATAATAAAATAAATTGTACAGCAACTACCCATCAGTGAATCATCAGTGAACTAGTCCTTAGGCCATCTCTTAACATCTACGTTAAAAAATATCCCTAAGAGTCATAAACTGAGCATTCTTACAATTCAATCAGCAATTGCTTATATAATTTGCATGTGATACTAAATATTAGAGGAAAATGTTTAAAAACACTGATGTAAATATGGGCCCCAAGTAGTGTGGATGCAGCGTGGGTAATGGTGCAAATAGGCGTTGATTCTGGACAGCAAACTTTTGAGAGGCATGTGAAATCGTTTTCTTTTCATGCTCTTATTTCCATTTAAAAATAACTTCACAGTGATATCCCAAAAGCGGACATCTTAAGCTACTTATCGAAGTACACCTTTAGTCGCTCACGCTAAATTACATGTGATCTTTCTTAGGTGCAGTTGGCGTAAATATAGGTACCCTTTTTTGGTGTAAATATTTAGGATGTAAATCCCTATTTCCCTGGAAACTTCAAATGCGATTTCTCCGTTTGACATATTTCCTTTTCCTAACATTAGAAGAGTACCACAACTCCTACATGAACCACTTACGAGGATCAGTAGACCAATTCGCTTGACAAAAGTGCTCTCAAGAAGACGTCCTTGAGTTTTCCCGGGGTAAGAGACCGGTCAGGGGTTAGGGGTGGGAAGAAGAAAAGTTAAAAAAAAAAAAAGAAAATTCGACCCATGCAACAAAGCCACATATCAAACTGCAATGACCCTCTCCTTGTGGACCATCTCCATGCTACCAATCTAGATGTTAACGGGGGGATAAACCAGACTTAAGCAATGCAACTTGCATCTTCTGTGATGGAAAGTTCTCTGAAGACACGCGGGGAGAGATGTGGGTAAAATATATGCCAAATGTGGGAACTTAAATTGTGATGGGGCTGAAAGAACCAGTTATGATTGCGATTTCTGTAAATATTCTTTGTTCTTCTGGTAATAAATAAAGTCACTAACGTTTTGTATTGATTTAAACTATTTTGGTGATTTTTTTTAAAAGTGCCCGTATTTACACCTTTCCTTCAATGTTATTTAATATCCTTGCTAAAAATTCCAAAAACAATTTTTTTTTTCTTTTTTGAAATGAAAATATTTCACAGTTTTATCAACACATAGTTCAATATGAAGTTTTCATTGTGAACAAGTGTAAATGTAATTGCAATTTCAAAGTCTCTCCTTCTACTCAATAAATTAATTGTTGTGTCATTTGATGTGTGATTAAATTGGACCGTTTATTATAAATGAACATACACTACATTATTACATCTAAACATACAAAACAAATTTACAGGTATATTTCTCTCTGAGATTTCGTACAGTTGATACAATGCCCATATTCGGATTAGCCTAGACCACAATAATCTGAATACGAAAAGTTCTAATGTATAGGTATAAATACAATGTTTATTTATTTTTTTACGTATTTATTTATAAATCAATATCAAGAGTTATTTAGTTACCCACTTCAAATATTCATGAATATCTTTTATAGATGGGTTTTTATCGACTTCTGTAATTACTGTCAGTACGTAATACAGTAAGTGTCCCGATAAAACTAATCAAAGCAAGGATTGAATATTATATTTGAATCAGTTAATAGATATTCAACAAAAATGTAAAATTCTTTGAAATAAATTTAATTTAATAGTGATTAGATTTAACTTTGGACTTAATATTTATCAAATACACCCATCATATTTTTTTATCAAAGAGAACCTACTTCATGGGGGCTGGAAGTCGTGAAGAACCTACAGATTGAAAAAATAAAATTATTCTGAAACAAAAATAATAAAAATTATATTCCTCAGCCAGATTCGAATCTGGCGCGGAGGATAGGAGTACAATGCACATAATTTCAACAAACTAACAGTTTTCTATACTTCTTTCTCTTTTCTTCTCTGAGGTTGTTTAGAACGAAGAGTCTCGTCCTTCCTAATTGCTTCAAGTGCCCAACTCTTCCTTCCAAACAACTGTGCACACACGACCTCGGACACGCTCCTCAAGTTGCAGACATCACCAACCCACCACACCCCCTCCACCGTGGCAATGAGGACAGAACTAGGCCAGATCTACAATCGATAGCTCCAGTTTCTGCACCAGCTCGATCTTATTATCCTCCACAGCTCAAAGCACTTCCTAGTCATTAACAAGTATATTAATAAAGTTTTATCTACACTATCATATAAAAGGACAAGCCATTTTTAGTTTGTGATCATTAACCACGAAACCAACTGAACCAGTTTGTACCAAATTCTAACAACTTAATCTTCATAGCTGAATGAAGGTTTTCATTTTTCATTCGATTTTCAATTTTTTTTTTTTTTATATATTCTGTATTGAAAATAAATTACATAAAGCCAAACTAGGCTAATAAAAACATAGGTACATGTCTGGATACACACCCATCTCACATGAAGCAATAAGTAATAATAATAGAGGAATCTATAAACAAATGAATAATGCAAACGAGATAAAACAGTAGGAAAACGTTTAAAAACCTACAAAGCAAAATAAACAATACTAATTAAATTAACAGTTTATGAATAATAGTCAAATTATAATCCAAGCCTGGAGTGATAAGGATAATAATAAAAAACTTATACAATTACAAAATACAAACAAAAAGATAATAAAACTACTTTTGTGAAATAATACAAAAATCAATCTTTTTCTTAATACCTTTATGGTGTAAAAAGATATTCACACTACTCTAATTTATGTAGGTAATATTTTGTAATTTATAGAAATTAGTTTTATTTTCCGAATAAAAGAGAGAAATAAGTTCAGAGCATTATTACGAGCTGCAAAAGTTATCATGTATAAAACAGTCATAAGGCCTGTGGTAGTGTATGGAAATGAGTGCTGGACACTTACAAAAGAGAACGAGACAATACTTTAAGTTTGGGAAAGGAAAGTTCTCAGAAGAATTTTTGGCCCAGTAAAGGACCATGGAAATGGGTGGACAAGGAGCAACAAAGAATTGGAAGAGCTATTCGGGAAACTGAATATAGTGGCGGTCATCAAGGAAGGAAGGTTGAGGTGGCTGGGACATGTCCAATGGATGCCGGACGATAGGCTGCCAAAGAGGATGATGAAAACAGGCCGGATGTTACCAGATTAAGAGAAAGGCCTAGAATAAGGTGGCAGGATCTGAAAAATCTAGGAATAAGAGGATGGCGAAGAAAAGCTAGGGATAAACTCCAATGGTCATCTCTTCTGCGTGAGGCCAAGGCCCATCTAGGGCTGTAGATCCAAGCAATAAATTAATAAATAAGTTTTATTTTTAGTCTTCAAGTAATATGTGTTTTGTCCGTTTGTGTTTGTATCTTTTAAGAGTTTTCTTGATGTAATTACCTATTTCTTGGATATTTGGATTTTCAGATATAGCAGTTGATATGAAAAATGAGTTTGTTTGCGAATGAATGTGTTGTTTGATTGAGGGTGAATTGAGATCATTGAGCATAGTGGATATTCTTGTGTATCTGGGGTAATTGTTTATAATTCTCATGCAGATATTTGTATAACTTTCAGATTTCTGTAATTTATATTACAAGTAATACTCCAAACAGGTGCTGCATAAGTTATCATAGGTCTGATTACAGTTTTATGCAATATTAATTTGTTTCTATTGGATAAATTTGAGTGTTTATTAAAGTAAAGGGACAATACACAATTCCTTATTAAAAAAAGCTATAAGTCTGTGGTGCGCAGTGAAGTTTGAAACTCGACTGATATAGGTGGCGAGCGCCAATCTTGAGAGGTTACTAAGGTATGCTATTATATAGACCTAGAAATTGATGTTATAATTTACTTATAATAAATAAAAATACTAAAAAAGATTTAAATAGGTGTTGCGACATGTGGATCCCCGTGAAGTTTGAAAATCGACCAAAAAGTGGTTAGTACCATTCCGCAATAGGCTTTACAGTGGTAACACTACTGAACCCGTTTGTAACAAATTCTAACAACATACATCATTTCCACAGATCTAGGAAGGTTTAGAAATAAAAAAAATTACTATAATGCAATTCAATTTTAATGGCAGAAATGACCTTAGCCACACTGTCATCTACTTTTATGTTTAGAAATCAAAATCTTACCTGTTTTTTTTTTAGCGAAAAAAAATAATCATGCATCAAATGTTTGGTATTTATTTATTTATCTATTTATTACTGTGCAACAGTCCTTAAATCGGGGCATGGACTTCCTCAATGGTTCGGGTACCTAGCGTTATTATAGACTTGTTATTATAAGAGATCGCATTCTTCTACTGAAAACATTGCTACTTTACCTTATGTAAATAATTTTAAATTTATTTGTACAGTTATATTTTGTAATGCTGTATTTTAAATTGTTATCTATAAGATTATACGTTGTCTTTTTAATATTTTAAATTCTTTTAAATGTAATTTTATAATTCGCATGAGATCGATCGTTTTAATGTAAAAAATGTAGATTTTTATATTTTAAAATAATGACTATAACGGTATTTTTTTTTTGTTATATATTTATTCTGTAATTGAATATGGACAAATGTCAAATTGAGATCGATAAAGCGTGCTGTGTATTTAGGAACCCATTTGAAATGGGCAACACCGCTTAGTAAACAGTTTCTCTCTCTCACGGTATATTATTGAAATTCTTCTATTGTAAACAGTGTGCTAAGAGACATTTTGTGAATTTTGTTTTTTGAGTATTACCATATAACCCATTTATTGTTATGTGTCTAATGAACGAAGGGAACTTATGCGTTTATAAAAGAGATAAATATTTCTAAAATATGATTTTTCTTTCTTTTTAAAAGAAAAAAATTAAACAATAACAAAATGCAATTGCAAAGCGAAATATTTTTTCTTCAATTGTTTTCATTCTCAATACTTCCTTGTAATAAATTTAACGTTTTTTCTTAACCAGTTATTAAAAAGTAAATTATTTTTATTTAAATTCAACATTTTAGTATAAAATTGATTTTGATCTAACATTTTACAACCTCAATTAAAACCCAGGTATTGTGCTATTAGAGAATATTAATTATGGTTCATTAATTACGGTTGTAGTCCCGGGGCTATGGGAACTTAACTTTTTACACAGCTCAGGAACTTAGCTCTAATGAAGCTTGGGAACTTGGGCCGCCACTATACAGCTGTTCATTCCCGCCATAATATTCTCCCAGACCTCCCCCCCCCGCCCCTTATTTCCTCTTGAATCTTCTAGAGACAAGAAAGTTCTGGGATTCTTCCGCCCTTCCGATATGTAAATGCTAAGGGCCGGAAAGCTTTAAATTATTCAGATCTATCTACTTCCACCTCCGTTCTCTTTTAAGTAAACAGTTTTGTTTTCGTTCGATGTCCTGCATAAACTGAATTGAAATTCAACAGCTATGGACATGATTTAACACTAACTAATAATAAATTTAACAAGTTTTATAAATTTCAAGATTTCAAAATATGAATATTTGATAATTCTACTCTGCGTTAGAACTCAACCTGAGAACGGTTGGCAGCACCACGAATAAATCCAAGCCATAAGAAATAATTCGCCCCATTTGCTTAAAGGTGCCTAAGTAAATAAGGTAGAGGTAGGTAGCACATCTTCAATAAATCATACATATCGCAAATGTACACATAAAAGATGTAAAATTCTCACAGTCTTGTATGAAATATCGAAAGTGTTCCTGAATTATCTTTTATTCCATGTGAGGTGTATCAGGAGGGATTCGAAGGCAATTCGATACATTTTGGACGTTTTATAGAAGACTATTGAAATTAAATGTAAAGATAAAATGTGTCACTTTAGAATACATGTGCGATGTGTTTAAATATTTGCTTATAAAAATATTAATTATATGATAATATAATTAATTCGTTTTTTCTTTTAATCCGCACAACAGTCCAAGCCTACATCCTCCTTCAACAGTTTGCTCCACTAAGCCTCCAGTGGTATACACTTAAAGGTGCGTTCAGACGGTGCCTTTTTACGGGCAACATGGCGCATGGGAGGTGCATGCCCCAAAATCGGCAATGAAGCCGCACGGAGTTGCAAGTGGTTCCCAGTCTTGTTGGGAAACCCGTGCACCTTTTCGTGCAACCCTCGTGTTTTAGGGCGTCTTAAATCCGAAGTGTTTATTTTCAATATGGATTGGGGAGACGAAAAAGCAGTATACTTTATTGAGTACCATAGAAAACGTCCCGCACTATTAAATAATTCGCAATAACTCTTAGAAATTACTTGGTGAATTCTAGTAAAATTCTTGAATAGCTCATTAAAGTTCCAAACTTCATTCAAAACACTGAAATTTCTATCCTCAAAATAACAACTAACTCAACACTTTTTTTTTCCTTTTACGAGAATTTTCCATTTCAATATAGGCAGCAGCTACACCAGCAGCGTATTAGATTTTTCGCTATAGTGGTATTTTTGATACAGCGGCTTATAATTGCGTGTGAGGAGTATGGGGCATGAATCAAGGTGCTTGAAACCCATGCAACTTGTTGCATGCACATCCGCACACAATTGCGCATGCGGCATTGCAGGAAAAAAGGCTTTTTCTAAAGTCATCTTAAAGCCTTCACGTCTGCCTCAACATCTTCCAACCATCATAGTTTCAACCGCATTCGTCCACTAACTGGCTTCCCATAAAGAAGTTTCTTGAAGTATCTACTGGGATTCATTTCCTCCCAATGTTGGCACCATCTCAAACGTATCATCAGGAAATAGAAAACAATATCTCCGTTTTCAAATAGCTCATCAAGTTCCTTATTATATCTTATTCGCCATCTCAAACTCTTACTCAACGAAGAACTTTTCCTTTCCAGGCTTTTAAAACTCTCATTTTCCGCTATTGATGTGAACTATTAACTGGGATAGGTAACAGTCGGGCTTACTGCCGTTTTGTAAAACCTTTGCCTTTCTTGAGGGGCCTTTTGTAAAACCCATAGGCAGCAGTTTACAGCTGAAATCCTAAATTATATTTAGGATTTAGTCAAATTATCGGTAGTTATCAAGCTACCGAGGCACCTGAATTGTTTTCTGTACTTTTTATCAGTCTTCATACGAGGCGTATAATTCCAAAACCAGCAAAATCCAATGAACACTTTTTTTAAAATTATTATTACTTTATTTCTACTAAATGATCTTTAGGTGGGAGATTTTCTCCCAAAAGTAGTATTATGCAGCTGAGAAAAATTTACAAAATTGTCTTGGCTGGATTTGGAATTCCACGTCTCAAATCGTGGAGTTACTAGTGACACATAAACTATGTAAAAAAAACAACATAGTTTTGAGTAAATGCCGATCATTTTTTTTTTTTTTTTTTTTTTTTTTTTTTTTTTGCTTTGTCTACTGCTTTGAAATGATTTTATCAATTAATTTAACTTATTAAATGAGGTCAGTACCAAAGTAGACATAGCAAAAACATTTGCTTGCACTTATAACCCCACGATATATAGTATTGTATAAATTGATTCAAGCCCTTATTCATGGAGTTATAATATTTTTCATATAAAGATAACGTACCTATTGTAACGAAATAGGGGACGACCACCACTTCGTACTTTCTTTTAGAGGAAACCACCCACACTTCCTTCATTAAATCCTACGCAACCATGCCTAAACTTCGTCTGATTATACTTATAACTTCCATCAAAACCTTTAGGCAACATCAGCTTTACAGATTACATAGTATATCTCATTTTCAATTTATCTTTATTTTATTTACTTTTTTTATAGAAGTTAAGTGTAAAATACATAAGGGCCTGTAAACGCAAACTGGCGACTGAATCAATTACTCACGAAGAAAGAAGGCAGGTAATCATATAAGTGTATAAATCCTTTAGCCATCGCGATCCTTTGAAATCTAAACCACAAAGAGCTGAGCACTTAGGCAAATGTGACGAGCCTGATGACTTTCCTGCCTCTGATTCAGCTGCGAAATGTTTTACTTGGAAATACATTTTAATGCGTTGAAAAAAGGATTATTAAACGAAGCAGAAAATAAAGTAACTTTAAAGGGGAGTAGTGTTCCTTATTTTAAACACTGAACCGGTTAAACCACGTATGAAACAAAAATATAAATATTGTGAGATTGTAGTTCATGGTTTTGGTGGAGTCGGGCATTGGAAGAACGAACGTTGGCAATATTAAAAAATATTTGACATTATTATTATGGGCGAGCTATACTTAATTTCTACGGGCTGAGAATGAAGTAGCATTTCTACAAGAAAGAGTGCAACTGTAAAATAATTTAATATAAACAAAAGGAAAAACATACAAGCAACCAACTGAGGAGATCAGAGGAAGCGATGACAAAGCCAGAGACCACAAGTTACGTTCAATATTTGACCTGGAGTTGAAGTGAAGAAGCTAAATTGGTCTGCAGCCATCTGCTCTAATTATCATCCGCACCTCATGAACAGTTATCACTTCTGATTGGCCCAACTGTTAAGGAGTACATGATTTATTCATTCCTTTTTTTTTTTCAATAAGTATTACATGATTATACACAAAAATTGGATATGGTACAGATATATCATCATCATGTTTTGGCGCTTATGGTCCTTGCAGAACCCTGACCTCCCCTACAGTTCTCTGCCATTCAGACCTTCCTGCCATTCCAAAGATCGTCCTCTACATTATCAAGCCTACAAAGTCGAGGCCTTCCTCTCTTTCTCTTTCCACCCGGGTGTCCCTCCAACATCATCTTAGGGAGCCTAGGTTCCATTCTTTGCTAATACCCTAGCCATCTTATTCTGCCTCTTTTTATATTGGTTACAATATCTGTGGCTGCATATAGGGTTTTCAGTTCTTCATTTGTCTTCATTCGCAAAAGATTCAGTCCGTATTTAGTTGGACCATATATTTTTCGTAGGATTTTCCTATCCCACATATTTAATACTTTTTCCTCAAGTGATGACAGGGTCCATGTCTCACTCCCATACATTGTTCGATAGACTCTTATTTTGAGATTGCTGGATATATTTCTATTTTGAAACATTTTCATCAAATACCTGTAGCACCTACTTCCTGCAATTATTCCAGCTTTTATTTTTATTTTTCTTTGTTATGATTGTCCTCAGTAATAATAGCACCCTACATCCTCCGCAAATGCTTACTGTTGGGTCTGTTTCAGGTATACCCTCCTGATCTAGTTCAGATCCGTCTTATGACTACTTCCAACATTAAACTGAATAATATTGGGAAAAGAGGGTCTCCCTGTTTAACACCCTTATGAATTTTAAAATAAGTTATTGAGGTAAACGCCTCTCAAATATTAAAAAAAAATAATTCATACATTAATTTATCTATAAACTACTCTGACAGTAAAAACAGAGTAGACTTTCAAATACGAAGATAATATTGCGCCTGATAGATAAGCTCTAATCCAATAATGTCTATGAGGTTGATATTATCTGATTTGATATCTGGTAATTTTTGGGAAGCTGTAAAAATGGGGTGATTTTAGATAAAATGACTAAAATACTATTATTAAAATCGTTAAGAAGCGCCTGCCCATTTAAGCACGGATTTGCCACCTCTCTGGAACCATGTAAAAAAACAAGATAATGAAAGCAAGATAATGAAGGAAATATGGGCACAGAGGAAGCAAAGAAACACATGTTTTGCGTAGTCTCGATTGGGCTCATTCGCACTTAAAAAAAAATGCAATAACTTTATAAAAACAGTTAATAAAATAAAATAAATAATAAATCAAATCTTATTGAAGTCAGGCAACACAACCCATTCTTGTTCACCTAACTACCTCAGTGCCACCATCCAAGGATCTTCAAGCTAAATCCGTATTTATATTTCTTATTTTATCCGTAAATTGCCTTGAACTTCCTCATAAAGCTACAACTTATATTTTTTTTTCAATTAAATAAGCAGTTATATTTATTAGTAATTACATTATAATTTGAGGCAGGATAAGAGCTATTTTGTGTAAAGCATTACAAAAGATTAATGACTGTTTATTTATTTTAATGGATATGCTTCGTATTTCTATTATTAAAAACATATAAGACTTGAATATTTATGTTTGTTTGTATTATTATTCTTTAGCCATAAATAATTCTTTCCATGATAATCAAACCGTATCTTTTTCTCCTTAAAATTGAAAAAAAATATTTTTATTTGATAAATCTTCAAGTTTACATGGTCTACACTGAAACTGAATCCACTCTCCTGGAGTGAAATAACACAGAGACGAATTTCCATTCAGAATAGATTGAAGAAGGAAGGAAAATTCAAATGCGGCTATTCGCTATGGAAAAATCTGGAGGGTTGACTGTTGAATATTCTGAGACTATATTGAAAAATGTTATTTAAACAAAGGATGTACTATAGATCTGTGGTGTACACGTATCAAGGTCCCCAAGTATATTTAGATCCGCACCATATTAATTCTAGAATAACTCAACACTATCTGTCATGAGATCTCAAATGGGTCGGTCCTCCAGCTAATCAGAAGGGAAACAACATAAATTCGAATTTTATTATTATTTCAGGCTTCAACCGATCTCATTAGTAAAGAACTAATATTATCATTAGATAATTTTAACTAATAATTGAAGTTTATTCATTAACCTAAAAATTTTCTATTGAAATATGCAACTGAGCATTATTTCCTCAATGATATTTTCATTCGTAGCTATAATGTTTAACCTGGTACTATTGTATCGATTAGGTGTTTGATGATTACTTAAAAGCATAATTGGACATCCAATTTTCAATTTCAGTGTATGAGTAATGGAGATCTAATCCAGATGAATAGAGACGATTAAGGAACTGCAGTGGATAATGGACTGCATTATCAGCACTTAAGACCAATATTTTTATCCACAATAAAAAAAGAAAAGGACATTTTGATTAGGTAATAATTTTAATGATTTTATACGGTTGGATTTGGATTAGGAACAGTGTGGCAAATCTCGTTTCTCCCACTAAGCCTTTCAGGTTTCATTTTTTTTATACATATATTTTTGCTATAATATTTTTAGGTGAAATCTTTCATAAAAACTATAATACGCTTTATCTAGCACTATATAGGGTGTCCCGAATTTAAATGGCAAAACTTCAGGAACTTATAGGGGACCGAAAAACTAAGACAAAAAGTCCTTTAGAGCTTTGCTCGTTTTTGCTTATTTTTAGAGAAAATCGCAAAAAAAGAAACAAAACAAAAATGTTACAGGTAGCGATTATCACCTTTCAAAGATCGTCAGGCTAGGCAGTGAGATATCTAAACACTTAATGTAATCCTTTACATTCTTTTATTTGTTTAGATTTTGGCTTCCTTCCAGGATTATAATTCCTAAATCAGTCTTCAGTCAGTTACTCAGTTATTTTTGTGTGAATAGCATCAGCCACAATGCCGCATACATATTCTAATGTTTGAATACGCTGATATCATTTTTGTGTATGGTTTCTGTAACGGTAATGCTTTAGAAGCGGTGCGGGAGTATGCGCGCCGATTTCCAAATAGAAGAGTTCCTAATCGACGCGTCTTTTCGTTAACTTTTAATAGACTACGAGAGACTGGGTCATTTTTAATACGTAACAAAGGCGACCTATTCCAGGCAGCAATAAGAGCAGATTATTGTGTTCAGGAGAAGAAATTGTGTCCAACGCCACTTCGATAACAATCCTGAGACTAGCATCCGAAGAGCATCTGCTGCATCAGCTATATCGCGGCAAGCAATATGGCGAACTTTAAAAGGTGATGATCGCTACCCATACCATCTTCAAAAAAAGGGTCACCTGTGTTGTAGTGGTTAGCATAGCAACCTACTAAACCCAAGATCGCGGGTTCGCAGCCCGGCAGATGACCTTAGGATTTTTTAAAGGGAGTAAAAAATCCTTAGCTATGCCGTCCTTCGGAAGGGACGTAAAATGGGGGTCCCGAGCCTGTGCGATGTCAGGTACTCGTTAAAGATCCCTATCCTAATTATACCTGGATAGGCAAAATTTAGGACACCCACCGTAGCATCGTCCGATTAGCCATAGCAGCATAAAAGTGACGTTAAACGAAATAAACAAACAAACCATCTTTAAAAAGTTCAGAATTTATTACCTCAAGATTATGTCAAAAGATTGATTTGAAGATACTAAAATCTGGTTTCTTGACAAAATTCGCGATGATAATTTATTTCCATTAAAAATGATATGGACCTTTGAAGCTACCTTTACAAGAGGAGGAATTGTTAATCAAAGAAATTATCATATATGGGCTCTGGAAAATCCCAGAGCTATTAGAGAGAAAAGGTTTCAGCATGAATTTGCTATTAACGTTTGGCTTGGAATTAGGAACGGATTATTGGTGGAACAATATATTTTGGTTTTGGAAGATTGAATGGTATCACATTTACAAATTTTTTGGAGAACGACTTTTCTAATTATTTAGATGACATTCCCTTACAGCAGCGGATTAAAATGTGGTTCCAACTCGATGCATGTCCAGCTCATTATAGCAGAGTCGCTCGAGCTTGGCTGGATATAAATTATCAACAACTCACGTCGATTGGACGTGGAGGAGTAGTACCTTGGCCACCCAGATCACCTGATATGACACCCATGGATTTCTTCGTATGGGCAACCTTAAAGCAGATAGTTTATTCGGTATCAATCAACTCAAGAGAGCAATTAAGAGACCGAAACATATGGGAAACCTTGAAGCAAAATGTTTATAGCAGGTAAAAAATGGTCAGAGCCAGGTAAAAAAGGGTCAGCAGCAGGTAAAAAATGGTCAGAACTATGTAAAAAAGGGTCAGGTGCAGGTAAAAAAGGGTCAGGGGCAGGTAAAAAATGGTCAGGGCCAGGTAAAAAATGGTAAGAGGTAGGTAAAAAAGAGTCAGGTGGAGGTAAAAAAGGGTCAGGGGCAGGTTAAAAATGGTCAGGGCCAGGTAAAAAATTGTAAGAGGTAGGTAAAAAAGAGTCAGGTGGAGGTAAAAAAGTGTCAGGGGCAGGTAAAAAGGGTCAGGTGCAGGTAAAAAGGGTCAGGTGCAGGTAAAAAGGGTCAGGTGCAGGTAAAAAGGGTCCGGTGCAGGTAAAAAAAAAAAAAAAAAAAAAAAAGGTCAGGTGCAGATAAAAAAAAGGTCAGGTGTAGGTAAAAAGGGTCAGGGACAGGTAAACAGGGTCAGAACCAGGTAAAAAATGGTAAGAACCAGGTAAAAAAGGGTCAGGTAAAAAATGGTCCAAACCAGGTTTAAAAAAAAGGGCCAGGGACAGGTAAAAATAGGTTAGGGGCAGGTAAAAAGGGTCAGAGGCAGGTAAAAAAGGGTAAGGTGCAGGTAAAAAAGGGTAAGGTGCAGGTAAAAAAGGTCAGGTCCAGGTAGAAAAGGGTCGTGGTCAGGTAAAAAAGGGTCAAGTCCAGGTAGAAAAGGGTCAGGTCCAGGTAGAAAACGGTCAGAGGCAGGTAGAAAAGGGCCAGGTACAGGTAGAAAACGGTCAGAGGCAGGTAGAAAAGGGTCAGGTCCAGGTAGAAAAGGGTCAGGGGCAGGTAGAAAAGGGTCAGGTCCAGGTAGAAAAGGGTCAGAGGCAGGTAGATAAGGGTCAGGTCCAGGTAGAAAACGGTCAGGTGCAGGTAAAAAAGGGTCAGGTGCAGGTAGAAAAGGGTCAGAGGCAGGTAGAAAACGGTCAGAGGCAGGTAGAAAGTGGTCAGGTCCAGGTAGAAAACGGTCAGAGGCAGGTAGAAAAGGGTCAGGTCCAGGTAGAAAACGGTCAGAGGCAGGTAGATAAGGGTCAGGTCCAGGTAGAAAACGGTCAGGTGCAGGTAAAAAAGGGTCAGGTGCAGGTAGAAAAGGGTCAGAGGCAGGTAGAAAAGGGTCAGGTCCAGGTAAGAAACGGTCAGAGGCAGGTAGAAAAGGGTCAGGTACAGGTAGAAAAGGGTCAGGTCCAGGTAGAAAACGGTCAGAGGCAGGTAGAAAAGGGTCAGGCACAGGTAGAAAAGGGTCAGGTACAGGTAGAAAACGGTCAGAGGCAGGTAGAAAACGGTCAGGGGCAGGTAGAAAAGGGTCAGGTCCAGGTAGAAAAGGGTCAGGGGCAGGTAGAAAAGGGTCAGGTCCAGGTAGAAAACGGTCAGAGGCAGGTAGAAAAGTGTCAGGTCCAGGTAGAAAAGGGTCAGGGGCAGGTAGAAAAGGGTCAGGTCCAGGTAGAAAACGGTCAGAGGCAGGTAGAAAGTGGTCAGGTCCAGGTAGAAAACGGTCAGAGGCAGGTAGAAAAGGGTCAGGTCCAGGTAGAAAAGGGTCAGAGGCAGGTAGATAAGGGTCAGGTCCAGGTAGAAAACGGTCAGGTGCAGGTAAAAAAGGGTCAGGTGCAGGTAGAAAAGGGTCAGAGGCAGGTAGAAAAGGGTCAGGTCCAGGTAAGAAACGGTCAGAGGCAGGTAGAAAAGGGTCAGGTACAGGTAAAAAACAGGTAGAAAAGGGTCAGGTCCAGGTATAAAACGGTCAGAGGCAGGTAGAAAAGGGTCAGGCACAGGTAGAAAAGGGTCAGGTACAGGTAGAAAACGGTCAGAGGCAGGTAGAAAACGGTCAGGGGCAGGTAGAAAAGTGTCAGGTCCAGGTAGAAAAGGGTCAGGGGCAGGTAGAAAAGGGTCAGGTCCAGGTAGAAAACGGTCAGGCAGGTAGTAAAAACGGTCAGGGCAGGTAGAAAAGGGTCAGGTCCAGGTAGAAAAGGGTCAGGGGCAGGTAGAAAAGGGTCAGGTCCAGGTAGAAAACGGTCAGAGGCAGGTAGAAAATGGTCAGGTCCAGGTAGAAAAGGGTCAGGTCCAGGTAGAAAAGGGTCAGGTACAGGAAGAAAAGGGTCAGAGGCAGGTAGAAAATGGTTAGGTGCAGGTAGAAAACGGTCAGGGGCAGGTAGAAAAGTGTCAGGTCCAGGTAGAAAAGGGTCAGGGGCAGGTAGAAAAGGGTCAGGTCCAGGTAGAAAACGGTCAGAGGCAGGTAGAAAAGGGTCAGGTCCAGGTAGAAAAGGGTCAGGGGCAGGTAGAAAAGGGTCAGGTCCACGTAGAAAACGGTCAGAGGCAGGTAGAAAATGGTCAGGAGCAGGTAAAAAAGGGTCAGGGACAGGTAGAAAAGGGTCAGGTGCAGGTAAAAAAGGGTCAGGTACAGGAAGAAAAGGGTCAGGGGCAGGTAGATAAGGGTCAGGGGCAGGTAAATAAGGGTCAGCCCCAGGTAGAAAACGGCCAGAGGCAGGTAGAAAAGGGTCAGAGGCAGGTAGAAAAGGGTCAGGGGCAGGTAGAAAAGGGTCAGGGGCAGGTAGATAAGGGTCAAGTCCAGGTAGAAAAGGGTCAGGGGCAGGTAGAAAAGGGTCAGGCCCAGGTAGAAAACGGTCAGGTACAGGAAGAAAAGGGTCAGAGGCAGGTAGAAAATGGTTAGGTGCAGGTAGAAAACGGTCAGGGGCAGGTAGAAAAGTGTCAGGTCCAGGTAGAAAAGGGTCAGGGGCAGGTAGAAAGGGGTCAGGTCCAGGTAGAAAACGGTCAGAGGCAGGTAGAAAAGTGTCGGGTCCAGGTAGAAAAGGGTTAGGGGCAGGTAGAAAAGGGTCAGGTCCAGGTAGAAAACGGTCAGAGGCAGGTAGAAAATGGTCAGGTGCAGGTTAAAAAGGGTCAGGTGCAGGTAAAAAAGGGTCAGGTACAGGAAGAAAAGGGTCAGGGGCAGGTAAAAAAGGGTCAGGGGCAGGTAGAAAAGGGTCAGACCCAGGTAAAAACGGTCAGAGGCAGGCAGGTAAAAAGGGTCAGAGACAGGTAAAAAATGGTCAGGGGCAGGTAGAAAAGGGTCAGGGGCAGGTAGATAAGGGTCAAGTCCAGGTAGAAAAGGGTCAGGGGCAGGTAGAAAAGGGTCAGGTCCAGGTAGAAAACGGTCAGAGGCAGGTAGAAAATGGTTAGGTGCAGGTAAAAAAGGGTCAGGTGCAGGTAAAAAAGGGTCAGGGGCAGGTAGAAAAGGGTCAGGGTCAGGGGCAGGTAAAAATGGGTCTGGAGCAGGTAAAAAGGTCAGGTAAGAAATGGTCAGGTACCGGTAAAAAATGGTCAGAACTGGGTAAAAAAAGGGTACCAACAATGTTTATATGGGGTTTTTCTGGCCGGGCATGTAATTATATTACTTCGAATTAATTCCACCTTGCTACTGAATCCGGTCAGAACTAACGAACTTCATTAGGTTCGTTAGGTTGCTATAGTAAGGAAATCTTTTACATGTGCGTTACCTCAGAGCTAAGTCCCATGAAACCTACTAAAATGAAAGAGCGAATTTCCGTCTCAAAACTCCATTCTTTAAATATCTATTCCCCGGTATTGATTTTTTTTTATTCAGTGTAACTTTGCCACTGAAAGTCTCTCTATAAAATTGATCACTAATGCTGTACCAACCCTCAAACACATCAACTCATCTATAAAACTTTATCAACACTATTTTTAGACTCATTACGTTTAATGTAGTATTCTTGTTTGTTTTTTTGTCATCGATATGTCTTTTCACTGGGGTTCTATAGATTTTTTGTATAACGTTTTTTTCCACCTCAAAATGGGTAACTTTTTTTTTTCACTCAAAAATGTAACATTTTGACACGTCCTAGCTCTTTTGGAATTGTTCGGATAGAAATTTGACAGTTGCCTCATTATAAATTGAATAGAAAATATTTTTTTTTTAATTAAGTTTTTGGCGTTAGGACCTAAAGTTTAGGAGCTATATTAGTTTAAATAAAAAAAATAACGTTTTGCCTATTCGTTTTAAGTGTCGGGGTTCTTTTGACACCCTCTATAGATGTTTCTCGGATAGAAAATTTGACTGCAGTTTTCTTATCAGAAGCAGTAAAAATAACATTAGTAGACTACAAATAGACCTATCCATGATCTGTTGTTTTTCACAATAAGGGAGGAATTGAGTTTTTTTTTATAAAGTAGCAATAAAATAATTTATTTCATGTCTTGGGTTTAAAAAATGATATCCATATAATTCTTGCACCAAGATGTTTAGTTTTGATTGCGAATTTAAGGAAAAATACAGCCACTCCATAGATTTTGGTTTAGGTTAATTAAATTCCAAAAAAAAAAAAAAAATGATTAGATTTTCAAGTAAACTACCTCTATAGATTTTTTCATACAAAAATTGACGTCAGATTCTAATTCAGCATCCAAAAAAAACATTTACAAACGCTTATTCAACAAAATCAAAAAATATAATTTTTTTCACGCTCTTCGAGGAAAATGAAATTTTTAAACTGAATATGGGTTACATACCTTTAAATCGCCATTACTTTGTCACGCAATTCACTGGTTGGTATCGCTGGAAAGAGGAGTGCCTCGGCTTTCTTTTGATGTATATTAATGTGAAATTCGATGAACATAAACCTATTAAAAAAATTTTGATTTTTAGCTTGAGTTTGAAACCAGATTGGATGATGAAACCGAAGACATTTCAAGCGTATTACCACCCTATATTTCGTGTAAAAAAATAAAGTTTATAAGTTTAACTGTCTAAACGTAATTCATGTTTTTGTCAATTTACAAAAGTTGCCTACCATTTTTTGGTCAGGCGAATTTTGAAGCTTACGAATTTTTATTTTTTTATTCGGATGAAATTTCCTATTTAAGGGTTCTTTGGAATGCTGAATTCGAATCCGATGTCGGTTCTTTGGGAAAAAAAAATATATTGAATGCACTTCACTTGAAACATTTTAGCTTTTACACTGTAAAATGTGATAGAAATATTTTTTAGCCCTAGAATTCCATTTCTAGCTTAGGAAACGTATGTATATATATATATATATATATATATATATATATATATATATATATATATATATATATATATATATATATATATATATATATATATATATATATATATTTTTCCTTAAATCCGCAATCAAAACTAAACATCTTGGTGCAAGAATTATGTCGATATTATTTTTTAAACCCGAGATATAAAATTAATTATTTTAACGCTATTTTTTTTTTTTTTTTTTCTCGGCTTCTAGGGCCCATTGGTCGGATCGGCAAAATACGTGTCTAATATGTTTTGACCAGGAACCTGCAAAAAAATTGCCAACAAGATCCGTGAGAGACTGAGTGTGTCCTCCCCTTGTAAGTAGAATCACGATACTTCAAGTCCCGGAATTCTAATCGCTTTCTGAAACGAATTAGTTCCTAGATATCTAAAACAAAAGTATGAAGTAAAAAATTATGATTATGATACCTAAATAAATAAAAAGTTCGAGTGTATCAATTAAGTACGTAGGTATGTAAAGTCCGTTCTCCTCTAAGCTTTACTCAAAAATTGTTAAAATATAACTACTTTAACAAATTTGAAAAGAACTTAGACGACAAACACTACTAGACAGTTATATTCTTACATTCGAAATAGCACATTCGACAATGTCAATGAAGAAGACAGAATAAAAATTAATAAGATAATAATAAATGAATCGGTTGAAGTCAAACATGAATGGAAACCCATTCAGGCTGAGGTGTATTCAGTCCATTTTCGTACACGAAACAAATGGGTCAACGCAATGGTCGATACTCACCTCCAATATATTTGATACGAGGAGGGGATTCGTTTTTATAAAGTTTAACAAATTTTGTAAACAAACTATAGAAATATAATTTTACCATTTAAATGATATTTGTAGCAATTAGATTTGCATTAAAAGCCTGTCAAAGATGAATGAATAAAAAAATATTATTAAATTAGTAGTTTACTCTATAATCCAAACAAAAGCCTCAAGGCCTACAAATTGCAGTTAATAACTATCTAGTTTTAATTGAAGCATCAGTCAACTGAGCAATTGTAATTACGATCTATCTATCTAGTTGGCAACACTTATTGGATACTGGCCTCCTCAATAAGCTCACTTATAATTCATAAGACTATTAAAATTATTATCTACAGCAACATATTAGTGATAATAGTCAAATATCAAACGTATAGGATAAACGTTCATAAAAAGTGAAAGATATACGATTCCTATATTTGGTATGTCTTCAAAAGGCTGTTGGCTTTCTTACAATCATTTAGTGAAAGTTTTACGCTTGCATAATAATGATAAAACTCAATAAAAAATAAATGTATATTGAAAAAAATATTTTAACCCAATATATAAAAAGTAATAGAAAAGGAAGTCGTGGTTTCCAACTTAATTTTAAATTGAAATACAAAGGTTTATACTTGGTGATCATATCGGTATTCATGTATGAACTGAAAATAAACATACTTTTATGACCACTGCCTCACTTTTATATTAAAGGAAATAATACTGGTAACAGACAATTTAAAATAAATTAAATTAAGATAGTAGAAACTAAAGCTTGATACACGTTATTTACAAGAAAAACGAAATTAAAACCCTTAAACAAGGCGAGAGATAAAATAAAGATTAAAAAAAAGAAAGAAAATTCATTATCTCCCAGACAGGGAAAAACAATAGATCGTGGATATGTTTATCTATAATCTACTGCTTTTATAACTACTGGTTCTGATCCGAGCAACAATAACTATGCTAGAGCAAGTCAAAATCCTATCCCTATCCTAACATAGCCAGCGTAGTGGTTCTAGCAGCATGAGTTAAAGAAAAAAAATTGTTTTCCATTACATTCCTAATACGAGGACTGACGTCAAATTTGCGATCCGACCAACATCAAAAGAGCTAGAGCCTGTCAAAAAGTTACATTTTTTAGAGTAAAAAAATTCACTCTAGAAAACAATAGACCACCAGCCAAAAGAAATTTCTATGTTTCTAAAAAATACAGTAATAAAGGAATGAATGAATAAATAAAATGAATGGAACAATTATAGAATAAGAAAGTGCAGAAACAATAACTATATAAAAAATAAATCTCAGAAGCTTGGTCATGGCGGGTATCCCTGGAGCAAATCTCAAACTAATGTTCATAATCTTCTACAAATATTACGGAGGTACCATCACAAGACCTTACTCAGAATAAAACTACAATTTGCCCTAATAATGCCATATTTATCAATTATCCTAACTAATACATTTCACTAAGAGCGAAATGTTTGGTTATATTTTTCTTATAAGTTACGAACATTGTACCCAACACTCCACTGCTGCCCAAGAAATCTTTAGTCGCCAAATCTTTTCTTCCCCATAAAAGTACACGAGTTGACCATTGCACTTGTATTAGGACTCCTCGTAAAACAAAAGGAAGGCGACTCTTATTTTATTCTAACGGCAAAAATGTAGAGAGAATTAGCAAGTGTTAAAAATCAGCCATAAACATTTTGATTATTTAAATTTTTCTGCAAGGATTTGATTTTTTTTTGCGAACAAAAAAAATAAAAACCTGTTCACGACAACCTATGAAGGTTCTTAGGAACAGTAACATGGTGAGGACAACAGTTGTGAAAGGAGGAGATTCAGGTGAAATCACACCCCACCGCCAGGTTTTTCTTTAATTAAGGCGAAGCTTAAAATTTATTATCACTACTATTATTAATAGCTGTGTCAGTTAATTATTATTAATAGCAGAACATATAATCAGTTATTGTATATATGTTTCACGCACGTTATTCGAATGTAACTGACCAGTTACTAAGAGTAACTGAATTGTGTAACATGTTCCATTAATACGTGACGTCACATGACAGAGGTTGTTAGAGACAGGCACATCTGTATCAGGTTGGCTAATCCGCCCACGGCACACCTGGCTACCTCCACTGTCCCCGCACGTCAGTATGTCGCCCGCTATAATATAATAGAAAAATATGACAATTGAAAGGTTTTTGAAGCGTGTTGTAAGCTGTTATGTCAGTTACAGAATCTCTATGAAAGAGCATAGAAAGCATGGCTATTTGAACGTTTCAACTTACGTTGAGGTCCATGATATGTCATAATCAAAAGAAAATTTATTTAAGAATGATTCTTTAAAAAAAAATTTATATAACCTCATCTTCGAAAATTATTGATATTTTTCTTGTATGACCTTACAACCACAACGTTGCTGAATTATCCAAAAATATTAAAATTAATACCCTAATTGTAATATGATAAAACTACCATAATGAAAAACCATTATAATCTATTTCAAGTATAGTGGACTTTTGCTGGATCCGAACTCATGATAATCCAAATTACTCGGTAATCCAAAGTCTCTGTGAAATAAAAAAAATACAAATGCAGAAATACTAATTAAATACAAACATCGTTGGAAAAAAGTAGATCCATCCTCTGACAACCCTAATATTGCAACGAATACACTCACATATAATAATCAATATGAAAACATATTAGACCTTTTAAAACCCATTAATCCAGATATTTTTATTAAGGCAACAAAGGAAGGAAGTAGAAAAACAAATTAACAAAAAAAATTACTGATCTTTTTGTAATAATGAGATTTTATAGAAATTATTGTACATTATACATACATATCTTTATTACGTAAATATTTTTAAACATGCAGTTTTTCACATTGTGGGTCAATTATTATTTTAAAATTCCCCTGCTCGGTAACCAGAGCCTTTCGCGAACCCGAACTGCTCCCGTTTTATTAGTTCAGATTAGCGAAAGTCTAAAGCAATGTTTCTTATTTGATCCCACCAGTTTTTCCATCGACCCTGCATACTCTATCGATCAAATTTGAAGAAGCATTTTTGTTACTTGATTTCTTTTGTCTAAAAATTAATTAATGAGCGTGGAGCTTCTGCAGCAATCAATTCACTATCCCAATTATTTTCTAATATAATGGAAATCCTTTCTGTTTGCCTATCCTAACATTGTCCTTCTACTATAATGCAAATTCAGGAAGGAGCTTGAACTTCATACATAAATAATAAATAGATGATAATGACCAACAACTATGTGATGAAATAAATCCAACTCCGTATTGGAAGGGAGTAAAAAGCCGCAGGAAGGTGCTTAGGTAAGCAAATTTGAAATACGGAACCAAACAGATCAAAAATAATATAAAAGAGAGTTGTAAGGAAAAAACAAAGTGAGCAAGTGGAGATTGAACGTAAGCTAACGGGAAAAAAACATGTGATAACCACCATAAACCAAATTATTTATTTTATTTTATTTTATTTATTTTTTTAACATGAAGCATAGTTTTAATGAAACAGATTTCGACCGTCATAAATCAAAGAAAATGTATGCAAAATCTGAAGTGAATTAGGCTCTAGGTGCGTTCCATACAAAACTGGATGAATGTGCCCCACTACCCATATCGAGTGAAATTAGTAGCAAACGGGTCATAGTGGATGATCTTATTTAAGGACCATTAAGGATTTTACGAAGAATTTCATATAGCCAGATAAATATGATGAACACCAAAAAATCCATAGTTGAAATGCGTGTGCCACTAAAACTAATTATCATGATGTAAATAGGCATTTCGAAATTTATTGATTGGTCAGATTGCTTGCCTATAGAAAGTGGAATTAGTCGGAATAAATTCAGCTTCTGGTAGTTAAATCATCTCGTCATGATTCAAAGTAAGACGTTTGTCATATATTATAAATAGATAAGAGAGACATTAATAAAGCTACTATGAACTAGGAAACCGTATACTAACGATGAAGGAAAGTAATTTAATGAGTTTTCTTCGAATGTATTTAAGTTATCCAGATTCAACAGTATATTTAAATATGTACGACGAATGTAACATTCAGATTCAATAAATTACTGCTTATAATAAACATGTTGAAATTAAAAATAATGTTTATTAGGCTGAAAATTCACACGTACTCCAACTACAACAGAAATAATTACCTACCTAATATATACAGTACCTATTGAATACCTAACAAAACTTCATTCTAATACTAAATTAATTTTATAAAAGGTAATAAATTAATTTATAAATTATTTAATTATTGACTACCCCAATACGATATATATTCTTCGCTTTACCAAATATTTTAGGGGCAAGTATCGACCCTGGGGATGACCTATTTGAGAAGAGTAAGAAATAGGCCAACTGCAGCTTAGTCTGGATGGCTTTCCGCTCCATTGGTGTTTTGATTTTAACAAATAACACATTTATTTTTGTATTTAATCTATATAATTTGTACAACAATCAGTAAATGAAATAACGAGTGTGGGAATAATAGTGAAATATGGATCAATGGTTTTGCATTATAATTTCTTTTTAGCACGTAATCAAGTTATTAGTAAACTTGATTATTCATCAAAATGATTAACAATAGATTTTACCTTTATATAATTCATATCATAGCTAATCAACAAAAAGCGTACGATGTATAAGAAAAGTAGAGCTGTTTTTTTTTTTTACAGAAATCCTTGATGAGAATTCGTTACGATGTCATTGATTGATTAAATCTCCAAGACCAACCAGAGGAAGAATTCTCAGCGAGAGTTTTATTTTATAGAATGGATAAGAGAAATAAAAAATAAAATAAATTACCTTTCGAAAGCCTGAGTGATATCTGAGATGGGTTTTTTATTCCGATGCGCGGTGAAACAAGAGAAAATAGGCAACATTAACGAATTTAATTATTGGACAAAGTCTATATTGATACGATAATAAACAAAAAAATATCCGATTGTTCCAATACGTACTAGGAAGGCCATTTTTCAGAACATTAAAATAGTTACAATTAATAACTAGTACTTATTTATTATTTGCCAATTCTATTGGAATTTTATAATTCGAAAGTTAGCTTCCAATGTTAAATGTCTAGGTAATATCTACTGTAGTCTTTTTTAAGTGTGTTTTCAATAGAAACAGAAAAAATCGACTATCCATTGGGAAAGCCTAAGGAATTGTTTATTTACCAGAGATTTAGCTGATCATTACCCCTACCCCCTCCCCCCCAATCTTTTTATAACGTTCCAGCTTACTCCAGGATTTGAAAACTTTAAGAAGCCTACCGCTTCGCCTCCTTAGGTGGGAGAAATGAATATATATAATATGTGTATCAAAGGAAAGATATTGAGAGGGAGACCTAGGCTGAGGTGGCTAGACAACGTCCAGAATGACTTAAGATAAATTGGAGTGAATGGTTGGAAGAGTAAGGCGAAGATAGACAGGCGACAGAGTCTCCGTGAAGCTAAGGCCCAACAGTAAATATATATTAATAATAATAAACGATAGCAATGAATTTTTTTTATTTTCACGAAGAATATGTATTACAGCCCGATTGAATCCAAGTCAGGAATTGGTGTTAATAATAGTCTAAAACTGTACTTTTTAACAATTAGTGGGCGATTCATAGAACCACGTTGATTTCTAAACTGGCCAATAGGACGCTTAAGAGTGCTTTTATCATAATGCCTCTAAGCCCGGAAAATCTGAAGCTGAAAACGGTACATACAAACCCAATCCGTAAATGGTTTTGCGAGAAGAATACAGAAATTTCAGAAACTATTTTTAATATTGAGTCAGCAAATAGTCCTGCTAACGACACTTTTGTAAACGAAATTGGGTCGTTCAACTGATCCTGCCCGGACCCTTATTATCACCAATTACCGCAAAGCGTACGGTAAACAATGCGTCAATTACTACAGGCAATTAGAGGCGTCAGTTCAATTAACATCTGGAATCGGGAGCAGGCCACAATCGATAGGAAGGCTCTAAAGTGCTCTTTGTGTCAACTAAAGGCTGAAATAAAATTACTCAAAGCCTTCGTTCCCAGAACGAAATACCTTCTGGATCCGAGTGGTATAAACTTTTAATGAGGTCAGATGTGTCTGTGGTTTCTAACGGCATTTAATACCATTGTAACATTTTTAATCATTTCGCTTCACAGAAGAGTATAACAGTCTTAATGGCCAATTGTTCCCAAGGGGAATATAAAATTAAAATCTAACTATTGGGACGGCGAAAAATACAGGCAGAAATTAGCGTTCAAGGACTATATAAAAAATTCACTTATAAAATAATGCAATGAAATAAAGGAGAATACCATCGACTATTTTAATACTACAATTAAAAATTATATTTTTAAAATAAAGGTGAATAATATCGACTCTAGTATTTGGTACGGCTACTGGTATTAGTGGGGAAACAAGTCCTGGAAGTGGGCCAATAAATCTTTTTTGCCTACCTCTAACTGTAACCAAAAGTTTGCTACGCAGTCCTAACCAGAAAAGGTTTATTTAGTAGGAGAAAAAAATAATAGCCGATCCAGGAGGGAATCGAAAACACGACTGGGCCGACGGATATGGGATCCTCACTCTACTCGTATAGGAGGCCATCATCTAATACTTGGACGCATGTATCACATAACGATGTCTACATGTCCAAGAAATTGATCAAAACTTGGAGAAAACGATTTTTATGCTTTGATCATTATTCTAAAGGGATTAATTAGAGGAGGAAGGTATGCAATCTAAGATACTTGATATCCTTATAATCGAAATTTCGTTAAGCAGTATTATTGAGAGAAAATATAGGATGTCATAGTCGATGACGGCCACTGAATAAAGACAATCCTACAAAAAAAAAAAAAAATCAAATAAAACATATTAATTAATTTGACATACCCATACACTTCGTCATTCTTACTTCATATCCAACTCTAATGTCAAATGGATTGTACAACTGGCGATATCGGATGCCTCACACTTACCTGAAAACAAAAGAAAAAAGGAATGATTACATATAAACTACATAAATATTTAGTAAGAAAACAAAAAAAAACATCATGAATATAAATAATTTCTTCATCTTTGTAAGGATTTTCTTCGCCATTTGAAGTTTCTTTCAACCAATCTCCTCTGTCATTCGGTTCCTTCATTCTTCTCTGTCCATTGCTTCCTAATGGTTAGTCCATTGCTGATTAACTGAGTCTTTGAGATTCTTGCTCACCTCCTCCAAATATGTCAACAGCCATGAATCTTTTACCTTGCTATTTTTCTAGTGGCCATGTTTCCAAGCTATATATACATTATTTCAATTAAAAAAAAAAAAAAAAAAAAAGCTGTCATAATGGGTCTTGAATTCAATAATTAATAAACTGATAAAATGTCTTAGTCAACGGTTTGGATAGCAGATAATTTGACTAGAACCACATTCCACATTTTTTTCTCATTTTTTAGAAGCTGGTTGTTCCCAGGAAGGTCTCCGGACACTGGAGCTCACAAAGTATTTCTGCCTTAGCCGGGCTCGAACCTGGGAGCGGTAATAGTGCTTACCCTCGGAACTACTTATAACGTCCGTTATAAAAAGCTATACCACGGAATAAGTAGAAAATAATTCATCTGACACCGTCAATCTGCGAACTTTCATCAGTCATTTTTGAAGACACTGTGTAGCTTAATTGACTTTTATTAATTGAAACAATAATTCGTAAATAAAACTGAATTTTTTTTCTTAATTTATAATTTCCATTTTTTTAAATTCTTTAACATTAAAAAAAATAATAATAAAAAATGAACGATTTGTTGATCTGCAGTATAAAATAGGGAGCTTAAATAAGACCCCATCAAGCTGAACGGTTAGAGTGGCAATTAGTAGCTGTCAATTGGGCGTATTCATCGCCATGACTGATAAAGAAACGGCGGTAAGATCGCATGAGGGCTGTCCGTACTAATTGGATGCGGGTGTAGGCAATATTGATGGTGGTAGAGGGTATTCTAGTTTAAAATTGCAATATAGTACAACATCTGAAAAGATAGCGTGGTAGTCGATTTTTTGTCCTTCAATGAGAAAAAAACATTAAAAATTAGATTTATAAGATGAAATGGGGGTCTTTTAATCGGAAATATACAACATAAAGAACGTATGGCTTACATTCAGGCTTATCCACACGTAAATAACACAATTACGCTTAACGTAAAGAATATTTTTTTTCTTTTATTTACTCTCTTTTATACGGCACATAATTTGTCAGATAAGCAAGGATTTTTTTTTTTTTATAATAAATTTATTTTATTACAATAACCCATCATATATGCAAGTATAAATTTACGTAATTTACATTCTTAAATTTATCTTTAAAGTGAAATACATAAATTGAAAGGCCACTTCATTGGTCTATTTCAATATTTCTTCTCATTAATTAAAACATATAATTATTTGAGTAGAGCGTACATTTTTTTTTCTTCTTTTAACTACACTTTAATTTCAACTGTAAGGAAGGAGAGATTTCTTCGTTTCATTTTTTTGTATTTAATTTTGTTTGAAAGCAATAAAAAAGAAAAAAAAAAATATCCTAGAAAATCTATAACTTCTATCGTAAATCTCCAATTCCTTAAATAATTTATAATTTTTACTTCTAATAAACAATATAATGGAAATATTAATAAGCTACCTGTAAAGGCATGTTACTGGTTACAAGCTAGTTTCTTTATGTTTATATAAAAAATAGAAGCTCATAAAAAGGAGGGGTTAAAATTTATTTCTTAGTGGCACCGCAAAATGAATTTTGATCTTCCTACCATGGCTAGAATAGTTTAGTAAGGTGTAAGATACCCCGTCTTTACTGCCTTTGTTGTATTACTTAAGGACGTTAAAACACAATAAACAACAGCAAAACATGGTAAAACATGAATTTGTTGATCATCCAAAATACATTGCAATATAAATCGAATACTTTAGAAAACAACTTCTGAATCCCTAATAATCTTCGAAGCGCCTGAAACCAAATGGCCTTTATCGTAGAAACCGTCTTTGATAAATCCAGTTTTTTTAATGCACATTTAGCATATTTGATAAAGGTATAAGATGTAAAACTGAAAAATATATTTAAACAATCATATTTTCACTCAAAATTTATCTTAATGCAAAAATCGAATCGAATTAACTGAAATTTCCTTGAAAAAAACATAATTAAAATAATGACTAAAGAATTTCATGACTAATGAAGCTTCAAATGAAAGGCAAAATTAAGTAAACGTCAAGCGAAAGATCTCAAAAATTATTACATAATACTAAGATTTAACAGAAAACTATACAACTATAAAAAGCCGATGACACACATTTGTATGAAAAGGAAATAACAGATATGACTGACTCACTTTAGAAAAATAAATCTATGACAGTTCTGATGATAGAGGAACCATTTGTTGGAACGATTTAGGTCCGAGAAATATTTCCTTATTTCAACTTATGATAGAATCAAGGAGCTATCAACATGTAGAAAGATGTTTATTTTTTATACTTACAAATCAAAAAAATAAATACATGAAGTAAATGTGAAGATGCATTTAACTTAATGCAATATGCCAATGGCAAAGAAATGACCCGATGCATCGGGTAAGAAATACATATTTTAAGTGTTAATATGATATAGTTGACTGTGAAGTATAGGAGATGTAGGTAGTTAGGGTAGGCAGTCATAGGTCCTCAGCAGATCAAAAAATAAATAAATAAAATAAAATAACAATTTTATTTTGGTCTTCTGAGTATCTATGACTGCCGATCCTATCTTCATCTCCCATATTTTAAGTGCTACCATCGCGATGGTCATTCTACATCTTGAAAATTTGAGAGTGAAATTTGAGGCATTGAGAGTGAAGCAAATTGGGATGCTAGTCGATTCAAATAGGTATGGAGTTTACATTGAAAGGATAGGGATCTGCTTTGAGCCACATCAACAACATATTGAACATTAAGATCTTGAGGGACAAGTTTGTTTGTGACATAAAAATGGCATTGAGCATTTTACGGAGGATTTTGGATAGTAAGGATTGGATAAGAGAATAATTGGAAGGCTCAGTGGAGCTTAAAAGCTCAATGGTGGACAAGTCGGAAACGGCGAGCAGTTTCTTGTCTTTCAAGTTTTGTATCTCAATTATTTCAAACTGTTTATTTTTTTTATTGCGGTTTGAGTTGTTTAGAAGTTTAGTACAAAACGATGGGTACCTAATTTGTATCTTTTGGTCAAATCAGCTACAGTCAGAACCTTGAGTTCATTTTAAAGGTTAAGTACGTTTGCGACATAGTAAGAAGCATAAAGGATTTTTTAAAGGCTTAGGTCATAATAATTGGATAGAAGATGAGGAGGTGGCTCAGTGGATAAGGAATTATACTCCAATTTGTTATAGAGGTATCCTCACTCCTCATTAATCTCTATCTATGACTTTTTAAGGATCCTTCTTCACCTCACTAACTGATCTCAACATAACTTAAAATACCAGGAGTGGTAGAAAAAGGTAATAATCTCGTTCTAATTCTTATAATGTATATATATGTTTATTTATGCGTGTGTTTAATATCATTTTGTTTGTTCTTTTTAGAGGACTTAGAAAAAAAAATGGAGATGAATTGGGCGGTTTGCAAATGACCCCAATGGCCAAATCCATATTTTCAAAAAGGTCTGCTAATAGGAAATAGAAAAGAGAAATAGAGACAGGATTGGCAATGACAGGATAGCACCATCATCGTTTTATCTATTTCTTTCTTTCTAATAGTAATTATAAAATAATTGATAAAGCCTATAGTTTATTATCATAGAATAAACCAGATTGTTATTATATTCTAAACAAAAATAGTACTTATAAGGTTGTTATAACTAGATATTTTATACAATAAAATGTTTAAGAAAAGCCATTAAAACTTGCTCTTTGGAATCACTGCGAAAGGAAAACATAGATATTAGAAGGAGTACTAGCCGAAGATGGTCCATTACCTCCCCTCCCTCTCCCCGTTCCTTGAAGATTGAACCATCAGATGGAGCAGGCTCGGTCAATATTTATAAAGAATGTTTACTCTTCGACGGATCGGGGTGGGTAGCGGAGCCTTCGCATTTATTTATCGGACTCGGAGTCAGGGTAAACAGCTTTATTTTGTTTCCAGTCCGCCCACGTCTTTCCACTTTCCAGAAAAGGGTGAGCAGGACAGCAAGCTGAGGAAGTGTCCGGAGTATATTACCAAAACGAAACCTTGATCATACAGAGTTCAGTGACATTATCAAGCACTCTAGTCAACTTTAGGTCACCATTAATGATACTAGATGTAGAAACGTTTAAACGAAAAACTGCAACACAAGAAAAAAATAATTTTGGAACTGAAGGCTGGACATATCCTAATTATCACATCACCAATATTCTATGCGGAGTCACCTGTGGCGTAGTGGTTAGCATAGCAACCTCATAAACCCAAAATCGCAGATGACCTTAGGATTTTTTAAAGGGAGTAAAAATTCCTTAGCTATGCCATCCTTCCCGAGTCTGTGCGATGTCAGGTACTCGTTAAAGATCCCTATCCTAATTATACCTGGATATGCAAAATTTAGGACTCCCACCGTAGCATCGTCCGATTAGCCAAAGCAGCATAAAGTGACGTTAAACGAAATAAACAAAAACAATATTCTATGCGATAAAAAAAATTGGAATCATCATAGAAGACTAAAATACCGCTCTTTGAATCGCATTGTCATACCTTACATAATAATAACCCACATATACTAAGTGTCCTCAGCACAGGAGAGATATAGATAAATATGGTGTACCCCATCAGATCTGTAAGGCGATAGTGACCACGCCATCAAGCGTATAAAATAATATAATTTAATTTTTTGATATTTTTCTTTCATTATTAGATATTTTTATTCTAAATTTGATTGGTATTATTATAATTTATAGAGAATAATTCAGTCAAAATTGCTTAATTAAAAAAAAAAATTATAAATTTAATAATTTATAATAAATTTAAAATAGAATAAATTTAAGAATTTATAATAAATTTAAAATAGAATAAATTTAAGAATTTTTTCATTTATTTATTTATTTTTTATAATTAAGTTCATAAATAAAGGCAATAATAATCAACAGTAGGTTTTGCCGTTAAGGCGAAACAAAACCTACAAGAATGACCCATTTGAAAGGGAATATAAGGCGGCCGAAACGTCAGCACAAATCTATTAGGACTAAACATAAAATAAAACCCTCATAGGATAAATAGTAAATTTAAAAAAATATCTTAATAAAAAACAAAAAAAATTACAATGAAAGATGTGCGAGAGTGATACAGCTTGACCAATTTTTCATAACGCAGATATTAAAAATCCTGCTGTGGACGTTAATTGTTAATTCGTTTTGACATATCCCCTCCTTCACGACAGCCAACATAGTTATTATATATATTATAAATAATAGAATCTAATGTAATTAACAACCCATTTATATCAAACATATTATACAAGAGGCATAAATTTACATTGGGGTAACTAAGAAGGCCCAGCTCAGTTCAGTATAGGCAGCCAATAGCTAGTAGTTTAGTAGAAGGCTAAGCTGCAGCTGTGGTTGACGGGCTCATCAATTGCTCCACTAATCCCGGCCCCAGCCTCCTCCCTCCTCTGCGGCCATTATCTTTAACGAGTTGGGCGTGATCTCCACCGGCGGAGGATAAAACTGGAGTTCGTGCATACTCCCGGGTCGTTTGTTAGCTGGCGGAGTCGGTGCCGGCAATGAGGGGCAAGGGATTAATACCACTTCCACGGACAATAACCACCTTCAATGGTCTGGGGTACACAATGGGAAGAGGGTTCCAGGCAGCCTGCGATGGCAACGAATTCCAGCATATTTTACAACACAGAGCACAGAACGTCATCACAGGTCTTCCCAAATCATCATGTTACTTCTTCGTCCAATTACCTCTTGAAGCAATCAAATGAAAAATTTAAAATTTAAAAAACTGATATTATTTCCATGTAATTATTAATTTTAACCTATTTAACTGGAAGATGAAATTAATAATATTGTAAATGTTCAAACGTTCTGTTTAATTACAAGAGACAGATTTAAATGACAGTAATTAGACCGGTTTAGACTTAGGAAGTAGAGCATTGTGGCTCCTCTAAACATCCAATTTGTCCCTTAGCCAATCATTACCATCCAAAATTTTTCGAAAAATCCTCAATGCTCCTAACTTTTCCACTCAAAAATTTATCAATAAAATTCTTAATGTACCTTATGTTGCTAATTTAGCCTAAACATTTAACATTGATTACTAATCCTTTCATAGTAAACTCCATCACCATTCAAATCCACTAGTATCTCTCGGAGGGACTAGTACATCTCATTAAGCACTTGTAATTTTAATTACGGTTTATTATTTTTCTCATTTTTTTTTCCTTCTTCCTTCTTTCCCACATTTTTCGAATCATAAAAATCCTTAGATCGTCTCCTACGACCATGCATTTTTCGTTAAAAACCATTTTATCTAATCCAAAGGCACTGAAGAATACTAGTTTCAGATATGCCAGGATCTAACGATTTTTTACATCCGAAGGATATTCCGCCATTGTTATCCTTTTGAAAATCCACCATTGTTGCCCTTTCTAAAAAAATATTTAATTACAATGTTTTTAAAACGTACACTCTTACTTCCAGTTTAATCTATTGGATTTTGGTCCTTTTGGCCATTGTCTTAACACATTCATCGGGAAGTTGGAGATTGAACCGTGATGGTGCAGGTTTTGGGCATGATTAAGGAGATGACCACTGCATTACGCCCAACGCTACTGTAGGATACTGGTAAGATCTGCCAAGATTTCACGATTTTTGACGGCCGAAGGATATCCTTGGCCACTTCTTCCAGACAAATTAATTTTCGCCCTTTTGTAAATTGATTAAAATTGTTTCAACATTTACAAATGTCGCTATCTCGTCCCGTTTAATTCTTTTCACAGGACACTTGAGGATACTATTTTGAGATCTTCCAAGATTTAACGATTTTTAACGGTCGCAGTATCGTCCGCTATTGTTTTTCTTTTGAATAATGATTAAGTTATTTTAAAGATTTTTATTTATTTTTTTTATTTTAATGATTTTTAAAAAAGATACTCTTTTTTATTTTTGAATATTTTGGATTTTGGTCCTTTTGCTCACTGCATAACATATTTGGCGGGAAGTCAGAGAGATAGTCACTATGAATGATCCTATTCGTTTTTAGCAGAGGACAAACAATAAGGGATAATTGATATGTCAATATGCAAAATATCCAATGTCAGTCATTTCTCAGTAGCCTTTATAGCCACTCATTAACTGCCACTTTATCCTCAACTCCTTTCCAGTTTCTTTTTATATAAAACAATATAAGTACAAAAACAATATAAAATAATATATGTTCAAATAACTAAATTTCAACGCATGTTTAATATCAGTATTCAATTGTCTTGGGTTCAAGAAGATATTCGTAATTTATATTTGCAATTTTAAGATATTTACAATTAAAAAAAAATTATATTGATTTATTAAAACTTGAGAAGAACAACTCATCAGTAGCACTTCAATAAAAATTCTACACTAGAAGATCTCTAGGCCATCTTCTTTTCAGACGCTTCGGAGGATTATCGGGAATGGAGTGGGAAGCAAGCTGAATAACTAGGTAATGGATTTGAGTGGTTATGGAGCTAACTATGAAAGGATAGTTATCTGGTTTAGGCTAACTTAGCAACATATGGAACATTAAAGTCTTCATGGATAAGTTCATTGGTGACAAAATAAGGGGCAGTTAGGATTTTTCGAAGGATCTTGGATTTTAAGGACTAGATACGAGATGAATTGGATGGTTTAGTGGAGCCCGAAAGATCAACGCCGTACGTCCAAATAGGTCTAATCACAGTCATGTAAATAAGTCTTCTTTAATGAAATGGTAACTTTGATCATTTGTCTAGTAAATATTGAATATTCTGTAACGACGAGCAGTTTCTTGTCGCTTTAGACTTAAAAAAAAAATAATTGAAATTTATATAATATTTATGAGGCAGTCCAAATACTAAAAAAAAGCGGAAAATTTTTTTAATTATTTTATTTTTATTTTTTTCAATCATAAATATAATAGATGAAAAGATGGAGATTAAACATTGAATAGACCACCGGATAATAATATAGCCTCGTTATTCCCCTGTCGGTCAGGAGATCCCACAATTAGGATTATTATAGAGAGGGAAAACTTTTGAACCTTCGTCGATTCCGGTAAAAGCTCTTTCAAAAGATTGCTCATTAACGATTCTCACTAATGGCTTGCGAGGGCTCCACTAGCACAGCTCTGTAAATATTGTTAGAGCCAACGGCAACACGAAAAAATAAAAAAGCTCCAGGTTAAGTGGCAGGGCTGCTTTCAACTTGGAAATTCCATTAAGTGTATGCAAATAAAATACTGCAAAATAAAATCAGTGAAAATGTAGGTGTAAATAAAAACACAGGTCATTAGTAACAAGGCAATCACGAGAAAAAAGTATACAGCCGGAAGTCTCTAAAACTAGAAAACAAATTTTTTTACTACTAACATACTCTGGTTCTATAATTCTTGAAGAAGAGAAAACAAATCGAATTGGCGCCATGATAACAACTCGCTTATTGATGACAGGAGAAAAACGTTGCCATTGTTTTTGTAGAATTTATATTATATGCTTTAGACATCAATAATGGACTTTTTTTTAGGGATATTTATAAATTTATATATACCGAAGTTCCGGCACAAACAATGAAAGCTATCATTAGGGCTCAAAATAAATAAGTAGAAAAAAATTAAGAAAATAGTCATTATTACAGAGTCCAGGTAGCTAAAAAGCTTTTAAAAAAAAATTGATTATGAAATGATAAGTATTGTGATGATAGGCAAAATTAATGAAAGAGAGAGAGGGGGGAGAGAGAATGATAACAACGGATTAAATTGCATATAAATTAAATTAATATATGATAAGAACACCTTAATGATAACCTGAGATATATTAATTAATAGATCCGGATAATTAATTAATTATCCGCTTGTGGTAGTAAATCGTCGCTTAAACAACCACATGCTTTAAGTCATTTTTCCCAACTTTACAGGAGGCAAAAACCTTTATTCAATAAGTATATTATTATTCTCAAATAGAGCAAAACCAGCAGATTTATTGCTATAATTTATACGAGAAAGAAAAGAAATTTAGGATTGCCTACATTTCGCCAATTCATCACTTAAAATACTGCTAAATTCTGGCATATGGACAAAACTGAATACAACAGTGTTACCTTTGTTTTGTTTTGTTTTTCAAAATCATGAGTCAGAAATGGATTCAACTTTTTCAGATTCGTATAGGATAAGGTTTAACAAATTGTGGCCAAAAAGTAACATTAGTGGATGTTTTAGCGTCAATATTTGGGTAGAAATTAAATAAATAATGTTGTATTTTTATTTTTTTTCATAGCCCTTTTTTCTTTTTATAATAATCTCACATTAAGTTTAGCACATTCTCCTCTTACTGCTTTCCAGCAATTTAAGGAGTCATGGTTTGTTTAACTGTTTTTTTTAAAATAATATAGTTTGATTCTAAATTAGGAAATGGGGCTCACTGGTTTTTATGTGTCATGCCTAACACACTAAAATAACTTAAATCTATAATTTCATATATAAAATATGTCTGCTATTATTTTAGCTTTTCTGGGGGTAAAATTTGGCTGTATAGAAGACTTAGGTACCGAAAAAATGTTCTATTTGCAGTCCAAAAACTCCTTAATTTTTTATCTTTTGATTCCTCGTATATCTTCAATAATTTGACTCTTTGCAAGGTAGTGCCTTTAAAGATTTTTAAAGAGGAATGATTGAAGTTTGTTCTTTGTACTTTTCTCTATGTTCGAAAATATATCTGCTCCGTACAAGAAAGTTTAACGGATCAAACATTTATATATAATTAAATTTAAAGGCAGAGATAAGTTTGATGAAGATAAGAAGTGATATAACCTGTACGATTTTAATCTCGCTTTCCTTATATCAAGTAAGTAAGCCGAAAACTTAAGGTGTCTGTCAAATTTAACACCCGAATAAACAATGTTTTTCGAAAGTTCGTTGACAGAATTATCGATTTTGAAATTAAGGAAGTTTCGTTGACAGAATTATCGATTTTGAAATTAAGGAAGTTTCTTTTTGCCTTTTTGAAAATAAAATATAAATATAAACGTTACAATTAAGTTTTTAAAAAAAAATGATATAGACGATAAGGAATAGTGAGGAAACTGGATGAATTTTTTTGATAACAAGTTTACAACACTGATGAATAGAGGACGCTGTGGAATGGTATGAATTTTAAGGACAGAGAGGAAAGAGACATATTTCCGACCTAGAGGAATTCGATACCAATATGGTGATGCTTCAGTTTATGACAAAATGGAGAATGAAAAAAAAAATCAATCATAAGCAAAGAAGAGCAATAAAAAAAGCATGTAGTTGCAATATTTAGCAAGTCATAATTTATCTTACTATTTGGCTTTAGTAAAAAAATGTTTGCGTAGATTTTTATTCTTATTCAAATGTTTCTATTATAAGCTTTATTCCTGATATAATCGGATGACAAATTTCCGAGGATTGTCATAATTTTATTGCAAATAATGTTATGAGAATATAACATTATCTATCTATAATAATTTCCTATGTTAATTGTATTTCTTTATGCACCATACTGGATTTTGATTCCACTAATTACTCAAAATTGAATATACTATAATCTAATATTGATTTAATTTTCTTCTTCAATATTTGTTTTATATCCCTAATGACGACCTTCAATGTTTTGGCAACAACGTATAAATAAAAATAATTTGATTGTACTATAAGGAAATGTATCGATAAAGACATTACAATAATGACAGTAAAATGAAAGAGTGGACATTTTTTCACTATCCAGGGGCAATCGACATATCTGTCAGTAAGAACATAGCTAGAATCTGAAAGACCTTCGAAACTACACCCACTTTTATCATGTTTTTCTGGGCCTACTCTTCTTCTCCTACATTCAGATCGAGTTTCAGAAGGTTCTCCAATCAAGCAACTAGTTGCCTATTTGTCTAGACACGATAGATTCCTACAATTCCTAACCTTATCTTATATCATCTCTCTGAAATGTGAGCCCTACCCACACCAGGAATCACATTTCATTAGAATAGATTCCACTCAAATTTCCTATCCCCAGTAAAATGTATACATATATCAGAGTGAATTATTTTACTCCAGCACATACTAAAAAGACAAAAACAGTGTTTTATAAAAACTATGGAGATTATTAAATGGAGTAAAATTTATCTAACCGAAACAAAACCCAGGGATAAAGGACTGGATAATTAAACGGTGGAGGATTATAAGAACAAAAGGGAGGTGATGAACGAGGCGAAAAGCACCATGTATAATAATCGTCTTCTTTTGAATAATCCACATCGCCACCTTTGACTGGAGAACTGCATACAGAGTACGGTTGTAATGCTACGTTAAATATATTTACAAATTTAAACGATGAGTTAATAAACGAAAAAAGAATGAAACGGATATAAATAGACAGGGGAAAAGATAATTTGAAACCCAAATCACAAAATATACTAATTTGCAAAAGTGGAAAAGACGATAATACATCTTAAATATATTTAAAGTCAACAGAATTAACAAAGAGAATTTTCTTTTAGCAGGGTTTGTCTATACTTTTTTGCTGTAACGTTTTTTTTTTTTTTTTTTTTTTTTTTTTTTTTTTTTTTTTTTTTTTTTTTTTTTTTTTTTTTTTTTTTTTTTTTTTTTTTTTTTTTTTTTTTTTTTTTTTTTTTTTTTTTTTTTTTTTTTTGTAAAATTGTTACATTCATAAATGTAACAATTTGACACGCTCTAGCTCTATTTGTGTTGCTCGGATCGAAAATTTGCCGTCAGATTCCGCATCAAAAATTTAAAGGAGAATATTTATGGTTACGTGGTATTTGTCACTAGGACCAACCGTTTAGGAGCTATTTTAGTTTGAATGAAAAATGTCACACTGTAACGATTTTTCACACTCTTAAATTTAATGCTTTGACACGTTCTAGCTCTCTTGGTGCTCCTCGAATCAAAAATTTGCCGACGGCTTCAATATCAGAAATTTGGATATATTTTTTGTTATAAAACATTTAGAACTAAAATTAACCGTTTAGGAGATATATTAGTTTGAATGAAATAAGTCTCGTTTTGCCAACATTTTTTAAGCGTTGGGGCTTTTTAGACCTCCTCTATCTCTGTTGGTGTTGCTCGGATCTAAAGTCTGTCGATAGTCAACTGATCAGAAATATTTTAGAGAATATTTTTTATTTTATAACATTTGTTGCAAGGACCGTTTAGGAGCCAAACTCCCCGTCAAAAGTATCGCAACCCTTTGAAATATTTGAATTTTATAAAAACGTATCTTTTTTTCATAATAAAGTTCTGAAGTCTATAATAAACATTCTAAAACTAGAAATAAACAATTTTCATCAAAATAAATGACAAACTTTCTTGCAATAAGCAAAAATGTTCGAAAATTTACTTTTTAAAATTTTAATTATTTACGATTTAAACTTTTAAATTTTAAATTAATATTTAATAAGACATATTGCCCCCTCTGGCATGAATGACTGCTTCCACTAGTCTTGGCATTCTTGTAAATAACGAAACGAATGATAAACAGGGACTGAAGAAACTTTGAAAAAAATAATCTGAAATTCCATCGTTTGATATTAACAGGGAAAAAAAATCCTTAAGGACTCACATTTAATAAATAATATTAATATGAATATAAACTAAGTATGGATTAAGGTAAAAAAACAGGAAAATCTCGAGTTATGGGTGTTGTAATAATTTTGACAGGGAGTTCATATTGGTCAAATAAACATTGATAGTTAATTTAATTTAGTTATTAATTTCAACAATTTGACCCTTTAAATCTTAAAATGTAAATTAAGAAAAGCAGTAAATTATAGATAGAAAAAAGAAATTTACAAGTATATTGCATTATATTTATAATTTGCTGAGTTACGAATATTATAACTTGATAACAACTTTTAGAGAAGTGATCTAATGGTAGCAATTAATAAAAGTTTTACTTTAGAACATCCAGAGGCCATCATTTTTTCCGACCCTTCGGAGGATTATCAGGAATAGAACGGAAAGCAAATTGAGAAACTAGTGGATTTGGGCTTTTGTGCTATTTATAATCAAAAGAAATGTGCCTAATCAGTAGTATATAGAACATTAAGATCATTATGTATTAGTTAAGTAGTGACATAGAAAGAAGCCTTAAATGTTTTACGAAAGATTGGAGAGACTGGCCAGGCAGTAAAAGAAGGGTTGGTCACGTATTAGTGCAGAATAGTGTACCTAAGATAGGTATGAAGATAAATGTAATAAACCTATTTATATATATATATATATATATATATATATATATATATATATATAAATTAGTACAAAGCCTATATATATAAAAAAAAAAAAAAAAAAGTTTAATGAATGTGAGTAGAGAACCCAAGAGCAGTTTTAAACTTCATGAACTCGTAAGCCTAGTAAAAGGTGAGAAACTTACAAAGATCTTTGTATTAGGGTAAGTAGGAAAAAAAATTGTAATTAGTGAATACTTCTACTGGGCGGTAAAGCACTAATACTGCCAAGCTCCTGGGTCACAGTTTTTTTTTTTTTTTTTTTTTTTTTTTTTTTTTTTTTACAGGATATATACTGATAGTTTGACTCACTATGCTCCTATTGCAATTAGCCCTAATGTAGTTATTAATGGTAAGTTTGTAAACCTATACCAAATTACTTTCACATAATATCTTTCTGTGAGAGTCTTTTAATGTCTATCAATTAAAATGACGTAGAGGTATAAAATTTAATTAATTCTGCTACATTACTAGAAAAGAAAATTTACAGCCAACAAAAGCACACTACTGGTTGTTGAAGAGGTCCCTAACCTTAATGAGGAGGTACTGTGAGGAGGCAGGGCGCCAAATTTGTTGCTCAAAGTGTGGGAATCGAACAGCTGTCTGGCATCTAGAAGGCAACAGACCACGGAACAAAATGAACTGTACTTCAAAAGTAAGAAGAAATTTAATCAATAAAAAAAAATAAAGGTAACTTCATTTTATCCTTATAAACGTTCATTTGTTTTTCTCACCCCAACAGGGGGAAGAACATAATTACAAGATATGAAAGCGCATGCTTTTGAAAATGTGTGACTACAAAATATTAGTCAATAACAATACCTCTTCAGGATACAATGCCCTTGGACATAACAAGACATCTTTGATATAAAATCGATGGTTGTTAGAAAGGCTTTAATGATACAAAAATTACTATCTATATACATAGTTATACAAGAGTGCTTTTACTAAGTTGTTACAAGCGTCTTAGTGCATGAAAACCATTAATTTTAACTCTTATATTTAATCCAATAAGAATGCTTTTTTTCCTACTATTTATGTCTATGGTTACTTTAATTTCCAGTAACTTAAGTTTACATTATGGGACCAAATACATTTTTAAAGCGCACTCGCAATGTGCAGTAGAAAAAAGGTCTAAACGCAAAGGCAGCCACTGAAACATTTTGTGTTATAGAGGAATTAGTTATACATCGAAATATTGCCGCGCTTTGGTACGCTTGGGAAAAAATTATGCTTGGTGTTTGGTGGAACTTTGAAGGCGTTTTGCATCTTAACCTTGTTTCCGATAGTCGACTAGTGGACTCAAACTATTTTGCAGCATGACAATCCCCCTGCACCTTATTTTGGTATCAGAGAATATTTATCGGAACTACAAAGAGCAAAGGTTTTGCCTCTTCTTGAGTATAGCCCAGATATCGCTCCATCATATTGAGGTTTGCATAGATCAATGACTCATTTTTGAAATCTTTGATAGACGTTGACGTAAAACTTGGATAAGAAGGTAGACTTATTTGCCTCAATAACAAAAGAGTGGTACGGCATCAAATACAATTACACTATTCTTATGAACAAAGACTTATTTAGCACCCTAGTAGTAATAATATCTAGCATGTCTGAGGGCCTGTAAGACCTAGTGTAATTAAATTCCATAATGATTAATGCATTTCTATACTTACAAAGCCTGATATTTTTCAGAAACTTTAAACAAATGAACACTGTTTAAGGATAATGAACTAATAACATTATGATTGGTTATAACGATGTACAAATATAATATTTAATTAAATGAGAGGGGAAAAAAAAGCCACTGAATATCTCCATGACTAGGAAAAACAATAGATCATGGACATGCCCATCTATAATCTACTGCTTCTCAAGAGAAAACTGTCGGTAAATTTTCTATCTGAGCAACATCAACAAAGCTAGAGCATATCAAAAAAAGCCCCAGAACCTAAAAGATGTAACTAAAGCATGATTTTTTTTCATTCAAACCAATATAGCTCCCAAACAATAGATCCTAGCGACAAATGTTATAGAACAAAAAATATTCTCCATTAAATTTCTGATCAATAAACTGGTCAAATTTTCCATCCGAGCAACACCAACAGAGCAACAGCCAATCAAAAGTTAACATTTTAGAGTGTGAAAAAAACGTAACACATTTTGATTGTGAAAAAAAGAGCCCCAGCAACAAAACATATCCATTTCAAAATAAAATAAATAACGAAATTTCACCCAATATTACTAGATATAGATTATTTCTGTTGTCATAGAAAAAATAAAACATCTTAATCCATTATGTAAGGTCAGGATGAATTGTATATACTCTCAATTAACTAATTGACCAAACTAACTCCAGCCGGTGAGGGAAAAAGGCTTTTTTCAGAGAACTAATTGAAGACCAATTACACAATTTCAGATGCCACATCCTACAATCTTCCCATCCTACGACCGCTGCTGACCCGAAAGTTTTACAAGATGGAGGAAATTTTTGGATATTTTTTTTCTGTCACATAATTACACAGTTGGGTCATTCCATGTCAAATCAAGCAATGGTTTGGACCTTGACCTCTCCCATTTCTATGATTTTTGGTATAGAAGTTGTACTGTAAGACTAGTTAAAATGTAAAATATATCATTTGGTAAAGGATTCGGATGGCTGACACCACCAAACTGACTTGACCCGCGCTACACAAGTTCGATCCTTACGCTTCACTTCGGGTTTACATTTATCGATAGTTCATTCCTATAACCTCACATGTAAACAATCACTTCTACAGTTTCAACTTTGATTGTGTTGTTCAGTGTGTTATATTGATATTTAGTCTTCTTAAATGTAAATAGGTGAAACAGAAGTTAACAACACGAGGATTAACTGTTTTATCAATTCATGTTTTCTTATTTCATCTTATCTAATGGGTAAAAGTGTTACAAAACTTAAGAAGATTAATTTGTACATGGATTTAGTGTTTTATATATTTATATTTCTATTTCTATCAATTTAAGTGATAACATTTAAAACTTGTAAAAGTGTTACAAAACTTAACAACATTAATTTGTGCGTGAATTTGGTGTTTTATATATTTTTATTTGTTGTTTCAATTTAAGTAATAAAATTTCAGTATACATATTTTGTGAATGGATTCTTTGTCATCCATATTACTTATTGCCCTGAAGTGAGACAGATTGTATGATTAATTCAATAAAACATATCGTTCTAAAAATAAATGTGAGGAAGAATATCACAGGTTTCATATTTTCTTATTTCCACTTCCCTTGAGAAAATGTAGCAGAAATTAACATCATCACTTTTAACTATTATTCTGTCTTATATTATATAATGGCTTATAACATGGATAATAGACAATGTGAAAATAATCACAGATTAAGAGGGAAATGGCACATTATTATATAATTGTATAACTATTGGTATACTGTTATAAATTAATGTGTTTTAAAAACAAAATTTAGAAACCTGATGTAGAGCATTGTTTCCCAAACATGTAGCTACAAATGTTAAATAAATACGAGTTATACCAAATAAATACTGAAGGATTCTTTCTTTTATATTTTTATAATTTGTTATTTTCACTCCCCTGACAGAAAGTTTATCAGGAATTAAAATTACTGATGGTTTAGCATTATATTAATTCCTGATTTAATTAATATTAATTCAAAATTGATTTAGAGTCTTATATTTTGATATTTTCTTATTTTCACTTCATTATTTTCTTCATCCAATCACTCCAATCCAAAATCCTTCGAAAAATCCTAGATGCTCCTTACTTCGTAACAAATGAACTTATCCACAATGACCTTAATATCACATATGTTGCTGATTTGGCACGAACCAGATACCTCTTCTTTCATAATAAACTCAATGCTCATCCATATCCATTTGTTGCACAACTTGCTTCCCATTCCATTCCTGGCAATCCTCCGAGACGTCTGAAAAGAAGATGGCCTCGTGATCTTCTTTTGTAAATATTCATTAGAGTACTACCAATGGGTAGTTCCTCTTCAAGTTTTATTCATGTCATTATATCTTATATGCACCGCATATTTACTAGATGTATTTTGTAATACAGTTGTAAATTTCTATTAATAAAAGAATAAAAATAAAAAAAAAATTATTTTCTTATTTCTCATTTTAATATGAGAAGGTAAACAGAAGTTAATATTACTCTGAACAGGGATTTAGAGTTTCTCCGTAAATGAAGGAGAATAACCTTCCCCCTCTAAAAGTAGCGACTAGAACATCGAAATAAATCGGAACAAAGTTAGAATCGATAAAAGGTATTCTGGGCGCGCGTAGGGGTTGGTGTCAGCCATCCGAACCTTTACCTATCATTTTTCTGACTTTTGGTTTTAGTGTTATAAGCTTTTAAAAATCTAAAAAACGACTTTTTTCAGTCCTTACTTAATATAATTAAAATTACGCCAATAAAAAAGTATGATATCTTTTCCCTTTGAAATGCCCTTTCATTTAATATATCACTAGATATATTTTCTATACATTTTGTATAGTCAGCTATAGTATGCATCACATATATTTTTTTTGAAAAATCTAAGACTACATATTTTGGAAATTTCAAAAACAGTTTTTGGACGTTTCAAAAACATTCAGAACGTATACGTGAAAATCGAAGTGCAGCATTAGAATCAATAGAGTAGTTCGATCTTGTTACCAAAAAAAAAATTTTAAGTCAATCAAATATTCACTCTTAGAAACTAACTGATTGTTACTGTCTAATTACTTAAAATATGCTTTTAGTAATTTCCTTTATGAATTAGAAACAAGATTACCACTAAAAAATTCCATTATTGAAATACCGAGTATAAAAACACAGGTAACGCTGATGGCGGACAAAAACAACAGGACAATCCACATGAGTAGATTCGACAAGAAAACAGAAAAAAATAAATAAATAAAAGAGGAAACAAAAAAAGGAAAAACGGATATTGGTTTAAGGTTTGTAGGGACTGGAGCGGTGGGAGGGGCTTTCTCATTATTCCACGACTGGCAGTTCGCCCTTTCAATGTCTCTTATTTACATCATCAAATAGCTTTTGGCTATTGTTTTTATACTGAAGAGAAATATTCTTTTCTTTTTTATGCAAGATATATGTTGAGCTTTACTGATCCTATCGCAATAAGTTATATTTCCAGTCTTTTTATATTTTCAGTATATCTCTTTCTTTTTTTTCTTTTTTTTTTCTTTTTTATGTTTTATAAGAGAATAATACAATTCTCACACTAATTTTCAGAAACAAGGGTGAGCATCTACCAATATGTTTTATTGAATAGCGAGATTATTTTTATAAAGTTTGACAGTTTACAAAATAAAAAGTTAACATCCTAGTAGGTGCTAAAATAGAAATATGTGAAAAATTTAATAACTAATTTACATTTATTCGAAGTTAAAGGAGGTACAAGAAAAGAAAGAATTTGTACCTTTCTAAAGTATTAGCACGACGAATGTTGAGTGGGAGAGAATTCCAGAGTACTGAGGAGCGTTTTAGGAAGGATTTACCATACGCTAAATTGCTGTGGAAAGGTGGACATATATCGGAAGGATAAGATATCCTGGTTCTGAAATATATAGATGTGTTGAATTGGAGAAGTTCAAAAGTACTGGGAGGAGAACATGAAAAAATAGTTTGGTAAAGGAAGGCGCCTGGGAAATATTGTCTACGAAGGAAAGGATAGAGAAGGAAAGGATAGCTTTCATGTTGCCTAAAAGTTGGTTATGAGAGAGGCTCTTGGAGATCCGAGAATAAGTTAGGCAAAACAGTTCATTAAATGTTTTAATTTATCTTCGACTTCTCCAGTGACTTCACCACACAACAAACAACCCTAACCAAATTGAGGTGAAAAAAGCGAGAAAACAAACAGATAAAGATTTTCTGTTTTTTTGTTTGTTTTTTTTTAATGAAAATTTCGATTTATTAAATATATAACTTTTGTTAGTTTCAAAGCACTGTTAATAATTTAACCCATAAAGTCATTGAGGCAGAGCCATTTAGCTGTAAAGAATTGAACGAACAAAAACATTTTAATTGGCATACTCCATAAAAATTTAAAATTGTCTTTACTGTTCTTACTCCCGTGTTCTCTTTTATACTAACTTATAAGAAATTATTTTTTACTTTATAAAGCTACCTTTATAAAATATAAGCCGCTTTATAACATTGTAGCTTTCTGGAACAGCCAAAAAAAAAAAAAAATAATAATAATAATAATGAACTCACACGTTTCCGCCACAAACTATCTTCATTGTATAAAACTAAGCGAAGAACTAATTCGATTTCCTCTGCTCAAGCAATTTGAAGTTATAACTTTTGTACATATCTTTTTTATTTAATAAATTTATTTCAAATTTTCACTTTCACGATTACTTTTTTTTTTTTTTTTTTTTTTTTTTTTTTTTTTTTTTTTTTAGCGACGTAATTTTTAATATCACGGGCCATTTTGTGTAATAAATTGTTAGGTTGTAAAACTAGGCTTCCGCTAATACTTCTTAAAATAGAAGAAGTCCCCTTCCAATTACGTTCGTAAGCGAAGTCAAAACAAGCCCAACGTCTGGGACTAATGCGATTTCGGTTGACGACAGGGTCTCATTCGATTTCAAATATTAGCTCGACTGATTGATTGTGGTAGGGCCATCTCCCGTCCTTCGAACTGGTGACGTTAAGATGATGGAAGTCCGAAGTCGATAAACGAAGATTCCCTTCCAAACAAGATCCCCCTCCCAACCAAAGAACAAATACTACGAAGAGAATAAAGCTCACTTCCAACTTCCCAAGAGTAATGGAATTTCCACGAACTTATTTGCATAAATGCTAGAGATTTGCTGCATGAGCAACTGCTGTGGCAGTAACCGTAGGTTGAGTAAACACTCGATCAAAGACAGAAGGCAATCAAATACGGACGGAAGACAATTTAGCTTATGTACACTATAATAGAATAATATACTTTACTAATTGTAAGTATTCAAGTAAACACAAAAATTACAAATAATTCTTCGATTTTGAAAGCAATTTCGACACATACTAAAAACCCATATCTTGTTTTATACGAGCAGTAATGGAAACAATAAAATGTAGAAGCAACATATTCAGTATATCGCAATCGATTTAAATAATAGGATTTTTATACAATCATATTAGATTTATTAAACCCTTTCCAGCAGAGATTACAGATCATGAATACCTCATCATATGTTGCTTAGGTATGGCTTAACGTCCTAATGTACCCATACAAGGGGTAATACAATAGTGTTATCCTATTGGTATCCAAACTTTTTTAGCCAGACCAGAGAAGCTGAGACTTGTTAGTAGGGCCACCAAGAAATAAATATCTACCAACCCAGGTGGTAATCGAATCCATGATTTTAATATCAAGGCGTTCCACCTCCATTTTATAATTCCCGCCATCTTCTTTCTGTAAATATTTTTTTCTCTTCGTTTATCTTCCCCACTTTGATTAATGTTGTTAGGTTTACAACGAGACCTCTAAAGAACTTAAAAGATTATGAGATGAATTAATGAATCTTTAAGATTCATAACGGTGCCTCCAGAAACCGATATTTCACAATATTACGCTAAGTTGGTGGCTATTTCCTAGCATTTTCTTGCTTTCATAATATTTTTATCATACTATCCATTTCAAATGCCTTATATCTCCATATGTCAATATATTCGAATGTCTCTCTTCAAACTCCCTTAGTTCAAATCAGAATTCCACTCCCATCAGGCACTCTCCCGTCGTCCCGATCTCAATATCCCTTTTCATAAGACTGCTGCATTACCACATTTATATTTCATCTCTTTGCCTTTCTCATATCCCTCCAAGAATCTTAATTTACTTGAGTCCTGATTCATTTTCATTTGCCATTGTTATATATTGTTTAAAGTTTAATTTAATTTCTCAATTCGTTTTTATGTACTTTTATAATTACACTACCGTCAACCAGGGTGACAACCTTGTCGAGGTGAATTGGCCCACTTTTCAACTATCAGTTTGTACCATTTCTGAAGCTCTAAAACTTCACCACATAACGTCGCTAGTTATAATGAATTCATATGCAACTCAACCGGTGTGAGGATGACGGTAATCATTCATTTTGTAACATGAACTGAGAAAAAATACTATTTTACTTGCCATAGGACGTTTGGAGTTGTAACTCACAGATTTGAATGCCGATTTGTGTGTGGGTAGTAGGGACCTATAATAGTGCAAAACTAGAGTTATAGCCGCCAATCAGCATTAGGAGCCGAAAAAAAAAATATATGAAAATCACGTTTTATTTTTTTTCTCAGCTCTCATTCAAGATAGAGAAATGATTCTTTCACGTTTAAGTGCGGTTATGTATGCTATTTGATATGAAAATAGTTTCGTTATGCTCAAGACACTGCTCAAAAACTATTAAAAAAATGACAAAATTCCAAGGAAATCCCCTATATATCAGTGGAAATTTTTTTTCACGAACAACTGACCTCAAATCTCGATTTATCGCACCATAAAACTCTCAGATGTGAAATTTTATCAAAATAAAAAAATATTGATTTTTTACCCCTTCCGAAGAGGTTAAAATTCTGAAGTTGAGATTTCATTAGAAAATTTCTAACGGCCATAACAACTGCTGCGTTCAACCGATTACAATAGTAATAGCATCACTAGAATCAGCATACATTCTGCTTTTTATCCATTCATATAACATTGGGATTACTCCAGATTTTAGTGGACAAAAACTGATGTGAATGAAAAAATCCGAGGTCAGCTATAACTTAAGATATCTCAATAAGGGGGAAATCCTGCGACCTCCGGATTTGGACTAAACTATGCAGTTTTACGGCTTATAGATAATCTTAAAATTTTAATCGGTGGCAAAATGTATGAGATAGCGCAAATTATTTACATTTTTTCAGAAATCATACAAAATTTTAAAGGTAAAAAAAAATTATTTTTGATTTCGATAAAATTTAGTTTCTACGTGTTTTTTGAGATGAGGAATCTGAAAATAATATTAGTTTTTAGTTTAAAAATTTTCCTCACCTATATTATATAAATAAACGTTTTAAAATGATCTATTTCTATTATTTTAATTTTTACACAATAAATTTCAAATAAGACCATTTAAAAAAAATAGTTAAGGAGAGTTTTTTTTTTTTTAACCAAAACCTGATATTAATTTTATATTATTCATCAATCTTAGGGTTTCAATGCAATTTGAAATAAAAATATGGGTGATTAAAACGCTTATTTATATAATATACGTGAGGAAAATTTAATCGAAAATAATCGAAGTTCTTTATTTATGAGAGCCTGCGAAGCCGCGACAGGGTATGCTAGTTCTATATATTTAGATATATACTGTAAAAGTAATGTTATTAAATCAGTGAATAAACCATTTATATACTAGTAAACCTTTTTCAGCCCTATTCATACCGGTAACCCTTAGGGTTCGGGGTGAAAGAGGATTTTCACAAAACAGTTTTAGCCACCGTATAAGAGTTTTGGAGCTATATTGAATCAAGGAGCCACCCCACGGAGTTTGATAAAGGTAAGGAGGTGAGGAAACAGAATTTGCCACTGGGCTCAGCCCGGGAGAATTAACTCTGTTTAGGAAGCACTTGATAACACTCCCGGCCCCAGCGGCCCTCCGCTATAAAATATTTATGGAATAGGGAATATTTATGGAGATGGCTGGAGAGGAGTCGGGTGAGGGCTTCATATCTTGCGATATCAACTTATCAGGCGTTATACCTTGCCAACTTATTGCTTTACTTAATTAAACTTTTTAATATTAATCATTCCCGCTAATATTGGGATGGAAAAAATAATAAAGATAATCAAAACAACTGGTTCTTTACTTTATAGTTTTTTTTTTGTTTTTTTTATTATTACAATTTCACTACACTGACTTCCAAAAAAAATAATATTTTAAATTATCTTAACTAACTATCCACTATCTATAAAGTATATTTTATTATCCTTGTTTTATGCATACAAAACTGAAAAACGTTTAGACGTTTCAGGGCAGGAGCAAGCTCAGGTAGTTCGCTAGTTGGTTTACTTACAAATTGTTATTATATACTTTTTTTTTTTTTTTTTTTTTTTTTTTTTTTTTCGAATCTTAAGTTTGAATGAATGGTGTCGAAATTGGAGAATTAAAACAAATCCAAGCAAATCCCATCAAATGATCTTTACACTTCGTCGTAAACCTACGACTTCCTGTCCAACAGTATCCTTTAATAATATCCCTGTTGAACAGATCCGCTATCTAGGACTCCAACTGGACAAACGTTTAACATGGAATCCACATAAAAGACTAAAACGACAGGACAGCTCGTCATTTTCGACTTCTTCAACATTTACTAGACAAAACGTTCAAAACTCCCGATTTACTTAAAAAAGACTCACTTACATGACAGTTATCAGACCTATTTCGACATATAGAGATGAGCTTTGGGGCTCAACTAAACCTTCAAATTCTTCCCATATCCAATCCTTACAATCCAAAATCCTTCGAAAAATTCTTACTTTGTTAACAATAAACTTATCCATAAAAATCTAAATATCCCATATGTTGCTGATTTAGCCCAAGCCAGATACCTATCCTTTCATAGTACACTCCATAACGACACTAATCCTCTAGCCACTCAACTTGCTTCTCACTCCATTTCCGATAATCCACCGAGGCGTCTAAAAAGAAGATGACCTAGAGACTTTCTAGTGTAGAATTTTAGTTTAAGTGCTAATGATGAGTAATTCTTTTTACATGTTATTTTAATTGTTATGAACATTTTTACTAGATGTGTATATATATATATATATTACACAGTTGTAAATTTCAATAAAAAAAAGAAGGTTATTAGGTAACTTTATATATATATATATATATATATATATATATATATATATATATATATGTGTAAAAATACTGTAGAACGGCTTGACTTTTCACCAGTGAGTTGACTTTGCACCAAGTTCACTAAAATGTTTCAGTCGAAGAAAAAGTATTTTTCAATGTGGAAAACTAGTAAAGGAATATGTTATATTTCTTACTTCCTTATGTTAGGATATAAAATATATAATATCCCTTATTTAGACTAAAAAACACTTTTTCTTCGACTGAAACTGATTAGTGAACTTAGTGCAAAATCAACTCACTGGTGCAAAGCCATGCCGTTTTACGGTAGATGTAATAAGATGTGTAATAATGAAATTGCAAAAATTGTGGCAGTAAAAGCAATAAAAAAAAAACTAACAATCATATGTAGTTATTTGTGAATCTATTAATATGATCAATTTTTTATTAACCTAATTTATGTGAATATCATCAATCATTTTTTACGATAGTTTAAAAGAAATTGAAAAATACTATTTATCATCTCGATACTGTTTAACTTTATATTCCAGTAATATCATCTCGTAAACTATATACAATTTAGTATACAATTTAGACATAGGTAGTTATATCAAAAGGTACACCAAAAAGACTCTTTAAAAATATTATATGTTTAAATCAGTTATTGAATCAATGTTATAAAAAATTGCAATCTGAAACATAAGAAACGAAGAATTCCTACGAAAGTTCAAATAAACATAGTGTATAAATATTTTTAATGATTATCTATTCATAATCCGTAGTTAAATAAAGTTTAGTTCGAATAATAACCAATCATCTTGTGGTAAGATTAAATAATAATCTAATGATTTTGCCATTTTAAGGTTGTATTAGATTGAATAGTAACAAATTAATAGAAGATGTAGATTAAATTATTCCCAACTCTGGTCTTCAGTATCCAAATCATAATTTTTAAAACTTTAAAACCATTCTTTGCAAGTTGTATTCGATGGAGCATACTTACCGAAAATTTCAACAAGAAACGATAAGTTTCCACGGCATTAAATAATGCAGTAATACTTCCTGATAATTACTCCTTGTTGGAATAAAATAAATTAATAAAAGGATCCATGTAAATATTTTCCGTATCTTATTTGGTTTAACTTTGGTTTGTTATGTTGCATGGTAAGACAAGGAAAATCACCCAAAAAGTATTGGTGAAACCGATTGAAATCACCATAGGCTAGTTTTAACGAAGACAAATAATGCGTTTGAAGGTAACTATAGGACAAAAACGACCAGAATGAGTGAATAGACATTGAAAATCAATTTTCCATACCTCAAATATACACAAACATATTTAAATTAACAGGTCTAGGAAGAGCAAACTTCACACACCATATTTGCCAGATATCACTCCTTTCGATTACCACTCACTCCGGACCAAATTACGTTTATCTGGAATAAACCTATAAACTTTATATAAGGTGAAATCCCTATTTGTTTAAACTTTAACCATATCTCATACATAACGTTTAGTAGCAGACATATATTACTCTCACATACGAATATTGACATTTTTAAGTCCTACTAGCGAACCTTTATACAATAACCTTACGGGAAAGCAATTCACTTCTGATTAGCATAAAAATTTGGCATGATAATTGAATTGTCTCAAAATACCAGATTTACTTTGGGAAAGATGGTCGAAGATTGTAGCGGCAGATGGTGCATACTTTGAAGGAATAATTCTTATATATTTAAATGAAGCAAATGCTTAAATTTGTTAAGAAAATACTGTCACAAAAAGATAGGATTCATATTCACACAACCAACATATAAATAATTTACAAAGGTTAGTAGTATAGTCTTTAAAATTTAAGTTCATTTTTATAACAGTGATGGTTTATTTTAAACTTACTACCAAATTGTGACGGGATCAGTAAAAATATCTTGAGGAAATCGAAAAATGTCTTTCAATTAAATTTATTGCCCTCAGGGCACATCTTCAATAAGGAGTTGAAAGGCCCGATCTATTCCTGAATGTCTAAAAAAAAATATCTTTTCCTATTTCTCAGTTAGGAAAAAATAACAAGGGTCGGCCTGTGTAAGCTATAAATATTCATCTCCCCTCCCCCTCCCTTCATCCCTACTGTACCAGCTAGGGTAAGCCCTTCCATTGTCTCTCTCTAAGCTCTAAAAACAAAAGTTACATTTGAATAATAGAAACTTGGCAGAAAACCTGAAAAGTGTAAATATAGTCTGCATACTTTCTTATTTTAAAATGAATATAAACATAGTATTAAAGCAAAATAAAAAAATCAGATGACGAATAATCAATAGTTATGAAATTCCAAGAATGATTCCTACTTAATATTCTCGTCAGTCTTTTCAGATAGCATCTCCTCTTCTTTTCCCTATTCATCACCATCAGGTAAAATGCATTCACATCCGGCGGTTGTCGATAATATTTATGAATGGACAGACCATCAATTATGAATGAAGAGCCTCTTGGATCGAAAAGTGCATTAAACAATACTCTTTTCATTTTCAAGGACTCTCGTTTGAATAGACATCAAACAATTAAGAAATTGCATATGTAATATTTTATAATTTATAATTTACCATTTCTTAAATATACATAGGTGCTTATTGATTTAATAAAAAATTTAAAGTGTAAAACCATTTCATCTTTCTACTCATCCAAATCCATTGGTGCAATCCCTATCCAGTTCCACTCACCCCTATAATTCTCCTCGCAGGTTAAAAAGGCAGTGGCCTCGAGATTTATACTAAAATTTGACATAGAGTCCTAATGGCCAGCTTCTCGACTCATGCCCTGAATAACTGTACTATAGCGCTCTCGCTCAGCCTATATCGCGTTCTTACAACATTGACGCAGCTGAGAGCAGAGCTGGGATCTCTTTTGGCCTCACTTGTCCCTCTATAAGTGGGAGGGGCGGGTGTGATTCGGAGTTCCTTAGACTTATTGTTAGTGCGTATTTTGTAAAAAGAATATAATTGCATTTTTAACTTTGACTATAATCTTGTTTTTTGTTTTTACAATTACAATTGTTTTTATTTTTTAATTTAATTTTTTTTTCACTTTATATATTGTATAGTTTGAGCTTCTTATTTTTTTTTCATTCATTTCTTATTGTACAAATTGTGTGAATAGATCCATATCAGTTAGTGCTCTCTTTGAGGCAGATTGTAATACTCGAAAAACCGTTTAAAATAAACAAGAAGAAGAAGAGATACAAAAATAAACTACATTTAATTTCTAACAATTCTCACGTGGAAGAAAAAACTATAAAATTGAAATAATTTATTACTTAATATCAATGTTGCTTATCTCTGAAAAAAAACGACTATTAAAGATAAAATTGTTTCTTAACTACCTCTGATTACATCAGATCACCATAAAATAAAAGGTTGATTCATTTATTTATTTATTTTTATCAGTTATAAGAATTTATGAAATTAACTATAAGTTAAATATAATACTCTTTTTCTATATAAATATATATATATATATTCATTCATAAAGATATATTCCTAACTATAGGAGATACAGCGGAATGTCACGGTGTTAACAGGAGCTATTGAGTACTGTCACGCTATGGCAAGAAATCGCTTTGTACTGCTTGGACCACACACCCAACTCACAGTCATGAATTGATTTATATATTACATCATGTACCATATAAAAATATATTTACGATACAAACGTTCATCTACTCTAAAATGGTTAGTTAATAAGAAAAAAATAAACCTGTACCACAACTCATGGTTCTGTAGGTGACTCGGTCGAAACCATTTTATTAAGGATTGACATCGAAGTTGACTCACGGCCGATATAACAGGATTGAATTTCCTGCCTTCAGATGAACTCGAACTCGGATCCGAAAGTCTGGCAGTCGTGAGACTTACAGATAGTACCGCGGCGTCTTTTTAGTTAATAAGAAAAGTCCACTTACCTGTAAAAAAAAAGAAATAAACATTATTAATAACTATGAATTAAATTATAATGAACATTATATTTAAAGGCACAGAAGTCATCATAAATAAAACTTACGAAACAGAGAAATGGAGAGAGAGATTGATTGATTTTTATTGTCTAATCTCTATCTTACTTACAAATACGTAAATTTCTTGTCTTATATTTTTTAAAATTTAAAACATATATAACCTATGAAGAGAGGTGCTGGTGTTATGAATGTTTTGTACCTTTAAAACTGATGATGAATATCTAGCATTCGAAACTACTCTTCAAATAAATAAAATTCAATAGAACTGTCAAATAACTCATCAATCCTAATTGTGTTGATCCTTCTATACCAGCATGCGTACCTCAAGTGAACAATTTAAACATCTTAGTAGATAAAGGTATATTTTTTTAATGTTTTATAAGTTAATCTAAGAATCTTGAAACTAAAAATATTTTTAAAAAATGGTATAAAAAAAAAAACATTATATCAAGAAACCTACGAAAAAAAAAAAAAAAAAAAAAAAAGTTGAACGGGGATAGAGTAAAGGTAAGAGAGAGTGAATAGGAAAGAGAAATGTGTGTGTGAGAGAGAGGGGAGAGGGAGGGGGGGAGAGTGAGAGATAGAGAGGGAAGGAGGTGGAGGGAGGGGGAGGGGAGAGTGAGAGATAGAGAGAGAGGGAGGTGGAGGGAGGGAGAGTGAGTGAGACAGAAAGAAGGATAGTGAGAGAGAGAGAGAGAGAGAGAGAGAGAGAGAGAGAGAGAGAGAGAGAGAGAGAGAGAGAGAGAGAGAGAGCGAGTGAGAGGGGGGGGATGAATGATCTTTATAATTTAAAATCGACGTTCAAATTAATCATATTGCAGAAATTAAAATGGTGAGAGAAATTAAAAAATATTTTGAAAGGATGCTTCAGCGAGCATTTGCTAGGATTGGAGAGAAAGTGCTGAAGTAGGGGAAGCACAAAGAGATTAAAGATAAGACTTCATTGGTTTAGCACAAGCTCTTTGAGCGGTTGCGGGGGGCATCTGGATTAGAACTTTGACTCCGCTCATAATGGACAGCATTAAAGCACTTTCGCAGCAAAGGGAATATCAGTTGGACTTCTGAATTGAAGTTGTCAACTTTTGAATTAACGCCATGTCCTCCCTCATCACTTTTTACAAGTCGTGAGCCAACCTCCATTTGAATAAATCATCAAATTTTTTTTTTAAATTTATTTATTTTTTATTTTATTTATTTTTGTTTATTCGATATTGAACGTGTTCCTCAACAAGATAGGATCGATCAATTAAATTAATAATAATGCTTGATACTAAGATATACAACGGCCAAACGGTAGGGATCAATTTAAATTATCCTTTAATTTCTTTATCCCTAAGATTATCCTAAAGGGTAGGGATGGGTATCGACACTCGATATATCGAAATACCTTCTTTTTTTTACAATATCGATATATCGATACTTTGCTATATACATGGTTTTCTCCATATTATAAACATGAAAAATACAATAATACATACTTAAAAAAGAAAGTAAAAAAACGTTATAAAACTGGTTTTAAAAAAGTAAAGTTGTTAACTAATGTTACACATTCTTACAATAGGGAAGAGAACATAAGAAAATATTAAAATTAAATATACTAAATCCATCCACATACAAGACTAAAGCGACAAGAAACTGCTCGTCGTTACAGACTACTTCAACATTTACTTGACAAACGACCAAACCTCCCAGTTCATTACGAAAGACTTATTTACATGACTGTTATTTGACCTATTTGGACGTACCTAAATGCCCCTTACCTTGTTCGCAATAAGCTTATCCATAAAGACCTTAATGTTCCATATGTGCGTGTGCGTGTGCGTGTGCGTGTGCGTGTGCGTGTGCGTGTGTGTGTGTGTGTAAATATACTAAATCCTTGATATAAAACTGATGTTAACTTGTTGTAAGATTTTTCACATTGGGGAAGTGGAAATAAGAAAATAACAAACTATTGATATACTTTCTAGCATTTTTGTACTAGATAGAAGTATTTCTTTTTAATTGATATTACAATCTACCAAAATTTGAGGCAATAATTAATAAAGATGACGAAATATCCATTCAAACAATGTCTACAGTGAAAATTTCTCAAATTAGGGAAGTGGAAATGGCGGAAATGGAAGAGTAAATATTTGTAACAAACACTAAATCCTTGCAATAAGTAATGTTGACTTGTGTTACACATTCTCACACTACGAAAGAGGAAATAAGAAACTATTAATATGTAAAACATTTAATCCTTGTTTAAACTAATGTTACATTTTAAGTCTGTTACATTTTACATTTGAGAAGCCCAGTGTTTCGACGTCAACCTAATAAACTTTTTTTTTTTTATTTATCAATTTATTGAACTTTACAACTGTACAAATATACATCAAATGAATGTGTTAAAAACGTATACAATAACATGCCAAAACTTGAAAAGAACTACTCATCAGTAACACTTTAATAAAAAATCTACACAAAAAGATCTCAGAGCCATCTTCTTTTCAGACGCTTCGGAGGATTATCGGGAATGGAGTGGGAAGCAAGTTGAGAAAGTAGTGGATTTGAGCGGTTATGGAGCTTCCTATGAAATGATTAGTATCTGGTTTGGGCTTAATCAGCAACATATGGAATATTTAGATCTTTATGGATATGTTTATTGGTGACAAAGTAAGGGGCATTGAGAATTTTTCAAAGGATTTTGGATTGTAAGGGTTGGGTACGGGATGAATTTAATGGTTTAGTGGAGCCCCAAAGCTCAACTCCGTACGTCCATATAGGTCTAATCACAGTCATGTAATTAACTAATTAACTAAAATGATAAAATAACACTGGTCTAAATCAAAATTTCCTTTTACAAGAAAATGTATTATATATGTAGTATTTCATCCTCTGAGTTTGGAACTTAAAATGGATAGTTAGCTCTTATTATCTATTTATGTCAAATCTAATATAATGGCGGTATAATATAAAGATAGTTCAAAGTTTTAAGGGATTGCAAGTATAAACATTGCTGTTGCTAATTCGTTTGCTGTGCCCAAGGCAATCCGCGTTTTGTTTTCCCAGTTAAAAGTCGTGTTTCATTAGAATTCTTAACATCTTCGGAGTGTTGATACTTGGTGCTGTGAAGACGTATATTTAGTGAGCTCCTGGGGATTAAGTATCTACAACTAGCGATAAGTAGCATTTTACTTTTATTAAATATATTCAATTTGTTTTTTTTTTTTTGTTTTTTTAAGAGGCCTGCTTTTTCATTCTCTATTTTAAATACTTGTTTTTTTTGTTTTGTTTTTTGCTTACTATAAAAGTAAGTAAAAACCATGGCTGAATCCCCGCCCGCAAAGCGGAAAAAAGCAAAATTTAAAGAACCTTTCCCATTAACTAATGAAAATAATAAGCAAAATAATTACAAACGATTCTTAATTATAAAAAGAATCGGTTGTGATAATGATGGAAATCCATTCGACTTCCAAAAAGTATCGCCATTTTTAATTTATAAAAGCTTAAAAAATTTAATCGGTGATGTAAAAACCGCAAAAAAGTTAAGAGACGGTACTCTTCTAGTTGAAGTTATTTCGGAAAATCAATGGAACAAATTACTAAAATGCGAAAACCTACTCAAGAACTTTCCTGTTAAAGTAGAACCGCATGGTAAACTAAATCAAAGTAAAGGAATTATATGGTGCCCAGATCTCAATTGTTGTTCCATTAACGAAATAAAAGAAGAATTAAAATCACAAAACGTAGAAGATGTAAAAAGACTGACATATTTCAAAAATAACGAAAAACATAACAGTCATAATTACCTCATAACTTTCAATAACCCTACTGTTCCCACAGAAATAAAAATAGGCTTCTACAATATCACTGTTAAACAATTTATTTCAAACCCAACGCGTTGTTATGTATGTCTTAAGTTTGGTCACACAAAAACATTTTGTAAAAAAGAGCCACTGTGCAGATACTGTGGTAAACTTAAACATGAAGGAGTTGAATGTAACAGTGCCATAAAGTGTGTTAACTGTCAAGGCCAACACGACTCTTTTTCGAAAAATTGCCCTATTTTTTTAAAAGAAAAAGAAATTAAAAGCATCCAAGATGGTGAAAAAATTACATATTTAGCAGCAAAAAAAAAAAATATGAATTATTACACCCCATAACAATGCATGTGAGTTTTTCTAATATTGTAAAAAACATAGTATCAGTTAGTGTACAAACAGACGATTCAAGAGATAATTCTATTTTTAAAAAACAGTTAGAGCCAGTTACTAACCACAAATCTTCACCTATCGGACACTCGAATATGAATGATATCCGAGTTTCCCCCTCCACACTCCCACCTCCCACTACCCTCCCTCAACCCATCCTACACCCGTCCCCTTCCACATCCCGGGTACCCAACCCACTTCCCCCCTTAACTCCCTTTAACCCTTCCGGGCAAAATTATTCAAAAATTCCGGAAACCCCCACCGAACCGAAGGTATCACCTTCGGAAAAAGAAAAATCTAACGAAATGACCTCTCCCCCTCCCCCCAACGGTCACCAAGATGACCCACAGGGCGGGTGGACTATAGTTAGAGAAAGGAAATCAAGGAGTAAGTCTCGAACCAAACCGACGAGCCGAAATCCGAGCGTAGAAAAAATGGATAGTAATTAGTATTAAAACTAATATCTATCTATAATTTAAATTTATATTGAACTTCATGATTAATAAATTAATATAATAATTATCCTAAAACCACAATGCTATAATAATATATCCTAATATTATTAATTAATTTATTTATTAAATTATCCTTATATGACTTTTTCTTTTGCATTTTACCCTCACTTTATAACATGACATTTTCAAATACCATCCCACGAATCAGTAATAGTTTACTCAGAAAACAAAAAGGACTAAAAATAATAACTAACAAATATCAGCCAAAAGCCATATACACCCAAGATAAAAAATTACTGTCAAGTAGAGAAAATAAGAATAACGATCTGAGGAAAATAAAAATAAATGAATTAAAGAAAATAAAATTAATGATTCTAATTGAAATCATAAAATTTTCTAATTACAAATATCCTAGTACGAATAGTTCCCTTCTAACCACAAACAATAACAAGCCCGCTAGCTATCATAACGAAAATAAACAACTCACTAATTCATTGTATAACCCACTCCAACTTACTAAATACACAAAATATAAACACATATATAATAGATTCATTCACCAATGCAATAGATCTATAAATATATTACCCTATGTCATAAAAATAAATAATGATATATATACTCATATTATGTTAAGTAATTATAGTCCAAATGCATTTATTTCTCTAAAAACTCATAAAAATATCGTAATAAGAATCATTAGTATACATAGCGAATTCACAAGACGGGAAATAATAAATTTTAATATAACAGTGTTAAAACTGACAATGATATTGACATTGACATTAAAATTAAAAATACATTACTGGATAAATAAAATGAAGCAGAATAATAAATGCATAAGGATTAATGATATAATATGTTATAAAATATACAACCTATTATTTTTTATTTATTTTTTATTTTTTGTTTATTATTTATTATTTATTATTTTTATTTTATTTTCTTATTTTTTATTTATCATTGTATGCCAAGCTACGCTAAATTCCTAAAAATATATAACTACATGGGTAGTAGAAAAACAAATATAATGTACAATTATCTTCTCCAAATCTCATGAATAACTACACGAATATTATCCAATGGAACCTTAACGGCACAACCTCACAATATGAAGAATTAAAGCTACTCATAACAGAACATCAACCTGGAATAGTTTGCCTCCAAGAAACACATCTAAAACCGCATAGAAAATTTAAAATCAAGAATTTTCAAATTTTTAGAACCGATAAAATAACAGATAACCGAGCCTGTGGCGGAGTCTTAACGGCAATACACAACAACTTAGTCGCAAAGGAAATAAAAATAGATACTCCCATTCAAGCAATTACCACAACAGTTAACACGAACATAAAAATAAATATCTGCAACATCTATCTACCACCCACCGAACCTATTAATGAATATGAATTAACAAAACTCATCAATAAGCTCCCACAACCTTTTATTATCCTTGGAGATGTAAACGCATCTCACAAAAGCTGGGGAAACAAAACGAACAACTCACGAGGAAACATAATTAAACGAATCCAAGATAATTTCGACTTGTTGTTGCTTAACACAGGATCGATGACACACCTATGCCCTAAAAATGGATCACTCACAGCAATAGATATAACCCTGTGTACACCAACATTATTCGGTTTACTCGAATGGAAGGTAATAAATGACCCCCACAATTCAGACCACTTCCCAATCCTGGCGAAAATTATTGGAAGACACACCACCGGGAAAAGACATTGGCTATAGGATGTCAATAGAGCACAATGGGACCTCTTTTTCAAAACAAAATAAATCTAAACCACGTTAATGGAAATATCAATCAAATCAATAGCTATATCACTCAGGAAATAATAGAAGCAGCACAAGCCTCAATACCAATATCAAATCCATCTTCCTCTAATCCAAAGCCAGCATGGTTTGATAACGATTGCAAAGAAATCATCAAAAAAAGAAACCGTGCTTTAAATAAATTTCGAAAATCACCGTCCACAGTAAATTTCATAAACTTTAAAAAATTAAAAGCCCAGTCAAGAAACCTTATCAGAAACAAAAAAAAAAAAACAATCATGGAACAACTTTGTTACTAATATTAACACCAGCACACCAATTCGTACAGTATGGAGGAAGATCAATGCCATTAGAGGGAAATACTCAAACGAGCAACCGACCCTCGAAATAGAAGGGAATATCATATATAACCCTTCAGTATTAGCTGAAAGATTTGCCGAATACTACGCAGAAACATCATCTTCAACCCATTATAATCTGCAGTTCCGACAAAAAATCAGCGAACAACAACCAATCCATTTTGAAATTAATTCAAATAACAACAATCAAGTATATAACTTACCAATAACCGAATGGGAACTTAACACGGCGATATCTTCCCTAAGAATGTCCGCTGTTGGCCCAGACAACATCCATAATTCCATGATCAAAAATATCCCAGCAGACCAAAGAAAACACCTCCTAAAATTTTACAACAAAATATGGTTGGAAGGTGAACTCCCAGAAAAATGGCAAGAGTCCATAGTCATACCAATCCTAAAACAAGGAAAAAAACAAATTGAAAGAAGAACATTACCGCCCTGTATCTCTAACGAGTTGCTTATGCAAGTTAATAGAAAAAATCATAAATAAGCGCCTTTTATGGTATCTTGAGAAGAACAGGCTACTGACTGACTTTCAATGTGGACAAAGGAAAGGAAGATCGACTGTTGACCATCTCGTATCACTAGAAGCCGAGATACTAAACACCTTCATCAGTAAACGCGAATGCCTAGGCATTTTCTTTGACATCGAAAAAGCCTTTGATACAGTCTGGCGACCATCCATATTAAAACAACTATTTGACTGGGGGTTCAGAGGAGCCCTACCACGTTTCATCCAAAATTTTCTGAGTAAAAGATCTATACAAGTGCGAATCGCAGATTATCTTTCCAAAAAACACTTGTAGAGAATGGAATTCCTCAAGGAAGTGTCCTAAGTGGAACACTATTTCTAATTGCAATTAACTCTATACAAGATGCAATCACTCATCGATCCCTCAAACCAAGCCTTTTTGTAGATGACCTTGCCATCCTCATTCAATATACAGACACAAACAGAACAAAAGCCACCATACAGTCAATTCTGAACAAACTACAAACCTGGTCACAAAATACCGGTTTCAATTTCTCAATAGAAAAGACTAAGTGTATTCTCTTTTCCCGAAAAAAAAACAACCAAGCACTCCCCCGAAAATTACATTATACAATAGAGAGTTAAGCTTCCATGACCACTGCACCTTCTTAGGATTAATAGTTGACTCAAGACTCACATGGAAACACCACATCAGGAACCTAAAAGATAGCTGCCTACAACGTTTAAATGTTATGAAAGTGTTGGCAGGCACTAGCTGGGGAGCGGACAGATCGAGGCTACTCCAAATATACCAATGCTTAATACGATCAAAACTAGATTATGCCAGCCATATATATGCCTCAGCCAGATTCAGCCTGCTAACACAGCTTGACTCTGTGCACCATAGTGGAATAAGGATAGCAACGGGAGCCTTCAGGACGAGCCCAATTCTTAGCTTATGCGCTGAATCTAATATGCCACCACTCACCTTCCGGAGACATCAACTAGCAATGAACTACATAGCAGCCATAGCGACACAACCAACAAACCCAGCATTTAAATACATATTTAGACCGAAATATCAACAAATTTACAGCAATAACCCAACAAAACCAGCCCCTCTAACAATAAGATACAGAAGACCTATAGAAGAAATAGAACAAAAAAGTATACAAAGCCAAGATACCGTCACCCCACCATGGACATACGCAGTTCCCTGTATTAACATAGCACTAAAAAAGTACAGAAAGAAAACCACACCACCGTATGAAATAAACCATAAATTTCAAGAAATATTAAATAAAAATAAGAATGCATCATTCATCTACACAGACGGCTCCAAAATGAATGATAATATAGGGTCGGCTGTTGTCACACCTGAAGAAGCATTCAAATATAAACTACCACCTCATTGCAGTATATTCACAGCAGAACTCGCCGCCATAAAATATGCCCTCCACAATATAATGACCAAAGAGGGAGACAAGCACATAATATGCAGTGATTCACTCTCTGCACTACAAAGTCTACTAGAGTTGTACAGCGATCACCCGTTAGTAATAAAAATTCATGAATACTTAGATATGCTAAAATCATTAAAAAAAGATGTTAAATTCCTCTGGACACCATCGCATGTAGGCATCAAATACAATGAAGCAGCTGATAAACTTGCAAAGGAAGCCGCACTCAGCAATCAAGACATTGTTCCCGTTTGCATTAAAACTGATATTAAAAAATGGTTACACATGGATACCAAAGCTGCATGGCAAAGTATGTGGGACAATGTTAACAATAACAAACTACAAGAAATAAAACCAAATACAAACATCTGGAAGACCTCAGTGAGATCAACTCGAAGAGAAGAAACGGCTCTTACAAGAGTAAGGATTGGGCATTCACGGCTGACTCATATCCATCTAATTACTAAAGACCCTGAACCTATATGCAATACATGCCAAACACCCGTCACAATAAAACACATTATAGAAGAATGCCCGGATTATGATAAGCTTATGTTGAAATACAACCTCAAAAGATCTCTTAAAGAAACGCTAAATGACTGCGAAGATACAATAGGTAGACTACTCAAGTTCTTGAAGGAATCCAATCTACTGAAAACATTATAACGATATTTCTACAATTTAACTAAAGAAAATTTTGATTTCAGATCACCAAATTCGAATTTATTAGTAATAATCAATATATAACAATGTAATAATTTAAGTCTATACTTTACTTTATGAAGGTTTCTCGATGTATATATGTATAACTAATTAGTAGGAAATATTTATTTTACAGTTTAAAAAAAAAAAAAAAAATAAAAAAAAAAAAAAAAAAAATAAAAAAATAAATAAATAAATAAAAAAAAAAAAAAAAAAAAAATAAAAGGAAAAAAAAAAAAAAAAAAAAAAAAGAGAGAGAGAATTAAAAAAAAAAAAAGAAAAAAAAAGAAAAAAAAAAAAAAAAAAAAAAAAAAAAAAAAAAAAAAAAAAAAAAAAAAAAAATTGAAGATCAATTTAAGCTAAATAATTCTAATGTACGAATCGATAGATCATTGCATCCAACATACACTAATAAATAGACAAATACTGTAGGAACAAAATACAGTGAACAAAAACTATCTGAATAACAAACAATAACGAAATGGCGTAAAAAACCTTGCAGTTAAACGCCTTAACACAAACCCTAACCTAACCTCTTAACATCTTCGGGTATTTTAGGTGAAGAATCTAAAATTTTCATTCACGTAATTGTGTTAATAGTGCAGACAACTTTTGCTACCTATGTGGTAAAGTGACTCTGAGTAACCAATGAAGTCCAATAACTCAGCGTTTGGAAACTACTAGCTTCCATAATTCTGCAGAATTCCAATAAGAATTAATAACCAAGACAAATCCTATTTTTGTCCCATTTTAGTAGCAGTACTTGTACAACTAGTTTGAATTAATGGCTAAACAAAAAAACCGTTCAAAGAATTTAGTTAAGGCTCTAAACAACGATGGGCCGGCACTCAAATACCTGCAAGGTAAATTTCCTCGACCAAGCGACGCGAAAATAACAGGATTCTTTATTGGCCCCCAAATTAGGGCAGATTCAGATTTTAAAGGACGGAAACCTTGATTCGATTTTGCAGGGCTTTGAAGAGGTGTGGGAGTCCATCAGGGCAGTCGTTTATGGATAAATTGAAATTATGTTGAACTCGTGAGTGATTTCCTACTAAAGTATCAGCAGCTGGGTTGCAATATGACCCGCAAAATTCATTTTCTTAACTCACATCTAGAAATTTTCCCTATTAACTACGACGATGTAAGTGACGAACATGGAGAACGATTCCACCTAGAAATATCAACAATGGAAAATAAATACCACGACCAATCGAATGCTTCAATATTAGCGGACAACTGCTGAAAATTAGAGACACTCGTGAAACTGATTATAAAATACGAGCGAGAAAGAAGAGAAATTCTTGATAAAACCGGTTAAATAATTTAAAATTCTTAATTTCATGAAGGCTAAATATAAATTTAAATAACGTATTTTTTTTTTAAAATAAATTGTTTTCATTCTTTAACATTTTCCCTAAAGTCAAGTTTTTTTTTTTTTTTATGCTAGACATATTTTTTTTAAATAAGAGCTAACATTAAAAAAATAGTTGTATTTTCGTACTCAGTGACCCCTAAATTACTACATTAATATGGCATTTGTTTTGCCAATTTTTGTAGACCAGTGTAATCGGGAATATTATTGTGTCATGATAGAAATATTTAAAATGGTATATCATTTTAAAAAATCACAATATATCGGTTTTTTAGGTCACCGATATATCGTGTATCGACATTCAGAGCTGAAAATATCGTCGATATATCGGTATTTTCCCGTCCCTTCAAAGGGGACATTTGTTCCAGGTTAAATAAATCGATTTCCATACAAAAATAAACATTACCAGGTGCAGATTTTGTAACTAAAATTCGGTAGCGAATTGTTTGTTTTTTTTTAAGAGCACGTAAGATTATTTTTTATTACCGAGACGGTACATTCCAGTCGACTACATTAAGCCACGCTTGGAATATGAAATGAACGACTGAATAATTCTAGCAGTGAGGCCGAGCAGATGTAGAGCTGGGGTAGGCCGTAACCTGATGCTGTCACTTTAAACTTGTACGAAAGGTCCAGAACTCAGTTGCCTCGATATTAATTTTTCACTGGATTCTACTTCATCCTCTCCAGTTCTGTGTCAGGGATCAAGGGAAGGTTTCGGTCGGTCAATTTACTCAGGTGCGTACGAAGAAGCCGATCTCCAAAACACAGGAATATGATGAGAACTGAACCGCTAGAAACCATCATGTATGTCTCACAAAAATAATTTTGTTGTAAATACATATATATATAAAAAAAAAAAAAAAATTCAGCTGGATTTTATCAGAAATGTTTACCCTGAATTTCTTCTAAATATAAAGTCAATATTGTTGTTTACTCTTGCTTAGTAATTTATGCATTAATAATTACTGTAAAAATCTGGATTCACCATTTTAAAACAAAGTTCGATGATAGGTGAACCAGTAATGGTGAAAGCACATGTTAAGAGTAGTGTGGAAAGCGGTTATAGTTATTTCCTTCGTAAACCTGTACGATATTGTTAGCAACCCAAAATATTTTTTTAATTATTCAGATTTGCAATTATATTAGTCTGTATCACAATATTATTTTTTTTTTTTAAACCTTGTACCAATACAACCTATGAAAGGTCTTGGGTTTATTACTTGGTATTCCCAAGTTGGGAAGTATTGTTTCGAGACCAACGGTTATATATATGGTGATGTGGTATGCAATCGCACTCAATCAACAAGTTTTCCCCCGATTTAAATATACCTCCTTTTTTGAGACTGGGGGTTTTGATGCATGGTTGATATTACAGAAATTAAATTTTCTGTCTTCAGCCGGAATCAAACTCGGGTCCCGGTTCTAGGAGTTCAGTTCTCTACCCACTTTATAATTTCCTTTAATTTTATCTTTTCTGGCTTTTCTACGATCACTGAAGAGTGATTAGTAATCGGTTATATCTCAGAAAATAAACTGTCGTTATCATAATACGTATATTTTCAAGAAAATGGTAGGTCGAAAATTTATATAAAATTTTGCATTAGATACATATTTGATGTATTAAAGGATCATGAATCACTTTATCTGATTTATTTTTGCCATATCCATATATTCTTACATATTATGCTTGTATTCTGATGTCAGGTGAGTTTATTCATAATTCCAAAGGTAATTCATCCTTAGCATATTCTTCTTCCAGTTTTAAAAAACTAGAAAAATAAAATAAAATACATATAATACGTATTACGTAATATAGTATACATATATAATATAGTATAGTATATAGTATAGTAATATAGTATATATATAATACGTATTATAGTACGTATTATACATAATTTCGTACGCAAAGGTAGTGAAGTCTATTTCGACCTATAATTTTGCTTGTTATTTGATGTATTTGGAATGAGTTTATCAGATCAAACTACTGTCCTCACAGATATAAGATTATTTCGTAATTGGATATTCCTGATATTGAGTGATTTCCTCTGACAAGTATTAGAATGCATACCGTTCCCCACTGATCGGGAGGAGGTAGCAGAAAGGAGGCTACCCAGAACTGAATGCAGAACCTGGACAATGGGTCGGCCCAGATATTCAAAAGGCAATGGGTTTCTGAGCCGTTGGCATTCCAGTCTGTTTCATATCCAATCGGCTCACTCCACTGTCGGATTATTTCCCATTGGAGGTATTTTTAGATTTATTTTCCGAAGTAAAATAATACAGACGCGAATAAAAAGGATACGGTAAATCTTACTGGTGCCTCAACAGTTTTAAAATTTAAAGCTGATTGGTATTATATAATTAAACTATTTTAACCTGATTATTTATTAGGATTGACAATTATTTGCCACTCTGTTAAAATTGTTTGTTAACTCTTAACATTCATCATCAGTTCTAAAAACGTACTAATATTCAAAACATCAAATATTCATCACTCTTACACCTAGATTATATAAATTAAATTTTAAAAATTCAAAACTAAAAATCAAACAAGTAGATACTCGCCTGAGAACATAGAATGAAAATATCCTTCTAAAAAAATATGAGAACCTAGATCAGACTAGGTTATCATTAAGGTTTTCCCTATGTCTGGTCGGTTTTTCCTGTTTCTATTTACTGATCTTTTTTTTTTTCGGTAATAGGGAAATCAGTTTTTTTTTTTTTTTTTTTTTTTTTTTTAAATAATCTTAAACCATCAAATTACAAACAAGAGAAATCTTAAGGTTTATTGTTATCCTATATTCTATGTAGAATAACAAGTATGAAACATGCATTATCTCTTGTGTTTTTTTTCTTTTGAGATCCAACATTTTCGCAGGGGCCGTCAGATGTTTCCCCCAGAATCCTTTCTACCCCAGACTCCAGCGCTGACAGGGCGAGGCACTCCAGGGATCGGCCCATCTCCCACCCTCCCCATTCTCCTCAACCACTGACAGTCTTATAGAAGCTATATCTCTCAGAGGTCGAGCAGTTCTTTACTTCCTAGTTTTATGGGCAGCTTTGATACAAGATTATTCTTAGTTTATTGGAGCATCGGTTTTTATCAATGTTAATATCTTTGAATGCCCTATTATTTAAAGATTTCCACTGTGTAATTAAAGTATTGGAATAGATAACTGTCATTATAGAACGAACAGAGGATAAAATGGCAATTTAAGGACGAGGATCGCATAAGAAAAGATAAAGGCTCTCAGTACGCTAATCTCTTGAATATGAACTTAAAGGAAGGGATATATAATATATAATGAAATGAAGAGGATTTAAGCTATTGTTGATTGTTGATGTTTGATAAGCAATGAATTTGGAAACTTAATAAGCTAAGAAATACTTATAGGAATAGTATGACTATTTCAACTCATGTTATGGAGACGGTACAATATATTTCGATAGTGTTTTTCTAGGAATGATTCTGACTAAAATTGATTTAAAAACATTCGATAGTCAAAAAAAATTTTTTTTTTTAAATTAGAATCCGTGCTATTGTATCATTACTCACGTCCCGAGTGACTGTACTATAGCGCTTTCACTCAGCCTCCACTAGATATTAAAACCAGTGACGCAGCTGAGAGAGCAGCACTGGGATCTCTTTGAGTCAGGCTTGCCTCTTCATAAATGGGAATCATAGGTTGAATGTATATTTTGTATACCGAGTCTGATTACATTTTTAATTTTCAGTTTAATTTTACTTTTTAGCATTATTATTTGTTTTGTTTAAATTTATTAATTTGATACGATATATTGTATAGTTAGAGGTTCTTTATCTTTATTTTCTATTTATTCCTTATCTTACATATTGTATGAATTGGTTCAAACTATCCATATTACTTGTTGCACTTATTTGAAACAAATTGTACACTTGTTGAATAAAACAAAAAATAAATAAATAAATAAAAAATAAACGTTAAGAAACTTGACGACTGTATTGTTCTTTTTTAAAATTATTTTTGAGGGTCATTATATTTTTAACAGTATATTATTGTAGGACTTGGTGCTATGGAGCATTATTAAGGAATGTTATTTGATATTGATTTTAACGTAAACGTATCAGGTCAGCTTTTTGCTAATTTATAATTTATATTTATAGTAAAAGCTCCCAATTAATTACAAAAGATTCATTTACATGACTGTGATAAGACCTATGTTGACGTACAGAGTTGAGCTTTGGGGTTCTACTAAACCATCCAATTCTTCCCGTATCCAAACCTTATAATCCAAAATCCTCAATGCTCCTTACTTTGTCACAAATAAACTTATCCATAAAGATCTTAATGTTCCATATGTTGTTAATTTAGCCCAAACCAGATACCAATCCTTTCATAGTAAGCTCCATAACCACTCAAATCCCCTAGTTTCTCAACTTGCTTCCCACTCAATTCCTGATAATCCTCTGAGGCGTCTGAAAAGAAGATGGCCTAGAGATCTTCTTGTGTAGATTTTTTTTACTGAAGTGCTACTGATGAGTAGTTCTTTTCAAGTTTTGGCATGTAATTGTAAACGTTTTTTTAACACATTTACTTAATGTATACTTGTACAGTTGTAAATTTCAATAAATTGATTAAATATATATATATTTATAGGATTGACGATTAAAAACTATAAACATTTTTTGATTAAAGTCCGTTTTCTTTTTTCTGCAAATATTAGTTTTCCTGAATGACTATTACAATAATGAACTAATTATTTTCGTAATTTTTATTGAGACTTTTTTGAACAATTGAACAGTATTTGGTTGTTGAGAACTGATAAAATAAATAAATAAAATATTATTCAATGAATTTTTTAGAGTTAAGGGAGAACTGATTTTTACAAACTGCGAAGAACTAAATTATATTAATTAGATTAATATAAAATTAAATTAAATAAATACCCTCTTATAGAGGTTAGGTGTGTCCAAGGAAGGTCTCCTTGTTGCACTTGTAACCACAGCTAATGCGTCAAAATCAATTTTCTGTCAACAGCCAGGCCTGAACTTGAGAATAATGAGCCTTCCTCACCGAGCTAAAATGCTTTTTTATGCAACTTATGAATCGTGCATAAATTATTTTTTTAAATTTAAGTTCGTATTCCTTTTTATCTTAGGATGAATGCGAACTCTTAAAGACTTAAAGTGACACCGAGCCGCACTATCTGGGAGATAACTTCCGAGTCATTAGCCAGGGCTCATTATCTCTAGCCTTCCTCTCTCTGATGTCCATTTTTTATTATATATTTTCTGATGACCCTTAACTACTATAATATTTCTCTCAGTTTATGTTAAGAAAAAAATAGTCGACACCGTCCAAACAAAGTACAAGAAACAGGTTTACCTTAAAATCAATCTTAAAACACCATTTTTTTTTTCAAAATGCCAAGCCTTACAAGTATATAATACTTTAAAAAAATACAATCTCTATTTAAATACAATATGTCAAGATTTTCTATCACTGTTTTCTAGATAAATTCTAAGTTTTTTTTTTTTTTTAGTTTTTTTTTATTTATTTTTTTTTTTTTTTTTTTTTTTTTTTTTTTTTTTTTTTTTTTTAGCAGTATGTCAATTGAAATTTGCTATCTATTCCTTATCTATTTAATATTTATCAAAGTTGGACGGTTTATATTTGTACTTAAATTATTTATATTAAGGCTAGTAGTTAAAAGGAAACTATTATTTGGCAAGATCTAGCTCAGTTAGTGCTGCTCAGATCAAAAGTTTCACGACATTCTGCTACTCAGAAATTTAATGGAAAATATTTTTTGTTATATAACATTCGTCACTAAGACCTACCGTTCAGGAGCTGTATTGGTTTGAATGAAAAAAGTCACGTTTGAAATCTTAAGTTTAGTCGCATCTATCTCTATTGTTGTTGCTCGGAACAAAAATTAACTGAAAGTTGACTTATCAGAGATTAAATCGTACTTCACAGCTTTAAAAAAGATATGCTTCCCCCTCGGTCATTCCCAGAGTGCCACGCAGCTGTTCTTATTTTTCTTTTAATATAGTAAAGTTCATTTTATTTGTAGCGTATAAATTTTTTGTACGTGATAAATTTTTTTTATAAATTGTGAGCAAATACGGTAACATTTTTCCTCGTTTGCAAGCGCCGGTTAAGAGAACCTCGGATAAGAGAGTATACTGTACAGTTGAAACGAAACAAGTAGACACCCAGAAGGTAGGTCAAGATATGGTAGGAGGTGGTAATGAATTAATTCCTCAGAATTAATTCTATCCCACTTCGGATTTGAACTCGAGAACTTCAGTTGGTCTAGTTGTAACATATTGTACCGCATTTTTTGCCTTGTACAATGCCATTAGGCTAGGTCCCAGTACTATAGCGCCCAACTGCATATGCAAGATTAATGTCTAGATTGGTTGTATTAATTAATTATCATTTGTAAATTAATATCTAAATCTTGATATGTATGTCGGTTTATTTTTTGTCTTTAGATGGCTTTGTCTTGTTCAATTACATTGTTTGTGTTTAATCGAAAAGTTATTGGGTTTGTATAGCTTATTTTAATGTTTTCAAAAATACCCTAAGTAGGTATATCGTGGTATGAGAAATCTTGGCATGAAAGACCTAGGCAAATCTTGATGTTTTCTAAATTTTTATTTAAAAAAATCAATTTAATCTGTTTATTATGAATATAACGTAATAAAATTAGATAAGTTGTACTAAATTAGTATTGAAAACAATTCAATTTTGATTTTTATTCCGCATTGCTATGCGATTATTTAATAAGGTCGAACATTAAAAAATTTAAGCATTTGCTTTACTAAGGTGCATAATTGTTTAAAAAATAGAAAATGGCATTGAAACCATCCTAAATAATCTTTGTAAGTTTCAGCGCTGGTAATGTTTTTTGAATAAAATAAAACATTTGATAATAATTAAATAGCATTCTTCCTATCACTTTAAGATCTTTATATTTTTACAAAATGTATTTATTACTCTTGCATCAAACTGCATCTAAAATATTCCATTTTGTTGGACTCCTGGATGACTTGTGGGCCCTAACAGGATGAGGGGCTCTCCTTTCTGAATATTAAAGTGTACAGTCTGCTGTAATTCACTAGTCTATAAAAAGAGTTGAAAAGAATTTTTATCCAGATTTTTCCTCGGAGCCTCCTCACATTTTTATAATTCAAGATCTTGGTTCACAAGGCGATACGGTTTTTTTTTTTTTTTTTTTTTTTCCTTGGCTCTTAAATTTCCTTTTCCTCCGCATTTTAATTTCCTCTGTGTTTAGATCGTAACCGAAAGGCAAATAATGAAGGTGCCTGCTCTTTTATTTATTTCATTTTGCCTTCGTTGTCGAGATAAGTCGCCGACGATAACAAGAAATTATTTAGAGAAGATCGGGTTAAAAAATAAATAATTTAAAATTAGTTGCATAATATTCTACAGCATCGAGGTGTGAAAAATAAAAATATATTAATAATAATTCCCATTTTTTACTAGTGTTTCGTTGTGTGCCTTCAATAAGAGTTCCAGAGGAACCAAAATCTTTTTGTCAAACTTATTTAGATTTCTTTCTTTACATGTGTTGTGTTGATATTTTGTTTTATTTTATTGTTCTAAATCCTATAATAGAAAATAAAGCTGTCTAAGGTCGTCTTTATTAAATTCGATTTGAGACTGCAGAATTTTTTCTTGTATCTCGTGAATGAAATGAATTCAATTTTGTCTTCAATCTTTTAAAGTTTAAATAATATCGCTAACAAATAAAATTAAAGGAGAATCGTTAAACAAATAAAAGTAACAAAAATTTATTTTATAACAGATCTCGGGGCCTAGTACGTTTAAGCCGACGTTAAGTGTATGATGCCTGGTAGTTAAAGAGAAGAAATTCTCTGTACAAGTGGATTGGAAAATCTACAGAATAGTGAATGTTATTTTATTTTATGTTTTTATAATGTTGTATCAATATTTTTATAATTGTTGTGTAAAGGGAAACGTTCCATGGTGCGGTAGGATCAAAAAACATAAATGTTCTCCCATTGCTTATTACCTTCTCCTCTCCAGTCTGGAGTGACTGTGGGCCGGCGCGCCGCGGCGCTCCCTCTCAGCCTCCACTGGATTTTGATGCTAATGACGCGGAACAAGCTTGGTCGGGGTTTCCCCGTTTTTCTGGGTGTGATTGTGCTTTTTTATTTATTTATTTATTTTTAATGCTTTGGTTTTCCCTTTATATACTTTTATTTTCTGATTTATTTTATATTAATATTTACTATATTTTGAATCTTGAATAATTAGATTATTTTTTAATTTAATTTAATTGCAAATATTGTATGAATGGATTCTTTGTCATCCATATTATTTATTGCTCTTAAAAGAGGCAGTTTGTAATATTTATTCAATAAAACAATAAAAATAAATAAAGAATGTGCACGACCAATTAGTTTTAGTATTAATTTTAAATTTGTTTTCAGTTTAGTGATAATTTTCAAATAGATGTACCAGTGGAAATGTGGGTTTGTTGAAGTTCTTGTCTTCTAATCATATAAGCACGCGTTCTAAATATGGTCCTAGATATTTTACAAAAATCTTTGTCTTTTTGCATAGTAGAACTGTTGAAACAAACTTATTTTTATTCTTCCTTACGTTGTTATTTTCCACCTTTTAAACTTAAAAAAGCGGAAACAGGTTTATAATTGAAACCGTTTATCTAAGATATGTAGTCATTGGTAAAAGTATATATGGTGATTTGTTTTGTTCGTTTTGGTTTATTGGATTACAACTATTTTGGGCATTAATACTTATTATATAAAATAATCGATATTTTTTTTTTTTTTTTTTTTTTTTTGTGTATTCAATTATTATTTGTTTTATTTTAACATTTAAGTTTCGAAATACATACACACATTAATTTATACACACAATATACATTTCATTAATTTATTCAATTTATATGTTTTATTTGAATATTTGTTCTAGTACCTGCCAATATTTTATTTGATATATCTATTTACGAATTATTTGATTTCATAGCTTTTGATTTTGATTCTATATTTTATCTCCGAGGGTTACTGAAAGTTCAAGAGTCACCTCAAAGTTCACCTCTGACAACTATTTGCTGGACCCATTTTTCCATTTTTTTTATTTTTCCCATTTGAAGTAGGTATCTCAGCACTGTTGCTTGTAAAATATTTAACCACTTACTTATTGCCGCCCATGTTTGGCGTGGATCTGAATCAATTAATTTTTGAATTTCCTTCGTTAGCTAATTGAGGATAAAGAGAGATTTTATCCTTTAAAATCTCTCTTTTATTTTATCACCATCTTCAAGCGTTTTATACATATATACATCGACTTGACGAAATTTATAAAATCAAAATTGAGCTATACGCTCAGAGAGTACCTTCCCACCAAACACGGAGCATATTCTACCAAGCCAACTTTAAATTCATATAATAAACCCGACCGAATTCGAATTTCATAACTCACCAAGAAATTTTAATTTTAATAAAAATTTTAAGGATTAAAAGGTAATCTCTATTTCAAAGACAGAAAACAATATTGTTTACTTTGGAAAAAGTCAAATTGAAATTAGAATTATAACAAATACGATACGGAACAAAAAAATCGTATTAATGAAAAAACGACAGGACTTTTGAAACAGCCTGGTATATGATGTATACAAATAATCTATATAATGATTTTTTAACAATTATTTTTATTATTGAATAATAATTTAAAAAAATCTGTCTCGAAGTTCCCATTGCAATATTGTATTGCAGCGCTTAAAAACCAGCCAGACTTCCTCGATACACAACTGTGCCGCATACAGAAACCAATTTAAATTTAATTAAAATTCCGGGCAGGTATGGCCTGTCATTTAGTTATAACTGCTCAGTTCAGGTTTCGGCTCAACAACAGATTCCTTCTATAACTTTACACCAACAGCTAAATAATAGTTAATCATACAAATAAATTGTATCAGATTCAGAATATGAGAAAGCAAAAACACTCATAAATAACAACAATAAAACTGACTACATTGTCAGATTCTAGAATACAGCCACCATAGTAAAATTATAAAGTAAAACCAAAGATACAGATAAATTGGAGTTACAATCTAATATAATTTATAAAACATCGTGCGAAGATGATTGTGACGTCTTATTTCGGTACATCGGAACAATACCTCAAACGAGGTAAGTACTTATCAACATAAATACAGTTGCACGTCTATAACTAAAAACCCGTATAAACCAGACCAAAATAGCTCTAACGCATTACATGCAAACAAACCATTCTTTCAAATTTGATACTCAAAAAATAATTAACCACGAACAAAATGTTTACCGAAAAAATACAGAAATGATAACATACAAAAATTTTAAAATCGCGCAATAAACAAAAAAATCAAACGTCCTAAACCTCAACATATGTTATTCTAATTTAAAACATAAGATTAATAATAATGAACAGACAGATGGCGAGCTCCAATCTATATAAGATGTTAGAAAGGTACTTATTTCTTATAGTACTTATTACAAATTTACTTATGTTCATAGGAAATATAACATGCAATACATGCAAAGCAATTATAACACATATTTAAAAAGGTTTAAATATGTGGAGCGACATGTGGAACCCAGTAAAGTTTAAAAATATGTGGTTAACACCATTCCGCCATAAGGTTTATAATGGTAAAACCACATTTTCATAGTTCTAGGAAGGTACAGCAACAATAATAAAAATTTAAATGAAGGATATATCATAATAATTAAAATAAACATCATCATATAAAAATAAACAAATTATGTATATTTTCTACTTATAAAATAATAACAATCCAGGCGATGTTTGCCAATTATTGGTGATTTCTTGTTATAAATTAAAAAAATAAAAAATAAAAATAGTTCCTCATATAATTGGAGTTAGTTTAAAAACACTTTCGTACTTATTTCCACTTAAATTCTTATTTGAAGATTTTTAACGATTTTTTAAATATATAGACAGCAATAATAGAACTGTATTTAAAATTTCCTTAGGAAAATGAAACAGCTTTTAATAAATTTTGAAAAGGCAACGGCCTCCTTTACATAATACTCTTTAATCTTCGCCTTTACATGGCACGAACTGCCATTACAGGCTAGGAATGGACAATTAAGGGAAATTTCAGAGCCATAGAAATAATTCACTCTTCCTCCATCTGTTAAGGGACGGCGAGGAGCTGAATATGTGAAGAAAGGTCTAGAATTTCTCGAAATTGGAATGTTTAACAAATCTATCATCTTGTGCTTTTGTTCATTACATTAAGTTTTTTTTTTTTTGTTTTTTTTTATTATTCTTTTATTAATAGAAATTTACAACTGTATTTAAAAAAACACATCAAGTAAATATGCGGTATATATGAGACATAATGACATGAATTAAACTTGTAGAGGAACTACCCATTGGTAGTACTCTAATGAATATTTACAAAAGAAGATCACGGGGCCATCTTCTTTTCAGACGCCTCGGAGGATTGCCAGGAATGGAATGGGAAGCAAGTTGTGCAACAAGTGGATTTGGATGAGCAGTGAGTTTATTATGAAAGGAAAGGTATCTGGTTCGTGACAATTCAGCAACATATGGGATATTAAGGTCGTTGTGGATCAATTCATTTGTGACAAAGTAAGGAGCATCTAGGATTTTTCGAAGGATTTTGGATTGGAGTGATTGGATGCGGGAAGAATTCGATGGTTTGGTGGATCACCATAACTCTATACCGTAAGTCCAAATAGGTCTGATAATCGTCATATAGATGAGTTTTTTGTAGTGTATCGGGATATTTGAACGTTTGTCAAGTAGGTGTTGTAGTAGTCGAAATCGACGTGCAGCTTCTTGTCTTTTCAATCTTGTATGAGGGTTCCAGGTAAGTCTCTTGACCAGATAAAATCTTATCTGTTCTACGTTATTTAATGGTACTCCATAAAAGGATACAGGAGGACAGGATGAGGTAGGTTTTCGACGTAGGGTAAAGGTTATTTGCTGGGATTTATCTTAACTCTCCAGTTATGACACCATTCTTCAAGGGAAGTAATATGTGACTGGAGTGTCTGGGATGCAGCAAATGGATCATCATTGACTGATAACAAGCTTGTGTCATCAGCATAGGTTGTGAGAATAGTATCAGGATAGGTTGGGATTTCAGCTGTATACACTGTATAAAGGATGGGACCCAGGATACTACCTTGAGGAATACCAGCGGTCTGGGGAAAGGTGGTTGAGTATGTAGAATTGTGGTTAATTTTAAATACTCTATCAGAAAGATAGGATCGGAGGATGAGGAAATATGTAGAAGGAAGGAATTGGCGAAGTTTATAAAGCAGACCTGGGTGCCATACTCGGTCAAAAGCCTGTTCAACGTCAAGAAAGACACCCGTGCAGTACATCTTGCGCTCCAGTGCAGATTAGATAACGTCCACCACACGATGGCATTGTTGGATAGTGGAATGAGACTGGCGAAATCCAAACTGGTGATCAGGAATAATGTGATTGGAATCAAGGATGGGATAAAGGCGTTTCAAAAGGAGCTTTTCAAGGATTTTGCCCATGATAGGTAGGAGAGAAATAGGTCGGTACGAGGAAGGATTTTCGGGCGGTTTTTTAGGTTTTGGGATCATTTTTATTATTGATGATTTCCAGGAATCGGGAAAATATGTTGTACGGAGGACAGCATTATAAATGTAAGTTAGGAATAATACTGCTTTCCTTGGAAGGTATTTGAGGATACTTCTTCAAGTGATCAATTCTTGAAGTGATAAGGTCGTGTCCAGGAGCTTTGTTGGAGGGTAATTTACGAATGATGGCTATTATTTCTGAAGGGTGGAAGGCTTTAGGAGGAATGGTCATTTAGAGAGGAATGGCCAGTTCTGCTTCAATAAATTCTACATGGTTAGGATTTAGGATATCTGGATGAGGTTTAAAAATATTGTGTAAGTTTTCACCAAATACCTGCGATTTCTCTAAATCAGATTTGGTCCAGGTTTGAGCTGGAGTAAGGAGAAGATGATTGAAGGTTTTGAATTTTAACAGTCTTTTGGTAGTGTTCCATAATGATTTATCGGAAACAGTTAGTTGTTCAGTTTGTTTTTGTGAATTTTCATATTTTAGTTTTTTAAGTTCTGATTTAAGTCTGTTAGTCAATTTATTATAATATGTTTTGTTAGTTGGATATCGAGTTTTATGCCATTTGGCCCTAGCGCGACGTTTCTCTACTAATAAAATGCGAATATTCTGTGGTAAGGTACTTTTTGAAGTTTTAAATCTATTTTGTGTAGTGTTTTCTGTTATGCAGGTTTGTATTGAATTTGTAAGATGTTCTATTGCATTATCTATTTGTTTACATGTTTTTAGTGGAGTTTTTAAGTCAATTTGGTTTTCTAAAGCCGAACGAAATTTGTCCCAGTCTACTCGTCCAGTTATTAAGGATGGAGGAGAAGGTTTGATAATAGGAGTAGAATGCAATGTAAGCAAAACTGGGCTATGATCTGAGGAAAGGTCATCTAAGGAATCTATTGTAGTTTGGGAAGTAGGAATTTGAGAGGTGACAAATATGTCGAGAATATCTGGGCGTTTTCTTAGGGATGTAGGCCAGTAGGTAGGACTGTTAGGTGAAAGGATGGGGTAATTGTTTAAGGATGATACACGGGAAAGTATACTACCTCGGGAATTGGATGTTCTACAGCCCCATCGCTGGTGTTTAGCGTTGTAATCCCCACCTGCAATGAAGCGCCGCCCAAAGGATTGGAATAAGGATTGCAGAATATTTTGGGAAAGGCTATTTCCTGGAGGACAATATACAGCTGAAATAGTAAGGTTAAATGGAAGGGTGGATAGGATTAGTGAAGTAGACTGAATGGTGTCAGTTGGAGAGGAAGGAATCAAGGTGTGGGTTAGTGATCTATGGATAAGAATGCAACTACCACCGTGGGCTGATTTGTCGGGGTGGTCAGTTCTGTAAGTGATAAAGTCTTTGATGTGGGAATAAGAGGTAGGCGTCAGGTGGGTCTCGGTAATTAGGGCAATGTGAATGTTATTGTCGTGTAAGAATACGTCTAGTTCATTTCTGTGATTGAGCAAATCATTTGCGTTCCATAAAAGAACTGCCAAGGAGTTTTGGATCATCGAGGAACAATGGACGTGATTTCTGACAGGGCTCTTGTGAGAAGGGTAACTAAGGGTCTGATAGTTTCTTGGAGTTCACGGAGGAAGGATGAAAGAATCGATGAGATATCACCAAGACTTTGAGAGGAAGTAGGATAGGGTTCTGATATTTGAAACGGATGATTACACTGTCTTGAAGACGGTGCATGGAATGGGATTTGGCTTGGATATTGTTAAGGAGATATGGTTTGCCCATGTGTTTGTAGTGGATGTTTGATCTGTTGGTTCACTTGTTGTGGTGTCTGTTGACTAGTTGATGAGGAAGGATTGACTATTTTGGGAAGTCGGGATGGAAAGGATGTTTGAGGCGCCTGATTTTGTGACCGTCGATTTCTTCGTTGGACCGTCGTGAATTCATTAGTTGGTAGAGTCTGAGATGACCCTGCTGCTGAGGTTGATGGCTGAGGTTCTGCGAGTTGAACGGCTGAATGGCTGGATTGTTGATATTGAGGCTGTTGTGCTTTGGATGTTGAAGGAAGTGAAGGGAAGTCTTTGTGAGAGCTATTGATGACTGGGATGCTTTGATTCTGGGAGGATGATCCTACAGTTACGGATGTATGAGGAACTGAATTTTTATTTGTTGCTGAGTTGGTGCTTCTTTGCTTTTGCCTAAGTTTGTATACCTGGCAACCTTTATAATTAGCGGGATGGCTCTCACCACAGAGGACACACAAGGCTGGTGTTTCGCGTGCTTTTAAGCATGATTCAGTTAAATGTGGTCCTGCACATTTAACACACCTTGGTTGCCGATTACAATAGGTCTTTGTGTGGCCCAGGTTTTGGCATCTGGTACACTGAACAATTTCTTTTTTGAGTCGAGGAACTTCAAATTTGACGACGGAATACACCAATCTTTTGATATTATAATCTCAGTATTGTTCTCTGCCGGCTCCAGATCCACGAAGAACAATGGGAGTTTGTGCTTGTCAATACGGTGGAGAACATTGGCGACGTGCCTGACAGAATGACCTAACTCCTCTAGGTCTCTTTTGATGGCGTTGGGAGGAACAGATTGATGAAGTCCACGCAGTACTACTCTGTAGGCCTTCTCTTCTTTTAACTGATAACAATGAAATTCTATATTATTATTTTTCAGATGCGCTATCAGTGATTTGTAAGTTTCTTTTGTTTCTGTATTTATTTTGATGTCTTCATATCTGGAGAAGCATTGGAAATTGGTTTTACCGATTAACTCAGATATATTTTGACAAAATTGTAAGTAATTTTCTACGCCGGTGACGTAGATTGGAGGTGGTTTGAAATCCATGGGAGGTTTTAGTTGTTGAGGTGCTGAGCTGTCAGTTGGCATAATTGTTAGTGGTTGGAATCTATTGTTTGTTTCTATGGGTGTGACTGCAGAGACTATAGTCTTACTGCGGGTTTGTGGTGGTGTGGTGGATACATTCGGCTTCTTATCTTTTTGTTTTTTTTTTTTTTCTTTTTTTTGTCGGGGGAGTTCCCAGTAGGCTCAAGAGCAGTATTTCTTTGTCTTTTAGACAAAGTTCTAGCCTTGAGAAACTTGGAGTCCGATTCACTGAAGTCAGAACATGGCATTTCCTCATCAGAATCAAAACACGATTTTTCAAATTCCATGATGAAATTAATTTTTTTAATTAATTTTAACAATTATAGGAAATAAAATAGAGAAATATTTATATATACGCAAAATAAATTTAAAAAAAAAAAAAATTGACCCACTTACATGAGCTACGAACTGGGCTTCGTAAGAATAGCGGTCAGGCGCCTAGCTTACTACGCCACCAGTGATTATGAAACAGGTAGGCCAATGTAAGTAATAGCCTAGCTTCAGACGTGAGCAGGTCGAGACTGCCTCGCCACGCTGCGCCCACCTATCTAGTCTAACACTAACAGACCACCTTCATATATTAGTTTCTGGGAACTCACCTAGCCGGAAAACTTCACAAAGTGTTATAGTTTGTAGATACACAATATACACAAAGTCTCGAGCTGTTACGTAAGCTAATACCACAAGAATCAAGAGAGTAAACACGGAGCTGTTTTAGCTGGCTGCATAGCTGTAGCGGCCATGTTCCTCACTTTTTACATTAAGTTTTTTTTTTTATTATTTTTTTATTATGTATTTATTGAAATTTACAACTGTATACAATATAAAATATGATACATCTAGTAAATGTGATGACAATGATAAAAATGACAAGTCTTGTTTTTAAAGCACCTACCCATTGGTAGCACTTATAAAGGTTCTTTATTATGAAGTTTTATATTAGAAGGTCCCGAGGCCATCTTCTTTTCAGGCGCCTCGGAGGATTATCTGGAATGGAATGAGAAGCAAGTTGTGATACTAATGGATTTGAATGGTTGTGGAGTTTGCTATGAAAGGATTGATATCTGGTTTGAGCTAAGTCAGAAACGTAAGGTATATTAAGGTCTTTGTGGATAAGTTTGTTTGTGACGAAGTAAGGAGCATTTACGATTTTTCTAAGGATTTTGGATTGTAAGGATTGGATACGGGATGAATTGGATGGTTTAGTGGAGCCCCAAAGCTCAACTCCGTATGTCCAAATTGGTCTAATTATTGTTATGTAAATGAGTCTTTTGTAATTAATTGAAAGGTTGGAACGTTTGTCAAGTAAATGTTGAAGTAGTCGAAAACGACGGGCAGTTTCTTGTCGTTTTAGTCTTGTATGTGGATTCCAAGTAAGACGTTTGTCCAGATGGAGTCCTAAGTAGCGGATCTGTTCAACGGGGATCAGTGGAACATCGTTAAAGGATATTGTAGGACAGGAGGTCGTGGGTTTACGACGGAGGGTGAAGGTTATTTGATGGGATTTATTTGGATTTATCTTGATTCTCCATTTTTCACACCATTCTTGAAGTTTTATGATATGGGATTGGAGTGTCTGGGAGGCAATAAAGGGATCATTGTTTACTGATAACACACACGTGTCATCAGCATACGTGGTGAGGATGGTGCTAGGATGCGTCGGGATGTCAGCTGTATACACCGTGTAGAGGATTGGACCAAGGATACATCCTTGAGGAACACCTGCAGATTGGGTAAAGAGAGAGGAGTAGGAAAAGTTATGATTAACTTTGAAGGTTCTATCGCTAAGATATGAACGGATGATAAGGAAGTATGTAGGAGGTAGGAATTTACGGAGTTTGTAAAGCAGTCCCGGGTGCCAGACTCGGTCAAAAGCTTGTTCTACATCGAGAAAGGCTCCCGTGCAGTACATTCCTCGCTCCAATGCGGAGGAGACAACGTCCACCACACGGTGACATTGCTGGATTGTGGAATGTGATGTTCGGAATCCAAACTGGTGGTCTGGGATTATGTGATTGGAATCTAGGATCGGATACAATCGTTTTAAGATGAGTTTTTCAAGGATTTTGCCCATAATTGGCAATAGGGAAATAGGACGATACGAGGAAGGGTGTTCCAGTGGCTTTTTGGGCTTGGGTATCATTTTGACTATGGATAATTTCCAAGGATCAGGAAAATATGTTGTTCGGAGTACAGCGTTATATATGAATGTTAGGAATAGGATGGCTTTCCGAGGAAGGAGTTTTAGGATATAGGATGTAATAAACATTAAGTTAAATTCGATTTCTGTTGTGTCAGGACTATAAATAAATTCCCGTAGAGATAGAGTTGTTAGCCTGCAAAGATATAGCAATGAAAGCATTTACTATATAATAGTTAACGTATGTTTTTATAAATAATATTAGTATGAAATATGACACAAAAGAATAAATCAAACAAATGTTTTTTTATATTGACAATTCGTAGAAAAAAACTTATCCCTACAAGGCCCCCAGTACCACATGCGGAACAACCATTTCTATCGTCCCTACAGCTATAAAAATATTAACATCTCTCGATAAAAACGTGAAATAAATAATAACGTGAAATAAATATTCGTTTAGTGTGAAATATGAATGGAAGTGTTACATGTTAGATTTAAAAATCTAAAAAAAATTAAAACTGAATAGTAATGAATGGGAAAATAAAAATACAGTAAGCCGTAACGAGGCGTATTTTTTCAGAGGTTAAGTTACTGTTTGTATTGCTAATGTAAACGTACTAGCAATAATGACTGAAGTAAATGACAGAAAAACTGAAATTAAAAAAAAAAATATCATGTGAAAATTGGATTTTAATTTTTTTTTTAATCATTTTTTATCTAACAACTAATCACTAACTGCATCATATATATTTTTTACAACAAAAAAAAATTGAGCCTTCTAGGATTAACAAACAGCATTTTTTGCAATAATTATTTTTTATTTATTGATCCTTATAATTGTATAGATTATAAACAATAAATAAAGGAGTGGGAAAATAATTACAATACACTAGTAACCTTTAAAGAAACTACCCATAATTAGCACTTCGATAAATCTTCTAAATTAAATGATCTCTAAGTTATCTTCTTTTCAGAGAACTCGGATGTTTATGCGGAATTAAATAGAAAGAAAGTAGGGTAAGTGGATTTAAGTTGGTATAGAGATCATCATGGAATGTATATGGTTTTCAGCAACTTGAACAACATTGGATCAGTATAGATAAGATTATTTGTCGTATAAGAAAGAAGCATTGAGAATTTTACGAAAGGATTTTTTATCGTAAGAGTTGGATTTGAAGATTTAGAGTAGCCCTAAAGATCAACTCCGTATTACTAGATTTGTCTAATTACTGTCATGTAAATGAGTCTTTTGTAATTAATATGAAGCATAAAAATTTTGTCTAGTAAATGTTAAAGCAGTGTATAACAGCGAGCAGTTTCTTGTTAAAGTCTTAAAAGTGAATTTCAAGTTAAACGTCCAGATGACGACCTGTTCAACAGGGATCAGCAAAATATTTTATAATATTCAAGGTTGAAAAACTAAAATGTTATTTTGAATTAGTAAAGTTTTGATTATAAAAATGTCTATAACGGAGTTGTGATTGAATCTTAGAAAAGGTTTGAGGAAAATTCCAATCTGAACTGTCAAACACAAGCCGGCTTTTAACGAGGAAAAAAAATCTTGAAAAACCAATCAACTCTGTAACTAGAATAATGATGCTATTTCCTATAAATAATAAAAATGATTTTCCTTATTATGTTATGTATGAAAACGAATTGTTGGCTAACAAGAAAAAAAATTATTTAGTATCTTAATAATTGACGAAACATCAAAATCTTTCTCATTTTAGAGCAATAAGCAACAGAGATAATCGATAATTAGTTTATATATTTACTTATAACGATCTTCAAAAAATAGTTTCGTAAACTACGGAATCACGGAATAATGAAATTTGGAGAAAATTTACTTTTTCTTTTTCCACAGTTTCCTCTGACGGCACCGCTGTTATCTCTGATGAATAGATCCTATTCCTTAGACTAATAAGGATTCTTGAGACGGTCATCAACCGCATTTCATGTCTACTTGCTTTAATAGTGTACTGGATAAAAGTTCTGAACTTTTAGTTTAATATCAAAAAGCTTGCCTATATTACATTAATCAGATCTATCAGAAATGCGGAAACTAATCTTGTGGACTCCACTAAACCATCGAATTTCTTCCGTATTCTCAATCATAAACAAAATTATCCATAAAGACTCAAAGCCACTAAATTGCAGATTTGCCCGATATGGATACATCAATTACTATTACTATCACCGTACATAGACGAATTCGAATTGTCTTAATAATGGCCATACCTTATAGAAGTATCATTGGATTAATTCACACTAAATCTATTACTTCCATTTTTAATTACAAACATACTTTCAAAACGTGAAAATATTATGTTCTTTAACATATATTGACCAATACTTTACTATATATTTTAAATTGTCTGTTGATAACTGATCTGTTGTTCAAATCTTCCAATTTCGTACATAATTTTATTATTATATTACCTGAAGGATGATATATGTTAGTGCAGCGAACATCAATGACAGGAACGTGGATAGTAAATAACAATGTGAGGACGTTTTCAAATATAAAAACAAAGAAAATTAACAATTTTTACAATTTCTATTGGCGAAATTTTACAACCCGCCTAAGGGCAATAGAAATTTAGATAATGATAAATCTATTTCTACTATGTTTATAAAAACAATAAAAAAAACTAAATGAACATTTTCGTGAAGGAAAAAAATAAAAACAATAAGAATGAATAATAATAATGAGAATCAACATTTTATATATAAGAACCCGACAACATAAATTATTACTTTCTCTGTTATCTTTAGAAAATGTTTCAGAACACGGTTTATTGAACATTCATTCATACAAACTTAAGAGCTATAAATACATCGGCCCAATGACCCTGGATCCAACGGTGGCACTTTTAACTGAATTGTATTGGTAAACGAGCTCACTTACCAGGGCACATATAAATTACAAAAACTATAACTAAAAATTATTTTATAAATAATCTTAATACCATGAAATTTGTTAATGTCAGGCTTGACATAAATCTTTTCAGAGATCTTGAAAACAATATGTGTTGTGGAAAACAATATGGCCAAAAGAATTTGTTTCGGTTGGTAAAATTGATGTCGATCTAAAATGTAATCTATACTTTAATAAAAAAATACAACCCATTTTTGTTTGTGATTACTAACCGCAAAAACTACTGAACCAATCTCTACCAAACTTTAACTACATCGCCTTCACATTAAGGAAGGTTTAGCAATAATACAATTTACCAATTATCAACTAAACTTTTATTAAATTTACATAAATAAATAATATATATATATATATATATATATATATATATATATATATATATATATATATATATATAAAATCGACCGATACGTGCCGAGAGCCATTTAGCAAGAGAGGTTACAATGGTACGGAGTTATCTATGGTAGAGCAGAAATTACTGATAAAATTTACTTATTTTCAATAGAATTGCTATTAAAAACAGATAAATATGTGGTGCGAAATGTGGAATATATATAGCCAATATATATATAGCTAATATATATATATATATATATATATATATATATATATATATATATATATATTTCTCCCAGGGTGAAGAATATGTAGGGCTTATTAGGACCGGAAATCCTAATATTCAAATAATTCCATAACATCGGGAGACAAAACTCGAAATGTAGTTTTTTCAGATCTCAATTGATAGATAAAACTTTAATTATAGTTAGAATCATCTGTGGTTTTTACAAGAGCGAGCGAAGCCGCGACAGGGAATGCTCATTGTATATACATGTATAATCGCTAAGGAAAAGTGTTTTTAAAGTCACGTAAAATACCAATGCCAGCACACAAAACCTTGTACTGTTGTGAAAACCAAGTTTTTGGCACATTTTTCGTTATTACCCAAAACTATTCTTCCGATTCAAAATTTATTTTTCTCAACTGATAGCTGACTATATTTTCAATCAGACCCATATATTAAATTGATATAAAGTCACGTAAAATACCAATTCCAGCACACTAAAAACCTCGTAATGTTGTGAAATCCAAGTTTTTGGCACGTTTTTCGTTAAAAATTATACCGAAAACTATTCTTCCGATCCAATATTTATTTTTCTCAACTAATAGCTGACTAAATTTCCAATCAGACCCATATATTAAATTGATATAAAGTCACGTAAAATACCAATGCTAGCACACCAAAACCTTGTACTGTTGTGAAAACCAAAGTTTTTTGGCACATTTTCGTTATTACCCGAAAACAATTCTTCCGATCCAATATTTATTTTTTTCAAACTAATAGCTGACTAAAATTTCCAATCAGACCCATATATTAAATTGATATAAAGTCACGTAAAATACCAATTTGCACAGCACACCAAAACCTGTACTGTTGTGAAAACCAAGTTTTTTTTGGCACATTTTTCGTTATTACCCGAAAACAATTCTTCCGATCCAATATTTATTTTTTTTCAAATAATAGCTGACTAAATTCCAATCAGACCATATATTAAATTGATATATAAAGTCACATAAAATACCAATTCCAGCACACTAAAACCTCGTAATGTTGTGTGAAATCCAAGTTTTTGGCCACGTTTTCGTGTTATTACCGAAAAATATTCTTCCGATCCAATATTATTTTTCTCAACTAATAGCTGACTAAATTTCTAATCAGACCCATATATTAAATTGATATATAAGATACGTAAAATACCAATTCCAGCACACTAAAACCTCGTAATGTTGTGAAATCCAAGTTTTTTGGCACGTTTTTCGCTATAACCCCCAAACTATTTGTTTTATCCAAAATTTATTTTTTTCAATGAAGTTTACTAAATTTACAATCAAATCAAATTATATAATGATGAATGAATCCCGCAAAAATACCCACGCCAGCCCACTGTAAACATGTAAAATTTGTTATGTTTTTACACAAAACATACACATTTAGACTGCTGGCATGGATTTCAATTAAATATTCATGTATAAAATGTGATATCAAATTTAGTCAACTTTCAGTTGAAACAAGGTAAATTTGGTTTAGACAAATTGTTTGGGACTAATATCGAAAAATATCTAAAATAATTTGTAATTACAGAACTTGTTTTTAGCGTGCTGGCACGGGTATTTTACAGAGCTTGATCAAAGTTTTATGTATGGGGTCTGATTGTAAAGTTTAGTCAGCTTATCAGTTGAGAAAAATAAATTTTGGATTGGACGAGTAGTTTTGGGGTTATAATGAAAAATCTACCAAAAAACTTGGATTTTAAAACAGTTCGGTGTTTTAGCGTGCTGGCATGGGAACTTTACATGACTTTATATAAATTTCATATATGAGGTCTGATAGAAAAATTTAGCCAGCTATCAATAGAAAGAATAATAAATTTGGATCGGACGAATAGTTTTGGTGTTATAACGAAATATGTGCCAAAACTTCAACTTTAAAATAGTACGGATTTTTAGCGTGCTGGCATGGGTATTTTAAATAACTTTATATACATTATATAGATAAATGATTATTATATTATACAAATAAATTTTATGTATAATGTCTGAAAGGAAATTTTCATCAGTTGAAAAAAAGTAAATTTTGGATTAGAGTTATAACCGACAACGGAAAAGTACCAACTGCTTCTTTTTCACGAACGAACAGTGCGACTTATATGAAGTTAGTCAATCTTTGGTGGCCAAACCGCTCTAAAACTACTGATTTTGAGAACAAAATGACTATTACAAAATTTGTTGCAAAGTTGATTTGCTTGAATAACGTATAATAGAACACAAAATATACTCAAAGTAACGATTTCTGAACTTCTAAGAAATACTATTTACAACTCCTCTCCCCCACTGTCATTTTTGCGGCACTCACCTTTATTGGAAAATTCATAAATTTCCATTCAGAACAGTGGACAGGTTACACCCATGCATTACAAAAAAGGGGTGAAATAAACTCGGTATGTTTTCCTATCGGGCTCTTGGTCTATCATTTTTAAAAATCAATTAATGGACTACTATACAAGTTTATACGAATTTTTATTCCAGGATAGTACATATTTGATTACTTTATAAGTTGAAATACTATTCTTTTTTAATTTATATCGCCGGTATTTATATTATTACTGTTCATATATATTAATGGTATTTTTACATTAAAATTTTTAAACAAGATTATTTTATGTTAAAATAATTTATTGTAACATACGTAGGAAGCAACATAATATAATTTCCCTAAATCATTCTAGAGAAAAAAAAATACATATAAATCAAATAAAAAAGGAAATCATGTTCAAAAAGTTCACTGTTGGACGAAAAGGATGTGGTGAGTTTTTGAACAATGTTAGCCGGTGTGACGGCTTCACAAGGATTAGATTTTGTCTGCCGGTGCTTAGCCCCTCCAAATTTTGGCAGACAACGTTTTTTGTCATCTAGGGAGTATGCAGTTTCTTGTGTGCCTTCAAATAAATCGTCTTCAAATTGTGAACTTTTGGATTGAAAAAACGCGGATTTTGAATTTTGTCTGCCGGTGCTGTTAGCCCCCTCCAAATTTTGCAGGACAACGTTTTTTGACATCTAGGAAGTATGCAGTTTCTTGTGTGCTTCAAATAAATCGTCTTCAAATCGTCAACTTTTGGACTTGAAAAACGCGGGATTTTGAATTTTGTCTGCCGGTGCGACGCCCCCTCCAAATTTTGGCAGAAAATATACAGACTATATCATTGTCCTATCAACCGTTCTAAACAACAAAACATACTATAAATAACATTATATAAATATTAATATAATATCAAATAATTAACTAGTACACAATTAAAAATGTTGGTCTGTTTAATAAACTAATTGAAGGATATCTCGTTAGCAAGACAAGATGAGATGAAATCCTAATGACATTATGTAGCCGTACTTATCTCGGAATTGTGTCATAGGCGCCGATAGCCTAGATAAGCTACCTATCCTTGTTGATATCGTCAAGGGCACATCTTTAATGATAATTGCTTAGTTTTATTATTTTGATTCGCTACCCTACTTAATAGAAAGGAAAAGCAGTAAATTTTAATTAATAATAAAAACAGATTTCATAAATCTTCGACTACTATAATACCAACTCGACAAACGTTTCTATCTCTCAGTACAGTACATAAAACCATAATCAGACCTATTTTCTTTTACAGCACAGATTAATGGGTTACTACTAAAAAAATCGAATTCATCTCTTATACCATCATTCCAATTTAAAATCCTTCATAAAATCATCAATCCACCTTACTATGTCATAAAATTCATAAATCCAAAATTACCTTTATTTCCCATGTGTTGCTAATTTGGCAAGACGCAAATACCTATACTTTCATAATTAACTATGTACCCCCCAAAAATCCACTCTAAACTTGATTTCCATTCCACTTCCCATAATCCTCCGAGGAAAGAGGATTGGTCTGAAGGAAGAGGTGTCTGAAAAGAAGATAGCCTTGAAACATTTCAAAATGTCTATAAATCTAAAAGATTTATCCACAAATCATGATATTATCTTGATGTATATGATTATTCACTTGACAGATTTTAATAAAAAAAGAAAAATTATAAATAAATTAATTACAAATGACTTATTTACATTACTATAATTAGAACCATTTGGACATACGGAGTTGAGCTTTCGGGCTCCACTACACCTTTCAATTCTTCTCAAATCCAATCCTTACAATCCAATATCCTTCGTAAAATCCTCAATGTTCCTTATTATGTCACAAACGAACTTATACATAAAGATCTTTATGTTCCATATGTTGCTGAATTAACCCAAACCAGTTGCACATCCTTTCACAGTAAACTCCATAACCACTGGAATTTAGTATTCGCCCAACTTGCCTCCACAACTTAACTCCCGATAATCCTCTGAGGCTTCAAAAAAGATGGCCGGCCACCTTCTAACGTAAAACTTTTATTAAAGTGCTACTTGTGAGTAGTCCTTTACTTGTCATTAATATTTACAGTTCGAAATATCAATAAATAGTAAAATAAAAACCTGTACATTAATACATGATATATTTTTGACGAAGTACCATCCAATCGGATGTTTGGAAGTGTTTAAGGATTGGCAAAGCATTAAAGTCAAAATAAATTAAATAAAAATAATTATCCCATAAACATTTATTCTTAACGCAGGAGAGCAATAATAAGATAGACTGCGCCCACCTGCGATTTGTGAGATAGCTCTGCTACAGGAAGTAGATAGTTCGGCACCGCTGGTTGCCACTGCCTTCTCAACAGTGGGGCCAACAGTACTGGAGAAATAATAAACATCCAGATAGCACCTTAGACCAAAATAACCAGCGACTTCCTATATTGGATTACTACCCACTACCAGCCCTTCAGTAAGTTCTCCCATAAAAAATACCTTATCTCGAGTGGTATCTGGTTTCGACCTGCATCGATGTTTTCCGATTATTAGATTATACCTATGCTTCATTCACTAATGAAATTCCTTCAAAATAAATAAATTTCATCATCCCAATAATACTACCTGGTTGTCCTAGTTCAATACAAATAATAGATCTTATTGCTGAATCTACTTTCCCAGCTCCAAATAGAAAATATAGTGTCCTAATGTCTTTATGGTTAAATATTATAATTTATTCAATTATAAATAGAGTGATTGAATTATAAGAGGTAAATTGCAAATTTATATGTGGTTAAATAATTTCATATTAAATTAAAGACAGACAAGTGAGAGAAGCAAGCGGAAGTCCTCTAATACGATCAGCCTGAATCAGAAATAAAATACTGCTAATATTTTAGAAATCTTAAGACTTATATAGCGAGTGGGGTAGCTCAGTGGATAAGGCACTGAACTGCTATACTCCGGGACCCAAAACAGAAAATTTAATTTCTGCTTCTTCGGCCGTGAATAGACTTAGGGATATGGAGACCCTCCTGGGGCTCACCTAGCCTCTATAAAGTAGATACCCATAATTGGGGGGAAACCTTGGCGGATGAGCCTGATTGCTGACCACATCACCTCCTAGTATAATAACTGTTAGTCATCAAACAAAACTTTTTAAGTACTGAGCCCAAGACCTTTCATGGGTTTTTAAAAAAAATTTAAAAAAACCTGGATTATCGATATTTTTCTAACGCTACCCATCCCAAATTGGGTGGAATTTTCAGTATGTCGGTAGGGAATAGTTACCTAAAAATAAAATATAAATTAAAATTTTAAAAACTAAATTAAATCTAAAATTTGTAAAAGCTTTTTTTTTTAAGATTTTATTCGAACTTGATACTATTAAGAAAATGTTGAATATTAATATTGGAAACAATTAGGTATTATAGGAATAAATAATAAAGAAACAGAATAAAAAATGGAATAAAATAAAACAGATAATTTTAGAATTTCATATTATCAGTTGTGGTTGAAAAGACTATTTCTTTGGTGAAATGGATACTCATGAAAGATAAGACTGATATTCTGTTAATGCCATAGATAGTGAATGAGGAATTTCTAAGGAAAACCCCTCATTGTCGCAGTGTTCTCAACCCAAAAGCATTTATATGCTACTAATGGGACTAATGTAAATGTACATCATCTGTTTGTTCCAGGAAGTCAGTTCTATGCCTTAGCAATCTCAATAGTCACCAGTGAATAGTCTTCAATCGGTGGCGGTTTCCTGTTCTGAGGAACTCTCTGCTGTGTCCAATCTGAAATCGCCGGTGAATACAATTTCCACGAAGGATCTTTGCATCAATATGCACCTTTGGAGACAATTAGTGAAATTCTCAATTTAAAATAACTCCAAGAGGGACATTTTTAACAGTGTACTGTAACTTGTCTTGACTCGCCAAGCAGCACTTTTGAATGAAAACCCAAATTCATATGAAAATTTGCTACCAAGTTATTTCAATTAACATCTATCACAACTAGAAAACTGAATAACTTAAAACTAGCATCCACACATCAAATGCGATACATTTAACTCTTCCAATCTGAATCATTCCAACCCACAAGTTCAATCGTTATCACATTCCAACTTTATACGATATAACTATTCAAAATTAAAAAGACAATGGTCATAAAGAAAATTGAAAATTAACTATGACTATGACAACAGGTTACATGCACATTACATTATAATACATGTTCCCCGTTTAGAGATGACAACATCCTCGTACCACAAACAAACACAGTGGCGAAACTGTGACTTCTTTTCAACAGAAGGCTAACATGGGAGCCACATGTCAAAAGTCGCTAAAACTACTGAATTTAACACACCACCGACGTTCTAAATTACCGCTAAAACAGAAAGGTAACCTAAAAACGTATTTACTTAAACCTATACGGACTTGCACATGACATATCTACGAGCCTGCCAAAAATAAAAATATTTGAAAAAATAAAGACATTTCAATCCGAGTTGTTAAGATTAAGAAACTTTGCTTACAGACTTATTTTAGGGCCTCGACTGCCGAGCGAGTTGGGGCGAAGGTCTCGTTTGGTACAGAAGGTTGTGGGTTCGAATCCCACCTGGATGGGTTGAAATTTATTTAGTGGCGGTTCCACGAAATGAATCTTAACCCACCCTGGTTAGAATAGGTTGATAATCTGTAGGTTAACCCGTTCTTCCTATCCTATGTAGAGTACATGAGGACGCTAAGCCCCAGAAAATAATAACCTACAAACAGATTTGTACAAAATATGGTGACAAAGGAAATCCCTGATGTGACACGGCATCTAAAGAAGAGCTGGATGAGAGATCTCCTAGTGTAATATTATAAATCTGTAGGTCATGAGTGATTACCACTGGGTGCTATCTCACTCATGCCTTACTTTTCTTTAACATACCATAAAAATTGATTATTATAATTATTTCACAGATCCGAATAAAAATTTTGAAGTTAAAAAAAAAGACAATGTCAAAATCAAATTTTTGACTGACCGTTAAATGCCGTAAAATCTATAATTCATAAAGAATTTTTTATTCCTCAGAAACATAACTCAGCGTAGATAATTTATTTATATACATACATACGCTGTTTAACGGTTCATAACATTCTGAATATCTTTATTTCCGGAGAATGATTAATAGATAACAATGAGTTGACCAGCAGCTTCAAGATATCTTGAAGGTTAAAAGGCAAACCGTTTAGTGCCATTCTTGTTAAAGGAATGTTCAAAATTAATTAATCCAGTCGATTTATACAGCGAAGTTCCCAAACGCGAGAGAGGAACAAAAAAGATTCATATTAGACATTGATAAGACCAAGCCTTTGAAAAGTAAGATATTAGTTGTACTGTGAGGCCAATAAGCCTTCAGAAATATAGTCCAGTTGGGAAGTGCACTAGTCTTTACATATTAGGGCCATTAAAAATAACATTAACCCCAAGATATCTCAATCTGTATAAGCCTTTCTCTAAACGAACTTCTGGAAACAAAAGCTTTGTGATTTCGAACAACTACTAAAGTCACATAAGGAGGAATGAGGGATTGTTAGTAAAAGCAAGAGGGGATTGTATTCTGTTTGAAATGGATATTGCAAAACCACGACAGAAGGCTTCTCTTGAAATGATACAGTAAATAATAAGGCCATGTCTGCGAGATGCAGGAAGACAACATAGCAAACTCATAGCTCAGCCATTGGGAGAAGAGACCTACAAAAAAGAACAAAGAAACTTTAATAGCATTGAAAGAATGCAGCAACAGAGAATATTCGGAGGAATGCATGTAAATGGCCTAAGGTTCAGCAAAACACGCACACATAAACGAGATAATAACTTTACAATCCATGATAAGCTTAATGATAAACGCACAATGGCTTATTTCAAATCGAACTTCACACGAAATCAACATCTCTTCTGTAAAAACAAACAACAAATACGGTTTGTTGTTTTTTTTGTGTTACATTTCACTTTTTCTACCGACATTGCACAAATTCAAATTCTTTCATACACCTTGTTATCTGCACACAAATTTAATAAATTCCGAACGGTTCTCCTCCTTACTTAATTACTTTAATTATTTAAAAAAATAAATTTAAAGAAATATCAATTTGGAGTTATTTGCCAAATGACTCTTTAAAAGAAAGGTATCATAAATTATAAGTGATTGGACTGGGATCAATGGAAACAGATTTTTATTTAATTTTTTTAATTTTAATCCAGTTTGGTTTTTAAAGTTCTAATCTTTCAGAACGTAACTAGATTCAATTTTTTTCTTAATCCATCTTTCTTAAGATAAAGATCGAATTTCAATAGGAAAACATAATAAAAACTACGACTAAGATGGAACAACATAAAATAATAAAAAGACGCGAAACATTTACTATGTTATTCAGAAACCTGTCACATTTAATGCATGAATGCAGTTTGTTATCTGCTGTCGGATTTATTGCCACAGGCCCTAAGAAAAATATACTCTTGCCTTTCTTTAAATCTCTCGACTCATGACTACATGATAATATTGCATGAAAAATTTCATTGCGCCTCATTAGTTTAACTTTATGTAATTTTTTTGACATGTTCATTAAACTTTACAACGGTCTAAAAAAAGTACATCTAGTAAATGCGATAGATTGAAAATTTGATGAAATGCAACTTGTAAAGAACTACCAATCAGTAGCATTTCAATGAAGTTCTATATTAGAAGGTCCTGAGCCCATCTTCTTTTCAGACTCCAGGGGGGCATTAGCGGGTAACGAATAGTATAATATAATTAAAACAGTATATTATACTAAAACCAATTATGGTGTCTACCATATTGAACAATATCTGAAGCCTGGAAAACTTTAATTATTGTCAGTGTCCAATTCTCCAGTAATTGAAATTAGCCCAAGGCGGAACTTAAGAAACGATTAATTAATGCGATGAAATTATCACAATCTTCATTTCGTTCAATATTCACTTAAGTAGCCGGTATATTTCAACTGAACTGGTTATCAGAGAAATAATTTTAGAACCGTCTTATTTTTTAGCAACAGTTCTTCTGATAAGGAACAAAGAAAAACTGTCAGAATGCTATAAGAAGTATTAAGCACTACTACAATTTTAATTATTAAAGCATATTACTTGCACAACAATTTTCAAATTAACCGGTCACTTACATTTTCAAATTAAACTGAATTATAGCAACTACAAAGATAAATATCATGCATGATTTGCAAATTATTTATTTATTTAAACATCAAAAAAGTTTGGAGTTCAATTTCAAAATTGTTACATAAATATAAACATTTCATTTAAAATAAATAGATTGAAATATATTGCCATAATTATTTAAGTATTCGTTCCAAGACATTACAACAATACTCAGATTTCTCAATGCGAAATATACATTATTAAACATACATCATACCTCTCTACTCTAAGCATTTATATTTTTAATATTATACCTCCTAAATTTTTGTGACAAAAATGCCTGAATTTTAACAGCTTTTAATACTGAACATTTGACATTGAAAACAAAACTAATCATATTTTATTTTGATTAACTTTTCTACAATCTGTGATGAATAAAAATGTTCTGATACACAAATAATATTAAAACTCATAGTTCTTAAGAGATAATATTCAAAGATATGTGACTAATTTTTGTTTTTTATAACCGCGGTGAAAACATTTTTGTTTTCAGCGAATCGGTGAAAATGCTGATAAATATTGATAATCCAAACAAACCAGGAACTATAAAAAATAAGAGATTAGTTATCTTGAGAAATGAAAATTCTATCATAAAGATAAAATTAATGTTTAAGTCAAAAGTTTTGACTATTCATAGTTCGATGAACTAACAATTCGCATATATATATATATATATATATATATATATATATATATATATATATATATATATATATATATATATACATCGACATATACACATAACAGATATGTATATCAGATATGACAAATTGAATGTCAATACTATCAGGACAACGAACATCAGTAGAATCATCTGCGTTAAGAGAAACATAAAAACAGTAGATAGCTCTTCAAACACTTTCTTGGCCACTTAAACAACAATAAAAAACGACTCTGTCGACAATAAGTGGTATTGTAAAACAAAAGTGCTTTCGGTACTAGGAATTTTTTATTGAAGTATGCAAATCATACATAAGTACCAAAGAAATTATAACCCTACATATCAAAAGAAAAGCAAATAATACTTTAAATACAAATTACTTTATAAAACAACCCAATGATTTTTAAAAATGTTATATATTTTGACGCACTACTTCCGCAAAACATCGAAGTAAAAAATATCTGCATTGTTTAAAAACAATAAACAATTCAAAGACAATAAGCTTGGTTGTTAAAACATCTTTTTATTTATAAAACAGAATATTTTGAAGAATAATGTCTCTTTTATACTTTTTTAATACGGCATTCATCTTTTAAGGATAAGAAACATTTAAGGGAATGAATTATTGATGAAATAGTTTTAAAATATCTTAAGTTATCTTGCGCAATTGCAGGAAATGGCGCATCACTGCTTTATGAGAATTCTATAAATCACATAATTTAAAAAAAAATAAAACTCTGCAATTAAACTTTAAATGATTCTCATTCCATGGATGTTCTTTGAATTAAATTAAACTCATCCAAAGAAAAATTTAAAATTGATATAAATTCATTTATTCGATAATAATAAATCTGAAAAAATTTTCATTGGTTCTGAAGAGATATCATCTAATTATCAAGTTATTAACCCGAATTCGGTGCAGTAGGACATTACATATAAATTGATGGTCATAGTAAACTCTATTTAAAATATGTTATCTTTTATCATCAGTAATATTTTTTCATTACCGTACTACTCCATGATGAGATCCACGCACGTCGCGTAGGACCACGAAGATAAACCGACACAATACACAAGTTGACCGCTTGCTGTTTAAGCAGCCACTGATCGACTGGAGTCTGTTAGCAGCGCCCCTAGCGGCCTCCCCCTACACTACTAGTGTTTCGTATATTTCTCAATAGGTAGCGCCACATTTAGTAAATTTTGTTAATTAATATTTAAATTACAGTTTTGAATTTATAATAAATTTAAAACCAAGCAATGAATGCTTTCTTACAATGAACTGAGTGATAATTAAAATATTGTTATAAAATGGACAAATGTATAGTAATCTTCATCCTTAGACACTTCTAGAATAATATAAATGCAAAGTTGATTGTTTACTTGTCTAGCAACTTTACCTAGTTGCAGTTACAACAAATCAGTAAACTATAAAATGAAAGAAAAATCAAATGAGGTGTAAAACACAAACATTTAAAAACAGATATGGATATACAAATACTCATATATAAGTATTAACCTTTCTTACAGGTCTTAAAAACAGTGACAATCCTAAAATTTAACCTCGGAGAGATAATAATTTAATCAACTAGATCAAACAACTAAAGTAATAAAGACATTTAAACGCTATAATTAAACATCTACTACAAACAAATTACCATATACAACAAAGTTTACTGAAGTACTGCCAAAACAAATTTATCTTTTTGAAAACATGTAAAATTTATCCTAACTTTTAGTTGCGCTGTCATATGTTACTTTTTATTAAAAATTATTTCAAAACGATGATAATAAACTAAACTATATGAAGAAACATATAAAATTAAGAAACACTAAGCATGAATATGACTCTTCTTTGTGAGATTATATGACTTGATTGATAATTTGAGGTTTATAGTTGATGGAAATTTCCTTCATCATTCTATTTGTTTTATAACTTCATATCAAGGTGAAAACTGTATATAGCAGCTGTACATTTCTACATTTATTTGAGCTATCAGCATAATTTTGTTTTGTTTTTTTCTGTTTTATTTTAAGTTAAAATTAGGAACAAAATCGTATTGGTCTTCATCATAAGCTTACTTACCTCTAAGTAAAAATTTTATAGGCTTATTTGTAGTCATCAATGTAATATTTAGTATGCTGTTTTGATAAATTCTTAAACTTATAATTTGTATAAATCTGAAAATTGTGATCCATAATTGACCTTTCATAGAAAATGCATCGTGCATGAGATTGACACTGCACTGTGAGTATTCAGGTAATTCTACAAATCTCTATTGTTCATAAACCAAATGATTGAGGAATTCTGATTGAAAAGTTAGCCAGTGTAACTAAATGGGTTATTTCATATCCAAGATCAATTAGACACTCACATTAAATAACTGATTGAAAATGGCTTCATTAGAATTGTCTTATTGATTGTTTATTTTCTATATTTGTTCATTTTCTCTGTTAATTGAAATGTTTTCATCATCTGTATTCTGTGTTTGAAAAGCAGTTAATTGAATGAATGCTAACAAAGCGTATACTCCAGTAAACAAGGACCCATTGGTTTTAGTCAATGAAAAGAAAAAACTTTTCAATGCAAAAGGTAAATCAAATCTGTTACATTTTTTTAAATTTTTATTATTATTAATAATAATGGGCAGTTTTATTCATTTTAAATGTTTTGTTAGGAGGTATTTTAAATTATTGTTTCTATGATACAATGATGACTTATTAAATTATATTCTATGATGAAGTTGACTTATTAAACTATCATTATAATGTTATGAACATATTTTTGACTATTCTACAACAATCTAAAACAATCTTCTTGCAATATCAACTTGATATTAGACTGGAAAATTTTTAATATCTTCAAATCAAATGTCTTACAGCACATAACTATCTTCTTTTGACTAGATGTATATATATTTTTTTAATAACATTATTTATAAATATGAAAATCTTTGGTGCTGCAAAAATCTCAAAATATAATAAAACATCTTAAACCAATCAATCATTTGAAAAAGAAATCCCCAAATAAAAATATTCATGAGTTGCATTCTTTAATATATTTTTTCTGATAAATGCAAAACAATTTATTTTATTATTTATTCTACACTATGATAATAATAGTTATTGTGTTACATATATAATTATTAAAAATCTAATTGATACATATTAATATGAATAAAATAAATGTTTTACATGCATTTCTTTGCTTTTTATTCCAATGAAGAGTTTATTATGTTTAAAATACACATTTCCATTAAGGGATTATCATAATGTTTTATTTACACAAGTAATTGATTTGTACGCCAAATGAGAACACCATGTTTTTTCGATTTTAAAAGTAAATTTCTTCATGAAATCGAAACAGAATCATTACTTTTAACATATCATTCGAAAGCTGATTAAATTTGAAAGTTTTTGTGAGATTTGCAGTTTAGTGGATAGTTTTTTTCGAAAAACGGTGAGCATTGAAGTAATATAAGACATTGTACTTCCCTAAATAAGGTGAAGATCAAGCTTTTCTTTAGGTCACAAGTTTGTAAAATTCAAGGTTGCATGTACTCTGCTTTTATAGAAAATTTAATGTAAAACATTTATTTTATTCATATTAATATGTATCAATTAGATTTTTAATAATTATATATGTAACACACTATATATATATATATATATATATATATATATATATATATATATATATATATATATATATATATATATATATATGTAACTATTATTATTATATTGTAGAATAAATAATAAAATAAATTGTTTTGCATTAATCAGAAAAAAATATATTAAAGAATGCAACTCATGAATGTTTTTATTTGGGGATTTCTTTTTCAAATGATTGATTGGTTTAAGATGTTTTATTATATTTTGAGATTTTTGCAGCACCAAAGATTTTCATATTTATAAATAATGTTATTAAAAAAATAAATATATATATCTAGTCAAAAGAAGATAATTATGTGCTGTAAGACATTAGATTTGAAGATATTTAAAATTTTCCAGTCTAATATCAAGTTGATATTGCAAGAAGATTGTTTTAGATTGTTGTAGAATAGTCAAAAATATGTTCTTAACATTATAATGACAGTTTAATAAGTCAACTTGAACTTCATCATTGTATCATAGAAACAATAATTTAAAATACCTCCTAACAAAACATTTAAAATGAATAAAACTGCCCTTTATTATTAATAATAATAAAAATAAAAAAAATTTAAAAAAATGTAACAGATTTCATTTACCTTTTGCATTGGAAAGTTTTTTCTTTTCATTGACTAAAACCAATGGGTCCTTGTTTACTGGAGTATACGCTTTGTTAGCATTCATTCAATTAACTGCTTTTCAAACACAGAATACAGATGATGAAAACATTTCAATTAACAGAGAAAATGAACAAATATAGAAAATAAACAACCAATAAGACAATTCTAATGAAGCCATTTTCAATTAGTTCTTTAATGTGAGTGTCTAATTGATCTTGGATATGAAATAATAAACCACTCTTACTCTTTTAAACGTCATTGTTTTGACCCTATATACAATCCACACACACACACCTGGTCTAATATACACTCAATAAGATATAATTTTTTCAAATTATTATTTGATGATCAGTCAAGTAAAATAGAAATAAGAAGCAAATAACTTATTTATTTATTTTTAGGGAAATTAAAATGACTCATTTTTCTTACTTTTCGACAAAAAAATCATTACTTATATTGTCATTATCTTCCAAACATGCATCACTAAATTAATAGAACATTAAAATTTGTATTGTAAATGTCAATTAATAATAAATTAATACCAGCTATATCATATCTAAACCTTCCAGGAACAATAAAGATGATGTGGTTAAAGTTTGGTACAGATTGGTTTAGTAGTATTTGCGGGCAGTGACCACAAATGAAAAATAGCTTGTCTTTTTTTTTTTTTATTAAAGTATAGATATAGATTAAAATTAAGTAGATTTCAAGATCCTTTGCACTTCCGTATAGTGCCTGACATATTATACCAAAACTTCAGGACTACAGTAATTTCTAGGATATATATGTGTGTGTGTGTGTGTGTGTGTGTGTTCATATATATTATTTATATAAATAATATACCACAGTATTTTATAGTACTATGCAAGTACATAGTATACTATTTATATGCATAGTATATACGATTAAGTGTAAAAATCTGTCATTTCAACAATAAAATAGTCACTATAGCAGCAGCATTGGAGCACTAATAATTACAGGATATTGGAAGTGGTCTGATGCTTTCAAATGATGCATTAAAGAAATTAAGAATTTGATTATTTTATTTTTAGTTTTTATTTTAATTACAAATCCTATGTTTTCATGATTGGTACAAATGATAATTTTAAAACATAATAATTGCATAACTATTTATGCCTAAACAAAATTGAACAACTATACTAAATTTTTTCAAGAAACCTACAAAATATTAATTATTTATAATTATTTTCAACAATAACAACAGAATATATTAAACTATGGGGAATTTAGGTGGTAAATAGTATCAGTAATTATATGTTTACATAAAAATTTGTATTTTTTATTTTTTAAAAAAAAAAAAAAAAAAAATCAGTATTAAAGTGAGTGTAACTTTTCTCCCTGACCGTATTTGGTGAAACTAGATGTCAGATCACTCTTCCAATCAAAAAATGGTTCGATATTTCACCTAGATGACAAAAAACCTAAGACTTTATATATATATATATATAAGTCAATCAGAATTACATATAAGCAGAATCAACTTCACATACATAAAAGAAACAGTTAAATTTGCCCAACAATATAGACTAATAAATAGGAATGGCATTATAACGATTGCCTTTTAATTAATGATTTTCAGTATGTTATAATAATGATTGCATGAATTGTTCTGTGTTTTGTCATTTAATCATTTATGTGTACTAGTATATATATATATATATATATATATATATATATATATATATATATATATATATATATATAAATTATATATTAGATTATTTAATATAATCTTTTTCTTCAGAGATGTGTTTTACTGTCTTTGTTAGCCAGTTCTTAAGTATTACTAGAGAGAACTTTACTTATGTGTGGAATAAGGTGATTTTTATGTTTAGAATTGTGTATGCCACTTCTTAATGGTGAAAAGAATAAGAGAGGAAATAAAATAACAACATTAAAAGTTTTTTGAAAATAGTATTTATATTTCAATATAGTTTAGTTATGTATTAGGTTTCTGTTACTATACAAAATATGTGTACTTAAAAGAAATTTATTTTTATTACATAAATTATAGAATCTTTAGGAAGATAAAAACTAAAACAAAAGTGAATTGAGGATAAAATTCAATAACCAAAAAAAAAAAAAAAAAAAAAAAAAAAAAAAAAAAAAAAAAAAAAAAAAAATCTATAAACAGGTGTCTAAATTTCAAAACTAGTATTCGAAAAAAAAATTCTAATAGCGGTGACAAATAATTCATCAATGCTAACAAATACGTTAAGAAATTATATAAATTAATTTTTTTTTTCCTTGATATCAAGAAAGTTATCAAATGTGATAGTGAATTTAGAAATGAAACAATGTGGCAACAATAGTGAGTTTATAAAAAATTAATTGATAATTATTCAACTCTAATTTTTTAAATATAAATAAACAAACTAAGATCAAAGATAAACAATAATATACAAATCTAGGCATTAGTAATTGCTGATTTGTTTTAACATGCTTCAAAATCTGTAACAGAAAAAGTGGCAAAACAAGTTCATAAGATATAAAATATAAATAAATAAATATAATAATATATTTTTTTTTGTTTTAGCTTGGTTTATTGAAGAAACTATATCAACAATTATATCTTAATATTACAATGAGATATTTTCAAAAATAGTATTTTAATGTTTCAATATAGTTTAGTAGTGTAGTGTGGTAGTAGTATGTTACAACTCATGAACCATACAGTAATAGATCTAAAAAACAGCTGCATGAGTAAAATGTTTTTTCTTCCTTTTTTTTTAACATAATAATGTTATCCACCACAATTGTACACAATAAATTAAAATTTTTTTTCATTTTTTCCTCCTCATAGCAGCCCTGTAAAGATGCAATCTATTTGAAAAAACGTGTACCATTGTGACAAAATATATATATATATATATATCTTCATATTTATATAATTACTAAGGGCAGTCAGTTAAAAAATTATATTAGTACAAATATGTAAGTAATTGAAAGTGATAATGAACCTCTGGAAAAAAAAAATAAATAAATAAATTGATTGAATTATTGCTATGTATATATTTTCAAAGGAATAGAATTTGATATTTAAATGTTCTTGTTGTACAAGTTTTTTGTACTAGTCATCTCTCCACCTCTAGAAAGCTTCACTCATTATTGTCTAAGGCCATTTACATGTGAGGGTGATGGATTTATTTTTCCCAGCTACCATTAGTATATCATTAGTACATAAGTAATTAAACTGCCTTGCTTACATAAACTATTTTATTGTTTCATGGTGTGGCATTAGAAAGGCATGGGAAAAATATTCAAAATTTTCTTTTAATTTAATGTTTAATGTAATTATCTATCATTTAGTATTATAGATGCAAAAAATATAGTATTAGGTAGTTTATTCATCATTTAATATAATTAAAAAAAAAAAAAAAAAAAAAAAAAAAAAAAAAAAAAAAAAAAAAAAACAGCTTGATTTATATGAGAAATTATATCTTACTACTATAATGAAACAAGTTTTAGAGTTTTCGAAAATATTATTTTTATGTTTCTGTAATTTTTAAAATTTATTTTTCTTTATTATGGTTTTTACAAGCTAAGATTTTTATTTGCAGATTTTATCTTTGATTTATTAGAATATTTTTGGTTTATAAAAGTGGACATTTTATTAAATGTCCTTAATCATTATCCTTGCTCAACACATACTTAATGTTCATTTTTACTTGCTTCACAATTAATTATAATTTTTAAATAGTGACATAATTTTAATTGCAAGCTAGGCAGGGCTCTTATTAACACTTGAATATTGATCTAGATTTAATCCTTCAACAATATCTAGAGTTGGGAAAACACCCAGCCTAGGGCTCACTTGAAGTAGTGAGTTTGAAACTCAACCGCTAGAGCGCTGTACGTGCCCGCTCTATTGAAAATGCTATTCAATTATTCAGCTGATATTATAAATATGAAGCAATCAACTGAATCTCTAGTAATAAATAATAAAAGTAACAATAGTATCAGCAACAATAAAAAAAGGACTATTTTTATAGTTGAAAAAAATAACATCGATATTATACTAAAAGTTACAGGCCGGTTTCGGAGAGCTGGGCAGCCCAGAGGAATAGTCTTGCCAAAATTTTAATCCTATTAATTAACCTTGCGCAGAGGCAATATCGTAACCGATGAAGGTCTACTGAGGTGCGATTATTGCTAGTTGAAAACTTTTACCAATACCCCGCCATGGGCTTGTGAAATACCAAGCCTATCGGCAATTTTTGGAAATCCCTACGGGGATTCATAAATATCAATCATTATAACTAGACTTAGGTCGAGATAAGGTTGTTAACTAACTAGTTCATTATTGTTAATATAAGTTAATAAGTAATTTAATTAAGTCAATATAGATGCTGGTGGTATTCACTTTGATCCTATTGCTTGATTTGTTGATTTAAAAAAAATCAATTACAATTGTATTCGCCTAAGCTGGAGACATGTCATTTGCGAACATTAATTAATTTTGACTGTCATCATTTTGAATACCAACATCTATGTTTTGGGTTCCTATATATTCCTAAACCATGTTGTTTATTAGCTAGCGATTTCTAAGTCTAAAAAGGTTTTTTAGTTTTGTTTTTCACTAAATCGACCAGTCACAGTGAAACCTAAAGGTCTCTTCATCTACCTGACTAATGAATGTAGTTTACTTATCTTTACGCTCCGTCTGCTCTTTTATGTCTTATAGACGTCTCGTTTTTCATGATCCGTTCTATAGAAAGATTATGAACGATAGATATGGATTATGTAAGATAGGTATGGAACGTCGATATCTATAGATACCTATTCTATATGTTCGCAATAGACATGATATGATATATACCATTGCACAATGGTAATTATTATAATCTTAAAGTAGTACAAGAGTTCTATCTTGAACAGTCCAAGGGAATACCAACACCTCCTGGACAATGGACAGTGTGTAATTAATTTAAATATTCATAATAAATTAAGGAAAATATGTTCACAATTTTTGTGTCTAAAACCTAGTTATAGTGTTTGATACTTATGAATCCCCGTAGGGATTTCCAAAAATTGCCGATAGGCTTGGTATTTCACAAGCCCATGGCGGGGTATTGGTAAAAGTTTTCAACTAGCAATAATCGCACCTCAGTAGACCTTCATTGGTTACGATATTGCCTCTGCGCAAGGTTAATTAATTACTTCACACATTAGTCAGGTCTATTCCTCTGGGCTGCCTAACTCTCCGGAAGCCGATCTGTAATCTCTGGTATAATCTCGATATTTTTTATCAACTTTGAAAAAAGTCATTTTTTTATTATTGATAATGCTATCGTTATTTCTATGATTCATTAAGAAATTCAGTTGATTACTTTATAATCATAATATTACCTGAATAATCGAATAATAATTCAAATAGAGCGAACACGTACAGCGCTCTAGCGGGTGAGCTTCAAACTCACTACTTTAAGTGAGAAAGCAACTTTTAAGTTTTCCGGTTCTTAAAGAAAGGAAGAAAGGAAATTTAAAACTACGAGGTCGGACGCAATTTTTCGTCTTATTTTCGAAACGAAGCGACAGCGAAATTTAAATTAGATTTATATGATAGATTTTACATTACGTTATTCATATATACAGGTATGCAAGTTTAAAATGTCGTTTTAATTCCAATAGAATGCGCTCTTAGCCTATTGAAGGATTTGCTTATCTCTAAACGCTATTTTGTTTGTTAGTCATTTGTTTACAAAAGTCAGTTGTTTTTAAGTCGTTTACGTGGACGTATCATACCTTTCTTTGGTGTTAAAAATGTCTAATTTTAAGCCAAATAAAGAGCATTTGCGGCATGTCATGATTTTCTTATTTAATCAAAAGAAAAAGGCATCTGAATGTCATCGAATTCTTGTTGAGACTTATGGCGATGTTGCTCCAACCGTCAGGACATGTGAACGTTGGTTTCAAAGTTTCAAACGTGGTGATTTTGATGTTACTGATCAAAAACGAGAAAATCGACCAAAAAAGTTTGAGGACTTCGAATTGCAATCTTTATTAGACGAAGACAATACCCAAACCCAACAAATGATGGCAGAACAGTTGAATGTCACTAGGCAAGCCATTTCCGATCGCCTGAGAGCTATGGGAAAGATTCAAAAGGTTGGAAAATGGGTTCCACATGAATTGGACGAACGACAGATGGAAAAAACGAAAAACTGTGTGCGAAATGCTGCTTTTACGCCACGAAAGAAAGGGTTTTTTGCATCGAGTTGTAACTGGCGATGAAAAATGGATTTATTTTCAGAATCCCAAACGAAAAAAATCATGGGTAACGCCAGGACAACCATCCACATCGAGTGCAAGACCGGATCGTTTTGGGAAGAAGACAATGCTGTGTGTGTGGTGGGGATCAGAAGGGAGTAGTCTACTACGAGCTTCTCAAACCCGGCGAAACAGTCAATACCGAGCGCTACCGACAACAAATGATCAATTTGAGTCACGCATTGATCGAAAAACGCCCAGAATGGGCTCACAGGCACGCCAAAGTCATTCTTCAGCATGATAACGCTCCTGCACATTCAGCCAGATTGACTAAGGAAACGATTTCTTCGCTTGGTTGGGAACTCCTACCCCACCCGCCGTATTCACCTGACCTGGCGCCTTCTGATTATCACCTCTTCTCATCGATGGGACACTCATTGGCGGAGCAACACTTCAACAATTTCGAAAACGTACGAAAATGGCTCGATGAATGGATTTCAAATAAAGATGAAGCATTCTTTTGGAATGGTATCCATATATTGCCCGGGAGATGGGCAAAATGTGTAGAAAGCGAGGGTCAGTACTTTGAATAAAATATATTATACTTTTTTTTAAATTACTGTGTATTTATTTTAAGAAATAAACGACATTTTAAACTTGCATACCTGGTAGAATAAAGAAAAATAGGTAAATAAACTACTAAACCTTTATTTTTCCTCGCAAAATCAATAACAAGATGTTTTTTGTTTTTGTTTTATCCTTCTAAGACGATTACTTCCACAGTTATAAATACTCTGTAAACCATTATAATGGCAAAATTAGGCGTGAGCAAAGAAAAAAAAATTATGTCTATAAATAGTTTGAATTTAAATTGAATTTAAACTTAAAAGTTGCTTAATTTAAACGAAAAATTGCGTCCGACCTCGTAGTTTTAAATTTCCTTTCTTCCTTTCTTTAAGAACCGGAAAACTTAAAAGTTGCTTTCTCACTTAAAGTAGTGAGTTTGAAGCTCACCCGCTAGAGCGCTGTACGTGTTCGCTCTATTTGAATTATTATTCGATTATTCAGGTAATATTATGATTATAAAGTAATCAACTGAATTTCTTAATGAATCATAGAAATAACGATAGCATTATCAATAATAAAAAAATGACTTTTTTCAAAGTTGATAAAAAATATCGAGATTATACCAGAGATTACAGATCGGCTTCCGGAGAGTTAGGCAGCCCAGAGGAATAGACCTGACTAATGTGTGAAGTAATTAATTAACCTTGCGCAGAGGCAATATCGTAACCAATGAAGGTCTACTGAGGTGCGATTATTGCTAGTTGAAAACTTTTACCAATACCCCGCCATGGGCTTGTGAAATACCAAGCCTATCGGCAATTTTTGGAAATCCCTACGGGGATTCATAAGTATCAAACACTATAACTAGGTTTTAGACACAAAAATTGTGAACATATTTTCCTTAATTTATTATGAATATTTAAATTAATTACACACTGTCCATTGTCCAGGAGGTGTTGGTATTCCCTTGGACTGTTCAAGATAGAACTCTTGTACTACTTTAAGATTATAATAATTACCATTGTGCAATGGTATATATCATATCATGTCTATTGCGAACATATAGAATAGGTATCTATAGATATCGACGTTCCATACCTATCTTACATAATCCATATCTATCGTTCATAATCTTTCTATAGAACGGATCATGAAAAACGAGACGTCTAGATGACATAAAGAGCAGACGGAGCGTAAAGATAAGTAAACTACATTCATTAGTCAGGTAGAGGAAGAGACCTTTAGGTTTCACTGTGACTGGTCGATTTAGTGAAAAACAAAACTAAAAAACCTTTTTAGACTTAGAAATCGCTAGCTAATAAACAACATGGATTAGGAATATATAGGAACCCAAAACATAGATGTTGGTATTCAAAATAATGACAGTCAAAATTAATTAATGTTCGCAAATGACATGTCTCCAGGTTAGGCGAATACAATTGTAATTGATTTTTTTTAAATCAACAAATCAAGCAATAGGATCAAAGTGAATACCACCAGCATCTATATTGACTTAATTAAATTACTTATTAACTTATATTAACAATAATGAACTAGTTAGTTAACAACCTTATCTCGACCTAGGTCTAGTTATAATGATTGATATTTATGAATCCCCGTAGGGATTTCCAAAAATTGCCGATAGGCTTGGTATTTCACAAGCCCATGGCGGGGTATTGGTAAAAGTTTTCAACTAGCAATAATCGCACCTCAGTAGACCTTCATCGGCTACGATATTGCCTCTGCGCAAGGTTAATTAATAGGATTAAAATTTTGGCAAGACTATTCCTCTGGGCTGCCCAGCTCTCCGAAACCGGCCTGTAACTTTTAGTATAATATCGATGTTTTTTTTCAACTATAAAAATAGTCCTTTTTTTATTGTTGCTGATACTATTGTTACTTTTATTATTTATTACTAGAGATTCAGTTGATTGCTTCATATTTATAATATCAGCTGAATAATTGAATAGCATTTTCAATAGAGCGGGCACGTACAGCGCTCTAGCGGTTGAGTTTCAAACTCACTACTTCAAGTGAGCCCTAGGCTGGGTGTTTTCCCAACTCTAGATATTGTTGAAGGATTAAATCTAGATCAATATTCAAGTGTTAATAAGAGCCCTGCCTAGCTTGCAATTAAAATTATGTCACTATTTAAAAATTATAATTAATTGTGAAGCAAGTAAAAATGAACATTAAGTATGTGTTGAGCAAGGATAATGTTTAATGACATTTAAAAAAATGTCCACTTTTATCAACCAGAAATATTCTAATAAATCAAAGATAAAATCTGCAAATAAAAATCTTAGCTTGTAAAAACCATAATAAAGAAAAATAAATTTTAAAAATTACAGAAACATAAAAATAATAGTTTCGAAAACTCTAAAACTTGTTTCTTTATAGTAGTAAGATATAATTTCTCATATAAATCAAGCTGTTTTTTTTTTTTTTTTTTTTTTTTTTTTTTTTTTTTTTTAATTATATTAAATGATGAATAAACTACCTAATACTATATTTTTTGCATCTATAATACTAAATGATAGATAATTACATTAAACATTAAATTAAAAGAAAATTTTGAATATTTTTCCCATGCCTTTCTAATGCCACACCATGAAACAATAAAATAGTTTATGTAAGCAAGGCAGTTTAATTACTTATGTACTAATGATATACTAATGGTAGCTGGGAAAAATAAATCCATCACCCTCACATGTAAATGGCCTTAGACAATAATGAGTGAAGCTTTCTAGAGGTGGAGAGATGACTAGTACAAAAAACTTGTACAACAAGAACATTTAAATATCAAATTCTATTCCTTTGAAAATATATACATAGCAATAATTCAATCAAATTTATTTTTTTTTTTTTTTTTTCCAGAGGTTCATTATCACTTTCAATTACTTACATATTTGTACTAATATAATTTTTTAACTGACTGCCCTTAGTAATTATATAAATATGAAGATATATATAACATATTTTGTCACAATGGTACACGTTTTTCAAATAGATTGCATCTTTACAGGGCTGCTATGAGGAGGAAAAAATGAAAAAAAATATTTAATTTATTGTGTACAATTGTGGTGGATAACATTATTATGTTAAAAAAAAGGAAGAAAAAACATTTTACTCATGCAGCTGTTTTTTAGATCTATTACTGTATGGTTCATGAGTTGTAACATACTACTACCACACTACACTACTAAACTATATTGAAACATTAAAATACTATTTTTGAAAATATCTCATTGTAATATTAAGATATAATTGTTGATATAGTTTCTTCAATAAACCAAGCTAAAACAAAAAAAATATATTATTATATTTATTTATATTTTATATCTTATGAACTTGTTTTCCACAGGAATTATTTTGTATATATCTACATAACTTATTATCTATCATTTCCCTAGTAAAAAGAAATGATTATATTCAATGTAAAAATCCAAAAATTTAAATTTTTTTATACATATAGTCTTTCGTTTGAGAACAAAATTAAATAGCAAAATTTCTTTCTTTTTTTTCTATAATCATAGATATAATATTTTTTTCTGAAAAAAATGAAAGAAATGTCATAGTAATTATGAATATAATAAATAACCAAAGAGGAAGGTAAATTTAAAGTAGAGGCAAAATATTTTATGTTATTATGGGTAAATTTTAACGTTAAACTTAAAATCTACAACTCTCTCAAATACATATTACTAAACCAATCGATGTTTAGGCAATTTAGTCATCATCGGAATCGATGTTCAGAATTGCTAAAATAAAAATCACCTTATTCCATTCCATACACAAGTAAAGTTCTCTCCAGTTTTACATAAGAACAGATTAACGGATATAGTAAAATATATACTGAAGGAAAAGAAATGTCATTAAAATTTTTAAGCAGCTGATCAGAAAACAAATCCAAATGAAAAAAAAAAAAAAAAAAAACGAAAAGATTAACAAAACACAATCACAAAACAAGTCATGCTATCATTCTTGAGCCATACTGAAAATAAATTAAGATGCAATAAATCATTTTTCATGTGGCTTTAATGTAAAGTGTGGCATTGCCATTTCATGTTTTATTAGTATATTTCATGTTTTATTAGTATATATTGTGGTACAAAATTTAACTGTGTTTTTTTATGTATGTGATGTTGATTCTGCTGATTTTTTTACCTTTTTTTCAACAAGGTAAAATTATATACCAACTTCTGATTAGAAGAGCCATCTGATGGCTAGTTTCACCAAATGTGGTAAGGAAGAAAAGATATACAGACTTGTGAAGTAAAAAGTTGAAGATTTTTTTTTTCAAAAATACAAAGCTATAAGTAATTCTGATATTAAAATCTTAATGAATATTTATCATTGGAAAAAATTACACATAAGAATGTATTATAAATAAGGAATGTACAAATGATATTTCAAACACATACTAAGAATTATCTAAAAACTTTCTGTAAAATCAGTTATATGAAAGATTTTCACTTTTCTTACAAAAAAATATGTATTCCTTTTTTGAGTATTTATTTTTCCATAAAATTAAAATTCCAAAAAATAGGTTGTTATATTCCAACTTGAACTAAATACTGAATTTGATGTTTTCCATTTATTGTCATATCATTAATTGTATATTTCAACACAACTATCTCTACTATTTGATTCATAATTATATTAACTTCCTTTCTATTTAATTATAAAAACAGCAATTTTATGAAGTTTACTTGTTCAATGCAAAGAAATAATCTTGTCAAATCTAGCCAATAATGATAATAATAATGATATAGCATGAAATGATTCACAATCAATATTTATAATTATACAATTACATATTTTAAACATTCATCATAATTTTTTTTTTGTTCACTATAAAAGATGCAATAAGTATTTTTAGGTTTCAGTGAGGTATAATGTTTTTATAGGGTTTAAACTATGAGTTATGAATATTTACTTCATCACTGTATAACCATGCTTCGGAAATGAGTAAATAACAGAGGATGGTGTTTAGGTGTAGATATCATCAATTACTGACACTAATTTAATTACTATTCACTGAACATATTGCTGCTTTGGAAACCATATCTTGCTTCCAAATAACATTTAATGGATTTCCCCTTGTATGTCAGGAGTAACATTTAAATAGACGTGCACTTCCTATAACTAGAAAATTCAAGTAAACTCTCTATTATTTATTATATAATTTTTTTAGACTAAAAATTATTTCTTAAAATATAAATCAAGCTGAGGCTGATATGATATAACAATTAGTTTATTCTATGCAATAATCATCCTGATTGTTTAATAGCAGCTTTCATAGTTTAGAAATAAGTATATTTAAATATTTTATTATAAAAACAAAATTGTTTTCATTAATACTTTTAAAGGTTAGTATACTGTTTACAAACACCTGATGCTTTATTGATAGAAGTGTGGTATTTTTCTTCTTCTAATATGAAGAGCAAAGTTTAAACATATATATGAAAAAGAAAAAAAAAAATTAAAAAAAGGATCTCCTTGTAGCTAAATGTTATATCTGACAATTCAAATTTGTTGTGATGGCAAAGTTGTTGTTAAAAATATAATATTTCATAATTATATCACTATAATATTTCATAATGGAACTTCAAAGTGTAAAAATTAATTGTTATTTAAATAAAATTGATCCCCCCCTCCTTCTAGTAGTATATATATATATATATAATGCACATGTAATTTTTATTATTTTCGTTTAGATTATAATTTTATAATACATATATTTCTTGTTAAATATAAAGGATAACACAAGAAATGAAATAAAATAAAGAATAAGAACTTAACAAATTCAGCTTTAAATTTAAGGAAAACTAAGAAACAAAGCAATTGTAACATTATAAATATTTCAGTTATATTTCATGAAAAATAATTTTTGAAATAAGTCAATTATGGAGATGTTAAAAGAATTTAAAATTAATGTCTTTAATTTTTGGAATAGATTTTTTAAAAATATTGTAAGGCCTGCAAACATGATGTTCATTGAACATTGTCCATCCCCGGCCAATTTCCTAGTTTCTGTACTGTTTTTGTCTGTAGTATAGTTCAGTAGTCAGTGAGTAGTCTGCATTCATGTATGAGGTGGTGTATATTTTATTACTGTGTGAAGTCACAAAGACATAAGAATGTATCTATTATTTTCTCTTATTGAAAGGTTTATAGCAATTAAACTAACAATATATTAAGACTGAATGATATATCTTAGAATCTACTAATAATATTCACATTATTGTAGATTTCTACTTATTAAAACTTATTAAATACTTGTAACAAAAAACTTGGTCAACCAAGTATTATGAACTGTTTACAATATAATACCTTTCAAAAGTTTCTTAATTTAACTTTACACTGGTATACTTATGAAAGTTTTTGCAGAAAAAGAAAATTAATAATTTAAGTTGTTATAAATAATTAATTTAATCCATTTATTTTAATCATGCATCATTTGTTTGTTATTAATTTTAGTTCTACATTTAAAAGTTATTTGTATTTTTCTTTTTACATCTTTTTTATTTTTCTTTCTTTTTTTGTTTTTTTGCTTGTTATGAGGTTTAATTTTTTGAAAAGTAACTTCAGTAGAGTCTTATTCATTTGCAGTAATGAGACTCAAAGTTGACTGAATCAGTGAAAGGGTAAAATAGTAAATGAAATCAACTAAGTTAAATGATTAAGCAATCTATATAGGAAAGGGTGTGTGTGTATTATAAATCTATGAACTGAATATGGAGGTTATTTAGTACTGTAGATATGGTGAAATATAGTATCAGGCCCAGCAAAGTGCACTGAATGTACTTTAATGAAGTTATAATTTTCTTCTTCTTTTTTTTTTTTTATGCTGCAGGTGGAGGGAGTGAAGAAGAGGTGTATAATTAATTAGCAGGAGACCAGATATAGCATGTAGGTGCGCCTCTGAAACAGACCTCTTTTACCAGATTTGACACACAATGAGGTATTTTGATTTAATCTTAGACAAAAGTCTCAAACTAATCCACAAACTAAACTTAAGCTAAAAGAAGATTCAGCCAACTATACTGAATACTAATTAAGACATCTTAACTTTCAATAGATGGTATGCATTTAATTAATAAGACTATCATCAGACATGGAACTGCGGTACCGATTAGTACTACCCTGCCAAGCAGAAAAAGAGTAACTCAAAAATGGTAAACTGTTGACTTATTGGTATTGGTGGATCCGCTGTGAAATGTTCAATTCAATGCTCCTAGAAAAGCATAAGAAAGTTTAATTACTTTTTTTCTAAAGAGCATCAAATCTGAGATTTTAAAACGAATCCAACAATACCAATAAGTCATCATTTCACCATTTTTTAGTTACTGCTTTTCTCCGTGGCAGGGAAGAGTATGAAATAACAAAATATTCGAGGATCAAACGTATCCAATCTTCCTAATCACAAATCCTGGGAACTACAACTAACACCCCTTACCACGTGTCAAACGCCTGCATTATTACTTTTATATTTCTTATGGCCAAAATAAAACCAGTTTCACAACCTTCCTAATCAAACTCAGTTCCAAATATCTCGATTATTTTCCTCGTAAATTAAAACTAGATAATGGTGTTTTGGCATTGCGAGTTCTTTTATGATTTTCACCTCTCTCGTTCTGAATCCATAAGCTCAAGAGCCAGTGACGACGAGAGAGAGAACTGCTAGGGTATCCTAGAGAACTGTTTAAAATGACGCAGATTTTGAATTTTTAGCATATTCTGTAATAAACCAAAGTAACATTAGTAGTTTTTATTTGAAAATATTATAAATAGTTCATCAGACGATTTTTTTTTTTTTTAATCACTATTATAAATACGATAGGTTTTGGAACCAATCCCCAGTCACAGGTTTGATAAACACCATAGTAGGGCAAAATTTATTCATGATTAAATTTTGCGCCAACTGATAAAAACACAGTGATAATCCAACTGCATTAACAGGTTTAATTTATTCATTAAATACGTCTGAAAAATTTGTCATGAGATCGTTTTGAAGAAGTACTACAAATAAGCTATTATCATTAAATAAATAGATCGTCGGCACAAATTGGAGATAAAAGCAAACCACCAATCTCGGTCTAGCGCGAACCTTAACGAAGCTCAACCAAGTTGGACCGTGCCCCTGGACCGAATTGGCCAACCACAAAGGACCTTGCACACTAATTGCAGGGGAGGGGAAAGCCAGGCGACCAATTAACGAAGGCTTTACATCTGTCTTTGATAAATGCTTCGCCTAGTTCGGGGTACGCACAATGCTTTATTGTACCCCTAATGTATATTAATGTCATATCTTTCAGCGGCTTTAGTAACTTTGCTGATTACATTAAAACTTTAATATCCTAAAAGATTCAAAAACAAGTGTTATTCTAACATTGCTATTGGTGTTGTGGTCGCTAGAAGTGGAATATCAAGACTTCTTGATTTGACAAGTTGCTCTGGGAGTCCTGCCATAGCTTCTTTCTCAAAAATCTCAAATCAAGTATTCAAATTACATCTCACATGAAAAAACATTATGAAATATGTTATTATTTATTTTCGTTATACGATTTGGGTGTTAACAATTCTTTTTAATTACAGAAAGCCTATGCTTACTTCAAGAATGTTTTTCCTATCATGGTGGCATATAATTCAACCTGCCCTTATCAATAAACATTGAGGATCGGGAGAAATAAATGACAGAGTTGCTACAGAAGACAAATTGATCAAGTTCTACTGGAGAATCAATTTTAACCACAGCCGACAGTTATTGGTGTGTCCCGCCTCGCCTGGAATTTATTTGCTCTAGTACTCTTGGGCCTTCTACAATTCAGTCCACCCCCGCACCCTGGTTCTGATAAATGGTGAAGGTGCTCTACGAGGGCAGAGGATTTTCTTCTAGAATACCAGATTCTGCGGACAAAACTCAAAGTGTAAAATGTGAAACTTAGAAATCAACAACTTCTATTTCGATCGAATTAAGTTCCATTATTCTAAACGCCATAAAATTGCAAATAATTTTTCATTAATTCAGTTAAATTAATATAATTTATCTTGAAAAAAGATTGTTTATTTTCTTATTAGCAAAAATATAATTAATCAATACGAGATTGGATGCGAAATTGGAGTCCGTTACATTTTTTTAATTTGGAGATATAACTGGAAGCACAAAAAGTATAAAGCGATTTGTTGATTTATGTTTTTGGTGTTTAACCACTAGTTTTCACTAGGTGCATTTGAATTCCCTCCAAAGTTTCGTCTATTTTTTAAATTTAAAATGCTGCCGCAACTTCCAATTTCTTACAAGGAATTTTAATTTAGAGATCAATTTATCGAGGCTACGCTTATGCCAAGTGCAACAACTATCGTATTATAGTTGATTATAATATCACTATTTGAAGCGTAGAATTCGAAAACCAGTTAATTCTATTTTTCAAAAATTTTCACAGCTGGTAGATGAAGGATAAGGTTTGACTGTAATAGGAAGGGACCTTATTTTTTGTATGGCCGTTTTCAATGCGAATTAATTACTTTTAGGAGAAAACCTTTAACCTAAAGATAATCAAGTAGAAAGATTTGTTAAAAAAATAATAATAATAATAATAATAAAATCTGGAAATAGGACTTACCTAATTTTGGAATTCAGCGCCTAATTTGTTCTATTATTTGTCAATAATTAACTTTTGTTTTACGTTTAGGACTATTTTTAATTTTTCATTTTCATATGCATTAATTCTAAAAATTGTTTAATTTTTATTTTTTCATTATTTCTTTAAATGTACATTTTCAACATTTTTAAATTTTAATTTTGTCAGATAGATCTCAATATTTAGAAACATGTTTTAATTTTATTTTTGGAACCTCAATCAAAATACATTGTACAATTTTGCAGTTAGTCCAGTCAATGAATGCTGAAATGAGGGGTGTAGAGTGCATGAAATATGCGATAATTTTTGACTTCACAGCTTTGTTAGGAATAGTTAGAAGGTACATATATTAAAAGTCCCCGCCCCTGGGAGGTGAGCTAAAGGTGGAGGGAGGGGGTAAGGTCCTAATTTTGTTTTTCGATTATATCTCGAAAACGGTGGACTCTAGAAAAATATGTAGCCTATCAAAATTAAAGCTCATCAAATTTCCTATAAAATTAATTATATACGTATTCCTAGAAATTCTAACGGTTTTCGAGATATACGTTAATAAAAATCGACAATTTTAGGAAAAAAAAAATGTTTACCTCATTTTTTGTTAAACATTTGAAGCAAACACCAAAAACGTATATATGAAATTAAAGTAAATTTAATGCTCTACAATTTTGATTCTGACGTTGTTTCTGAGAAACGATTGTGGAAGGTAATATAAGCAAAAGTTTGACAAAAAGTGAGGTAACATTTGTTTTTTCCCATAAATCACCTATTTTCAATAACGTATATCTCGTAAACGGTTAGAATTATGACAAATGTATATATAATAAATTTTATAGTGAATTTAATTAGCTTTTATGTTTATTTGAAACTTATTTTTCTAGAGTCAACAGTTTTCGAGATAATATGGAAAAAACAAAAAAATGGAACTTCTACCCTCCCCCCCCCACCGTTAGCTCACCCCCCAGTGGCGGGGACTTTTAGTATGTTTACCTTCCAACTATTCCTAAGCTAAGCGAAGCTATCGCAAATTCCATGCACTCTACAATGTGTTTATTGACTGGACTAAGTGGTTCTAACAATTATAATTAGTTGATTAGTGCCAAATCGTCTGAAGATTTAGTAGAATCCTCTAGGAAGATATGATAGTTCTTAAAATCTATGTATCAAAATACTTTTCTGTTGACGAAAAATGAATATCAAATGATTCAACAATTGTTGTAACTATAACAGACATAAGATGAAAGTGACAACTCATACACCCTGCCCTATGTGGAGTACATATAAATCCTTTTAAAATACAAAACCCTTAACTATAATATTTGCAAAGAATTCAAACAGTTGTTCGGAGATATTTTCAAAATTCAGACATATCCAAAATCATTTTTTTTTTTTTTTAATTGTCGTTTAAAGAGTAGTCCAATTTTATAAAACAAAGAAAATATTTCTTTGTTGATAATGCATGATTTTCTTTCGAGCTTCCTAATTTGGAATCAGATGAGGACCTTTATAAAATTGAAACTGATCGAAAAATATTATTAAAGCTGAGACCAGTTTCAGGTTCTACTTAATCGAGACCAGTTCTTGATAAAGCGATAACAATGACCGTTACATTTAGTGTCCTTTTAAATTATTCCTCAGTATAATAACCTAAATGAGCATTCATGATATGAAACGCAGGGAGCTCTGGATATAAAAGACTCAATTACATTTCCCCACGGAAATGACAGGGGCAGAACTGCTGACTGGATACTCCGTCATATCACGCGATCTCCTGAATGAGTTAAGTACCATCTGAAATTAAACCTAATTCTCGCTAATTTCTTTATTTTATGAATGAGATTTTTATAATTTATTGTAATCAGAATTTACCAAGATTACGAATATGAAAATATACTTAAAGATATTTTTCTGGGCGATTGTACTTATATACGTGTACTATTGGATGTAGTTTTTTCCTGTCAGTTTGAACTGAGAGGCTTAAAATTCCAGCCAATTAATTTTTTCCTTATCTCGGCAAAAGTTTCATTTTTTTTAAGAGTTACTTCCCCATATACTTCAAACCAGGGTGTACTAAACAGATCTGGATAATTAAGAAATTAATTAAATATAAGCAAAAAGTATATTAAAAAAATTATCAAGCGATTTCAAATTTCTACAATTTTTAAATAGCTTTATACAGCCCCTTGTGGTCATTACGTCATGCATTTAATAGGATAAAGATCTAATATGATTTGAATAAATTCTAGAGGGATATGTTCCATCTAATGCAAAAATGCTATAAATCATATTGATTTAAAATTTCGTATTTTTTTTTTATGCTACTTGCTTTTGTTTAATTAATGTTTTTAATAATTGTAATCATTTCCATATGCACTGAATAAAGAAGATGTAAATAAATTCAGCGATTTTAATCAAGTAGTAACTTAATAATATAAAAGAACCATGAACAGAAAGAACAAACCAGTATAAAGAATAGCAATAAGAGACAAAACAGTTTGCTCCTATGGGAGCTGAGGTAATTATAAACAATATAATATTAATGCTATAAACAATTATAGCATCGTACAAATTATACGAATTATACAAATTCGTGAACGTATGAAAATTAAATAAAAAATAGAAAATAGAAAAAATAACATATATAATAAAATAAAAATTTAACTAAAGTAGCCAATAACTGAAATTACTTTGATACTGAAAATTTGGAATAAAAATAGAGCAAAAATCTAAAATTTTATGAAGAAGTCTAGGATGCAATCAGAAGTAAGAAGAATACTTCCAGTTCAAAAAAAAATTCTTTTATGGAGTAGCTATGTTTCAACATGCCTTGTAGGTCATCTTTAGGGCCAAAAACAACAGTCATTTTTTGTCTCGTTTCCAGTTCGGCAACAATATTTTTTATATCATTTTATATTAAAAAATAATATTTTTTTCCCTTTCTTACTTCTGACTACATCCCAGACTATCTTCTACACGCAATATATACTAGAGTTACCAATACTATTCTAATTAAAATTTTAAAATGATTAAAAAAAACATAGAAGAATATTTTTATAATATTTTATAACTAAAGTTAAATATAACCATCATCATGACCCAATAACTCGGTCTCGGCTTCATGCCTTCTCCAGCAGCTTCTGCTATTTGTTCCAGCGTTGTGCGGACCTCATTCACCGAATGGTCAAAGCAGCATTCTCTCTCACACCATCAAACTAGCCCTTACTCTCCTCCTGACTTACAGTAGGTACAAAAGGCCTTGTTACGTTTCATACACACCTTAGAATACTAATATGTATCTTATTAGCATTGTCAATCATAAGATCTTGACAAAGTTAGATCTGGTAGGGTATATAAGTTATGGTTGGAGTGTCTCTCTCTGCACAGCAAACTAATTCTTCACATTATATTCTTCGAAGGATATTCTTAATGTTTCAGAACTATTAAAAACAGAACTGGTTATATAACTTTAACGTCGAGATGAACCATGGTTTGTTTGGATAATTTTGTGTCCATAAAATTTGTTAAATAAGGTAATTTAGAATACGTTGGCAGTAAAACTTTCCTTCATTATCTCTTCTTAACTCAAATACATAACAGTGTTAAAAAAAAAAAAAAAAAAAAAAAAAAAAAAAAAATCTATGCCATCACTTCATAGTATAGAATAGACGCCATCCAAATTCGTCAGTTCGATAATCTTCTTTAATGTAATCGCCACGGAAGCTTAGTGATTTCTCCAGATTTCCTGGATCACCTTATTTTCAATAATAATAATTGAAATGGAATGGTTGACTGTAAGATATAATGGCTGTGAAGATGATCTGTTGATGAAAAAGTTTTAAAACTAGGATGTATAATTTATCAACCTGACTGCATCTTCTCAACCTTCAATAATAATTCTTTTTCATGAAAAAAGAAAAACCTTAACCTTATGGCACACCTGGAACCTCTCCATTGTGTATGACTTATCATATGTGCGCAGAAATTAGTTAACAGCTTCGATCACAACTACTGTTTTATCATTACTAAAGATAAATCAAATCAATGGATCACTTAAATTAAATTCTCAGCGTTCGCAGGCAGTAAAAAGCAATTTCTCCCGATGAGGTGCGGATTTCCCACAGGAACGAGGGGATAATTCGATTAGAGTTTCCCTGACAAAGGAGACTAAACAGGCGAGGGGTGGGGGGTGTTTTCCCGAGCAACTTTAATTATCTATAGTCGCGTGGCGGGCACACTCCCTCCCTGGGATAGCGCGCCACCCCAAGTTCCCACGACGAGCTTACCCTCTCAGCACGACAATTAGGCGTTCGGCTTTAGTTGACCCAGTGTCCGTCTTAGTCCTCTGGTCATCGGCTTTCCTGAAGAATGGTGTCTAAGAATCTTTAATTGACCAAGCTAATTCTTGTGAGAAATATTTAAGGATCAAAGACTACTGAACTACTTACATTAAAAAAAAAAATCATTACTAATATACATATATATATATAAAAAAAATATATATATATATATATATATATATACATATATATATTGCCTGTAACGGCATGGAACATGTAAAAAAAACATTAATAAACGGTCCTTTTATGGGGTTACCATAAGAGGGGAAATATATATATATACCCTTGCAAAAATCTTTCGAATGGCTTGAGACAGTGGTGTGGCGGTGATGAAATAGTGGGGGATCTTTACAATTACCAACTGTTTTTCAAACTTTGTTTGTTTTGGTTGGGCGACTGAAAAATAGCTGATCATAAATTGTGAATAGGTATACAACTATCGATAATTTCGTTGATCGTCCTTTAATGCTCTTAGTTTCTAAGTAATTAAAATATTATTTTTTACTTTTTAGTTCAAGTTTGAACACGTAGGTTTAATCATGAAGTCGGTTTTTCTTTTTTCTAAAAAAATAACTTTATTTTTCAATTTTTAGTGGTGAGTGTATTTTTGTTTATATACATATGTAAATTACTGTGTAAATAATTTAGATTTAGTCACCGTGGTGTAAGGTTATACAAAAATGACGAGTATTTTCGGATGGTTGCTTGTTTTTTTCTTATTAATTGTTTGTTTTTTTTTTCATTAAAAGCACTCAGATGATTTCAATAAAATATTTATTATGGCACAACCGCTAAAGTATTATCTACCGATCAAAAAAAGAATCATTAAAATCGATTCATACATCGACCTGTATATCTTGGTTTGATGATGTTGAAAGAGAAGTAAAATTTTCCATAGTTTGTGTTGTTTTTTTGTGTAGCCTAATGGACAGTTTCCAACGGCTGATGTTTTGTTAAATAATATTAAAAGTACCATGATGCTCCATTTTTTTTTTTTTTTTTTTTTTTTTTTTTTAATATTCTGCTCAGGAAGCCTGAAGTAGGCTGCTTATTTTTTATTATTTTATTCAATTTGGTGCTTTAAATTTTTCAAATTGTTTTAAAATATTTAGCTTAATACCACACCCATATCAACAAAATAATTCTGATTTGTAGAATTTTAGATAAAATAAGTTTACAGAAGAACTTACAATTGATATTTAAATGAAACTTTTTTTTTTTTAAATTAAAACATGTTTATCTTATACATACTATTTATTTTATATATTTCTAATCCCAATTAGTAGGCACTTACCGAGTTTGCAGTTTGCAGTTTGCAGTATCACGCAATTGGTTATGCCATGCGAGAAAATTATTGTTTATTTTCCATTATATATCTCTACCCTTTTCCAAGGTGTCCTCGCTCGTCTGCTTATATCCCTTCTTTGTACAGTGGTCTTCCAGCGACATTCCTTCCTTCATTATAAGTGCAGTTTTTTCGCTACGAAACCTTTTTAGTACAGGTAGTTATGTAAATTTTCTCATTTTAAATTTACTCTACACTTTGTAATCTATTCACTGTAAATGTTCTTTAACTTTCGTGAAGAAATCGATTAGTCAAAATTGTGTACTTTTCAGTTAGCCGATTTTTTATCGATTTCCAAAATGTATATCGATGTATATGTATATGTTTATAGATTTCCAAAATGTATAAATGTAGTTACTCTAAATATATCTTTTGTGGCAAGATAGGTACTTTAAGTCCTGTTTAAGAAGCATACCTTAACTGATTTTTCACAATGCAAATATCTGTAACTCGTTTTTAAGATAATTCGATTTATCTGACGATCTTTACAACATCCACCGATGAAGTATCGTTTTCCTGCTCAAGTGTCTCCTAGTTACGTCTCATGTACTTACTAATATGTATTTGTGTTTACTAAGGTTATTTTAACCACTTCTACTTTCCTTTGTCGTAGTTATTATTACTAAATTGTATGCAATAATTATATTGTTCAATATATAATATTGATATATTGCTATATATATATATATATGTATGCTAGATAAACTAGGATACAATTATACATATGACTATTATACTTCAAAAAAGCAGTGTTTGGTGGGGGAAGGTTGAAGAGGGGTGGAACTGTAACCCCAAGTACTACCGGGATTTTTTTTTTTCTTTTATTGTCTGTTAAAAGCAGGGAACTGTTATCGAGGAAGTGGGGCACGCAGTCGATTCCTTCTGAGTGCTTCCCAGCGATTCTCCAGCTGTTTTATAGCAATCATTAAACTTATAGAACTTTATTGAGGTTAAACAATTAGATCAATACACAATGAGAGTGTTAAGAGTAGACTATAAGGAATTCTGGCATTTTTTTTAATTTTCACTAATAAAATAATAAAAGAAAATATGACTATTAATTCTTCTCCTAACGAAGTTTGGAGATCCAAAAAGCTATTTGTGTTTTGAAGACGACCGCACGGAATATGCCTAAGGATGTGCAGTCATACCAACGGCAAAGATACTTCAGCCAAGAGTTCTGCCGCCTTCCTGTTAATCTCTTCCCTAACGTTTTCCCCCTCAATAATCATTCTTAAACTTTCATTCTTCTCTCCTCTCATAATGTGCCCAAAATACTGGGTTTTTCTTTTCTTAATGGTGTACAGTAATTCCTTTTCTTGCACATTCTGTTCAGAACTTCCGTTTTTTTTGTTTTTTTTTGAGTCCAGGATATTTTTAGTAACCTCCTCACGTACATTTCGATGGCCTCAATACGTTTTCAGTATCTGGGCTGAGAGTCCAACTCTCACAGCCATATAACAGAACAGAAAATACATAGCATCTGACCATGCCATTTTTTATTCTATAATGAGATAGGATCTTGTGAAGTACATTTTCATGTTGATAAATGTTTTCCTGGCCTGTATATGACTATTAATAACATGACAAATTTCATTATTTCAAACTTTCTTCAATTTACAGCCTTAGCCAAATGTATTAGGCACCAACAATTTTCTCACCAAAGGTTTCTCTAAGAGTATTAACTAGCAAGGATTGAGGAATAACCCATTAAAAGTAAAAAAATAGTTCCTGTTTACTTTTTAAACCGCATAAACAGTTAAAATATATTTTTTTAATTATTTGCGATGGGAGGGGGTTAAATATTTATTTGAGAACGAATCAATTGATTTTAGTTAATAATAATCTTACATATTTACTAATATTTTAAAAGGGTGATAACAGTTAAAATATAGTTTTTTAATACATATTTAACACTCTCCCTTACTCCTCAAAAATTAAAATTATATATTTTAATTGTTTAAACCCTTTTAAGATATTAGTATGTCAGAAATTTCATTTAAATATCTACACAATATAACAGAATTATAGCTGCCAATCATTTTCACAACTAATTTACCTTAATCCCAGGTTAATCCTGTTTACATTTTGCCCAACACTGTAGCTAATATCATTCTTACCAACACATAAGAGGCAGTAAGTAGACGTGTAAATATATATTTTCATGTATTTGTAAATATTTTGTCTTATTAACATTCAAATAGTTAATTTTTTTTTCTCTATATATCTTTTCCTTTCTGTTCACTATATTTGTTTTATTTCATTGATTTCTTTTTTATATTTTTTATCTTTCTGAATGCATTGTGATTAATATATTAGCATATTAGTAGTATTATTAGTATCTTTCTCATGCATATATTCATAATATGGTTTTATTTCAGAATAGATACATACATCATCTTTTGTATGTATGTATATATATATGTTTGTATGTGTGTGTATATATATATATATATATATATATATATATATATATATATATATATATATATATATGTATGTATGTGTGTGTATGTGTGTATATATATATATATATATATACATTTTTTTTTATAAATAATTCTTCTTTATTTAGTTGGGTTGTTGGAAAGGTTAGTTTATGTGGCTATCTAAAGTATAATAAATACAGGTATTAAAAATAATTACGAGATAAATATTATTTAAAATAGAAGGAAGAAAGTTTCTGAAAAGGTCTTATTGTAAAAAGAAAAGTACATTTACAAACCCCAACCTCCATGAGCGGAAGAGTGGATTTGAAAAGAGCAAAAAACGGAAGACATTAACGAAGAGAACTAAATGCCGGGGAGTCATAAAATTAATGCGCAGCTCTCAGTGACCCTCTTCTTTTCAGTTCTAGCTTTCATTAAGCTCAGGACCGAGGACACGTACAATAAACGTGAATTAAAGTCACCCTAAATGCCACGGAATAAATATCCTCTTAAAACTTTTGAAGATGATGGTGGCTTTGTGAATTCTCAAGAATTCCTTCATTGAGCTTCACAAAATGTTTATAATTTTATATAGAAACTGTAAATTTCAAATTTATACGAAATTTTATAATACAGTTGTCAGGTCCAGGCACTATAATTTACAATTTGAGATACAGAAAAAATAGTTGTTTGTTGGGGCCTAACGTCCTTATACAACTAGGAGAAACAGGAAGGGTATCATTCAGGTCACCAACCTATTCTAGCCAGGGTGGGAAGACTATCATTTATTCCCTGTGTCCGCCACGACCTAGCACACCCTGCCTGACTAAGAACCACGCTTTAACCTTTGTTGCCATCTAGTCGTCACCTTCATCCGTGGCACAACTCTTTTAGAGTCAAGGCCTCCTGCAGCTTGGGCCACCAGTCTTCTCTATTGTCTGCCGCTGTTCTCCCATTGCAAATGCTTAAGATGGACATGTCATCCGCTGCCACTCCATTGATCCATAGAGGTCATCCCTCTATTCTTCCGGATTGTCCTAGAAATCTGATTCTGGGTCATTCTAATTAAATGACCTGCCCATCGAACACATCATATTTTAATTATCCTTACGATATCTGAGTTCTCATAGTCTTGTCAGCTCAGCATTCGTTCTCATCCTCCAGATTCCATTGGTGCAAACTGGGTCATAACTTCTCCTCAATATTCTCCTCTCGAACCTTAGAAGATGAACTTCCTGTGAACTGGGTAATTCAGAGGCATAAGTGAGAACTGGTCTTACTAGAGTCTTGTACACTTGCACAATTGTGTTTTGAGAAATAGCCCTGCTGTTAAAAAGCTTCTGTAATCTGAGACAGCATTTATTTACGGACATAATTCTGTGATGGATTTTTGCTTGTATTTTAATTATTTTTTAAAATCAAAGGCTTAGTATGGAGATGGATATAAAAGCCGAATTCACATCACAATTTTTTTATTTCCTGTTTAACACTAATGGTTAATTATTACAATTGTGATTTAAAAAATATATATATTACATAGGAATATAAACCTTTATAAGCAAAATAAAATTCATGTCCATCTATACATGAACATATTTGTTCATTACAATACCATTTTATATTTTCCTGCATAAAACCAAATAAAGAGCCATAATCAATCATGACAAACTCAACATTCCATCCGTTAATGAAATTTAACAGTCAGGCCATTGTTGGCCAATAGACCAGAAATCTTCGCAATTAAGTAGCACTGAGCTCTAACAAACAGACGGAATACCTAATTCGGTCGAAGTTATCTTGATTTAATGAGAGCTACAACGTGCCTTGAATCAGACGCCAATAAACACACCATACTCTGCCGGCAGCCTCCTTCAATTACTTTGCCCTACTAACCAAAGTCATTGTTTGGATTAGTCTTCGTGGCATAATAAAATTTTATCCCTGCCCCCCCCCTTAATGCTTAGAAGTTTTAATAAAACGGCCAGGGCAAACATTAGAGGCTCCCACCGTCTAGCGTGAGATCGTGAGAACCACGTGGGGCACACGCGTATGCCACGTGGCATGCAAACATTCATCATCAACTGGTGCGTTACCGAAGCATCTGCCTCTCTAAGTGCTTAGCTCTATCAAGGTGACTATGGTTACATGTTACTGTCTATTTATATTTGTATGTATGTGTATATATACCGATACCTTGGTTTATAAATGGATTACTATTTCAAACAATCATCTATATAAAACCTAAATAAGCAAATAAATTGAAGAATAATAATTCTAGAAATAAATTGGTTAATAGTTCGTAGAATTTCGTCTGCTTGGACGTAATAGTCATTAAGTAACAAAATCATTTTTTTTTCCGTTTTAGTATTCAAACGAGAATATGCTCATTAAAAATTTCTTATATAGTTATATAGTGAATTTTCTCATTCTCTAATGTGCATATATAACAGTTATAATCACTTGGTGACATTTTTTAATTATGAGAAATGATAATATCTACACACAATGGATTCTTGTCGAATTTGGAAAAAATTGCACTTAGTGACTTTTACCACCAAGCAGACGATTTATCACCTTTAACATGTAAAATATTAATTACAATTCAGACAATAGGTACATACAAATATGATTCATACTAAGAATTCCCATTTATGAAGATAGCCAACCCACAGATCGTCGGTTCTATTAATTGATTAAGGAATCCAAAATGTTTTTAGTACCTTTCACTAAACATTGTAGATGCATTGATATTTTTCTACATTCGTTTTTATTAAATATTAGAGTTTGAAAACAATCATTATTCTGGGACATATTACCCCTAAGAACAATAAAGATGTATAAATGTTGTAAAAGACTATTTACTGGCTGTATTTATTTCTTTTGTTTGAAATATAGAGAATACATACCACCAAAATCTTTATTTAACTTCCTTCGAAAGAAACAACAGGACTTTTTAAATGACCCAATACTGCTAAGTCCTCCTCTATACCCTTCCATTCACAAGTCTCAATTCAACTTCCCAGTTTGCCTTTTAGAGTATAGAACAGCTAAGTATCAGAACTGACTTTATTTTCTTAAAACGAGTTCACTTTTAACCTGCTTTAATTCAAAGCAGTATTTTTAATATCCGCGTCGTTAAAAATTGGTTATGGTGTGCTTCTTAATAGGCCTTGAAGTATCTATTTCGGCGCACATGGTATTTTTAGAGTAATAACAGGATTTTGGAAAACAATTAAAAGTGACCTACTGAAAAGTTCACAGTTTAGATTTATCCACTTTTTCACGACAGCCAGGGATATATCCTTAACTTATTATGGTTAGCAGAAATTTTTAAAATTGAATATTCTTTTAGAATCAGAATGAACACGGAAAGTCATGAAGCTTATCAAGGACTGCAAATGTTCAATTCATCAAGATTGGTAGATGGCCATAAATGAATGCTGTTGCCATAGATGGGCATGCTGTTAAAATGAATGCGGATGAGATAACCAAAAAGCATTTCGAGGAGAACATTGAGTCGAAAAGAAAAGGGCGATAAGCCATAAAAGAATAAAATAAGTACGTCTAACTAGTTTATAGTGGCCTAAATAATAATCTTGAATGCTTATTCAAAATAATTAAAAACAAAAGAAAATGGAAGTTAATCACATTAAACCGGACTTTAAATAACGTTTTAGAAAAAGTATCTTCTTTTCATAATCACTATTCGTAATTGAAGGGCAGTTTTCTCAAAGAAGATTAAAATACCATAAATTAAAATTTATCTCCCCCTTTTAATATCAGGTTTACTCCGATTTTCAATTTCCTTCGGGATGGAAGGAGTGGCCTTATTAAATCGATAACCAATTTGAAAAGGCTTGGAAAGTAATGGATACAGTTGAAGAAACCCAATAAGTTTTATAATATTAGCGATGGGATAGGCTCAGTTTGTTATTGCCGCTCGACCTGGCTCCCAGAACACAATGGTATCGTCCCCTCTATACTGTAATTTCATCAGGGCAACGTGTCCATTTCGGGGAGAATATATCGTGCTCTCCTAGACGTTATAGAATGAAAGCTTTTTCTAATAGTATTATAAAGTATTGAGCATTTGTTGTTTTCCTATTCGTTTTAATGCCTTCATGCTGCTCAAAGCTCTTAATTTTAATAATGTCAAAACCACAGATCTTCCAGGATCTGAAGATTTTTGACGGCCGAACGATATCCTTGGCTACTCCTTCCCAACAAATTAATTTCTTCTTCTTCTTTTCCTCTTCATTGCCTCTCAGCGTGGAGGTACCTCGATCCAAGAAATCCAACTATCCCGGTCCTTCGCCAATGCGCCAAATTGATTAAATCCGTTTAATCCTTTTCACAGGATACTGAAGAATACTATTTAATCAAGTTTCTTTTTAGGTATGCATAAGAAAAATGTTATGTTTCCATTACTTCCACCATTATTTGTAAATTTAGAATTTCAAAAATGTGTAGTTGAAGATTATTTGTCTTGTTTCTATTGTTGCCGTGAAAATCAGAGCATGTCCAAGAAAAATATTGTTTTGAAGTTAAAATCATATTTATTATTAAATGATATTAAATTAATAATAAGAAAGTAATGTTAAATCTACTTTCAACCTTCTCACTCTAATTATAATTGATTCGCAGCATGTGAGATAAAGCTTTCAGTTTACATAATAATAATAATAATAAGATGATTAGACAGGTGATGAAAACTATAAAAGAAAGGAAAAACAAATGTAAAGTATTAATAATATGATAAGATGAGTCAATATTTACCATACTATACTTTTCCACAGAAATTCCAAAAAGATCGTTGCATAGTGACAAGAATATCGTCTGCTTGGAGGTAAAAGTCACTAAGTGCAATACTTTCCATATTCGAAACAAGGTAATAGTGTGTTGATATTATCATTTCTCATAAGTATAAAAAGTGACCAAGTGAATATTACTGTTATATGTGCACATTAGAGGATGAGAAAATTCACTAAATAACTATCTGAAAAATTTTTAATGAGCGTATTTCCATTTGAATATTGAAACGGAAGGAATTTGATTTTGTTACTTAATGACTTTTACTTCCAAGTAGACGATATATGATCAACCGTCAGTGAGAAACTTTATAAATATCAGGAATTGTCAGATTGAAGCAGTTATAAACTGAATACGTAGTGGTGACATCTTAACAAACGAGTTAATTCCAAATTTATTTGAAGGCAATAAAATTGTCTATTCATGAACTAGGCCGACTCAAAAGATAAGAAGACACTGTAAGAACTGTAAAGATATAGTTGAGCGTCAAAAGAACCTCACAAGCAAGAAAACGCAGAGCAATCTAAGCGCTATCTAATCCATTATTTATCATCAATGGACTGCTTCGATAAAATTTTAGTGCCAACGTTTCTATTTAAAAACATGACAATTTCTTACCATATTCTTGTTATTTTATGACATTAAATAACAAGAATCGGCTCGTAAAATCAACAAATACGAAGGAGGGGTCCTTGACGAGTGGACAGCGCGGCGTTGGTTTCGAATATTTCAAGAGGAGAAACGTCCTTGTCAAGGAAGAAGGTTTGTTTTTAAGAACTGCAAAAGAGTAATTCATCACGACTTTGTTCCTGATAGATGCAAAATAAACTATGATCTTTAATTCGAACAGTTAAGTATTGTTATATTAGACAATAAATATATCAATTTTCGTTGAAAAACGATCCTTCTTTTATACACCGTATTAAATATTTATAAAAATAGTACTGAGAATTTAAGCCTATTTAGAACTACTTAAATTCTTGAGAAACTGGGAGGATAGGAGGAAACTGAATTGGGATTTAAAACAGTGAAAGTTTTTGAAGCTAGTTATGGGGGAAAGAACGGAATTCAGAAGGATGAGAAACGATCTGTCGAAACTTGTATGAAGTATGATGGATCTAGATAAGACAACTTAACAGAGAAAAGATGTCAAAAAATACTTGCGAGGTTTGAAGGGTAGAGCCTCTGCAATTGTTCATAAAATTGAGATGCATAGACATCCTTTGAGATTATAGATATAAATCGTACAAAACAATTATTAGTACGGTACTCTATGATTTAGAGGGAGAAAATATCAACCCTCCCACCACTCACTGCGGCACGATTGTCTCAGTGGGAGGGGGGGTGTTGCCTAATTAAAAAAACAATTGCTCTTTTAGTTCAACCTCGAGATCTCTAGATACACGTTCTTAAACAGCACGCCAAAGCTCTTAGAGCAGCATGAGCTCTCTAATGATCAAGCATGAGTCTTCAGCTCAAAAACACACATGCATTAAAAACATCAGTAATTTGATATACAAATTATATTAATTTATGCATGTGAGACCAATGTAAAATGTGCTATTCACCAAGATATCTGGATGTAAGAGGCAAGTAATAAAGCATATTGCAGATTTAGATAAAGAAAGAAAAATACTGTAGTAATATATAATATATATATATATAAGTAATATGTAATAGATGTAGATACTATAAAAATACTGTGAATGAACAGCCCTTTTGAACATGTATTATATTATTGTTTAAGCAGACGTATTTACTTAGGTTTGTAAATTAATATAACTACACCACCAAAATTCTAAACTATGTACATTTTAAATATTTCATTTCACAAAACCCATATTGTTAAGCCTATATTAGATTGGTGAAATAAACTGTAAAGATAAATTTATAACATTAGAAGCTTTGGCTTGGTTACCGTTATAATTGCATAAATAGTTTCAATTGAAATGAAAAGGCTATTCGGATCAATAAGGAGCGGGCACACACCATTGCAGCTGCCAACTTAATAAGAGCTTCATTAAATTGCAAAGGCGGGGAGGTTTAGCCTCCCCTTTTCCCGGATTCAGAAGATATTTGAAAAGTTTTTCATTGACTTGCGTTTTGCTGAAACTTAAAAAGAACTTTACTCAAGCCTGCCAAGGAAAAGAGAACTGTCTTTTTTAAGAATACTTTTCGGATATCCATCGTAACTGAAATTAAACATTGAACAAATTTTATCGCAGATATAACTAGCAATTGGAACAGTAAAAAGATTCCATAAGTTTTGAAGACGCATTGAGCAATTCTTTGAAGTGAAATGTTTGAATAAAATAAAATCGTACTTGCCAAGTATCTTCTCCATAAAGGTGCTTTTACATGTGATAGTGACTCGCCTCGACAATCTTGAAAAATTACTTTCAAAGCTCGAGTCCATTCGCCTAGAGATGACCGTAATAGCAACATTAAGTGGTTGGTTCCACTCACATACAAACGCACCTCAAGAATAAGGGCAGAATTTTTAGTTCAAAAGTAAATACAGATCATCTGTTTTATTAATATATTTTTTTGTATATTAATAATCTTTAGCAGTTAATTGGTCATTGTTACGCTGGATAATTTACACATAATCTCCAGAAATTAAAAACTGTTCTCAATCATTCATACTGCATTCTGAAAGGACTGAGAGAACGTTTAGAAGCTCTTCAACTTCTAGACAAGAAAAATCAGATGCCTTTCCAATTGGGAATTTTACTCAAAATTACTTTGTAAAGGCGATTGAAAAACTCTTGTGTAAATGCAATGAAATGAAAAATAACCGTTATTCTGGGACAGACTGTCCCCTAAGCATAATTAAAGTGCACAATAAAAGGTACAATTGTCTGGCTGAGATTAGTTAAAACTCAGCACATCAGTGTTAAAAATTAAATTATGAAAAAAAAAAAGAAGAAAAGAATAGAGAAGAAACAAAAAAAATAAATAGAAAATTAAAGTTGAGTAAAAAAATAAATAAAATAAAATAAAAAACAATTAACAGTAAAAATTTTAGCACACTTATGTACATTTACATTTTTGTGGAAGATTGAATATCGAGGAGATGGATAGATAAAATATGTTTAAAGAAGTTAAGGAAGAGGCTTTGCGAATATGGATAGGTAAGGAATTCCAAAAAGAGGTAGCACGGATGACGAAGGATTTTTCAAAGGAGGCAGTTCTATGTGAGGGGGTATATAGGTTGGAAGGTTGAGATCTTGTATTCAGGTGGTGAATGGAGGAACACAGAGTAAGTAGGTCTAGAATATAGGAAGGTTTATTGGTTTTTAATAACTGTAATAGGAAAGTGCCGAGGAAGTATTGCCATCGAAAATCGGGGAAAAGCCACCCTAGCTCATTGTACCGGCAAGATGCGTGAAACCGTCTGTCGACACCAAAGATTAATCTTATGAAGCAATAATAAATGAATATTAAGCAAACAGAATTTAATTCCGAAACACGTTTAAGGAGTGTATAAGCTTTGAACACGGCAGCTTAGGATAATAGATGAATAAACAAGGTCTTAATTTTAAAAAAAACTCTAATATTTTTATTTCCAACCGTACGAATGTTAATAAGCGAATGAGCTATGTTAATGTAAAGGATACGTCGATAAGCGATGCATCCTCCTGAGCTTCTATTAAATGTTAGGTCACTCATAATATATTTATTATGAACTGTTTTATGTGTCCAAGCTAATATTCTATATCGTTTATACTCTATATTTTTTTTGAAAATGAAGTGTTAAAAATCTAGGATAGTGAGTTCGTTGTCAATGTTAATAATCTTGATTGAAATAATGTTTTTTCAGGATATACCTTTTTTTTTCAGGCGGTCCAACAATGTGACATGCTTATGTTCAGACACAGTTTGAAAATAGGAGTATGCTTTAAGTTTCTGAAGGGTAAACTAAAACGTTTGAGAAGTATCGAACAAATCAGTCTTATTCAACAGAAACAAATAAAATATTGTCAACAATAATAGGGCTCGAACATGAGCCGTGAAGTAAGGGAGATGGTCAGCCGAACTCATTATCTACCCCTATTTATAACGTACTAGTAATTCTTTATACTACATGGAGAAATAGTCAGCGTTAATATGGAAATACCAATAGTTCAGTACAGAAAATCGATACATATAAAATCCGAAATCTACTAATCTACTGGATTCTATAGTTGCAGTGAAATATCTAAACAGTTATTTATCTACATAATAAATTTAGATTCTAAAAGCTATTGTAGGCTATCATCAGGTTTTATTAGTCTGGTAAACTAGTTTGCAGAACTAAATCCACAGATAGAATATGGAGTTGAAAAATGCATTAAACATTGTTAATATAAAAAATGATAAACTTAAATAAAATAATTTCAAAATAAAGATAAAAATCAAATATATGATAGAATTATTATATTTTTACTCCTGAAAATTTCCTCTTAATAAAACGTGTTTTATAACTTGCAATTTATGAGACAATATTATCAGCTTATTAACAGAATTTGTGACTCTATTATATTTATTTCTTCCACCTGTTAAAGAACCATTTTTCAACGTGATATCTCGCCCGAAGATCTCAAACCTAAAGGCCGAGTTCAATTCGAAAGAGCGAGACGGGGAATGTGATAATGAAAACCTCGTTAGTGTTCAGGCCACCGTAAATCTCAACGGCCACCATTATCGGCTCAGGCCTTCTTGCCAACCGAATATCGATTAGTCCCTGCCCTAATCGAGTTCTTATTCTTTATCGAGATAAAGCTGTGCTACAGTCCTAAATTTCTACATAGTAATCTTTTTTTATATTGGCTTAGATTAAGCAAAATAAAAATGGTAATATTTAATTATGATAAAATTGAATACTTGATAAATCAAAGTTCAAAAGTATATCCGAAAAAAATACGAAAGATATACAAACTGGATTATTTAAAATTGGCTGTCATTCATTATTTTTATAGGGTAACATTCATAGATTCATTAAATAGATTAAACATTCATAGATGTAGAAGAGAACATAGAAATTAACTACTAATCAGTTGTTCAGAAACATTCTTTTTTTTTTTTTTTTTTTAAATTATTTATTGAAATTTACAACTGTATATACAAAAAAAAAAAAAAATACATCAAGTAAATGTGATGAAATAGATAAAAATGACACGTCACTTGTTTTTAAAGCAACTACCCATTGGTAGCACTTATTAAGGTTCTACATGATAAAGCACTATATTAGAAGATCCCGAGGCCATCTTCTTTTCAGGCGCCTCGGAGGGTTATCTGGAATGGAATGAGATGCAAGTTGTGATACTAATGGATTTGAATGGTTGTGGAGTTTGCTGTGAAAGGATTGATATCTGGTTTGAGCTAAGTCAGAAACGTAAGGTATATTAAGATCTTTGTGGATAAGTTTATTTGTGACGAAGTAAGGAGCATTTAGGATTTTTTTAAGGATTTTGGATTGTAAGGATTGGATACGAGATGAATTGGATGGTTTAGTGGAGCCCCAAAGCTCAACTCCGTATGTCCAAATTGGTACATTCTTTTTTAAATAATTTTTTCTTTCAATTACTGCACTGTATAATAACTGCTTAAACTTGATGAATTGTAATTCATTATTCCTATCTTTACTAGTACGTTACAGTTTTTCCTCAGATCTCAATGTGAAATTTTCGTGTCGTTAAACAGGTTTTAACTAGGATGGAACAGAGCTCAAATAGCCAGAAGAAAAAATAATAACATATAGAACGATGAAATTATTAAGCGAGCGAGTACACCGTTGAATGAAAGTTTGAAGAAATTTGAGGAAGATTTCAGTCTTAAGATAAAGAAGGCCGTGATGATGTTCTGAGACAGAAAGAAAATCCCAGCTGTTCAAAAACAAAAAAAAAAAAAAAAAAACAACTGTTCGAAAACATGCGGATAAACTATAGTTTTAGTATAGATTTATACTATTTTAGATAGATAGATAGATTTTAGAAAGTGTTAGTAATAAAGACTAAAAATTCTGTTCAGAGGGCACAGAAAAGCTAGTAACATGTCAAAAATGTTTTGATCAAAATGGAGTTTCTTTTGATTAAAAAATATATATTTTTTGTAACAATTATTTTGTAGTTTTATTTGTATTAATATAGGAATTTAATTTAGATTATGAACAGTAAACAATAGATAATTTGTTGTGAATCCTGAAACTCTCTTCAAGTAATCCGAAACTTTTAAACATCGATAACCTATAGTGATGAGAAAAAATGAATTCAGTTCAACTTTTATCCAATAAGCAAAATTATGAAATTTCATTGGGTCCTTAGCCCGATTGGAAAAAATGAAAACAAACTGGCAGATGTAGGTACAAATGAACATAAACCATCCTACCTATTACTAAACGCCCTTAAAAAAATCTATCTCCAACCTTTCTAGAGATTCAGCAAGAAGTAAAAATCCTAGTCGAAAGTTCCAAAAACAAATAAAAAGAGAAAAATACATAAAAACATACAACCTCCACCACAAATACTATTAAATTGCTGGGAACGAACTATGATAACACAGCATAATATTGGACACTCTTCCTCTTGATGGTGACGATTTACCAGAAAGCATTTCCAGCTCGAAGGATATAGAATTTCTTTTGTAAATGTTATATCATGCAATTGTTTCGATAAGAATATTTGGATAAAACACATAAGAATCGGGAGTAAAATACTTTTATATTTAAATTCATTGTAGGGGAAAAATTGATATAATTAGCAAAGATAATAGGGAAATTCACAGAAATTTTTGAGCGAGCGTCTACATATTACTAACACATTTTTTTAAAATGTCGTTCTTAAAAAATTAGAGTATTCTACTTTGATACCCCCAGAATTAACTAACTATACATAATCACTCTTTCTTTATCTAATATCACTGAAAATTTTTAGAAACCTTTCTTTATCATGTAGTACAATCTTTACAATTTTAATATATCACCTTCCTTCTTCGCTCCAAATCTAATTAAAATTCCCTTACCCCTTCAGATTTGTATTATTTCAAAAAAATATTAAGCGTTATGAACCTGAAAATTAAAATCTAATAATCTCAGCCTTCATATTCCCTCCTCTGAACTGAAATCCACAACTACAAGGTCATACGAAATTCCCCCCTATACGTTTTGGCCAACACTTTGGACTTCACCGATTTATCTCTGATTACAAATGAGAGATAAATACTATTTGAAAAATTATTTATACTATTTGAAAATCGTAACTTATCTACCCTAATATCTTTAAACGCCCATGCGTTCATTTTAATTGTATTTTAGATTATATACAAATCAAGCAATTTCATATTGTGTTGCCTTCTAAATACTCCAGCCTATTCATTTCAGTCCTACTATTTCATGCCATACATTATAGTAATCAAAAACATTGTTCTTTAATCAAGAAAAACTCTAAGTTTACATCCATTAAAAACATTGCAGAATATAAGCATTAGAGATTACATGCTTATACGTAAACAGTATTTAACTTCATTTCATTTTGTACTAGAAATTATCTGTATTCTGTATTAATATTTATACATATTAATAATTAGATAATTTATTCGTAGATCGAGAAACAACCCCGGGCTTGTGGAACTCTCTAGGGGCACACCTAGAATGTGGTATTCTTAATAGGAAAAACCTGGCAGTTGTGTGATTCTGGACTTCTTGCAGAAACAACAAAACCTTGCCAAGTGGTTAACCAATGACCCATCATGGATTCTAGTGATCATTATTTTTTTTTTTAAATCGTAAAAATTGAAACTACCTGATTTATAACAGGGTATAATAACCTGCTTTACCTTGGTTTATTGTTTTTTCTACAAACTGCAACATTGATGTTCTCACTAACCCCAATCCATCGTAACATTTAATCAATAATTTGTTATTGAGTAAAAGATTTTTTATTCTTTCAGTGTGCATTTCTTCTTTTATCAATTATTATAAATTTTGTACATTTACTTATTTTTCTTTTAGTGATGCTATCATAAATCCTGTATTTCTACTCAAAGGCTTTGATCTGTTATTTGCAAATTATGTATTACTCGCATCCCCCGTCGCGGCTTTGCCCGTTCACTTAAACAAAGAATATAGATGTTAACAAGTAATAGAAGTTTTATTTGTTTATCGAACAAAGTCTTATATTGAAGCATGCAATTGAACACCATTTCTTAAATACTTTCCCTCATAGCAGTAGTTTTTTAATAGATTTAATTAGTTGTTTGAAGATAACGTAAAAGCATAATTGGACATTCTTTTTAAACATTTTAATGTATGAGTTGGTAATCCATATGGCCAGAGTTTATTAAGAAACTCACATTGTGTGTAACTTATACACACAACATAAAAAAAGCAAAGGATCGACATTTTGATTTAGTAATAATTTTTTATTCAACAGAAATAATTTTATTGTTTTTATCTAGTTGATTTTTAATTTCTAACCATAAAAGTATTTGACAGTGTGCAAACTTCGTTTCTCACTCTAAAACACGTTAAACACTGAACATTTGAATTATTATTGTTATAGTGAACTTTACTGTATGTATACCTTCCTAGACTTATGACTGTAGTTAAAACTTGGTACAGATTGGCTCAATAATTTTATCATTTGCCAACTCTGTTGCAGAATGGTGCTAGCCACATACCGGTCGATTTTTCAGTGGGATCTACATGTCACAACATATTTTTTTGAATTTTTTAATAACAATTTAATTGAAAACAATTAAATTAAATAATCAATTTCTAGCTCTACAACACCGTAACTTTGTAGCCTCTCTTGGAAACCGTTCGTCACCTGTCGGTCGATTTTCAAACTTCACTGTTGTCCACATATAAAAAATAATTAAAAATCAGTATATTTTAATATTGCTAAACCTTCTTGGAACTATGAAGATGATGTAGTTAAGATTTGGTACCGATTGGTTGCTTCCGTGGTTAGTTATCATAAACGAAAAATGGCTAGTCCTTTTATATAATAGAATAGATTAATAACTGTTTAGGCGTCTCTAATAAAGTAAAGGATTTTTTTTTTTTTTTACATCATAAAGTTATCTGATAAAAGTGATATTGCCGAAGTGATTCCGTTTCACAAGGAGCCTTCCGAGGAAGACAACCTGTGGCTCGGCGGAGTGAGGCGGGAGAAGTCACAACTAATTGCCGGCGAATCCCAGCGCCGCCTGATAACAGCTGGAGCGTGGCTGCTGCTGCTGGCAGAGCTAAGGACACGCGACTCGGCCAACGGCGGAACAGGTGGAGTACGTCCTGGACGTTCAGACGTGGTCGAGTCCAAGCAGGTTGTAGTTGTCCTGGGTGACCTGATGACAGGTCACTAGGGAGGAAAGTAAGGTTTTAGGATGGGTTTTAATATAAATCTTCATCCAGGATCCATACATCCCATATATTAATAATAATATTAAAAAGTAATGTTTAATGACCTTCTATAACATAATATAACTAACGAAATTACCCGTGATGATCTTATTGTCCTGTTTGTTGAACAATTAGGCCCAGAATACAGAAGCTTCTATTTTTAATATCCATACCCACCTAAGCCACCTTATTTTTAACCTTGCTTTCAGTATCTAATTATAAATATTAAGATGTCATGAGGTACTATCACTGGGTAGTTTTACTTTTGTACTTTATTTATTTTTTAATTTATTATTTTTACAACTGCTTATTAAATCGGTTATACATTCATAAATATCTATTAAAATGATTAAGTAATCCTTTTAGGATTAGGTTTAACTAAAACAGTGCAAACTGGTTGTAATGGATACATGATTAGACATAGAAGCGATTTTATTACAAACAATGTATAATGTCATTGAGAGATTCTTTTCTTTACTCTAGGCTTGCTAGGGATATAGATACATTTCTGTTCCTAGACGAGACCCAACCCCCGGCTAGAGGGTAGATAAAAGGGGCGGCACGAGGCAGTGGTGGGGCGGAGGGTGGAGGGGCGCACTATCCACGGCGTACACCACGGCTCACTCGTCACACGCCGCCACGTGTGTGCGCACGACCTCTTCGTTCTTCAACCTGTGGCGTGTAGTTGTACCGCGGGGGGGCCCGGAGCCCCCTCAACAGCCCCCACAAGGCCCCGAGTTCTGGGGCTACGCCCCGCATTGGCCTCAGCCGCACCATCCCCAGCCCCAGCGGCCGCCGCTCAAGAGATCGCACAGCGAGAGCGACGACCAGGACGATCCTTTCTCGGAGGAGTCTTCCAAGGACCAGTGAGTACCTTACTTAGAACTATATTGTATTCAATATTTAAAAAATATCAAAATACTCTATACGCGTTCGAAATAATCATAAGAATTAAAACTAAATAAGTGCTGTAACACAGAAGTGAATATTGAAATTTCCTATTGAAGAATTCAATATTAATATTAAAACATATATAGAGCTCTTTCAATTTTTTATATATAATATTCCGTGGACACTATACATCACTATAATATAAAAAATATTACTGAAGACTTTCAACAAGTATAAATAAAATCAGATCATTTGGTTTTTCATAAATAAAATTCTGGTTCTTTAACTATTGTTTTATTTTGATTCAGTTTTTGTTTCACTTTAAAGTATTTGGTGTTAATATTTAATATGAAAGCAGATTAATTTTGTTGCCGATAATTTTCAAGTGAAAGAATAAATTTTGTGATAAATAAGTTTTTCTCTACATTTACCTTAAGGAAAAAATAAATATACAGTTTTTAATTTATTGTAGTGTTATTTTAAAGAAACATGTTTCTAGTTGCTCGTAATAACACTAATTACAAATATCTTTAATTAAAAAAAGATTTTCACATTGTTTTAAGGTATAATTAAATGTTATTTCTTAAAAATAAATAAAAATTTTTAATTAAATATATATTTTGGACTTATGAAAGGATTATTTATACATTTTTGTGCTACTAATAATGTGTATAATTTGAAGAAAAAATATTCGAAATATGAGTGTAATTTTTAATGTGGATATTGAAAATATAACCCTGATTTTTTTTTTTCTCGAAAATTCTTATTTAAATATTTTTATAGTGTATAGCTTACGACTTTACTAATAGCAATTTTAAAGTGTTTCTAGTCATTTTTATAAGTAAAAATATTTATAAAAATACAGTGAAAATTAAAAAGGAACCGATATCTTACTGTTAAAGTGAGGAATAAAACTGCTTATATTTTATGTTTTCAAAGTTATCATTTTGGATGAAAATTCAAGCTAACGATATTCTTGATCATTATCATTAGTATTAAATTATTATTAATAATTAATATATTAAAAAAATAAAATAAAAAATAATTAATTATGGAAATTAATGTATTGTCTGAGTTACCATATCCCACCCCCATTAAGAGTTGCTGTTGAAACAATACAGTGACTTCAACGCCTTTTAGACTTCAATGCGACTTAAATAGCCCCCTTGCAATCACCCTTTTTAATTACTTATACTTTTTATATTGTGTATAAATTATAATTTTATTTACACTTTAACAACAATAATTAGCAAATTATTAAATATTTTAATTATAATAATAGATATATAACTAAGTAGTAGTTTCTTGGAATAATTATATTATCAGAAATACTTAAAATTGAACTATAAAATATTTCACAAGAAGAAGATAACTGATTGTTCCTATTAATCAATATTCTATTAAAAGCTTGTAGGTCAGCCCTCTTGCCTAACGAGTAATTATTTTGAACTACATTTATATTGGTAAATATATTTTTATTAAAATGTCTTTCTGACTAACGTATGTGGTATGTTATGAGAAACCTTTGTTGTATTTGTTCTACACTACTTAATGAACCATGCTTCTTTCTTAATAGTGTGGTTTTTGAGGCCAAAATGTCGACGTAATAGGATCACATATTGGCGAACATGATTATATTAGATTACCTAGGCAGAAGAAAGGAGTAAGCAAATAGATAAAGAGGGTCCATGAAATTCTGCTGGGAGATAAAAAGCCTGTGACAAGAACGGTCCTTTCTGTCAAAGCAGCCATTTTCCTTCCGATAATCAATAAAAGGTTCCCTGTAAAAACGTCGACAATGAAGCGAAAACGGATTTAAATTTCTCTTCCGATTTGCTAATCTTGAGAAACCGGTGCGTGGGCGAATTTTTTTTCTTCCTTCCTTTTTTTCTTTATCGGAGACGGTGCCCGCATTGAGAAAGGTAGCAAGCGGAGAAAATTGAAAAATGAGACATGAGCGCTAACGGTGGTGGGTCCTTATATCAATAACCAAATGAGGCAGTTATCCTTTATCCGAGGCGAATCCTTTCGTCAGGACTTTCTTTCAAGGATCGCACCCTCCCCACGCGCAGGACACACCGCCATTACTCTCTAACTGGAGCCGAAATCCCCGCCTTCAATAGTCCATCCCCAAAAGGAGATTGTTCCCATTCCTCACTAAGGACAGCTATTCAGGATCTCAAACAATATCAATCAACCCAAAGATACCTGATATATCTAAACCCATTTTACCGCTCAGACCTTTAAAAAATGATTTCCCTTAACTGTACTTTAGTTACTTTTTATGAAGTAACTTTGGATGATCGTAGGATATATTAAAAGATATAATTTTATTATTTAAAATTTTTAGATAAACAGTGCCATTATGGCACAGAAGCTATGCAGATATTCACATTTGCAGTATCTGCTAATTCGGTCAAAGACTGCTTTCTTAGACTTTTATCTTATAAACTATATTTTATAAATAAATTAAAATATTTCAAATTTTGCTTATCTGTAATAAGTATTCTTATATTGAAAATCGGGATATATTGAAAAGTGGGTACCCTTCATTGGGGAAAAACCTGGCTGTTAAGCGTGATTTAGGCCGAATATCCCCCTTTCTCAACCGTCGGTCTAAAAACAGTACATCCTTACCTAAGTACTGAACCCGAGACCTTTAATGGGTTGTTAGTGCTATAGGCTTTATTTATTTATTTATTTATTTTATATTGAAAATCATACTAAAATATCAAGAGAATCAATAAAAAATGATATTAATTAGGTACTATACGATATAGTAATTTTGAAAATGCTTTGTAAGGTTTGGCAACTGTTGATGGGAACGCCATTCTTCTGGTTTTCTCTTTTCAAAAATGATGACTATTTTACTGAGATGGTCTCTACTACATAATTTATGTGAGACCTATACTAAATGTTAGCTTCCCAAAACTCTGATATCCAAATGACGTAAACATACCCGTTCTACAGGAAAATCCCGCCGCAATATCCGGTTGCAGAACACAGGGGAACCAGAAATGTGAGAAGGTGGACATTTTTTCTTCGGCCCATTTCCCAGAGAAGGACAGATCAGCAGGTTGCGTAAAGATTTAAGGTCCATTCACAAATCCGAAAAAGGTTTTTCTTAAAGTTTTTTTTCTCCTCTTGGGTCCAAGTAGGTGCAAGAAAAGAAGAGGCATTGCCGCAGACAAAAAAACTAAGTCTTTAGTGGGATCTATTGTCGTTAATTAATTGTAGTTCTTGTGTCTGCTTTGCTACCTGCTTATCTTTAGGGTTGGGTCACTTAGGGCTGGGAATTTCACCTCTGTTTTTTCTATTTTTTTTTTTTGTTTATGTTTTTTTGTTTGTGGCTTGTTTACTTTAAAAGAATAAAAGATCTTTAGCCAAATAGACAAATAGACAAATACATTGTATTTTTTGTTCAGATAATTCAATTTTAATAAAAAATATTCTAGTTTAAAATGTTGTGTACATTTGGCAAATAAATGTTTTTTATTATTGTTTGAATAAGTATATACAATTCGAATTTTTTTGATAAACGAGATTATTTTAGAATCAATTATTCGCTTGGCAAAAATGAAATGGTATATAATTATAAAAGTATATAATAATAAGCAAAGGAATAAATCATAGAAATATTTCTATTCTACAAATCAAATGAATGAGCTAATCACTCTACGATTCTATTTTATTTATTTATGATATTTTTTTTAATAGCTCAGGTCTATTTCTTGACAAATTTGTTTTATTGGGAATCATTATATTTAAAATTAATTTTAGTTTGCTTCACTCTACATCCTTCATTTTTAGGCTTGGTGGGAATAGTTTATTTATTTTTTTTACTTTCGGTGTTTATGCCATATATATTCAATTCCTTGTATTTACTTGATTAGTGTCTATTGAATATATGAGGATGATGGAGAGCCCTAAAAGTCATTCAGTAATAAACTAGGAAAAACACAAACCAGTAGAGCACCACAATAAACAGAAGGCTCTTCAGTATAAAAAAAAAAGCGTGAGAGCGGGCTGGGTGGAAGGATGAATGAAGGCGTAGTAGCGGCACCTGTTCTCGTTGTAGGCTCAGCCTTGACCTTGTCCCAACACATGGTTTCTTCAGTCCGTCGACTCCTGGCCACCTGGTAGATCCTCCTTTGTCCCAGGGTGGTCATTGGTGAAGATTGTGGTCTTCCAGGCTGTTGTCAGCCTAATAAATAGGATATCGGACTTAATGAGATGCCGGTCGTAGTTGATCTGAATAAAATTCTACAGAAACTAGCGGTTGTTTCCTATTATGCCTACAATATGTTAACAACCTGGGAAATCATTTTTTATTTCTTTTATTCAAGATTTAATCGTATGTTTCAGATGCTCCTCGCCAGGTGATGCAGATTCCTGTCAGATGCTAAGCCGTAAGAAGAGGAGAGGCATCATCGAGAAACGGCGAAGGGATAGGATAAACACCAGCCTTTTAGAACTTAGGAGGTTGGTACCATCAGCCTTCGAGAAGCAAGGTTCTGCCAAGCTGGAGAAAGCTGAGATACTCCAGATGACGGTGGATCATCTCAAGAGCCTTCACGCCAAAGGTATGTTCAAGAAACATCTTTAGTTTAGGTACATTTTAAAGTTTCATTGATAAAAAAAAATAATGGGCTTAAAAGAATGGATGTCGTGTTTTGAATAACTCTTTCTTTTTTCACTATGTACAAAAATGAGTAACTGATATTAGTCATAAATATGAGCAAAACGGGTCTATTTAAGGAAATAGATGAGAGTGATTCAATTTTTCCTTCCAAAGGAGGTATTTTTCTAGGTTTAGCGATTCGGAAATACGAGAACTTTTTTAGCAATGATCCATAGCAATGAATTAAATCTATTGCTTCCTAAAAAAATAAATATTGTTTCTGAATCTCAGGTCACTAACTTAGTAAAAAGAGCTTGGCTTTATAGTCATATATCTGATCAAACACACCAAAGGGCTGGCTACCTTTAACCCTGGAAGGTTCAATTATTTATATATATAAAATCTAATATATGAAAAAAAATAAATTTTTTATTTTAGTTCCATAATACTGAGCCTTAACTATACTATTTGGTAATGAACAAGAACAATTTAATTATACGCTTCATTACGACTCACTGTATTTTTTAGATTTTTAAATTCACAAGAACGACAGACGTTACACTTTCATTCAAATTTTATAATAAGCACGCAGTAACAGAGACAGTAACAACACATATACCGAATGGTTTTTATTACACAGTTATAAAAAGCTAAATATCCAAAGCCTCTATCGAGATGTCGCTGCTAATATTTTTCTACCTGTTTGGACGATAAAAATCTTTGTCCAGCATAAGGTACTGGTGGTCGGTTTTGCAGGGTTAATAGTTCTTATCCTCTTGGGAGATTTTTTTTTTTTTCCCATCTCAAAGTTGTCTGACAGAAAATGCGGTTGCTATTCTGCCAGAAGTTATTCTATAGTGTTATATTTTGAAGGAAAACGTCGGAGCGTGCCTCGTGTCCAGTAAACTGGCGTATAGAGCATTTCACTCGGACTAAAGAGGTTGTCGAAATCTCAAAATTGGTGAAAGGTATTCAATAATCTAAAAGAGATCTACCTTTGAAAAAAATTTACAATGGAGGAATAATGGCATGACACCGAGGCGAGTAAAAACCGTTAGCGGTGGCATTGTGTCCTTTGTACGCCCACTAACTGGATTACACTCTTCTTGCTGCCTCTTCGGGGTCCTCTTCTCATCTTGTTAGGATGGCACGTCCTACCAATACTGTGTAAACAACACAGAAGTACTGTCTGTCATGCCTTTTATAACTAGATAACTTGCACTCACTTCTTATTATTCAATTATTTTAATTTTACTATTGTTTACAAACGATTAAAATGATCAAGATAAATAAAAAACAACAGTTAAGTATTGTCATAAACTATCGCCTCATTTACTTACTTAACTTTTGTTTGAAGCTATGCGAAAATGAATATTTTTGATTAGGATTGATGAATTAAGTGCCACTTCTATTGAGATTATTTTATTTGAAAACTAGTTTCAAATGCTAAAATTCATTCAGTTCTTCAGTGTTTAGTTACCTCGAAGAACTGAAGATGAATGTTTAGCATTGATCTAGTTTTCAAATAAAATAATCTCAATAGAAGTGGCACTTAATTCATCAATCCTGATTGTATTGATCCTTCTATATCATCATGCGTACCTCAAGTGAATATTTTTGAATTTTCGATAAAGTGAAATATTCGTCTAGAATACGTACTTCTGATGGCATATCCTGGTTCCGGGGTACTTCCTCAACCACGCAGCAGTTCCGCAAGGACGATCCGCAGCCCGTGGGAACGGCATCAACAGGTGGCAGCAGGTGCGTCCTCCAGTTCACACGGACCCGGTATTGATCCTGGCTGCCCCCGGGTACTAGCTATTAGCGACTTCGGTTCCCACACGATGATGGGGGAGTCAAAGGTGACTCGCTACTGCCCTCTGTCAATTAGTAATATATGTATGTACATGGCAGGGGGAAGGAGGGAGTATACGGCTTTTGAAAAAATTCAAGTAGGAATGAAAAACAGTTCATTAGATTCTCTTATGGTGCTTAAGAATGTTGAGTTATTAAAGTGCATTAATATGAAAAAAAAACAAATTCAGAACCAATTATTTAATAGAGAACAATGGTTCAGAAAATGGAAAGTAAAAATTAATTCTTAAGACTGTAAACTTTTCCAAACGCTCCTCCTTGGTACGTTATCAACACAACTTTACATACTGGCATAAGTGTATCAATAAATAATGTGTTAATGAATATATGCGAACTCACTACGAATGATTCCACCAAAATTTACTAGGAAACAGAAACAAACTAATAGAAGTAACGGCCATCATCAATATATCGGAAAATACTAAAGAAACTCTACGCTTCCGAAAAGGAAATTGATAAGAAGGTACATATGGATAAATAGATGAGGTTAAAAAAATATTAACTTAATAAAATCAACCCATTTTAGCTTTTCCTTCTGGAAAGTTAAGTAAAAATTTCTGATCATCCAGTATTAATAAAATCTACATAGGAGACCTCGGACTATAACTTACTTCGATAAACATAAACAATTAAAAATACAAAAACAAACCAGAAGGTACTGCCAACATTTCACTCTGTTATTCAAAATCTTCTGAATCCACAAGTCCAATCCGTTTCTAATTCCATTATGTCCATAGATGGATTACACTATAGCGAGATCTGCTGTCTTCCTACCCTATTTTTACTTATTTTATTACATTCTTCTTTAACACTATTTTTTTTTTCTTTTTACTAACTCGAAAAATATCAAAAAGTATAAAATAATCAATTGAGCGATCAGTTTCTATAAATAATTATCACGCCGTTTTGAATAAAATAAGCGTTGATAAATAAATAACTAAAAAGAGTCCAGTCCACATTTAGGTAATATAACATAAATGAAGAGAAACAAAAAATATAAAAAATATGTCATGATTTGTTTCAGAGTGATGCAGGATGAATAAGAAGTATTCTCTGTTTTTATTTGGTTTAGTGCTCTTCAGTCTTAATGCACGAATTTGCGACACGTTGATCTCTGAGTTATGAATCATGTTAATTATTTTGTTTATAGAAAAAAAAAAAACATTGTTCTGAAATATTTTAATTATTGTTCTGATCTTTTATAGCTGAATGACCTTATTGTTACCAATAATCCAGGGGATGTCCATTGTCAACTCCAGGTCGTGTGACTGAACGGAGGCTGTCTCACCCCCCGCTGAATTACCGAAGAAGGGGGGAAACGAGGGGAGTTTTTCTCACTGTTAGGACCGTGTTTGTACTCGGTTCTGTACCTGGTATATATTGGTAGAACGGTACTTGCACGTGTCGCGACTGTGACACGTGGATGACTCGGGATAGAGAAAGGAAAAAAAAATAGATGTGCTCACATCCCTCAAATAATGTTCCATTAGAACTCAGCCATTACTTGTCAGCTATAACATTACGATTTTCGATTAAATTATGTGTGCATAGGTTCATGTAGGATAAAACGGTAAATTCAGAAATACAAGAAAAAACAAAATACAACAAGACCATTCCTCGGATCGAATAAATTAAGCAATGTTTTAATTAATTAAAATTACCGATTCGACATTAAAAATAAACAAATAGGTGATAAGAAAATTATTTTTATTTACTCAAAATGTCAAGAGACTTTATTTTCTTAATTATTTACTTAGTTTATTTTATTAATTTATTATATCCATTCTAATTATAATATTCTGTAACAGTATTCATGCAACCGATCAGTTTTTTTGCATTTCCTTATTACCTATTTATCTATTACATATTCTTCAAGTAAAGGAACCCTGAAGACCTGTTACCATCAGGATCATCCTAGGACATCCTTACGATAGAAGTTATACGTAGGGTAATGAGGATAAGACAGATGAATATTATGGCGATAATAGCCAATGCAAATAGTCCGTGAGAACAGCGACAGATGCCTCGCCGTGGGAAGAGACTAGACCACCCTTCCCACAACCAACCCCCTCCCAACCCCCTTCGTATGTCTTTATTTCTTACCAGTTTCGTCCTTTATTCTTTACTGTTCTGTCCTAATCCTGGTTTGTTTTATCTTCTGTTCGTGGGCAAGGGTCATTGTCTAAACAGATGACAAAAGGATTATGCGCTACAACTAGGCCAAAAATACCATGGAGGGTTAATCTGTGGGGCAATATATATTGATTCCGTTGTTTTTGCATTGCGACTGGGTTCTTCTTCTTCTTTTTTTTTTATAACTATATGCTATTTAGCTTTATTATTTTTTATTTATATTTTATTTCTTATTTGAAAAGACAAAATTGTTTTTTTAAATATATATTATTTAAAATATATATTTGTTAAAAAAAAAACTTTAAATAAATAAACTAAAAAATTTTAAAATAAACTTATTTTAAATAAAATTTAAATAAAGCTTAATAAACTAAAAAAAAAATTTTCACAATTCTAAAATATAAAAACTTATATTTTTTAAATAAAAGAAACTAAGAAATAAAGCTTAATTTTGTTTTAAATAAACTAAAAAAAAAAGCCTATAATAGTAACAATGTATTCACCCTAAAACCTGGAAAAACTCAGTACATTATATGACTTAATAGTTCTAATGATCTGACATTTTTTTTAACTTCAACAATTCAATAAGTCTGTCCAAGGATTTCTAAAAATCTTAGGGGAAAAAAAAAAAAAAAAAAAAAAAAAAAAAAAAAAAAAAAAAAAAAAAAAAAAAAAAAAAAAAAAAAAAAAAAAAAAAAAAAAAAAAAAAAAAAAAAAAAAAAAAAAAAAAAAAAAAAAAAAAAAAACGGATTCGGCTGATGAGGGAAATTATTTCGTTTGATGAGATTGCGATTAAAATAAATATATTGTCTTCCAATAAAATAAACAACGGATTTATCCACTTACTGTTTACGTCTCATAAATATATTTAAATACGTGAGAACAAACTCTTATAAGTGTTACCACCGGTTAACACCCATCCATTCGGTCACATCTCGATTATCCACGGCAGTTGAAATAAATTAACAATTATGCGATGAGGTGTCGGCCCTTATATGCATAATTTATTCACCCCCAGTAAGAGTGCGGAACCGTCCGAAGTGTCAACGGTGCCAAAATTAATAATTTGTTCCAAGTCTGAATATAATTTGTAATTGTATTATGTTATTAATCGATTTGATGTTAAAATGAATAATATAACGTCACTGTTTATTTCAGTAAATTAAAAAAATAAAAACAATTATGTTTTGAGACATCTGAAATGAATCCTAATAGTACTTTTGTATAAAATAGATGTATTTAAAAAAAAAAATTGATATTATTTTTTTCTAAATTAAATTTTTAACAATGTTTAGTAGATAAGTACAAATGAACAACCAAATAAAATAAGAAGGAATGTTAAATGCTTGTTAGACAGATACCTCTTCGCTTGACACACGTAGTCCACAAATTGCTCCTATAGATTTGTTGCACTCACCTGAAAAAAATAAAACAAATTAATTCAATATACTGTAAAATACATAAAAAATAATCATAATACAACAATAATATAGCATCCATTCATGAAAAGCAGTGTATACTAGGAACTACTTTCGTTGAATAACACAGTTTATACAAGAAACAATACAAAAAAATCATTAAAAACATTCAGCAGTAGCATTAAAAAATATTCACAAAAACACATATATTTCAGACCATACATTAAAGTCAAATTAGAACCCAATCCTTTTCTTCTTCGTAACATCCTATGTGGGTTAAGTAAGGCTTTCGTAGCCTCTACTTTGTTAAATCGATTTGAGTGAAATATAATGAACAAAGCGTCTGAGTATGATTATAAAAATTAATTTTTTTCATGTTTTTCTTTGAAGCCACAGGATAGCAGGAAAGTTAAAAGTTTGATATTAATATTTCAGGGATAAAAAAATATATATTGTTTATAAATAAAACAAAAATTAAAATATTAACTGTGATTTAATTAAAGAATCAAATTTATTTTTTATTTTCCACAATTTATCTAAACTTGTTCCCATTTCAAAAATCTGCTAACAGGTGGTCATATATCAATTTAAAACTTTTTTCCCCTCCCAGATCCTGACTGCAAATTAGAATGATCCGATCGATACCCAGTCCTTTAAGCAGGAGAAAGGGTTCCGTTGAAGACGTTGGAACCGCCCTAGATACCCAGGTTACGACATACCCAGGTACAAAGACAGCGGTAACACGACCCTTCGACCTAACGGACCGTCACCGGAAAGAGCATCCTCCTGTTGCGTACCACCTACGCTTACGACGGTTTGTCTGTCTGCTTTTTGTCCTATTAGCATTCGTTGGGTCTGAAAGAATGAGGCAACGGGATCGAACCTTGGGGAAAAAATATGCCTCAGTTCCGGCCCGGCCCTAGCTTATCAACCCGACAGGGCCGCTCCATTTTTCATATTATCCGGAAGGTGGCAGGAAGAGACCTCTATCAGGGAAACAAAAAGTCAGCCAGGTAGACAGTTCTGCTTCATCACTCTCTAGGGATGTCGGATAACGGGGATATCGCACAGTTCTCTCTAGCTTTTCACATTCAAATAATTCAATTTAAATGTTTTTATCTTAGTATTGCGATTCTCTACGGCATCAAAATTAAAGCCTCCATAACATTTACATCGGCAATGTTTTAGGGGCTTCGTTTATAGCTTCATAGCCGTTTGTACTTGTAGCTACAGGTTTTATTACCTTATATTTTTCATCTATTTTTTACAAACGGGCCGGTAGTTTTCGAAGTTTAGTTTTTTAAAGTAAAAACAGAGAGTTTTTTTTTTAGATAAATAAAAATTAATAAAATGGCCTACAAGTAATTAGTAAAAGGGCCCATCTCTAATTACAATATATATAGTGAAACTTATCATTAAGCCCCTTTTGAAAGTTTTTCAAAATCTTATAATTGCTCTAAAAATACCATTTGTGCCGAAATAACTGCATTAAGGCGTTATTAAGAAGCAAGCTTTAACAATTTTTTAGAAAGCAGATTTTAAAAATTTCCACTTAAAAGGTAAATAGTGAACTCATTTTAAGTAAAATTTGACTTATCCACTTCTTCACTACAACCACCGATAATATAGCTATATCCGTCAGGTTTTCCTGTTCATAGTCATCAATCGATTCATTGTTGCATTATATTTATTTATAATTATACGTATTATTTATACGATGTATACGTATCGATACATTTTACTGACTATCCTTCCCTATTTCTGCAGTTACAGTTGACCTATTAAAGCAGATAACCTCGGCTTTTCACTCTCTACAGTCACAACATAAACATTATATGAAAAAAAAAAAGTGACAGCATTAATAAAACGGAAGGACCCACTGGGCGGTGTAGATAAGGAACAACTCCAGAGCAAACCGCTATCGTGGGAACAGCACCTGGCCTCCTCTGGCCAGCTCCGCCGAGCCCCAGTTCACACGGGCCAGTCAGCTGATCAGTCTCCCCCTCCTCATTATTGTGTAAATATTAAGATTCCATGTACTGCTGTGCCAATAAAATCTGTGCGGTTTAGCTCATATTAAAAAAACATTGTTTACTCTTCTACACTTATTCGATGTCTTTACCAAACCCAAGAGTTGAACGAAATATTCTTGTAATCTCAAAAATGTTCAAAACTAATTTTATCCAGCGCGTTTAGAAACCGATTATTTCCATCTAACTTCGTTCACGAAACGAAAAATCTGATGAAGTGTCAGATTTAAAAAGAAAACATATTATTCATATGAAAAGAGCAACAAAAGTATACAATTCTTTAAAACTTCTTTAAGAGAGCCCTATAGGAAAAAACGAACTATTTTTGGGTGTTTGGCAATTTGAGTAATGCTTTTCTAGCACTAAATGATAATTACTAGGCAATGAGAATCCATTCCAAGCCTAACCTTCAGCAAACAATCAATTAAAAAAGGATTGACAATACGTACTAATTTACTTTACTTTACTAATTATCTCAACAACCCAGGACGGGTCTTGGCACCCTTCACAATGCTACTCCACAATTTTTTTCCCCTCCCACATTTCTCTAACCCCTGACTCCCAAAATCTTTGGATTTTGGTCCTGTCGCCATAGTCTTCGTGGTCGGCCTACTCTTCTTTTGCCAAACAAATACATTCACATTACATGGCTTAGCCACTGTAATAAATTGTACTACATTGGCATCGATATATAAAGAGTACCGTTCAGCGTTCTGTATGTAGTAATTATATCAAATTAATTAATTTATAAACAAATGACATAAAATCGTTATTATTAATACGGTTTTTTATTAACGTTGTATGAGTCAGAAAAAAATAAGATGATTGTTTATGATTCATGATTTTTAAATAAAATTTTGGAGCTTTCAATTTTTACCAAAAATAATATATATATAAATATAATTTTCTTCACTGTTTTTATCCGTTTACAGCATTATTTAACCACATTTTTCTTTCTTGTTGCAGGATTGGACAACTCTTCTTATGATCCTTCCAAATTGGCTATGGATTACCACAACATCGGATTCCGGGAGTGCGCAGCTGAAGTAGCTCGCTACCTTGTCACCGTGGAAGGCCTGGACAGTCAGGATCCTCTTCGGCTGAGGTTAATGTCTCACCTCCAGTGCTTCGCCTCCCAAAGAGAGCTCTCTAGGCCCTGGCCAGAAGTGGGGCCCAGCGGAGCGAAGCCCTGGGCGGACACCAGCGGCTCTTCTTCGGGTGCCAACTCCTCTTTCGAGTGCGAAGGTCCGACGCTGACCCCTCTCACTCCGGTTTCGCACCCGCCCCCTCCCCCCTACCACTACCAGCATTACCCCCAGGAGTACCCTCCCACTTCTAGTCACCAGAAGCCTTACAGGCCGTGGGGTGGCACCGAAATGGCCTATTGACCGTATCCTTAGGCACGACCTCGAGAACTTTATGTCTTTCAATCTCTTCTAAATGATTGAAAACCGCACTCCTTAAAACGAAGATGAATAGCTTATTACCTTGTATGGAGACAGTGTTAGAAGTTTTATTGTGCTGAAGATTATCTTGTTAATCGAGTAACTACTCTTAAAAGTTTTTCTATACCAGCATTTAATGTCAGACTCGAATAAATTTAAGAAAATAATAAATATTCACATCATGAAAACTTCCTACGAAACAATTATGCACAACTATAGAAACTGCTCTGGACAGCAGTTCAATATTAAAATATGTGATGGCTGCCATTAGTAAAAAATTGGAATACTCTATAAGTCTATCATCATCAGGACATTATATTATCAATAAATAATAACCGAAAAATTATTATTTATATTCTTGCATCTTAAAAAGAAATAAGATTACGCTTCTCACCTAAGTGCTTCATAGGAAGTTTTTAAGTGTGCTTACGTTAGTAAATATATTTTCGAAAACATGAATATTTTATTTAATTTAAGATACAAAAGAGTTATATATGTATTATCTTATTATATCTATGACGGTCATGAAAAACTAAGCTTTGTTAACATGATTTTTTTATGGGAAAAAAATATTTTAAAGCACAAAATGGTAAAAAAATAAATATGAGCGTAATTTTATTTCCGTCATATATATGAATATTGGTCTATAGAATGTTAAAGAAATTTTAAGATATAAATTTATTCGAGTCTTAACAAATGATAAATTGACATTTATATTTTAAAAAATACTAGTCATTGACAAATGAATTCAGAATTGATATTGCGTCTCATAAATTTTTTTTTATGAGGAAATATTGCACTTATTTTGAAAAAAAAAAAAGTTTTGACTTTGTTGGAATCACTAGTCAAAACTGAATAAATTTTGATCAGATTGACATTTGGTACGACCAATATGTCGCCACACGTTCCTAAAAATTAATAATACCAAAAATCTATTTGATGTTGAAGGCACTGAAAAAATAGGCTTTAGTCTATTCTCTGCAAGTTGAGTCTCGGATCACCAAGTACGTGACTAGTATTCATACTATCCATAAAAATTTACATTGTATGATATTGGTTTAATTTCATCTTGAGCATAAAATATGATACTGTAAATGCCATAATCATACTATGTATAAAATTGTATAGTAAAGGTTTTCAATTCAAGATTTGATTTATAGAAAATTTTCAAGTATATCATTTCACGAAAAAAAAAAATCGAGATTTAAGTTACACAGAACAGACTATAAAATAGGTAGATAAAATAACAGGTTTGAAACTTATACATATGTGAGTCGAAAAAAGCCAGTGTTATAATTAACACAATAAAATTCAGAATTAATGGTTGATCTATCTATGGAAAAAGACAACTATAATTAAGAAAACTGAAATATCATAATGAATATGTTTTTTAGAATTGATGTATCAAATATTCCAATTTTTGTTAATTTTTTTTTTTTCATATCCGTCCAAAATAATATTTTATAGATACTTTTATTTCATAATATCAAAAATGGTTTCTTAAAAATTATTGTTCTCATTCTATTGCCATTAGACCTAGAGTGCCTAAAATTTGAATGTGTGTACTTAAGCGGATGAACCCGCTTAAATTTAGGGTTGATCCCTTACTTTATAGTCAATAAATAAGCTTTAATTCAAACAATTACTGTATAGTATTATTTTTTTATAAATATTGTAAATAGCTTTTATTTAGGTTAAGAAAAAAATCTGTATCGATGTGATCTCATAATTTTTATGTACAATAAACCTATATTTTATATAAATGAATTTTTATATATAAATTAATTTTTGTACAGCTACTTTTAGAGTGAAAATACATTCTTTTTTTGTGATATATCTTGAGTTTTTACTCTGCCCAGTTCCAGTAATCTTAATATAATATAACTTTGATTACAATTGTCGATTCGCGATTCCACTGGTTCTTGAGAAAAGAATCGGCACCGAAAATTGAGAATCCAAAGTCGATTGGAAAATTGATATAGTTGACCTTGACGATAGCTGTGTTATAAGTAATTTCTGCTTTAATAACGGAAAAAAAAATTCATTTATAAGACCAACGCTGAAACCAGTATTTCATAATAACTGACCAACACTTGATACAGACCTGAAAAACGATTCTCTTAAAAAAAAAATGTAGCATTGATAACGTCAAACATTTTGAACGTCGTTGTTTTCGAACGTCAAAAAAAAGTATGATTACAATATGATACTACATTTTTTTCCACTTTATTTCTTTATTCAGACCTGTCAATTACAGCATAGACAACCAGTGAGTCTAATGAAGTGAATGTATAAATATTTTTATACATAATATATATCCATGTAATTTTTTGTCGAATTGCTTGCATTGTGGCCTGATTCGTTCATTAACCATTGGCAGGCGAAGGTCAATACATTGAGTTATGTCGATTATATACCAGGGTGCTGTTTTTATACTCCTGAATGTACCATACTACCTGAAGTATTAATTTTCTGTTATCATTATCATATTTTTAATTTATTTTCATAAAAAGTATTAATTATTTATTACATAAAGTATCATACTATCTGAAGCAACAGGTAGTTTATGCTTATACAATGAAAAATTGTTTTGTTTTTTATCACGCCATTTTTCAAAATAACTAAGTTAATGCCTCAAAAAAATCGTGTGTCGTTTCAAAACTAAATTCTGCCCCATTTAAGATTTTTGCAATGTGTACACAAACTAAAGCTACATGGTTTGATTCAAACTAATTATGAAAGAATTCTAGGAAATAGGGAAAGTATATAAAAAAACAAAAAAATTTTTTTTTCTTTTTTCATAATAGGATGAACAAGAAACAACTTGATAAGAAATATTTTCTGATTAAAAAAAATAAGAAGGAAGAAATAAAACTTTTAATAAAAAACATAAAAAACCTTTAATAAATACAAATTTTATTGTCTCGGAGAAGATTTACCAAAATAGGAAGTTATCAAAATATGAACTTAATAGAGTTGGCATCAGCAGCTGTTCAATATATCATTGGCCGTGGACGGAATATTCAATTTAACTGTTATCTGATTGGCCAAGGAGAGAATTGACTGTGGCCAATCGGATAACCCCTAGTGCAGTAGGGGCTGGCAATCTCATCGCAAGGCATTACTGGGTATTAGATGAGGAAGAGATCAGATGAAGCTATCATAGAATATAGGATAGTACAATAAAAAATTGATTTATGCTGCATCTTTATCTATAAACCACCTTTTAAGCTAAGCTAGCAGCCTAAAATCTTTTTTTGTAGAGATTTCCCATCCAGTTTCTCATCATATAAATATATTTTCTTTATGAGATATACGAGTATTTTTATGAGACGATTTAAATTGTAATAAAACCATTTGCAATTTGTGCAAAAGTGTTCCTTTATAAATAAACAAATGCAATTCCATATTGTACCGGCAAAAATTTTGAGTTGTTACCATAAAATAATTGAACGTTTTCTTTTAGAGATTAATGAGTAATTTTTTAAGTAATTGAAACTAATAAGTAATTTTTCATGCACAAGGACTTTGGTAATAACTAATAAGGACTTATGAGTTACGTTTTCTAAGAAAATAAACTATTTTTGGGGATCTGACAATTTCAGGATAGCTTCCTCAGCACTCAGTTATACACTTTAGGCAGTGAGAACCCGTTCTGAACACGTCCTTCCGCAAACATTCAATTATAAAATCATGGATAATATTCACTAATTATAAATTATATCCACTTAATTAATTTGACGGCGTGTGTTAGTTCAAATCATCATTATTAATAATTGAATAATTAATACCAACCTAATTACTGATCCACTTAGAGAACGTCGGTGTTCTTCTTGGGGTGAACCTTTTGTGAAACAAATGAAGCTGGCCAATTATTATTGCTGATTTTTTGTGGCACTTATTTCAAGTAATGTTACGGAGGTTCTGATCATATAAAAGTATTTCGTTATGAATTATAAAAGTCTTTTTAAGTGTTGCTGAAAATTATAAAGAAACCTTTTGCAATACTTACAAAATCCATCCTTTACAACTTAAAACCCAAATCCATATGAGGTAAAGATGTGAGCTAATGATAAAGCATAAGGTAGCCTAATCTGATGGTATGAAAATTTCAGCAGGATCGAGTATAATAGTGTCATTTGATGATTTAACTGTTTATTTCTAAAATGTTAGTCCTATCATACTTCAAAATGAAGACACTATTAACAGTGGAATCGGACGATCGATAATAGAAAGAGGAGAGGGAAGAGCCATGATTCGTAATGTAAACAGTTTTGACTGGTTACTGTTACTGTTAAAGATTTTACGTTGTTTTGAAATGTTGGAATCACTTGTATTACAGCTTGGATTAAAATGTTTGGATTTTCCGAATGTCTCTTTTTTGGCGCGTCCGTAAATTTAGCGTATAGGTTATATAATTAATAAGAAATAAATAATAGTTAAACTAATAAGTAATAGTAATAGTTGTCAAAGAAGCATTAGTTGCGTTTATGTTTAATAATAATTGAAAGTAAACCAGCTAGTAAAATTCAACCTTAGCAAGGTATATAATTGTGAAAGCAGTTTGTCTTCTATCGTTAGAAAGCACGGTACAGGCTCTAACTTAGTAGTGATGTATATTAGGATAAAAATTAGGAATATAAAATAATTAGTCATTTATTATAATAATGTGTACTTTACCTATCTTCATCAAATGGCCAAACTATAGATCGGTAATGGATTTCTTTTAGGTTAAATATCTGTACCATTTGGGAAAAATTCATAAAGTGCATTTTTGTTCACGATAAGAAAAAAAAAATTGAGCAACCCATATTGGAGTCCTACTCATCATGTATGATGGATGCCATTACAGGTAAGTTGTAATGGCAATGGTATCCTTTTATACCATTGGCATTACAACTTCCCTACTTGTACATGACGAGTAGGACTCCAATATGGGTTGCTCAAAATATTTATTTTATTTTGGACAAAAATTAAATTATCTAGTTTTTGTCAAATGGTACAGATATGTATTGGAAATATATTTGATTGTTTTTATTAATTATCTAGTTTTTGTCAAATGGTACAGATATGTATTGGAAATATATTTGATTGTTTTTATGTTTTTTCGGTTGTAATAACTGATGCCTGACTTAGGCGAAACGTCTTAAATAAAAATTTTTGTATGCTGAAACCATTGGCTTTATGAAGGTGATCGTTTCCATCTTATATTAATTTTAAGAATTTCGATTTACAACCCACGTTGAAGATGGCTGATCTTCTTACTGAAAAAAAAAAACACTGATATTTTCCTCACTTAAATTATAATATGGTATGGTGATTACTGGATTATAAGAACCAAAATCCATAAATTGGCTATTTTAGTATTGCAATAAATTAATAGTGCTTTCGGCGTCCTTGATCCCTTTCAGGTTGTAGAACGATTAATAAATTAATAACAAATATCCAAACTATTCCATCACTTTTCATTCAAAGAAGAAGTATAATATTCTCGATTCTCAACAAATCCTCCTTTAGTATTTGGTGGCATCCATAAAGTTTTATATTTCAGTAATTCTATCCTCCTTCCAATAAAGGCAGCGCCTTCATGAAAAATGGAAGGTAATCTTATTCTCTTCTTACAGAATCGTAACATTTCTCCTTCCTTATTTCAAAAAAAAAAAAAAAAAAAAAAAAAAAATGTGTCACCTTCCTTCTTTCATTTTCTTTTTTTTATCCTTTTGCAACTCTCATGATATTTGATATATTTTTTAATATCATATCAATTACTGAAATCATAATATTCACGTAGATACTAAATAATTCCAAGTACTAATATTTGTTATATGTTGTAACAAACACGTTATTGTTGCACAGATTCCATCCAAACTTTTTAACGTCCTTAAATCCAAGACGTTGCAAACTGACAAAAAAGAAAATGAGTTATTTAGGCCTAGACAGACAAAATCATACTTAAAAAGATATTTTGTTGTTTGTTTGTTGATACTTTAGGCCCGTATGTTATACTAACTAACACAAGAAGGAGGAGTTAATCCTACTGGTTATCAACCTATTCAAAACAAAGAGAGAAGCTCAAGATTTATTCCATGGTTCACCAGGAAATACTTTTCAACATTCCCAGAAGGGATTCGAATCCAAGACGTTGAACGGAAAAAATTCGAGACCATCGCCCCTACACACTCGGCCAAAACATTTTTTTTTTTAAGAGTACAAAATATTTTTAAACATATTATTAATGACTGCATATCGTAAGACAGAATAAAGTCCAAATTAATAATATTATTTTTGATCAATAACAGAACATAACTAGCACATTAAATTGCGAGGCCAGCAAAATTTATCAGTAGTTTAGGTTTCGACAAAGTGACCAAGGACTGAGAAGATGGAAAGGTTTCTTTGTAATGGTCTATAAAAAGTTTTTTTTTATAAATTTATTTATAGAAACTGTACAACAACATACATCTATAAGATCTGCTGTATTATGAATAATAAAACTGAAAAAATCTTTGAAAGAGACTAACCATTGGTAGCCATCCCCTCCCCTTATAATTTTTTATTGAATAAATGTTACAAGCAGCCTCTCTCAAACGTAATGGTCAATATGGTAGACAATGAATCCATTCATAAAATATGCACAATGGAAATAAATTAAAAAAGTATAATTCAATAAAAATCAATAAATCAATAAAAATATTACTACGAAAGATATTAGAACTCTAATAAGATAAATATTAAGAATTTACAGTAGGTCTCAGTACCACTGCCAATTTAGCCAGCGAGTTGGGTTATAAGTAGAGACCGGATCTCCGTGCAATAACACGGAGATCCGGTCTCTTAGTTTACTTAGTTAGTTTAGTTTGCTTTGGTTTAGCGCTCTCTAACCCAAGCAGTTATCTCATTCATGATCTAAGGGCTCTTATTCTTAAATTTTATTTTGCACGAAATTGCACAATTTTGACTTTTTGAGCGTAATTGCACGAATTCGGGTTTTACTGCACGAAATTGTACAATTCAACCAAAATCATCTAATTTAATTCATTAAATCATTTATTTAAGAAAAAATTTAATTACTATTATAAGATAAGATATTAAATAGGTTAATTAGTTTTGAATTGAAAGTAAAAAGTCGCTTAAAACAAATGTATTTGTGACCTACTACTTTTAAATGATCGTATTGAATTATGAGCTTTGAGGATTTAGACAAACATTAAGGATCGACGTACTTCCTAGAACTAAGACGTTTCCTCAGATAATTTTACTCCCTGCTTCCCATTTTTCCCCCACTTCTAATTTAGCACAAAGGGTCAGTTGTTGATAAGATTTCAAACTATCAATTTTGAATATCCCAAAATCGGCCACGAGTGTTTTTACAAAATTGAAACAATGGACAAATAAGGATCCAGAGCTGAAAATTGATGGGAAATTGGTGCTTTGTTCTTGCTGTTTGAAAACAATAGGCCACAAAAGGAAATCGCAAATAGACCACATTGCAAATCAGATAATTTTTTAATTTATAAAAAATTATTGTTGAACTCGAGAATTTTGAAATGTACAATTCGTACATTTCCACGAAAGGTTTAAAAATTAATTTATTTAAAAAAAACAACAACAAAAAAACATTTTATTATATTTTTTTCCATATAAAAGGAAATTTTATTAAATATATTTATATATTTTTTAATGAAAGTAATCATATACATTTTTTTCCAAGTTTTAAATTTAAAAAGTATTTCAGATTGAATTAATTCTCAAACGGAACGTTTGTTGAAATGTGCTTTGTATGTTTGTATAAATAAATGGATTGCTGTATGTATTAAGTTTTTAAATTCACGTTTTTATACGTTTCAGATTTTTACTGCACTATTTTGCATGTTTTGAGTTTTTACTGCACATTTTTTTATTTTTTACTGCGCAAAAATCCGGTCTCTAGTTATAAGGATGTGTGGGAGTGAATAATGAATGAGCCAGGGGGTTAGGGGTAGTTGAATAGGTTTTAATCGATTTTTTGTTTTTTTAAGTTAAGAGATATGAGGTACGAACGATTTAGGATTGGAAGGATTGAATGCGTTTGATATCCGATTGCTTTGCTGTCCCCCACAGTTCAAGTCAAAAGGTTCAATAGGTTTAATGATGGTCTTCATAAAAAAAAATTAAGGAAACATATAAGGTGTATTACAAAGCAATATAATCTCCCATCACTATTTATTTAAATGTATGCATGTATGTGATCCATAGTTAAAGTTCTAAAGAGATTTATCGTTATCTAAGAAAATAACAACAAGATGCAATACTAGTGACAAGACTTTTTTAGTCGTTAAAAAATGTTTGTTCATCAGACGGGTCCAAATATAAATGGACACAGAAGGGGCTTGAAAATGTGGCAATAGCCAAGAAACGTCGCCCATTTAGAAAATCATGTTAGCATTATATGTTTTTTAAATAAATAATGATGGGAGAATATATTGCTTTGTAATACACCTAATATACTAAACTCTCCTTTGGTTGTATATATTATATAATATTCAGGAAACATTTAAAGAGCTAAAATCATCCACGGACTATCATAAATACTGAATTTTAATTAAAGATTTTATTTCATGTTTTTTAAATTTTATTTAGTTAAACGATTTTGTATTTTAATTCCACTGTATAAGAATAGGGCACGTGATTTACTTTTGTATGGAAAATAACAAATCCATGAATGATCCTCTAAAAGAAAAAAATTCTTTGAAAGAAAAAAATGTATGCATACATATTTTAAAATTTAAATCTTATTTCATATATTAATCATTTTGATAGAGTTTGTTTAGGTATAAAAAGTGTTACAGAGAAGTAAGAATAAGAATACCTGTCAGAATAGACTCAGCAGTGTAGAACATATAAAGGAGAAAGAGAACTGAAGAATTATATAAGGGAACCAGTCAGTCGATATATCACAATATAAAGGCAAGTTTTGAAAGGTCCAATCTATCAATGGTAAGAGTAAAGTTGGTGTTGGGTTAGGTTTTCCTCCATCGTTTTGAATGATTTGTATTTATTTATTGAACTTCATTGTAGTAAAAAGTTATGGTTTTCACTTGCTATATAGAAACACAAGTAATTGTGTAGATTGATCGTAAACAGACGACAATAATTTGTACTTTTAATGGAATATTTAGTTCTACGACTTGGTAGTTGAACATGAAAAAATTATTGATTTTAAGGGTACGTTATCTGAAATTTAACTTGTTCTTCATAAGCACGACAGACGCACTAAGCGGTCCTTGGTTTGCTCAATCACTCTCGTTTGTCTGCAACCTTTAAAGTCTTAGAGACACTTCAAAAGTTCTGAGGTCCTTCGATACATTATCCTTCCATATGTGGCCTTCCTCTATCTCTCACTCCTTCTGTTAAACCTTGATAAAGCCCTATGCCAACTCTGCCATCATCCATTCTCAGGAGGTGTCCCAACGTAGACTACATCATATTTCCATATAGCGCCTATAATTAATTTTTCTATCTAAAACGATATAAAATCCTAGAATGCGCCTTAACACTTTGCGTTTGAAGATGTACATCATAGCAGCTTATGATTTTTAAAACCATGTCTCAAATGAGGCGACTGATCTGTTGAGTGCCTCATAGTCTTAACTTGGTTGTGCGGCTTAGCAGTCTACTTCTCATAAGGTATGCAATGGAGAAAAATGTATTATTAGCTGAGAAAATGCGTGCCTGAACTTTAACTTGTCCACCTCAAAAAAGTAAAGCAAAAAATATTAATTTTTTTCCGAAAAAAAATTATACTTTACAAAAAATTAATCCAAAAATTAACTAAAGTATACTTTCTACTTGTTATTTATGATAGGTATTTTTCATCAAAATTATTATTCATATCATTTCAGATCATTCATTGACCGATGCATCTCAGGTAATGGATTGATGTACATCACAAATGAAAATATAATAATATGTTTTTTATACAAGATAACGATTTCAAAATATTGTTGTAAGTATAATCGTCCTATAACGGAGATAATTAAATTAACCTAAAGATAGGACTTAAATCCTGACTTTTGGACTAGATTGGTGATCAATGCTAATATTGTTACTATACACATTAATTTCTTCATATCCTTACTTATAATCATGTATTTAACAGTTGTGAATTTCAATAGATAAAAAGATGTAATTCAAAAAATCATTCTAGATTTGGTTAAACTCATTTTAGACATTTTGTATTTAAAAACTTAGAGTACATGATATAAGAATATAATGTTTCCTCTAGAATACTTGTAAAATCGATTACTTTTAAAAGTTTAGCCCAACCGGAAAAAATCAGCCAAGTTTTCCCCTCAGCCTGAACCAACTATATTCCAAACTAAACTCCATAAACTCTAAACATAAAACTAACTTAAGAACTGTATAGTTTTAAAAACTTTTAATATTTTCTGAAAATTTAGATCCCTACTTTGATCCTTGTCTGAGAACTTGTATAGTAAAAAGAAAATGTATTGATTTGATGACGAAGTCACAAAACTGAAAGGCACTAGAGGGTATAGATACAATGTGAATAGCCATTTTTTAAACATTTACTGTTTTCAGCTTCGTAATAAACATCAATCAATCAGGATAGTTCTATTTGGATGTATTTCAATCTGTACTCTTGGTAGTGTGCAGATATTATAAATGAGTCTTACATCAGTCATTATTATTATTATTATTAATACATGTTAATAATAATTTATGTTTATGTTATCCATATTATTTATAAACATTATTTATTATAAAAAATAAAATTAATTTTAAAGAATAGAAGATTTTTAAAAAATGGTTAAAAAATAATACGATTTTAACATAAAAACAAATTGAGCACAACGAAATTCTGAATATTATTTAAATTTACGTTCTTTTAGTTCCTCGTGGTTATTTATGTTATAATATTTGCGATTAAAGAAATAAATAAATAAAATAAAAGTCTTTATTTCTTTAAGAATTATAATTTTGTTTCCAGCAATTCCACAAATTACTAAGAGATGAATATATAATTTAAAAAAATTTCAAAAATTGTCGGTAAAAGGTTTTGGGTTGATGTTCATAATTTCTTTTTTTAATACACTTTATTAACTTGACCTGTATATAACGAAACCTTTCATTGTAACTTTCACAGATTTTCAGGAATGTAATTAACTTGAAAATTTGCCAACTTCGTTCTAATGTCCTCACTAAAATGATCAAAAAAAAAAAAAAAAATATATTTAGATAAGTTTGCAAGTTAACTATATACCATTCACGGGACGTAAATTTTGTTCTTCTTCTACCGATAAAAACTTTCTTACCGATGGAAGATAATTGAAGAATATAAATCGTAATAATTGTGGTACCACATACGTCCCTTCGGCAATGTAAAAAGAACTTGATTGTTCGAAGTTTATATATTTATATTACACTTATTGTATAAGTTTATATCGAACTTGATTTATATTACTCTAGATATCGTTTAGGGACAAAAATTAAGAAAATAAATTATATTTTTTAAAAACATGCTTTAATCGTGGGATACTTTATATTAACCCATTAGCTCCCAGAACTTTTATTTTTTTTAGAATGTACTAAAAACTTCAAAATCATTTAGTTTTCATCCAAAACGAATTTAAAAAATGATAATTTCATCGGATTTGGCTGTTGCGTCCAGATAAGCCCTGTTGCGATAACGCAACACTGGGAATGAGAGGGTACGTCCATTTAAACCGTGCAAAAAAGAATTTATTTTTAATTTTTTGCATTCCGATTAGATGGGTATAATATTTACAGCTGAGAGCAACTAAATCTTTTTGAAAATAAAGCCACAGTGAATTTTTAAACATGATTTTTTTTTTTTTAATAATAATAAAAAAAAAATATATGTACAAATGAAATTATTATAAAAAAATAGATGAAAGAGACAATAAGAAATGAAATATAAAATTATTACAAAATAAAACATACATGAACTGTATATGTACATACGTTACATTTGGAAATTAATTATTCCTATCAATTTTTGTGGAAATCAATAAAACATTTTTCATGTAATGCAACATTGCATCTTTGATACTTTTTTATTGTGATGGATTTGCACATCGCACATCTAGTTCTCTTTTCTTGTCTCATTATAAGTCCGATGTTATCAGGTGTTGAAAAAAAAAGTACATTTAGCTAACTAACATAGGTTTGTTATATTTGTTGAATAGATTTCATTACCGGGACGTTTCCTCGGTGTACCATTGGTGGTAAGTAGGTTCCTGGCAAGATAATGTCTAAATGCTAGCAAATCCAACTTAGGCTGTTCAGGTAAATCTTCTCTCATTCTACGATATAACAGCCATGCATTCTGAACTGAGACGTCCAGCAACCACGCAAAGACTGCCCAATACCATTTCCGTGAACGAATCCTAGTCTATATGAAGCAACATTTTGGTCCCCCTTATCCGTCCCTTCCATATTTTCATTATAATTTTTTATAATGTGAGGTTGGGTCACAGTAATTTTTTTTTTTTTTTTTTTCAAAATTCGAGCATCGCAGAAAGGCTTCATTCCTAAGTAATTTGACACTGTGTAATTATCATTCTACCTACAAATGATTTCTCTTCGTCGTACTTGATATCACAATTTCCTCTTGACGTTTTCTTCATGTCAACTCTCAATGGACACTTTTCTATCCTATTAATTCTTATGGTACCTGTGAAACCAATTGCAAGTTTAGATAATTAGTCCACTAACCCTATGGAGCTAAAGAAGTTGTCTGTATATGAAGAAGTTGGCATTAGTTCTCCAGTAAGCTGACGAGGTATTGCTTTACTAACTCTCACACCACACTTCCTCCAAGTCCGAATTCTTCTTTGAATTCATTAGGCTCCCCTTTGGCTCCAATAAATAAATAAACAAGCACCAAAAAAAAAATATATGAAAAATAATTATGAGAAAAAATTCACGTACCCGCTCATGCCCTGTGTTGCGTTTTCGTAACATACAAATTGTATTGATTATAAGTAAAAAACAGCAATAGATTATAGACTCTTAGCTTTCTCCTTGTTTTAATGCATGTCTGAAGAATCTAAATTATCACTGTCACTTTGAAATAAAAAACACACACTTAATAACAAAAATATTACAGTAGCCAGTTCAAAACAAAAAAATCAGCTGATGATTAATTCAATTTTATGGGCACTCAAAGATATGAGAGAGCAAAGTGAACACTACAATATGAAGAGGGGATGTTACAGCTTAGATTTATGTTCAGAAATGTTCACTGGTCTCCCTTGCTTAGACACAATACACGTTTAAACAGGAAAAAGGACGCTGTTGCGTTTTCGCAACACTGGGAACTAATGGGTTAAATGTTACAAAAATTTTATAAGTAACTATTTACGAAGGTCGAGTAACATGAAAATATTAACCGTACGCCCCTTCGTAATAAAACTTTGTTGCACCCCACGCCCGTTTACTATAAATTGAATTATTTTGTTAATAACTTTAGTTTTACTTTAACTATATTCCAAATTAATTAATCATAGTTGATTTTTTGGCTTTTCATTGCCATCACACAAACAATTCATGAAATAAAAATTATTTAATACTTTTTAGCTCGGTTTGTTATTAAAGCGTTTTTTTTTTTTTTTTTTTTTTTTTTTTTTTTTTAACTATAATTCTAATATTTTATTATTGTATTTTTTTTTAAATTTTCCATTGATGTTATTTTTTACGTAAATATATTTTAGCATTGCCTTCCAGTATTCTCTTCCTTGATGTCTTGTCCTATTAGAATCACTTCCACATCACCCTTCGAGCTTATCTCGGAGTTTTTCTTCTTCCTTCTTCCCTTCACATCCAATCTATCCACTATATAGTCATCTTTGGTGATCTTACATGAGGCATGCTTTTAACTTGTCTGAACTTACTGACAGAATGCCCCTTCTCTTGCTTGTCACTTCCATTTGTTCACGAATTATTTCATATTTAATTTTTTCACTCAGGATTTTTTTGCCAACCTCTACCCGAAATCCGTTTCAGAAACTTTAGGTGTTAATTTTTACGCAGTGTATGTTTTAATTTTAATATGTTTTAAAATGCAATAAATAATTGTATTTTATAAAGCTTTTATTTTGTTTTTTTATTGGCACTACTACCCGGTAATGGGTCTTGGCCTCCTCCAACCGCTTCCTCTAATCGTGATGGTCTTCTGCCGACGCCACACAGGTATTCAAGAGCGGAAAAATAGCAATTTTGAAGTTGCAACACATTGTATCTTATACATCCTAATTTATAACTTAGGTAACCGTGATAACGGACTGCATAAGAACTACAGGAAAAAAACAAAAATAAACCATGAATGTTGAAAAATCAGGTTTTTAATTTTTTCGGACTTACTACTTAAACACCAGATTTAATCCTTATGATCAAGAACGGAAACTTAAATTTAATTGTGATTGATTCTTCACATCTACAGGATACATATTACACCGAAAATACGATAAAATTGATTCGTTTAAACTATAAACTATCTGAAATAAAAATAAAAATATATTACAAAATATAAAATTACGGATATACTTTTATACTTTTACGGAGGCCTCCGGTGGGCTGAAAATTAGGACTTTACGTTCTTATGTACTCCAACTAGGGCAGGAAGGACGAGTTATTCTATAGGTTACCAACCTATTCTAGCCAGGGTAAAAAGGTCAAGATTCATTTCGTGTGATCCTCCAAGAAATAAATTTCAACCCGCCCAGGTGTGGTTCGGAAGCACCTCCTTGTTCTAAGAGCGCTGAGACCCTCGCTCGGTTTTCACCAAATATTATTAGACGAAGAGTCTATCCCCAAAACGGCATTTTCTACGGAAAATGGCCATTTTGAGTTTGTTAGAATGCCATTTGGTCTTTGCAACGGCCCGCCCACATTTTAAAGGATGATGAATATGGCTATAGAAAATTTACCACATACAATGGTGTATGTAGATGATATAATCATCTACTCTAAAAGTGAAGAAGAACATTTGATAGATATTGAAAAGGTATTACAAAGATTAAAAAAGTATAATTTATCTATTCAACTAGATAAAACTGAATTTTTCAAAGAAGAAATAAAATTCTTAGGTTACATAGTTACACCCAATGGATTACGAACAGATCCGACAAAAATTGAAGCAATTCAGAAATTCCCAATGCCAAATGACGAAAAAAAAAACAACCCGCCAATTTTTAGGCATGACGGGCTATTACCGAAAATTTATAAAGAACTATGCAACAATATCTAGACCTTTAAGTTCGGCAATTAATAGCAAACAATATAAAACTGAAGAGTTCAAAAAAGCATTCCATCAATTATTGGAACTTATTTCAAACACTCCAATCTTATCCTACCCTGATTGGAATAAACAGTTTATTCTCACTACTGACGCTAGTCATAAATCAACTGGGTCCGTCTTATCGCAAAAAGATGATGATGGAATAGAGCATCCAGTCGCGTATGCTTCAAGGGTCCTCAGTAAAACGGAACAAAATTATAGCACGATTGAAAAAGAACTTCTGTCAATCGTTTGGTCCACCCAACACTTTAAACCATATCTCTATGGTTCGAAATTTATTCTAAAAACTGATCATAAACCCCTTATTTGGATTTTTAATATGAAAAACGAAAATAGTAGAATAATGAAATGGGTTTGGAGATTGCAAGAGTTTGAATTTGAAATACAACACATAACAGGAAAATCAAATTTCGTAGCAGACGCACTTTCGAGAAATTCTGAATTACATAGAGTAGAAAACGATATAAATATTGATCAAATTATAAATAACACATCCAGCGATGATAACCCAGAATACGAAGCTCTACTAAAACAATTGCAACAATTACAAGAACAACCTAATGATGATATCACATCAGAATACGAAGCTCTACTAGAACAATTGGAACAAACACAAGAACAACCAATCCAAAGAGAAGAAGATCAAGAAAGTCTAGAAACCCAACACTCTCAAGAGTCAAGTAACGAACAATTTTGGTATTGTGAAAAAGAAAAAGCATTAAATGTAGAAAAACATCAGATTATCATTAAAAGAAACAAGAAATATAATTTAAAATTCGAAAAAAAAACCTTTTACAAACAAAACGCGTCATATAATTTTCATAAACAATAAAAATTGCCTAGAAAAAGCATTAACTGAAATATTAAAACCCAATACAACCTATGGTTTATATTGTTCACACCAGCTAAAAATATTAGAAAAAGAATTCGAGGATTACTATATGACAATAAAAGAAATAATCACAAATCATTTTCCGGACATAAAAATAAAAAGATATTTTACTTTATTACGAGATATAGAGAATCTTGACGAGCAACTTGAATTAATTAGTCAATATCATTTAGGTAAAACCGCGCATAGAGGAATTTTGGAAACAATGGAAAAACTTAAAAGAGATTATTACTTTCCTAATATAAAAGATAAAATTACAGAATTTATAAATAAATGTGAAATTTGTAAACTTACTAAATATGAGAGAAAACCTCTAAAAGTAAAATATGAACTAACCCCTACTCCAGATAAACCTTTACAGTATTAATGATAGATGTATTAAAATATAATAAAAATAACATATTCACAGCTATAGACACGTTTTCCAAGCGACTATTTACTCACCTTTTACCAAACGGTAATGCGATCAGTGTATGTAAAGCTATTGAAAAATACCTAAGCCTTTATCCAACACCAAATCAAATCATATGCGATCAAGGATCAGAAATGAAAAACACCTTAGTATCACAATTATGTCAACTCCATTCAATTGTAATTCATTATACATCGGCACAAAACTCTAATTCTCTAGCACTATTAAACAAATGTCACTCGACAATGATTGAATTACTAAGAATAACATATAAAGAATATTCAAACTATAGCATAGAGAGAATTCTAAATCTAATAACTATTGCTTATAACAATTCGATTAACCAGAACTTAAAACTCACCCCTAATGAAATAACATTTGGTACTTCAACGAATCCTTTAATTAATAAACACATAACGGAAATGTATATCCAAAAATACCATGATGATCTATTATTTTTACATAATACATTAAAAGACAAAATAATACAAGAAAAACAAAAACGCATAGGTAAATTAAACGAAAATCGTGAGGACATTCCAGATGTCACTAATGAAACAGCAATTTATTATAAAAATCCTCAAAGTAATATTAAAGCAAACGATCAATACAAAAAGGTTAATTTGTTATTACAGGGTAAAAGGAAAAGAAACATAAAAACACATGTGAATAAAATTAAGAGGCCTAATAAAAAAAGTAAAGAATATTTTAATTTTTCAGATGAAGGTCCTAATCTTCATGCTAATAATGACAATTCTGGTAGTTCAGGTAGCGACAGCGATTAAAATCACAGATCTTTCCAATTCACCTGGAATTTTACATTATACTGTTAAAAACATAAAGGTAATGAATAAATTTTATAAAACATATCATTTTTATAATCTCACACTACTAAGGAACGAAATAAATAGTTTATATCAAAATAATTATAAGTACAACGATTCTCGCATTTATAACATACTAATAGATTCCATTAAAAGTTTAAAAAATCAAATAGACACTATCGACTCAAAAAGAAAGAAGAGAGGTCTTATTAACGGTTTAGGAAAAGTTATATCTTGGGTCACTGGCAACATGGACTCAGAGGATAAAGAGCACTACGATAATTTAATACAACAAATGTTGTTAAACGAAAGGTCCAGTAAAGTAAATGAGTTAAACTTAATTAATACAAATAAGGATCTCATAAAGAAATATGAACGAGATATAAAATTAATCAATTTCAATTCACACGCTATCGAAAGAAATTTTAATAAAGTAGATTTAAATTTGCAGTCCTATGAATATTTAATGCATATAAAAAACATCAGAGATAAAGTATCAAATTTAGCAATATCCCTTGAATTTTGCAAGTTAGGAATAATTCACTCATATTTAATGCAAGATGTAATGGCAACACTACCGTCAAATATCAGCTTAATTTCCACGGATAAAGAAATACTTTGGGCTAATTCGAAAATATACTGTTCTGAATTCCAAGATGCTATACACGTCTTTGTTGACTTACCCATAAAAGAAAAATTATATAATGGACACTTATTGATAACTATCCCTGTATTTAGAAATAATGAATATTATATTATAAATAATAAACATAAATTAATCATAGAATACGAAGAAAATTATTATAGAAGTAATTGTATTTATGTAAAAGAATATTATTGTAATAATATGACTCTATTAGAAGATAAGTGTATAAATGATATCCTTAAACATGGTAATAGTAATAATTGCATAAAAAACAAATGTAATCAGCAAAAAATATGGTATGAAGAATATACTAAACAATATCTTGTATATAAAACAACTAGATTAGTTAATTGTAAAAACGAAAGTCTATTTTTACCTAAAGTAAGCCTTGTAAATGTAAGTTTAGAAGATTGTTATCCAGAATTAAAAATTGTACATAAACATAATCCTCATCATGAGTTACAACCTTACTGTACTAATTTGTTTGAAAATGAAACCATGATTAATGATCTAAATATAACTATTAAACCTTATGAAGAATTTTTAGAAATAAGTATTAACTCTTATGTGTACTATATTATTACTTGTCTGATAATTATTATATTTTGTATACTATTATTTTTATATTGTAGGAACAAAAAATGTAAACCTGAAACTCCCGTAATTACCTATTATCCTACTGCTCCTATTGCAAATACTAAATCATTATTTAGGAATATCCTACTGCTCAGGAGTAACGTTGAATCTTCCCCAGGGAGGAGTTAAGGTGCAGGTGCAAGCCTTTTCCTAGAAGCTGATGCATGTACTTTGCTTGTTCTATATAATCCCCCCTCTCCTCACCATCCTCTCTCTCAGTCTGTTCCCACGCAGTTACTATGTTAGTTGTTCATTAGAATTAGTTATAATTGATACCCTTGATTGTAAATTGTGTTACTTCATAATAAATCCTTTTTAAAAACCCCTTCGGACTTTGCAATAATTTTTATCTATATATATATATATATATATATATATATATATATATATATATATATATATATATATATATATATATATATATTAAATAGAATAATATAATATGTTATATATCCTGCATAATGACTTATTATATCATGGAACCTTACGAGAACATCACACTAATAAATTATTACACTCTAACACCCAGACAGTACGTAGCCGAGGGTCGCCTCCCCTAGCTAGCAGCCCCAGGGGGAAAGGAAATCAGGGCGATACTATATCCTACCAAATAAAAAATACAAAGACAGATTAATATATATATTATGGTAAGTATGTGGACTATTATATAAGACTAGTAGTAGGAAATAAACCATTGACAACATATCCATGTATCTATGGCTTAACTAAATAGGTTCACTTGAACCGACCACATACATCTCAAACGAAGATATTGAGGAATCATTCAAACACCATTGTCAGTTATTAAGATACTTATGAATGATAAATTACTTAATACACTTCAAAAGAATAGCTTGTATGTTACTCTTTTTTTATGTTAATTACCGTAAAATTCTTTATATATATTTGAATTTCTAAGGCGCGGTAAACACCTGCAGGTAGGCAACCGGTAGAACTCAGGAGCTGAACTGATCACATAGTCCCCGCTCACTATAGGAACTGATTTCAGACCACGACACCTGTCACAAGATTAACACATTCAGCAAAAGTATCATTCTTAAATGCTTAAATGACAAATATTAATAAATCTAACTCAAAAATTAATATTATTAATATATAAAATAAAAATTTCAATAAATCAAAAATTAAGAAAACGTGGAATGTTAAAAGATATCATACACGATTTAGACTATTTAGAATATTTTGTTAGTATTAATTTAATTACGATGTATGAACATTAGAATCTCGCTAATCCGAACAAAATTAAACGAAACCAAGTCGCTTCCAATAAGGCTATAGAATGGGTCAAAAAAAAAAGAAGAAAAAAAAAGCAAGATAAATGATAAGAAGTCAAATAAAAAACAAAAAAATAATATTATTTACTTTAAATATGAAAGTAATATGATCATATGAAGTGATAAATCGCTTGCTACCATTATGCTATTTATCAGTACTGCTCCTCTAGATTCCATTTTTCCCCGTAAAATTGAATTGAAATTGTAGGTGTGATACTAGCATAACTTACAAACGTCAAATGTAACCAAATTCATTCGTCCTACAATTAATTCAAAACAATTTTTTTTACAAAAATATGAATCTTACACGTAGAAACATGAGTATATCCACGATGTCATAGAACAGACACAGGGAGCAAAAAAAATTGGATGAGATCATTATTACAATTTCTTTAGAAGAATAGTGTCATGACCCCGATAATGTTTTTCTTCCGGATGCTCTGGTATGGTATTTTTAATAATAAAATTGTACAATAAAATACAATGCTGCCTTTGCATACGATTCGATACTGAGAAGACAGGACTACAATATCCTTCCAGAAAACAGAAATGAAGACCACAAAGAAAACAGTGCAACAGTACGAGATAAAAGTCACAGAACGATTAAACTATTTTGGAGAAATCAACTGCAACAACGGAACGGACATGTCTACAATGGAAGATGAGAGTTTCAAATTATGAGTAATCCTATGAAAAAAAAAAAAAAAAAAGCTTTAACCTACAAAGATAAAATCACTGATTGTTAATTCATATTTTAGTAGCCGTAGTTAAAAAAGAATAAATGAAGAAATAAAGAAATAAAGAAAATAAAAAGTAAAATAAAATCCATACCTGCACTTTTATGTGAACTTATAAATTTAGGAGAAGAAAGTGGTCATTATATGCAGTATATCATGGATACTAGATGGAAAGCTTCAGGAGGAGCACCACGCGCCACGTTAGAGTACCTAATTAGGGTATACTTATCTTTACTATGAGCATTAAAAGCTTAAGCTTGAGTGGTACTAAAGGGGCTGACTTTTGGTATGATACAAAGTCAAGACTTAAGATGTCTTACCGGCAATACCAAGGAAAATGTTTCCAAACAAAGGAGACAAGTATTCAAAGGAATAAATGCAAAGGTTAAATGCAAGGGAGAGAACCCTATTTAAGGTGTATTTTGTAAGAAGAAGGTGTTTGTTGGAGCTTAAGGGGTAAAGGAGAGAGATGCTAAACCGATGAATGGCCGTTGCAGAAGATGGACAAGACCTTGCCGTTACACATAAACCTTAAGATAACTAATTCTATATTGTAAATAGCCTGTAAGAATTGTAAAATGTAAATTATATGATGGCCTACGGGTAGAATAATTATAAAGACTTCTATAGTTGCCCATTTATAAAATCATAATATTAAATCAAATATATTCACAAACGTAATTAATTATTAACCTACTGTCACTACAATAAATGGAATTGGTTTGCACTAAGAATAATAATCCAATGAATCAAATTGATCAGACATCAATAGATGGGGCTATTGTATCATTAGGGACTGCACCTAATATGGAGAAAGATATAGTATTTAATAAACTCCCTAGCTAAGGGGGTCATTTATTATTAAACTTACTTTATTAGAATGGCATATTAGCTTAATATGAATTTTATTTAAAATACAGTTTTTGAAAATGTTTGTAGATTCCTTGTTAAAACTTTATAAAATTTGCTTTGAGGTTGTTTCCTTATTATCGGTACACAAAGGGCCTTGTTAAGATCTGGATATTCCAGTAGAGTAACATTATTGGACAATACGCTCAGCGCACAGATGGCTACTCCTCGACCGGTAAGGTCCTTTGAGGCGGAGTACTTAGTCCTTTGACGGAATTCCGCTCAAAAAGCGACAGTGCTCTTTAAAAATATTGCCCTACGGGTGGAGGGAGGGCACCCTTTGACCACAGCTAGCCCCAATTACCCGCCAAATATGAAGGTAGCCTTTGTCCAGTCACGCGACCCCGTCACTAATGAGCACCTCTGCCCCCGACCGGTTCGTCACAACGGGCCCTTCTTTCATAGTGTCCAGTGTCCGAGTCCGCTCGACGGAAAAATAGTTTTTTCATAATTTTTTTCCACTTGTTAGGGCAAGTATTCAAAAAAAGTAGTTTACAATGGAAGAGATTTTTTAAAATTTTCTATTCAAAAAATACAGGCTCTGTATGCAATTAAATTTTCTACATTTTTAACCCTCTATAATCCGCAATGTTTCAATAGACTGTATTTATAACAGAACATTGTAACCATTTTATAAACTTCAATGAAAAGTAAAATATATGGAACCTTCCATGTAACGGATAGTCATCGGGAACACAAAGTTGTCAGTTTGAATGAGGTTGTTGACAAGAACTAAGAGAGAAAATGAGAGAATTATATTTCCTGAATAGAAAATTAAATTCCTATCGGAATCATTGTGGGGAATGTTCTATTGAAAAAAGTAGAATAAAAGCGCTTCATACATGTTGGTCTCGAAATAGCATTCAAATTTATTAATAACCATAAACCAATGATTCAGACCAACTTTAAATAAATTTGAAACCGACTTGATATTTTGAAAATTTATGACATACATCCTTCTTCTACACATCACTTCAGTATTTATATATCTAAATAATAATAATTAATCTCAATGACAAAGCACTGTAGGTAATTCGAAAGTTTAATAAGAATACGAGAGGCGAAGTAGCTCAGTGAGTAGGGCATAAGTTCAATTCCAGCTGTAGGCAGAAAATTTGTTTTCCATTATTTCAGCCGTGGTTCAACTTTGGAGTCTGGAGGCCCCTGGACAATAGTCTCTCTATGAAGTATAGAAATGGAGTATTAAATGGAGTTCTGGGAATCTTACTTACTTAAACAAACGTTGGCTAAGAAACAGTACAACTTTAACAAGTACTAAAGCCTTTACAGGTCGTAGTGGTAGGTACGTTTTAATTTCAATTTTTTAATAACAACATTTATTAATTCCTTAAAATAGCTGTTATAATCTCATGGGGTCATTGAATGTCTTTAAATACCAAGCCATGCAGTAAGAATTGAGACGACCTAAAAATAAAACAGAAAAAGGACGATAACAATTTAAACCGCTATGTATATTTAAAAACTATTTTCGATGATACCCACTTTATAGAGGCTGAGTGTGCCCCAGGAGGTTCTTGATTTAAGAAGAACCGACCTTGAAGTCGAGCCACTGCCGAATAACTGAAAATAAATTGTCTGCCTTCAGTCGTACACGAACTCGGGCTTGGTATTCAAGTGCATTCCTTAATGAACAATCGCGCCTACTTCTACATTAATCGTCAAAAATATTTTTGTCGAATCGAAAGTTTATCAAAAAACAAAAAAAACACAATAATTATTTGAAACAATCGATGAAATATCAGGTCATTAAAAATGCCCTGTCGTTTTCAAAACTTGAGTTGTTCATTTTGATATTAGTGAATTTTGTTATTAAATAGAAATCAAAACTGCTTTTATCCGTGTAAACACCAATCATCACACTTTATTAATTTTGATCCAATAATTAAAATTTTAATTAAAATTAATTTTGATCCTCCCTAAGTGTTTGAATCTTAAGGAAATATGTATTCACTAGACTTTCATGTACAGTTAAAAAATTGGTTTAAAGTTACTGAAGCTGGTAGGAGAATATGTTTCATGTTTAGAAAATGATGCTCACTGAAAAGAAGTGACAATTTGGGTTTAAGAAATTACGTGCTTGTGACGAGTCATTTGAAGATGAGGTTCCTTTGGGCAGGATAAATATGGGTTTTAAAGGTTTTGGGGATTTAATATCACATTGGAGAAAGGTTATTGGTTGTAATGGGGAATATTTGTATAAATAAATCAGATTATTCGTATGTTTTTTTTTTGTTTAATTTTATTAAAAATTTCTCTATATGAAGAAGTTCCAACTCAGATGATATACTTTTTTTATAAATGTTCATTGAGTAGAATAAAATTGTGTATAAAGTTGAAAACAAACGTAGAACTTTTATAAACAAACCATGTAAGTAGTGTGTAATTTATTGAAGGAAATGGCTACCGCAGAAAGTTAAGTAAACCGCGATGTAATATTCGTTGCCAGGATAAAGCTTAAATTATATAACTTATATTCCACCGAGATCCGCCTCCTATAGTAAAGTTAGAACTTCATTATAATTTATGAAATTATATTTTACTATTTTATATTATTTAATTAAAAAAAATATACATATTGATTAAAAAAAAAAAATGATTTACTCGTCTTAAGATACCGAAAGAAATAATATATGAGAAAGGAAAAGAGACTGATACCCATTGGTGTCTCATTCTGACTTTATTGCAACTTAATTTGATTAAGGATCACCCACCCAACACTTTTTCAGCCTTCGTTATTTGTTGTGAGAGATATTTATTATCTCTAAAACGGATAACCTTAACGATTCTAGATTTAAAATACCCAGTACATTACAATACGTGTCGTCTAGTTGCAAAACCGGCCAACTCCTTAATTTTGAGAAATACGTTTTTTCTGTTTTCTGAGTCCTAAGATACATTTTCCACCTATTGGAAGCAAGAAACCTCGCAAAAACACGTCAAATCCATATTGAACCTGCGTTTGAAAATTACAGTGTGCTGCAAAACCGGCCAAATCCTTCCGTGAATGAATTTCAAAACCGGCCATCTCCACATCCGCTAGATCGCGCTGTTGTTCCAGATCAAGAAGCCCCCTTCTCAGGGGCAATATCAGTCTGCTCCTGCTTTTCCTGTAGTTAACGTTTATGCCTTCATTGTTCAGTGCACTTTGTTTTCGATCTTTATGGAGAGGTTTTACAAGAAGTTCCAGCTAATTTAGCAAGAAAGAGACAAAGAGAGCCAACATGGAGAAGAAACAAATCCCTCCAGATCGCGTTTTTGCCCAAATTGAGAGGAAGTTAAGGAAAATCGAGACTATTGTTCAGCCTCAGGAGTTTGACGGCATTCTCTCGGAAAGTGGAACGGTGTTCAAGCAAGAAAGAGACTACATAAATCTAGATTGGAAGAGTCCCAGTAATGCCCTCCTCAAACCCCCTGCACTATGGCACTTCAACGTCACCCCAACGAAGAGATTTTTCATAACCAAAAAAAAAAATAATAAGGTGCTAGTTCAAGGGAAGGTTTTCTTCAGATCGCTTGATTTTTAACAAGAACGTCGTGAAATTGAAGTAGATGAGAGGGGTGAAGAAGAATATCAGGAGGAAATGTGTAAGCCTGTTGAAGACGATAATGCCGCAAGAAGAGTTCCTGAATGTTTATATTTTTCTAAATTAAGTTTTTCGGAACTTAATTACTTTTAAAACGATTCTCGCCAGTTTTTCTATATGCTTGCGTTACACCACAACATTTCAGAGTTTAATTTTTTCAAATAATATTCACTTATTCAAGAAAGTTTTGTTCATTTGCACACCAAAAAACCCAAAATTTAGTGATTTTTCAGCTCTAATTCATTGCAAAACCGGACAACCCCAAAATGAGTTGCAAAAGTAGCCAAATCCAAAATAAACATTTGAAGAACTCATCCCCTCCACTTGCCCCTTCCATTTCAAAAAGTGCTTTCAAACACAATACCCCTGTGCCACTAAAAACCGAAGAGATTTTGTTCCTACTTCGTTTTGGCGTGATTTAACAGAAAATCAGCTTTCCTGAAAAAATTTGTTTTTTGGAAATGGCCGGTTTTGCAACTAGACGACACATATAATCTTGGATATTGTATAACATTATTACATTAATTTTTAAGAATATGCACAATCTGAATAGACACGAAATATTTAAACAAGGTTTTATGTTTCCTTGTTAATGTTAATCTTGGTTATAACGGCTATAGAAAACTGAATATTAGATCTGGATAACTGACCTCCTGGACTGTTAATATATTTGCAATTATATTTGTTTATATCTTTAATATTAATAAGTATTATTTTTTTCTCTTTCATACACTGCAATACAATCGGAAATATAATAGATCATCAGTTTTGTCGTAATAACATATACCAAAATGTTCAAACGTTATTTTGTGCAGTGGATATATTTATATCCATATTTACTTATAAATGTCTGATTAATAACTAAATGGAATAAAATAAGATAGGATCTTAAATCACTTATTATTATCAAGGAATAGGTTTTAGTCAAGCATCAAATACTTAAATCCATAATACATACGACTGACAATTGTACCCCAATCCTTCATTTTCAGAGCGTCTAATTGCTATTTATCTTGTCCAAGATTTATATTTAATCTTTCTTATGTAATTCCTTGAAATTGACTGATATATTTTTTGTTTTTTCTTAGTTCGATACATCCAATAAAGGGATAGAAAAATAAACCAGAAAAAACATCGACAACTTGGAATCTTCACACCTGGCCGTCCGAGACTTTTAGGGAAGTTAAAAAGAGTTAACGAGTTTAGCGAACCTTTCTTTCACGAAGTTTCTAACTCGCACTAACTCAGAAAAAAGATTCAGTCTTTCTTAGTCTTCTCTCATATAAAGACGTTAGGAAACAGTTTTGGAGATTTATGGTATTATTTTTATCTAGATCACGGGTCAACAACCTTTGAGTAACAACCTTTAAGTAAGAATATGAGAAATGAGTATAAACTAGGGATGTGTCAATTCCAAATGTCGATTCTCGTTTCGATTTCGGAAAATAACCGGTATCGAGAATTGATGACCGAAAGTCGATTCCTAAGAACCTATCGAAACTGTTTGAGATAGTTTCATAATACGTAATAATGTAATTATTATACATACATCGATTCTGCTTCAAGGTAAAAAAAAATGTAAGATAAATAATTTTAAAATATATTTTATACCTTATAATTAGAGAACATTTTTTCATTTGCATACTTATAATTTGCATCAACACTGCTGGGTAAATAATTATAACATTTTTTAAAAATTCAAACATTGCTAATTGAACCTAAACGTAAAATTGTATTCACTATTGGAAAATGAATAAATAGGTTTCAATATCCAGTAAATATATCTGAGAATCTGCATGAGGAACACGCACAGAATGCTTAACTTTTTTAAAGTTTTCTCTAAGCCGATCCAAAAATTCGTATTTCCATGGATAACTGACTCTCCTTCAATGGGAAAACTTTCTTCAGGGCTGTATTTTTCTTTTTTTCTTCTGTCATTGTCCGTGCGTTTTTAAGATGTAAATTAATATACAAAGCCAACTCAAGTAAATGTTAACATTGACGCAAATAGCAGGAAAAAAAAAAAAGGGTAATTATTAAGAGATCTGAATTCAGGATGATGTTCATCGGCAAGGGCTTGTGTAATAACAAAGTATAATAGTTTAGTTGTCAGTATAATAACAAAGCTAACTATATAAAGGTTCGTTATATGTCAATAATTATTGTATAAATATAGAATAATTTTAAAAAATAGTCTGCTATAGTCTCTATAGCAGAGCTTTTTTTCTTGCGTCATTATTATAGTATGTTATAAGACCAAGTTTCCAGTATCATATCAGATGTTACTGATTTCGATGGGTTACTCCGTCACATGGTGTTTTAATGTGACAGTAGCTCTCAAAACTCCAGCTCAAACAATTAATAAAGAACACATACATACTCGGGGGTCACCTGTAGTGTAGTGGTTAGCATAGCAACCTACTAAACCCAAGATCGCGGGTTCGCAGCCCGGAAGATGACCTTATGATTTTTTAAAGGAGTTAAAAATCCTTCGCTATGCCGTCCTTCGGAAGGGACGTAAAATGGGGGTCCCGAGTCTGTGCGATGTCAGGTACTCCCTTAAAGATCCCTATTCTTATTATACCTGGATAGGCAAAATTTAGGACTCCCACCGTAGCATCGTCCGATTAGCCATAGCAGCATAAAGTAACGTTAAACGAAATAAACAACAAACACATACATACTCCATTTGCAGAAAATTCTATTTACAGATAATATCAATTATACAAAAATTCTTAAAGGAGAGTCCGTTATGTATCAATGAAGATGTATTATTAAAATCGAAGAACAATTAAAGCCTTCTGTATTAAGAAAAATATATACTGTTTGTGGAATTACTAAAATTTAAAATTAAACTGCAAATTCAAATTAATTTTTAATTTTAGTTTTAAGATACCTTAGTCTAAATGAAGGCGTGATTGAGAAAAAGTTTCCATTGTTAAAGTGCCTTACGCAACACAAGAGGCTTTTCAGAAAATAAAGATTTCCTCCTCAACAATATTTGTTTTCACTTATCTCCTTCTCAAGTAGTTTATCGGTTCAATTGAGAGTGATGCAGAGTTCTTATAATAACTTATAAGAAAGAAAAGTGTCTCTACAGGAAAATTAGTAATTGTAAATGAAAAAATTAAATTAATTTAGTTTTGGTTAGGTATGTTCATTTTTGGTTATGAAAAAACTTGCAAATCGCTATGGAATACTGCCATCGCGGGTAACACTTCCCGATTTATTGTAGTTGTTCTCATTTGTGACTAATTTCAGATAGCTGATTTAATTTAATTTATATATAACTAATTTATTTACCAACAAGTTTGAAAAGAAATTATAGTTATACATTAATTTAAAAACGTAGGGGTTTCAAACGTGACTTTTCATTCAAACCAATGTAGCCATTTAGGCCAATCCTCAACGGTAGGTCCTAGCTACAAATAATACATAATAAAAATATTTTCCTTTAAATTTCGGTCCAGGCAATTTTCGATTCGAGCAACACCAAGAGAGCTGGAGCGTGTCAAAATGTTACATTTTTGAGTGTGAAAATAATATTAAACCAAAAAGTATAGACCCCCAGCATAAAGACATATTCATGTTAAAATACACATAGATATTTTTTTGAAAATAATTGCGACAATATTATTCCATTTAAAAAGGTTATATCCTCAAAATAGGGGGAAATGTGGATTTATTAAAGCATCGGTGGGCATTTCTTGAGAAAATTTTTTTTTTCAAGTTCATGATGAGAAATATGTCTTTGTTTTATTGCCAGTACTGCCTGAAAGTTCATAACGAAAAATTAAATCAGGCACATACCTTTTGTTTGCAGTTAAACGGTCATAAACTGGCAGACAAAAAAGTTTGTCCGATTGGTTTGTTCATTTGGTTGGCTAAAAGTTTCTTTCTTTCTTAGGAGTCCACGTCCCCAAATACTTTAATTTTAGTATATAAAAAGTATTAGATTTATTAAATATATTAATTAAATAAAAACAAGCAGTATATAATAAAACAATTGAGGCTATAACTTTTAAATTAATAAGGTTTTTATCCGTCCCGTGCGTTCATAACGTCTTGCATTCGACGGGGTATAGGTCTAATGTAATTTTTAGTAAATTATCAAGAGGCCTGCTCTTTTTAATGCAATATTTTAATAAAACATATTAATTTGAATTGTCTAACTTTTGTTTAATATTAAATATGCTTGCTTATAATTAATTAATATTTTTGACAAACTTAATACGCCTGATGATTTTATTAATAAATTTGATAAGCAAGAAGTATTTGAGGAAGTAAACTTCTAAGAAATAGTGAAACTTTTCCTGAAAAAATGTAAAAAGCAGTTGGGTTGAATTTTCGTTTGTCAGTATATTTTCTTGATAAAGTTTATTCAAATTATATTTTATTCTTTGATTTAATGATATTGTTTGGAGGTACCAGAGTAACATCTCTGCAATATAATGGCTCGTAGAGAAGTGGGTTAATTCTACTGAAGGCGGTGGCAGACGTTCTAGTTTCAATTAGATGCATCGCAGACCAGTGTTCTAGTTCAACAATTAGATTCCTCTTAGGATCTGTCTGGCTCGGCCTTATCTCCTAATTACCTCAGCACAAGCACTAATTTGTCTCAATGGTCAATGTATATTTACTTTCAAGAAAAAACGTTTCTATGTTTTACCAATTTAACAGGAAATGTTAAAAACCATTTAATTTTTAGTAATTAGATGAATAATTAATGTTATTAATATATTTGAGCTCATTCAATATATTTTATTTAATAAATTAATGATATTGAATAATATTAAATATGCTTAAACATAAACATATAGTTAAATACTTCTAAATTCTGCTTCGAGGAATGTTTTTATATTTTATCTTTCTCTTCTTTAAGAAAGGGAAGAAAAAAATTAATTAATCACAAAAATGAATACATAAATGTACATGTAGATGCAGTAAAGAATATATTTGCATATTTCTTAAATACATTTTCATAGTATGTAATGAATCGTAATGCAATGCATAGTAAAATGGTACTGTTGACCCTTGGTACTATGACTTCCAAACGAATGAAAAAAAAAATTACATTTCAAAATAAGCCTAAAATATACAAATTTTAATCAAAAACATATATACGAGTATAATTTCAAATAAACTTACAGTTATATATATTTTCATAAGACCGCTAATTGAAGAAGGTGCTTAACAACTTAACACACTTGGCCACCACAGGCTCAAGGTGAGTTTTGTTATCAGGTTTTGCAATACAAAATGTTCACTTGTGCCCGTCATTTAATATGATTTGATATAATTATTATATAATAAAATTTAACTAAGACAATTACCGAGTTATCCTTACAGAATAGTAAGTAAATTTTTATTGAATATGCGCATACACTTCAGGCCACAAGCACGGGGATTTGCTCACATTTAATTCACTTTTATTGAACAATATTTTATTTATTTCTAAGTTATTTCTAACATTTTTGTTCTATTTTACTAGCTAATATTCTATGAATTATTTAAATGGAAAATAAAATTATTTGGCTGTGTTTTTTTAAATAACTATGTTTAAAATAGCAAATGCATTGACATCCGAATAGTTCGGGTAAACTGTGAAGCCTTCAGAATGCAATATTGCGTAATTTATATCCAATAAATATAGTTCAGGTATTAGCAGCGAGACGGTTAATATGAATGAATGAAACGGAATTCCAAAAGTGGTACTTACATTGGTTTCGAATCGTCCGGGGTGTAGGATGGGAGGATTATGTCAGGGTTGGTGTGGTGGGTATCGGTATGCGGCGCTCAATCGGTCAATATCCTCTATACTCAACTTCATCGAACTTTCAGATTTCGCTAAGCATTTTTTTTTTTGTAGTGGTTATCGGCATCGAGGACTATTGATTTTTCGCAATAGCATTTTTTTGTTAGTTTCATAATTTATAGATTTTTATTTGGTTCGTCTCTAATGCAAGATTTATTCATATATTGAGTTTTCGTTAAAATAATATTATCTTTTTTTTAATGTAGCACCCAATATGTATATGCAGTGGTAAACATTTGAAAAAAGCTTTCTGAATGTAGAAACGTTGTAAATTTTTATATGAAATAACAGCATAATAAAAGTTTTTAAATGAAAGATTTTTTTTTAAAACTGAAATAGGTATGTAGTGATATTATTTGAACAATCGACCATTAGAAAGGCATTGGCAGGGTTTATCCGAAGTGGAACTATAGCTACTGCAGTACTATTATCGTTAAGAGGGATATTCGAGTCGGACCGCAATCTCTACAGAAGTTGTGACCCCGTTCTGGTGATACATTGCCCAAGTTAGTCCCAACACCCCTCGTAGACCTCTTCCAGAACATATAGCTCCGCCGCCCTAACTTGCAGATTAACAAACTGTAGCATCTAACAACATTATACTTGAGAATACTTTATTATGAAAAGGAAACAAGAGGCTAGTAAATTTCTTTGTGTTTTAACAGATTAAAAAAGGACACAAGTATATATATAGTATATATTAGTGGGATTCTGACAATTGTTTTAGAAAAGATCTATAAGAAATGATTAAAAAGGTGAGATTTAAAAGGAGAAAGGTTACTTGAATAACAAAGAGGAGAAAGGTTTGAAAGGGAGTGGACAGAAGATTTTAATTAATTAAGGTACATGGTATACTTTTATAGTTATACTAGGCTGTTTCAAAAGTCCTGTCGTTTTTTCATTAATTAGGATTTATTTGGTCTTTGTTATAATTCTATTTTCAATACGACCTTTTCCAATGTTGTTTACTGTTTTTAAAATAAAGATTACTTTTATATCCAGTCACTGCAAAACATAGAATATCACTGCATTGATAGAAATATATTAAAATGGTGAGTATTGAAATTCAAATTCGGTCAATTTTATTATATAAATTTAAAATTGGCTTGAAGGCAACCTAGGCAGCTTAAAAAATATGCTCCGTGTTTGGTGAGAAGGTAGCTAGGTAAGCTCTCTGAGCATAATGCTCAATTTTGGTTTTCCAAATTTCGTCAAGGCAATGAAACGCTTGAAGATGACCCTAGTTCTGGAAGACCTCAAGTTGCCAACGAACACGAAATTCGAGGATTAACTGATTCGAATCCACATAAAAACATGTATGGTAATAGGTAAGCAGTTAATTCGTCTGAAACTCGGACGTGGACGGAGGCTGATAAAGAGTCTTTGGTACAGCAAAATAAGTTACTGTTTGGCGAAAAATAATAAACAAATAAGTCTAAGACCTATTGAAGGATACAAATATTGAAATATTTATGAAGACAGAGAGGGTTTTAGGAATAGAAGTTAGAAAAATTTCAGGAAAAATGGTTAAAGAAGTTCACCGAAAAATGTATAAATATATGCAATGAACCATATGAATACAATCGATTATATAAAGCGGCAGTACAAGATAAAACAGAGCGACTTTTGCTAGTTTAGGGCTATATTAATGGAATTTCTCGCCATTTATGTAATGTTAAAATAAAACAAAGTCTTTAAACTATAAAAATAAAAAGTAACTTAAAGACATTTGTTATAGGAACGGGTACAGCTCTGAGGTAACGCACATATAGAAAAGTGCGTCAAAACCCTAGAAACCTGATAAAACGAAGATCATCAGTTTGAATCCGCCCTGTGGCAGACGGGAATTTATTACTATCATTTAATTCCCCGTTGCCTACCCTCCCGACCTAGAAAACCCCGAGCTGAATCGGCAAGGAAGAGTTTGAAGAAAATATTTTATTTTTTAATTTAAATTAGGCAGTAATATATATATATATATATATATATATATATATATATATATATATATATATATATATATATAAATATCAATGTAAAATAATGTAAATTACAATAAAAGTAATAAATAAAAAAAAAAACTTCTTATAGCTGTCGTGAAGAATTGGGTGAGTCAAAATTGTGCACTTTTCATTTTGGCATATTTGATCATTTTCCCAAACCCTGTAATTACTCCAAGAATGCTATTCGTGCCAAAGTAGATATTTTAAGGGCTTATTAAAAAGCCCAGCATAACCAATTTATCACAACGTAGATATTAAAAATTCTAATTTAAAAGTTAATACCTAGTTAACTAATTTTTAAAGTAATTTGTATAATCAAATTTTATTTGTTCATAATTAACAATGATATAAGTGACAATAATCAATATTATAAATCAATCAATAGTAGCAGGAATTGAAACAGAAACAAATTATCATCTCGTCGTGAAATAAAAAGAAGTTTGCTATAAAAATAATTTTAAAAATAAATCTAGATAAAACTTAGTTTTAGTTTTTATTTTGTTTAGTTTCTGCAACTAGGTTCAGAGGCCTTGTGGCTTTTAAGCTCTCACTTAGCCTTTATTGGCTTTTAATTCTAGCCGCAAGAGATAAGCTTTAGGAACTTCTAGAACCCTTCTTTACATCAGTTCACATTTTATTACAGTAGTAGAAGTTCAGGAGTTTTCAGGTAGAGGTAAATAATGTAAAAAAAGTATGAATGTCTTATTTTATTATTTTTATATATTTTATTTAAACTAATGTTATATTTTTTAATTAATCTTTTACAAAATCTTACAGCGAATTAAACATTTATTGTTTTATGAAAAAACTTGTAAATTGATTATAACTGGTAATTTTATAAAACATTTTTATTTTAGTATAAAAATAGATATTTATTTGACTGAACATTTCCAATACTCTCGAATATTCATCTAAATTTTGTTGAAAAATGTATTTAAACTAGTGATGTGTCGGTATCAATTGTTTTCGATCCTCGAAATCCATAACGCACCGGTAACGAATAATCGTTCAATTGTCGGTACCTATACCTTGGTTTAATAAATTAATATCGCAAAAAAAATAATCAGCTGTAAATGTAAAGCAAATCTATTAAAAACACAAAAAATTAATTAGTGAACAGCAAATGGCATTCATTATCTACAATATTTAATATATAAGTTAATTGCTATTCGGACAATTTAAAAACAAGTCATATTTTTTTTATTATGTTCTATTATTGGAATTGACAAGTGTACAAAGTAATATATAAATCAAGTAAAAGTGTTGCTAACGATTACAATAGCATGTCAATACTTAAAAAACAACTACTCATCAGTAGCCCTTCAATAAACATTCTACACTAGAAGGTCTCTAGGCCATCTTCTTTTCAGAGGCCTCTGAGGGTTATCCGGAATAGAATGTGAAACAAGTTAAGAGACTGGTGGATTTGTGTGGTTATGGAGTTGGTTATGAAAGGATAGGTATCTGGTTTGGGCTAAATCAGCAACATATGGATATAGGGATTTTTCGTAGGATTTGGAATTGTGAGTATTGGATACGGAGAATTAGAGGGTTTAGTTGAGTCCCAAAGCTCAACTTCATATGCCCAAATAGGTCTGATTACTCGCATGTAAATTATTCTTTGGTTGTAAATGGGAAGGTCTGAACGTTTGTTTAGTAAATGTTGAAAGAATCGAAAAAGACAAGCAGTTTTCTCTCGTTTTAGTTTTGTAACTGGATTCCAATTTAAACGTTTTTCCAGTTGGAGTCCTGGATAGCGGATCTGTTTAACAGTGAATAGTGGAACATTAAAAGATAATGTAGGACTGGAAGTCGTAGGCTTACGACGAAGAGTAAAGGTTATTTGATGGGATTTATTTTGATTCACCATTTTTGACACTATTCTTGAAGGTTTATTATATGGGATTCGAATGTATGGTAGGCAATGAAGGGATCAATTTTTAGTGATAATACACATGTGCCATCAACATACGTGGTGAGGGCATAGGATGGGTCGAGATATCAGCTGTATACACCATGCAGAGGATGGGACCTAGGATACTACCTTGAGGAATACCCGTTTGGACAAAGAGGGAAGAATAGGAAAAGTGATGATTGATTTTGCAGTTTCTATCACTGATTGTGAGATAACTGAGTAATATAATATTATAGGATAAATTTTATCCTATAAATTATGTTATTCCTTATATCATTTTTATTATTCTTAGAGGAAACGTTTTCTCAAAATAAACTCTGTTTTTTCTTTAATTTCTTTTATCGATTATTATAGTTCAATATTTGAGGTATATTTGCCCATATAAAAAAGTAAAATAAAAGATCACAACAATTAAAAATTATTGTTTTAGTAATTTATTGATTAATTAATTTTACACTATTTTGAATATAAGTACTGTTCATATATAATTACGTTCACCGTAATGAGAGTCGGAGAATCCCGGCTCCTGTGATGACGTTAATGGAAGATGAAAGTAGTTCATCCTGTACTTAATGAGATTCTCAGAAATCGAGAAACGTCAGTAATACTAACGGTGTAAGCTAGTACAATAGAAAATAATATAATTCAACAAATCATTTTCATTAAGTAATAATAACAGTACATGATGTAGATATATATATATATATATATTAGATTTACTTCTACTTCAATCATCGATCTCAATCAAGGGATTATTTTTCTTTTAGTTCTGAGCCTTGTTAATTCAATCATTCAATCGGGATTCAGATTGTGTAGAACTGTTCTGAGGCTTGTAACGAAGATTAAACGTTTTTACTGTGTACATTTTGTCCTAAAAATCCCATGTTGATAACAATGTTTGACTATATAATTGGATGTTGGTAAAAATAAAACTGGGAACAAGTTTCAAGTAAATTTTATCTGTTGTGATTCCCATGTTTTCTTATGCCTTGTATAACACGTTTATCTCCTAACCCTTACTGTTTGATATAGATTTTTTTTTATTTAGTAGTAAAAAACTCTGAGTGAAACCTCTCGGAATACCTGAAAAAATAAAGTATAAGCATCTTTTGGGGGAAATAAAGGAAAACCTCAATGTTGGTCATCTACAAGGTAATACATTTTGGCACTTATATTATTAATAATACACATTCTATACGATCTACTTAAAACTAAAGACCTTTAATACAGGTAAAACTGTGTTTTTCGGGTTTAAAACAGTTAATCTTTAATTGACTAATACTATGTAAAAATCCTTCGTCAGAGGCTAATTAAACAATGAAGAGATTTTACGGTGCTATAATATAAGTCTTCAAAGAACGTTTTATATGCAATGTTGAAAATTTATAACAGTTTTATCTCACTAAACCACGACAGAACGCGATGAGAGATATAGATATAGAATATATAGATGTGCAGCAGCATGCATCAAAGGGTTAAGTTAGCTTTTACAGTTTCAAGACAGTGTTGACCCCAAGAAATACCATGAACCAGGGTAACTGATTAAGCAGTGGGCTTAGCTGTAAAAACCCGGTGTTCGTAGCGATATCAATAACCGCCTGCCCTAAAACAGTTTTAGAATTCTGTTCTAAAAAGATTTTTTAATTTATTCACAGTAAATCAGGCTGTTGCATACTGTAGGCAAATTACCTTTTCCCGTTCGGGAGAGATATGCGACCGCTTAGAGCAATTGTTTCTTACAAGTCATGAGTATATTGGTAATTAAATCAAATAGTTTAAAGATATATTTTAGCGTTGTAAATAACATTTATTTTGCTGATTATCGTAAATTTAATTATATTTTCTGAAGGTACGAATAAGTGCTGTTTTTAGAAACAATTTTTTTTTTTTTTTTTGTTTTAACTACATACTGAGATTTAAAACTTTATAAATCAAAATAATTCTAGTTTTTATATTTTGAAAAAATATAAAACGAAAGTTTAAGTAAGTACTCTTAAAGGATAACGGCATCTTTATAATATTATCATTATTTTCTATTATAATTTATCTGTTAAGTAACATAATATTAAATAAAATTTATTAATTGCCAAAATTTGCGTAGTTAAGAATTTATAATGAATACCCGTCAAAGCTTCAAGTTAAATAAAAACTGAGGAAATTACATAATTCACAAATTTTAATAGAAAGTTCAAAAGATTTAAAAAGAAGAGCAACAAGAAGATCTGAAAAAAAAGAAAATAGAAATTGGTGTTTGGTCGAATATAAATTGTATCAATTAGTGTAAAAGGGAACTATTACTTCCAATTATATATTTTTTTAGTTTAAGTTTAATTAACTATAGCAGCTTACGAATGTTTTACGGTGAATAAATAAATATTTTCAAAATTCCCTTGTTAATAATTCCATTAATGTAAACAGAAATCACGTTTAAAACGTTTATTAGCAAAATATTATTGATTGAATAGTTATTTTCGCTATTTGAATACGTCTTTACGTACTCCTACTAAGCCAGGAAGGAAGGGTTATCCTACAAGTTAACAAATTTTTGACCTATTCTTGTTCGATTTCATTTCATGGGTCCACCATATTAGAGATTTTAACTACCACCTCATAGGTTATGCCAGTGCTTAAGTACTTTACCTTTTAACGCACGGCACCTAGTTTTTACATTTATAAATGCGTCATCTTTATAAAGAAAAAAAAATATAATTGTTTTATAAAAAAGGTTCATACTATATTATACTAAAAACTAAATTATTTCAGAATTATAAGCAAATGAACCTCTAAATAAGCAGGTTCCATTTTTCTTTTAATCATTTTAAATTACAAGAAAATAAGATACTTACAGTTTACATAAACAATATGAAAGCTCAAAACTGTTCTGGGATACATTGCCTAAAAGAGTAAATTTGAGTATTTTATTTCCGCATTTTGGCAAGAAACCAAAATTTAAAAATATTATATCTCGTGTTGCATTATCCACAGACCAGTTTTTCCACGTATATTTAAAGTCTGATGAAGAATCCAAAGTCTGGTTTTAGATTCCCAATAATGTTTATGGGAACCGGTGAAACTATATTTTTAATCTGAAGACCGAAATAACTGGAAAAGGTAAACATTTTTCAGATTGAGCTTCCGTATAATGCGATGTCATTTGTATGCAAATATATTAGGATAGAGTTTTTAGGCACCAGCTACAAATTAAGATTTTTTGATTTTTTTATTCTTCTTTCTGGATTCTGAAATCTGTCAACTAACGGCTTATAATATATGCAATATATTTTTTTAAAATATTAAATTATAAATTATTCAGACTGCAATGTTTACTTTTTATGAATTCAGATTGACAGTGCACTCTTTCATTTAAAAAGGAAAGGATGAAATATACGAGCTGCAATACCAGCTTTACATCTATAATTTAACATGGCAAATCGGTGACGCTATCACAATTTAAATCTTGGATGCAGATACTTTTCGGAAATGGGTGGTTGGACAGTTCGGCGGATCTTGATGGATCGTTTCCCGATCGCTAACTAGCCATTGTAAGCCCTTGTATTGTTCGCCTGTCAGCGTGCGTGAGTTGTAGGAACTGAGCTGTAGCTGGAGGACTTAAAGGATAGATACAGATGTTCAACCGATCGGCTGGGTTATTGGTACCATTGAGGTAGTCATCATGTCCTGGTCTGCTCTGATCTAGGTGGGGTTTAGTATTAGCTAAGAAATAGAAAATGCTTGGTATTCTTCAAATATTAATATTTTCTTTAATATATATATTTGATTGATACTGTTATAGATAATTAACAGCCTTTAGTAAATTCCATTAGCATGTAACAGGTGGGACGATTCTGTACCATTTGGGAAAAACTAGATAAGTTAATTTTTGACCTCAATAAGATAAATATTTTGAGCAACATATATTGGAGTCCTAGTCGTCATGTATAAGTAGGCAAGTTGTAATGGCAATGGTATCCTATTATACAATTGACATTACAACTTGCCTAATTTTGTAAGATGTATAGGACACCAATATGGGTTGCTCAAAGTATTTATCTTATTGTGGACAAAAATGAACTTATCTAGTTTTTCCCAAACGGTACAGAATTGCACTCGGTATTTGATACTTCTTAATGTTCAAAATAGCTATGTGTCAATTCTCTATCACATTCTGAAGAATAGAATCGGTATCGAGAATGATAGCCCAAAGCCGGTTCTTTGGAACCAATAAACACCTAGTTATTACGTTGACAATAATTTAACGTTATCGTAGAATTATGCTGCCTAATGATAAACAACTTTATCCTATAATATTATTATAGGAAAAAATAAATAAAAAGTGCGAAATTCGTATTTTTTAAAAAAAAGTATTTAAACAAAAATATTGTTGGTAAAGGGTTATTCAATCATATTCTATAATAATAATTAAAGTGTGTTAGGCTAGAAGGGGGAATGCCCAGTGACTGCAGTTCCGAGTAAATCGCAAGTGCAAATTACAAAGTCTATATTCTTTCTTATTATGAACGGGTTCTTAAGCTCCTAAACAGGAGGATGATTTTCTAAGGTTCATTAGGAAGCTAACAGATGCCGATGAAACCTCAGATCTGATTTTTTTAGACATTCCCCTGTCTAGCTTAACGCCTTTCACTTATATAAATTAACATTAAGATTAATAAATTATTACTATGTTCGTAAAATTCATTACATAAACATAGCTTTTTCCTCCATACCACTGAGTAACCATTCCTATTGTTCACCAAGAGGAGGATGCTCATCCTTCGGTTTAAAAATAATTACTTGTTAAGAGTACTATTTGAAAACACTAAGAATTCAATAGGAAAACATAATCTATATAATTATTTAAAAGGACAAGCCATTTTTGGTTTGTGACCACTAACTACGAAAACTACTGAACCAATCTGTACTAAATTTTAACCTCATCATTTTCATAGTTCAAGGAAGGTTTAGCAATAAAAAAAAATTAAAGATTTTCAATTACATTGCCATGAAAAAGCGATAAATATGTCGTGTGCAGTGAAGTTTGATAATCGACCGATAGGTGGCGAGCTCTATTCGAGAGAGGTTACAAAGGTACGGTGTTATATTGAGCTAGATATTTATGATAAAATTTATTTATTTTCAATTCAGTTATTATTAAAAAAAACTATAAATATATAGAGTTACATGTGAATCACTGCGCATTTTAAAAATCATACCGGTATGTGGCCATTCTGCAACAGAGTTTGCAATGGTAAAACAATTAAATAAACCCAACTGTACCAAATTTTAACTACAACATCTTCATTATTACAGGAAGGTTTATAGTAATAAAGTTTACTATAATAATAATTAAAATGTATAATCTTGAGTGCCAAAAAATGAGGTTTGCCAAACTGTCGTATACTTTTATGGTTAGAAATTAAAATTCAACCAGATGGATTGGTAAAATTATTTCTGCCAAATTGGATGTCTAGTTATGCTTTTACGTTATGTAACATCTAATCAATGCAATTCTAATCAGGTTAAAAATTACTACCATGCTTGATAATATCACTGAAGAAATAATGCTAAATTGTATACTTCATTACAAATTTTTTTTTGATAAACAAATGAAATTCAAATATTAGTTTAAGTAATCTAAGTTCTTTATCTAGAGATCGGCGGGGTATACTAGTTATATATAATATGAGAAACGAAATTAGTTTCTATGAGATATTTTCATTAGGTTTCTATACTTCATTGATAATCATTGAATCATTGCATCTCATTTCATTAAAACATTGAGTAGACTGTTCTTACATTATGTAGAGAACTGCCTTATTATAAATAACTACATCAATAAATAAAGACCACAGATTGACTCAGCCCTCAGTGATGGAAGGGTGAACCAACGGCCCTCATTACTCATTACCGCCGCCGCATTAGTACAAACGCGGAGGTCGCGTGGCCCCATTCTTTTCTCCCAGCAGTGGTCGCCCGTAAAAAGCCTAACCCGATCGTGCTCCTTCATCCACGACGCGATCAATCAACCTTCGATAGGGTTGGTATCGATAGCCCTTTGATCGGCCCCGATGATGGAGAAGATTGTCCTTTCGGCAGCTGGTCAAAGACCTTTACGGTTCCGATTATATAAAATGGATGAGCCTCAAATTTGTTACTTTTAGCAATTTTTAATAACACTTGTGGAAATCGCACATCATTGATAAAAAAAAAAAAAAAAAAAAAAAGTTTAAATTAACTAGAAAAACACACTTTTATAGCAAACCTAACTAAAAAGCTAAGTGTGGTGAACAATTTTCAGCAGTCAGACCTTTTAATTTTTTTAGTTCATTCAAGTTAAGTTATCTGTACTATTCGTGATTGGTTTGCAATCAACAATTTTTGGTTTTATGACATATCTCAGAGTAGGAATGGGCAAATTCTTACTTTAAAAATTTTTTCTTGCACACAATGTAATGATCTACAACTTTTAGTAACATTTAATATAACATTTTTTGATTTGATTAGCCATTTCTGTGTTATAGACTCTTAAACATGACCAAAACTAACTTTTTGTGAAAGTTGGAAAAATTTGTCTATATTGGACAATCGATAGTGGCTAAACGCCTAAATCAAATTCAGCTTAAAGAGGATGTCTTTAGACACACAATTTGATAAACTTTAATTTTGTAAATAAAACTTTTTTCCGATTGAAAGCATTTTTTTCCAAAAACTAAAAAAAAAAAGAACAAAAAGTCTGGGTCTTTTGGCCCACCCCCCTCCAAACATTTTTCCACTAAAAAATTTATTTTTATTTTTGAAATTTTATTCTCAGGACCCAGCTGGACCATATAAAACCATAAAAGCTACTACTCCAACTTTTGCAAGGCAGACTCCCATTTTGGGGGCAATATAAAGAGACCAAGTGAGAACATTAGAACAAAGTTGTGCAAACATTGTATTGTCATTAGTCCTTGAAACGTGTGCAAATTTTCAAGTTAATCAGACTGCTGGAAATGTGTGAAAATTACGATGAAAGATTCTGTTACATAAAGGTCAAGTTAATAAAAGCGTGTAAATGAAAACATTTTTATATACCTATATACAGGGTGTCCCGAATTTAAATGGCAAAACTTCAGGAACTTATAGGGAACCGAAAAACTAAGACAAAAAGTCCTTTAGAGATTTGCTCGTTTTTGTTTAGTTTTAGAAAAAATCGCAAAAAAAAAAAAAAGAAACAAAACAAAAATGTTACAGGTAGCGATTATCACCTTTCAAAGTTCGTCAGGCTAGGCAGTGAGATATAGTAAACACTTAATGTTATTCTTTACATTCTTTTATTTGTTTACATTTTGTGCGGGAGTATGCGCGCCGATTTCCAAATAGAAGAGTGCCTAATCTAATCGACGAGTCTTTTCGTTAACTTTTAATACACTACGAGAGACTGGGTCATCCTTAATACGCAATGAAGGCGACCAATTCCAGGTAGCAATAAGAGCAGATTATCGGAGAAGAAATTGTGTCCAACGCCACTTCGATAACAATCCTGAGACTAGCATCCGATGAGCATCTGCTGCATTAGCAATATCGCGGCAAGCAATATGGCGAACTTTGAAAGGTGATAATAGCTACCCATACCATGTTCAAAAAGTTCAGAATTTATTACCTCAAGATTATGTCAAGAGATTGAATTTTAGTAACTGGTTTCTTGACAAAATTCGTGATGATAATTTATTTCCATTAAAAATTATATGGACCGATGAAGCTACCTTTACAAGAGGAGGAATTGTTAATCAAAGAAATTATCATGTATGGGCTCTTGAAATTTCCAGAGCTATTAGAAAGAATAGGTTTCAGCATGAATTTGCTATTAACGTTTGGCTTGGAATTTGGAATGGATTACTGGTGGGGCCATATTTTTTACCTGGAAGATTGAATGGTATCACATTTACACATTTTTTGGAGAACGACTTTTCTAATTATTTAGATGACATTCCCTTACAGCAGCGGATTGAAATGTGGTCCCAACTCGATGGATGTCCAGCTCATTATAGCAGAGTTGCTCAAGCTTGGCTGGATATAAATTATCTACAACGATGGATCGGACGTGGAGGAGTAGTACCTTGGCCAACCAGATCACCTGTTATGACACCCATGGATTTCTTCGTATGGGGAACCTTGAAGCAGAAAATTTATTCGGTGTCAGTCAACTCAAGAGAGCAATTAAGAGACGGAATCATAGATGCAGTGCACCAAATATCATCAGAACAATGTTTAGCTGCAATTTATCAAGTGAGTGTAAGATTTAATGCTTGCATTGGTGCAAGAGAACAACATTTTGAGCAATATTTACATTAAAAAGAACATAACATAAATATAAATGTAAATAAATAAGTATAAAAATGAAAACTTGTTTTTTTTCTTTTTTTTGCGATTTTCTCTAAAACTAAGCAAAAACGAGCAAATTCCTAAAGGACTTTTTGTCTTAGTTTTTTGGTCCCCTATAAGTTCCTGAAGTTTTGCCATTATACAAACATATACATTTCATTATTGATATTATATACTGATGGGATATTATCTACTTTAGGATGTGATAGAAAACCTCCCGCCTTGCCTCCTTAGAACTAATGATGAATCTTTAACATTTGAAACAAGTCATTGATTAAAAAGAAACCCTATTGGTTTACTTTCAATAATCCTACTGTTGCAGTGTCAATTAATTGAGCAATTCTCATTTAATATTATCTTTCTCTACCGCCTCTTAATCATGTTCATGTATTTTTGTTTGTTTTTTACTCATACTTTAAAGAACGGAAACGAGACCTATAATTAATATAGCTTTTGTTGAATCGTATTTGATTTCATTTATATAACATTCAGTTGATTTCCCCCAATTTTTGTTTTGATAAACCTAACCACGCCGTTAATGATATGATTGAAGACGTTGCTCTAATGGTTCCCTAATATTTGTATTTCATTTATCAAACAACACACCATCGGGCTTCTCTTCATTCCAAAGACTATAATCTTAAATCCTTATTCATACTTCGTTCTTATCTTTCTGACAGATTTCCCTTTATCTAACTTTTTCCCCTTCCGATCAATCAAAGAAGGATTACTTCAAGCATCGTTTCTGACTCTCCTTGAATCATAATCGGATGATAAAATATACACATAAGGAGTTGATGTATCATTCACTAAAATAAACTAAGATTGATGACCGTTTTATGCTCTTTTTTTTTTTTTTTTTTTTTTTTTTTTTTTTTTTTTTTTTTTTTTTTTTTTTCATAAAACTACATTTAATAAAATTACATACACTTAATCTTTGACTCTATTGAAAGCCTCTAGAATTTATCGTGAAGAAGTACTAAATCTAACAGAAAAATGTAATGTCTTTCACTTCGATGGAAGAATATCTTTGACATATTTAGACAACTTACGACAAGAATTGAACAATACGTACTTATTTAAGGCTGATTGGCACGTATAATTCACATTACTGCTCAAAAATCTTTTACTGAACCTTTTTCTCTTACAAAAACATGAAAAAAATATTAATTTAACTTTTCTGTTTGTGCAATCCTGACTTGATTGTCTTTGTAAAGGCGTTTATGTGGTAACCTATACACTAATATACCAACCGCTCATTCAAAGGATACATTTCACAATCGATATTATATGTTGAGTGGCGATTTAGGTTCAATTAGGAAGTACTTTGTTTCGTTCTTTCCCGCAGGTAGTTAACTCTGGGGATTTCCACTTGCGTCCGAGGAAGAGAGTGAAAGAATGTGAATTTGGAAGGATAAGTCCTTTGTAGCTACTTTCCTTAAACCACTTACTGCTAATAATCCTACACAGCCATTATATATATATATATATATAAATATATATATATATATATATATATATATATATATATATATATATATATATATATATATATAGGGTAAATCACGGGTTATGGTCATAGTTAAGGAAATTGATTGATGCAAAAGAGGATATCGTCTAGACTGTTTCGCAGATTACTATTTTTTTTTACATATTTAGATTCACAAATTCTTGTTCTATTAAATGTTAAATTTACTAAAGCTCTGTATTTTTCCTTGAAATAGATTTTTCAGTTTTTATGCAAATATCCTAAAGATACCAGTAATGGGCACAGTGTATGAGTTATGGTCATAGTAAAAACCAGTTATGGTCATATGGACAAAAATTTTGTAAACAATTGTTTTTATTATTTTAAAATTCACTGTTTATGCATACCTATCAATCATTTGAGGTTAATAAAAAATTAAGGATTAATTAATCAAAAATAAAACTCCGAAAACACTTTATTACAGTTTTACTGCTGCTTCCGGGATTTCAAAGAAATCCAGACTCGCTGAATCAAACCACGAGTCTTTCTCGTAATAATGTCTTTCTCAGACACATAAGAGCTGGCTGGTGATACGGCTTCAGTGGTTCCACTGGAGATATTTGGGTGGTGACGGAGAAAACCCCTATAACACCCGTCACTGGGCATACCATCTTTAAATTTACATTGTCGGTTCGAAACTATTGCTAGTTCTTTGACACTCAAGAATAAATCAATTTTTCGTTTGGGAAACCCCCGTCTAGAGCAATGAATAATCAATTTCTCTAACAGGTCTTCCTCTTCAGCAGACAAAATGGGGTCTGCCACCACACTGAAACCTTCCTGAGCCCTATAATCTTCGAGTTAACGTCATCCTTGGGATTTTGTACCTTTTATAATAAATAATACCTGTTATAACATTGTTACTAGGTATTTAAAGTAAGAAAAACATCCATTTCAAAAACACATACTTTTTCACTTTGGATTTTACAGAAGCCCCTTTAAGAATTTCTTCGTTTGCCTATGTGGCATCATCTTCAGAGTACGAATATCGTCTTTTAGGCATAGTTACAGATAGGTATTTACTGTAACAGAAGAAGATTCTAAAAAAACATCTTGAAGAAAAAATAAAATCGTGAAACCAAGTGACCATTATACATTTATACACTGATCATAACTAGTTATGGTCTCTGATAGATCTAACATTGTCACCCATGACCAAAACTAGTAAACGTTATCGTATTTTACTTTTAAGATAATACAATTAAACCAGGGAAAATCTACATTTTTTTAGGAGTAAGAACACTTGTTATGCAAAAAAACTTGAAATGGTCATGGGTGACCATAACTAAAATCATAGATATTTATAGACCGGTTGTGGTCAGTTGAAAATTTCAATTGATTAAAGTGACAAAATGAAAAACAAAAGGGTCTGAAAGAAAAACAGAAATCAAACTGAACAGATACATACCTTTAAAACCTGAAATTGGCGAAGAATTTCAAAGCAATTCCTTAATAATGTTCACACTTGTAAAATCACACCTACTACACACAGGAGCTATTGCCCAACACTAATTCGGGAAAACATTAACTAAGCCAAATGGAAATGGATAGGAGAGAAGGATTCATTAGCAAGTGAGTTATAAGCCCTTCCGTGAAACGTCTCTTAAAAGGATCTAACAAAGAAAACAAGCAAAGGCTATTTTTTGTTAAAAACGTAAAAACCTGCCTATAACTGGTAAGGTGACCATAACTAGTGATTTACCCTATATATATATATATATATATATATATATATATATATATATATTTCTAAAAATTAAATGAAAGATTAATGACAGAATCTATTTTTATATATATATATATATACATATATATATATATATATATATATATATATATATAAATATATATATATATATATATAAAATTAGATTCTGTCATTAATCTTTCATTTAATTTTTAGAAATAGTAATTACTTTGGTTACAAAAGCCATACTCATATATTTATGATTCTATAAGCCATTTATGGTGTCATAATAATAAGTATAATACATTAATGGTTTTATTCTGAATAAAAGATAGTAGATCTGCTATAAAAAAAAAAAAAAAAAAATTGAAATATCATTCCCAACATGCGTAAAAAAAAAAAAAAAACGAAATTATATATGTTTTTTGTATTGAAAAGGTTTTTTTTTTTAAATAAAAAATTAAACAATATACCACAATCAAGACAGATAAATAATAAGCAGAGTAATATAGATGACAATCTTTTATTAACTATGTAACAACTTGCAACTAGCGCCAAAATGGATGATGTTATAAAGGCTTTCATGCCAGAAACTTTAGCACGCGAAAGGGCCCTAACCTGGACTCAGAGGCAGGAAATAATGGCGATATATAACAGCCACTGCCACGGTGATAATATAGGTGAAAAACTGTGCCGTAATAGAGGTGGCCCTGGATTATACCCGGGTTTAGGTATAATCCCCCTCAGTTAGGGCCGGACATGCTCAAAGAGAATCATAAAAAATTACAATCCTCTACGATACAGCTGAATTAATCGATTTGATTCCAATACCAACGATTGTAAAACTAAACAAAAAATCAAAGTGGCTATAATAAAAAACCCATCTAAAACTCTATTAAAAGCTGTCAGTAGACTAGGTAAAGGTACCTTTCAATAGTTTTGGTCTGAAGTCCCCTCGGACGTTTACCCGCCGTTAAAAAAGTAAGAGAACTACAGCTGTTTTTAAAATTAAGCTATATATCTACTTTATGTATAACAATTATTGCCATGCTGGCAAAAGTATTCAGAACTTATCACTCAGACTGCCCCTTATTACCCGCCGAAACAATGGCGATATTATTACGGTCATTATAAATTCAAAACCAGAACTCTACGGGATATCTTTGCATTGTCATTATTATTATATATTTTTTAAAATTCGACTCTGGGCTTTTGACTCTATTTATATTTTTATCAATTTTCCTATTTTATGTCTTATTTCCATACGTGGGTAATCGTGTTATGAATCGTCAAGTTCATTCTAGCTTTTATGTATAAGGACTTATATGTAACTATGAAGTAACGTAAAGTAAAGAACTAAGTAATTTCGCGCTTTGTGGGGCAGTAGCTTGGTGATACCCTGTGATACTAATTGTTCAGGCATGTGTCCCAGAATAAAGATTGGTTTTCATTTCACTTCATTTCGAAATATCTAAAGCGGCAAAGAAGAGGAAAAGAAAATGCTTGGCCAGATCAACCTTGCTTTTATTTCGCATAGATACTGTAGGCTCTAGATACTTATACTTCTCCACTTAAATTAAAAATGCATACAGAGTTTATTCTTTGATATGAATTTGTCGGCTTCTAATCAACAAGGAAGCCCGTCGCCTCTTCGGAGGTTCGACTATATTTGCACAACTAATTTAAACATCATATTTGAAAACACTTGAGCTCCCTCCTCAACCAAACGAAACGTGTATCAATCTCTCATCGCAAACAGTTGACCACCCACACTGACCCCTCATCTACTTATCCTCGCCGATCGGACCATACAGCTCTCAGCCGGATCAAAGCCAAGCCAAATATTTGCTCAGTATCCTGGGGACAAAAAGTTCCCCCCAAAAAACAGACAGCTAGGGACAGACCCCGTCAGACCGGACAGGGGACAGTTGGCTTTGACTCACGCCTTGACCATTGGGCATCTGTTGCTAGGTCAAGGACCATTGGTCAGTCGGCTGGACCGGACTCCTCCACCAATCAAACAACAATATCTTTCAGATTGTTCCGTATTATACAACTTTACGACCATCTCTTGTATGAATTTATGACATTTCATGTTACCCAATTGTAGTGGATTTGACAACCTTTGTGGCTGTTGGTATTTATGAATCGTCTTGTTACCAGTCCATATTGGCACACGTATGGCTGGACAGATTTTATGGCCTATTGAAGGACAATATTGAAAAATAGAACAGACCCTCGGAACACAATAAGACGAAATTAACATAACTTTCCTTCTCTTTTTTTTTTATATATAGACAGAAATTTAATGTAAACCTGATGTCAGAATTGTAGCTTAATAAATAAAAGCAAAACAGGTATAATGGAGGTTAGTGGCCATCGATTTCTCATAGTTACTCATATTGGCGGTGTTTAAAAAAAAAAAAAAAAAAAAAAAAAAGTCCAGGATAAAAATGAAAAACAAAAAAAAAACAACTTAATTTTAGCTTAACGTACAATATTTCACTTATTCAAGACTCAATTAAAACTGATCTGCCTGTGGGTAGCATTTAATTACATGCTCAATATAACATCTTCCCTTTAACATTAGTTCTAAATTATCATTGGAAAATTAAATGTGAATTACCGAACGGTGATTAACTCCAAACTTAACAAAATTCCTTTGAAGCAAATGGTATTTACTCAAGACTGACTCCATTCCTTAAAATAAACATACCTGATTAAAGTAGTTCTATACAAGAAAAATGAAAGTATACCACTACCACCAATGGATTGTCTTGGGAACGAAATGTGGTTAAAATCATGACCAACCGTGATAAAAGTATGTGGATGTAATTAACATCTCAACACAATGAAGGGCTATTTACAAACTTTATAGAAACTGGGTGTGCCACAGGAGATAGGAATTTGATATTCTATTTATTTTTTTATTGAAAAGAAACACAAACTTCGATCGAGGATTTAGGAGTCTAAAGTGTTCGACTGTTAGTCATTAAACTAAACCATTCTCCTGCTGCTTCGCTATGAAAGAAAAAAACGAATAGTGAGGGAGATCAACTTTTAATAAACATCTTTGTTTTTTTGGAGAGGTTAAGAATAAGCATTGGGCTATAATTTTTTTATTTTATTTTTACCACTTCATTTCGATTCATGTATTTTGTTTTTACAATATATTATGATTATTGTAATATATAAATTAATATATTAAATGAGTTCCTTCTTAATGATGACTGTTTTGAAATTCCCTAGAGAAGGTCCTCTGTCAGTACCAAGCGCGGTGACCCACACGGAGACCCACTTTCTACCATTAAACCCCGGAGATGAAACCGTAGCCCCACTAAGAGCTAACAGCTAATCGTAGACTATAGAACTTCTTGGAGTCAGCTCAATAGAAGCCAAATATTGATTATTGTATTGCATTATTAGCTGAAGACAATGGAAGCCATCAGGAGGAGGAATCAATTTGTAACTATTGCTAATTACTGATTGGTTCTCTGGACTACTTCGGGAGCGAGGCGTTCATTAGGTCTGGATAAACAGCCTTAGCACAGATATCGCCAATAGTTTATTGCAAATGAGTATTCATGAACTATGTGCGCAGAAAGCAATCAGATGATGTATACTTTCAGTGTATGTTTCTACGCTAATAATCCCTTCAAATTGAATTCCTTAAATAAGAATAGTTAAAATATTTGATGACAACACTTTTTAGACCACTGTGAATCATAGCCGTACTGTATATTTACTATAAATATAAATATGTACTAATCTAGATAAATTTCATATCGGTCACACTTTATAACACATGAAATATCATCATATAAATACTTATATATAACTATCTTGAGGAATATGCCCCATCTAAAGCAAAAATGTAATATAAGAGGAAGATGATCAGGGATGCAGTCAGATAAAAAGAAAAATACACGCCCAAGTAAAAATACTTTTATAGAGTGCCGACTCTTTGACCTGCCTTGCAGGTATTCTTCAGAGCCACTGAACCACACGGGAGAGGAGATGACTGAACAGGTGACCCTGAAGAAGACCTGCAAGGCAGGTCGAAACGTAGGCACTGCATACAGGCTTTCTTACTTGGAGTTGTTTTTTTTTCATATCTGACTCTATCCCTGATCATCTTACCTTACCTTACTTAACAGTCAACTGTATATTTCTTATTACGAAACTGTAATAAATCTTATTAATTTCAATTGTCATAATATTGTTATTTTTTATTAATAATCCTTGTTATTACATGTGGACCTGAACACCTGAAGAAAATTGAAACTTTTATATTATATTCCCATAATATGAACATTTAAATAGTTGTTAACAATATTTTATGGATCGGTGTGATTCATATATATAAACATACACTAATCTAGAAACTTCATCGTGGCCACACTTTTATACTTATAGAAAACGAGAAAACTTTCCTAATATCAATATATACTATTTACAAAATATTGTATGTACGAATTACATATTCATAAAAGCAAACATTAACACGCACAAACACATATATGTATACACTATAAATGCAATGATAGACTAACAAAAGACTAAAATAATAGTCGAGAGCTGCGTTCTGAGAAGTCCTTGGGTGATCTGTTGGTTTATGCAAAGAGATGCAGATTAGAAGTGGCCTGGTTGTTGATTGGTCCATCTCGTTTTGGATTCCAATTACTGCTAGGAGGTCCTTATGTCCTGTGACAACTGCATCTGGGACCTTTATCGATCGAAATTACTTCCAGGTTTCGATTAGTCAACCGCAAGGCAATAAGTATTATATATTCATCAGTCACAGCTGAGGAAAATCCTGTCTACGAGAAGGGAGGAAGAGGACGAAAGACGTCTCACTTGAAAGGAATGCAAATTATCTTGGAGTTAGCGGTGAAGGTAATTCAAGATACAGGAGGGAATTTTTAAAGTATATAATATAGTATAGCTGAAGAGCACATGAAAGTTAATAGATATGATTGAAAATAAAACTCTTTGTCTCACTATTTTCCAATGATTTCTTTTGTGAAATAAAACATTGACTGAATCTAATTTGGGGGCCACTAAAAAAAAAAAAAAAAAAAAAAAAAAAAAAAATATAAATATATATATATATATATATATATATATATATATATATATATATATATATATATGTATATATAAATGTACTTCACAAATTCTGTAACTTTTCGAACATTTAAATAATGGTTTACGAAACAATCATTCATATGACCTATCATGAATATTAGACTTATCTGGACTTGTAAAAGAGCTTTAGGGAGATAAAATATTCAATAACTCTCGAATTTAATTTTTACAATTAACAATATTCCGAAAAATCCCTAATATATCACAAATAAAATTATTCTTAATGATCTTTCGCTCATTTTATCCAAAAAAATACCCATCTTTGTAACCACTCAAACCCATTGGACAGTCAAATAACAACATAAATGAAAATAAAAAGACTCATATTTTAAGGTCATATAAACATAATTTCGGCAGGTAGATTAAAGAAACAAATGTTAAAATTTTTTAAAAACAGGAAAACGAAAATTATGTGGTTTGCAAAGTTTTATCAACATCTTGGAATAATTCCAGATAACAAAGAAATAATATTTGAAAGAGATCTGTCTTGATTTAAGCGGTAGTTAGAGAAAAAGACCGATGTTAGAGGAATGACCAGATTTTAAATTTCATATCCGATACCGAAGGGCCATCCATATGTTTTAATATCAGTAAAATTGCGTAATCTGATCGTAATAACTTTAATTGATGCGATAATGAAGAATGAATCATTTGAAATGTAATGAGCCTGGACACCTCAGTGATAATCAGAGACGTGAATGAAAGGAATGAGGTAGGTCCGATCTTGCAGTTTTGAGTTTCGCCCGGATTCAGTAAATTTTAAAGTATGTTCAGGCGGCGATTATTTGCATTACCGACACTTTTATTGTGAGCTTATCAGGCCTCAATAACCTTCCGATAGGCGTTTCTTTTAGATAGCCAATGGAAATGTTTGTTCACTATCTTTGATTCTTGGCGGTCTTGGGTTATTCTCTCTTTTTTAACCTCATATTTTCATATTCAGTCTTTTGACCGAGGATTCGTACGGAAAACAGTAAAGTTGAGAAACATATTTTGTATCTTAGAAATACACGAGTCCATACACTTGATTTTTTGAAATACTTTATTTTACACCAACAATTATTTATTTATTTATTTTACAACAAGAGAAGATGATATCTCAAAAAACATTATGATGAACACGTACAGCTACACATATAAAGGAGACGTACAAAAGTAACAGGAGTACTCCGTAACAAAGTATTTAAAACAGTGTGGATTGCGGTAGAGCATCAAGATAATCAAGAAGTTCAGATTCAAGAGCCTCCTAAACAACAATGTAGGCCATGGTAGCCATGTTTGCTTACTAAAAAAACGAGAATCGCCCGTTTCATGTGTGATATAGATATAGGCTGTTTATTCGTTTGCAGCATTCAAAATATGTTTGCAATTATTTTCATTTATCTTCTAAGTATAATCTTCTAAATTTTGCCACTTTCAAGAACTAGTTTTTAAGTATAATTTTGTATAGATTGTATTTTTTTAATGTAATTCTGTATTTTTTTTTTTTTATTTTCTTGAGAGGTAATGAAAAAAAAAAAAAAAAAAAAAAAAAAATCGTGTCTGATAAAATATAGCATGTTTATTAAAAAGAACACTTTTTTTTGTAACTTTTTTTTTTATAAACCAATGAGGTATATAAATTAAACTATACCAATTAACATATATCTGTGTTTTTAAGCATGTATATGATATAGATATGGCGAATAAAAAAAGGCGGAAATCTGTATGAAATCGGCGGTATCTGTGAGATACGTGCGCCCGTCCTACTCGGTCTAGGAAGCCCGCCAATCGGAAGGCTAATAATTTATTTTGATATAAAATTATATCTAACCTTCTTTATTTATTTTACCTAAAATTATGTCATTCAAACACTAAGCAAATACACAACCAACTATTAACAGAAAGCTAGGAATCAAATGGGCCGAACAGATTTTGATTACCCGGCCACTTTTGGTACCATCTGTAGCCCATTACTATCCAATCCATTTGTTGGTGTCCCGCCGGATCCAACATGTGCCCCCCCTCCCATCCAGGATTCCTCAGAGATACGCGTCATTTCATCTGTTGTTTCCCTGTGGGTTCAAACACTCATCATTCGTTAGCGTTTCCGCTATTTCATGATTGTAATGCTTAAGTTTTGTTTTTATCTCCCTAGTACATTCAAACGTTGGTACTTTAACTTCATTAAAAATGAAGATTGTAATCCACCGTTTATCAGAGGTAATAAAGATGATTCTGATTCCCTATAATTTTATAGATTTTATTTTCAATTTTTAAGACTTGATATTGAATTATACATTTTCCTCTAAACTTAACCTCTAAACGCTAAGCATTAAAAATCTTTACTCTTCCGTAATAAAAGAGGGTAATAAGTTTAAGTTAAACTGAATATTTTTTTTCTCTTCCAAATTTTTATTCACACCATACATAACATTTTTATTATTATTGGGAGTAACAATAGCTGGACTATTTGTATTTTTTTAAGGTGCGTATTTTTTGCAGTCACGTATATTTGTGTGGCGTATGTCCATATGGGTTTAAGTTAGTAATTGTATGTATTAAGTCGTTGTCGGAGTTTTTATGTCGACCGTTTATGAAGTATTTGATACAAAAGTATTAGTCTCTTTATATATATTAGAACTTAGATGAAAAAAAAAAATTTGTTTTACAAACATAGCAATTTTATAAAATATAATACCTAAATCCTTCTTAAATGAGAATAAAATTGAATAATATTATATCAGTACAATTTTATCAAATATAGAAAATTTAGCGAATAAAAGTTCTAAATAATGAGAGTTAAAACAATAAACATTTTTGTAAGGAGATAAAAATGAGAATAAAGCACATACCCGTTATTATAATTTGAATACAAGATGGCGTAGTAGCACGAGCTGTAAAGTAAGTTTTTTTTTTTTTTTTTTTTTATACAATTTTTTTACCTCTAGTTTACTATTTCTAGAATAATTGAGGAAAGGAATCTTGCAGGAGGCACTAAACCGAAGGGAAGGAGCTTCTTTTACTGCCCAGGTGATGGCCTTGGGGGTCCTCAATTCGGAAAGAAATTGCAGAAGGAAGGAAACTGTGGAAATGAGGAGAATAAAGAATGCACGGAAATGTACTGCGTCTAGTGCTGAGACCGCCGGAGCCAAAATTTTTAGGACTTTTTCTGTTAGATTAATAAATGAGCATTGAGAATTATAACCAACATGTCTTCTGCCATAAAAATTATATCATTTTTTAATTAACAAAAATATATAGATACAGATATTTTAGTAGATAAAAATATTACTAACAATTCATCTACCAAATCTATTTTATTTAATGCACCGTTGAATCCTTTACTCATCGTACCTCAATATTCTTAAAAATAGATATACTATTGCATTAGTTAGAAAGAAGAAATGACCTAAAATTCAAGCTAAAGTATTTTGAAGTTCTTCATGATTTCAAATTCTAATAAAATACAGCTGAGACCGTTAGCCGCAGTGATTACGGTCCAATATTTTTTAAATTATTGTTGTTTTTTTCTGAGACTTTAAGTCTTATATTCTAAAAACAGAGCAGGAAAGGTAGGTTAGCCTACAGGTTAATAACCTATTCTAGCCAAGATAGAAAGATCAATATTAATAATCAATTTCAACTTACCCATGCCGGATTCGAACCCACAACATTCCGTATCGGGCACCCTGAGATCTATACGAGAATGGTTCGTAGCCACATTGAGTGAGATAACTGGCTTATTTTAGTGTTTCCCAGGCTGAATGTATATAATTTGATTTATTATCATTTTGTGTGCAGATAAGAATATATGCTTACTGTGTAACTATAGTTGCAGGCCCAGTCGAATTGTGATTATCCCATTAAAAAATGCGTAAGAAATTCTATATATATATATAAAATATTTAATAATCAAGAATCATTTCATAATTTATATATATATATATATATATATATATATATATATATATATATATATATATATATATATATATATATATATAGTCTATGTATATTTATTTCTTTTGTAGGCTGATTTAATGTTTGCTGCTTTACAATAAAAATCACAGAATTTACGACGGGTTATTATGACTTCAATTAATGCGAGCATTACGAGGGGACTACAATTACAAATAGAAAATTATTATTTTCTGGATTATAAAGCGATAATAAGGAATCTGAGAAATAGTGCCTTGATTAAAATACCCACAAACAAAAAGAACAAACAATAATATTGACAATTTTGAGGAAGTAGGTTCGTCATTTATTGGCACCTTAATCTCCTTATCTTTATTGCAGTACAGATGGCACTGAGTTCCCCAACACTATATTTACAAAGTTCTAGTTGAGGTTATTTTGAAACCTTTAATCTAGAACCGGCAAACAAAATTAAGACATCTTGAGACGCAAAAATAAAGGGAGTTTAATTATTATCGCTGTCAGTAAAACCACATAATGTTATTGCCCAATCTGCGCAGTTCACAATTTTTTTATTTTTTTATTTACAATTTATTGAAATTTACAACTGTACAAAAATACATTAAGTAAATGTGTTAAAAACGCTTACAATAACATGGCAAAACTTGAAAGTAACTATTCATTAGTAGCACTTTAATAAAAATCTACACAAGAAGATTTTTCTCTAGGCCATCTTCTTTTCAGACGCCTCGGAGGATTATCGGGAATCGAGAGGGAAGAAAGTTGAGAAACTAGTGGATTTGAGTGGTTATGGAGCTTACTATGAAAGGATTGGTATCTGTTTTGGGCTAAATCAGCAACATATGTAACATTAAGATCTTTATGGATAAGTTTATTGGTGACAAAATAAGAAGCATTGAGGATTTTTCGAAGGATTTTGGATTGCAAGGATTGGATACGGGATGAATTGAATGGTTTAGTAGAGCCCCAAAGCTCAACTCTGTAAGTCCATATTGGTCTAATCACGGTCATGTAAATGAGTGTTTTGTAATTAATTGGGAGTTTTGAACGTTTGTCCAGTAAATGTTGAAGCAGTCTGTAACGACGAGCTGTTTCTTGTCGTTTTAGTCTTGTATGTGGATTCCAAGTAAGACGTTTGTCCAAGTGGAGTCCTAGGTAGCGGATCTGATCAACTGGGATTAGTGGAATATCATTAAAGGATACTGTAGGACAGGAGGTCGTAGATTTACGACGAAGGGTAAAGGTTATTTGGTGAGATTTGTTCGGATTTATTTTAATTCTCCATTTTTGACACCATTCTTGAATGATTAGGATATGGGATTGGAGTGTTTGGGAGGCAATGAAGGGATCATTGTTTACTGAAAATCCACATGTGTCATCAGCGTAAGTGGTGAGGACAGTGGTAGGATGAGTTGGGATGTCAGCTGTATAGACCGTGTAGAGAATGGGGCCAAGAATACTACCTTGAGGAACACCGGCAGATTGGGTAAAGAGGGAAGAGTAAGAAAATTGATGGTTCACTTTAAACGTTCTATCACTGAGATAGGAACGGATAATAAGAAAGTATGTTGAGGGAAGGAATTTGCGGAGCTTGTAAAGCAGTCCTGGGTGTCAGACTCGATCAGTTCACAATTTTTAAAATGTCTCATTAAAAAAAAAATAACATAATCTAACCTCGCATTACTACTTACTTTTTTAACACTTTTATTTGCACACTTAATATCTGACTTTTCACATTGTATACTCCTCTCTTTAGTCTTTAAAAATGTGTAATCGTATGCGTAAGGTCCTCACTAAAACTTTCTGTTTAGTCTAAGGGCGAGTTAATTTCGATTTCATCGATCAAAAGTAGATTCTTAGGAATCTATTAATAACATTGATGTTGGTTATAATTTTGCGACACCCAATTATGTAATTATTAAACATTGATTCTTCTTCCTAATCGTTTAAAAAAAAAAAAAAAAAAAAAATTATTTCATCATTAATAATAATATATTACGTAGTACATTTTCATATACTAGATCCCTGTTGAACAGATCCGCTATCTAGGACTTAAACTGAACAAACGTTTAACTTCGAATCCTCATACAAGAATAAAACGACAGGAAACTGCTCGCAACATTTACTAGACAAACGTTCAAAACTCCCGATTTTCTACAAAAGACTCATTTACATGACAGTTATCAGACCTGTTTGGACATACGGAGTTGAGCTCTGGGGCTCAACTAAACCTTCTAATTCTTCTCGTACCCAATCCTTCCAATCCGAAAACTTTCGAAAAATCCTTAATGTTCCTTACTTTATTACAAATAAACTTATTCATAAAAATCTTAACGTCCCATATGTTGCTGATTTAGCCCAAACCAGATACCTATCCTTCCATAGTAAACTCCATAACCACACAAATCCACCAGTCTTTCAACTTGTTTCCTATTCCATTCCTGATAATCCTCCTCCAATACATTTTGTTTGTTTATTTCGTTTAACGTCACTTTATGATGCTAAGGCTAATCGGACGAAATACATTTACATGTTGTATATATTTTATGCAGCTGTAAATTTCAATAAATTTATTTCAAAATAAAATTTCAGTATTGACACATCACTGACACAGACGTTAGATTTCATTGAAATCAGAGTGTAGTAACTTACTATTTGAAAGAGGAAAATAAATGGGTTTTTATTAGTTAATTTATATAGATAATGAAATTATGATTCAGCTTATGGTCTAATTCATTTCATTTAAAATGTGAGAAGAACCATAGATATATTACAAAATTCAAATAAATATGTGTAATCAATTCGTTTTGTAAACAATAAAAAAATTATTGTTCCATTGTCCTGTGGTGGAACTAGAAAGAGAAGTTGGACGATAATTTGAATAGAGGGTCATCCCTGGTCATCTTTTATGTATTCATGTCACCGCTGCCATTTTCTCATACTATATACTGTATACTATATATTGTATACAACTAGCCCTTCCCTCAACGTCATTTTATTCTCTATCGTATGTCATATTTTATTCTTCGCTTGATCTATGTGACAGGGGTATCAAAGGATTTCTATAGGCCTATGGAGATAGCATCTTGAAAAATGGCTAGAGCGTAATGTTGGAATTGATATTAAGGTTATTTATAAGGCAGGTCATCTACAGTAGCTTTAGTTACCATTAACCTTTTATAAAAACATCATTATAAATAAACTTCATATTAAAACAAAAAAAAAAAGTCACATATTTTACAAGACACAAAATGTTTCAATAATGTATATTTAAGTAGTAATTAAGTTAAAGAGAATTAAGATATATTATGCAATCGCTAATTTATTATTATTTATAAACATTTCTCCACTTATGCTCCCTTTCTTCCATTGAAATGCCTGTTAGATTATCAACATACCTATTACATAACATTTGAAAACATATAAAGTACTTACATTTTTTTTTTTTACCAATTGCTTTCTTGTTTAAATGACTGTTTGATCTATATGGACCATTGGAAAAAATTTAATCTATCTTCAGAAATGTATTTCTTTTTTTTTCGTCACAAATATATTTTGATATAATCGCTAACAGAAATTATGCTTGCCATATGATTCTATGATCACACAAAATAATATTTTTCATCCACAGGAAATCTTCAATAAATTTATTTATTTATTCATTTCATTTCATTAGGGCTTCAAAAAAGATATGCATTAAAAATAATATAAATAAATCAAATAGAAAAAAGTTTAATTTAATAATAATGGCAAGATAAAAAACAGGGATAGTGACAGTAATGGTGACAGTGTTTACGTGTCGTAAACGATAAGACCAAGATCATATTGAACATAAAAACTAGATCAGAGGCAGAGTCACTATGAAATTGGCTGCTACAGTTTCAAAATGGTGAGAAGCTTCCAATACCTTCGATATATTATCAATGTTAACCTGGAAGAGGAAGAAGAGGTTAAAAAGAGAATATCAGCTGGGAATAGAGCCTATTTTTCCGTCTCAAGGATATTCAGAAGCAAGCTTGTTAGCCGTTCCACCAAGTTTATGCTGTAAAAGAACCAACCAAGGTATTCAGATACGGTAGAGATATGTGGACCCTCAAAAAGAAAAATATCAAACTACTTGATAGTAATAATCGAGCAATCCTTAGGAGAATTCCGGGGGCTGCGCGTAAGGCGAAAGAATCAGTGGCGGCGAAAGAAAAAAGCGAATAGTTCCAGGTCTACGAAGAGACCATGAGCATCTCCTCTCACATCAGGATACAGAGGCTAAAATGGCTGATATTGCTGTCCTAATGTTCAAGTTGGGTGTAACAAATCAAGTTTCTGGAGGAATATCATTTTTCTGATAAACAATAGATAACGTTTTTACTATTAATTGTGTTTCAAGTTAGGCGCGGTGCACACTAGAGAAACCAGTTTCTAAAAACGCGTCTCTAGAAACATGAAAACGAAGTTGCTTGAAACTGAAAGATAGGATTAACGTAGGTTGGTGCACACAACGTTTCATGAAACAGCGTTTCAAAAGCCGGGTTTCTATAAGCGCTGTGTGCACCAACCTACGTTAATCCTATCTTTCAGTTTCAAGCAACTTCGTTTCCATGTTTCTAGAAACCGGTTCCTCCAGTGTGCACCGCTCCTTAGTTTCACAGATTACTTCAACATTTACTAAACAAACGTTCAAAGCTCCCAATTAACTGTAAAATACTTATTTACATGACTGTGATTAGACCTATTTGGACATACAGAGTTGAGCTTTGGTGCTCCACTAAACCATCCGTTCTCGTATCCACTCTTTATAATCCAAAATCCTTCGAAAAATCTTTAATGCTCCATACTTTGTCGCCTATAAACTTATCCATAAAGATCTTAATGTTTCATAAGTTGCTGATTTAGCCCAAACCAAATACCTATCCTTTCACAGAAAGCTCCATGATCACTCAAATCCTCTAATTCCTCAACTTGCTTCCCACACCATTCTTGATTATCCTCCGAGGTGTCTGAAAAGAAGATGGCCCAAAGATCTTCCAGTGTAGAATTTTTATATAAGTGCTACTGATAAGAAGTTCTTTTCATGTTTTCACATGTTATTGTAATAGTTATCAACGCATTTACTTGATGTATATATTTTGTACAGTTGTGAATTTCAACAAACTGATATATAAAAAAAAAAAAAGTTATTTTCAGCTGCCTTACAGATCTCAAATTTGTGATACTAACGCTAAAGTATTTATTCTTCGGTTTGTGGTTTTGAAACTTTAGTTCGTACTTAAATATAGCTTGAGTTTAATGTCCTATTAAAGTGTGAAGATTGCGAACTGTTTATTTATTCATTGATTAATATATTGTACCTAATAATGTTTTCACTAAATATTAATAATTATAACGTCTTGAAATGGGGGCAAGGAGGAAAATACATGGGAAGACAAAGTTTTGGGAGGAGAACAAACACTGAACTTGTAGAACTTAATAATCTTCATATAGAACTTAATAGTCTTTAAAGTTTTTTAACATTTTACTTTAACAGAAATATGTTACTTAAACCCGCTATTTTCTTCATAACTATTTTTCTAGTTGCATTGAAATATTAAGGTTTTGCTACCTTATACGTCTGTACATATATTTCTGATCCAATCAACTAGATTATATATTTTTTTAAAAAGTGACATAACCCCTTCATCTACTAAGCCCTTCAATTTTCATTGTCATATACAAGACGTTCCCTTAATTTAAACAAAAAATCTAAATTATGTCCCAGAAACAAACTTATATTGTGCAAAAGTTTCTCGAGCACAGTTTGCGTTCGCCTCACCAGTGTGGAGCTCTAACCTACCATAAACTTGTGTAAGAGGTTCAGCAACAATTATCATCGGTATGCAAAATATCTACAACGCTGCACGATATCCAACTTCACGTCTATGATCAAACCAAATCATACTTTGGAAAAACAACAATTTTAGAAAATTCGCTTATCCGAGAAATTGTTAAATACAATATAAACATCCCTTAAAAGATACACTGAATAAAGAACAAAGCATTTACTCCTTGCATAATCTAGTTTATACGTCTCTTTTTATCAATGTGTAGTATTTGTTGTTATACGAACATTTTAATTTATTTTTATGTGGGTTTTTCTAATTATTCCTAATGTATTTGAATTGCAAAGACTATTTATTATTAAATAAAACTATATTAATCATGTAGATGATGCATGCCGGAACATGAATATTTTGTATGAGTTATAAATTGTAAAAATATAAACAAAGTATTATATATATATATATATATATATATATATATATATATATATCGCTGACTGAGATAGGCTGGTCACGAGATAGGTGTATATATATCAATTAAGATATTGTTACGGGCCACTGGGGGTATGACTAATCAAACTACAATTTAAATCCTAAACACTAATTTATTTACAACTTAATAAATACAAATAGGTCCCTTAAGCTACTTAAGCTAATAACAATTATGCTTAGGTCTAATTACACTAATATGTATATTACACAATACTTATCTTTAATATCTTAATACTAGGTGTCACAATTATACATACGAATCTATTAGACTGACACACAGAGACTGTTACTACATTCACTGACACTGTTAATCACTGTCACTAACTCACTGACTAAACTGTCACTGACACTTGACTGATTGATCGTTGCTTGATCACTGACACATGGATACTGACCCAGGATATCACAGACTCCTGACTGACACTTGCCCGACCGATCACTCACTGACCACTGTCACCTCAATACTGGCTCACTGGGCTAGAAGTCGGCCTATTTAAAGCTAAGCCGAACATTCTAGATCGTTCTAGCCAGATTACAGGTCTAGGCCCTTCTGGCCCGCCGTGACCCGTTTAGGGCGCCCTGGCGGCCTTTCCAGCTACCTCCCCCCGGGCCGCCCAGGGTACCCCCAACCTCACCTGACCGTAACAATATTAAGAGCTAATAAAACAACGATGCGTTGCAACTGTTGTAGTCCATAATTTCAACATTTAACTATCACGACATATTTTCTTTGTAAAGGGCTTAAAAGAAATAAGTAAATTATTTACATCAAAGTGTATTGATCTGAAACTGGATTGAAGCAACAAGCTGAAGACAGGGGTTGGTCACGGAAGGTTGGCACCCCACCAGAACCAAAGTCGCAATTAAAATTCATTCTCCCCTTTGAGTAGGGGTATTATTACGCTCGTGGCGATTCGAATGAGCCATCCAAAAGAAAAAAAAAAGTCAGATGATTTCTTATTTACTAATAGATCCGGAACTGTAGAATTCAATCGTTGATTTGAGCATTCATTGGGAATGGGGCGGTAGTGGACCAATGAGTGCTTTGTTTGAAACCACTGTGGGGTGTCAATGAATATCGAATGCATAATGAAAGGGAGTGGTGGTGTGGTAGGGGTGATATGGTCAGCTAATGCCGAATGTTTGTCTAATTGTGTCCGTAAACAATATGGCCCTCCACGTAGGGGATCACAGCAAGCCATCGCCAATTGTGTCTGGAATCAACAATACTTCGTTATGCTTGTGACTCCGAAGTAATTTATTTTTTATTCTTTAATATTTAAAAGGAATTTTAGTCATTTGTTCACAGAATTTTAAGTTTCGCTCTACACGAATGAAATATGTTAATTATTAATTTGCAATTATCAAACTGAAACAGCCCTAACTAGACCGATGCCGCATAAATTGGCAATGTAGATTCTCTATTAGAGTTAGTAGTTATAGTCTTTGTTCTATTTAGCACCGACTTTGAACCTAGTCTGATCAAGTCATATTTACCAAAACCAAACTACAACATAATTATTCCGATTATGAATTAAATTTAAGATTTATTAAACGTTTTATTTCTTAATCATACATTCTCATGTCTGGCTAAGTATGGCAGCGATACACATTGTTGTTTACCGAAGAAAATTGAAGATTGGAGTTAAGCGTATTTTTAATAATATAGTTATTAGTTGAAAGGAAGTATTGATGAGTCGCGACAGATCAGCTTGACAAGCCTATTATATCATCTAGATTTTATCTGTCGTACTAAACTAATACTCCTAGTTTAATGAAACAACAATGTAAGAGTAATTAAAAAGAGGAATCACTAAGTACTTGAAATCGATCTTTCAGGGAATTATTGCATTTTATTTTATTTTATTTTTTTTACATTAAAGGCCTATGATGCCAATTGACTAATAGCGTTATTAAAAAAAATAAATATTTACTTGTTAAACTTATTTAAAAATATTATTTTCGCAATAAAAATGAATAATTTCTACCTTAAATCAGTTTTCTCCAAGATTATTTGATAATTTTTTTAAACATTAACTTTTACAGCATAGCACTGAAGTAACTCGATAGTTTTATGTTCTTTTTCAAACATAAAATAAAATTTTTGAGAGTAATAAAATAATCTTAACTTTATTAATATGTATACTATTATCTAAAAAGACAAGAAATTTTTCGAATGTGATCACTAACCACAAAAGCTACCGAACCAATCTGTATCAAATTTTAACCAGAAAATCTCAATAGCCCCAGGAATGTTTAACAATAATAAAATCTACTGAGTTTCAATTAATTTGGTATGTGGTTGACACCATTCCGCAATAGAGTTTACAATGGTATAACTACAGAACCCATCTGTACCAAATTTCAACTGCATCAACTGCGTATTTTTTATCAAGGTTTAGCAAAATAAAAAAATAAAAATTTAAATGTACAATGTTCAATAGCAGAAACAAGATTTTCTATAATTTTATGGTTAGAAATTAAAATCCAACCAGATGAAATCAATAAAATTATTTCTGCTGAAAAAAATTGATTTCCAAATAAAACTGTCGATCCTTTGCCTTTTAATATTTTGTGTAAAAATATGATTCATGGGGTTGTTTGAAAGCACTGATAACGCAGTATATTATCCATAAGAGTTTCAAAATAGTCTCTTCCCACATTGATTACTAACTCATACATTAAAATTAAAAATTGGATGTCCAATTAAGATTTTTCAGGTTTACTAAAATGTCATATAAATAAAATCACTATATATTAGTGTATGGATTTTCGTGGTCTCCGGTATATCGTGTATCGATATTCAGAGCTAAAAAAATTGTCGATATGGAATATAGATATTTATCTTATGATACCTACCGCTAAATATAAATATAAATATATTTTAAATCTATTTTATCTTTGTTATATTTTCTTGTATTAAATAAAGTATACGGTTTCTTTTATTAATATTACTAATATAAATTAAATTTGATATATTGTAATATTTTAAGGGAAAAAAAAACTACCTAATTTGAAGAAAAAAAACTACCTCAAACCTGTAGAACTACTGTCTAAAGTTTGATGCAAGAGACTTAAGTGCCCATATTGCATGCATATTTAAAATTAATAATTCTTATATATAGAAGTAGACCTGTGATTAGCGAAATTCAAATAATGTATTTCCATAAAACTCTTAGAAAAAAGAGATAATATAATTTGTATAAAACAACAAGAAGCTTCAGAAAAACATATTCAACCGGTTGGAGTTCTTTGGAATATATTTAAATTAGATGTTAAACAGTTATCTTTAACCCAGAGCCCTACTTGCTTCCAAACAATATGACGAGCCATATCTCTTGGAAGATCTATGTATAATTCATATCCGCTTTTTGCGCTGAATACATAAAACTGGTTCGTAAACTGTTGAAAAATTTCAACTATCTAAATGTTTTAAGCAAACTGTACGAGAGTCTTTGTAATTTATACTTTCAGCTAGTTTTCAAGTATTCCAAAATGAAAACCAAAGTGTTGATTGGAATTAAATACTGTTACTCAAAATTAAAAAAAAAAAAAAATCTTTGTTGAAACAACAAACCAAGTTTCACACTAGACATAATAAATAACTTTATCTAAAACCTAACAGGACCTTTTGAATATGGATAATTATAAAACAAACGACCTTCTTGAAAAAGAGGAAAATTTGTTCGGAATATAGCAACCAAAACGGTTTTTTTTAATTTATCACATTAGTGGATGTATAATATCGAATTAATTTCGTTCTCATATTAGAATATATATATATATATATATATATATTATATATATATATATATATATATATATATATATATATATAAAGGAGCTAAATTTAAACTAACAGCGGGTTTAGTTAGTGAAAACATATTTCTCATAAACTGCGAAGTAAGCGACTTAGCAGATTGCAATATTTATAACCACTTAAAAGTAAACCACAGAAACATTTTATGAAACCACAAAAATAATAAACATTTAATTATTCCATCTACAATGAAAGTATGCTGCATTACATGATTTACAATATTGCTTCATTTATTTTAGCAAAAACTGTTAAGAACTTGTTTTACGATCCACGAACTCGTTACAGATAGTCTACAGCACTCGATTATTTCGCGTTGTACAACTTTGATCATTTATTATCTACATACAAATAAATTTATTTTTATAAGAACTGCAAATAAATAGATACATATTACTGCAGCATCATTCCTATTACTGTCTTTCCTTCCACCGGTGTTCCATTTCATCGCTAAATCATCTAACATAAGGATTTGCGACCTTTGATGTATTGTCGATCAAGGAAACGCCAACTCATGGATTTTATAATCTCAAAACAAGAAGGTCACCAAAGATAGTTCTTTTCAGAATAATGGCGAAGGAGGTGCTGACCAATGTCCTTTGCCAGATGCTTTGTTGTTGGAAGGAAGGGCTATTATAAAACAAATGAGCTACTTCCCTGCCACAGCTGACCCTAGATTTAAGATTCCAATCGCCGACATGTTTTATTCATGGCGCTTAGTTCTTTTCTTCTGCTTCTGCAAATAGTATTTGTCCACTCTTATCGCTACAAATGTGTTGTGGTATTTCCTTTAAATTTACAACGTAAACAGTACACTATTAAAGACAGGATTCTACCTCAAAATTTAAGAAACAAAAGTTTTTTTTATTAATATAACACACCATAGCTAACAAGAGTCGGATTATTGATATGCATCCTTATGAAAATTATAATCAATCATTAGAGTGAGAATCGAACCAGTATAAAGTTCGAGTAGGCGCCAATATTGCTTCACTACAAATTCTAAGAGATATTAACATAGAGGAAAAGTAGTTCTAAATTGGAGCTGTGGCCCCAAGATTTGGGTATTAACTTGTCGAAGTCTGCTTTATCGCTCTCGCTCGGCCACCATTGGTTTCACTCCAGGAAAGTGGCGAGAGAGGTCTCTTGGAACTGGTTAGGTTCTCCTCAACTTATGTGACAATTTCGTAAATACGGATGAATGTGTTTTTCCATGTAGAAATATGTATTTCATTGATCATACTTTTAAATTAAGGATTTATTGTATGAAGGATTTATGTTACAAAGCACAATTTTAAATAATTAATGCTTAAGTTTTGTTTTTGTTTTTTTGTTTTTTTTCTTCTTTCCCTGAAAGGCAATATTAAAAAAAAAATAAATGTGACAATATCAGCAAAAACGATACCCACAGATAATTATATAGCTGCTACGCCTAAACCAGCACTTCCTATGTATGATCATGTTTGTATTCGGAAGCCATAACAATTCTTCAAGAGCTGTAAAGCACGTCAAAGTGTGTTCTGAATTTCATTGCGTTAGTTTATTTTCCAAACATTGTCATTTTAGAGAAGATTGGTATAAAAAAAGTTAACATCTTAACCTAATAATTTAATAGTTATCATAATATATGTTCGATAACTGAAAGTTACTAAGTAAGTTACTAGTAATTACTACATTTACCATCTACAACTGTTGACGCTGCGAGAAAGAAGCACAAGGATCCTGCTACTACTGGCTCTGGGAAAGTTGGTTTAGGGGTCCTCAGCGTGAATATGTATGAATGTGTTTTATTATTCATCTATGTTTTGATATGTTTTGGATATGTCTTTGGTCTGGGGGTCTATAATTTTTGATGAAAGGTTTTTTTCATATTTATTTTGACACGCTCTAGCTCTGTTGGTGTTGATCAGGTCGAAAATTTCACGATAGTTACCTTCAGAAATTTAATGGAAAATATTTTTTGTTATATAACATTTGTCTCTAGGAGCTCCCGTTCAGGAGTTTTATTGGTTTAAATGAAAATGTCGTTTGAAACAGCTATTTTCTCTGAACTTTTTTTATTTCGAACAATCTTTGATTGTTTATGTAATTTAATTTATTTATTATTTGAAGTAATTTGATTATTTTAATTCTAAAATGCAAATAAGGAAAAGCGGTAGATTATAGATAACAATATCCATGATTTATAGTTTTCCCAGACAGGGAGAAATTGAGTATTTGTTTGTTGTATCCATATTATTATTTTATTTTTTGCATCATAATTTTATTTAAAAAATAAAAAATAAAAAATAATCTTTACATTACAATTTCTATATTTTTTATAAGGAATAAATAATTACTTCACAGCACAATTACTTATCTCCCTAGGTTTTAGAATATTGCTATATTTATCAAAATAAAAATTTCTCCTATTATTTACATTTTTTAGACAAAATAGTTATTATAATAAACTCTTTATTAATTCCAAGACAAGTCCATTTTGAATATTTTATATATTGCAATTACTAAAAGCTGAAGCCTTCATTAATTATTGGATAATTAATAATTAAATTAAATAGTGAAATGAAATAGCCTTCTCATATTTTACAGCCATCTCATTCGCTGGTTGTCATTTTATGTATCTAACTGTTGTGAATTAAAACAAAAAAATAAAAAATGTATTAGAATAGAATAGAAAGAAAACTTTATTCTGGGACAAAGTCCCTTGAGAATAACATTAAGTAATACAAAGTTAGATCATAACTGGCCGAGAGGCTGTTAAAAATAAAACAACATAGGTAAAATTAAATACAAATATGTATGAAAAAAAAATACAGAGAAAAACTAGAAAAAGAAAAAACTATTAATAAAAAAAGAGTGAAAAAACAAATATACAAAATAGATGTTAATATTTTAACAAAACAGCAGAAGAGAAAAAAACAAAGAAAAATAAAAGATAGAAAATCAAAAATTATCATTACTAGAAATCAAAACATTATCATAGTCAAACTATAATTTTTGCTAATGTTTTATGTCTGACGGTCTTAGTAAATAAATTAGACGATTACATACATAGTACATACATCCTTATAATTAGAGAGCGTCGGGTTGGAGGGAAAGAAGATGGTGAAAGAGCAGTGTTTTGAATGTTCCAAGGGAAGAAGCATTGCGGATACAGGGGGGAGGGCATTCGAAAGAGTAGCGGATCGGACAAGGAAGGAACGTTGGAATGTAGTACTTCTGTGGGATGGAGTATAGAGATCAGAAAGACGAGATCTTGTATGCAGTGATTTGATAGCAGACTTGAATTTCAGGTTACTGTAAATAAAGGGAGGGTGACTGGTGTTGATAACTCGGAATAGGTAGGAGCCTAGGAAGTATTTTCTGCGGAAGGAGGGGAAAAGCCAATTTAACTCAGTGTAGAGATGAGAAACATGGGAACGTCTCGAGGTTCCGAAGACAAAATGTATTGTACATATTCCATTATGTGAACATATTGGAAGATTATGGCTGTATATTGAGTTAATGATTATTCAGACAGAATCTCTGTCCCTTCAAACTTCCCAACCCCGCAATGTTACAGTCTAATAGCCTGTATCAGTTTTCCAAACAGTTGCCAGTTTCTCCCTAAGCTAAAAGATCTCCCCCCAGCCACAGTATGCAGATGACACAGTTCCCACAGCAGTTATAAACCACTTACACAGAATACCCAGCTAGTAAATCTTTTCCATATTAATATAGAGCACATGGCCAGTGGTAACTGTTTTCAGTTTCCCAGTTTTTACTCCATTGTCCTGGAATAGGTTCCGCCCTATTAGACCGGCCCTAGCGTATCGTGTGCCTTCCCCTCCCATCCCTTACCCTGCCCCATGAATATTCCGTGGAACTGCGCCACTTGAGGCCACATAAATCTGAATGGTAAATGGCCAACAGCTTTTGTGTAACGAAATGGCAGTGGCTGTGTCGACCCGTATGTCATTAATATACAAGCTTTGGAGAGATTTTTAATATTTTGTGTTATTTTTTTATTTATTATTTATATGCGATTGTATTTCCTCTATTTCCTCTCCACATTATCTTCAACATTATTACGCAATGTTTTAGACAACAAGTTGTTGATTTATTTATTTCTATTGTTTCTATTTTGGTTTTTTGAATGTTTGTCGAACTAGGAACTTTCAGAAGGAACCTTCGATAATTGAATGAGAAGTGGGAATAACGTTGTATGTTACTGTGGACAACTTTACAGGAGAGCGGAAAAACCACCATTAATGTGGTAAATGAACTTCTGAGTGTAGTGTAAATGGACATACAACGTTTTTCCACCACTTCAACAATAACGAAGCAGGCTAGGCATTATCCAGCAACATAAAACCTTATTCCGAAGTAAAGCTATGGGATTCAAGATATATTTTGTAAACTAGCCCATTGGCCAAATAGCCGTGCTTGTATTATTCCGATACTCCATAGAACGGTTTCTCACCGAAAAAAAAAAATCATTAAACCCATAATGTAATCCTATTCCCGCCACTTATCCATTGAAGAATGGTGTAAGCTATACTGCTTAAGTTTATTAAAGTGATATGGCCAGCATTGTATCAAATAAACGCAGATGCAGTAACGAATGTATATAGATATTATATCTTTGTCTGCTGGACCAAGTATTGATAAGGGAAAATTAAAATTCTGTTTAATTTTAAACATAAAGTGTTTCTAAAAATAGGATCGTTAAAACTAAAATGATATGACTTTTCGACTCTAAGATGGTTTGGGCACCTCCTCAGAATAGATAAAAAAATGAGAGAAAGGATCGCAAATGAAACAAGAGTGGAGGAAAGAAGACCTAGAGAAAGACCTCGGGTTAACTGGGAGGAAGGAGTGTGGAAAGCGTTCAAGATGAGAGGAGTGTAGCACGAAGGCAGAAATAGTGCAGGAGAGGAAAGCATGGCCCAAGCTCAATAAATGGAAGCCACAGTGTGTAGTGGTAGAGGGGACAGAAGTATGGTAATGATGGTGAATGAAATCTTATAATAAATGAGATTGAGAATTTAAATAATTACCCGATTTTGCCAATACAATCGCACATTTAACATACTAAGTTAATTCAAAACCATATTTTTATTTGTAATTCTATTATATACTGACATTCAAAATGGCGTTTGTAAAAAAAAAATATAATGCAAATTAAAACATTATACTATTTTATTCCGGTTTCAATCGGTTATAATATTAGAAGACTCTAAGTTACAATTGATTCGATATTGAAAGCAGTTTCTATGATTGTCCTAAAACTCCTTGTTGTGATTTCCAACTTTTCTGTTCTGGATCATGGACCGAGCTGAGGCAGGACAACACAAAATGTGACTCGAAGTTAAATTTCATTAAAACTCGTCTTATCGAGCCAGTGTTTCGGAGGTTAAATAGCGATTGTTGGAGAAAGTTATGTCGTTCCGCAGTGGCCCAAGAGTCGATTTAATTCTCAAATCACTTCAACAAACTGCTCAACTTTCATCGCCTGCACAAATATTGAAAAGGGCTTCTAAAACTGAAAATGACCAATTAGAAAGTTTGTTTTGGCCTTTGTTTAGCGAGGAAGGAACGGAACAGAAAAGAGTTGACATTTCTAATTTAGAATAATACAATTAAGCTTTGAATATTCTACTCCTTTTTTTATTTTTTTGCTTCCAACTTAATTTCTTTTTTTTTTAATCACACTTGTAATAAAACAATAAAAAAAAGTAAAAACAAGCACATTGAAGTAGGATTCCTGGCATATATTGACGATCTGGCATTAATAGCGGAGACTGAAAGCGAAGCAATAGAGCAGTTGAACAATTTAAAGGAAATAGCGGAAGAGGCAGGTACATCAAACAGATGAAGGAGAAAACTGAGAGACTGAAAACAACATACCAAGACCTTGTGTTTTTGTGGAAATAAAGATTTGAGAAAAGGAGCAGCGTGGGCCGAGGAAAGAAGATGGGAGAAGGAGGGAATAGAGAAGGGAGGGGAAAAGGGGTCTGAAAAGAAATGAAAATAATTATATTCTCGTGGTCTCTAAGGCGGTTCTGTGAAAAAATAATAATAATGATAAAATAAAATAATAAAATAAAAAAAATTACAGTCATCGAATGACTATATAAAGCATGGTTTGATATGAGGCAAAAGGAAATCAGCTTCCAGCTTAACAACCCCTTGTGAAAATATTACAACTTGTTAATTCAGTTTAATTAGTTTTCGGCATGTGTTTCACTGTCCCGTGGGCCCGAAGAAGCTTAAGAAATTTAATCGCTGACTGAACAGGTGTGATGAACCAAAAAAATTGGTAAAAAATATTTAAAGGCTAATTGTATTATTCTAAATTAGAAATTTAAACTATTGTCCATTTCGTCAGAAATTAATGGTATCGGCATCAAGCCTTCGACGTTTTTATGCCACATTATTATTTTTTTCAGTTAAAAAAAAATTAAATCTTTTTTTTTTCTCAATAAAACTATAATATTTTACAGTTGTATATTAAAATATTATCTGTTGGTTAAATATCCAAATTAGTTGAAGAAACAGGGTATGTCCATTAAGACAATTAATATTATCTCATTAAGTTCACCGCCATCTATAGTAGAATATTTCATATTGGTCTAATGTATCATTATATTAACATTGACCGTGAGGAATGATTATTTCAATTCAGTAACAGAAATAAACCAAATGAATCATGTAAAACACAGAGCCCAATGAAAGAAATCTTTTGGGAACAGAACAGATGGTAGCCCTGTTATCTCCCCAACTAGTTATCAGCTAGGACGCTGTGTTACGCCCAGGAGCTCACGTAGCTGCTTAGGGTAAGTGGGTCCTTGGCCTAGATTTACTGACCATTATACCATCATCTCCTCGTCAGCTGGTCTCTTAAGGGAAAGGGAACTTAGCGCTCCAGGCTCTAAGGGCTAAGGACTTTATAAAAAAATAATTAAATGACATTTTTCTATGACTTTACTGTAAAAATTAATCTGCATTGGTGGAGCGTACTTTGAACTTATTAAGGCCTGGTTTAGAAAATATTATTCTGTGACGATGTCATTTAAAAATAGCAATCGTATTATGAGAAAAAAATCCTAAAAGCTTCTTATTACGTCATAAATAAACTTATCAATAACGATCTCACTATCCCATATGCTGCAGATTTAACACAAACCAGATACCAATCCTTCCATAATAAGCTCTTCTTTCCACTAGTCTCCCAACTTTCTCCTCACTCGATTCACAATTAACCGCCGAGTCGTCTGAAAAAGTGAGGGTTAGGGTCTGTCTAACGAAGAACATTTATTGAAGTGCTACTAAAGCCTAGGGTACTTCTATAACCACTGAACCGGTACGGCACAGGACGGACGGCCAGTACAGGAATTTTCAAAACATATTGTTACTGATTTCTCGAGAGGTGCGTTTACTAGGCCGTTACGGGTCGGACCCGCACTCTCCTCCGTCAAATAGATTGAATGAAGCAGATTTAAAACAAACTAGATACCTTTCCTTCCATTACAAGAACATACGCCCTCAAATCCACTGCCAGGACGGCCGAGCGCGTGCTAAGCTTCCTTCCTAAGTTCCTCACAAGTTATTGATATAATCATTTTCCACGCTGTTCCATGTTTCATGTATTTTATACAGTTGTAAATAACAATATATAAAAAAAAAAATGAATGACTTTAATGAACAATGAAAAAAATTTATGTCCTTGTCATAAAAAACAAAAACAACACAAAAAACAAAAAAAAAGTAAAAGAAAATTTATTTTGTAGAAAAAAAATAGATATAATAGAATGAAATACGACAAATAAGTTCTACGATTAAGTAAAACAAAAATCTTTTCTTGGCTAGATTAGAAATAAATATATAAAATACACAGGAAGTTAGAACAATTTTTTTCTAAAATTAATTAACTGTAATTTCAACCCTTTAAGGGTCTTCTGTTCAAAATATAGGAAAGGATGTACAGTTTCAAAATCAATGTTTGTGAAATATTTGGTTGAAATCAACGCACAATTGCCAGGTTTTACCCCAGTTAAAGATAACCAGTTTACAGTGGCTGAGTTAGCCATAGGACGATTTCACGAACTTGAAGTCAGTTCAGCTTATTGGTTTATTAGGTTATTGTATTTTAATGTAATTTTGATTGTTTATAAAACTTATCATGAAAATCCAGGAGTTCAGAGAATTTTCAAAATTCGGTTCAGCGAGCATCCGAGAATTGTTTTTATAAAAGTGAATAGATAAAAATAATTAAGAAACGCATGTGTAATGCTCATAAAAATAAAATGTTTTTTCGAAAATAAAAATACATAAAAATAATAATTTCATATTATTCAATACACTGGAAAACCCGAGGTTATACTATACACCTAAGTTTATATAATCGTATTATGTAAATTATAATTATAGTTTATATAATAATAAAAATTACATTATAAGTGTAGTAATAAAATAAGATTCAAGGAATTATTAACGGCGCAATAAACTTTACGATCGAATGGCAAATCTAATTTCAAACATTACCTTATCGATTAATTTACAACAAAAAATACAAGAATTACGGTTATAATCTAGAAACGGAATTTTCTGATTCTTCTGTAAGCGATTACTAGTCTAGACCCTAAGAAAAGAATCGATCTACGTCACAGGTCTTAAAGAGATTAAAACTGGTTTTATTTTGTTCCTTTACCAGGTATTAAATTATTGTAAATTTATATGTATATGTTGAGCGTTAGATTTAATGCGTTCTTAGTAACATGTTCTAGTCACGTTCTGAACTGCAGAGGAAAATAAATTCAAGCGTTTGATAATTTTACTTTAATCACAATAAATTCAGTGTCATCATGTTTAGATTATAATTAGTATTTACATAGTAAAATTGATAAATATATTCGGTAGACACTAACAACTCCTGGAGACAGTGTCAATAATGCTTAGAAAATTCACTAATATCACATTATATGACATCACAATGAATGGCCAAACATACACAGAAATATTGTGATGTATGTCTCCTTAAATAATTCCAATAATTTTCAATCAGGATGACCATTTACTGTCATGAAAAATTTTAAATAACAAGGGAAGGGCACACTCAGTCTCTCACGGATTTTATTGGAAATATTTTTGGCGGTTCTCGAGCAAAACAAATTAGACCCATATTTCACAGTTCCGACAAATGGGCCCTAAAGCCTAGAAAAAAATTATATAGAATTAAAATAATATACTTTATATTTGGAGTTTAAAAAATGATATCGACTTGATTCTTGCACCAAAACATTTATTTGCGGAAGAAGTGTAGTTATATTGATTTTGGATTAGGTCAATTAAATTTTTTAAAAAATTATTGGATCTTTAAGCTAACTACCTTTATAGATTTTCTTACTAAAATAATGAAGTCAGATTCTAATTCGAACCCCCCCCCCCAAAAAAAAAAAAAAAAAAAAAATATTGACAAACGTTTATTCAATAAAAACAAAAAATATCAATCTTTCGCCGTGTTCAAGGAAGATGAAAATAAAAAATAATAAATACAATTCCTATCTATTCAAACATTAATGTGAGAATATTCCATTATGTTAGAGTCTTATATTAAATGATTTTTATATTCCTATTAAAAAGGTTATTTATATTTTTATTTTTATTTTTCTATGCTTGCTTTGGGTATAATGGAATGCATAAAACTAATTTCATTAATTTTTAAATTTGCTTAGGAGGTAAAGAGCTTCACAGGAAATATAATTAAAATTCCCCTCCACCCAGAAAAAAAATTAACTAAATTCTCATTAAAGAAAATATTTTTTTAAGATGTCTTTATTCAAAACTAAATAATAAATTCGATGCTAATGAATTCATTACTCATGAATTTTCAAAATGGAATGTATGATAGTTATTTTTCTAATAGAAACACAGTTGGTTTTGTTTTTAAAAATAATTTCCTTGAAAAATATGCTGGCTGCTTCTGAGTAGATAAAATTATACATTGTGTTTCATACCGTACATAAAAGATACATAACAAGCAAAATAAAAGTAACAGTGAAGAGAACATTACTTGAGATGTTATAAAGATAAAAGCGGAACAAAAATGAGGAACTCAAGTTGAAAACAATAAAAGAACATTAACAATAAATCATTTAAAATTTCTGGGAAAGAACAAAATTATTTTAAGTTCAGTGCCTCAACGTTGACAAAATTGTAAACAAAATTGAATTTTTTTTGTACGTTTTTATTTATTTATTTTATGCTAGACCTCTTCGAAGTATGATCCCTAACATCTGATAATAAATTAAAACAGATTATTATTAAAACAGATTTGTATTCATATTCCTTTGACATTCCTTAAAATGTAACTGAGTTATAAGGAGACAAAGTTATATATTAAATTATGAACTCTAACAATACAAGAGAAATATAATAATTATAAATAAACACAATGATAATTATTAAGAAAATAAAAGTGTAATAATAATATACAATTCCATAGAGCGTCGGGATAATGAATAAATTTATTATTAAACTAGCTGCCCCGGCAGACGTAGTTCTGCCCTATTTTCTCTAAAAAAACACAACATTGATTTTTTATGTAAATAGTTCCTCCCCGACAGACTTTGTTCTGTCAAAAGTTATTGTCCCTTCGCAGTAATAAAACATTTCAGAGTGATCACTTTATTTATAGATTTATGTCTCCATAATAAACAACGATTGCTTACAAATATTTTTTCTATTTTGTACATTGCAAGACTTTAGTAGTGTAATCTGGTATTTTCATTGTAATGCCTTATGGTACACGATATTTTTTGTTTGATTACTTGGCGCATAAATAAATAAAGCTGTAAGTTTTCCGACGCGAGAGCAGGCAACATACAACTGTCCATGAGAGAAGCATGGGTTTTGCAGATTGACGCCACAAACACTCAACGACTGACCCTGTGCCTAAACAAAAACGTTAAAAAAAAAAATTAGCCGAATTGGTCGAGCCGTTCTCGAGTTTTACAATTAGCAACACATTTGGCGATTCATTTTTATTTATATAGATAGATAAAAACCTTCCTTGTGCCTAAACATAACGTTAAAAAAAAAAAAATTAGCCGACTTGGTCGAGCCGTTCTCGAGTTTTACGCTTAGCAACACATTTGGCGATTCATTTTTATTTATATAGATAGATAAAAACCTTCCTTGTGCCTAAACATAACGTTAAAAAAAAATTAGCCGATTTGGTCGAGCCGTTCTCGAGTTTTACGCTTAGCAGAACATTTAGCGATTCATTTTTATTTATATAGATAGATAAAAACCTTCCTTGTGCCTAATCATAACGTTAAAAAAAAAAAAATTAGCCGATTTGGTCGAGCCGTTCACGAGTTTTACGCTTAGCAACACATTTGGCGATTCATTTATATTTATATAGATTAGTAATAAAAATAATTATTTGTAAGTAAATTTCTGAATTGAAAATTCATTAAATCATCATTATTTTCCCAGATATTGTTTTCTGAAAAAAATCATTAATTAATTTATCAGATCAAACGAATACGAAAAGATAAAATCGCCATTTGGTAAACACATCAGATGATATCAGTTCTCAAGTGTGTTAGCATTATAGATCAAGTGGGCATTTGTGATACTCCAGGTGTTCAGATAAATTTATCCCACATCGCAAACGTTCTACGAAATATTACTAAATGATTAGATTTAGAATCGTTTCCGTTTTTCAAAAAAGTATAGATAAAGGCTATACAGATAAAAATTGTGGCGCGGTAGATTATTTGTAAATAACGTAAGATAAGGGCATAAAAAATAAAATAAATAAAACTAACATCTGTTTTGTTTCTTCGTTCACGAATTTAATATTGTGTTGTTTTCATTAAATAATCCTTAAGTACATGTAGCGTGACCGGTTCTAAAAATAGCAAAGTTTTTCAATTGTTTGCACAGTATTTAAGAAGATTCAAGGATATTAGTGACACATAAATCATGTGGGATAGAAATTGTAACATTTGAAATTTTAATCAGGAGTGTGCATCTGCTGGTTCTTTATAATCCTGGAATAGATATAACCTATTAATAAGTCAAAATTCACTCACACATATGGTACTCCTAAAGTGACAAATTTGAAATATGGATTATTGTTTTATTATAAACTGTAACCTAGATTAATAAATTTCAAATCTCCCTTTGACATAGGCCTATATCATTAAATATGCAAATTAAAAAATGGAAATATTTCAATAAAGATTACTCTGACATCACATAGATGCATCACAAACCTCACAATACATTGTCTTGCATGTACTCGCAGCAAACAAATATTGCTTGAGCAACCACAAGTCATTTCACAGGAGACACATAGAAATGATATTTTTATATTATCATTATTATTTATTATCCGAATAAAGCGAAAAAAATGGGTATATTTCTTTAATTTAATTTGATAAAAAATGTGAAACTTACGAGTTCCTACAAACGATTCTATTTCTTTGGAAAATTTAGGGGAATTCTAATGAAATAATTTTGAACAGTAGGAAATGGAAGGTAAAAACATTTTAAAAACCTGCTACATTTCGAAGTTCAGCCAGAGTTGCAAGCGCTACCACCTGAGACCTTAGCGGCAGCACACGCGAACATGGCAGCGGCGCAGGCGAATGCCCTGGAGTTGTTGAAACTCAAAACAGCTATGTCACAGGACTTAAGGAGGGCGATTTCGGACATAGAAAAGTATGGAGGAGGGAAATTGGGGAGCTTAATCATTTCCTCAAGGGAGGTGATAGGGTAATGGCGCGGATAGAAGCCAAGATAGCTGAAAACCTGTTTGGATCCGATAGACGCAGTTCATTAGAGCAGCTTTAGTATGTAGAGTCAAGCGGGGCATACTAAACCTGATCCAGGCAGATGAAGATACTCCATGGTCGGTGGTGAAGGACCGACTGAAGAAAGCTTTCGGAGGCGGCCGGTGGACACCGGAAGAAGACATCTTCCGAATGTTCAGGGAAATGAGAAGACCTCATCAATCTAGTGGCCAATATGCAGGAGCATTATTGGCCCACTATAACAAGATCACCGAGAAGATGAGGGAGACGACGGAAGCAGCAGAAGTGGAAGCTCGGATGGAGGTCCAGCTGGCGAAGGGAGACAGGAAGGAAGGAAGGACTTCCGAGAGATAAGACTTTCGTGGAATGTGCAAGAGAGATGGTGGACTCCAGCGCCCGAGATGAGGAAGTCCGAAAGGAGGACGGGTGGAGTAGAGTCACCTACAAACGGAATGACGGAGGTAGAAGCTCGCAACCTCGAGGTGACGCGTGGAGAAGGAGGGACACGGATTTTGGAGGTCGGAGAACGTTCAATGATGCGGGAAAGGAGGCCAGGAGCGGATAAGAAGACTTGGAGGAGGGAGGAGAGGAAGTGCCACGGGTGCGGAAAGGTGGGGGCATTTGGTAGCGCAGTGCCCCCCGCACACGGTGTTTTGAATGTGGCACTGAGGACACATTGCGAGGCAGTGCCATACATGAGTAAACGTAGGGGAACGAACCAAGGTGAGCCGATGGAAGTGAACGCCCAACGGGTGTGGAGAAGGGGCAGGCGGCCGTCGGATTCAACAAGGTCATCAGGACCTCGGAGTCAGAGGAAGACGAAGGAGTACTTGAGGAAGGTGTACGGGCGGAGGGAAGGAGCAGCCGGAGGAGCGAGGAGCGTCGGGCGGCAGTGGAGAGGAGATCGCAAGATGTAGAATGAGGAGGGTGTAAGAAGAGGGGCAACCATGGAGTGGATAAATAGGGTGGAGTGTGTGTGATGAGAGGTTGCCTATAATTAAAGTAGCGAATAAGGTGAGGTGTTTGGTTGATACGGGTAGCACTAATACAATTATGAGCCGAGACGCGGTAAAAGCGTTGTGTAAAGGAGAAAGGATACCCCGGATAGGAGCATGTGGGTGTAAGTTGGTTACGTTGAGCGGTCCCTGTAAAGTGGAGGGGGAGGCGGAGATCGCGTTAGATTGGATGGGGAAAGAAAGGGGAGAACCTAAAGGTACATGTGGTGGATAACATGCCTCGTGAATATGGTGGGATTATCGGATGTGATCTCTTGGGGAAGGTCGGACCCGGATAAAGAGCAGTGGGGGCACTGGGCGGTTCGAATCGGTCAGAGAAGGTTCAGGTGTTATAGGGACCGAAAGGGGAGTCACGCTATCGTGGGAGCTATTAACCGAAAGGGTGATTGGCGACAGGAGTTGAGGGGACGAATATTCGGATATATTCTTTAAGGAAGGGGAGATATTAAGTATAAACAGGGGAGACTGTACATGAGATTCCTTTGAAACAAGAGAGGGTTACATATGTAAAGGAAAGAAGATATCCCCAGGCGTACGTCAACACATTAGGGAGAGTGAATCGTAAATAGTACTTCTCCGTAAAGCCCCCTAAGTTAACACCACTAAATATGACCGACATCCGCCAACGGGAAGCAGGAAGAGACATTGACACCAACAGCACCACTGACAGACTTACAGGTTGACACATTTACATGGAAGGGGTTGAAATGGCTTACAGTCATAGATATTTTTAGTAAGATTGCGATGGCATACCCGATTTGATGATAGGTCAGCCGAATCAGTACTAATGGCCCTCCGAATTTGGTTCCAGTTCTACGGTGTACCGGAAAGAATAACGTCAGATGGGGCCGAGAATTTGATAATACTCGTCTCAGGTCGGAAATGCGAGGTTTTAGGGGTTAGAGTGGCACTTGAATACTCCGGGGCACCCGAAAGGCCGAGGGGCGGTCGAAAGGCTGCATAGTACCCTGGGTGATCACCTTCGCGTCTTTTATGCAGAAAAGGGGTTGGAAGCCGATACGGCAATGCCTAAGGCGATAGTAGCGTACAACCACTCTATTCACTCGGCAACGGGATTTTCACCATTTGAAATGTTATTATGTTATTTACATTAAATTTTAAACCATTATTTATAAATATGGTATATATATATATATATATATATATATATATATATATATATATATATATGATATATATATATATATATATACTATTTTATAGCCAACATTTTTAATCCTTAAATAATCGAATGAACAGATAATACCATTCATGTACAAACTATACCTCACTACCGTATTGTTATCAATACGACATTAATGAAATATTTACTCAAATTAATCTTTAGAAATCAAACAGTCATAAATCCTGTAAGTCTGTGTAAACAATGTCTTCCACCTGTTTGAAACGTGATGTAAGACCTCGAGATGAAATACAATTTGAATAGGCATCTTCTCCAAATTTATTAGCTAAGCCGATAATAGCTTAGTAATATATTTGAGCAATCTTTTATATCTTTTTAATAAAATAATTTAAAATATGGATGTAATCTCAATTAAACAGTCCCAAAGATTTGTAAGAAATCCTTCACAATAATTAAATTTCATTAGAAACTATAAAAATTTAATCTAAATTCACTTGAATAATGATCACTGATATATAATTAAACGTTATGAAAAATATCTGATAGCAGGTATTGTGTATATGTAATGATATGTTATGACTACAGTTTAAGATTCAGGAGCCCTCCAAGAAAATGTTATTGTTCATTGTTTTTTCATAATTTACTTCTCCGAATTATTTTTCTCACATTGAACGCATATTTTACTAATTAAATAAACCTTTGCGATGCATCTTATGTAACGAAATTCAAGAGGAAATAAATCCATTATTTAAATATTTATATCTCGTTGGTGGAGTAAAATTAAAAAGTTTGTTAGCAATCCTTATGTACTTGAGCGAAATGGAAGCGAAAAGAGGAAAACTACCTTTGGAAATGATGTAATGAGTAATGTATTTGGTAAGGGGCATTTCTAAGATGAGAAAACAGATTCGTAGACAGAAAAAGTTTACTATCATTTGAGTGAAAAAAACCCAATTTTTCCTTGATTGGGAAAAAACAATATATGATGAAGGGAAGAAACAATATATTTGTCTATCTATAATCAATTGCTTTTTACCAATTTCCATTTTAGAATCAAAAGGATCAAATTAATTATTAAATTAAATTCTTCTTCTTCTTAATACGCTTTCCCCTAAAGAACGTTGGCCATCCAAATGGCTATTTGTGTTTTGAAAGCGGCCGCACGGAATATGTCTAAGGATGTGCAGTCATACAAACGGCGAAGATCCGTCAGCCAAGCGTTCTGCCGCCTTCCTGCTGATCTCTTCCCTAGCGTTTTCCCCTCTTAAATTTACATACTTCTCTCCTCTCCTAATGCGCCCAGAATACCGATTTTTTTGTTTGATTATTTTATGGTATACAGTAATCCCTTTTGCTTGCACATTCTATTCAGGACTTCCAGTTTTTTTATTTTTTGGGTCCAGAATATTAGTTTAGTATCCTCCTGTACATTGTCATTTCGATGGCCTCAATACGTTTCTTAGTATCTGGACTGCGAGTCCTACTCTCACAGCCATATAACAGAATAAAAAATACATAGCATCTACCATGCGCATTTTTAATTCCATACTGAGATCCGATCTGGTGAAGTACATTCTCATGTTAAGTGTATTCCTGGCCTGTTCAATTCTGGACCGAATTTCAGTTTTTGCATCACAGCGATCGCTTATGGATGGCACCTAAATATCTGAAAGATGACACCTGTTCAACCGCATTTCTATTAATTTTCATTGGTGCTCTTATTTTTCTTTTTGACAACACCATAACTTTTGTCTTAGCTACATTTATAAATAAGTTGAAGGATTTGCTATGTGCTACTTTGTGGTTCATCGTGCGATGTAATTCCTCGAAAATGTAATTCCTAGAGATTACGACAGTATCGTCTGCATATCTTACGTTCGACACAGTGTCACTTCGTTCAAGGCTTCTCGAAATATTGCATCAGAATAGATATTAAAAAGGAGAGGCTACAATTAAATAAATTTAATTAGGAATAAATAATTATTCGAAATAAACAAAGTTGAGAGAAGATAGCGGTTTCAAAGGAGAATTTTTAGTTCAAACCAAAATAGCTCCTAAATGGTAGGTCAGAGACAAATGTTATATTAGAAAAAATATTTTCCATTAAATTTCTGATAAGAAAACGCAGAGCAAAAGCAGAGCTAAAAATGTTATATTTTTGAAGGTTGAAAACAATGTTACACCACAAAAGTATAGACCTCCAGTCAATTAAAGAACCATTCAACCATTATATTACTCCGCCTTATATTCATATTTTTTTATTCTACAAATATAACGTTAAATTATTCTTTTGCCGTCAATCGACGCTGGGAATCCCCGCCAGGCCTAGTTCGGCAACCAAAAGCATCTGGATCCAAGTATAGTATAACGAGAATATCATCAGGGCGAAGAACCAGCCGCATAATAAAAAAAAAGAAAATAAACACTCAACGAAGGCCAAATCGATTCAACATCAACAATAGCAATCAGCTCCTGATGGCTGCAAATTTCGGGATAATTATCGCTCTGAGGGACCATATGGCTTCCAAATTCCTTCTCTGTTCTCTTTTTCTGAAGTAGTTCTGTGGGAAAAATTTGTTCGTGAAAAGCAAAAATAAAATACCTAAACTTTTTTGAAATTAACAAGACATTAATCCTAACAACATTACAGCTACGCATTTATAATATGCACATGTTGTATTGATAATGGCAATCTGAAATTTTATAATAGTTCCTAAATACAAATAAATTTAATCTTTTCTAAAATATATGGTCTCGTAACAATTTCCAGTTATTCTTCCTCCATTATCCTACTTATCCTCGAAATGCCTCAGGGTACAGTGCTAAGTAATAGATAGGATTTGTACAATTATGTATGGAGAAGTCTTGTTGATGTACTTCAAGCGAGTCATCTTTATGGCTAGACATAAACCAAATTTATTCATTCATGGAAAATTATGATTCATTGTAACAAGTAGCTCTGACAATATTGACCGAAAGGAAGAACGGCGATACATGATCCACTAAAAAAAAGATTATTTTCAGATTTAGTATTAATAAGTGATTGTTCCTGGAATAGAGATTGTGTTTAACTGAGTTATTTCTCTGACTCATTAGAGCCAATACAGAGGGAGTAAAAATAACCATGGATCACTAAAAGTAGTTATCCCACCAAATCAGCAGATCTTTTCAGAGTATTCACTTGAGCTACCTTTTTTTTTTAAAAATCGCTGATCACTTAACGAGTAAAAAAATAACTATTTTGTTCCAACAACACTTTGTTCCCTAGCTTAACTCTGATATTCAACGACCTACTACTGGAAGGATAGAAAATATATTTTATTTATTTTTTAACTGTATATAATCGAGTGTAAATCTTTTAAAATATTACAATTCATTGAATTATCGAATCTTACAACGTCAAACAGGTTTTATTCCAATATTAAGTTTAGATTATACAATTTGAAAGACGAAATATCTGTGGCACTTGTGAATAGTTGGTTAAGTGCATGAAGCGTACTTTAGGAAAAACGCAATATTTTCCTCACTGATTCACAAATTAGTATCTGTATCAGTAATAACCTCATATCTATTAGATACAAATAAAGAGGAAATAATTAGCTTTATGGTGATACCCATAATCCGAAATTGAAAAACACAGCACATAAAATGCCAATTCACAAGTGCCACAGATATGTATCATTATTGCTAATGATGGTTTTTAAGAAAATATATACTATTTCCTTAGTTTTCCATATATCTTATGATACATCATAAATATATATAAAATAGATTTGTATCCTAAAATACAGTTACATTCTCTAATCAATATAAAAGTTTCTCTGTTAAGAATGTATGCTGAAATATTTGTTATGTATTTTGATACTTGGAATCCACATACAAAACTAAAGCGACAAGAAGCTGCTCGTCGTCACAGACTACTTCTACATTTACTAGACGAACGATCAAAGCTCCCAATTCATTACAAAAGACTTATTTGCTTGACTGTTATTAGACATATATAGACGTACGGAGTTGAGCTTAGGGTCTCTACTAAAACATCCAATTCATCTGGTATCCAATCCTTACAATCCACAGTCCTTCGAAAAATCCTAAATGCCCCTTACTTTGTCACCAATAAGCTTATCCATAAAGACCTTAATGTTCCATATGCTGCTGAGTTAGCCCAAACGAGATACCTATCCTTTCATAGTAAGCTCCATAACCACTCAAATCCATTAGTTTCTCAACTTGCTTCCCACTCCATTCCCGATAATCCTCCGAGGCGTCTGAAAAGAAGATGGCCTAGAGATCTTCTAGTGTAGAATTTTATTGATGTGCTACTGATGAGTAGTTCTTTTCAAGTTATTACATGTCATTGTAATCCTTATCAGCTCATTTACTTGATGTAGATATTTGAATAGTTGTAAATTTAAATAAATTGATATTAAAAAAAAAAAAAAGGTATTTTGAAATAAAAACATTGGAAAAACACTGAATGGAGGCAACAGTGGCCGATGGTGTCCTAGTGCAACTTTATCTCTCTTGTAACTTCTGCGGTGCCGGTTCGACTCCCGCCAAAGACGAGTAGAAATTTATTCTGTGGCGGACCCACGGAATGAATCCCGACTTTTCCACTTCGGTTAGAATAAGAATAAGAAAACATGTAATATAGAATCCGTCTTTCCTGTCGTAGTTTCAGATAAACTGGCAGTAAGCCTCGGCAAACAGAAACGATAACAAACTACATCGTAAATATTATTGAGAATTGAACCCATTCTTTCAGGTGACTAGGTGAGACAGTCATGAATATAACATTCTGATTACTAAAAAACATACGGGACTACTTTTAAAAATTAACTCAAACAATATGCAGATGTAAAGTACAACTATCTTAATTTAGTTTTTTAAAAAATACATTTAAGTTGTATTGCATAACGTTATGGGCGTGTTACTGACTATTACGGCGTCATAGTAGGCATTATCAACGTCAGATATGAACATATTTGTATAGTATCTATTGAGGTTTTTTTCTCAATATTAGCATTTTATAATAGTGGAGCAATCTGACGTAACGCGATGTCATTGTTAACTTGAATCATAAATCATCAATTCAGAATTCAAGGTAAAATGCTAAGCTATAAAATCCAGACAATTCTTATTACGGTGAAGAAATTGAATCAATTTTCGGTATTGTTTAGAAAACACATAAATTTAGAGAACAGATATTCAAGAATAGTTTGGCGAAAATGAATAAAAACACAATTCACTAAACTATAACAGTTTATAAAAATCTCTAAAAGAGGAAGGTAAAGGGAAAAAAAACAGCGGTAAACTTGTATAGATTTTTCTAAGCAAAATTTTATCGAAAAAATACTACAATCTGCTATAAGTTATGAAATGGATAAAGTATATAAATCCTTGTTTTATTCAAATTATCACAATAGAAGAATAAAAAAAATTAAAATGTTTCCATAAAAAAAAAAAAATAAAAATATATAAATAAATAAAAAAAAAAAAAAATAAAATTAAAAATAAAAAAAAAATTAAAAAAAAAATATAAAAATAAATTAAAATTAAAAAAAAATATATAAAAAAAAAAATAAAAAAATTAGAATTAAGCTAATAATTAATGGTACAGGATTTCGAAGTTAGAAAAAAAAATACAATCTAGCCTAGCAATAAGAAGTGCGTTGATCTTTAATTTTCTTTTTATTCTCTCTATTTTTAATCATATATTTTTTAAATTATAATTTAATTAGGAATAAATTTGAGTAAAACTTACTAAGTAAACAAAAAAGTTAGTACTACGAATGCATAATATAATATTGCATATTAATAGCACCTTAATCATACTTCCCATTATTTACATACGGTCAACCAATTCCAATAAATACCACTATGTAACTAATAATATATTAACGAGAAACGTGTTGTTAAAAATAAAGTAAATAATAATAGATGATGACTACTAGCAGCTGAGATGGACTCCTGGAGAAGAGCAGCGAGGAAATCCAGACGAGCAAGAATTAGGAACGAAGATATCCGAGAAATGATGGGGATAAATAGGAATATCCTATCGACCATTGAGGAAAAAAGACTCAGCTGGTTCGGGCATGTGAGAAGAATGCCTCCAGGAAGATTACCGAAGAAGATAATGGACATGGAAGTGGATGGAAGACGGAGAAGGGGAAGACCCAGAGTGAGGTGGAGAGACGGAGTTGAAGAAAGCCTGATGGGACATGGCATAACAGAGGAACAGGCCTTGGACAGGGAAGGTTGGAGAAGGATCCTGAGGGATATTTAGGGGAAGGAAAACCACATTAGTGGAAAACTCCTATAAAAAAAATAAATAAAAAAATAATAGATAAAAAATAAATAAAAAGAAAAGAAACGTTGAACAAATTATTTTTACACGAAATGGTTCTTGTGGTTTTACTTGTGGTAGTTACTTGTGGTTCATATTTTAACAGACGCTTATGATTAAAAACATTAATCTAGGAAGTCGGTTATAAGGGGAGAGAATATCAAATAAAAAACTCAAATAAATATAGGAGGAAATTTTGTTATAGAATATTGGTTGGTAACATCTCATTGTTTGAGAGAGAAATAAAATCTAAAAAAGATACAGGGATTAACAGTTTCAAGCATTGATGGTCATTAACGTTGTATTTCTGGTCGTCACTCAGCCTTATTTTATGACAGATCTAACAGCTAATAATTTCTGAAAAAGAAAACAAAGGTGCGATTTTGAGAGGTGCAATTTTGTCTTCAAGAGCGCATCAAATTTTCACGGTAAACCATCTATGGTAACAATTTTTTTTTTTTTTATTATGGAAATATTTTTATAATTATAATTGATGATTCTGTATTCGTTTTTCCTCATCCAAATTTACATTCAGAACGCTCAAATATTGAAATTTAAATTAAGCACCTCGAAAATGATAAAAAGTTCTTGAGGAAAACTATTCGGCCAACGTAGATCAGAATCTAAACATTAATAATGAGAATTATATCAAGTGCAGTAATGTTTCTCAGTAGTGGGCCAATAAGGAAAAAGTATGTCATTGCTACGGTGTATATTTATCAATAAGCATGTAAGACTCACCTATAATTCAATTAGTCACCTGACGAAATCTTAATTTGTTATCAACTTTTGCAACGATAAATAATAAATATCAATTGAAAACAAAAACAAGATAAGGATTTAATTGAAATATGCAAACGTAAATAAAATCTAATGAAAAATATTCTCCTGTGTACATCGCATGAAACGCAGTCATATTTAAATATAAATTAATTTCAAGATGTAAGATTGCTAAATTATTGCGATTCTCCTGACCTGAGTCACCGAACTGGCGGGGAATACACTCGACGTGGTAAGTTCTCCGAACGTGACGTAAGGTCGTTTTGGCAGCGTTAATCAAAGTGTAAATAGTCATAAACAATACTTGACAATTGTGAATGAACTAAAGAGTTGTAAATCGCATTCCTCTGAAAAGCTTTGCAGTTCCTGCGCAATTTAAACAAAAAAATCATGAATGAAATGTGACTATGTTACATCATCTGAAATTTTGGATTTACCTATTATGTGTATAGGTAATAGGTATGTCCAAATGGGCTGGCAGAAAGTAGTTCACCATCCTCCAAGGAAAGCCACTCGGGCATTTCAGGCAACTGTAGCCACTATTTGGGTAAGTGGAGTCCGTCATACTCATAGAGACAACTCACACCGGCCGGCGTGAATTGTTTTTTATAGGAAGTAAACAACCACGAGGAGGTTGAGACCACGGTCGGTCTGTTCGGGAACAGTCAGATAGGTCTAAGTTGGCCTCCTGACCATGAGCGACGATCAGCTGTGGATACAGACTAATTTGTCACTGTCCTTGAATCCGAATTTTTGAACTACGTCGATGGGATGGATACTGGTGAATTCGCCTCATAGAAGCAGGCAATCCTATGGATATCATACATGAGATGGTTTATCCTCTTCAGACTTTTTCCTCAACATCCACCTCCTGCCAGACCGTTCCTTTGCAGAACATTTTTGCGACCCATTATACCCTGGACATATTCCAAGTTCGCATCTTCCTTTTTTTCGATATGGAAACTAACCGTTATATACTTTATAAGCCTTTCTTGATCATTCCAATGCAAATCATATTTTTTTAAGATGTGAAAAAACAAAACCTGGTTTAGAAATAGATCACTGATTTAAATGCCAGTGTTTATTTCCGATATATTTCCTTCTATAGTTGGATTATTTATTTTTTTCAGTTTTGAGTTTTCCCCAGAAAACCAAATCTGGGGACGAGGGAAGAGGCAATTCAATTTTATTTATGTATCAACAAGATACTGCCGAAAATAATATAACCCCTAAGATGTGTTGCGTAGAAAACTATATATATGAGGAATCTGCAACTGTTACTTCGTTCAAGTAAAAAGAAAGAGAAATGTAGGATTCAATTCCATTTTTCCCTTTCTAAAAGAAACCATATCTTACGCCAGTCTGAAAGGACCATATGATACAAAATATCAATTTGTTGCAAAATTTAATAAAGTCCGTTTTTGTAGAAAGTCCTTTTGTAACGCATTTCCTTTTTTACATTAGGCAGACAAACAAAATATGTATTTATTTTTTAATTATTTTTTCGGAAATCTACATTTTCAAGGGGGCAAATTGAAACCCAAATTTAGCACTAAAATAAACGTAAAAACAAATAGTAAAATCTCCTTTCCATTAGAAGTGAATCGAAGGAGAATTTGGGCTATTCAAAATAGAAAAAATAATTAAGCCAACAAAGTTTGGCAGGAAAACTTAGAAGGAAATTACTTTATTTTAATAACTAAATGCTATAGTCTATCACGATATCACTCTCATACAAACCCTCATAACACCGCTGCTATGATGGGCGGTATACGGAGCAATTATAAGATCTAACGTCCAGTAAATATGCTTTAAGGGTATTTGTGAATAAGTGCGAAACTACAACATCTGCCATGAGAAACAGACGTAGTACATTCATCCTACTCGACAAACGTCCATGACTTCTTGATAAAGAAATGACTCATCATACAATAGGGATGCTGTAAGATCTGTGAGGGGGCACTACAGGTGGGCACGTGGCGGCACGTGTATAAGGGTAGTGGGGATGTGCGTGGTGGGGCACTCAATAATAGAACCATCTCTTCCAGTCTAGTCCCAGCATGGCACCCAACAGCACCCCTGTCAGCAGGATCATCGGCACCAGCAAGAGATGTCTCAGGGTACGTAGAACCAAAAGATCTTGCTCTAGGATAAGCACTCTAATAATAGTTGTGAGATGCAGAAAAAGATAAATATCGTAACATAGGAGAAGGGTTGAAGAAATAACAATATTAAAAAAAGTAAAAACAATATTTTTATAATATTAAAGTTATAATAATAAACTTTATATTATAAGCAGTAACTCGAAACTAATAAATAAAAAAAAAATAAAAAAAAAGGAAGGTAGTTATAGTTTTTATGATTAATAAAAATAATGATAAGAATATACTAACTAATAAGCTAACTAAAAATTAAACGAATAACTAATATTTTTTTGTAACTTAGAATCTATATTTATTAAGAACAGCTGATGAAAAAAATAAACAAAATAAAATATAGGTAACGCAAATTTAATACATGTCATTGCTACTAGAAAATACCAATTCACTAACAGGAATAAATGGTTGAATTTCAGAGGAAAGAAAAATTAAAAAAAGAAATCATTAAATAATAATAAATTAATGCCAATAATTGAAAAATGAAATTTTGCAGTTATTTTTGACCTCGGATATTTTATAATTAGTTCTATCATTCGTTATTTTATGCATAAAAATAAATTACATATTTTTGATTAGATAAATTATCAAAATTTAAAACTTTGATCCACCTCTCTGGCAAATGCAATAATTTTTTTAATTACTGTTGAAATAAATAAATAATTTTTTGTAATAGGTGCTTTTGATTGCAAAAAATTATGAGAAAATTTTTTGCCATTATATTAATACAAAATATATGTAATAATAAAAATATTTTAATTTTAAATTTATCGAACTGTTGAGCTAAATAAGATCTGTCATTAATATTTTTTTCTATTTTTCTATTTTCTATTAATTTTAATTATGTTTACCCTTTAATCTTGTTAGGTTTTATTAATTGTATTTATTTTTGAATTATTATTAGAATATATTTCTTTTTTAAATTTAAGTTGATTGTATATGTTTTTTTAAGTATGATAGCAATGCCTATAAATCAATTCGAAAAATATTTTAAGTATTTTTTTATTAACTAGTTATTACTGATATTACACTATACTGCTTCAATTATATGTTTTCTTAAGTCAGGAACGTTGTTGTCCTACACTAAAGTATTCATGGCTATATTGAACCTCCGCCGCGTTGAAGCGGGTGAATTCATCGAACTCTGATCGATATTAATAAATAATAACAATTAATTATTGTTATAATTAAAGTACAATGGATGAAAAAATAGCTACAAGCTTATATCAGTAAATATTATTAATAAGACATTGACGTTTAATTTTAAACGTTAATTAATTAGTTGAACTTATGAATATACATATATGACGCCATCGGTTAATTGAATGATATTATCAAGGGAAATTAGTTCTATTACTCAAAATTAATAAAAACATGAAACATGAAGAATACAAGATTTTAATTTAAAAAACAATGATTTTATTGTTACTGATTGTGAGATAATATATATATTTTTTTAATATTATTTAATATGGATGTTTAAAGGTTTTTTAAAAAAAACTTTTTCTTTATTTAACTCAAGGTCTGAAGGCAGTATATAGCGACGTTTTTACAGCTGTCACACATCCGGCTCGAAACTAACGTAATCCAAGTAGCGAATATTTTAACGATATTGTAATAGCAACATAAAAAAATTATTATGAAATTTATTATTTTAATTATTTTATGTTGCTATAAAATATGTAGGCAACACTTATGTAATAAATAGATAGTGCTATAGGATCCATGAAAAGTTTATATTTTTATTATACATATTTCTTTTCAAAACACACAGTAACATACACGAATAAGTTATAAGTATTTTTTATACTTCTTTTTAGTTAAAATGATAGGGAAAACTTCAAATTTCTAGCAAAACGGGTTTGAACTGCGTCAATGGATTGGGTATAAAGAAAGCTGAAGGTTCGAAGAATCAGCTCTTCCTTATTCTGAATCGACTGCCGAAATACGTAATTCTAATAACGATTTCCGTGTTGCGGTAGCCAGTACGACACGATATTTATAATTTAAAAAATTCGGATTCAGTTTTAATAATAATAATGTTTTATTTAAATATTTTCAATAACAAATTTATTTAGGTGTACATGTTTCGGCCTTACATCCTCTACATAATTTTATTTAATTATAGATAGGTTTTACATTTTAAAGTTATTCTGTTAACAGTAGGAAAAATTAAGAATAACAAAAAAACACATTAGAAAATAATATAACTAAAATGTACATATAATAACAAATATTATGCCGAAACCAGAGATGTACAAGTTCAGTAATGTTAGGAGTACACGTTTTGTTGTTTTATGGGTGTAGCAAGGTTTCATCACCGATTTCACGGATAATAATTTTTTTTGTTTGTTTTATTATGTATTAGTTTGATCATAGATGTAAAGTTTGATAGATTCATAATTAAGATCGTACAGCATTGATGATATTTATATTTATTTATTTCGAGAGTAATCATTGGTTATGATTCATATCACTTCATTCACAAGTTATGTTTCCTCTCGAGGTTACCCTAGTTCTTTTATTACTCCACGCAGGTGAGGCATAAGTAATCTGTACTCGAATAACTGCTTTGTATGAAATAAGTTTGTTTTTGGGACTTAATTTAGACTTTTTTTTAAAAAAAGAAGAGCATTTTGAATGTAGATATAGTTAGATAGTAGCAATATAAGATGGTAACTGCAAATCTTTACATTAACAAAATAAATCAAAAATTGTCATTTTCGATTGTGTATATAGGTCAAAACCAATTTTTGTATGAAGGAATCATTTTTATTAGTATTGTTCAACAGTTTGTGCTTCTCTTATCTCAGTTGTGGGAGGTCTCGCATGCTCTCACCTGGACGAGACCCTGAGCGCGCTTAATTTATATGAGTACGTGATGTACTTTTCGAACACGATCACGCAAAGACTACATTAAGACGGTGCTTCGACAACGTTCATGGCACTCAAAATGAACTCTTTCGATTCATATTCCAAGCGTTGCTTGCAGGAGTCTGAAAAGGAGGTGTTTGTGGGACATCCTTCAATAGTTTGATTTTTTAAATTCAGCACAGCAGTAGACCCGGGCCACCCTGTTACTATGTTACCTAGCTTTGAATAATATGTTTGAATTTGAAAATATGATATTTAAGAACCTATAAAAGATAAGTTATTTATGAACACTAAGAAAGAATTAATATGAACTATTTAATACCAAGCAATGCGAAGAAACCTTTATAGTTTCTTCTTCTTCCTGAATAATAATAATAACAATAATAATAATAATAATTATTATTATTATGTTTGATGAGATTAGGAAGAATAATCATTAAAGATAATAACATAATTCGAAATGAATAGTTACATTAGAGAATTTAATTTGATCTACTTCATACCACAGAACAAGCATGCCAGGTAGGTCCGTGCCATGTTATTCCCACAAAACTAATTATAATCTTAGTAATTGAATTTACTATGGCACCCATCACTAATTCAATTACTGTCCCTATTCGAGCGGCTAGTTCACGGACGTATTATAAATATCATTAAGTAGGAAATTATTAAGTTACAGTTTTGTGTGGCGGTTTCAGTCTTCCTACGGCTATAAACCTGATTTAATTTATAAAATGTAACTTAAAACTCCAAAAAGAGACCAAACATTATTATAGAAAAACCTAAAAGTCCAGAGCCTCTCAAGTTGCAGTTTGTTTATCCTAAGCCTAAGCCACTACAATAACGGGACTTTTTTACTTAATTTGCTATAAATCCATCTTGTATAATAAAAGCAGGAACCTGTATTTTAAATAACATCTATTTCTAACCCTGACTAGAAACAAGCTGAAAATAATTATCTTAAATATATATATATTTTTTTTTTAATAACAATTTATTGAATTTACACCTGTACAAAATTTATACCAAGTAAATGTGCTGTTAACTATTACAATAACGTGACAAAACAAGAAAAGTACTACCCATCAGTAGCACTTTAATAAAAATTCTACACTAGTAGGTCTCTGGGCCATCTTCTTTTCAGACGCCTCGGAGGATTATCAGGAATGGTGTGGGAAGCAAGTTGAGAAATTAGGGGATTTGAGTGTTATCTTAAAAAAATAAAACTTAAATATTTTAATTGAAAAAAAACATTAAAAAAAATAGAACATTATTTAAATATTTTATTCAATTCCTTATACCATAATCGAATAAGAATTTCGTTAATCTACAACTGCAGATGTTGCTCAGGGATAAAGTCAAGATTCTGCGAAAAACACACTCAGTAGATTAAACAAAAACCTATATTCTGACGTCGAGACCTGTTTTGCATATACTTAGGGCACCCAGCGACTTGGAGGCTTTTTTCAAAGCGTGTTATGGTAAATTTGGTGTATTTTTTACTAAATCAAACCAACTTCTCTATAGTACAGATCTACAGTAAAATGTATCCTTTATCAATAATTAATTCATATTATAAGCAAATATAACCTCACCTAATTTGATAACGTTTATATATGAAACATAAATTAAATTTTTTTTATCTTAAATTAAATTTCGTAAATAATTGTTATTTGCCAATAATATAAATAATTAAGAATAATAATTATAATGTGTAATAATATTTGTATTATTCTTTTTATATTACATGCCCATGGAAATGATGCTAATTGCTATTCTCCCTCTCACCTCATACGCCAGTTACATTGCGATTAATTTTATGCTAGAATGCTCACCCATAATTTTTACAGTTAAGCATACAAAAATAAATCAACAAAAAAATAAACACAATTACAATATAACATATTTAAACAACTATAACAACGTTTATAAATATTGATAGCCCATTAAAGTATAGACTGATATTTCATTATCCATATACAAGTTTAGAGCTAACCTTTGATGTTTAATTAAGAACCCACACATTTTAATCGTAAAATCACAACTCTTTCATTCCTTTTTTTCCTTTAGATATTAATCTCCTTTTCATGTTGATTTTTAATTATCACATTAAGTATGTATTAATCTCAACTTTAATCTTATTTATATGCAATGACGTCTGTAGATTTCACTGAAAAATATCGCTGTTACGTAAAAATCAGTGGTAAATAAAGCGATCAACTGTGCTTAGCTACCAATTATTTATGAATAATATCCCCGGTAAAAGCACCCATACGTAATTGTTGAAAACGTACAATTAATACACAATACAACAAATGCACAAGGGAACACTAATACGAGGTCACTCCAGTCCCGACATTTTAGGGGCTGGGTGTTCTATAGAAGAGATGACAATACATTACTAGCTGTAACCATTGTCGATAGGATGTCCATATAAATGTCCATTATTATTAATTTTAATAGATGTCTCGAGAAAAAAAAAAAAAAAAAAAAAATCATTCCTCCCTGTTGTGGAAAGTAACAAGTCAGAGGATACTGTCATACAATTGAAGAAAGGACCTCGATAAATTCTGAAAAGTCCTTGAAACGTGAACGAAAGTGGTCAGCCATGTTTTTGTCGATATCGTCTCTAAGAGAAAAAAAAATGTAAAAACCTGTAGTCACTGCTGTTTATGCTGTTTCAGTTCGGTTCAGCTTTCGATACGAATAATCTGCCATAACATCGATCGTCTTAGGTCGATTAGAGGTGTCCTCAATGTATCGATCATGTAGGTCACTCATTGTTTACATTTTATAAATAGTTTTGTCATTTAAATATAAATTACTTCCATTACCGATTTTAATCCTACAAATAGTCAAAATTGTTAAATAACGAATGACAAAACATTTTGAAATTGTATGGTAAGAAAAGTTTTGTTTCAAAGCAGCTATATGTTGAAATTTCAGTTCTCCATATTGAGAAATGCATATCTCATATGTCTCAAATGAAAGGGTTTTCGAAAAGAATTCTGCAGAAAAGTAAGTTGTTAACTTCATTGATGTTTCAGTTGCAAAACGTCATTATACCACAATATAGAACCCATACTTCAAGTCTGAACTCCTGAACCTGAATGCTAAGGTCTATTAAAACACTGAACGTTCCCACAATACAGCTCGTATTGTGTCGTATTCTCTTCCAAGTTAATGCTAGTTATAAACAACGCAATCGAGTTATGATGAAAAAGCTCACATTGTTATAGTATCTGTAATTATAATAGCATCAGAGCGATAAATCATTATAATTGATGGATCTCATAGGAAATAATTACAAAAAGTTCTCAAAGAAATTAATAATTTAATTTTCCTTTAGCGATGGGCATAACCTGCAGCCAATATAAGAGATTTTAAAATAGTTTAGAAAATTTTGTTAAATTTGATAAGCTGAGTGGTGAGATTTAGTTTAGATTTCCATGTTTCATGCCAAGTGTAACCAATAATTGGAGCTAAATCTTTTTCACACCATACAACTTCTTTTATTTTATTTTTATTTATAAAAGTTGTAAATAAGCTTTAAATGATGCTTCCTCATTTTTTTTTTCAGAAAATCTTTCAATTAACAGTTAAAATTGGAAAACTGTTATTTTTTGGTAGTTGTAATTAATAAAAAATAACCTTTAAAAGTAACAGTTTCTATATTTTCATTTGAAATTGCTACTTCTCATGTTTGTGATTTTTTAACATCCTCGGGATATGATAACTCATTAATTTGTTTTATGAAAATTAAAGCAGAAGTAAAATTTACTTAAATAAAATCCCCTAAATTAACTTCTATTTGTTCAACATTTTTTTTTTAATTGCATACAATTTTCTTCTATGAAATTTAAAATCTCCTAGCCTTGATTCCCTTACGAATTTAGATAATCTTAATATGATGACATAATATGAACCGGAGCGTTTCTAACATTAAATTGAACTGCTTGTTAAGTTGTTAATTTTTCTAGAAGCCTCGTTTTCTGATAAGTTCTACTTAAAAACTGGAACAAATAGTTAAATATTAGCAACGAATAGAAAATATATGCTAAAAGGTAACGCCCTACATTTATGTATGTTATTTCTGTAGTCAAAATTATCGGTTGCTTAAAATACAACGCTTTCACGTCCCTTCTGTGACTCTTTGATTTTCAGTACCAACTTGGAAAAGTACTCCTCGAAAGATCAAAATTTTTATTTCAACAATTTATTACCAACCGTAAGATTTATTTTATAAGCTAGCTATCAATACAATAGTATAATAAGCAACTAGCTATTGATCCATCTATATTTTAACTATCTGTAACAAGGTTTATAATGAATGCCATAAACTATTATTTTTAACATTATCTGTATTTGTTAATTTATAAAAAACCGGTGATGACCACAAGGGGCGTATCAAAAGATAACTTGAAATCTTTTCCCGCCCATTGCCGCTACCAGCTACAACCTTACGCCTCTTGACCCAGATTTTTCCGGTTCCCAACTCCCTCTATTTTTGGAAGTAATTCTTAAAAATATATTCTTGTAGATTTAAAGATGATATTGTTGATATTACTACTAAACCTTTTTAAGCTTCCTATGAATGACAAAAGACCTATAATATGGTGGTAATTAAACCCATTTGGACATACGGAGATGATTATATTTTAAAATAGATAATCACAAAATTGAAAAAAATTTAAGATATTTTAAGCAAAATACTTCCCATTTATTATTGTTCTAATCTAATTCTTCTCGTATCCAATCCTTATAATCTTAAGTCCTTCGTAAAATCTCAATGATATTTCTTATGTTATAAATAAACATCTTCGTAATGATCTATAAGCTGCTAATTTAGCTGAAACCAGGTGATAAAATAAGATATTATGTAAGTATGATAAATCAAGAAAATCAAAAAAATTGTCTTGCATTATTAAAATTAATGTATAGACTCTGTATATCGAATTGTAATTGACCAACCAATGACACCGCCATATTCCCTAGCCTGATTCTATATTTTAAAATAGGTGATTACAAAACTGAAATAAGAAAAATTTTTAAGATGTTTTAAATAAAATCCTACTACATTTTATACATTTAATGTTCTCTATTAAACAAAAAAAATAGTGTTTTAAATAGAGTAAAAAATAAAAGATCGATTCTATTGGTTTTTTCTTTACCTAGTAAGTTTATTAAATCGTTAACTTGTAAATTTTATTTTGAAACATTGCCTTCTAATATAAACAATACTAGAGGCCGAACAATTTTACCATGATAAGTTCATACCTACTAGCATCCACTAGTCTCCCAACTTGCTTCTAACTCTATTCCTATTAATGTCCTTTTTGCTATTTGAGAGACTTTTTGCTATTGTACAAAACTTTTATTGAACTGCTACCAATGGTTAGATACTTTATAAGTTATTTATTAATTTGTATACACATTTACTTAATTTGTAAAATAAATAAATACAATATGCCTATATTTAAATCTTCATATGCTGTTAAACTTATTAAATTTTTATAACCATAACAAATACCTAGGGATCGTTTAGAAAACTTCACTAGTTGTATAACTATTTTCCCTGGGTACTAGTTAACTTTTCATTCATTTTCTAATTTTATCTTCTACTATTTTATAAATTCATGATTTATCGTTAATAAAATACAATTCTTATATAAGCTACACTATATTCGGTATGTCCAATTCTTGCTACCACATGAGAAATTTGAAGCTCGCAATATAATTGAACCTTTCTCCACTAAAATAGTCTCGTGGACTAGTTTGGCCACTTTCGCTATTAACATTCCTCTGGCGATATTGGCTCTGGTGTGAGGGGGCTCTAGGATCTGAGGAATTCCACTGTTCCAGGTTTAGAGGCAATGCTGGTCGCTGTAGTTCAGCTGTCGTATAACATACAAGTAGTAAGTTTCCTGTACTACTGATAGAAGACTTTATATTAAATTATTACGTAGTTAATTTATTAGAATTGTGTGATTGAAATCACATATAAGACAGATAACAAACTTAGGACTCTAGGATAACCACACGATTAATCTATGAGTAGTCTTAGATGACGAATATGATTAATACAAACCGGCTCACCCCAAGGCTAAACGGAAATTCATTCTCTTAGTCCTAGAATAGTCAAGTGTCATCCTAGATTATGGTCCGGCAGTATCACTTTCCATATCACTCAGAAGATATGGAAGTGAAAAATTACTCAGCTATAAACAGCAGTAAATGATTTCTTTTAATATCGAATAAAGATTTATGACCTATTTTATAACTATCAAAAACTTTTCAATTTCCCTTCTAATGTAAATTAATATGATACATATTTAGAGAGTAGAATGTTGAGAAACAGTAAAAAAAAAAAAAAAAAAAAAAAAAAAAAAAAAAAAAAAAAAAAAAAAAAAAAAAAAAAAAAAAAAAAAAAAAAAAAAAAAAAAAAAAAAAAAAAAAAAAAAAAAAAAAAAAAAAAAAAAAAAAAAAAAAAAAAAGCAATGCTTTATATAAACAATCATATTTATATATATATAAATTCGGGTATAAAATATAAAATATTTATATAAACGATTCGGGCAACACTGATGGCCATTCATCAGGGTTGAAAAAAGAAAGAAAGAAAAAAATTAAAAAATTTGTCTTTTTTTTTTAATAAACTTTTATTGAAATATATGTACAATCTCCCTCAGTGAAGAGCAATGGGTAACAGTGCCAATGACGTATTCATTCGTACCATATACAAAAATTCACATACACACACAATTAATAATAAAAAAAGGTAAAAATAAAACAAATAATCATCAGAAAAATAAAACTAATAACTACTTAATTAATCATCAAAAATAAAATGAAATAACAATGAACAATAAGTAGAAAATTGAAATACAAAAAATTATGATATTTTCATATATGTACAATACAGATACACTCAGCCCGGGGAACCCCCCAAATCGAACCTATTCCCCCACTTATTGGAAGTCAAGGCCAGACCCTAAGAGATCCCAGCGCTGATCTCTCAGCTGCATCACTGGTAATATTCAGTGGAGGCTTAGTGGGAGTGCTATGACCACAGATAATAAAAAAATTACATCATGATACTCTATCAGGAAGGGAGTATCATCAGTTCTCTTCCAGACAGAGTAACATGATTAATTTTTTTTAGTTTTAGTTTTTAATTTTGCCCTGATAATGGCTATCAAAGTTGGCCGAAACGTTTGAAAATAAATATGTTCATTTATATGAAACAGAGCCTTCTTTTTACTGACCCCCAACTACATCCTGCTCTTTATTTCATCCAGTCAACCAACATAAGTCTTCAGATTTATATTCAAATTATGAGAAGACAAATTATAAACATTTTGAAAAGATTAGAGCCCCTAAAGAGTTTGAGATTCAATATATTAAACTGATTGAAAAAATTAGATGAAATTCTTTCTTTATAAAAGATCAGAGATTCTCAAATAATGAGAGAAGTTAGATAAAAAAAAGGGAAGGAATCTATCAAAAAAAATAAAAAACTCTCTCCCTCATCCTTAACTAAAATGTAATTTAGTTTCCTTTAGAAGAGGCAGTTCATTGATCCTGACTCTGGAGTATATTGTCCTTTCCATCTTCAAAGGAGTCGTCCGTTAAAGGATCTCAGCTCTTTCGCTGCTTTTCTTTTCTAATCTTCTATCCATCAATAATGGCCAATGACGAGCAAAAAATTGTCAATGAAGTAAAATTTCTAGATCATATTATTTCGTTTTTATTTTAGTCTTTTTAAGACACAAATGACTCGGTTGACTATCTTTGGTAACATAATAAATATTAAAGAGAAGTTGACAATTACCTAGAAAGGCACCATCAAATCAAAAGTGAGTTGCATGGAATTTCATATTAAAATGTTCTTTATATTTGCAAAGGATGTAAAATTCTGTTTTTATTGTATCAATATAATACAGTATCTTCAACATCTTCAACAGTATCTTGAAAATATTTTAGTCCTGGAAATAAAAGTAACACATATTTTCTTATAAGGAAATAACTTTTAAGTAAGAGTTTAACACAAAGGCTCACCGAAGGGTAAAAAACTGAAGAGAATCCTTGCTTATTTTCTTAGTAACGAGGAGCGTTAGAAAAAAAATTATTCCACAGTTTACAAACCTTCAACGCAGTTCACTTGAGAAAAATCAAGATTTATAATGTGGAAAATATATTCGCTACGGAATATATTTCAATCCACTCTGATCCATCTGATGTTGCGAGAAAGTTCAAGTGCTTGACACTTAAACACATTGCTTTTTGCTAGTTTAGTACAAGAGACATAGAAATCTAATAATTTATATGACTATTGTTGTTTTTTCAAGAAACTATTACTAGAGTTTTATTATTGTTTATTATGAACTTGTAATACCGAAAGTAAGTCCAGAATTTTTCTGTTTTTATTAAAAAAAAAAAAAAAAAAAAGTATAATAATGCTATTTTATACATAGTTATCCTTGTTTGGACTGAAAAGTGTGTTAGTAGATAAAGGTGTTGCTTAGAAGGTTTTTATTAGCATTCCTCAACAGTAATTTTATCCTTTTTCATTAAAAGTGAGTTCGTGACTTGAAAGACAATTTTCCTTGGCATAATTTCGGCCTCATTTCGAACAACGCCTCTTTTATTCTATGGAACTGTAGTTTTTTATATTATTTAGAAAAATGTATAAAATGTTGATACTTGATCTACGTATTTCAAAACTAAAATTACTGTAAAAATTTTCAATCAATATTGTAGGGTATTTAAGATTGGCAAAAATATTCTATTGTAAAACTTTATTCACCAATTATCGATTTTTTATGATTAATAATTTATTATTTCTATATAAAAATAATTATAAATCAAAATGTCCCCAGAATAAAAGTGTATAAAATATCAAAAAATAAAAGTGTTTATAAAGCTCATATCCATTCCACACCGCCTCTTTGGTTACCAAACCAGCTGATATCGTGTAACCACTACGGAATAGAACTAGTCACCACAAATATAATTGATTAACATTTGAATAAATCACAGTTTGGAAGCAATAGTTTTAATCAGTAAATAATGAAAAAGATGGATTATTTTTACAAAACTGGATGAAAAGTGTAGCCCAAAAGAATGAGACATTATGGAGAATTTTTAACCAATTGTGATACCCAAACGTTAGAGACATCATTATATTTTGAGGCAGTTTTATATACATATATAATATTTATAATTTAATAACTCTAAAACTGATGTTAAAACTCCACATCCTCCTGGGTTTTTTTGTAATATCACAGTCACGAATAATATATTAAATATGACATTAATAACTAGAAGTTCTCAGTACATTTATTAAGTGCATTTATTATCCTATATGATTAACTCTGTGATGAAAAATACTATTTATTTGACAAAGATTTAAAATATGTTGAATAATCAAACAAAAATAATGTTGACTAATTATATTACAGGAGATATGTGATAAACATCGATAGCATTATCGATTTCTTTATTCTCGATCCCCAACCCACAATTTGTGATTATTTATAAATAAGGTCTTGGCTCGTCCAGATTTAAATATAACGATATGGATACAGTTATATTTAGAACTAGAATTATTAGATAAGGAGGGTGTTATTGTGACTCCTTTTTAGTTTTACTTTATCTGTTTATTTTTTACAGAAATACCAACCTCCTTCCTTGGCCTTTGGGTTTTGTTTTTTTGTTGGTGTTTTTTTCTATCCCTGGTTTTTGTATGGATAAAAATAAAAATCTTACATTAGTGGTATAGTCTTTTTACGGGTCAACACCCGATACCTAACGGACTTTAAAAAAAACAAACCATAGATTTCAGTCTACCACTTACCTTTATATATATTTCGTTCGTAATATTTATGTCAATGTTTACTCTGACTAATCCTTAAATTTATTGTTATCTGATTTCACCTGATAGCGTCATTTGCATTTTCAAAACGCACGTGCGTTGACAGAAAAAAATGTCTAAGCATAAAGGCAGCTGTCGAAAAAATGTCTACCCAAAAAAGAAATCAATGATCCACCGAAATGGTGTTGCGCTTTTAAATCGTTTTTGCAAAATAGTGATGCTTTGTGTTCGGTGGAATTCAGAGGGTTTTTCGCATTCCAAGTTTGTTCCTGGTAGTTAGGGAGTCGACTTAAACCTTTACTGTGAACAGCTAGACAGAGTTTATGCAGTTTAAGAGAGCAAAGTGTCCCGCTTTGGTCAACTGGTACGAAATAAAACGACAATGTTTTATGCTATACTTCGAAGATTAAATAATTCAAGACATAATATTTTATATAATGTTAACAAACAGATCCAACATCATTCTACTAAAACATAGGTATCCTTGATATTAGCTAATTTATTATTTTTTAAATACAGTAGTATTTTCGTGTCTTGATAACATTCAGACAGAAACTTAGCCTGATATAGAAACCATTTTTATAATTGGTAAAACAAAAAGCCTTTGCAACCCTTTAAATCAACAGCGTTACTCAAAAGGAAATATTTTCACAAAAGAATTTTCTTTTCTTTTCTTATTCTTGTTTCAGAAAAAAAATTATAATAAATAAACAAGGCAGAAACACAAACCAGAAGATCCGAGGCATTTATTCTTCTCTCCCTTTTAACGTGGAGCATTATTCTTAGACAATTTATGTAAATGGAACTTTTGTAGAAGATGGAACGGGAGAGGTTGAATAAAGAAACAAGATTTTTGTTTGTAATCAGCCTCGGAATGGAAATTCGCTGATTAATTATTCATTAAATTGCAAGTACACAATTAGAAAAGCAGTGAATTAAAAAGAGTACAGTGTGCCAAATTTGCATCTGCCCGAGCGGCGGAATACGATAACAAACTCACCTAATTAGTAGAGTATTTCGGACACTTCTTTTTTTAGTGTACTTTAAATAATTTAAAAACTTTTTGTAAATTATAATAAGATAATATATAATTCGTATATTAACCCTATGGTTAGATGCAGATACTCCCAATAATCACTTACAAATCCCTTTAAACCCATCCTGAAATTAAAAAAAATTGATAATAAATATCAAAATCCACCCATATATGTCATATTTTTCAATTTAATAAACAAATGGAATATCTTACAAAATGTTCTTCAACAACGTGGTGTGTTTATCTCTGTAATTTTTTTTTCAACAGTAGACTAGGTTATCATGTTAATGTTTAAACGATCGTACATTGAAACAATTTTTATAATGTAAAAAAAAAAAAAAAAAAAAAAAAAAAAAAGAAGAAGTTATTTGTAACTACAATCTATTAACTCATAGTTAAGTTATTTTTTGGACCTTTTATAAATAAAAATTTCTTGAAACTTTAATGTCTTTATTAATATCAATTTAGAGGATTATCTCTGGAATCGGATTATCAACAAAGTTCCTTGGATAATCGGGAGTTTACTTCAGAAGTGATGTCTCCTGTGGTTGTATCAGAATCCTCTTTTTCCGTCCATCGCCACAAGCAGCTACAAGCTTACGTCTCTTGACAAGATTTTAACGGTTCCCAAGGCCTTCTACTTTTGGAAATAATACTTAAAAATATTTTCTTGTCTACTTGTATAGGTTGGTCACCTGTAGGATAACCCGCCCTTCCTTTCCTAGGTAGAGTACGCAAGGACCTTAAACCCAACTAAATAACTACAAAACTGCTTAAAACATTACAAAATCAGGCAAATAATCTGGGTTCACTATCCTTTAAAAAATATATATAAATAAACAGAACATTTTGAAGGGAAAGGATAGTACACTACAATACAGAAACAAGGAACATAATTAAACAACAAAAAAATAACCAAAGCAAAACCGAATAATTTTATAAAAAGACTAACCAATGAAAAAATAAATATAGAATGATTAGACTAAAGTTTAACAAGAAATTAATCGGCATGAAAATAGTTTTGAGGGTGTGTTTTTTTTAATTGTAAAATTGCTTCAAAATAAAAGTTTAATATTAGAGGGTCTCCAGGCCATCTCTTGTTCAGACGCCTCGAAGGGCTACCAGGAATCGATTGGGAAACAAATCAAAATTAGATTTAGATAATTTGTAACAATAACTTTTTTTATATGTTGTTTACATTTAATTTTTTTTTCATTTGATTAGAAGCAACTATTTTATCAAATAAAGTGAAGTTAAAGGTCGAGACAAAAAAAAAATGGAAACATTTTTATTGTCTTTTAAACAAAACAAAACCACGTATAAATAGCATGCGTGGAAAATATGACTACACAAACTCCTGGGTGCCGACCTTTAACAATGAAGATAACCCTATATATCGTTAGTTGTTTTGATATCTTCTTAACAAATAATTTATCAATCGATTCAGACAATCGAAACAGAATTTTTTTTTTTGGGGGGGGGGATATAAACCCAACAAGTCAAACCGTAGAAATTGTTATTATGTTAATTTCAGAATGACAAGATATATTAATAAAAAAATATAAATTTAATAGGGCTAAAATAAGGGGGAAACATATGAATACCTTGGAAAAGTATGGATAATTTCAAATGAAGAAAAACGAAAACTTGAAAAATAGGAAATAACTTTTAAGGAATTAAATTCATTTATTCGCTTTGGGGAGCCTTACAAACCTTCATCAAGGATATAAATTTTTAAAAAAAACGTGTGACTGAATTAAAATGGGTTGGGTTGGAAATTAGAAATTTTAAAGAATCATTCTCAATATGTAGGGCCACCAATTAAGGTTTTTTCAGCGTAAGTGAGCTTTTTTATCGGTTCCCTACCTTTTGCTTAGTAAAATTATTCAATAAACCAACCCGAAACCATTAGAAAAAAAATGAAGTAGCTAGAAGGAGTCTAATTATCTAGCTGAGACATAACTCGCTTAAGTCTGATTGTCAGAATGAAATGCTTAAATTATGTTTCATCAAATCGTGAAATGCCATACGCATTAATTGTCCGATTGTGCACAGAGAGTGGCCATGAAGGGCAATTGATAGAACCGCTGAGTGTAGAGTGTTGTTCAAATGAAGAGTTATTCAATACAGAAACAATTTGCCTCATTGCCAAGCTTTCAGCAGCGATTATGTATGTCGTTCCATTTGTTAGTTCTGGTCAACAGATCGTTGACCTCAGATTTCTCGAGTTATTCGAGGGTCACACTGTAATGTATGATGTCAACACTACGGACAGAGAATCGGGAAGAAATAAATCGATATTTTTTATACTATAATCGACGTCAGTCACCACCTATACTACTTTAGCAAATATAGATACTATCGAATAGAAATATAGTTTGCGGTTAGCGTTACTGCCTGCACGCCTTGATTTTAAGATTAGAAAGAACTGCAGACTAAAAATAAATTAATGTATAATACACCAATACAATATAAGCACTAAATTAATATCGATAAAATGTTATATTAGCTAGAAGATATGCCATAAAAAATAATTCGGTAATAAGTCATTGCGATGTGGTATAATCCGTAGCAACTTTTTAAATATTAAATATAAACATTGTATACTTGTAATGAAACTACCAATTAGTCGTAAATCAGTTAAAATTCTATATTAAAAGGTCGCGAGGCCATCTACTTTTCAGGCGCTGCAGGGGATTCCTTTTTCATCTATAAGTGGGGAGCAGTCTAGGTTTAGAATTCCGTGTATGGAGGTATTAAAGGTGTGCTTTAGCATTAACATTTTTTTTATATTAAGATTTTATTTGTTAAATTTTTTTAAAAAAGTAGAAACGACCGCAAACGGATACATATTGCCACAAAAACGTTTCACGTATAATTGAACAATCAAATTCTTTTTAAAAATTAATTTTTTTAATAAAACAAAACATCATTTAATCCACCAACGGAAAATCGAGATTTCGCAGTATTCGTCAATTGAAAAATATTAATATAAAGTTAAATAAAGTTTAAATAAGATTTATTAAAATAACCTATTTAGTAAACCAGTCTATATTCCAAACCAATATTTTTCTTCAACGCTATTCCTGGTCTAAGAAAAATATAATTATAAGGATATTTAAACTAATAGTGCAACTGTACTTCAACCATGACCTTAGACAAACAACAAATAGATTTGATGTTCTTTATATGAATAATAGTTACACTATCTATTAAAATAAGTAAGATTAATAGTAGTGATTAAGGAGAGGATATCCGTCACTGGCACTATCTAGTATTACGGCATCAAAACTGTATTCTGTTTATTAATGACAAATAGTTTTTTTATGGCCTAGCTATATACAATAGTTTGTAGTTGACTTATGTCAGATCAAGGACAGCCTAATGTCTGCGGTTAAATGTAAGAAATGTAAATTAAAGTCTTTATAATATGCTTATTTATGAAAGAAACAGATTAGTTTCAGCCTATGAAATTTTTTAGTATTACATATTATTAAATTATCAATTATTAACGAAGACTTTTTATTACGTCAAAAAATGAATTGGCAATACATATTTCAGTTTTCTTAGAACCCTGAACAAGAGCAAATTATAATTTAAAATTACAGACATACATGTGGGACACATTCTCTCGAATTTAACTCGGTAACTTTAGTTTCCACCCAACGACGTAATTAGGAAAACCATTTTCAGAACATAAAACGTAGCCACGTCAAATTTTTGACATACTTTCTACCCTGTCCAACCATTTCTTTTCTTCCTTGAATCCTCCTACAAAGTCAACCACTGGAATGAAAGGAGAAATGCCCGTATTAATACACTGTTTATTTATTTATGTATTTACTCTTATTTTTTACTATCTTCTCCGTAATATATTTTTTCTATTATTCTCGGTGTATTATTACCACTGAATGACCATCTCTAAAATTTAGCATCAATGCATTACTAAGCTTTAATCACATCAAAACCTCCAACAGGTTGCCATTTTGTATATTTTATTGATATTATGTAGTAATTTTCTATTTATTTTTTTTATTTGTACAACCAAATCTCATCAGATTACATTTAACGTTTGTCACAAACCTACGCCTTCCATCCTTAAATTAAAGTATTCTTTAATAATATTCCATGACTCCATTTGGACTAACCTGTAACTGGAATCCACATACAAGACTAACACCACAAGAAACTGCTCGTCGTTGTAAACTACCTCAACATGTAATATACATAAGTCCAAAGTTTCCAATAAATTACAAAAGACATAACGACATAAAGTACACGACAGTAATTACAAAACCACAAACCAACCTTAAGATTTTTCTCGTATCCTTACAATCCAAAATCCTTCGTAAAATCCTCATTGCACCTTATTAGATTCCAAATAAACTTATGCATAAAGATCTTAATGTTCCATTTGTTGCTGATTTCGCCCAAATCAGATACCTATCCATTCACAGTAAGCTCCATAACCACTTACATCCACCAGTTTCTCAACTTGCTTCCCACTCTATTCCCGATAATCCTCCGAGGCGTCTAAAAAGAAGATGTCCAAGAGACCTTCTAGTGTAAAACGTTTATTGGAGTTCTGCTAATAAGTCTTTCTTCACAAGTTATTGACTTGCATTGTTATCATATTCCACACATTTTCTTGCTGTATATATATTTTTTTAATATCATATTTGTAGTGTCATTACGTATATATTTTTTTCTATTTAATTTTTAAATCCACACCTGTCACTTACCATGTGACAACAAGCAGATTGGCATGTCAGGTATCAGGGAGGTCAGCACCTAGCGGAACTTAATGTTGACATAAAAAAACGATATTTAATCAGTTTTAACAGAGTAGATCTGTAAACCAACTCCTTTATAGTCTTCTTCGGGTATTCTCTACCACGTACCTCGAAGCCATACTTTGTATTAAGCTGTAGATATGTACGTAGAGTTTGTCGAGAAGTCTTTTGTATGAAGTCGGGCTGCGATCTTGTACCATGGGTATGCGTAAATCAGTGTGTAATATTATGTTATTGACATACCAGGGTGGTTGTGTAATAAGTCTGAAAGTTTTTGAATGGATCAATATATATTTAAAACTATTTTTTTAAATCTATTTATTTTAATAAAACATATAATGCAGTTAAAAAAAAAAAAAGTTTTGAGAGGCTTTAAAATAATTTTCCTTCATTGAAATAAAGGGTTAAATAAAAGTGCAACATTTAGGGCCTATTTAATTTTTATATTATTAAAAGTTTTTCTTGAAAATAAATTTCATTTAATTGACCTTAAGCCTGTAAAAGAAAATAACTAATTATTGTAACCATCTTTCTAGACGGGATTTGAAGAAAGTATTACTAATACTGGTGAAAATTTGGCAGGGCGAGATGTGGGCAATCTTTCGATCTGGCAAACAAGGCCGGGCCGGGATCACTTTAGACTCTAGATCTCTAGCACCGTTCACTTTCATCTTTTCATCTGCCTCTTGTTTACATCCGACGAGGTCTTACAATCAGGAGAATCAGATCGAAAAATTCCTCTGCCTTCCTTGACATCAAATTTCGTAACACGTCGGTGTTTTCTAGACAATGGAGCCACGGAGGTTATCTAATATTTCTAGCCAGAGGTCAGATAATCCACTTGGTAACATAAGTTGATATGAAAGGCATAATGTAGGGCATTTCTTGGATTCCTGATTTGCTTAAATAAACCATTTATTATTATTATTATTATTTTTAAGTTACTGTGAAACTCCGATTATTCGGATTAATTGGTGCCGAAATTTATCCGGATAATCAGATCTACTACTGAATTATTAAATAAAAAATACGGACATACGTAAAGATTTAACTATATATTTTTTTGAAAAATTAAAAACGTGGCTGTACAGAAAATTATATTTATGTAACAACAAAGTTTAGTTAACATTTCGGAAATCGTGGATGTTCTTATACAGGACTCATCCGCAAATTTTTTTACCAGATCTTTCCTAAGACGTTCAACAATGGACAGTTTTTCGGACACAGTTAATACAACACGTTTTCTTTTAGGTGCTATAACTCTTTATGTTTATAAAGAGACCACTCGCGACGGCAATAGAGCCAAACTCAGAACTCGAGTGTTATGCAGTGTGTGGGCTCCACCCCTAATTCTGAGACGCAGTTCCGTTTGCTGCCGCTTGGTCTATTCAGTTTTACATCTTTTATTGCGTTCTGAAAACTAATAAGAAGGGACCTACCGTATTGTACGTCAAGTCCGTACCATGGCCTGCAATGTCTGTTAACCCTTTAACAGGCAATGTATCCTGGAGGAGACACTTATTTAATGCCTTTAGCTCAATAAATGACGTAATATCCAACGCATTATCCTACTCATTATCGTCTAATATCCTTTATTCAAACTTGAATTTCATGATACATGTGTGGGGGTTAGCGTGGCTATAGCCATTCAAAGGGGAAAAAAAGAAGAAATGGATTCAACAATTCCTGGCCTGCCTATTAACGGGTTAATAAACTATTTTTTAAAAAATGTATGTAATAAGAATATATATACATATATATATATATATATATATATATATATATATATATATATATATATATATATATTTTTTTTTTTTTTTTTATATATATATTTTATATATTTTTTTTTTTTTCTTTTTCCTTGTTATCAATCCGTATAGTCGGAGTCCGGATAATTGTAGTTTCACTGTATGTTTACTGATTTCACCAAGAAAAGATAATTATTCTTCCATAATAATTTTAAAAACAAACAAAACCCTGTATTTTTCATGCTTACTAATTAGATCATTGAATTGTCAATATAGCATCATTATTTTCAACTATAAATCTGCCTGTTATTTGAGTTCTATCTATGAATGCATATTTCACTCGCAACTATTATGCAGTATTAATAAGATCGTATACGTTGTAAATTGAAATATATGATGTAAAACATGATCCTTAATCGATTTTTTCTTAATTTAATTACTTGTTTATAATCTTTGACAATATATAAGCATTTTATAATATTTTTGTGCAAATATCTGATAGTAGAAATTATTAGTAGTTAGTGCTGTACTATAACCATCAGATTATTTTTTTGATGTTCTCATTTTTTTTCTTACGTTAACCTTAATAAACACCTACCTCATGTTTAAATGTTTGCTAATTCGTTTAATTCAATGAATATTCTTTTGATAATTCTATTTATTGATTTCATTTTCAATTTAAGTTCAATTACACACTAGCCATAGTTTTTATAACAAATTTTCGATACATTTCTTGACAGGGTAAAGAGTCAAGGCTTCGTCTTAATGCCGAGTATAATGTACAAAATTTATATCATTGGCTACAGAGGCAAGTTTTAATTATTATAGTTATTATTTCTGAAATTTACTAGTTATATTTTAGTAAAGAAGTAAATTTTTAACAGTTTCAAACCATTTAACATGCTTCCAGACCAAATCTCATCTAGTCAATCATGTTATTACAAATATTTTTTTATTCAAGTAGTGTTTCATGCCCTTTGTTTTTAGTATAATATCCTGTTAGCTTTATTTTGATTACATTCTTAAATTAATTTCATTGGGACAGAATTGTTATAAATTATTTTCTATAGTTTTATTTTGAAAAATTAATTTTTTTTTAAAAGTTTCCTCTTGATTATATATTGGTGTTCCATGCCATGACTCTAGACAGTTATTTGTAAAGACGAAATATTGAATTGACGATAGGGACCTGCGACTAAACTGCTTAGACGCACAAAGTAAACTTTTATCAACAAGTTAATAATAAACATTTCAGCACAAAAAAAGTATTTATGAATTAATGCTTCCTGTTTGATATAAGGATTTGATGCTGATTTTATTGTTCCCTAAGCCACTCAGCAATTCTCACAGCCAATTTAGGATCCATTTCAACCATAAAACAAAAAGAGTCACCGGGAATTGAACCAATATCTTCTATTTCATTGTCAGAGGTGTGGCGGCCAAATCATAAAGGTCAAGATACTATCTATCAGTGATGATATCACATATCATCATCTGATATGTCAACATGTCATTCATACTTTTATCTACTGCATTTTTTTTGCAAACCATTCATTTAATGATTATTTGCGATGACGTAAATGTTGCAATATTTCACTCATTCAATGTATACAGACTGACTCAAAAAGGCTTAAATATATCGTAAGTTAATCCGATTATCGCTTCAGGAACGCCCGATTAGATCAATTGCTGGAAATCAACGATTTTGAAGTGTGGTGACGTCGCTCTGTATACAGCGATAATATCGTTCAAGTGTTGTACAAACCTTACACGCTAAATTGGGACTTTAATAAAAACAGATCGCAAACATTCTCATATTAGTTTTCGAAAAAAACACATTCGAGTGTTTTGGTAATTTATGTGTTGTGATTGTGACAGAGCTGGACGTTGTGATAATAGATTCGATTACGCTTTGGAAATATATCGTATTTTCATAGACTATTTCTTGGTCTATTCACTATATTTTATATGAATGTTATCAGGCAAAATTTTTAATCATATAAAACGTTGATGTGTATTTCATTAATTAAGTTCTTGAAATGAATGAAATTGAAAATTATTCTAATTCTTAAAACCCGTCTTAAAAAGGAGAAAGACAGAAAGAGCGTTGAGGATGGTGCTTTTACTTTTACGATTTTTAATTAAAAAAAAAAATAGATCGAAAAAATGTACAACTTTATGAATATAGGATTGTATATTATGAACTAACCAAATTATTGTGACAGAAATATTTTATTTTTATATTTACATTTTTGACAAGAAATAATTTTATATTTCCAAACCTTGATTCGAAATTTCTGATGAGCTGAAACGATAACCCCATACGATCTTTGATGACGAACGTATTTCCTGTAACTGCGGATTTAAAATAAAATCGATATTGTAATCGTTCAATGATAACTGAATCGATAGTTGGACTCATGAATCTATCGAAAGTACGCACTAACCAAACTCTGACCCGGTCACATGTAACGTCATACCGACGTTAATTACTGATAATGTAAACAGTTAGTCACATCCTCTGTGTGATTCTTTCAAAAATGTTCGTTTCCGATTTTTTTTTTTTTTTTTTTTAATGTTAATAATGTTATTTTTACAATTGTCAAGATAATTGGATATGTGTAGGACAGGTTCTCCTTGGCCAATCAAATACTAGAGGAAGATGATTGTCAGTTGTTGAGCAAGCCAAGGGCGTTGGCCTGTTAAGGAGGATTATGGATTTGAAAAAATGGTTTGGATGCAGATTAAGCATAGCAGTTGCATCCACCTTAGATGTAACGGAGATCCATCATATGAATTTTTTAAATAACTTAGAAAACCTAGGAATTATCATATCCATCTTACAGTTAACTTAAATAATTATTGCTTTAGATTGAGCAAGCTCTGACAATAAATGTTAAAAACTAAGAAAGACTATATTGTTTATTTTTTCATTGTTCTAAAGTTATCCAACGTTTAAACCAAGCAGTCTAGACGAGACATTTTGTAAACAGTATCCGTAACGTTTATTTCATGAAAACACTGAGCACGATCATAACGCATGGTACCAACAATATAGGATCGTTTATTTATTTAAGGACAGAGGTGAGGCATCTAAGTATAGTAATGATAAGGACAACAAAGTAAATAACACATAAAATCTAAGGCAATCATTTTTTTCTTCCCATCACAGTCATTATGGCAACGCAAGGTTCTCCTGGCTAAGAGAGGGGAGAAGAATAATTAATTAGACGATAAGCTAATACTACCCTTTCCCCTGCTAGATTCGAACTCGTACAACTTTCTGATTATTAGTTTAACTGTATTGAGAATTTTAAATTATGGATAGTTTGATCGAAATTTTCTCATTAATGAAAAGTAACAAAGAAATTAAATATCAAGGAGAAACAATATGGAACAACAGTTTGGAAAAAGAGAGCATAGAAGAGAAAATCACGAAGTTGGAAAAACTAAGCTTCGCAATAGGAAATATTTCCAATAAGAAGAACCTATCCTCTAACGCAAAAATAAGACAGTACATGTTGATAAAACCAGTAATCCCGTACGGGATGAAGACAGCATGTTTTCCTAGATAGAATTACTTCTGAAAGAGAGACGTATTCTGAGGAGAATATATAGGCCCACGAAAACACAAGAAGGCTACATGTTAAGACCCAACCAGGAAATATACAGGGTGATAAAATCCCTAGAAACCGAAATAAGAAAACAGAAGACTAAGATTCTACGAGCACATGGTAAGAATGGACCAAAGGAGGCCAAGTAAAAAAATGTAGTGTTTTCACGACAGGTTCCGTTCAAATCGTGTGAATACAAAATGTAGGAGAGTAGAATGTAGAATACAATTTTGCCGCTGGCTTTTAAATAGAGACATTCAAGAAAACTGAGAAAAATATGAGTCTCTTTTTACAAGGGAATATTTTTAACGTCCACAACCGGCAACTTGAAAAAAATGGTTAGCATCTTTCCAAAGTGAATGTGTGGGCTGCCCAGCAGATTGAATGGAGAAAGTTATTTGGATTTTTTACCTAGATCAAGCGATTATCATAATGTCTTATTTACCAAAGTACCTGATTTGTATGCTAAATGAGAACACCATGTTTTTTTCGGTTTCAAAAGTAAATTTCTCCATGAAATTAAAACAAAATCATTACTTTTAACATATCATTTGAAAGCTTATTAAATTTGCAAGTTTTTGAGAAAGCGCTGAAGTATTATAAGAAATTGTAACTTCCCTAAATTAGGTGAAGATAAAGATATTTTTTAGGTCCCAAGTTTGTAAAATTCAAGGTTAAATTACTCCGATCTTATAGGAAATTTATTGCTAAATCCGAAAATGTGATCAATATTTGAAAAATATTTAAACAAAATGGAGATATTACAGCTTTTTATCGTAAAAAAAACATGCTTTTTCCTCCAAAAAAATCGTTTATTTACCATATATCTGCAACGGATTGGAATAGAAAGGTGAGGTCTGCGGCATTTGGCTACACTTTTGATCTAGTTTCACCCAATTTTTTTTTTTACGCTAAGAGATACTCACCCTGTATAGGCCCACGAAAACACAAGAAGGCTACATGTTAAGACCCAACCAGGAAATATACAGGGTGATAAAATCCCTAGAAACCGAAATAAGAAAACAGAAGACTAAGATTCTACGAGCACATGGTAAGAATGGACCAAAGGAGGCAAAAAAAAAAAATGAAAAATTAAAAGTAACTGACAAAAACTGCCTAGATAAACAACAATGCGTAAAGGTATTAAAACAAATCAAAGTTCTTGTGGAAAATAAAGAAAAACGTAGAGATACTGCGTAGTCGAAGGAAAGGAAGACAAGGAAAGGTTAAATCATGAGAAAATACTAGGAAAAATGAAGGACGAAAATGAGAAAGGAAAAGTAATAATATTCGCGTGGTCTTAAAAAGCCGTTTCACAAAAAAAAAAAAAAAAAATAATAATAATAATAAAAAAATAAAAATAATATATGTATGAAAATTGATTTGTGCATAATAATAGGAGTCGTACAAAATGTAACTGGTTCAAACGAGATCAATTTGACTTTAATGAATTTAATATTAAAGAGAATACAATAAAACATTCGGCATTTAAGAAAATTGTACAAAGTAAAAGATTCCAAGAACAACCTAAAGCTATAAGATGTACTGCAGTGTCTGAGGAGAGAAGAAAGGCAACGTCGGAGAGATTGAAGAAATGAAATGAAGTAGCAAAGAAAGCGTAAAGAAGCGTCCACGAAAAAATTATTGATTCAACGTACTCCAAAGTGGGTGATTCGAAAAAAATAAGAAAATAAGAAAAAATAAGAGTCGTAATGAGATCATTAATTAATATAAAATATTATCTCTATCCTCTCATCTATTTCTTGTTCAGCTTATTTTTTTTTTTTCCCGTCGTTTAGCACATTTGTCCTTGTCATCACTTCTATGGTTAGCCTATCGACTTTGCATTTCGATACTTCTCTTATCACATTTACTTTTCACTAATTATATAGGAACTACAATTATTGTTTGTTTATTTCGTTTAACGTCACTTTATGCTACTGTGGCTAATCGGATGATGCTACGGTGAGAGACCTAAATTTTGCCTATCCAGGTGTAATTAGGATAGGGATCTTTAACGAGTACCTGACATCGTACAGGCTCGGGACCCCCATTTTACGTCCCTTCCGAAGGACGGCATAGCTAAGGATTTTTTATTCCCTTTAAAAAATCCTAAGGTCATCTGCCGGGATGCGAACCCGCGATCTTGAGTTTAGTAGGTTGCTATGCTAACCACTACACCACAGGTGACCCCGGAACTACAATTATTCATAAATAACATTGCTTTAAAAAGCTAGTTAATAGATACATTGTTAAGGTCCCCGAAAACAGAGGCTATTAAAAATGGATCGCTAGATATGGGAAGTGGCCTACAGAAAATTACTGTATCATTATTAGATATAAAAGAATAAATAACAGTTAAAATGACGGTTTAATAATCCAGAACCCGCCCACATGACAACGATAACGTAAAAATATGCTATATGACCATATATTAAAAAGTCATTAGATAATCTTCGACTCTGCAAATGTTTTTATTTTTATAATCTCTATGGAGGTGGAGGTGGATAGACAGCCTAAGGCCGTTTACGCAAGCTGAGGACGGCAACGCGAAGATAAACAACTGATTAGATAAGGAGGGAAGAGAAATGGAGGCGGGAGAAGAAGCGGCGCTCAGTCAACTCGTTGGCATCAACACATTCACATCTACGCAGATGACGATGACAATCTTCAAGGGAAGTCGCAAGGTATCTTCAGCAGGACCGATGGTACACCACTCCTCGAAGGAGCATAGGCCTATACATAGGTTCTTGAGGAAGATGTCCTTCTCCAGGGTGAGTTACTACCTGGATTTATATTCTCTATACCTCGTACTTTAGAAAAACATCAAATAATAATATTTAAGCGTTAAATCTGTAACCCAAGATAATTATTTGATTTTCTTTTATTTCAAACAATAAATTGTATTAATTTATTCAGATTAGATAAATCAAATACAAAAAACAATACGAACAGTAATCTCTAATTATAACATGATGCTCCTCATGATCTTCCATTTAACTTTTTTTTTATTTTTTTTATTTTATTCTTTAAATTTAACTTTATGAGTTTAATAACGTACAAATAGTAACAGTGGTTCTAAGAATTGTCTGTGTTCTTCTCAGTCATAAATTTAATGTGTTTAGTTAATAATACAAATATGCAGGGCAATGGGGAAAAATATATAGCTTAGGTGATTCTTTGATAGAGATAGTCATCTAAAACCGACAAGACACAATAATGTGAATTATTGATAACTATCCATATGATATATCTCTAGTTGTCGTGAAGAAGTGGTTAAGCCAAATTTGGGCACTTTTCTTTAAGCAAATTTTTTTATAATTTTCCAAAATCCTTTTATTACTCAAAAATCGCCATTGGCGCCCAATATATATCTGTATGCCTCATTAACAAGCATAATTTAACAAATTTCTTATAAACCTAATATCGGCTTAAATTAACCTTTGAAGGTACAATATAGTTTTCCAGGACTTATCGACTTCTTCACAACTACCGGATTTGTCAACTTTAATCTTTGTTTTTTAAGAGATTAAGCTTTAAAGAAAAATTGGGAAAATATATGTCAGTAAAATTTAGATGTTTCCTTCAGTTCTTATTTCTTTAGAATTGTTACATAATTAAAAAAAAAAAAATAAAAAGAAGAAAAATTAAAAAAACAAAAACAAAAAAAACGAATAATTTCAATAGCTGTCAGTTACCCAACCAAATTTCGTAAGAGTTAACAGAAATCAATACTATGCCTGCCTGATACTAAAAGATAATATCATCTATGAATCGAATTTAGCGTATATCTTAATTTATCACTTCTATAAACTTATGCAGATATCATTATTTGTTTTATTTATTTTTTTTTTTTTTTTTTTTTTTTTTTTTTTTTAGTTATAGCCAAATAAATTAAACATTTGAACATTATTATTTTTTCCTAGCTTTATGTTAAATTTTTAACTAAATATTTCTTTTTCGAAATGAATATAAATTAAAAAAAAAAAATAATGTGAAACGTCGGTTCATGAACCATACATCATAAACAATAAAAACAAAAATCAAGAAATTGTTCAACAAATCTTGAAGTGGGATGTGCTGTCTCCAATCTGCATTACTGTGATATTGGGTCTTTCCTGATGAAGTCTGAATAGGCAAAACGTTTACCGGCCAGTAATTGCTACTTCAGGGACAAAATCGTTTTCTAACTTTATTTTATAAAAAAGTTGCAATTATAACTATAATTATAACTACGATTGTAAGTTATAATTATAATAACATTAAAAAGGCCAATATGTGATAACAATTATCCATTTTATTTTACGAATTATTGCATTTTTGCTATTTGAAACTTACATTTACCTTCCTGAAAAAGTTCTATTTTGAAAATGTTTTTTTCTTTTTAAACTGAACAGAAGGATCACCTCCCGAAATGTTTGGATGCAAATTTCTAACAAACATGAAACAAAGCAGACGCCTCATTAATTCGGCTTGTTTCCCATGGCTAGAGAAAATAGATAGCGCAATTTAAAATGTCCATTTATAATAGTTTCAATAAATATTTAGGTGGATTTAATTCGTAAAATATTGAGGAAGGAAATTGTAGAAAAACACTTCCTGAACTAATCCTCAGTCACGTAAAAGAAATTCCCTTTCAAGAAACAGAGATAATCTCGTATTAGTATTGATTATTTACGAATTTAATTCAGCTTCTTAATTAATAAATAAAAAACAATGTAGAAATAAAAAATCAGTTCAATTCATTCCTGAGATTGACAAATTTTATTTTTCAGATAGATAAACTTCTGAACGATCATCTAATTAATATTAACGATTTTATTAGGAATAAAAAATAAAACAATATGTCGGTTTAGAAACATGGAACATAGATTGTTACAATATTCTTATATATATTTAATTCAAATAGCTATGGATAACAATATATAATAATTCTAAACATGCATATTTTACTCACATAATGCATTAATGCACTCGGACGAGAGGAGAAAACTTGGAAATGTGAAAACTCACCTGAAAATTAAAAAAAAAATTATATTGAGATGATTTTATTTAATATATGATGCTTTACTTTTTTAAATTAAATCAAGCTAAATGAAATGAAACAAAATTTATTATCTAAGCAATAAATAAATATATATAATTAAAAAAAGGAAAAACCTAAAAGCAATTTTTTAAAATTTAAATGCCTGAGACTATGCAGAATCAAGGACGTAAGACAAGGATTTTTATTCTAGATAAAGTGATATGCAAAATATTATGTTTAATTAATGTATTAAGAGAATAGAATTTTTAAGTTAAAATATTGGGTATGAAAAATGCGCATTCATTGAAGTGTCACGATTTAAATAAATATTTTAACTGAACAGTGTATAAATAAAATAAATTAAATTTCTTTCATAATTTTAGGATCTATTTTGTTTCATAAACAAATGTTAATATGTACATGATATATTTTTCGGTATTTATAAAAATGGGTAAAATTAAAATTGTGAATCAATTTTTCTTTTTCTGTTTTTTTTCTTTACAAACGATAAATTAACATAAAATGGCTTATTTTATGTCTATTTTCGATAAAAGACTGGTTCAGATACAAGGGGCGTTCTCCTTATATCGCAGAGATTTTATCTGGTGGGGATGAGGAGCGGCCTAGACTACGGGATTATCTTAAATAGTTTAGAAGGATGTGTTACATGTTATCTGTTTAACAAAGGGATAATATTTTTAATTTATTACTGGTGGTTATTTTGTTTTTCTCACGTTATTAAAAACCTCACATTAAATTATGTAAGAACCACTAGATAAACATACTGATACTTTTAAATATATTTGAAATGTAATAAATCATATTTTAATACAAATCGCAAACAGATTTTTCCACTTTCTTTTCAGCTTTATAGATCATACAACTCTCTGGTTGCATTTAATTGTTTTCCAATTTGATTTTTTGCAAAATATTTTATCTTTTGGTTGACTGTTCCATCTGGATGTTGCTCTTCTTATCAGGTAATCAGGTTTGTGAACTAAAACCTATGGGAACAGTTCGAAGCAAAATGTCCTGCTAACTTAACCTACTTGCCTGTTTTAGACTGAAGGTTTTTTTTTTTTTTTTTGAAAACTTACTTTTCTGTATTTAACATTTAAGATAATGGAGCGCTCAGTTGATATTGTACCTAATTAGGCATATTAAAACTTAAATTCTTAAAATGCATATCATCATTTAATTATTATCGTTCCTTTGATCATTTGAGTAAAAGAAACAGCTCCGTTCAGTGATGGCAAAAGAAATCGATTGATCGAACTATAATCTCATTCATTCGTGGTTTATTAAAACGTCATCAAAATAATTTTATCAGATACGACGAGATTATTAAATTAATAAAAAGAAAATCGATAATAGAAAGATAACATAATCCGTTATCAAACTGATAACGGATCGGGAAAATCGATAAATTGAGAAATCCACATCGAAACATACCCTTCCTTTTTCGTGTATTAAAAAGAAAATCATTAATTTAGTAATGTATTATTATTATTTTTATTATTATAACTAGTAGTTATTATCAGTTTCCGTTTCTAAACAAATGGCCAAATAAATAATTTGATGTGAACATATGATTTATTCATTGACTTATAATGTTTATGAAACGTATTTTATTATTACGTTACTTGGAATATGACAACCTTCTTGTTTGTTATATTCCAAGTAACGCAACCTACTCGGTTGTCATGTGACAAGTTGTCATGTTTAGAACATAATATCTAAAAGATATAATAAATAATAAAGGTAACATTATCAAATCAAAATAGAATAAAATGATCATCAACTGCGTAGAGTTGGAGAAAAATACCCTAAAAATAAGTACCACTTAGTTTACTAAAACGATTCTCCGTGGTTCGCCCGACCTTCTGATGCTCTTTAATCTTGCGGATAAAAGGAATTTAAAAAATAAAAGAAACTAAGCTGCTAATAAAGAGAGACAACCTTACCATAGAGACCAGAACACTACCCGAAGGTCAGGATTCTATTTCAGTCCTTCGGATTTTAATATTCAGTAATCCTCCTGATTAGAAGTGTGTCTTCTCCGGCCAATTATGCAGATGCCCCGAGGAGATGTATCGAGGACTATTAGATTTGCAAATCGGGTTCTATTTCTGAACTATGATGTTACATAATCTGAAGACTAGTATTATTAGAGATAATATAAATTTATTTATGATCAAGATACAAGGTCGGACATTATTCATTCAGGCTGACCTAGTTCAGGAAAGAAAATAAGACTTGTAAAAAAATATATAAATATACTACAACTACTGGAAAATTTCCATTGGAAGTGGAAAAAGAGAATATTGCAAAGAGGAACAACGCGAATCGCGATAAGGCAAAGATACGTTGTCACACCTCGACCACACTTTGACACTTGAAGGAAGTCGTCCGATAATATCATCACTACAAGGGCAAAACGATACTAAACAATATTTCACAACGTAAATAAAAGGAGGAAATGTAAACAAGATTAGAATTCTATTTGATTTTTCTCTATAAGACCAAGTAATGAAATGGAATGAGTCGCCATCCCTTAGGAACAATAAAATTCCTTTTCATTTAATTTATTTTGTATTTATCCCTATACAAGACTGAAACAACAAGAAACTTTATTTTCTTCAACATCAACTATTTAACCGCTCTAAGATGAATTACATTTTCAAAAGACTCTGTTCAATTTATCTCTTATCCAGTCATTAAAATTCAAAATTCTTCGGAAAAACAGTCAAAGCTCCTTAAATAAATATATTAATTTAATAAACACGATAATTTTAATGTTTCAAATATTGCTTTTTTGGCTGAAATAAGATACCTATCTTTTCGTAAAAAATTAAAATAATCACTCAAATCCAGTAGTCCCAACACTTATCTCCCATTTAATTGCCGATAACTCTTCATATAGGAGAGGAGGAAAAAAAAAGAAAAAAAAAGATCCGCTCCCATATGGCCCTTCTTGTGAATCCTTTCTTACATACCTGCATATCATTGAACTTTAATCCAAATTCTATTCTGGATATGTTTTGCAGATTTTCGACCACGATTAGAAATTGGCTTTAGTTCGTAGTTATTCCTGCCTATACTTAGGCACTATTGACGCAGCTGAGAGAACAGAAGTTGGATCTCTTGGGTCGTCCTCCTGTATGTGGAGGGATAATTAGTTCGGGGTTCCCTGGAAGGCTTTTATATATTGTGAGATTGAATTTAAGATCGTTTTTCTTGATTTCAATTCATTCTTAATTTAGTATAGTGTATTTTTTAAATTTATTTTATTAGTCGTCATTTTTTGTAATTTGTGAATGGATTTTATGCTATCCATATTGCCCTGAAGAGAGCCAAATTGTAATATTAATTCAATAAAATCTTCTTCGATTAATCTGCTCTTTCAGTTCGTAGGTATCATATGTTTAACTACTAACTTTATTGAACTATGCTTGTAACTTTATTGAATTATGCTTATTGACCAATAAAACCAATCAAAGTGTACTATGAAATATCAATACAAAATATCCACTTCAAGAAATGCAACAATACATGATAAGTCTCGTTCACTCGCTTCATTCTATCCGAAACTTGCATTGAAATATTTCGATCATAGACAATTAATTAAGCGGCCATAGCCCCCCCTAGACAAAAGCTATAAATTTTCTCAGACAAATAACCACTATAGATAGCAATAGAACTCTATGATGGAATCAATCATCTCGAACGTCACTGTTCTCCTGAGAGCTGTCCATTGTGGCCGTCCCTAGGACGAGCATATGCCCCCACAACCCTTCGTACTATCGGTTCCGCCTGTCATCGCGAAATATCTCCGCACAATCCCATAGCATTTCCCACAATATTTCGAGGGGGTTTATTCTTCCGTGTCATCTATATCTGATCCAATGGTTAATTACGGCGTTTCCTATAGAAAGCCTCGATTTCCGGGCAGATGTGCCGATTTTAAATCGTTGTTATTTGGAATCATCCACGAATTCAAGAGTTTTTTTTTTTTTTTTTTTTTTTTTAGATTACAGAAAAAATGCCATCCAACTGTTTGAATGAAACATTATCTGCATGCATCTGTCACAAGATTACGACCAACACAATTTCTTGAACTAAATCAAGTCTATGATATACCTTGACAGGCCTATACATTGAATCCTATATTTATATTTAATAACAATATCATTATTGTTTGAGAATCGACTCTGCCTATTTTAAAACAGGGGTATTTTGAGGGAAAAATATTATTCATAACATGTTAAGTATAATTATTAAGTTTTCTACTTATATTGTGAACAGTATCAAATTCTATTTTACAGAGTGTAACAACAATATATGTTTTCTTTCCCTTGATGTAAAAGCTTAACTCGAAACATCCGAAAATAGATAGAGTTGTGTCAAAACATATCAATAACCCCTCAAGGATCTGATCCAGGCTATAGCAATTGGTCCTGAAGGATGGAGGTTGCTGCTGAGCCTCCCCTGAGTGGGCACAATTGGATCTCAATTGAAACTAGTTCTATCTCGCCCGGCTCTCTCCAATCAACAAACTCATTGCTCCTCGCTCTCCATCCATTATCGCCGTATCGAATCTATATGAAGCGAAAATGTAAACATAAAGGAATCGATTATGAAAATGTCGACTCTGATTGCTAAATTATCTGTATAATGAGAACTTCCTTATTATATTTACAATATTCCTCATTTGATTTCACAGTCGATTTAGATTGTGAAGTTATCAAAAGTGGCATAAAAATAGAAAAAAACAAAACAAAAAAACAACAACATGATGAGGATTTACGATTAATTGTTACTTTTAATTGATTTTTTAAAAACTAATTTCGAATGCTGGCCCGGAACTAGGGCAGGGTAGGGAAGGGGTAACGCGCCCCTGGCGGCAGATTTCAGGGGGCAGCAAAATTTAAAAAGTTAATGAAAAAATTAGTACGTTATTAAAAACGTTTTCATGAGTAATATCACAATCCCTATTGTCTATATTTTATTTGATTTTTGGCATGAATAATAATGATTTATAAATTAATTATACCGTATTACGGAGGTATTTTATTTTAATGGTGAGGAGTAAGATGGGAGCGACAAACTGATCTTAGGCCACCCTGAGAAATCTCCTGGTTCCGGCCCGGTTCGAATATTACACATTCATCATCAGTTTTAATAACATACAAACATTTCAAAACATCAGCACTTTGCTACATAGGTTCTATAGGGAAACCAGACAGTTATTGACACCCCAGATAGATATTGGCAGTCTAACTTAGAAATTAAAAAATAAAAGATTCACTAGCAAAAAAATGTAGGAAAATTTCTTTTAAATCATACAGCTCAGCAGTGTGACTTAATCTCAATTCTGCCCATATTTTAAAAGATATCCTTACGGTGTCAATAGCTGATTTTACTTTGGTAATTGTCACTATCTCGTCAAATGCATTCCAGTAATAATGTTTAGTGTGAACTTTCTTTTTAGCTTAAAGTATAGTAATTAAAAGACAATAACCGTAAGTTTCAACTTTATTGATCTGTTCTTTCAATAAGTATAGAATTATTATTTCCGAATATTTTTTAAGGGTGTCAATAACTGTCTGGTTTATCCTAATTATTTTTATTATATATATTTTTTAATTTAAGAAGAGAAATCAAACATTTTGATACTCAACAAAGGAGGTAAAATTAAAAGAACTTCTAAAAGAAATCATGACCTAGTGAAGATTGAATGTAAAGAGGCGAAAGGGTCAGATATATAGGCAGTTATCCTGTCGGTTTCCGAATGACTGGTTGTTTTATTCTGTTCCAAATGGAAACGATTTAAAATAGGACTATTTAAAATGTTTATTTGGCTATTAAAACAAAAATTTTGGTTGGTTTTGAATGATTTTGTTATTTCTAAAGATTCATAAATATTTAATTTTAGAATATTTTCTAGTTGATGTAATCAACATTCCGTATTCTTTGTTGAATTTCAGGTTTTCATCATTTAAATGGATAATGAAGTTAGAAATCAGTTATTGTAAGCTCTTATGTGTTCTTTTAATCTTTTTTTTTTTTCATTTACGGATCCTCTAGTTTTTCTCGTGTATTTAGCTTCACAGTCATTATTTTAGTTTATATACACCACTTTTTTGGAAAGGGTCTATTTTTTAGTTTTAAAACAACATAGTTTACTATCAGTATCACTCTTAATATTTTGGGATTATTTTCTATTGAGATGAGTATTAAATGTATACAGTAAGAGCTATATACTCGTATATTTAATTGATAATAGGATAGTGTAATATTTTTTTATTTTTTTGTCTTTTAAGGTAATAATTCACTAGTAAATGCTAACACGTACATATTTCATTTCGGGTGTTTTGGTAATACAGTCCTATGGAAATAGAGCAATAAATCGACTTACAAATCATGAATATAGATGGCTGTGGTAGGTTGGGGAGAACAGTAAGCTACTGTCATTTGTTATGCCAGAGGTCGTGCGGCCCGTGCCAGTCTCAACCACGACCTCTATCTTCGTTTAGTTAACTTTAAGTGGCTAGGTCAGGCCCTGCATCAGTCAGTGAGCTTCTTCGTTGGATTGATCATTTTAAAATAAAGACAAAGAAAATAAATTATATAATAAAAAAAAAACTAGGAAAGATTTTTTTTTAATTTTTAATGATTTGAAACTATATATTATAATATAGTCAGTAGATGAGTTTTCATATTACTGCCGAATGATAGTAACATGTTATGGAACTACAGATAAAATTTCGAATATGCCTAGGCCATATTCTTTTTAATTACATCGTTGGAGTTATCCATAATGGACTAGGTATTAATCAAGAAAAAAAAATTATGGGATATGAAATTTATAATCAGAAGAGAAGTATTTTGGGCAAAATCTGCAACGTACAGTTAGAGGATCTGGACAAGAGACTTACCTGGAACCCTCATACAAGATTGAAAAGACAAGAAGCTGCACGTAGATTTCGACTGCTACAACACTTACTTGACAAACGTTCAAATCTTCCGATTCACTATAAGAAACTTGTCTATATGACATTATCAGACCTATTTGGACTTACGGTATAGAATTGTGGGGATCCACTAAACCATCGAATTCATCCCGCATCCAATCACTCCAATCCAAAATCCTTCGAAAAATCCTTAATGCTCCTTACTTTGTCACAAATGAATTAATCCATAATGACCTTAATATCCCATATGTCGCCGACTTGGCACGAACCAGATACCACTCCTTTTATAATAAACTTAACACTCATCCAAATCCACTTGTTACACAGCTAGCTTCCCATTCCATCCCTGGCAATCCTCCGAGGCGTCTGAAAAGAAGATGGCCTCGTGATCTTCTTTTGTAAATATTCATTAGAGTACTACCAATGGGTAGTTCCTCTACAAGTCTTAATCATGTTATCATATTGCATTGTATACAGCATATTTACTGGATGTATTTTCTAATACAGTTGTAAATTTCAATTAATAAAAAAAAAAAAAAAAAAAAAAGAAACAGTTAGAGGATACGGACAATTTAATTTTTGAGATATTGTGAAGCTTTAAATATTTTTAATGTTATTTCAGATGGTAAGAAATTGGTGAGGTGGGAATAGTATTCTTTAGTGGAAACCCATAGCGCAAATAAAAATGTCCAAAATTGTTCTTATTATAGCCAACGATTGGAAATAATTTAAAATATATATGACCGTTTGTCTAGTAAAAATCAAAGACATTTAATTCAATATTAACTTTAAAATAATTGTATAAACAAATAAATAATTTTATATGAAGCTATACTGAACAAAAATATAATTTGTAAAAAAAATCTAAATCCCACGCTACTACCTACGCAGTTTCCATCTTTCAGGAATTCCCAACTTATCTTAATCGGATCTCGGTCTTGTTTTCTTTTCACGAGTTCGCAGCCGGTAGGCGCCTCCGTTATAAATCTCCACATACCTGACTTAGTTATTTTAAGATGACTAAAAAAATAAAACCTGCAAAAAAATATTTGTATCCTCAGGGCGAGGACGAAAGCTGTACAAATAACTTGTTCGGTGAGTTTCTCAAGGCTATTCTTGTAAATCATGTACGATATGATAATTTCTTCAACGATTTTCTCAATGTGAATTCCAGATATTTTATTTTTTATTTTTAATCGTAGTAAAATGGGAGATTATTGATTCAAAATGCTTAAATAAAGTTCTTATTATTCATAAAGTGGTAAAATTTAAATATGTCTACAGTATGGCTCTTTATATAATTATACTGAGAAAATTCTCAATTAATTTTTTATGAAGATATTTGAATATATAATATATATATATATATATATATATATATATATATATATATATATATATATATATATATATATATATATTATTTATACAGTTTCAAAGTTAAAAGTTCTTCAATCCATTAATATTGAATCAAAATCTAGTAGTATTGGGCTTTAGGATTAAGCTAAGTCGCAACAGTCTGAGTGGCTTATAGAACACATGGAGTAGCTGGAAAATATTCACCTGTCCGACGTACGACCACTTTCTTTTCGGAATGAATTATTCAACTCAAGTACCCTTGGATCAGTCTTGTCCGTTAAAGTTTACAGAAGCGGATCACGATCTTTGAACAACGAAGGAATGTGAAGGTGAGAACCCAGTTGGGTACACTCAAAGACATGATCAGTAATTTTTTTTTATTCTTATTAGCAGAAAACAAATTATGAAAATTCATTAGTTTAGTAAAGTAATTCAGAAGAAAGAATTCATTTCTTTGTAAAGTAAATAGTACTAAAAATATTAATTCTCTGATAATGGTTCCTTTTAATGTCTTTAAAAAAGCACTTAAAATATATCTGAAATAATTTATAGATTAATGCCATTCAATAAATAAATATATAATTCATGTACAAAGGTCGAACTACCAGAAAAGAATAATAACCAGATCCTTTTATCTCCTTATCATATTTGATCCGTTCATATAATAAGAATTACAAGAAAATTCCATAAGATTTTATTTTAAAGACAATATAAAAATTTAGATAATTCTGTTTGTTCCTTGACCCGTTTCTGCTTCTCAGAAAAATATTTACAAAGATGCCACTCAAGCAGTTTCATTAGTCAATTAGCATTTGCAATCGATATGAAGATAGTGCTCCACTAGGGGTTATCTCCACGCATCAAAAATAATAAATTGTACTATTGTTTCAGTAAAGATTTCGAGTTAATGTTATTTGATAAACTGTGTTTTATATATATATATTTTTTAAATATAACTTTATTTTAAAAATCCTAGTCGTATAGCTGAAAACTTAATATTCTACTCCAAACTATTACATTTTCTTACTATTTTGTATCCAATTATACTTTGTCACAGTATATTTTGAAGGATTTTTTTTTCAACATTGTGATATTTGCCTTTCTACTACGAAATGTTTTCATTCTTCCAACCCAAAAATCGTTTTATTTGATATAATTTTTTGTATTCTGTGAATATTTTTAAAGTTCTGATGACGTACAGTTTTTGTCTGTGACAGGCGTAGCAAGTATACTATACCGCCTAACTGCATATCCGTCAATGATGTTATACTGAACAGACTATATACTCTCTAGAATACATATTTTTGTTTAAATTATAAGTAAATAATTATTAAACGAACACTACCTACTGCTAACCTACTTACGGTATTAAAAGGACTTTCATATTTCCTTTTCTTCGAGCTCCCTGAACCGCGACCTAGTTCAAATAATCGTTACGACGGAATTGTATCGATTCTTGATTAAATATACTTTTACAATGACTAAGAACCTTAGTGCCACAAAGCAAATACAGCGCAGAGCGGCCAATACAATAGTGTCACCTGGACAACAGGTAACTATACACTGGTGAGATCACGTTGTCACTATCCATTGTAAGTGGTCAGTTTCGACTTTCACAACCTCGAGACAGTTTAGTTCAGTATAACAGCGTGAGCTATTGTTCTTTTTAATATAATTTTAATGTAATGAAAATTAGTACGTGATGGAATTCATGGCCTTCAATATATTTCAAAAGAAATGTTATTTTGTTATTATATTTTTCCTTGACAATAACCTATTCTATCGATTAATATACAAGTAATAGATAAAAGGTTTTTTTTTTTTTCTTAGGAACATTGTAAATTTAAAATGATTTTAAATCCCATTATAAAATATGTTTATTTTAAACATATTATATATATTAGAAGAGGAGTATACGGATAATACTTTAAAATAACTAAAATATTGTATCTAGTTAAAAAATATAAATAGAAAGTATTATTGAATTAATCTTAATAAATTTTAAATTGCAAATTTTCCTTCTAAAAATTCAGATATTTATAAGATAATCTATTATCTGGAAAATCATTAATTATTCGCTAATTGGTGAAGTGGATCATATTAAGCCTTGGATTGAAATTTATAATAACCGTTGATCTTTTAAGAGGATTCTTTCTACCCTGCAATTTAAAATTTTAATTTTTTTTTCTGTAGATAAACTAATATCATAAATTGAATATTTTTTTTTACAAATGCCTGGAATTCGTGTCACATGTTTTGACTGCCAAATCAAGGCACGTGATACGGCATTCTTTTTATCGAACTTTACACATTAATGTTATGAATAATTCATTTACAAAACCACAAATATGACGAAACTGTTTAAACAGTTTGACAGCTGTGTTGACGAATCTGTATCGGAATGTTAACTCATTTGAAAAATACATCAAAAATAAAAAAAAAGTATATAAAAAGTTGACGTATGTAATAAAAAAACATATAATTAGTGATTTATAGTATATTTAAAATAGATCAAATATAATCCTATGTTTACTATGGATTCAATAACTCTTTTTTCTTTTTTTTTCTGTTTAACAGTTTCCTTATTTTTTAATTTTTATTTTTTTTAGATTACAGGTGTTTTTCACTTTTTTATCTTATCATTTATGAATGTTAGCTTTGCCGCCGAAATCCTTGTAAACTACTAGTTTTTATATATATTTTTTTAAATGAGTGTCGTAACCCTGTTTCAAGAGATATCTTCTCTAGATAATATAATTAATTACTAGTTCTTTAAAAGTTTGATTAGTAATCTGGTCGTATAAAAGTTTATTTTGGAAGCCTTTTTTTTTCTTTTATCATATTAGTCAGGAAATATTTATATTTTTGATGGAGCATTTATCATGATAAGGGAGAAAAAACCTATGATAAACGAGAACGTATATCTCCACAAAGTAGGAATGATGTCTCGGGGAGGGGTTCGTATTAAAGCGAGCGCTGGGGCTTACAAATAAAAAGAATTACATCATTAATGTTAGTAAAAATATTATTTTAAATATTGGACATATTAGAATTAATTAATAATATTTAAACTATCACTATTTTTTTTTTTTTTTTTAATGCATTGAAAAATGTCTCTAAAACATCAAATACAATTCATTATATTTGATAAACTAAGGTAAGCAAAATGAAAAACAAAAATTAATATAATTAATATTATAGTTTTAATTCATAAATAAATAACATATTATGATAACATTATATTTCAGATTTTAACAATTAATTTATCGGTATTACCTGTAATAAGATTGTAATAATTATAATGTTAGCTAAGAAATTTTGTCATGAGAACTGAACAACTTCAGAAGTTTCAGACTTATAATCGATAGCTTTGCAAGACAGTTTCGTTAATGAACATATTAATTACCTAGAACAGAAAGGTAAATAATTTCTCTTGACATGTTTAATCATAAGTTTTGCTATTAGCATAATAAAAATAATTATTAAATTATTAGAATGTAGTATATAATTTATGATGCAAGTTAAGAACATTTATTTAAAACATTTATCCATATTAAAAAAAAGTGAATTCTGTGATTACTTAGAAAACTTGGTTCTATATATTAATATATACCAATATTTGTTAAATGCCTCAAAAGTATTTATTTTTTTATAAAAAAAAATAAGAAAATCCCAGTTCAATACTTGATAATGGGACTATTATTTTGTGAAAAATGGTTGTCCAAAAAAGTGATGTGGTTAGTAATCACTCTGAACCACCAGGTTTTTCTACCAATTAAAGGGTAACCTCATTAGAGGCTGTGAGTGCTCCAGGTAGATCTCCAAATCCCGAAGTCGATCCTTAGCTGATGTAACTGAAATTAAATTTCGTCCTTTCTGAGTGACTCGGACTCAGGTCGCGAAGCTGTACTTTACTCACTGAGTTATCCCGATCCAAATATTTATTGTATTCTTTTAAAAGCTGAATATTTTTATGAAAAGAGTATATGCGTACATGTTTCTTACTTTGATTAAGAAACATCCTTATAATGTAAAGAGCTTACTACCCTTTTGAAAAATAGAATAGAAAAATAATTTTATTCTGGAACAAAGTCCCTTAAGAATAACAGATAAGTAGAGATATAAATAAAATTAAATCTGGTCAAAGACATAATGAGATAAAAAAAATAAAGAAAAACAGAATACAATAATGACACTATATTCATAGATGATAGTTAAATATACACAAAATAATATAAGATGACTATGAAAAATAAAAAGTTAAAAATAAAATATTTTGGTACAATGATTTAGATTTGTACGTACAATAGAAGTATCTAAAAATAAAGTGAAATTTAAATTAAGTGGAATCTTAATTATACAAAAACTGAATCTGAATCTGATTCCAGCAATGCAAGAAAAAAATTTATTTCTTTTTGAATTGTTGAATTGTAGTGGTTCAAAGTTTTTTTTTTGTATATTTAATAGGATTAACAATCTTGGATAGTTTTCAGCTTTAAAATCATTTCAACTTTTCTTAAATCTAGGTAATTTGAGATTATCCTCCTTACACTACATAATTTTATGTTAATTAGAATTTAATATAGTATAACTGGATAGGGCTTCTTTAAAAATGTCAGGAAACAAGAGATCCAGCAAAAGGCAGTAATGTATTATTAATATATGTATTGATAATATCACACTATTAATATGTGTTATTTTCCAAACAAATAAATAACATAGAGGGCTAAGTGGGCTACCGTAATAGATATTTATATTGATAAATTAAATAAATTATTAAAGACGATTTTTTATCTGTAGAAATAAAAAAGAACATAGAGAAGTGTCGTACATCTTCTGCCGCTTCGCTTCCTGATGTTCTATGATGATCCAAACAAGGCGCAGAGACCTTCCATAAGCACACCTGGCTCGAACTACCGGTCGCCAGTATATCATGCGCCCTTGTGCAATCTACGTCAGTCGATACTCGTCACTTCCGATGAACGACATTCCCGACTATTTGCCGTAAAAGAGTTAACGACACCCTACTACGTGACCGGAATCATTCACGTGCTGCACCGCGAGTACATTCATCGGCTGCACTGATTGGTCCATTTAGGGAGTGCTGAGAGGGCTCGGCCAATCGGAACTGAGCACTCTGACACTGAGAGTGGTCTTGATGAGGCGTAAGTAGATCGTCCGTCCTCGAGGAGGAAGCGTGTGAACATCTTCTCGTCCATCTGACTCCATGCCAAGGCTGTGTGGCGGAGGACTGGGAATTTCAAATGGAGAAAAATATAGAACAGATATAAATGTATTGTTCAACCCTAGAAGGCATGGATAACAAGAAAATCTTCTTTCTTTTCTTTTATTATATTTAAATTATCATTGGCATTAAAGGATTCCATTGTAGCCAATCCTCCCAATCCTGTTCGGCTGCTTAATTTCAGCGAATGTATCGTGACTACTCTCCCCATTCCTATAGGTATATTCTTGGACGAATCTGGTACCATTACTTATAAGAAACCGAACTGTTTGACAGCCTTTCTAATTCAGTCTTCAACAGCGTTACAATTAATTGTCGCTTTTTAGTAAATATGCCATTTCTAAGACTAATTCCAATCCTCTAATTAACTTATTCATGCCACAGCTTTGGAGAGCTGTGGAGATAAAGCATTGAATTCCTAAATTTTGGGTCTGAGCCTGGTTGTGAGAGAATGTTTTTCTGTTTTATCAGCCGTGGATCTACTCAGGGGTCAAAAGATCTTTCTTAGCATATCTACAACCTCTAATCTCTTTGCTTACCGTTATTCAAGAAACAGTATTAAAATATTTAGAAAATCAAAAACCCTAAAACACGTTTAAAATTTGATTAAATATTGTATAGTTTTTCTTGACCTAATATTTCAAAAAACTAATAAAATCATTTTTAATCTAAAAGTTAAAATCAGAGACTTTTATTAATTTACTCAGCAAATAGAAATAGAAATAACCAATTGATAACATCACAAGCAATAAATAGTTATATAACAAAGTTACTTTAGTTATTATGAAAAATTTACAATTCACAGATGATTATAGCACAAACGTGCTAATGAACATACCGTAATCTGAACCATCGAAAATTCAAAAGTAATACTAACAGAAAAATGATATTTAATAATCAATAAACAGAATTATGCAAAGAGGAAAAAAAAAATAATGGAATGCAAATCTTTTATCTCATTTGTGAAAAATGTTGTTTTTCTAACCAAATATCTTCCGAGGCTTCTGGAACAGAAGGACACTCGAAGGCATTAACATACCGATCAAGATATGCTGGTTGGATAAGGACTCTGCACCCGAGACCTGCCAAGAATTCGGTCCAGTAGATGACATTGACCTTAAATCGTGGAAAATAAGGTGATAAAATGTCATGGATTATAAGCAGATCTAAATTGGAGGGATTTATTTTATGTTAATTATTTTCTGTAACACTAAAAAGAATATTATAAATTAAAAATAGGGTTGGAATGAAAAAAACAAAACATATGCTGCTATGTTTTTATTCCGCAGAAGTACCAACTTTTTAATGACACGACTTACTTTTATAACTCATCAACTGAATTAATTCTGAGAAATTATATAATTTCATGACTTATGAATCCCCAAAAACTATAATTGAGATAATTTCCCTAATGGTTACCTGAAAGGGATTTGAATGCTAATAAATCCTTAATGGGTAGTTTTATCCCTTATCAACATAGAGCAGCACTGCTAGCCTATTATTAGACTTATCTAAATCCGATTATCTAGGATTAATTAATTGAAGATTATTAACATTATCGAAAGTGATTTTATATTATTCTCTATACATAAACTTCTTAATAATATAAGTACAGTTACTTTTTTTTTTTTTTTCAATTGCGTACGAAGGAAACAATGTATGCAGATAACTGTTCTTTAATTCAAACATAGCCGCCTACACTTTTAGTGTCGCATCAGAATCGGCAAGGACCGCCTCATACAAGTACAAATACATATACATTATACATTTTACAAATACATTATGTATCCGGATAATCCAGTCTTTCCACGTAAGTACTGAAAGCGGTATTAGGACATGGTTAATCTAGAGATGTAAAACACGATTCAACTATTCATAAGTCTGAGACCAACATAATAAAATTATATATAATATTTTAATATAGTAATTCTACAGAAAAAAAAAGTAAAATAAATAATTGTACAGAACCTTCCATCGTCATTGCGTTTAGGATATAATTCTTCTTTTTTCTTTTGTAAAAAACCTTTATTGGAATAGATAAAAAATCTACCTCAGTGAATAATAATTTGTTTATTTATTAAGTATGCTGCAATTTCAGTACTGTTGAAGATAGCAGGTAAAACGAATTAAAATTTCTTTTTCCTCGATATTTGAAAACTTCTAATAATAAACATCAAACAGTAAAATCTACGGATACAGAACACACATGTTTGTTTTCCTGTAATATATTCTCCATTTAATGGTTAACATGTTTGTTTATTAATGGAATAAGTGGTTAGATTTATTTAAGGAAACTAAGCAAGGAAAACGTGGAAAAAAAAATTATATTCTACATTCGTCTGTTCAATATATGTGTGTGTGTGTGTGTGTGTGTGTGTGTGTGTGTGTTTAAATTATATGATATCGGAGTGCCAATTTTAATTTATTTAAAAAAATAATCTTGACATGAATATAATTATTTTATTTATAAATATTTGCATATTATTAGGAACTTTGAGCCTTTATTGACGTTTATAATCAGATTAGTCTAAGACTGCTTAATATCCTTCTTAGGCGGGACTTAGTCCAAGTTACATCAAGCTACCAAAAGAGGTTGCATATATTAACATTAGCTCAGAAACATTTATGTAATAGGAACATTTAAAAATATAAATAAAATTAATTTAATTTATATAAAATCCTTCGCTAATTAATAATGCCACAATAATCAAATAATCAAACGGAAAGTAACGTTATAAAATTTCTAGTTTTAAATATATACCTTTACTCAAATTTTATAAGATTTGGATATTCAAGTTTTATTGAAAATAATTTTTACTTGTTATCAGAATAAAAATACAGTTTTGGGGCAATTGTTTTTAATAGAAAATCATATTAGAATTGATGAATTATTTCCTTAGTCCTTAGAAATGAATAAGCTTATTGACGTTATAACGAAATACATTTGTGAAATAGATCGTTCTTTCCACAAGATCATAATCACTCACTTCAAAGAGAAAATTCTCAGATTTACTAAGGAAATCTAGAAAATAGTGATGACTTGAGATCATAAAAGAGTTGCAGCTTTGTTTTCACTTATCAAGGATATCTCACTCAGAAATTTTGTAAATTTCTACATAAACAGACAGTTCATATCTCATTGTTTTACCGGGTGTCAGTACCTTTTGTTATCATCACACAAATTCGCCGTTCTATGTCTTATTATTGTTAAACAATGACCTAGTTAAGAACGCTAACAAATGAAAGCTATGGAAAATCACTTGTTTACATATACAGTTATGTTACATGTGACATGGACAACATTATCACATTACACAATGCGACTCTAACGCCACTCAGTGTTAATTACAGAGTGCTAACGACACGCTAAAACGTTGACGGGTTCGTGATAGTTGCCTCAATGGAACCTCTTCACGTGACGCCCACTCGAACGCGGTGACTCAATGTCACGGAGAAAGGGTTATATCCTAAAATTATCCTTTGAGTCGAGAAGGAGTTGTTAATGAACGTTTTTAGTGTTAATCGAAGACAAAAATAAAATATTATAGGAAAACGATTTTCATATTGGTACATTGTAACAATAAAATCCGAATATAGGTTTGGTTTCATCCATAATAATTTTTACCATCGTAGAACTCTCTACTGAACGTGATTCCAGATGATAAAATAAAAAATCGTTCTACGTTCTTCACAGTATACATTTAGCCATCTATAAATATATAAAATGTACCTGTGAAACAGGAAACAGATTATTCAAGAAATTTTCTGTAGGATAACCATAAATAAATAAAAAAAATATAACTTAATGATAATTTAATCGAGAGCTATGAAGTAATGAACTGGAGGTTAGAATTTTATTTTGTTGAATTTTATGTTTTCACAGGTCAAATATTATTAGTGATTTTATGGTAAATTAACATTTACAGTCCTGCAGAACGTAGAGATTTAACAAAACACGTCCTATTTGAAATAAAACAGCAATATAGATTCGTTCAAAAACCGTTAATACATCTTGATCGTATAAAATCTAATATATGAACATGCACTTGTTAAATCGTACATGTAACGACAGCTAAAACACGTTTCCCTCTTTCATCAATCAAATCTACTCCCATCCGAATTTCATCCTTTCACTCATCCAGGGAACCAGAAGACTAAAAAGGTTACGCCGTATAGATTTCCTGATAAAAATAAAATAAAAAAATATTTTTAAAAACATTATTTTGTTTAAAATTATCAGGAGTAGTTGATACATAGACCTGAATCGAAATGCAATATGATCCAGTTAATAATTAAATTATATAGAAATTATAAACAAATAATCGTATCAGATTAATAACTTTAGAACTTTAAGAAAACATCCTCATTGCAGCCATTGCCGACCAACTAGAAATCACGTTAGCAGCTAGGAAAACATATATACCCAGCTTATCGACACAATGTTGAACTTGTGTCGTCCGAAGACATCTATAATGTTTGCTTGGAATATCCTAAGCAAATGTTTGTCCTTTTGACGTTCTCAGCTGGGACTGTCCAAACGTCTATTGATCATGTCGTGTCATTTTATTGTTTCATGATTCCATAGTGCATCGATCAAATGCCTTTTGATTTCTTTTAATTAAATACAAATCTATATTCTTAAAATATATTATTATTTTTAAAAATATAGTTAATTTCTATGTTTGAATTTATGTTGTTGTTGTTGTTTATGTCCCTCTTATCAAACACATTATTACTTGACACAGCATTAAGTTATCACACAGTATCAACAAAAACCAGCTCCCATGCAGAGCTGTAGATACAAAAAAATAACAAAATACAGTGTTGCGCACGAGCTTTTTTGGGGCTGAACTCAAAATTTGTTTAATGCTACGTATTTTTCGAGATGATGTTAGTTCAAAATATTAAATTTTAATAATGATATTCGATTTTGTTTAACCTAAAGACAATGTCTAGTACTTTAAGTGGCCATATAAGAGGATGAAAATCTTCTAAATTTAAAATTAATGAAGAAACCAAAATTACCATGACTTAAGATTGAGATATAGACTTCCTAAGAAATCTAATGTCGTCACAAATGAAAATCAGGTTTCTCGAAAATAAGAGCGAAACAAACAAATGTCTGTATTCAATCGAAATGGATTCATCAGACCGAAATAGACGTAGTTTAAACTTGAGGCAATCTCATTGGCCTATTTTCTCTGATGACTAGATCGACCAGTTTAGAAAACATTGCCAACAAAATAGTTTCATTGCTCTATTTTATTGAAATTTTTATTTTTTTATTTTACTTTAACAAAGCTTAATAATTTTAATAAACATACATATTTTGTTTATGAAAAAAAAATTTATAAAACACTGTTATTCATAACTATCACCTTCTTGGTTTCTCGACTGAATTGATAAATGAATAATTTAAATAGGTTGTATAATTTATTTTTTTAGGTTATGTTATTTTCTTGTAGAATATTCCGTTTTATTCAGAATATACAGTTTTAATTATGAAACTGTTTGTTTGTACGACTGAGCCTGTTGACATATTTGCTCTCCCCCACTACCATCCTTTTATATAACGACTTTTCATCAAAACCGCCCCTCACTTTTACATTTGAACTAGTTTAAATGTGTTTTCGTATATGGATGGTTTACCGCTACTCGGGGGTAAGTTTAGGAATTATTTGACTACTCTGTAATAATGCTACCTCCTGTCAAACAGATAAGAGTGTCATTAAAATTATGTGTATCAATACATGATACCAATATACAGGCAATATTATCGTTAAAACTATGCATATACATGTTAGCAACCCCTTTAATAGTCCAGAAAGGGATGTTTTGAGCCCTTTGAGTAAATATTTTATCTAGACATGGTTCAGTGCAATATGATCTTATTTTCCATGCTATAAGTATAATGTTCAGTACCCATGATTTATATATATATATATATATATATTATATATATATATATATATATATAAAAAATAGTATTTCATCATGGATCAGGTACATTTTCTTAAAAAATATAAAAATAAGACCTTTTACCTTTACTAATAATAATTGTATCGAAATAGTAAGTGATAAGCTTAAACTGCTTTAGGACGCATACACTGTCGGTGTAAGTTAAAATTTTAAAAGCCTCAGGCATACCGATAAAAACAGCAAACATCTAATACTTTGTTTACTGCTAATTCGTCGTTCATGCATTAAATATATTAAAATTATAGCATAACATAAGAAAATATAAATTAGATCCTTTAAATCATTCATTTTAGGATTCGAAGTTAAAAAAAACTTAAATGTATTTAAAAAATTGTCATACATTCTTAAATATTTTTTTAAGTGTGCATAATATATGTTTATAATATAAAGGTGCAATATATAAAAATATAAAAACAACTATTCTCCCCCCCCCCTTCTAGTATGAGGATTGTAAGGTAATTCATAAGTTTTTATATAATGTACAGTAGTTGAATGTTGATGTTGTACCATATTCGCGTTATGTCATACATGTATGTTTTTTGCATATTTTCAGGGCTTGATAATGTGGCAATGCCACGAAACGTCGCAAGAAGAAAAAATTTTTTATAAACTAGCATATATATTGTGATGTTTAGTAAATGATGGGAGAATAGTTGTTTTTATATTTTTATATATTGCACCTTTATATTATAATAATATCTCCTTAGTAATTATATATTGTATAATATGTTTATATTTATGCAGTTCATAAATATCTTTCTCTTTCTTTAATTTAGACCAATAAAAATATCAGACCCCCTATATCCTTTGAATATACAAAACCCGTTCAATGTTTGTACTGAATCCAAGTTCTCAAAGGAAAAGGTGGTGACTTAGATATCGTTTAATATATGCTGCTTCCTTTCATAAATTATGTTTGCTACCATTTTCTGATGCATATCCATTTCTATTGGTAAATTCTCAAAATACACCTTTGATTACTATCTATATTGATCAAATTACTGTATAAGTGTTTACACAAATTTATTTACTAATTAAAATCGAATACAATCAATTCCTAGAAAGTTTGTAAGAAATCTGTTTTAAAACCGTTACTAGAAATATTCAGAGATATACATGTCGATCTTTACTAATCTTAAGAGAAATTGTATAATATAATAAAAGTTATATTTGATTTAAAAGAGAAAAAAAAATATTAAAATATTTAATTTTAATAATACTCTTATTTTATTTTTTCTGATAATAAAACAACTTTAATTTGTGTGTGTGTCAAGTTGAATAGGAAATCGGGTTCTTTTTGAGCTCTCTTTATTCTAGAGTAAGCTTGATGCCATTAACAACGGACATGAACTAATCATACAGCAACTGTCTAATGAGAAACTAATCGAATTTATAACTTATCGATAGCTGATAATAGATAAGATCGATAGCCTGGGCGTGAAGCCGCAGAGGTGAGCGACCGTCCTTGCCCGTCCGTTCCAAATAGGCCCTCGGTCGCCCGGTCTAAATATAGCGCCTCCATCTTAGGAAGGGACATCGTCTCGTAAAAATTCCACGAGAATCCGGAGTCAACGGAACTTGGCGAGGTTTTTCTCTTTTTCTCTCCTGTCGTTCCGGGTTATATTTAGCTCCAGGTTCCTCTCGCTCGTTTCCCATTCTTCGACTTCGTCGCGACGTAGCTAGATCGGGAGAAGAATCTTCAGAGCTGATGGCAATAACACCCCGTGGAAGGATGTTCGGGGTGAGGTATATAGTCAAGGTAAAAGGAACATATTCAATATATTGTACCTTCTTTATCAGACACCGCGTATTTCATTTGACTCTCAAAATTTATGTAAATTTATCAATTGTGTTTAATATCAACCGGTATCTTAAAGTAAGAACGTTTTTTTTTTAAATGTCTCTAATTTAACCACCCCGAGCTCGTCTATTCACTTCTTGAAAACAATATCTCAACCAACACATTACGTTTTATTAGAGGTTTTTTTTTCGAATAATTTTTCGGGTTATTTAATTTTTAAAACTCTTGACATCCTGCGTAGATAAATTCTATCCTCTTAAATTTCATTTATAATATTAAAATATATCCATATATATATATATATATATATATATATATATATATATATATATATATATATATATATATATATATATATATATATATATATATATATATATATATATACCTCTAAATTTTAAAATATTTTAAGATAATAAGGTAAAACTATATAAATTTTCTTATAAAAATCTCCTATAATCTAAAAATTATCTGATTTTAATCCTTATATGAAAAATATAAGATAGGTAATGTGTATTAATTTGTCATGTCCTGTGACACATCTATAAATACACTTTTTGATCTACTCTGTCATAAACTCTTAGGCAAAGCAATTTATATAAAAATGTATAAATTATAAAATATAACACTTTTATAATAAATTATAAGAAATCATATTTATTTTCAGAAAAAATTTCCAAAAAACAATCACTTTATTTTTTTTAATACGAAAAAATGTTTAATGACAAATCCAAATTAGGATGTTTATTCATATTTTATAAATTAGATAGATTTTTATAAATAATATATATATATATATATATATATATATATATATATATATATATATATATATATAAACATTTTTTTATAAATAATATCAAAGAAATATTTTATTTATTTTATTATAGAGTAAAATAATTTTATTAATTATTTATTTTAAATAAAATTAGTAATATAGAGTAAATAATACTTGAAGATCTATGATCGAACTAACTGTACATTGACCTCAAATAGACGTAGAGTTCTAGCTGAGCACAACCTGTTCCTGAGTCCCTATTCCAAGTAGCGTCCTGTCAAGAATCGTTATATAAATAGAATTCTATTTTTATCAAAGAATTCCAGTTTTTTTTTTCTTTTTTTTTTTTTTTTTTTTTTTTGCAGTGAATAACATAAACACATCTATTTGTATTTATTTATTTTGAAAAAAAAAAAAAAAAAAACCCTCCTGAAACTTTTTTATTACCTAGATCTGGGCATATTTCTTAACTGAAAACTATCCCATTTATCTTATTAGTGCCTTGTTTACAAACAAGTTATCTGTAGCTTCTGTTTACGAATGTTTCTCTCTTACATCAATGTTGCAGGAAGTGGGTATTAAATATTATCAAATCCTGTGGGCTGGAATGGTTTCGCATTCACCACTTTGATTTCGGTAATGCTTTTAACTTAGTAGTTGTTGTATGATTTAAAACAATCATATCATATATCATATGAATTTTTTTTTCTTATTAATTAGCGAGATATTAAAAACATTATATATAAATATGTTATTCTGCAAATATAAGAGGTATTAATTATACAAAATTATTTTTTTAAAAGAATATTTTCATACATGCGCATCATTGGCATTTGGTACAGTCGTCCATTGTGTCAGATTTTAGTTAACATTTAATTTTAACTCTTATTGTAGTTATATCTCTGATTTTCTTCTTTGTTTTTTTTTATTTCTATAAATCAACAAATCAGGCCCTTAAAGTCGAAATCCATTTTTCTTTATTTTTATTTTCTTCTTCTCAGCGCCAGGTGCGATTACTAGTCTCGAGCTTTTAATTCCCCAACAATCACGTGCTCGTTAACGTCATATCAAAATAATCTTACTTAAGCCGAATTGACGAAATTCATCTTAGATCACATTTATGACCAAGATATTTAAGAAAATCATTGCGGAATTAAACACTTTGAGAAAGGGATTGGTTAGTAGAACTGAAAAATTCAATAGCTGTGAAATAACATATTTTTATGATAAGAGGGAACGTCACTAGTAAATTTAGTTTATCTAAATTTTCATTTTTCTATAATAAAGATAATAAAATCGAACTGATTAATTGTAGGCTATGGCAAAAATTTTTAACAAATATTATACTGTCGTCAAACAAGTGTGCATATTCTTTATGACATAAATAAATATTGGTTATGGCTAAGATGTTGTTAGTTTGAATGACTTGTGCAGGGGAAAAGTATAATGCTAAATTAATACGAAGAAATTTAGAAAAATATTAGCCTGCTATGAAGAAATGTAATATCGTTTTTTCCCACGACCTTTGGCTAATATATATTACCAATAATATCTACGCTTGGTGGAAAGATCAGTCATTAACTAATTTTATAAGAATTATTTTGTTGTTTAAGAGAAAAATAAAATTTTAGAGTATAGATAGATATATTTTTTTTCATAGTTTAATATTTATGTGAACAATGCAAAGAAACTTATTCCATTTTCCCATTGTTACAGGTCTTCAGAAGCCTGAGGTCCAAAAAGCCAAAGCCAGCTGGCGAAGACAGCCCCAGGATACTCCGAAGGGAGTCCTTCTACCTGTCCACAGTGTCCTTGGAAAAGAGAAGGCCTTCAGAGCAGTCCATCGACACCATTATCACCCTCCTCGACGAGAACTGTTCCCTGGACAACAGGGTCAACGAGAAGATAGAGCAGATGACGCTCATCGAAGGACTCGTCTGAAGGTCGCGGTGACAGCTTTCGCGACCGAACCTTACCACTCCTACGACCACTGGTCAAAGTCCTATCCAGGACCCTCCGAAGGAGTTGATGGCACTTCTCCTAAGGTTTGGAGCCCGAGGATGTTGTACTGCCGTGGTCGTTCCTGTGCAAGCTTTCTGCGATGGACTATACTGATAGCTTAGCGCTTGCTATCATTGTACTGCAAATTGTAATATACTTAAAGTACAAATAGTACAAAAGATAAAATTATAAAAAAAAAAATTATAAGTATTTAAAAAATATTTTTTCACATTTATATTCATGTAACAAGTAACGTAAGTGAGCAGTACCTGTAAGTGCATACTAGAATATCTTATAAAAACTGTAATAACTTACTACAATCACTGTAATATATGACATTTTATATATTTTATTGTTTGAAAATTAATGAACACGGATCATGTAAAAAAATAAACCATTTTCTGTTACTCATCTATTATTCATAACACCCTAAAAAATCTGGGTCATATAAATTACATATTGTATTACTTATATTAATAAAACAAATTTCAAAAATATTGTATTGTATAAATTAAAAAATAAAATAGAAGTAAATTTTGAATGTGCTAATCTTAAAAGTGGTGCTAAATTACTATAATTAATTTTGAAGACAAAATTTTTATATAATTTATTTTTTTATTTACTTTTGTTAAGGATTGCAATTATTATTATTCATTTTAACAAGGTTATGTAAATCCTGAATAGTTCTATAGAACCTCTCCAAGTTACGCAACATCTCCTAAATTTCTTGGACAGTTATGACAGATTTGTTTTGTCAGATAGTACCACGCGTAGACATTTTGAACCCACGGAGCTAACCGATTTAAATATGTTATTGTACAAGATAGCGGTAGTCATAAAATAGAAGGAAAAAAAAAATTTTTTTTTCTTTGCTTTATGGTATCATATTTGCACTTTTATTGTTTGCACTTCTCTCGTGGTTATCATACTTTTGCTAAATCTCGTTGCTAACAAAGTTCTTATGTAACAACGATAGTGTATACAATGTCAGAGATATGAGTGATTTATAATGAATTTATTTTCTTCAACCCTGAATTTCTTTTTTATAATATTAATAAAATAATAACTTAGAAATATATCTTAATCTTAATAAAAAAAAAAAAAAAAAAAAAATGTATATCCTAAGTAAACGTAATATAATGACAGATTAATGTATACGTTTGATGTAATGTGCTTAGTTTTATATAAACTTTTATGATTAAGTAATCTCCTATTTTTTATTATTATGTTATATAAATAGAATAAAATTTAGTAATAAAGAACTGTTGTAACAATAAATACTATCGATGTGATCTCGCAATTTGAAATATTTTTCCAATTACAGATTCCGTCGATAAACAGACTGATTACTTTAACTTTTGACAAACATGACTTATTCATTCGAATATAAATCTATTTTATAGCTAATTGCTTATGAATGTTATTAATACGTTTTATTTATTAATTGTATTAAAAAAATAAATGATATATTTAGCCTAAGAACTGAAGTGACAATTCTAGTCCAAATACATTTGTATCTATGTTTTATAAATAAAAAAAATGGAAGTATAAATATCTGTTGGCTATATTTATTCTATTCCTTTTATCACCTGTTACAGAATTATTAAAACGACGTTAGTAAAAAAAAGAAGAAGAAAGGAAAGAGACAAATCAAGAAAAAGCTCATGTCATCTCTAGGCTGATGACTGCCAGTTTTTTCCTATTTCCTTTTATTATTGTTATTATTATGTACGGTACTACCCTCTGAGGACAAGGGCTTGCCAAGCTGGCCTTTCGGCAGCAATGTTCCTCCATCTTCTCACTTCCAATTGCTTTAAGTCCTCCTATGACCTTCTAACCATTCCATTCTCGGACGACCTCGTCTTCGAGCACCTCTCAGCGTTTCATAAAGTAGTCTCCTTAGGAGACGATCACTTCCCATCCGTTCCACATGGCCGGGCCACCTCAACCTTCCCTTGTTTTTTATAACCTTCACAATATATTGTTGGTCATACAATGTTCTCAACTCACCGTTAGTCCTTATTCTCCACTCTATGAATATATGGATATATGGGCCTATCCACTCTCACTCCAATATTTACCGAAGAATTTTCCTTTCCCAGGTGCAAAGCCTTTCTTAGTAGTAGTAAAAAAAAAAAAGTCCTTTACCGGAAAGCCTCACATATGCTCTTGTTTACTTCTTCAAAACATGCGGATACCCTTTGTTTTACATTTTTCTTTTCCCCTTTTTTCCATTATTCTTGTTAGGACCCCTATCTCGCTTCCATAGGTGACAATAGGGCGTCCGATAGTCTTATAAATGGTCAACCTGGCGCTCAAAGAGAGGTGTTTAAATTTCAAAACGTTGATAATTCTTCCTTTTCCTATTATCATACATTTTCAGACTATTGAAAAAAAAATATAATAAATAATAAATAATAAAAATCTAAGTTTGATGTTTTTGGAAGAAAAATTATAAAATAAATTTTAGGCGCAAAGCTGGTTTAGTATGAATGGAAAATAGAAAGTAACATAAAAAAATAACACACATTGCTAATGTGTTGAAAGATGGACGATCGGATTATTTGACGCACACTGCCACTGCAATTGACAGTTTTTTTTTTATCGTCTCTCCCTAAATTATAGCATAAGTGGTCTGATACATAGCTACGGATATTTTACTACCTTGAGTGTAAAAGCTACAGGATGTTAGAGTGACGACGGTAAAAAATTCAATCTAAAAAAAGAGAGATGCCAAGTGAGTTCGTGGACTAGATGGGCTGGTCATGTTGGGAGGAAAAAAAAAGGAACAATTTCCGAAATATTTGCACTGGCATTTAAAAAAAAAAGAAAGAGGGAGCCTTGGGAGTACAGTGAAATGAAGGATTGTTCAGGATGCCAAGGATCGCCCAGACCTGTCCTGGCAGAAACTCTCATAAGCCCCAGGTACCATATTCGGATCTAGTTTTATTCTCGAACCTTTTACTTCAATCCATGAGATAAATATCTGTCAACTGTCAATACTGTTCACTGTGAGAAATTTGTTTTGTAAGTAAAAAAAAAAAATAATAAGTTCTTTAACGGAAAGTCTACTCACGATTTATTCTTCAAAACAAACGTAAACCCTTTGTTTTATATTTTAATTCTCTCCCTCTCAGCTCCTATTACGGCTCTTTGGATTACAGCAGGATCAGTGTAGAATACATTGACCTATAAAAGATGACTTTAGGTGAACTGTATCGTCAGATTGCATTCCCAAACCTTTTCCTCTTCTATTCCTCAAAAGCACCTTTCCACTCATCATTCGTTAAGGTACTTCTTTAAAAAACCTTTGCAACCAATCGTCTCATTTTAAACTAATTCAGTCAATCTATGAAATTTTTAAATCCCTCTCAGCTTATTGTGGACGAAAATACTCATTTTATACTTCATACTTTAGTATTATTTCGTTAAGAACATTTTTATCTTGAAGTTTATTTTTCTTCAAATCCCGAAATTCATGAACAATTTTTTTTTTTTTTTGGGGGGGATATGTAATCCAAAATATGGAATTATAAAGTGTATGATTAATTAAATTTCAAAAAAATGGTTTAAATATGTCCGACATTGGCAAGAGAACATTCAAAACTAAAATATGTAGTGAGGAGTAATAGCACCATACACAAATGAATTATTTAATAAAAAAGATCGATGAATGAATAATGATAAAACAAAAAGAAAACTTAGGTCTTGTAAAATAAATGGACCGACCGAAATTTCTATGTGATTGAGTAACATACCATACATATAGTACAATCAGAATAATGAGATTAATATTTCTTGTGCATATATACAGAACGATTCACATTCAATATACAAAAGACATATTCAAATATTCAAACGTTTGGGACAGAAAGTCGATAAGAAATCAAGAAGTCAAGAAGGATTTCTAGTCATTTCCAGGCCCAGATTAAACGTAAACATTTGTAAATCTATACATGTTTGTTTGTACATTTATAGTTAGGTGTTTTCTTTAATTCCACTATTTAGACGCTAGTGCGCATTGAATCCAGTGGCTTGTGAACAATTGCCTATTCCTTTTGACTATAGTTTAAAAGTTAAAAAACTAACAAAAAAATACCCTTATTTAAACATTAACTACATTAAGTTTCCTTCAGCTTGATTCTTATAAGTTTTTGTTGTAATTGTGCACTTGATTTAGTGCCTGATTTAGGACTGCATGATAGAAAGACGAGACGATACAACATTAGGACACTGTATTTATTTTCATATTATACATTTATAAATTTTATTTTCGGATAATTTGTTAATCATTTTAATGTTTACTTTTTCATCTAGAAGAAAAATACTGAAATATTAGTATATATACATACTTTTTTTTTCCGAAACACATAAGCTTTTAAGTTTTGTAAGTTGATATTCGGATTCAGCACATCGAGAAAACAATTGAGAAAATAACTTCCAACCCATTGACTTGATAAAAAAAGAAATCTATATGTTGAAATATACAACTTTACACAAAAAATACATAAAGTAAAAGAGAAGAGAATGCTCTTTATAACATGTAAATAGTGTGTTAAGCAACTATCCATTGGTAGCATTTATGTAAAAGTTCTGTATTAGAAGGCCCGAGGCCATTTCTTTACAAAGTAAATGTTGAAGTAGTTAAAAACTACGAGTCCTTTCTTGTTGATTTAGTCTTGTATGTGGATTTCAAGTGAGGCGTTTGTCCAGATGGTGCTCTAGGTAGCGGATCTGTTCAACAGGGCTATGTGAAATGCTATAGTGAAATGTGATTAGGAAATTTATTATAAAAAAAAATAATAAGGAGAAATAAAACAATAAATTTTGATTACATATTTCCCCTTGAAAAATTGATTGATTCGTAGCAACAAATTTTATATAAATGATAAATTATGTTTGTAATAATTTACGTATCTGAGTAGTAATCGTTCAAAAGTTTTTTTATTTGTAACAAACAAAACAATTGACATGAAAGTACCAGTCGTTTTGGGTCAAAAAAGAAAGAAAAAAAACTTTTCGGAATGAAAAGCAATTCTCTCTGACAGCAACGAAGATGTGACATTTAACGAAGTCTAGTTGAAGATTCCATTATTTATATTTGACACTCGCTGGAGCTATCTGAGTGACTGAGTGACCAACCATTCAAACAGAAAAAGTATAATGTCTCTTATTCCTAACAATAACTTGGTTTAAGAGTTAAGTTCGCTATAACATTTTTGAATAAAAATCAAAATAAAAAATTATAAGTTTTAATAAAATAGAAAGATTCAACACATTCATTCGTTAACAGTGATCGAGCATTAAAAAACAAATAGAAACGCCAAAAATAATTCAGACGCATCCTAGACCCAGCGGAGAATTAACAGAAATGCGTCAGTAAAAGATATTTTAAAAAGTTGTTTACCCGCCAAAGTTCTGAGTAGTATTTTTGGTTCAGGCTTCACAACAACCAAATACGAGTAGCATAGAAGAAAGATAAACAGGTATCTTTGCCAAAAATAATCTTGTATCTTCGTCATAAGATTTACTCTGCTGATAGATATAAATAATAAAAATAAAAACAGTTAAAAAATAAATAAATTTTATTTTCATGAAGAATCAAAAATTAGAAATAACCTTCTCTATAATAAAATTTAAATTTTTACTAGTAATGGTATCTGTAGTATGTAGCAGACTAGAAAAAAATCATGTTGCTTTATTTAATAACTTTTGCACATGTACATTGTATATTATATAGTCGATCCTAATCATATTTAAAAAAATATAATATAAGTTAAAGACCTTTCTTTTAATATACATTCTTATAATATATGTATTTAATCCTTTAGATCTCAAAACGTTTAGGAGAATATAGTCAAAGCTGAATAAATAAAAATGTTCCGAGAATGTAGCTAGAAAATAATTAGACTTCATACAAAAAATGAAGCAAATTTTTATTCATTAAAATTTACGACGAACAATGTTATTTTATGAAGCATAAACAGATAGAAATATGAAAAAATAAAAATTATTATTATCTAAATTACTGCATTAATCCATATTTATATTATTGTAACCTAAATTGAGAGCGGTCACCAATTACGGCATGCCAATGATCAAGAATTGTGTCGTGTGCCACTACAACACATGGGTTTTGGGTTCAGTACATAGGTTAGGATGTACTGTTGCTGGGCCAGCAGTTGTAAAAGGAGGATAATTGCCAGAAATCACGCTGAACCGCAAGGTTTTTACCTAATTAAGGTTATTCACTTTATAGAGGCTGGGTATGCTCCAGAATGGTCTCCTAAACTCAAAGTTGATCCACAGCTAAATAAATAAATAAATAAAGCTATGCATACATACATATTTAGATATATAATGGTCGCTAACATTCCCTGCATTATAATAAATTATAAGAAACAATATATTCAATAATATGACAGCATAAGATTTCGGGGAAGTAAACAATAAAAATGTCTAGTTAGAAATCTATGGGTAAACACATATTAAAAAATATGTGTTTTTTCATACACACAGAACAATATTCTTTGTATTCTAACAAATAACAAGCTATGTTTATTCAGTCCGTTATCGCATTTTTGTTCAAACTGGAATCATCTTCAGACATCCAGGTTATATGCCGAAGGTCATACAGAAGGTTTTCCTTATTAGCCCCAAATCTGCCATAAATATTATCTAAGAAGGCCTACATGAGGAAAAGTATACAGTTCAAACAGACTATTGACCTTAAATATTTTTTAAAAAAATCTTTAACATAGCGTTAGCGTTAACCAGTATTATATTGTTTCAAAATGAGAAATTCTTGATAAAAATAATTTAATATCTTTACTAGAATTGAAAATCAAGTAGCCAAGTTTAAAGCCAACTATAGTCTAATACCTACATATTTTTTTCTGTAAATGCAAACCCACCAGATATTGTTATTTGATCTAAAATTCTTCCTCTACCTTAATCATTCACCATTTTTTTCCATCAATTGATATCTTAATTATCATCTTTCGACATTTCGAAAATAACTTCCGAAAGTGAGGAATTACTTAAACCATAGAGAATAATACTGTTATCTTCTATCATTTATTTTTATATAATTTTATAATTGGATTTTGAAATGAAAAAAAATTGATATACGAGTGTAATCCAAAAAACAAGGGCTGTCCATGTTGGTGGCTGTTGAATACTCCGTTATGACGGTGGTTCCCCTATTGGGAATCCCGCTCCCGTTGAACGTCACTGGCAAGTGCGAAATCCACGCCTTGCCAATGGTTCCTTTTTTTGTTTATTTCATTAAGCCATGGTATGGGCACACAGAAGGAAAGGTGAATTCTTGGCCTTAGAAAAAAAACTGGAGACTATTGAAAATAATTTTAATCTATTAATAAAATATAATAGGCTTTGCTTTTGTGATTATCCACGTATTCAATATTCCTAGTGTTACTTTTATTTGATTTTTTGTTTTTTTATTTTGAATAATTACAAGCTGCCTTACTCAAGGGCAATGAGTAATATGGATAACAAAGATTCATTCACACAATATGTACAATGGTATAAAATAAAGTAAAATTAAAATAAACAGCCTCTATTATACAAGAAATAAAATAAAGTACAAAATAAAATAAAGCACAGAGTAAAATAGAATATAATAAATGATAATATAAAATAGGTGATAACTGTTGAAACTAATAAATAAATATAACAATAAATAAATAATAATGAAAATTAAGAAAGATAAATGCAATGATACTCTATATACAATATTAACAAACATACTGGGAAACACACCGATCCAAACCTGCCCCCCAATTTGGAGGACAATCTGGGCTCAGAGAGTTCCCTGCGCTGTTCTTTCAGCTGTATCACTAGCAGAATCCAGTGGAGGCTGAGAGAGAGCGCAACGGCATAATCGAACCGGGCTTGGGTAGACAAGCTGGCACAAGCCAGAACGCCAATAATAAATATTTACAATAAGTCTCGGGGCCATTGCCCTTTTAATCTGCGAGGTGAGTTAAAAGGATGCGTGAAAGTGGATGATGAGTGAGCAAGAGCGTTGGGATGGTTGGAAAGGTTTTGATGGAATTTGCAGAATTTAAGGGATAACAGGTCAAGGACAAAAGGTATATAGAGATCATTATGTAGGGTTTTGTTGGAGACATAATATGTAGCATTTTCAATAGTACGAAGGACTTTAGATTGGAAATATTGAATGGGTTTGATATTCGATTGTTTTGCTGCCCCCCACAGTTTCGTAAGTCTAAATAGGTTTAATGATGGTTTTCTATATGAGGAGTTTGTTATCAATGGAGATTTTGAATGTCCTATTTAGTAGTCTGTACAATTGACCGAAGCGTCTGTTAAGTTCTTGCCTTTCAAGTCTAGTGTGAGGGTTCCAAGTAAGTATTTTGTCAAAGTAGAAGCCAAGATACCATACTGTGTCAGCTATAGGTAGCGGAATATTTTTGATATAAACAGGAGGGCAAGATGTGCGGTGGAGAGTAAAAGTTACGTGGGTATATTTCGATTCGTTAACTTTGAACCTCCAGCAGTTACCCCATTCTTCAATCAGAAATAAGTGGTGATTTGGAGATTATAGGAAGCGTTTGAAAACTGGCTACAGAGAATAAAAGGGAAATAGGCAGATAATATGCAGAAATGCAGAGAATAAAGGAAATATATGGAAATATTAATTTAGTTAAAATTATTATAAGCTCTCATATTCAATAGAACATTTTTTTTACAATGAACAACGTTCTATAAGTGACTATAGAAAATAATAAGTTGACGATAGTTTACTATTTTTTGAGTAATATAACTGCTTGACAGCGATGTTTTGTTTTTTTTATCTATCTGACTTTATTTCAAGTAATCTTTAACATTTATGCTAAAAATAATTTGATTGATTTTTATTTTGCCTCTCAAATAATAAACATCATTTAAAAAATACACAGTTATAAATTTAGATCTGTTTTTTCTGTGCTTGAAGAGATAGCAAAGTAATCCTTCCTTTCAACGAAGAGACAGATGATGTTTTCGATAATGCTATAAAAATAGAATACGTAAATTATTTTTTAGATGGGAGCATGAAATACACAACAATCTCCTTCACTCATATATATAAGATTATGATGAAATTTGGTACTCTTGTTTTTCATCTGCCCTTCGAAAACAAAGAATATTCCAGATTAGTTTAAGTGTAGACAAAGTTCTTACCTAAGGTTATACTTTGATAATTTGTTTTTGAAACATGAACATTCAGATTTCTAATAATAATTTCGTTAAAGATGAGGTGCTCTTTGCTTCAGAAGCAGAGGATGCAATTTTCTGATGGACCAAGTGAAAATCAAAGCATGAAGAAGAACAATAGTAATACGTTATGTTTTGTAGGGTAAAGACATAAGTAACAAAGGGTTAATATTCTATTAAATAAATAAGTTATTACTTTGGACGATTCGATAAAGTTATATTTCAATGGTGAGGCTTATCTGATGAATCGTCAAAATAAATCCTCTCTGAATATAGCTGTCGATATTTCACAATAGGAAGTGATTGATTCATTGTTTACTCCATACGATAGACATCAAAACAAACTAAAGGCCCTCTATTTATAGTCAATTATGACGGATTATAAGTCAATTTTTAAACTAATAAATTAATTAAGACGAATGAGTGTGGATATATGGGTCAGAAATATGGAGGGTCGTCATCGAATGGAAACTATTAATCTTAGAACGGGAGATACTAATAAAGATATTCTGCAAGGAGAATATACAAAGCCCAAATTCCCAAAAGAAAAGAAAAACAATTTCCGAGGCTGCTAGAGGATTTTAGGGCTCAGGATGATGAAGATGGAGCTACTAAAATTTTTAATATAATCGTTCGGGATTAAAAAAAATAATAATTGAATAAAAGATTTGATTTTTAAAAAAAACATTCAACAGACGCTGTTTTACAAACGAAGATTTTTTAATCAGGAACTTCAATAGCCTAACAATCGAACCCTAAGATTAGAAGATATCTTTTAAAAAACGTTATATTTTAATTAAATTGAAAAAAAAAAGATCATAAAAACGCTACTTATATTTTTCGTATTATATTCTTTTTTTCAACGCCTATAATGTGTTTATCTTTTAAAATATTAGTTATTAGAGAATAATAAAAGTCGTCTAGCTATGCAATTGTTGGAAACACATTAGTGCTGCTAATGCTGGTAATATTATCTTATATGGGGTAAATTTTCCAGCAGCTGGGGAATTCTGAAAAATTCTGTTAATATAGCAAGAATAGTAATATAACATCTAATAGTTCTAAGCTTTATAAATTACTAAACAGGTCAATAAAATAAAAATGTAAATAAATTAGGTATAATTCTGATGATTAAAAAATACGTTGTACAATGAACAGATGCTAATGGATCTGTACACATACAAGGTATGGATCTGTACACAGCTACCTCAGTGTTGTCTCATTCTCATAACGTTTCTAACTGGATTTAATTTTATTTATATCTTTACTTATCTGTTATTCTTAAAGGACTTTGTCTCAGAATATTTTTTTTCTATTCTACAGGTACGTACACCCAGTTTTTACTTATCTGAACCGCATTGAGCTTAGAGGTCTCTATAAGTCTAGACTTTATTGTTCATAGGGTGTTGAACGCTATAAATAGCACACGTTGCAAATGTGTCTTTTGGTGGTTTAAATACAAGAGTTGTGGGATTTAACCACATCGCATACACATAGATCGGTGGGTATAATATGTTTTAATGGGGCCGTATTTTTAACACCTTATGGATTGAGGAAAAAATTTTTTTGTGTGTGTGATTTCTCAATTCATATCTATGAGTAATCAATATTCAATGTTTCCTCCTAAATGTATTTTTGTTTATATCCATTAATATCATAGATAGATACATACATATTGAATCGGGAAAACAGCCATACAATGAGATCGCACAATAAAAAAGTATTTCTTTGAAAACTTAATAAAGATATCTACGCCCTTCTTTTTACTTCTTTGGTTCCTTTATTTCGCCTCAATTGATGTCCATCTCTTTATTGTCGCTAATTGTGAAGGTCATGTCGTAGAAGAACAAAACACAAAACAACTTTGACTCATCTATTGAATTGTTTACTATCGTCGAACTTTGGAATGGCCTCATGAACCTAATCTTATCTGATAAGTTGGCTACCAAGAAGAGTAAATAGGCATATTAAAAGTAAATACATTCTGTTTTCCAAACGGCCCTGATTTGATTGATATGGACAGCACTGTTGAATGTTCAAACAGGATTTTGTTTACAGTAGCGTTGTATATTTGAATTTCATCTCGGAGGTACCTGGAAAAATTTTCGTATCTAGAAGTCAAATCAAAAACGATCAAGCGTTACTTTTTTAAAATGGGTGTTTACAAATGAACAAAACTTTGGAATGTTATTGTTATTGGATAGTGTATAATGCACGATTTACTGATTTCTTCAAAATACCTCTCTATATAATGATCTGTTTACATTTGACTGGTTATTACTTTGTATGGATGTCGACTTTTATTAACTTTCTTCCAAATGAAATGTTTCTTTCAATTCTTTAGGATTTCCATACATGTAAATATTTCAGTTAACGTGTAAAGTTCAAATAATTTTGTTTCAAGAGATAAACGTTCCTTGATGAGAAGGTTTCAAATATCTTCCCCTGATGGCGATGGTCTGCAGGTTTTTGCCGATGAAGATCTGAGCGTGCTAAGCATCTTTCATTTAGCAAAGTAACTGTTCGTTATGAAGGTTGCGCAGCACTTTTTTGCCGAAACATAATGGTATGAGACGTTGCCTAACTTCCTTCTCTTCAGACCCCTTATTTTGTTGGGGCACCTGGAACCCTTTTTGAAAGATGAAAATTTATTTTTTAAATGTCTATAGAATATGCGTTTTCATAATTTGTTAATTTTGATGTTCCAAAATTAAGTTTAGATTTAATGAAAAAGCTACCAACACGATTGGCAGAAGTTTATTGAAAAATGGAGCATATTATAATTAGAAAAAAGTTTTTAAATCAATTATTTTATAGTTTAATTTTTAGATAAAAAGCTACGTTATAATACGGACAATCTAATAATCCAAAAATTGAGCTGGAAATACGTTGCATAATTTAAATTCAAGCAGTTAAAAAGTTCAGATTGTAGGTTTATCTAAAAAAGAAACTATACAAAACAACTTGTATGGAATTTCATATATGGCATTTTTTCATCAGTTTTATTGTTAATAATGTTTTTTAAAATGGTAATTTTTCTTTTTTTTATTACGTAGCAAAATAATCAATCATAAGAATGAAATGAAAAAATAGTTTCAATTTTTTTCTTTATTGAATTATTAAGTAACTGGAAAACATAGGAAAAAAGTGGAAATATAAATTTTATTAAATATACTGTAAAATAGTTAAATATATAGAAAATGTTTTCGGGATAAGAATTTAACATTTTGAAGAGAAAGGATATAAATAAAATGGTGATATTCAAATTTGGAAAGAAATGCAGCATTAGTCATATACGGATGTCACTAATAAAGAACAAGTCTAATGCAGTTGTTTATGGAGAGGTCCGAAGAGTGAACTGCGAGCATGTATCTCAGATTTGGATTAAGGAGGCCGAAGATATATAGTAATCAAATAGAATTATAGGATGTACAAAGGATGCAAGAATGTGCTTGAAGTTTCTAGGAAACCTTAAAACTCCTCATCTACTAGAAGATAACAAACCTTGGTTCGTACCTTCTATGCCAGACACTTTCCAAGAACTTTAAAGAGCTCACCCATCCAAGGTTCGTAACACCTTAAATCAGAAAATCCCACTCAATGACGTCTTCGGATTATTCAGACCTTCATAAAATTTAGGCTGCAAACAAATTTACTGCAAATGCCTTCATGATTTCATAACAGATTTTATAGCCTGTTCTGTATATCTAAATTACATTTTAAAATGTTATTAAGATACCGTTTGACGTCAAACTACCAGGAGCAAGATGAGTTGTAATTTCTTATTTGTTTGTTTGATTCAAATGATGAACTGCGTAGAAAACACCATAAAATAACAAACAAGGGAATGATTTTTTATCTTCAAAATTATGAAAGTATCAATTATTACATTTGTACTAAAGTTGATGAGAAATGCGGTCGAAATTTCAATTTAATATTTCCAAACACATTATATAGTCACTCAGTATACAGCAGTTGATAAACGAACCAACAACGTTTCCCCAACAGAGGCAGCAAACAGGGATGCAAACCACAAAATCACAACAATACTAGAAATAGCATATCTCATGTCAACATCCTAATGTAGACAAACCAAATAGTGATAGTACATCTCTCGTCCAAAGTACCAACCTCACTGCTTGCTAGTTGCTGTTTGAGGCTATATTTAAATAGCTTATCAGTTATGCAAAGCCGTATATAATATGTTACATTAAAACAGCCTATCGTAAATAAATTCTTCAACAGGTTAAAATAAAAAACTTTGTATTAAACTGAATATACGGACAAGCTAGTTTATTAGAGTATAATTAAATGAATATTAATTAAAATATATTAGTTTGTATTCAGAACTGCAAAAAAAAGTAACTCACTAAGATTTTTCATTCCATATCTTCAGTAACATTATTTTTTGACTAGGTATATTTATTTTGCTGAAATAATATGCATTTTCTCATTATTGTTATTTTGAGCGCTTTGGGGCTTTACCTTCCAAAGTCTTAATTGTCTAGTTATTTATTTATTTTTTAACTTTAAACCTTAATTCACACCTGTCATAGGACTGACAACCGGAGAACTCTTAGAAACAGGAAAATATAGATACATGAAGCGGGAACAGACCTCACCGACAAACTTAAAAGTTATGCTAGTTAGAGATGATACCATGAAATCTTGTATCTCCTCAGTATGTAGATCGCTACGAGTCTTTGGGTACAATATTGAGCAAAGACTAGGAATACTAAACAGGCTGAAGAAAGCAATCGCAGTCTACTCTCAAACATGATCAAATCTTATAGGAAGTAAGGAAATGTGCATCCATACAAAGCTGCTTTTATGTAAAACCATATATTTACCAGAGTTACTCTAATGTGCATTAGCAGGACAGTCACAAAAAAGCATGCAAGCAAGGTGACTAGCGGAAATTATATTTCTTAGAACGATAAAAAGAAAAATTCGAAAGAACCGAATACGCAATATTTGGGATTATCTTTATGGCTTTTGAAGAAGTGATTAAGGAGCACCAAATGAAGATCCCATTTAACTTGAATGGGCGAAGAAAAAAAAATGTTTGAATAAATCAGAGATAAATAGAGGCTAAACCAGAGAAGAAGCCTGAACGATCACGGAAAATGACAACATATTGATCACATCACAAAAATTGGAAAGGAAGGGAGTTGCTCTCTTAACATTTAGAGAGAAACGGGGCAGCATCGCAATGGCTTTTGTTTTTTATGTAAAAAATTAAGAAAAAAAAAAAGTTATCCTTATTCTGGGACACTTTTTCCCCTAAAAATAACATGAAAACACAATGAAAATGTATTATTGTCAGCGTACATACCAGGCACCAACTTTTTTTGATTATAAGTTATGTACATATAAATTTATACCATGGAAATTAAAACATATCTTAAATAATAAAAACAAACCTTAAAATTTATATACAAAAAAATTTGATATTACTATATTATGACATAATTTCAAAAGATTGATAATTGAGGAGATGGATGAATAAATGATGTTTAAAGGAAGCGAGAGAGGAAGAATTGCGAATTGAAATGGCTAAGGATTTCCAAAATAAGGCAGCACGAATTATAAAGGATTTTTCAAAGGAGGCAGTTCGATGATAAGGGATATAAAAATCAATGGTCTGAGGTCTGGTATTCATACGATGAATGGACGAACGATGGCTAAGAATGTCGTCAATATACGAAGGTTTTTTGGACTTTAAAGATTGTGTATTACTTGCGAAGAGGTGATTTGCTCCTTTTAACGGTTACTTTTCGATAACCAGTTACTTTTTAACTAACGCGTATTCCAGCGGTAGACATTCGGAATTAAAACTCAATCTTTCCTTTATCACCACTTACTAACTTTGCCACGATGTTTTCCTGGCTTTAAAATTCCCTCACCGCTCTTCACAGTGGGACGAATGGCCAATCTAGGAGGAAAAAAGTCTGAATCACTTAAACAGACATGGTAACCTGATACACATAAACAATTGAGTTTAAATAAGCTAAAATAAAACCACTAAAGTCACAACAATGAGGAAAATACTATACAGTAGGTCCCCATTATCCGAGGTTCAATATATATATTTCAATTAGGTTTTATTTTTCACTGTTTATTTTATAAGTATCATATTCATTGAATAAAAATAATGAATTAAATCGTTTCTAAGGAATATATAATTGTTAATTATTTATAGTTACTAATTTGCAGTAATTATTTTTAATTATCTTAAAAAAGTAATGAATGAAAGAACACGTCAAGCTGGTATCGTATAAATGAGATGTTTCCGTGTACTAATCCAATTCACATTATAAAGCGATACTGTTTTCAAATCTTTCTGTGATATTTTAACTGACCTGTTAGCCTACTAAACAAAACTATTTACTCAGTTGTGCTTTAGACTCCATTTAAATAGGAACTATCGAAATGTCACATTAAAATAAATAAATAAACAAATAAGAAAATAAAAAACATGCTTACATACATTAATTCTTATGTATTTTTGAGTATTAAAACATAATAAATGTATGTAAAACTATTTTTTTTCTTATAAAAGTAATTTTCTCAATCTCCTTGACGGTTTTTAGTCAATAAAATGTAATATGACTATACGGTTTTTTTTAGCTTCTTATTATTTCGTTTTAATTTTCGTAATTACCAATTTTAAATATCTTATCAGTTGCAGCTGAAGATGTTGGAATAATATCCTCTAATTTAGTTTCAAATATAGTAATATATATTAAATCAATGCCATTGCGGTTTTGCCAAGTACGAAATAACTCCCTTCGCGGAATTGAAAATTCGTATTCAGACAATAAAGCAGATAAAAGCAGCTAAATGTTTCTTGATTATTTCATATACCCTCTAAGGCACCTGTACCATAAATTTCAAAGAGGTAATTTGGGGTACTTTTTAGTTATATACCATTTTAGTTTAAAAAATACATTAGTTTGCGGCACTTTTCAAAAAATTATATTATAGGTCAAATTATAAAAAAATTATTTTGAGCATGACTTACTGGTATAACGATCGTCTATATTCACTAATTATAAAAGAATAATGAAAAAATATCAATAGGATGATACAAAAATTTAGATCGAAAGAATTATTAGTTTTAACAAAATTTGACCTGTGGAGTTAGGTGCTACTTTGATCGTTCTTTTTACCTTGAAATCCACCTTCAAAAAACGAAAGAACCATTGATAATGTTCCATAAACTACTTAACTGTACACCTATTACAATAGTTTCATTAATTTTTATTATGACTTTTTTCCTCCTAGATAGGCCATTCGTCCCACTGTGCTACGTCCGCCTTTTTATCAAAAGCAACCACATAATATTCATTTATTATTCTATATCACTTTTAAAAATAAAATAAATACCTTATACTCATATATTATTGATCCATTTAATATACTATATTTATCCATATAAATAATAGACTTCATATATAATTAATAATATTTTTCGATTATTAATAGCAAAATATTATTAGTTTTTGAGTAAATCATTCTCACACCTTACTATTTATTTATAGCTTCTCAGGTTTTTTACAATTGTCATTTTATTATAAATTGTTGTTTGTTTCTTGTAAAGACTGTTTATAAAAATAATAAATTTAAACACTTTTATTCATTTCTTTTCTGGCTTTTTTTTCTCTACTGTTAGAATATCATTTCTATTTAATATTATAGCAACGATTTCATATTTATTGAATAAAATAAAATTTTAAATATTGAAACAACAAAAGCATGTAGTGTGATTTCTATTTACACCTAGAATAGAATCTGAGTATCCCATGCTGAAAGGAGGCTAATTTGGAAGTTTTCATTTCGAATGGCTACTACTACAATACAGTAACTGGTTACCGAAAAGTAACTGTAAAAGGAGCAAGCCACCTCTTCGCAAGTAATACCAAAGATTTGGAATAGATAGGTTCCAAAGAAGTATTGTCGAAAACTTGGATCAAACCACCTTAGCTTAGAATACCAGAATGTGTTGTGAGAGCGCCAGTGGATCCCAAAAATGAATCTTATAAAGGGATTTATCATTCTCTTCAGTTTCATTTTGAGCTCACCAGATAGTCCTCCGTATACTAAGCATCTATAATCGAGGTGAGGAATGATGCGATAGAGAGAGGATACTAACAATTGACGGGTATTGTGTTGGAAAGATTCACGGAATCATAGGAGCTGTTTAAGGATTGAGATAGTTTTTCGGATAATTTGGAAAATGTGGTTATTCCAGAACAGATGTGCTTCGAAAATTATTTCGAAGTTTTCGATGGAGCTTATGAAGTGAATTAGAAGGCTATTGAAATAAAGTGACATGTACACGTGTAGAACAAGCACCTTGTTTTGGAATGTACCTGGTGAGGCCGATAAAAGAGAAAATAGCTTCGAAAGTCTAATAGCAAGGTTTATTTTATGTGAACAAAACAGGACGCTAATGAACACCACAGGTGTCGAAAATGGTGGTGGCAGATTAAGAAAACTTAGACCAATGAAACACATATTCACTAATAAGAGACTTTTTCATTTATTATTTGATATTACCCCTTACAATCAAAGAATTCGTTTAATACAGTGCTGCGTAGCGCCTTGCTGAATTCTAACAGCATGATTTATTAATTTAAGTGTTCCTCCTTAGTAGCTGTCAAACAGTGCAAAGCCTAACTTAAAAAATAAGGCAATATTTATCTCTTTGGAAAACTATGACACGAACTTTAAAATTTAAGGATAGGCAAGGCGAAAAGCTCACCTAGCCGTTTGTGTTTTAGCGAAAAAGTCGAATAGGTTCCCATAATGGACTAGATTGTCCGACTAATCATCACTGGGATCATCACAAAGGTTTCTTCATTGAAAAATTCATCGAATGCGGTAACAAGGAGATTTGATTTACAACTTGTACTTATCTCAAGGAATTAAACTGTTTACAAAGAAAATGAAAGTGACAAAGGAATTCTTAGTAAGAACTCCTAATCCGAATAACCCTCTCTTGACGCAAATTACCAACATCTGGTATTAACAAGTAATAACAACCGACAACTTTTTTTTTTAGCAGTTAAGGAAATAACACATTCTCCAGGTTTTAGCTAAGGCTTATCAAGAATAAAAATTAAGATATCTTTTAGAAACAAAAAAAAAATCTGTTATACAACAATAGAATGAAAATTAAAGAATTTTGTTTATAAAATATATAGTTTAATATATAGATATTGTTCATATTTTGTGGAATAGTAGCTTTTGTGATATAATCCTAGTTCTGATGTATTCCAAAGAAGGAACGAGGAAGGGGGTTTCAGATGTCTACTGACAGATTTTAATATAGAAATAAGTATCGATTAATTATAGTGATTTTTATTTTATTGGTATTATGGTTTTGTTTAATATATTATTATAATACTTAGTTTTATGTTTGAATAAGTACGTTGTTATTTTATTTTTATTTCTTGTAAATAATGAATCCACATGAATTCACATTTACCATAAATCCTAACATGCGGTAAATATATTTACCGAGAATGACAGTTTAAAAAAATATAAATTGATCTAATAAATATATCCATTAATACGAAACTTTACACCATAAATATACATAAGTATATAAATATAAATATTATAATATATATTTTTCTGACTTGACGCTCGGCCGAGGTACGCCTCGTTAATTTACAACACCGCCCCCACCCGCCGGAGTTCCCGTCGAAGTTGCTAACTTTGATGAATTAATATTGGACAACTTCTACGTGTCTGTTCCAGTTTAAACGACAAACTCCCACGGGAAACAGGGGAAAACAAATGGTCTGCCAGTGTTAGTGGGATTTAATTAACAGTGTGGTCAGTACTGTGCAGGGAGGTGAATAATTGTATTGATTTTATCGCCTTATAGGGTTCAAATTTATTATTAAATAAATGCACCATCGTTACCCCAGTCCTCTTCCACTGTTCGTGTAGTATTCATTTGAAACTTAATAAATTATTTTAATTTTTAATGGTAATAATAAATAGTTGGTCTATATAATTAAACAACTGAAGGGTCTTAGGAAAAAAAGATCTAAATCACTTTGCTTTAAAAAACTAAAAAAAACTAAGAACGGTGCTTGGTTTGATCTTCCTCTGCTGATATTACGTTTATTTGCACCTTAATAAATTTGCAACTACGTTCTCTCTTTTCATAATACTTTCTTTATTCGCCGAATATTATTATGAATCCATTCTTTCAGTTAGAAAGCCTGTTTCAGCTCTTGGTTAGGCATACCATCTCAAGTTTACAAAAATTAATCGTTTTTGTCTCACGACACTTCTAATAACTGTTTCTTTATGTGCGTTTATTATATCTAATCCATTTCGTTTAAATCAATTGAAAAGTAAGGTAAATTTTTATCACAACATAAAGGCTGAGTGTGCCAAGAGAAGAGTAGAAGAATACTCAATTCTTCAATTAATTAATTAAGAGTAGAAGAATTTTATTTCTACTACTGCCAGACTCAAACCTGCTCAAAAGTTGGAAGACTAATATCTTACAGAACTTGTAAGATATTAGTTTCTTTCTTTCTGTAATTAAATGTAGTAACTTTCTCTGTAATTTAATAAAGTAAAAGGAAAGAGGGCCAGGGTAGCCGAGGGGACTAAGGCATGTGCAGTAGATATTTAAAGTTATTGACTGTCGAGCGTGGTTAATACTTGGATGGGGAACCGCCCTCCAGATTAGATCACAGAATCCAGATACTCAGGCTAATGCGGTATGAGTTCGATTCCCACATGGGCTATGACTATGGCTGGGTAAGGTGATCAAAGATCTACAAAGTCTCTTAAGCCAACAGAAAAAAAAATAATGATAAATAAATAAAAGTAAAAAGAATACAATAGTTGGCTGCTAACTGCCAACTCTGATTAATTATTGTAAATTATTATCGCCTTTAAATGTTGTAAAATATTATCGCCTTTAATTATTGTTAAATATTATATATTTTTTTACCCTACTTATATTTAGTTTTCAGTGTTCCTCAACGGATCTGATAGCCGGACGCTTCTCGACAGTCATGCTAGTTTAGAAGCGAAACTGGAAGGAAGACGATCTTAAGATACACCAAGACTCATGTATTTTAATTATATCGAGAGGGACGTTTGGGCAAGATGGTCAGAGGCTGAATGTGCTGCTTAGAATACAAAAGTGGTAGAGAAAATTAAAAGAAGAAGAGTATCTATAAACTTTTGTTAATTTAGCTTTCAGAATAAGATGGACATGTTCGACGAGAACCTCAATTATTATAAAGATATCTGTCTACCTCTGCAAAAATTGTGATAACGTATACCTCTATAAGCACGAAGAAAGTAGAGAAATATGAAGGAGTAGTGTATTATCCTTAATGACATCCATTCGTCGCAAGTTTAGACCAAACTAGATACACTTACATCCAATATTAACTATATAACCATTTAAAACCACTAGTTAAGGAACTTTGATTCCCAGTCGAGTTCCGAAATCCCTCTGAAACATCTGAAAAAAATATATATATACAATTACAAACATCATATTATACCGGGTGAGTATCTCTTAGTGTAAAAAAAAAAAAAAAAAAAAAAAATGGGTGAAACTAGATCGAAAATGTAGCAAAATGCCGCAAACTTTATCTTTCTGTTCCAATCCGTTCCAGATATACGATAAATCAAAGACATTTTTGAGGAAACCACGTTTTTTTCCATAAAAGCTGTAATATCTCCATTTTGTTTAAATATTTTTCAAATATTGGCCACATTTTCGGATTTAGCATTAAATTTTTTTCATCTTGCGTTATCATCTCATCTTGCCATAAATTCACCGCAAAAAGTGGTATTCTTTAATAACATCTGCATTCAGAAGCTAATAGCAAAATTGAGGTCATTATCATTGAGTTTTAAACCTTACATTGAAAATCTAATAAAATAAATCCTAAATTATAGTAATAAATAAATAAAGATAATAACATAAAATCCTCTAATCTGGTATCACTTTATTGACAGTTTTCCTTTATTTTGTATTAAACAATATTTTTTTTCTTTTCTTTTTAATCCAATGATTGTCATAATGTTTTATTTACACAAGTAACTGATTTGTATGCCAAATGAGAACACCATGTTTTTTCGGTTTCAGAAGTAAATATCTTTAAGAAATTAAAACAAAACCATTACGTTTAACATATCATTTGAAAGCTGATTAAATTTGGAAGTTTTTGTAAGATTTGACGTTTTTTGGATATTTTTTTCGAAAAACGGTGAGTGTTGAAGTAAATAAGACATTGTGACTTCCCCAAAAAAGGTGAAGATCTAGCTATTCTTTAGATACCAAGTTTGTAAAATTCAAGGTTACAGGTAGTCAGCTATTATAGAAACTGTAATGCTAAATCCAAAAATGTGGTCAAAATTTGAAAAATATTTAAACAAAATGGAGATAGTACAGCTTTTATGGAAAAAAACGTGGTTTCCTCAAAAAAAGCCTTTGATTTATCGTTTAGCTGCAACGGATTGGAATAAAAAGGTGAGGTTTGCGGCATTTTGCTACATTTTTGATTTAGTTTCACCCATTGTTGATCTATTTTCAGGGTATGATTAATTAAGACAGACAGAAACCTACTATCTCACAAGGAAATAAAATATAGAAGAAGTGGAAGGAAAATGACTAAATGTTTTTCAATAGGAAAGAAACCAATGTAAATATTAAAAGCGATATAATTTTTTAGCCCCTAACCTAAATTTTTAGAATTGGGCAATTTCCTGAAAGGATAGCGTGAGGTAGTTGCGGCATGAAGACATGGCATCTTCAGCATACCATTTATGATGATGAAGGTAGTACACTTTAGGTTTACTTAGATCTATCCAGGCCGTTTAACTTAACTTAAATTGGCAATTACAAAATTTAGCGACCAAAAGAAAACAAAAGGTATGAAATTTATCATAGAGGTGATGGAATTCAATAATTATTAAAAAAAAACAACTAAGAAATAAAAAAAAATGATTATTTTAGTCAACCTATAGAAAACTATCGAAAGTTCACAATCACCTGTGTCTGTTTCGAGTAGAAGATTTAAAATTAAAAATAGAACTAAATAGACATTGTAGCTACATATAGCTGTATACATATTACATTGTTTTCTAAAAAACTAGTACCTAAACTGTTTTCTTTTTGTTTTGTTTTGTTTATGGTAAAACACCTTTTTTTTTAATTGAAATTGAACTAATAACTTATCGCTTATTACTACTAACTTTGGCTTATTGACTGCATTTGGTAACTATTGGCATGTGTAAGTCAATATGTAAAGTGATATTGCTGACGTATCAAGGGCTCAGTGAGATCTTTCGAAAAATTTTGGATTAGAAAATATTTAACACCTAGTTTCTGTTGTATTTTCTAAAAATCCCGTAAATTTTAAGAGACTGCGTCCAGCATTACAGCTAAAATTGAGTTCAACTATCGTTATTAATTTTCAAGAGTTTCTGCGCTTTTTAGCATAATAGCAATTAAGAATTACTGACCGTTATTCTATTAAAAATAAAAAAAAGTCCAAAAGTTAATTCAAAGTAAGTGTATTGCTTTAAAATCTCAGAAAAACTCTCGATTTTGAATCTAAGATTACGGTGCAGGATTTCTCATAGGTAATATTAATAACAAAAGATAAGATAACCCTCCGGAGTGTTGATGGATTGATTGGTTCAAGTGACAAGCCGACAAAATCCAAGACTAATTTAATTAAGTGTTTTTAAAGATTATTTTTAAGACATCGACTTCCAAATGAGTTATGTCATGGCTCCTATACGTCCATCGTTCAACAGCAGGAGATGGCATGTCTCATTTTTAAAACTAAAGAACTAATTTAATGACTTGGCAGCCCAATCTCAACCACCATTATAAAGATATAAAGCTCACCAAATACTCCTAAGTTACTACCAAAATTGTAAAAGTCGATGTAAACAAAATAAATGTTTTTGTTCTTTAAAAATAAAAACTACCTTTATTCATAAAAAAAAGTGTACTGTTACTACATCAATGAGTGTGAAAAAAAAAATTGACAAAAAACGCACAACCACCAAGTGAGAGTTCCCCAGAAGGTTTCTAACTTCAGCCGGACTCGAACTCGAGACCAAGAACCAGACATACTGGTGTCTTATCAAAAGAGCTACCGTTCCTCCCTAGCATAAATATTACTATTTATATGCTAATATCTTGAAACTTAATATAACTAAATATAAACAAAAACGTATAACATCAAATATATTCCAAGTCTTTAGTTATTACTGCAGCTACTTTCAACGATTATTTAGTATCTTGAAAAAAATATATTAATATAGAACTCATTTTTTTTTTCATCTAATAGTCTGACGTACGTGTTTACTGGATCAGAGGATATCAACAAATAGTGGAAAATATTTCTAAGAAATATCTACCGAGACTTCTTCAATTCCTAGCAACGATTTTCTAGGAATATTAAGGATAAACAATTAGAAGAAAAATTATGTGACTCAATTCAGTAAATTTGTAAAATATATTAATATGTTAAACAGGCGAGGTACATATTTAGATGTTCTCAATAGTGTCGGGAATTGTAGCTGATATTATAGCTATAGGGTTATAGCTTTGTTAATTTTGCATTTTATTTCACTTCAACAAATCATATAAAATTCGGAAACTTTTATTAATATAGACCAAACATTTAGATCTCTTTGAACCAAGCTGATATATATATATATATATATATATATATATATATATATATATATATATATATATATATATATATATATATTTTTTTTTTTTTTTTTTTTTATTATATAATATCATAGAACCTCAGTGTTACTTTAAAGTTGAATTTTATAACAAATATTATGAATTATTTTTATAATTTATCTTCCTAAATTGTTAAATAGACAGCCCTATGCTGAAAATAGGTACATCATAACAACCAAGAATTCCCATTTTAATGACATTATTATATCAATCATGCTATCTATAGCAGCAATGTTCTGCGATCCCGCATTGTCTTGTCTTCTAGTATCTCCAGGGATCTCGTTTTTTTAATGTATTGTTTTGTAACATAATACGTATTATGCGCTACATATTATGTAAAATAATGGCCGGTCGGTAATAACATAATATCTGAAAGCAATAATTATGGTTTTTTATTACACTCAGGGGAACCATCGAATCTGTATGAAAACCGAATATAGTAGAAGCTGTTGGAATGGGATTTTTTTTTTAATTCCATTAATTGCTTTGGATATTCATTATTAATAATTTTAATTAATGATACTAAGAATTATTTTATTTAAATGAAACGATCTGTACGGATGTAAATTCATTGTCATCGTCACCAATAGTTCACAAATTAAACACCTCAGCACCGAAATAATGTCATTATATAACCAACTGACCAGATAAGAACGAAAATAGAGCCTATTCTCTATCAATAATATTAAAATCTCCCAGGATATCTAAGCCCGTCATAATTTAGGAGATGGCTATGAGTTATGGGTAATAACCGACACTTTGAAAAACAGAATAAACAGATTTCTTTTCTTTTTTTAATATAATACTTTTATTAACAATTGTGGTTTTATATAAATAGTATATATTTTCATTGTATTAGAACAGAATAGAAAAAAAAACTTTATTATGGGACAAAGTCAAAGTTAGAACAACATATAGCAAATCATAACTGGCCGAGAGATTTTAAAAACAAATTTCTACCAGAACAGGCAAAAAAAAAAAAATCATAATAAAAGAAAAAAACTGTAAATATAAAAAAGAGAAAGAAAAATAAATAGAAAATATAGGCGTTAATATTATAAACAAAATTACAAAGAAAAAAAAAGTGAGTATTAAAAAGAAAAAGATCGAAAATCAAAAATGATCCCTACAAAAATTAAAACGTTATTATAAACAAACTTTAAATTTATGCTAATGTTTTATGTCTGACATACTTTGTGATAACATTATTCGATTACAAACATTGTGAGACATCGACATAATTAGAGAGAAAGACGTCAGGTTGGAGATAAAGATGATGGTGAAAGAAGAGGTTTTAAATGTTCCGAGGGAAGAAGCATTACGAATGCAGGGAGGGAGGGAATTCCAGAGAATAGAGGATCGGACAAGGAAAGACCGTCGGAATCCAGTACTTCTGTGGGATCGAGTATAGAGATCGGAAAGTCGAGATCTTGTATGCAGGGATTTGATTGAGGACTTGTAATAATTGAGGATACTGTAAATAAAGGAAGGGTGATGGGTTTTGATAACTTCGAATAATTACTGCCAAGGAAGTATTTTTGCCGAAAAGAATGTGAGAGCCAATTTAACTCGGTGTAGAGATGTGAAACAAGAGAACGTCTCGAGGTTCCGAAGACTAACCTACTGAAGCAATTCATGATGCGTTTAAACCTGTCCTCGAGAACCATCGAGAGCCCGTCATATATCAAACAACCATAGACAAATTGGGGGAAGATAAGAGAGGAAGCTAGAAGTTTACTTGTGGGTAGGGGAAGGAGGTGACGAGAGCGGTGAAACAGTTTTAGAATACCAGTCGACCTTTGAAAGATTTGGGCAATATTGGATTTCCAGGAGAGGGTTTGATCTATGGTTAAGCCTAAATTTTTAACAGATGAGTGGAAAGTTATTGGATGACCATTGAGGAATAATGTGGGAAAGTTGGCATTCGAATGAAGAAGGAAATAGAGTACACATTTATAGACAATTGCGAATAATATTGTATATTATACAACTAATGAATGTGATATGATATTAAAAATCACTGACAATTTAAAGCATGAGGTTGTACCTAGCAGTAAAATCTCCAAGGGTGATAACTAATTTAACAATTGGATTAGATATAATTTTAATCAAATTAGATGTGTGATTATCTAAGCATCAAAGTAGTGTAGTGTTTAGTTAGGCACTTAGAGAGGTATATAGGACAACAGTCTTAAAAAATTAGATTAGAATAATTGTATTTTTCGAATATGGTTTTCTTCGCCAATTAATTTGAAATGACTAAGAATTAAGAGATTTAGAATTAAACTAATCCGCACGATACATCGCGATGTAGCGATCTAGGAACAACAACTTAAGGATTGATGTAAAAAGATTAAGGAAGAACCTATCCAAACAGCCCAGTCGATATGTGAGGCTATTCCATCAAAGGCAAAGGGTTGAGTGGGCCAGGTACGTACTCAATCTTATACCTCCAACACAAAAATAAATCCGATACTGTGTAAGAGGCCATAAACTAGATGGGTTATATAATTAAGAAAGATGTCATACAGCTTTATTCAATTTATGCTTCAAAATAAGCAGCGTTGAAATATGCTAAGAAAAAGTATGAATTTTTTACAGTTTTATGTTTTAAGGAAAATAATGTATAGATAACATTAAGCGAATGTCACATCAAGTTTTTGAATATGTATTTAAAAAGCATATAACTCAATTCAAAATAAAAGGAAGGAATACTAGATTTAGGTCAGTTCTAAAGAACAGATTACAGAAAGCTGTACTTTCACCTTATGTGTTAATGTCGATGGATGTAGTGTTCTCAGAAATAATTTCAGTGAGTATTCAATGATTTCTGAACTCAAGATCGAAAAATCCCCAAACCGTTAGGTCGTTTTGAGTAGTTTGCATGTTTGTGTCAGTAAGTATAATAGCGTATCAGTTTGAATTAATAATTTTGATATCCTAGTTCTGTTTCCTAACCCGTAGGGGTGCGTGACAGTTGTAAAGGAAGAATAAATATTAGAAAAATACATTCGAGAACAAAAAAAAAGTTCTACAGGTAGGTAGTATTAATTTTAATGGTGGATCCTTGTACAATATGGACATATTGCATAATCATCATCGTAGATCATCATTTGCTTGAAAAGATAATTGGCGAACATCTACAATATTTAAAGTTATTATATGAGGTCTTAAATTTATTGAAATAATCTTCTTAGGAGATTAACTCTTCAAAAAGCTGTGTAATAATCTGTGCCGAATCTACGTTTTAGGGTTCATCAGTTTCCAATTTTAGGAAGAAGGAAAGGTGAAAGAAAAAAAATTGTGGTATTGTTCTTTAATATATTCTTATAATAGGCAACATTCCCAGTCCAACAAAAAAAAAATGATTTAATTATTTTCTTGACAAATATTCTTCCACAGCTGCTTTGACCTCAAGCCCAAGTCTGAGCTATAGCGTGGATGGGCTATCTCATGAAATCCTTATTCGCTCACAGTAGTCTTGGAAATCAATGCTTTGTGGACAGGGGCAATGTATATTTAATCGGCTCACACTTCTCCGACTTTTTTTCCTTCAGAGACTCTCAAAAGATGTGAAGTAAGGCTTGCTTAATACTCACCATTTACTGAGGTTTTCTTTTCCATTAAAAAAAAAAAAAAGTTGTATTCCTCAATAATCTCGAAAAAAAATGGTAGACACTACCCTCTTTGTTGGCTGTGTGACTTTTCCCTTTAGTGAAGAAGCTTATCTATTATATTACTGTGGAATATGAGGGGGAGGTCTGCCCATAAAAATTGTCTAAACGTTTTTCAACTTGCGCAAGATTAAGGCCCTCGTTACAAAATAATTTAATAACGATATTTAATCTTGATGATAGTGATGACAAAAAGTTTCCTTCAAGGTTAGGTATAAACTGATTGAACTGAGGAAATGCAGACAATTGATATGAAGAGAGAACGCATAGACGTGCATGGCTGTGTAGATTTCGGACAGCTTGGAAGTAGGAAACTAGGGTAGGACCTTACTAAGTAGTTATTTTCTTTATTATAGTACTTCTATTTCAAACATCCATCGAAGTGCTACTATAATTAATAAATTATACAATTATGATAGTATTAGTAAAAAAATATCGATGTATATTTATTCATAATATGCTGTATTATATAAATGAAAGTAGTGAAAAGAAATATTGTTCCTATGTAACATAGAGCCGTCTAGAACATTCAAGTTGCTGATAGAAAATTATAAAAACATCTCTAACAATGGTGGCAGATCGTGAGACATCGAGCGGTCAAATCCGGTAGTCTGTGAGACTTCGTACAGACCAGGGGACGTTTTAACTTAAAACTCACAGATTTGAATGCCGATTTTTGTGTAGGAACCTATAATAGTGCAAAACTAGAGTTATAGCCGCCCGTGAACATTGGGAGCCGAGAAAAAAAAAATATTAAAATCACGTTTAATTTTTTTTCTCAGCTCTCAGTCAAGATAGAAAAATGACTTTTTTCATGTGAAATCGTAGTTTTATATGTTTTTTATATAATGATTTGATTTGATAAAGTTCTGCAAAGCTGTATATAAAATTGACCTTGAGTGTAACAATCAGTCCGAGGATCAACTACATTTTATTTTTTTAATAAATTCAATCGATTGAATTAAAATGATATATTAGTAGGAATAATTAAGATTCTAGGAATAAATTCGATATCTGCAATTGCTGTTCCAATTAGAATTACCTATAGACTCAATGATATATCCATGGATAGCTTCAATTTTTAACCTGGTACCATTGCATAGAGTAGGTGGTTAAATGTCACGTAAAACATAATTGGACATTCCATTTTTAATTATAATGTTTGAGATTGGCAGGGAGTATTCACTAAATCATTAGCCATATTGATTTCCACACTTCACAGTTTCCATATTTATAACATTTTTAATAAATTTTTAATTGAAATTCAGTCAATTTTATCTTTGCTAAACCTTCCTTAACTAAGAAGATAATGTATTTGAACTTTGGTACAGATTGATTCAGTAGTTTTCATGGTTAGAGATCACAAACGAAAAATGGCTTGTCATTTTATATAGTAGTATGGATTTAAAATTTATATAGTAAACCTATTATACATTTATAACTATTAGTAAACTAATATAAAGTTTAGTAATTAACATAGGACTTCTTAATTATGTTTTAAAATCAGTGAATACCAATTATGAGATAATGCAGAATCGGAGAAAAGATTCACAAAAGAAAAAGACTAATTAGAATGGTTAATAGGTCAATGTCTGCCAAGAAGTTTTAACTGATTGCCAAAATGTTTGATTAACCTGCCAATCAGATTTAATAGACTGTAGACTGTAAAATGCTGTATAGACCCATCTATCATTAAAAGACGATGTTATCATAATAAATACATACTTCGCTGACCAAGAAGAATCGATATATTGAATCACCACCTAAATTGGAAGGCCTTTCGACAACATTCCGTTTTACTTCTTTAGTAAATAGACAGATAAATCAATACATTACAAATACTAATGCTAATATATATGTACGTATGTGTATGTATGTAAATGTCTATGTATATATATATATATATATATATATATATATATATATATATATATATATATATATATATATATATATATATATATATATATACACTGAAGACAGATATATATACAACTTTATCAAATCAAATCATTATAAACAAAACATATAAAACTACGATTTCACATGAAAAAAGTCATTTTTCTATCTTCAGTGTATATATATATATATATATATACACCTGACTCACGCATATCTGATCACAAAAGAGGCCCAACCACATTGTGAAAGATGTCAATCTCCGATGACCATTAAAACACATAATAGAAGATTGCATACTATATCAACAAGACTTTGGGACTAAGAAAATACCCCGATCGACAGAACTTGCTCTAGAGGACTCCAGAAACTCTATTAACAAAATTATAAATCTATTCAAAGAACACTCACTTTACGACAAAATATAATACGAAAATTATAATAAAGGACGAAGAAAAATAAATTTTCACCATTTAAATGAAAAGGGCGTAATAACCTTGTAGTTGATCGCCCAAATAAAAACTCAATCTATATATATACATGAAATTTTCAGTATTGAATCAGATAATTATTTAAAAATTAATGTTTATTAGAAATTATATCACAGAGGTTATGGTTCTCGTTACCTATGCTATTATCCATATTATTGTTTTTTGTTTAATTACTGAGTCATATGTGACAAAATATGACAAGCCAACTCAGGATTCATTTGCTTAAAATTCCACATAACCCTCTACGAAGATTGAAAATGATCTGAATGAGGTACTTCTTATAATTTAATTCATTTATTTGATTTTATTTATTTATTTGATTAAATTATTCTATATATTTTTTCGTTCCATTATACAACATAAAAATGTTGAGTCACTAGGAATCTCCACTGGCACTAAAAATTACCACTTATAATCTTGAAGGAGTGAAAGCGTTATTTATTTATCTTTAATTTCCTGTTTTAATTTGTATTATCTCCTTTAATTTAAGGGCTCCGTTCATGCCCTCAAGATTTTTCTTACCTTTATAATCCTTTCCATAGAACATATTCCTTCATTGCCCATTCCACCGCTCTCTTGAACTCTCTTTCTCCTAAAATCATCCATGCTCCTACTTAAGCCTCATTCAAATCCTTTAAAACGTTCCTATACCTCACAATCCAATCAGGCGCCTACCAACTGGGAAATTATTTAGCAATAATTATGTTCAATTTGCAGAAATTTAGTAAATTCAATATTAATGAATTGGTTCAAGAACGATATAAACATATTTATGCTAATTCTATGTATTTCAAAATTTAATAATATCCCTTTTTGTATTTATTAATTTTATTTTGATCAATCTTTATAAAGCATTATTTTATTTTATTTGTTTCTCATCTTTCAAATTATTTATCTTTCTCTTCTTCTCATAATTATAAATCGTTTGTATTTATTTTTCTTTCTACATTCGTATACATACTTAAAAATCTCTTCTAATTTTTATTTCTATTATCAATATTTAGGTCTGTTGGTATTATATTTATTAATGTCATAGCCGTAAAATTAATCCAGGATAGTAACATATCATTACAACTATGTATTATTCTTAAGGCGAAATTAGTCCCAGAATAATATTTATTTTTTTTATTTTCGTTCATTAATTCCATATTCTATATTGTAAGATATATGTTCATATCCTTTACTTCCCATTTGATTTTATTTGGTCCACCGAAGTGTCTGTCAAATACACGACCTAGTTGCCTAATGGGTAGTTTCTCACTAATTATTTTGAAAGTATTTGTTTGATAGAAGTATTTGTTTCATAGCTCTAAATTCTAATGGAGAGAATATTGTTACATGACCTGGTACGTTTTACACGAGGAATTGTGATCAAAAGTGTTCTTTGTACCAAAAGGTATTTGAATAAATAACCAAGCCCTATAGATGGAACCATACATTGAATGAGACAACAGAGAAATATCAGCATTGTTTGAATTCGAAACACAAAGGTATGTTAAAATAAATAAACTATGCTAAATATTGAACCACTCGTATGATTATTCGAAGTTTAAACAGCTGTTTTATAAAAACATTATATTAATTTTGAATAATGTTTTTTAAGATCATCTCACCAATACTTACGTCTCCTCAAACTTTAAACGGAAATAATGTTATGTGTTGATTGAATATGCACGCATTGATTTCTAGCAGGAATATCTTTAAATTATTTTCTATCTACAGTGAGTAAAAACAACTGGGAAATAATAAACATTGCCTGGCCAAATAGTTTTATATCTGAACATTTTTAATTCTGAAGCCTATCAGCTGATTTTAAATAACTTGATGTTTTTTTTAAATATTTATTTATTGATATATACAACTATATAAAATAAAAACATTAAGTAAATATGAGAGCTAATGGTTATAATAACATGCCAATAATTTGTAATGCCACTACCGATTACAATAGTACTTTGATAAATTGCCGCGTAACGAAAACTATGTAATTCGAATGGGTATGGATCTCATTATGATAGGAAGTGCATCTGGTTTGGGATAAATTATTAACATATGGAATATTAAAATCACTATGGATATGTTTATTTGACCTAGTAAGGAGTATCGAGGATCTTATAAATAAGCAATCAATTTGCACTTCTCTGCCATCTCAAAGCGGGGGCGTTTCAAAATGGCGACCACCGAATGGGGGTAGCAAATATCAAAATATGGTATTATTTGAAGATGATTTATTTAAAGCAAACAAGAAACTGCAAACCCCCTAGGAGCCAAAAAACGCTGTCTGCCAAAATTTGGAGGGGCCGTCGCACCGGCAGACAGAATTCAAAATCCTAGTTTTTTGAGTCCAAAAGTGGACCATTTGAAGACGATTTATTTCAAGCACACAAGAAACTGCATGGTAACTAGGTGACAAAAAACGTTGTCTGCCAAAATTTGCAGGGGGCGTCGCACCGGCAGACAAAATTCAAAATCCGCGTTTTTTCAGTCCAAAAGTTGACAGTTTGAAGACGATTTATTTGAAGCACACAAGAAACTGCATACTTCCTAGATGTCAAAAAACGTTGTCTGCCAAAATTTGGAGGGGGCGTCGCACCGGCAAACAAAATTCAAAATCCGCGTTTTTTCAGTCCAAAAGTGGACCATTTGAAGACGATTTATTTCAAGCACACAAGAAACTGCATACTTCCTAGATGTCAAAAAACGTTGTCTGCCAAAATTTGGAGGGGGCGTCGCACCGGCAGACAAAATTCAAATCCGCGTTTTTTCAGTCAAAAAGTGGACAATTTGAAGACGATTTATTTGAAGCACACAAGAAACTGCATACTTCCTAGATGACAAAAAACGTTGTCTGCCAAGATTTGGAGGGGGCTAAGCACCGGCAGACAAAATTCAAAATCCGCGTTTTTTCAGTCCAAAAGTGGGCAATTTGAAGACGATTTATTTCAAGCACAAAGAAACTGCATGGTCACTAAGTGACAAAAAACGTTGTCTGCCAAAATTTGGAGGGGGCGTCGCACCGGCAGACAAAATTCAAATCCGCGTTTTTTCAGTCCAAAAGTGGACAATTTGAAGACGATTTATTTGAAGCACACAAGAAACTGCATACTTCCTAGATGTCAAAAAACGTTGTCTGCCAAAATTTGGAGGGGGCTAAGCATCGGCAGACAAAATTCAAAATCCGCGTTTTTTCAGTCCAAAAGTGGGCAATTTGAAGACGATTTATTTGAAGCACACAAGAAACTGCATGGTCACTAAGTGACAAAAAACGTTGTCTGCCAAAATTTGGAGGGGGCTAAGCACCGGCAGACAAAATTCAAAATCCGCGTTTTTTCAGTCCAAAAGTGGGCAATTTGAAGAAGATTTATTTGAAGCACACAAGAAACTGCATACTCCATAGATGACAAAAAACGTTGTCTGCCAAAATTTGGAGGGGGCGTCGCACCGGCAGACAAAATTCAAATCCGCGTTTTTTCAGTCCAAAAGTGGACAATTTGAAGACGATTTATTTGAAGCACACAAGAAACTGCATACTTCCTAGATGACAAAAAACGTTGTCTGCCAACATTTGGAGGGGGCTAAGCACCGGCAGACAAAATTCAAAATCCGCGTTTTTTCAGTCCAAAAGTGGGCAATTTGAAGACGATTTATTTCAAGCACACAAGAAACTGCATGGTCACTAAGTGACAAAAAACGTTGTTTGCCAAAATTTGGAGGGGGCGTCGCACCGGCAAACAAAATTCAAAATCCGCGTTTTTTCAGTCCAAAAGTTGACAGTTTGAAGACGATTTATTTGAAGCACACAAGAAACTGCATACTTCCTAGATGTCAAAAAACGTTGTCTGCCAAGATTTGGAGGGGGCTAAGCACCGGCAGACAAAATTCAAATCCGCGTTTTTTCAGTCCAAAAATAGGCAATTTGAAGAAGATTTATTTGAAGCACACAAGAAACTGCATACTTCCTAGATTTCAAAAAACGTTGTCTGCCAAAATTTGCAGGGGGCGTCGCACCGGCAGACAAAATTCAAAATCCGCGTTTTTTCAGTCCAAAAGTTGACAGTTTGAAGACGATTTATTTGAAGCACACAAGAAACTGCATACTTCCTAGATGTCAAAAAACGTTGTCTGCCAAAATTTGGAGGGGGAGTCGCACCGGCAAACAAAATTCAAAATCCGCGTTTTTTCAGTCCAAAAGTGGACCATTTGAAGACGATTTATTTCAAGCACACAAGAAACTGCATACTTCCTAGATGTCAAAAAACGTTGTCTGCCAAAATTTGGAGGGGGCGTCGCACCGGCAGACAAAATTCAAATCCGCGTTTTTTCAGTCAAAAAGTGGACAATTTGAAGACGATTTATTTGAAGCACACAAGAAACTGCATACTTCCTAGATGACAAAAAACGTTGTCTGCCAAGATTTGGAGGGGGCTAAGCACCGGCAGACAAAATTCAAAATCCGCGTTTTTTCAGTCCAAAAGTGGGCAATTTGAAGACGATTTATTTCAAGCACAAAAGAAACTGCATGGTCACTAAGTGACAAAAAACGTTGTCTGCCAAAATTTGGAGGGGGCGTCGCACCGGCAGACAAAATTCAAATCCGCGTTTTTTCAGTCCAAAAGTGGACAATTTGAAGACGATTTATTTGAAGCACACAAGAAACTGCATACTTCCTAGATGTCAAAAAACGTTGTCTGCCAAAATTTGGAGGGGGCTAAGCATCGGCAGACAAAATTCAAAATCCGCGTTTTTTCAGTCCAAAAGTGGGCAATTTGAAGACGATTTATTTGAAGCACACAAGAAACTGCATGGTCACTAAGTGACAAAAAACGTTGTCTGCCAAAATTTGGAGGGGGCTAAGCACCGGCAGACAAAATTCAAAATCCGCGTTTTTTTTTCAGTCCAAAAGTGGGCAATTTGAAGAAGATTTATTTGAAGCACACAAGAAACTGCATACTCCATAGATGACAAAAAACGTTGTCTGCCAAAATTTGGAGGGGGCGTCGCACCGGCAGACAAAATTCAAATCCGCGTTTTTTTCAGTCCAAAAGTGGACAATTTGAAGACGATTTATTTGAAGCACACAAGAAACTGCATACTTCCTAGATGACAAAAAACGTTGTCTGCCAAGATTTGGGAGGGGGGGCTAAGCACCGGCAGACAAAATTCAAAATCCGCGTTTTTTTTCAGTCCAAAAGTGGGCAATTTAAAGACGATTTATTTCAAGCACACAAGAAACTGCATGGTCACTAAGTGACAAAAAACGTTGTTTGCCAAAATTTGGAGGGGGCGTCGCACCGGCAAACAAAATTCAAAATCCGCGTTTTTTTTCAGTCCAAAAGTTGACAGTTTGAAGACGATTTATTTGAAGCACACAAGAAACTGCATACTTCCTAGATGTCAAAAAACGTTGTCTGCCAAGATTTGGAGGGGGCTAAGCACCGGCAGACAAAATTCAAATCCGCGTTTTTTCAGTCCAAAAATAGGCAATTTGAAGAAGATTTATTTGAAGCACACAAGAAACTGCATACTTCCTAGATTTCAAAACACGTTGTCTGCCAAGATTTGGAGGGGGCTAAGCACCGGCAGACAAAATTCAAATTCCGCGTTTTTTCAGTCCAAAAGTGGGCAATTTGAAGAAGTTTTATTTCAAGCACACAAGAAACTGCATACCGGCAGACAAAATTCAAATCCGCAAAATTTTTTTTTTTCAGTCCAAAAGTGGACCATTTGAAGACGATTTATTTCAAGCACACAAGAAACTGCATACTTCCTAGATGTCAAAAAACGTTGTCTGCCAAAATTTGGAGGGGGCGTCGCACCGGCAGACAAAATTCAAATCCGCGTTTTTTCAGTCCAAAAGTGGACAATTTGAAGACGATTTATTTGAAGCACACAAGAAACTGCATACTTCCTAGATGACAAAAAACGTTGTCTGCCAAGATTTGGAGGGGGCTAAGCACCGGCAGACAAAATTCAAAATCCGCGTTTTTTCAGTCCAAAAGTGGGCAATTTGAAGACGATTTATTTCAAGCACAAAAGAAACTGCATGGTCACTAAGTGACAAAAAACGTTGTCTGCCAAAATTTGCAGGAGGCGTCGCACCGGCAGACAAAATTCAAAATCCGCGTTTTTTTTTTTTTCAGTCCAAAAGTTGACAGTTTGAAGACGATTTATTTGAAGCACACAAGAAACTGCATACTTCCTAGATGTCAAAAAACGTTGTCTGCCAAAATTTGGAGGGGGCGTCGCACCGGCAGACAAAATTCAAAATCCGCGTTTTTTTCAGTCCAAAAGTGGACCATTTGAAGACGATTTATTTCAAGCACACAAGAAACTGCATACTTCCTAGATGTCAAAAAACGTTGTCTGCCAAAATTTGGAGGGGGCGTCGCACCGGCAGACAAAATTCAAATCCGCGTTTTTTCAGTCCAAAAGTGGACAATTTGAAGACGATTTATTTGAAGCACACAAGAAACTGCATACTTCCTAGATGACAAAAAACGTTGTCTGCCAAGATTTGGAGGGGGCTAAGCACCGGCAGACAAAATTCAAAATCCGCGTTTTTTCAGTCCAAAAGTGGGCAATTGGAAGACGATTTATTTCAAGCACAAAAGAAACTGCATGGTCACTAAGTGACAAAAAACGTTGTCTGCCAAAATTTGGAGGGGGCGTCGCACCGGCAGACAAAATTCAAATCCGCGTTTTTTTCAGTCCAAAAGTGGACAATTTGAAGACGATTTATTTGAAGCACACAAGAAACTGCATACTTCCTAGATGTCAAAAAACGTTGTCTGCCAAAATTTGGAGGGGGCTAAGCACCGGCAGACAAAATTCAAAATCCGCGTTTTTTTCAGTCCAAAAGTGGGCAATTTGAAGACGATTTATTTCATGCACACAAGAAACTGCATGGTCACTAAGTGACAAAAAACGTTGTCTGCCAAAATTTGGAGGGGGCTAAGCACCGGCAGACAAAATTCAAAATCCGCGTTTTTTCAGTCCAAAAGTGGGCAATTTGAAGAAGATTTATTTGAAGCACACAAGAAACTGCATACTCCATAGATGACAAAAACGTTGTCTGCCAAAATTTGGAGGGGGCGTCGCACCGGCAGACAAAATTCAAAATCCGCGTTTTTTTCAGTCCAAAAGTGGACAATTTGAAGACGATTTATTTGAAGCACACAAGAAACTGCATACTTCCTAGATGACAAAAAACGTTGTCTGCCAAGATTTGGAGGGGGCTAAGCACCGGCAGACAAAATTCAAAATCCGCGTTTTTTTTTTTCAGTCCAAAAGTGGGCAATTTGAAGACGATTTATTTCAAGCACACAAGAAACTGCATGGTCACTAAGTGACAAAAAACGTTGTCTGCCAAAATTTGGAGGGGGCGTCGCACCGGCAAACAAAATTCAAAATCCGCGTTTTTTTTTTTCGGTCCAAAAGTTGACAGTTTGAAGACGATTTATTTGAAGCACACAAGAAACTGCATACTTCCTAGATGACAAAAAACGTTGTCTGCCAAGATTTGGAGGGGGCTAAGCACCGGCAGACAAAATTCAAAATCCGCGTTTTTTCAGTCCAAAAGTTGACAGTTTGAAGACGATTTATTTGAAGCACACAAGAAACTGCATACTTCCTAGATGTCAAAAAACGTTGTCTGCCAAAATTTGGAGGGGGCGTCGCACCGGCAGACAAAATTCAAAATCCGTTTTTTTTCAGTCCAAAAGTGGACCATTTGAAGACGATTTTTATTTCAAGCACACAAGAAACTGCATACTTCCTAGATGTCAAAAAACGTTGTCTGCCAAAATTTGGAGGGGGCGTCGCACCGGCAGACAAAATTCAAATCCGCGTTTTTTTTCAGTCCAAAAGTGGACAATTTGAAGACGATTTATTTGAAGCACACAAGAAACTGCATACTTCCTAGATGACAAAAAACGTTGTCTGCCAAGATTTGGAGGGGGCTAAGCACCGGCAGACAAAATTCAAAATCCGCGTTTTTTCAGTCCAAAAGTGGGCAATTTGAAGACGATTTATTTCAAGCACAAAAGAAACTGCATGGTCACTAAGTGACAAAAAACGTTGTCTGCCAAAATTTGGAGGGGGCGTCGCACCGGCAGACAAAATTCAAATCCGCGTTTTTTCAGTCCAAAAGTGGACAATTTGAAGACGATTTATTTGAAGCACACAAGAAACTGCATACTTCCTAGATGTCAAAAAACGTTGTCTGCCAAAATTTGGAGGGGGCTAAGCACCGGCAGACAAAATTCAAAATCCGCGTTTTTTCAGTCCAAAAGTGGGCAATTTGAAGACGATTTATTTCAAGCACACAAGAAACTGCATGGTCACTAAGTGACAAAAAACGTTGTCTGCCAAAATTTGGAGGGGGCTAAGCACCGGCAGACAAAATTCAAAATCCGCGTTTTTTCAGTCCAAAAGTTAGCAAATTGAAGAAGATTTATTTGAAGCACACAAGAAACTGCATACTCCATAGATGACAAAAAACGTTGTCTGCCAAAATTTGGAGGGGGCGTCGCACCGGCAGACAAAATTCAAATCTGCGTTTTTTCAGTCCAAAAGTGGACAATTTGAAGACGATTTATTTGAAGCACACAAGAAACTGCATACTTCCTAGATGACAAAAAACGTTGTCTGCCAAGATTTGGAGGGGGCTAAGCACCGGCAGACAAAATTCAAAATCCGCGTTTTTTCAGTCCAAAAGTGGGCAATTTGAAGACGATTTATTTCAAGCACACAAGAAACTGCATGGTCACTAAGTGACAAAAAACGTTGTCTGCCAAAATTTGGAGGGGGGCGTCGCACCGGCAAACAAAATTCAAAATCCGCGTTTTTTTTCAGTCCAAAAGTTGACAGTTTGAAGACGATTTATTTGAAGCACACAAGAAACTGCATACTTCCTAGATGTCAAAAAAAACGTTGTCTGCCAAGATTTGGAGGGGGCTAAGCACCGGCAGACAAAATTCAAATCCGCGTTTTTTCAGTCCAAAAGTAGGCAATTTGAAGAAGATTTATTTGAAGCACACAAGAAACTGCATACTTCCTAGATTTCAAAAAACGTTGTCTGCCAAGATTTGGAGGGGGCTAAGCACCGGCAGACAAAATTCAAATTCCGCGTTTTTTCAGTCCAAAAGTGGGCAATGTGAAGAAGTTTTATTTCAAGCACACAAGAAACTGCATACCGGCAGACAAAATTCAAATCCGCGTTTTTTCAGTCCAAAAGTGGACCATTTGAAGACGATTTATTTCAAGCACACAAGAAACTGCATACTTCCTAGATGTCAAAAAACGTTGTCTGCCAAAATTTGGAGGGGGCGTCGCACCGGCAGACAAAATTCAAATCCGCGTTTTTTCAGTCCAAAAGTGGACAATTTGAAGACGATTTATTTGAAGCACACAAGAAACTGCATACTTCCTAGATGACAAAAAACGTTGTCTGCCAAGATTTGGAGGGGGCTAAGCACCGGCAGACAAAATTCAAAATCCGCGTTTTTTTTCAGTCCAAAAGTGGGCAATTTGAAGACGATTTATTTCAAGCACAAAAGAAACTGCATGGTCACTAAGTGACAAAAAACGTTGTCTGCCAAAATTTGCAGGAGGCGTCGCACCGGCAGACAAAATTCAAAATCCGCGTTTTTTCAGTCCAAAAGTTGACAGTTTGAAGACGATTTATTTGAAGCACACAAGAAACTGCATACTTCCTAGATGTCAAAAAACGTTGTCTGCCAAAATTTGGAGGGGGCGTCGCACCGGCAGACAAAATTCAAAATCCGCGTTTTTTTTCAGTCCAAAAGTGGACCATTTGAAGACGATTTATTTCAAGCACACAAGAAACTGCATACTTCCTAGATGTCAAAAAACGTTGTCTGCCAAAAATTTGGAGGGGGCGTCGCACCGGCAGACAAAATTCAAATCCGCGTTTTTTTCAGTCCAAAAGTGGACAATTTGAAGACGATTTATTTGAAGCACACAAGAAACTGCATACTTCCTAGATGACAAAAAACGTTGTCTGCCAAGATTTGGAGGGGGGGCTAAGCACCGGCAGACAAAATTCAAAATCCGCTTTTTTTTCAGTCCAAAAGTGGGCAATTTGAAGACGATTTATTTCAAGCACACAAGAAACTGCATGGTCACTAAGTGACAAAAAACGTTGTCTGCCAAAATTTGGAGGGGGCGTCGCACCGGCAAACAAAATTCAAAATCCGCGTTTTTTCGGTCCAAAAGTTGACAGTTTGAAGACGATTTATTTGAAGCACACAAGAAACTGCATACTTCCTAGATGACAAAAAACGTTGTCTGCCAAGATTTGGAGGGGGCTAAGCACCGGCAGACAAAATTCAAAATCCGCGTTTTTTCAGTCCAAAAGTTGACAGTTTGAAGACGATTTATTTGAAGCACACAAGAAACTGCATACTTCCTAGATGTCAAAAAACGTTGTCTGCCAAAATTTGGAGGGGGCGTCGCACCGGCAGACAAAATTCAAAATCCGCGTTTTTTTCAGTCCAAAAGTGGACCATTTGAAGACGATTTATTTCAAGCACACAAGAAACTGCATACTTCCTAGATGTCAAAAAACGTTGTCTGCCAAAATTTGGAGGGGGCTAAGCACCGGCAGACAAAATTCAAAATCCGCGTTTTTTTTTTCAGTCCAAAAGTGGGCAATTTGAAGACGATTTATTTCAAGCACAAAAGAAACTGCATGGTCACTAAGTGACAAAAAAACGTTGTCTGCCAAAATTTGGAGGGGGCGTCGCACCGGCAGACAAAATTCAAATCCGCGTTTTTTCAGTCCAAAAGTGGACAATTTGAAGACGATTTATTTGAAGCACACAAGAAACTGCATACTTCCTAGATGTCAAAAAAACGTTGTCTGCCAAAATTTGGAGGGGGCTAAGCACCGGCAGACAAAATTCAAAATCCGCGTTTTTTCAGTCCAAAAGTGGGCAATTTGAAGACGATTTATTTCAAGCACACAAGAAACTGCATGGTCACTAAGTGACAAAAAACGTTGTCTGCCAAAATTTGGAGGGGGCTAAGCACCGGCAGACAAAATTCAAAATCCGCGTTTTTTCAGTCCAAAAGTTAGCAAATTGAAGAGATTTATTTGAAGCACACAAGAAACTGCATACTCCATAGATGACAAAAAACGTTGTCTGCCAAAATTTGGAGGGGGCGTCGCACCGGCAGACAAAATTCAAATCTGCGTTTTTTCAGTCCAAAAGTGGACAATTTGAAGACGATTTATTTGAAGCACACAAGAAACTGCATACTTCCTAGATGACAAAAAACGTTGTCTGCCAAGATTTGGAGGGGGCTAAGCACCGGCAGACAAAATTCAAAATCCGCGTTTTTTTTTTCAGTCCAAAAGTGGGCAATTTGAAGACGATTTATTTCAAGCACACAAGAAACTGCATGGTCACTAAGTGACAAAAAACGTTGTCTGCCAAAATTTGGAGGGGGCGTCGCACCGGCAAACAAAATTCAAAATCCGCGCGTTTTTTTCAGTCCAAAAGTTGACAGTTTGAAGACGATTTATTTGAAGCACACAAGAAACTGCATACTTCCTAGATGTCAAAAAACGTTGTCTGCCAAGATTTGGAGGGGGCTAAGCACCGGCAGACAAAATTCAAAATCCGCGTTTTTTCAGTCCAAAAGTAGGCAATTTGAAGAAGATTTATTTGAAGCACACAAGAAACTGCATACTTCCTAGATTTCAAAAAACGTTGTCTGCCAAGATTTGGAGGGGGCTAAGCACCGGCAGACAAAATTCAAAATCCCGCGTTTTTTTTCAGTCCAAAAGTGGGCAATGTGAAGAAGTTTTATTTCAAGCACACAAGAAACTGCATACCGGCAGACAAAATTCAAATCCGCAAAATTCAAAATTTTTTTTTTCAGTCCAAAAGTGGACCATTTGAAGACGATTTATTTCAAGCACACAAGAAACTGCATACTTCCTAGATGTCAAAAAACGTTGTCTGCCAAAATTTGGAGGGGGCGTCGCACCGGCAGACAAAATTCAAATCCGCGTTTTTTTTCAGTCCAAAAGTGGACAATTTGAAGACGATTTATTTGAAGCACACAAGAAACTGCATACTTCCTAGATGACAAAAAACGTTGTCTGCCAAGATTTGGAGGGGGCTAAGCACCGGCAGACAAAATTCAAAATCCGCGTTTTTTTCAGTCCAAAAGTGGGCAATTTGAAGACGATTTATTTCAAGCACAAAAGAAACTGCATGGTCACTAAGTGACAAAAAACGTTGTCTGCCAAAATTTGCAGGAGGCGTCGCACCGGCAGACAAAATTCAAAATCCGCGTTTTTTCAGTCCAAAAGTTGACAGTTTGAAGACGATTTATTTGAAGCACACAAGAAACTGCATACTTCCTAGATGTCAAAAAACGTTGTCTGCCAAAATTTGGAGGGGGCGTCGCACCGGCAGACAAAATTCAAAATCCGCGCGTTTTTTTTCAGTCCAAAAGTGGACCATTTGAAGACGATTTATTTCAAGCACACAAGAAACTGCATACTTCCTAGATGTCAAAAAACGTTGTCTGCCAAAATTTGGAGGGGGCGTCGCACCGGCAGACAAAATTCAAATCCGCTTTTTTTTCAGTCCAAAAGTGGACAATTTGAAGACGATTTATTTGAAGCACACAAGAAACTGCATACTTCCTAGATGACAAAAAACGTTGTCTGCCAAGATTTGGAGGGGGCTAAGCACCGGCAGACAAAATTCAATATCCGCGTTTTTTTTTTTTCAGTCCAAAAGTGGGCAATTTGAAGACGATTTATTTCAAGCACAAAAGAAACTGCATGGTCACTAAGTGACAAAAAACGTTGTCTGCCAAAATTTGGAGGGGGCGTCGCACCGGCAGACAAAATTCAAATCCGCGTTTTTTCAGTCCAAAAGTGGACAATTTGAAGACGATTTATTTGAAGCACACAAGAAACTGCATACTTCCTAGATGTCAAAAAACGTTGTCTGCCAAAATTTGGAGGGGGCTAAGCACCGGCAAACAAAATTCAAAATCCGCGTTTTTTTCAGTCCAAAAGTGGGCAATTTGAAGACGATTTATTTCAAGCACACAAGAAACTGCATGGTCACTAAGTGACAAAAAACGTTGTCTGCCAAAATTTGGAGGGGGCTAAGCACCGGCAGACAAAATTCAAAATCCGCGTTTTTTCAGTCCAAAAGTGGGCAATTTGAAGAAGATTTATTTGAAGCACACAAGAAACTGCATACTCCATAGATGACAAAAAACGTTGTCTGCCAAAATTTGGAGGGGGGGCGTCGCACCGGCAGACAAAATTCAAATCCGCGTTTTTTCAGTCCAAAAGTGGACAATTTGAAGACGATTTATTTGAAGCACACAAGAAACTGCATACTTCCTAGATGACAAAAAACGTTGTCTGCCAAGATTTGGAGGGGGCTAAGCACCGGCAGACAAAATTCAAAATCCGCGTTTTTTTCAGTCCAAAAGTGGGCAATTTGAAGACGATTTATTTCAAGCACACAAGAAACTGCATGGTCACTAAGTGACAAAAAACGTTGTCTGCCAAAATTTGGAGGGGGCGTCGCACCGGCAAACAAAATTCAAAATCCGCGTTTTTTTTCAGTCCAAAAGTTGACAGTTTGAAGACGATTTATTTGAAGCACACAAGAAACTGCATACTTCCTAGATGTCAAAAAACGTTGTCTGCCAAGATTTGGAGGGGGCTAAGCACCGGCAGACAAAATTCAAATCCGCGTTTTTTCAGTCCAAAAGTAGGCAATTTGAAGAAGATTTATTTGAAGCACACAAGAAACTGCATACTTCCTAGATTTAAAAACACGTTGTCTGCCAAGATTTGGAGGGGGCTAAGCACCGGCAGACAAAATTCAAATTCCGCGTTTTTTCAGTCCAAAAGTGGGCAATTTGAAGAAGTTTTATTTCAAGCACACAAGAAACTGCATACCGGCAGACAAAATTCAAAACCCTTGTGAAGGCGTCACACCAGCTGATATTGTTCAAAACTCGCATCCTTTTCGTCCAACAGTGAACTTTTTGAACATAATTTCCTTTTTTATTCGATTTATAAGTAGTTTTTCTCTAGAATGATTTGAGGAAATTATATTATATTGCTTTCTACGTATGGTACAATAAAATTATTTTAATATAAAATAATCTTGTTTTAAAATTTTAATGTAAAAAATACCAATTAATATATATGACCAGTAATAATATAAATACCGGCGATATAATTAAGAAATGAATAATATTTCAACTTATAAAGTTATGAAATATGTACTACCCTGGAACAAAATACGTGGAAAACATGTAATTCTTCGTAAACGTATGTTCTTGGAAAATAGAATGTTCTTAGTCGTTTGATCGAATAACTCGGAAACCGTTCCTATTAGTATATTTTGAGCTATGTACATTATTGAAGCAAATCAAATTTGCAAGAAATTTGGCACTATTCATTTCTTTTGCTCTCATCTATAGTTCTCAAATGGTTTGGCCACCAATGATTGGCTAACTTGTGGTAAGTAACTGGCTAAATTTCCTACATATATGAAATTTATATAAAGTCATGTAAAATACCCACGCCAGCATTTTTTGATACATTTTTCGTTAAAACCTTAAAACTATTCGTTCGATCCAAAATTTATTTTTCTTAACTGATAGCTGACTAAATTTTTAATCAGACCCATATATTAAATTGATATAAAGTCATGTAAAATACCAATGCCAGCACACCAAAACCTCGTACTGTTGTGAAATCCAAGTTTTTTGACACATTTTTCGTTATTACTCCAAAAATTTTCTTCCGATCCAAAATTTATTTTTCTCAACTGATAGCTATTTGAATTTACAATCAGACCTATATATTAAATTGATAGAAAGTCACGTAAAATAATGCCAGCACACCAAAACCTCGTACTGTTGTGAAATCCAAGTTTTTTGACACATTTTTCGTTTTTAACCCAAAAAATTTCTTCCGATCCAAAATTTATTTTTCTCAACCAATAGCTGCCAAATTTTCAATCAGACCCATATATTATGTTGATATAAAGTCATGTAAAACACCAATGCTAGCAAACCAAAACCTCGTACTGTTGTGAAATCCAAGTTTTTTGGCACATTTTTCGTTATTACCCCAAAAATTTTCTTCCGATCCAAAATTTATTTTTCTTAACTGATAGCTAACTAAATTTTCAATCAGACCTATATATTAAATTGATAGAAAGTCACGTAAAATAACAATGCCAGCACACCAAAACCTCGTACTGTTGTGAAATCCAAGTTTTTTGACACATTTTTCGTTATTAACCCAAAAATTTTCTTCCGATCCAAAATTTATTTTTCTCAACTGATAGCTGACTAAATTTTCAATCAGGCCCATATATTAAATTGATATAAAGTCATGTAAAATACCAATGCCAGCACACCAAAACCTCGTACTGTTGTGAAATCCAAGTTTTTTGGCACATTTTTCGCTATAACCCTTAAACTATTTGTTTTATCCAAAATTTATTTTTTTCAATGAAAGCTTACTAAATTTACAATCAAATAAAATTATATAATGATGAATGAATCCCGCAAAATACCCACGCCATCCCACTGTAACATGTAAAATTGTTATGTTTTTACCAAAACATACACATTTAGCCTGCTAGCATGGATTTCAATTAAATATTCATGTATAAAATGTTATATCAAATTTAGTCAACTTTCAATTGAAAAAAGTAAATTTTGGTTTCGACAAATTGTTTTGGACTAATATCGAAAAATAATCTAAATAATTTGTATTTAACAACAGAACTTGTTTTTAGCGTGCTGGCACGGGTATTTTACAGAGCTTGATCAAAGTTTTATATATGGGGTCTGATTGCAAATTTAGTCAGCTATCAGTTGAAAAAAATAAATTTTGGATTGGACGAGTAGTTTTGGGGTTATAATGAAAAATGTACCAAAAAACTTGGATTTTACAACAGTTCGGCTAAAACCCCGTGCTGGCATGGGAATTTTACATGAATTTATATAAATTTCATATATGAGGTCTGATAGAAAATTTAGCCAGCTATCAATTGAAAGAATAAATAAATTTTGGATCGGATAGTTTTGGTGTTATAACGAAATATGTGCCAAAAACTTTAACTTAACAATAGTACGGATTTTTAGCGTGCTGGCATGGGTATTTTAAATAACTTTATATACATTATAAAGATAAATTATATTATATTATACAAATAAATTTTATGTATAATGTCTGAAAGGAAATTTAGTCAGCTATCAGTTGAAAAAAATAAATTTTGGATTAGAGTTATAACCGACAACGGAAAAGTACCAACTGCTTCTTTTCACGAAGAAGTGCGACTTATATGAAGTTAGTCAATCTTTGGTGGCCAAACCGCTCTAAAACTATTGATCTGAGAACAAAATGACTATTAAAAAATTTGTTGCAAAGTTGATTTGCCTGAATAACGTATAATAGAACACAAAATATACTAAAAGTAACGATTTCCGAACTTCTAAGAAATACTATTTTCAACTCCTTCCCCCCACTGTCATTTTTGCGGCACTCACCTTTATTGGGAAATTCATAAATTTTCATTCATAACAGTGGACAGGTTACACCCATGCATTAAAAAAAAGGGGTGAAATAACTCGGTATGTTTTCCTATCGGGCTTTTGGTCTATCATTTTACAAATCAATTAACTGGACTACTATACAAGTTTTATACAAATTTTGTTCCAGGATAGTACATATTTCTTAACTTTATAAGTTAAAATATTATTCCTTTTTAATTATATCGCCGGTATTTATATTATTACAGTTCATATATATTAATTGGTATTTTTTACATTAAAATTTTAAAACAAGATTATTTTATATTAAAATAATTTTATTGTACCATACGTAGGAAGCAATATAATATAATTTCCTCAAATCATTCTAGAGAAAAACTACTTATAAATCAAATAAAAAAGGAAATCATGTTCAAAAAATTCACTGTTGGACGAAAAGGATGTGAGTTTTGAACAATGTCAGCCGGTGTGACGCCTTCACAAGGATTTTGAATTTTGTCTGCCGGTGCTTAGCCCCCTCCAAATTTTGGCAGACAACGTTTTTTGTCATCTGGGGAGTATGCAGTTTCTTGTGTGCTTCAAATAAATCTTCTTCAAATTGTCCACTTTTGGACTAAAAAAACGCGGATTTTGAATTTCGTCTGCCGGTGTGACGCCCCCTCCAAATTTTGGCAGACAACGTGTTTTGAAATCTAGGAAGTATGCAGTTTCTTGTGTGCTTCAAATAAATCGTCTTCAAATTGCCCACTTTTGGACTGAAAAAACGCGGATTTTGAATTTTGTCTGCCGGTGCTTAGCCCCCTCCAAATTTGGCAGACAACGTTTTTTGTCATCTAGTGAACCATGCAGTTTCTTGTGTGCTTCAAATAAATCGTCTTCAAATGGTCCACTTTTGGACTCAAAAAACAAGTATTTTGAATTCTGTCTGCCGGTGCGACGCCCCCTCCAAATTTTGGCAGACAGTGTTTTTTGGCACCTAGGGGGTTTGCAGTTTCTTGTTTGCTTTAAATAAATCATCTTCAAATAATACCATATTTTGATATTTGCTACCCCCTTTCGATGGTCGCCATTTTGAAACGCCCCCGCTTTGAGATGGCAGACAAGTAAAAATTGATTGCTGAGGGTGGAAATTTTATGGCTGTATGTCTAAAAGTTTTCTTTCAATAAGTCATGAAATTTGGCCTCGGCTCTTGGACTATTAGAGTAGCCCCGAAACTCAAATAGGTTTGTCCAAATTGGGTTTGATTAGAGGTATAAAAATCTTTTTTAACTAATTAGAATCTCATAAAGTTTGTCAAGTGATTGTTAAAGTTGTCGAAAACGATGAGTACCTGGAATTTTAAACATAAAATGTAACGAGTATCAAAAAACTTAACTGTATTTCTCGGTAAACGTTTTAAAATTATTTCCTATTAGAAAAACCGTCAGTGGAAACACCTGAGAAAGAATTATTTGACAGGTTTTACATTGTCCTATTTAAAAATTTATATGAATGAAGGTCACAAGCTGAATTCAATGAATAAAATAAAATTTTCTTTCTCATAAAATTTAAGAAATGAATGTTGTCCTTTGAATTCACAAATTTGAAGTCATAATATTTCATTATGACATATGTAAAAAAAAAAACAAAGCAGCTATTTTACAATTTAAAAATATTAGGTTTTAAATTTTTAATGTGTTTATAATTTCAATACAACAGATATAGAATAATAAAATAAATAACAGAAATAAAATATAGATTTTTAAGTATCTATATTTATAAATATTTTCCTCCTTCTATATTTAATTCTGCTAAAAGGATACATCATCAAAACTACAAATAAATAATACTATAAAATCCCTTCGGTTTATTACAGGCCCCAACTAAGGAATAAAAAAATTTAAATTCAAAGAAGAAAAAAATGTTTGCATAGAGTAGTTATAACAATTTTCTAGAATTAAAGTAACCTTCGTGTTTATAAGGTTCATAATAAAGACTTAATCCAACTCTAAATAACTTGAAAATAGCTCAACTACGAGTATAAAAATAAAATAGTAATATAGACTATTATTAATATCTTCACAGAAGGGATAGCAATAAACATATAGAGCATTGACCAAACCCTGATTTCCTTCAACTGGGAGAAAATTAGCAGAATAGCAAATGACCTGCGAAACCACTCTCATTGTAACAGCGAATCGATAGAATAATCAAAAATCGATATAAATCTACATGATAAGAGCCCTTTGTTAGGACAGCGGCCTAGTTGTAGCAACTTTTTAGGATTCATGTATTATTTATCGAATGGCCGTCTCCTATCAGGAGGAAAATAATATAATACATAAAACATATTTTATAGCGGAATATAACACAAACCATAATACAATGTTCATGAAATAGTTATTGAAATATTGCCTGTTATAAATGAAATGACAAAATGAAAAATCGTCTGAGGTACGTAAGATGGTATAGAAGGATTAATACAATCCGGATTGGTGGATTAATTTTTTTTCCTAATCTTTATTCTGGGACATCTTGTCTTTTGGTACATATTGATACATTAATTGGTACTTCAATCTTAATTATTTTATTCGAAAACTATTTTCGAATGTTAAACATACATCATCAGTTTTGAAAACATACGCAAATATCAAAACTTCAGCACTTTGTTACATATATTATATAAAGTATTAATTTTTTTTTGTTGTAAGACAAGAAATCATTCTATATTACTGCAATTTCCAACAAAGTCTGAAAGGAATCAAGAAAATTAGGCTTGAATCCTGCATTTAAAATTGATAAACCATTATTATCTTATTTCTCTTTACCCAAAGACTAAATAGACCTTTTCCAAAAACACAGTGTATTTGTACAAAAATACAGCCATTACCGTGAAGCTAAATACAGGGGGAAACAGGACGATCTGTAAATCAAAGATTAAAAGAACTTATAACAGCATACAATAATGAGACCTAGAATTCCATCTTCACTATCTATTTAATAGAAAAAAAAGAAGATTATTTCAACAAAGACTTGTGAGTGAAACTAATAAATCAAGTATAAAATAGCCTAAAATTAAATATTTATGAATCATTAGTAATAATTAAACCAATCCAGATTTTCGTTTAAATGGCCAGATAAATATTTCCCATAGTTCCATTTTAAATTTGTTTCCAACAGGAACTGAAATGAAAAACGAGTATTAGAGAAAATCAAATGGGACCACTCTATCTGATCATTTCCGAATCTTAGGCCAGCTATAGGTTCTGGATATCTATCTCAAGTCAGTTTGCCTGCTTAGGTGAGTACCAATATATTTGATTTCTTGTCTTACGTTTAAAAAAATAAAATAATATTTATATAATCTATGTAAAAATATGCTGATGTTTTTAAATCTGTATATGTTTCAGAACTGATGATCAACGTTTAACATTCGAAACTACTTTTCAAATAAAATAATTCTAATGGAAGTGGCAATTAATTCATCAATCCTGATTAAAATGAAAAATGTTTTCCAAAGACTATTTTTAAAATCAGAAGGCTCTCTGCTATTGTATTGATTACAGAATTATTATTCTTTCAGTTTTTTATTGTTGTTTTCTTCATGGATATTAATAAATTCTCAAATAAATAATTCTTGAGAAATAAATTTATTTTCAGAATAAACCATGCGCATATAAAATAAGCAATGAGTAAAAGAGAAAAAAATGAAAAGCAATAACAAAAATAGTCGCAACTTGTAATTATTTTAATAATAGATTCAGGGGTTAGCGGGTTAAATAGAGCCAGGACAGGAATCGATATTTTTGTCACGAAATTCCCTCTTTTTCGCCGTGGCACGAACATCGTTAAATACAGACTACATTGAAGTGCGTTTAAAGCCTTCTAGGCAAGATTTAAGTCGGATTAACTTTATTTTTCGTTAATTGTTATATCATAGTGATTTATTTGTTTATTTTTAACACACATTAAAAGTGTTAACATATCTACAAACCTGCAAAAATTCAATGAGAGATTGCATAGTTTATATTGTAATTAACATTCTCGATCCGAAAGTTATTGAATGTAATTTCAGCTTGTATGTAAAATTTCCAATTAATTTTCCAATCTAGAACGCTGGGGGTCTTTACATAATCGCCGAGAATATGTTCAACAAAATTCAAACTATAATGAACACATACGAACCAAACCATAAATATTAATTAAAACAATACATTAAATTTAAAAAATAATAAATATTGCAGTAATAAATAGAGTAATTAATATGAAATGCAATTAAATAAAACGGCTTAACGGAAATAAATAAAGTATCCCTTTAAATTCCTCGATGTGGAAAAAGATAGTGTTCAACAACATTAAAATAAAAATAAATACAAATTAACAACAAAGAACAGATTAATAAGGCACATAAAGCTTATTAATGTAGTCTTATCACAGGTCTATATTTAAGGAATATTGAAATAAATAATACAAGGACGTGAATATTATAATAAAATAATGAATATGAATATATAATAATTCAAATATAGTTATATTATTAATATTTCCATAATTTCAGCTTAGAAGAACTCATAAATTCCTGACATAAAAATTAAAAAAATATATAAATGACGTGAGAAAACTGCTGATAAGTAATTTAGAGCTAGCTAAAAGTCTTTTCTAGAGACTAGGAGGAAATTAGGGGATCGAATGGGGGGGGGGGGGGGGGTGAGATGAGGCATAACTTGATTTAGGTGGTTATGTACTTTTTTGAAAGAATTAATTATGGATTAATTTATGTTTAACATAAAAGAAACATTACACTTTATGAAGAAATTTAGATTGTACCTACTGAATACCTATGATGCTACCCTCTTATTGGTACAGGTAGATCTGATAATATCTATGTAAATTAATTAAGTTTGTCAAGTGAGTGTTGGAGTAGTCGATATTGAAGAGCAACTTCTCTTCAATATCATATAAGGGTTCCTTTTGAGTCTCATGTGGAGACGAAATCCAAAACATTAAAGATAAACTATAATTTTACAACTTTAGAAGAGAAACTACAATAAATAAAAACAACAATAATTAAAACTATAATAAAGATAAATTTTTATTTATCTACAAAATGGAAGTAGATGTGTGAATAAATGTTTTTATGCAATTGTAAATATTTTGTCTGATCAGCATTCAAGTAGTTCTCAAATTTTTCTCTATATATTTTTCGTTTCTTTTTATTAATTTTATTTTATTGATTTCTTTATTTTTCTTTATCGCATTGAAATTATTATATAAGCATATAATTATTATATCGTCATATTGTTATTATTATTCTTTCTCTCTTCTTTTTCTTATATATATATTTATACCAAAAGTTTAATTTTCCATTGTATATACATATATCATCTTTTATACGTATTATTATTATCTTCGTTTGAACTTAAGATAGACTATTATACATCCTTATTATACATGTTTTTTTATTCTTAGAGTACAATATGTCCTAGAATAAAGATTATTTTTTTCATTTCATTTCATAAAATCAGAAGAAAGGCAAGACTGTGTCAGAGTCAGACTGTGTTTAGAATATATAAAATTGTTCTAACAGAACTATGGAAATAGAAATAATGCTGAAGGTAAGAAACAACTTCTTAAACTAACGCCTTTTATTATCGTCTCACAAAATAAAACTGCCTCAGATTGATTAGCTGGTAACCTAAATCTGTTGACAGGTGTTCAGGAAAAAGGACAAAGGTGAGAAATAAATGATGAGACAAGAGAGAGGTATCGTTTAACTTCTGAGTTCCAGGTCAAGTAAGAGTTAGTGCCAGGACAGGGGAGAGTAAGAACTGTCTGAAGGAATCGAAAACGAAGTTAGAGCCAAATTGAATTGAACAGCGAACTGATTGTGACTAATGCACTGCCTCTCTCAGCCTCACTCAGGGATCGACTTTAGTTCCAGGCTGGAATTCACTTAGGGAACTACTTACAAGACATAATTAGCAGTATCTATAGCGTTAGAAACAGGTATACTACGTGATTTTCTTGATAGTATAATATAGGTATGCATTATACGTAGTACACCATATTCACTCACCCTTTAAACTTTAATTATTCCTAAAATACCTCCTCTATTTTCATTTCATCATTATAAATTTCATTCTGAAGTGTTCCTAAGAGATCCTCCTTCTTACTGATTTTATTTTCTATTTATAGTAACAACTTAGCTACTTAATTTACAATATAACTACCTATCTTTTGAAAAATAATCTTTATATTCTGTGACGTATAGTCAGTCCCCTAAGAATAACAAAATCGTATCACAAGGTAGTACAATGGTCTGGCTTGCATGATTTCATAACGCTATTTGTATATAAAGAACATGAGACATACCAATACGGTTAATTGTATAAAGATCTTCAGTTAATATAATAACATGAGTAGGAAAAATGAAAAAAAATAACCCTAAGAAAAGATATATACAGAAAATAAACTATTTCTATATGTATATTGAATGAAGAGTATATTATATATTATAGATACTTAGATATTTATGCATACTGCACATATTCACTTCCATATCCATACACACAACCATACACATATGAATTGTGAAGTTAATAGATAGTAAGTGAAGTGAATATTTCTTTGTGTAGGAAAAATAACAATTAAAGTAAAAACAAATTTAAATTTTTATAAAAGAAATGAGATTATGTACCATTATTGAACAAATAAAGGTTTTTTATTATTATTATTATTATTATTATTTTTATACAGGGGGTCCAATAAGAGTATCGGGTATTTGTTACTTTGATAAAACAAAAACTAGTTAAAATAAAAAAAACGTTTATTGTTAATTATTACACTATAATTATAAACACACACTATAACTATAAAATGGATAGTTATTTGGAAAATATGATGTTATATAAATGGTGACTGTTATGCTGCTGGCACTCTTCTAATCAGGAACGAAGATTGGCGATCACATGCTGACACATAGCTCTCGATATTGCTGCCATTTCTGACCCGATGTTTTACTTCAATTGCGTCAGGTTCGTCGGATTAATCTCATAGGCCTTACTTTTAAAGTATAGTCAAGTAGAATAAGCTTGGGGCTTCTGGGAGGCCAGTTGATGTTAGCCCTAAGGGAAATGACCTTATTAGGGAAGAATTCGTTAACAGCTTCCATTGTTTGATATGATGTATAGCAAGTGACCCTATCTTGTTGAAACCACATTCTTGAGTTTATGGGTGTCCAAAAAGAGTATCGGGTGTTTGTTATTTCGATAAAACAAAAACTACTTCAAAAATTTTTATAACATACTCTTCAGTGGTGAAGCAAACTCAGCTGAATGGTCATGTCAATAAAAAGAATTGTCGGTAGTGGGCAGAGGAAAATCCGAGACGAATGCATGAACGACCCCTGCACAGCCAAAAAGTTGTTTGGGCCGCTATGTCTGCTAGAGGCATAATCTGTCCTTATTTTTATGAAGAAAATACGAAAAGATGGCCGCACCCACACTGCACGCCTAATATCGCTCTGTGTTTGTGACTTTCTTTAACAGTGTATTAACTAAAATTCCGCCCTTATCTTCACCATAAGGTGAAATTAGTGACCATAGAACATTTTTATATTACTTTCAGTGAGGTGAGTGAAACATTTAAATTAACTGTGAACAATAACAATATACCAGGTAAAGCTGTATAACTGGCTTGCCGTAATCCTACCGGCTGGTAGAATACATCGCTATCACACGGTCAAGGTTAGTTTTGATAGTTATGTTGCCTCTCGTTCGATATTAGACAATATAAAACAATTTTTTTTTTTTTTTTCTTCTTCTTGGAACAATTTTATTTATTTATAAATTTTTAATTTTGCATATTCTTAGTATTATTTTAATAGATTTATTTTATAATGTTTTACTGCAGAATAAAAATTGTACAATTTATGTAAATAGGGTTCTTCAAAGAGGTAATAATTTCAACATTAATTGTATAATTGTTATTATTACCATTAATTTAATTTTAATTTATATATATTTCGTTTTTATTTTTACTTTCTTAATATCAAATGATGGAGGTTGTCACATCTGGTGACGAATCGGAGGAAGATGCCCCCTACTCGGAAATCAGTGAAACTGATTCCCAATCAAGAAGAGTTCTTCAAAAGCGCCACCGAAATAGTGCCCCTGGATCAGCGGGCAATTCGCCGAACAAGAAGAAAAACAAGACGGCAAAATCAAAAAAGCCACTCACAAATGCTAGCCATCAAACCCGCAGTAAATCTACTGCAGCGAAAACAACTCCAGCAATTACGCCAAGCACCTCAACTTTCAATGCCCCTATACCATCTAACAGTGATAACAATAGCACAAATCCTCATCATACTCCTGACTCAGATCCGCCACCAATTTATGTTTATAAAATCGAAAATTTCTTGTCATTTTGCAAAGAAATAGCTAATTTGATCGGAGAGACCAATTTCGATTGTTTTTCACGAATCAAAGATATTAAGGTCAAAACAGCGTCGAAAGACTGTTATAAAAAAGTGATTAATCACCTAACAAGTAAACTACGATTTTCACTGTTATCAGCTGAAAGAAGATAAGGCTTATAGAGTAGTACTCCGAGGTCTCCATACAACTACCCCAACGAGCGCCATAAAAGACGGTTTGGAAGCAATTGGATATAGCGTTAGGCGAGTATCTAATGTGCTTCATCCTAGAGAAAAATATCCGCTGCCTCTATTCTTTGTGGACTTGGAGCCGGCCAGCAACAACAAAGATATATTTGACGTCACTAGACTAGTATATTCCTGCGTCAAATTCGAAGAACCTAAGAGTAAACCGACTATAGTCCAGTGCACTAGATGCCAAGGCTTAGGACATACGAAGACATATTGTCACCATCAACCAAGATGCGTAAAATGTGCTGGCTCACACGCAACTGAAACATGCCAGCAATCACGCGATACTCCTGCTAAATGCGTACTGTGTGGAGAAGCTCACCCTGCGAATTACAGAGGTTGCATAGTCTACAAATGTATGCAAAATCAACGAAAGCCAAATACATCCACAATAAAAAAAAACCCTCGCACCCAGGCACCTGATTTCGATAACACCACAGTATTCCCAGAAGTTCAAGGAAAACAAGATCAAAACATAGAAAAACTGCAATCAACCTCAGCACATCATCATCCATCACGACAACAAGCTGCATACTCGGACAAGACAAAGGAACAACCTAGAGGTCAGGCGCCTCAAACCTCCCAATCCCAGCTTCCCACGTCCCGTTCTCATCCTCAACCTCCTCGACAGAACATCCCTTCACATAATTTACCACTAAAGGTAAAACTACCGCCTGAAAAGCAACACCAAGTTCCTATTCAGGTCAACCCCCTATCCCAATCACCATTGCAAGTTCATTCTGCTCCTCATACTCAACGAAGAGTCCCGCTCCTAAACAACTCACTCACAGAGACAAACCATATACCACAAGCCTCCAATTTATATCCAGTTACTTACCAAAACTCTACCGATATCAACGCTATCCTTTCCTCTTTCCTTTCAGAACTAAAAGAAACCATAAGACCGCTTATCGCCCTTCTCACAAGAGCCCTTTCGGAATTTCCCTTAAATGTCGCAAGATGAGTGTTAAGCCTCTTGCTATCATTTTATGGAACGCAAACGGACTGAAAAATCACCAAGACGAACTCGACATATTTCTCCACGACAATAAAATAGACATTGCTCTACTGACTGAAACTCACTTTACCCAACGGTTGCACTTTTACATACGCGACTACATCACTTACAGAACAGATCACCCAGACGACACCTCCCATGGCGGATCTTGCATCCTTATCCATAAATCAATATCCCACTCTCTGGTTCCCTCTACTCCATCTGACACCATTCAATCCACCTCAGTAACCATTTCAACTCGTCCTTTCCATATTACATTCTCAGCTGTGTACTGCCCTCCTGGTAATTCCCTTTCCCATAGCCTCCTTGATTCCTTATTCCGCTCCCTGGACCGCGCTTTATCGCTGGAGGAGACTACAACGCCAAACACCAGCGATGGGGTTGTAGAACATCCAACTCCCGTGGTAACATCCTATCCCGTATTGCAACCTCCAACTGTTATTCTATCCTCTCTCCCTTGAACCCTACTTATTGGCCAACCTCTCCTAAAAAACGTCCCGATGTCCTTGATATTTTCATTTCTTCCCAAATTTCCACCTCTCAAACAATCATCAAATCCATGAACGACCTCTCATCAGATCATAGCCCTGTTCTGCTTCTATTGCATTCAAATCCAGTTCCTAAACCCTCTCCTCCTAGACTGATAACCGGACGTGTAGACTGGGATGGATTTCGATGTGATCTTGAAAATCAATTGGACCTTAAAATTAACCTTAAAACAAAAGAAGATATAAACTTAGCAATTGACAAACTAACGTCATCAATACAAAATAGTATAACTGAAAACACCTCACACCGAAAAAATACTAATAGTCAACATTATAACTTACCGCAGCATATTCGCACCTTATTGACAGAAAAACGTAGAGCAAGGGCGAAATGGCACCGTACTAGATACCCATCAGACAAAAATAATTACAATAATTTAACGAACAAACTGAAAACAGAAATAAGAAACCTCAGAATACAAAACCTACAAAATCATACTGAAAACCTAAACACTTCCGACAAGTCATTATGGGTGACAACGAAAAAGCTCCTTAATTACAAAAACTTTAATCACCCTCTACTAACTGATTCTCAAACCTGGACTAGATCAGACGAAGAAAAATCCCAAATTTTTGGCTTGCACCTTTTAAAAACCTTTAACCCACATCCTGACATCTTCAATCCTACTCACATTGAATGCATTGAAGCAGAACTAAATGTCCCGCTCCAAATGTCTCCTCCTCCGAATGCATTCCATCCTTCAGAAGTATCCAACATAATCCTCAGATTACCTTCCAACAAAGCCCCTGGATATGACCTTATTACAGCTTATATCCTAAAACTCCTTCCTCAGAAAGCAATCCTATTTCTAACATACATATACAATGCGGTACTTCGCACCACATATTTCCCTGATCCTTGGAAAATATCAATAGTTAAAATGATACCTAAACCCAAAAAGCCACCTGAACTCCCATCCTCGTATCGTCCAATATCACTTTTGCCTATTATGGGCAAAATCTTAGAAAAACTCATCCTGAAACGCCTGTATCCTAACCTAGATTCCAATCATATCATCCCAGATCACCAGTTTGGTTTTCGAACATCACACTCCACTATCCAGCAATCTCATCGTGTGGTGGACGTGGTCTCCTCAGCATTAGAGCGCGGAATGTACTGCACGGGAGCCTTTCTCGACGTAGAACAAGCCTTTGACCGAGTCTGGCACCCAGGACTGCTTTACAAGCTCCGCAAATTCCTTCCCTCAACATACTTCCTTATTATCCGTTCCTATCTCAGTGATAGAATGTTCAAAGTAAACCATAAATTTTCTTACTCTTCCCTCTTTACCCAATCTGCCGGTGTTCCTCAAGGTAGTATCCTTGGCCCTATCCTTTACACGATCTATACAGCTGACATCCCAACTCATCCTACCACTGTCCTCACTACTTACGCTGATGACACATGTGTATTATCAGTAAACAATGATCCATTCCTTGCCTCCCAATCACTCCAATCTCACATCCTAAATATTCAAGAATGGTGTCAAAAATGGAGAATCAAAATAAACCCAAACAAATCACACCAAATAACCTTTACCCTTCGTCGTAAACCTACGACTTCCTGTCCTACAATATCCTTTAATGACATTCCACTAATCCCTGTTGAACAGATCCGCTACCTAGGACTCCACTTGGACAAACGTCTTACTTGGAATCCACATACAAGACTAAAACGACAAGAAACTGCTCGTCGTTACAGACTACTTCAACATTTACTTGACAAACGTTCAAAGCTCCCAATTAATTACAAAAGACTCATTTACTTGACTGTGATTAGACCTATATGGACGTACGGAATTGAGCTTTGGGGCTCTACTAAACCATCCAATTCTTCCCGTATCCAATCCTTACAATCCAAAATCCTTCGAAAATCCTCAATGCTCCTTACTTTGTCACCAATAAACTTATCCATAAAGATCTTAATGTTCCATATGTTGCTGATTTAGCCCAAACCAGATACCAATCCTTTCATAGTAAGCTCCATAACCACTCAAATCCCCTAGTTTCTCAACTTGCTTCCCAATCAATTCCCGATAATCCTCCGAGGCGTCTGAAAAGAAGATGGCCCAGAGATCTTCTTGTGTAGATTTTGTTTTTCATTTTTTTTTTTTTTACTTAAGTGCTACTGATGAGTAGTTCTTCTCAAGTTTAGGCATGTTATTGTAAACTTTTTTTTTAACACATTTACTTGATGTATACTTGTACAGTTGTAAATTTCAATAAATTGATTCAAAAAAAAAAAAAAAAAAAAAAAAAAAATTTTTATGAAGATCGACTAGGCCGACCACTCAATGTGAATAGTGACCGTTATTGCGATATGCAGCGAATTTATTTGGGTCCAGAGTTACAGGAATTTCAAGGTTTCAACTCAAGAACGTAGTTTCAGCAAGATTGCAAGGGCCACTTGCCATACATCAAATCAAGCAATGGAAGCTGTTAACGAATTATTCCCTAATAAGGTCATTTCGCGTAGGGGTAACATCAACTGGCCTCCCAGAAGCCCCGACCTTAGTCCACTTGATAATTTTGCATGGGGTACTTTAAAAGTAAGGTCTATGAGATTAATCCGACGAACCTGACGCAATTGAAGGAAAACATCAGGTCAGAAATGGCAGCAATATCGAGAGCAATATCTATGTGTCAGTATGTGATCGCCAATCTTCGTTCCTGATTAGAAGAATAACGGTCACCATTTAGATAACATTATCTTTTCTCAATAATTTTCCATTTTATAGTTATAGTGTGTGTTTATAATTATAGTGTAATAATTAACAATAAACGTTTTTTTTATTTTAAGTAGTTTTTGTTTTATCGAAGTAACTAATACCCGATACTCTTTTTGGACACCCTGTATAAAAAAAATTTATCAACTAATTCACCAATATCCTTACACTCTTCTGACCTACTTTGAGGACTTCATCGTTGGGAAGTGCAGAATAAGTAACATTAGAATTAAGAGAAAAAAGAGATCACTCTATATTGAGACAAAACTTACTCTTAACGTAACGTTACTTCTAACTCAAAACACAAAAGCTAAGTATCGCCCCTGATCAATGCCTATTATATAATGCCCATTATTTCCAAATCACCATAAAGCTGATTTCTTTAGTAACTCTCAAGATTACGTCATCTATTTATTTAAAGTGTGTACAGAGAAATGGCTGACTGGTAGCCCCGTGACAAAAATAAAGAGACTAATGTTTTTATAAGAATCATCTTTTGGGACCCCTGCAATCCTGTATATTGCGTCGCTAAATTGGTTTGATATCTACAAATATCAACACTTCCTTGGTAATTTGTTATTCATATCTGTTCGCGCCAATCGGCGCTTTTGTGAGGGGGGAAAGGAGAAAAGATCTAGTATATCTTATATATAGACACACCCTATGAATTTCCGGTGCAACTAGATCTTATCTGCGTTAATCCCTACTAGAATATTCCTCTTTTTCTTCCAGCATCTGTGCTCCAGTACGCACCTATTTAAATTGCCCAAGACCTCATGGTCTTCCATCACTATTTTGACCAAGACAAAATAGTCTTCCAGGACCCCATTCCTCTTTTAAAAGTGATCTTATTTCCTGTGCCAGTCAGTAAAGGTTTAGTTCTTCCCTTAATGAGTGGTGATATAAGAGGAGGAGAGCCTGAACAGATTTTGCAGCTTGGGAGAAGCATTTCGGAGGCCTCCGAACAGACCGTCGGCGGCAATAACAAGGTGAGAAGTTTCTTATGTATTATTTGTTTATGCTACCTTCTCAATAATATCTCCCCAAAGGTGCGAAACCTCGTTTTGATATTTTCCCATACATTTCATTTTCTCGAGGCCGAGGCGAGTTTTTCGCATCGGACATTATCATTCTTTTCCTATATAATATCGTTAAAAACGCCTACAACTTTCTTAAATTCTTTATCTGGTTCCTCTAACTTCTAATTACGAGTTGAGTAAAGTATGAATAAATAATAAAGCTAATTCTCGATATAATAATGAACAATAAAAAGATAACCTACTACTACTGAGAATAGCAAAAGAGTATCATAAACTTACAAAGCACGACATAAAACATTATATTTCAATTCGTTGTATTAAATGCCGTTAAAATATTACACAATAGGTTACTAATAAAAGCAGTATTAAGATGATCGGATTTAAGTTCAAAGCATAAAGACAAACCAAGTTTTGTATACTACCATAAAAAAAATAACGATTTTTGTTGTTTCATGTCAACTCAGTGTTTGAGATATCTCATTAAAGTTACGTCATTTAAATAAGGAACCTGCAAATGCTCTCATCCTCTGACATCTTTCGAAGAGATCAATCACTTAAGAAATATCCCGAAACCATATTTTCACAAATTCCAAGTATAACTTTTACTTCCTCTTAACACCCATCAATAATAGGTTTTGCATAATCTAGATTTACATTTTATTTATCTATTTTCCAATGTAAATCCCTTTAATCCTAAGCAACTAGAAACAAAAAGCTCTTACTATTTCCTAAAAATAAAATACAGAAACAAGAATATACTTGAAGGGATAAAGAAAGGGAAAATACGGTGAGAAGAGGGTTGTTTCCACAGGCCTTTAAGATGAAAAACCCATCTCAACCCCTCAAGGGACCTCCCAGCGAGATATGAAGGGCTTTCATAAAGGAGTGAGCTTTATTTTCGAAATGAAAATATTCAAGTGGAAAAATTTTTATGTTGTTCCTATATTATTGCTATCAAAAATAAACGAATAAGTATCACCCTCATTCTCATGGAATAGCACAAAAAAAAAAAAAAAAAAAATTGAAAATGATAGCAACTTGAATTATTAAACTAAAAAAACAAAATCAGTTATAAATAATAATGGTTGTAGATTAAAACACTTACCAAGTCAAGTTACACTTACACAAGGTACTAAAGCCCATTGATGCAATACCACCTTATCAGGAACTTATGTTCAAAAAAAAGGAACTATGCATTAAAAATTTACAGGAAACGTAAACAAAAGGTCACTAACTACAAATGATTCGATCACTACAACTGGAATTCATTTCAAGCTCTCCATTATACGTTATGGACACAAAACTGCATGAAGACTTATAGATACCCACTATACATTATACATCTAATAACAATATGCAACTACAAACTATATCACCAATAATTATTCCTGACAACACATAAGGAAGGCAAAAAAAGGTTGAATAAGATAGCTTCTTAACGAACAAAAGGAGATAAAGTCAGAAGGAGGTTACGTTTGGTACTGTCTCTCTCTGTAATGCCATTTTAGTTCTTTTGCTGGTTGTCTTCACTCTGAAGAAAGTGAATATAAAATTAAAAAGAAAATAAATTACAATAGTTAGGTGTATTTAAAATAGAGAAAGCATACTATATAACTAATATAGATCTTTAAATGATATATTGTAAAACAACTATACCATATGTCTGAAGCTATTATTAGCGGCTATGACAACTAGCAAATGAAAATTCAACATTCTAACAAGGCAACCCATCTCTATAAATATATTTATATTTAATAAATAATAATAATATTTATATTTAAATATAGATTATTAGTTGTATATGTATATAATAAACTGTACGTTAAATAGACATAAAAATATATAATAATATTTAAAAATATTTTTCAAAACATTTAAATAAAGTAAAAAACTTAATTGCAGTTAAGTGTGTAATATTTGTCAATATAAAGTTTTCTAGTAAAAAAACAAAACAATATAAATTATCAAATTAAGAAACTTTTATCAACATTGAGCTGTAATTATGTTATATCTACGAAATGATGTTTTGTCCCATATCTGATGTTTTATTTACTAACAGCACTAGAATTCAACAAACTATTTTTAAAAAATTGAATGAGAGTAAACGCTCCTCTGTGACAAGTCGATAACAGTTGAATCGTGGAACGGTATAAAAAAAAAAACAAAGTAGAAGAACTTTAATTGTTTTATATAAAATAATTCTGTCAATATTAAATCCAGTTCTATAACACTGTTTTGAAAAAAAAAAAAATTCCTCCCTTGAGAAATTGTTCCTGATTTTTATATTTTCATGTGTGCTGGATTCGAATCTGAAGGCAAAAAGATTCTTTTCTGGTACCATTTTCGAGAAATTAGACGTTGTTTTTGAAAATCCTGAAATAGCGTATTTTATATTTGTTTTTAAATTTCATTTTTTTTTCACTCCTTTAAACAGATTTTGTGGCTTTCATATTTACACGTGCGATCAATTCCAATCAAGGGTAAAAAAAAAAAATCTACCAAGCACCATTTTTTAGGGATTAGAGATTGTTTTTTAAAAAATCTACTGAAATAGCACATTTTTCATATATTTTGTGCTTTTTTTTTTTTTTTTTTTTTTTGGTGAAAATATTTATGGGCTCCAATTTTTTTTATTTTGAAATGCATTTTAAAAGAATCAAAATAAAATACCTCCCCTGTCTGTAGCTATATCTTTAACTCTAATTATATGAAACTAGGAGTTATTCAAAACGCATGCATGAAATTAATAAACAACAGACTCAAAATTTCTTTTCCCTTTCAACGATATCCATTAATTTCATCTTACAAAAAATAGGAGACTATGATAGAGATACACCCACAAACGTACTAACCATATATTAATAGACAACATGAAAACATGAATCGCTTTTATATTAAAAATTATTCCAATTATTCTTTATTATAAGTAATATCCACAATATGTATTTTACGTTATTTATTGTTCTTTGTATGTACATTGTTTATTTCTTATTTAATTTTTTTTCTTTTATTTATTTTTTTTTCAATTTTTCCTTCTCTAAATATTTCAAAAATAGGTAAAAAAAACAAAACCAAAGAAAATAAGTAAAGCTGCTATAACATGCATAAGGTATAAGACACCTTTCACATACAAATATATGTATATAATGGCCTTTTGGCAACATTTGTAAAGTTAAAGTTTTAAAGATTAAAAAATGCTCAAAATATCATAAAACACCTCATTTTTCGACCTAAAACAGAAATTTGACAAAAAATGGTGCCTGATTGAGATTTTCTGACTTCGGATTCGTGTTCAGCACACTTCAAAACATAAGAAAACAATATTTTTGTTAGTATTTTTATAAGAAAAATAAAGAGCCAAAATGACCTCATTATTATTTTTTTTTAAATTTAAATAAAGAAATACATAATTCAAAATAAAAAGGAAAATTTAAGAAGAGAACTAGCGGCTGTTTGCTTTGAAACAGTGAGAGCCCTCAGCCGAGAGGAGGTGGAAAACCGTCCAACACTAGATTACTTTCCGCACAGTTAGACACTCTCAGGACCAACATATATAGTCTAGAACGTCGCCTAGATCCTTTCATAACTATAATATTATGAAAAATAAAATATGTAATATAAAATATTATTTAAAAAATGTTCATAGATGTATGTAGATAGATATATTTTACATAATTTGTGTTGTATTTATGATTAATATTTTAAATAATTTTCGGTTTATATTTTATACTTCGAAAACGTTTCATTCTTAGTATATATGATACATTAATTACCTCCCAGCATATCTCCTGGAATAGACCTAATTACATTACTTATCATAAAACTTCTACTTCGGACAACTATTCTGTACCTTATATTTATACATCTGTCATCCCAGCGAATAAGTACTTAAATCGAATTTCGATAAAAATAAATTAAGTGACTATAAACAAGTGTTGTGACTATAAACAAGTGTATCACTACCTCAGTGATATTATCTTCAAAGTAACTGATGCTTTTCCATTAATGAATTGGATACTCTATATCAAGGTTGGTTCAAGGCAGTGTGCTAGGTCCCATCCTCTACACAACCTATGGTCATACTCCAACACTTCCTAACAGTGTCCTCACTATTTACGCTGATCAGATTTTGTGTGATAGTAAATAATGTTTCTTTATTTCACTTCAATCAAATATCTCAAAACCTCAAGGATGGTATCGAAATAGGAGGATTAAAATAAAACCAATTAAACCCCACCAAACCACGGTTTTCCTTCATTCTTTCTGTATCAATGGTTTTTCATATATTTTACAACTCTCAGTTGGAGAGATCTGAAAAGACAATAATAAACTGAAGAGACATTTCCGGCTATAATAAAAGGTACAACACAATTGTCCTAAGGTTCTAATTAAGAAAATATGTATTATTATATTTAAATAATTTTCTTTATGTCACAATCTGGCACAATCAAAAACAATAAGTGATTGTACTGTAAACTACGCAATTCTCAAATAATGATCCAGATAAAATAGTGATCTTAATGTCCCATGTATTACTGTTCAGGCCCGAACCAGATACCTACCTTATCATAATAAACTCCTTACTACATGAAGAATCTCAATCTTCTTTCCAATCGATTTCCGATAATCCTCTGAGGAATCTAAAATCGTGATTGTCTCCAAACCTTCTATTGGATTACTACGAATGGTTAATTACTTTATATCATACCCATGTCATTAGGTTTATATTTCATTGTAATGCTGAAAGAGTTGAGTTGTGTGCTCATAATATATACGCATTAAAGTATGTATATACACAGCACTGCAGTGGAATGAAGCTAAGGTCAGAAATACACCCCAAGTCCCTTCCCATTCCCGAGGGTATTGGGACCTGTGTCAGGTAGGCCGGTCAAGTTTATAGCATCATTTCCCCAAGATCGGATTACATTTCCCAGATCGGATTACATTTCCCAGATATAGCAGTTTCTGCTGTTTCTCGCAGATTGGTGTTTGTACGGCTACTTATGTTTTAAAAATTACAAATTTAGTAGTAATAAAACTAAAGAAAAAATACTAACACAGGTCAGGTTCATTCGAAATTTAACAAAAACCTTACTTCTAGAGGGGAAAAAAATATACATATTTGTTTTTCATCGCGTTTCTATGTTATAATTTACATATATAATTATTACTTTAACAAGTATTTAAATCTCCAATTCCGTTTTTTCCCTCTCTCTTTCCAGCTTTTTTATTTGTTCAGTGCAGTTGAATAGTATATTGTTTAATTGCTTAATTTTAATTTATCGTCGAAATGTAATTTAATTTTTGTGTTAATTCTGTGACATAATTTCATTGCCGTAGAATTTTTTATTCTTTAGTTTAAGAATATGTACTTATGTCTGAAATATAACATTAGAATATGTACTTATGTCTGAAATATAACATTAGTAATTTAAAATATACATATACATATTATATTTCTGATGAATAGATTGTAAAGATACTGAGTTAAACTAAATTTATGACCTGAAATACATTTATCTTCATTACAGGATATATAACCCTTAAATCTGCAGATGTAATTTTAGTTACAAAAGCCATTTTGTCACATTGCGGGCAATAAATTCTCAAATTTAATCCCAATTTATATGAGATATAAACAATCAATGTTTAGTTTGACTAATCCTTTGTTAAATTATGAACACTAATTGTATCTGTTTTACATTCCGTTTAATAAATTTATCAAACATTTTGGGGGAAAATGTTGATATTCTTGTACTTTTGGAAAAATGAGGTGTGAAAGAAGTAGCCGAGAAAATTCGTGGGTTGAACGTGAAAGTGTTGCATATTGTAACAAGAGCGAGTAACTGATATGTATTTTCGCCAGTAAAATTAGTTTCCGTCCTTTGTAATTAATTTAATTTTTGAAAGGACTCTCTTTCTTCCCGTTTAATCCTTTTGGGAGTACACGTAAGGGTACTATTTTGAGATCTGCCAGGATCTAACGATTTTTAAGATGGCCGAGGGATATTCCGCCATTGTTGTCCTTTTGAAAATCAGGCATTGTTGTCTTTTTTGAAACTTGAATTAATTATTACGTTTTTTAGAAAGGACACTCTCTCTTGCCGTTTAATCCATCTGATATTCGTCCTTTTGATCCCTGTCTAACACATTCGTCGGGAGGTATTTTGCGTATGTTAGTCATTTAGCGCTTTCAGATGTTTCCAGAAGGCAGGGATATTGAGGTTATGGATGGCTATGAACAATTAAAAGAGTTATCAAGAGGACCAAAGCAGGTTTTCAGCAAGATAGCGTTCTAATTCATAGCTCACCCTTATTCGATAAAAAATATTGATATAAAAGATTATAGCATCTTTCCCGACCCTCTTCAAAATGTGGAGTATACTTTTTTCCAATCAATAGAGGATTTTAGGAAAAAACGATTCTTCAAATGTCAAACCAGTAAGTAAGATGTTCTCTCGAAAAGAAATGGTTAATATCAACACCCAATTAAACTTTAGGCAGAAAGATGAATCCATTAACATAATTACCTATGCCTGACGAATAATTTAAATGGATAAATTTCAATAATACTTTATTTTTTTAATTCGTGCATTTCTTCAGCTAAATACGATCAGGGAATTAGCTGAACACAAAAAGTAAGACAATGTATAAGGCATGAGGGAGACCGGTATCCATTTGTACTTTATTCTAATAAAATAAGTTATTAATGAAAAATAAATAACTAGACCAGGAAAACGATTTTGTCAGCCAAATTTTAAAAACCTTTTTATCAACCATTCTGTAACTGAGTAGGACAAATAATTAAATAAATTTATTCATCTAGGCTGTGTCAGAGTTACGACACGCTAATAGAATGGATGTATAGTGACCAAAGTGGTATTTTGAAGCTGCTTGTCGTTTGAAAATTAGCCTCATGTCATAACTTGGAAGCCGGAGTAGCTTAGTGGTTAGGGCGGGAGATTAGTAATGCCAACATGCCGGCATCAAACCCCTTCCTCCTCCAACAACCACAGGAAATTAGGCGATTTACCCACTTAATTAATGAGGGAAACAGTTAAAATTGCTTATAGCTACAGTTTGAAAAGTAAATAAGGTAAATTTCAAGTTAGTATAGTAAAGTTAAAATAACAGTTATTGTTACAAAGCACAGTATAATTAAGTACAGATATAAGGGCAGTAATAACTATCGGCAGTTTTGCTTTAAAACTAATCTGCAACGAACAAAACCAGTGAGACTTGATAGTAGGAAAGCCATTTATTGTAATTATTTACAACTAAAACTGTTGATTTTTTTTTTTTTTTTTTTTTTTTTTTTTGCAATTTTTTTTGGGTTGATTCAGAGAACAATCACAAGAACGAAGGAAAACGATAACGAGAATATAAAAAAAATTTGTGCCCAAAAAAGTTAAATGAAAGTATCAATAAAACAATCCAATAAATTATCCATAAAAAAGCTAATTTAAACATAATTTTGATGAAATATATAGTTGTATATTAAGATTCTAAATGCGACATTAAAAATGAATTATGTTGTTACTTTTTCGACACTCAAAGACTATGTGGATTCATTGTGATATTCCGACTACCTAAACACGTCAATTTAATTTCCATCATCGAGAAAATTTTTTTTTTTTTTTTAAATATTAGTCCTGTAAGCTGCTTCTAGTATGAGAATTAATGATATGGATTACTTAACTTTTTAATGCAATAAAATGCCTGCTTTGGTTGTGGCGGCAAATGAGATATACAGCATTGTGAAACGGGTCAGTATCAACGATGAATGAAGGGACCACTTGATTTTGACTGGTACAAAATGTTTAAATTTATGCTCGTATATACGTTTGTATATATATAGAAAATATCTACATAAAAATCTGTTATTGTTTATCTACATGTAAAATCTGTTATTTATCTGTTACGTAATGTTATTATGTAGTAATATCATTAATGGTTATTATATTTTCCTCTTTACAGTATGTAAATGGAGTCCTTTCTTGTACTGCAGCTGTCTTCAAATTTCCCCTCTTTATCTGTTTAGATTTCTCTTACTATAGGTTCCCTTAATTCTCGACTTCCATGTAATTTTGGGTCTCCATCTAGGCTTTGTGCCTTTTACGTTGACCTCATAAATCTCTGTTACAAGATAAATGTTTGAGATTCTAAGAAGAGGGCATTCTAGGGAAATAAACCGCCTCAGTTGGGATTCCTCTATCAAGAGTTTAATAACAACGAGACTGGGCCTTATTAAAGTTTTCCTAAACCTACTCGTCTAGTTCTACCTTCCTACTCTCTCATGTACCACTTCCAATCTTTAATTCTGTGTATTAACATATTTGAAATAAGTCAAGTCCAACTCTGTCATTAAGAAATAAAGCCAATCAAAACTTTCGGAGAAAACTTTAACTATATGATGATTTATTTAACATATAATCACACATTCTAATTAGATTTCTTACAATAGCAATCAACAAACCTAATTAACTCAAATCATTTTAACATTGTCAGATATTAAAAATTACAATTTATATTTTTATATTGCTATAATTTAAGTTGAATTCGAAAAGATTCAATTTAAATTATATACTGAATCCACATACTTTAAAACACATTATTTATTGGTCTCATATCTTATGATAGACAAAGGTCAAAATTTGTTATGACTCAACATTTAAGAATAGAAAACTTGCTAATGACAGAATCCCATTGAAAAGAAAAATTTAGATATGATTTTTAAAAAAATTATAAATAGATTGGAAATCAAAAAAGGAAGGAGGAGGAGGAAGGAATCCACCTCAGTCAGTAACTACTGTATTTTTCAATTACTAAATTCAGTAATAGACATTTTTCTATTAATTAAGCTTCTATGCATTTATTCTATATTATTTTAATTGTGAAATGGTTTTATATTTCAAGTATTTATTCTACTCATGAAAGTAATAAATACTTTTTTCTATCTCTTTTTATGAAGATATTCTTGTCAATTTTTTTATTTTGATAAGAACATGATATTTAGAACGGACACAAGTAAGGAAGCAGATGCTTTCATTAATACACTAACTTTAATTTTAAAAATTGTTGTTGATGGAAAACTGAAAGAAACTGATCTCATTTCGAGTTAATGAAAATTATATATTACTTCTACTTACATAATAATCACTATATTAAATTATTCTAAGTTAAAGTTTCAATCGAACTGTTGTGATTTTATTCTTATTATCTTTATAGTAATAAGAATGACTAGCTTGTAAGGTTTACTGATAGAGATATCAGATTTCATAAATGTAATAAAGACTAGACGTGGTATACTCCAGAAAAAAGCTAACTAAACATAAGAAGTTGCTTAACCTGGTAAAACTGAATACATACATATACATTACCATATCCAAAAAAAAAAAAGTAATATTGGGATAATTTTTCGAAAAACTTTTATTCTTTTAGAGGACCTCAATTTTTAATAAATTGTCAGATTCATTTGCAGGTCAGACAATGCTTACTATACATTAAATAATCCAAAAACTAACCGTCAATCAAAATATACTTAATGTGAAAAAAATTTGTATGAAACTGAAAATTTTAAATTAAAACGAATTTAACTACAAACTATAAAGCAAACATATTTTTTTACTTGAATAGAGTAAGAATCGAATTACAGGTAAAACCAGGCTACAGGTTCTTTACCAGTGAATCAGTATCAGTAAATAAGCATTGTAATTACCTAAACATCGGTTATAAATATTTTAAGGGTCTGTGTTAAATAATGGCGAACAGGAAACGGCTGAAAAAGCAGGAGATTTTCCTAACGAAATATTTTATCATTTCAGCGAACCACTTCCGGAGAACGTGGCTCTGCTAAGAGCAAATGGAATATTTACCAACGGCTGGAGGCAGGCTTTTTTTTTATATGATTTGCAGACTTTTTTGCACCGTACATTTCCTGAACAGCTAATAGAAATTTATATGCTGCAGTTATACATAGCGAGCATCACTGCTCCATAAATTTTTCATTCATTTTCTCATCTTCTTTACTATATTACTACGATATACATTATTTACGTACATAAGAACTTACATTTTATCCAGGAACTAAAAAAAAAGATCAAATAGTTCCCAGTTATTTTATGATGAAAAAATATTGGTGAATTCTAAAAAGTACTAAAAGTGCTCCTATCAAGTGTATGAACTAAAGGGAGGATTTCTAGATAGAATTTTCCAACATTCCTTAACTATCTCCCAGACTACTTAATTTTTGAAAAAAATATTTCGTATAAAAATTTTTGTTTATAATGTACATTTGGCTAAGATACGTATAATAAGATACATTGTTCCCAAGATATTTGATAAAGTCATTAAAGGAGACATTGAAACAGCTCTCCCTCTCGTCTTTTATCACACAAGTGGGGATATTTAGAATGTCGTACAGAAAAGTTCAATGATACACTTTCCAACTTCTTTTCTAACTGGCAATTTTCGGCCTTAGTTGCCTTGACTATTTGTTTTTATGGAAATCGCTTTCTGTCAAGAAAACCACCCCCTTATTGTAAGTGGAAGTTACTTTATTGGCAATACTTTCTATTATAAGTCATATTTAAAAAAATAAAATAAATACGGTACGGTGTGTAAGTAGGGCTTTTAACTCTAAGACTTAGAAAGATAATTATTTATTCATTTTTATCAGTCGAGGATGGACCTTAGGATCGGGGGGCTACTTTTTTTTTTTTTTTTTTTTTTTTTTAAATGAGAAACGTTTATTATTTATGGAGAAGAAGATAATCAGGGATGCAGTCAAAGTAACACCACGTTTAAGAAGGAATTCTTTAATACGTGCCAACGTTTCGACCTGCGTTGCAGGTCTTCTTCAGGGCCACCGAACCACACTTGTGGGGAGAAGGACGATGACTTGAAGGAGAGTTTATATTTAATTTTTTCCCCTCATTTCAGAGAAGGGTTTCTGAGATTCTTGAACGATATAATAACTATATGATAAAAATCCAATGATACGTACGATCTGAGAGTGAAACCTCCTTCATCTTCCTGCTTTGGGGGCATTTTTAATTATTACAACGGCTACAAATCAAATAGTTCTTCGAATTCAGTAGCAGTTTAGAACGAAATACTTTGGGTTTTTAAAAACTCTGGAAAACGTTTAGATAGTGTGGTAAATGGACATTACCTATTCAGGTCAAATGTTTTAACATTTATTATTAATGAAAGCCAAGTGAACCTTTGCATAGTAAACACCGATCAATACTGTGTGAACTTTATTACCGATTAGAACAAAATGTCTAATGCATATGTAATATTATGTTGTTACATTTATTTAGGCAGAAGTTTATATCTCAGTAAAAATTGAAACGAAGATGAATGATAGATCGTTTCCATTCTTTAGAAAAGCTACAGTTTTATATGCCACAAGAATGAATATTTTATTAATTCAAACCTCAAAACAATGAATAATAGGCATGATTATGAATCTATTCAATTATAATTAAGTAAAACAAAAATAGATATATAATCCCAAACTTCAAGAAATAAAATTAAATCGAATAAATTAAATATAAATAAAACCGAAGATACCATGGTTATTATGATTAATTATTCTGCGTAACAGCTTTTAAAGCAGGACCTAGACCTCCTCACTTGGTATTCTCTATTCATCTCGGTCTGCGGACTTTTGGCGCCATCCTCCATTCACTCCCGCCTGACGGAGGTCTTACTCCACGTCATCCATCCATCTAAGTTGGAGTCGCTCTCGAATTCTCGCTCCACCTGGTTTTTCGTTTAATAATTTTTAAGGCAAACTCTCCGCAGGCATCCTTTCCACATATCTTTAACATGTTACTCTTGCCTTCTTCATTTGGAAGACTATATCTGCTTCTCTAAACAATGCTAAAATTCTTCATTTTTCTTAGATCTCTTCTTTCAGTTGCCAGCAATCTTTCTGAATATTTTTTCTTCCCTGATCCCCGAGGGGTTTTTATTTATTTTTGTAAGCATCCAAGATACAATCATTTTATATATTTTTAAGCCTTGGGAACCCCGAATCAAAATTGTCCCTAATCTTATGGGGGCAAAGCCGGATCAGAAACCGCCTTAGCGCTGTTCTCTTAGCAGTTCCATTGGTGTCATAATCCAATTAATGCTGAGCGATAGGGCCGGAACTAGGAGATTTGTCAGAGGGGCAAAAATCAGTTTGCCGCCCCCATCTCCGTCCCTCCCCCCTCCCCTACCATTAAAATACAATACAGTACAATAAAGTTTATATATTATACAAAAAAAAGTCTAATACAATTAAACGTTATTGATTGTGATATGATTTTGATAACGTTTTCAATAATTGATTATTTTTTTATAAAATTTTAAAAAATTTCCACCCCCTTAAACCTGCTGCACGGGGTATGTGCCCACCTCCCCCTGCCCCGCCCTAGAACTACAACAGGGCTTCTTTCTTTTTAATATAAGAGGCGGGTTATAGAAATGAGCAGAACTCAATAAGAATCAGGCGAAAAGTTTCGAATAGTTGGAAAGATTTTGGTGTAATTTCGCTAATTTAAGTCGTATGCGCCGGAAGACTAAAGGTATATTGCGATCATTGTGGAGGGTTTGATAAAAAACATAATACGGATCATTTACAATAGATGGGAATATTTCGGATTGAAAGATTTGAATACGTTTGATATTCGAATGTTTCGCAGCCCTCTACAGTTCAAATCCGTAGTTCCAACTAGGCTTGAGGCAGGTCGATATTGAAACGGTTTTTATCAAATGATAGTCGAGATTTTCTATTTAGTAGTCTATAAAATTGGTTGAACCATCTTTCAAATTTTTGGTTTTTTAGTTAAAGTGTGAGGACTCCATGCTAGTCCTAGTACCAGATTTGGGTAGTATAATATCGTTAAAACAGACAATGGGAAAGGTTTACGAAGGATGGATGAAAAGAGTAGCTTGCTATAATTTACTTCATTTGTTGCATTTAACTTCAATCAAGTGAATTTAGAAATAAAAGTAAGCCATTTGAGGATTATTATAGGATAACAGACAAGTTGTTTAGCTGCACCCTCCGGTGCAAGCAAGGTACCAGGACTGGTAGTATCTGCTGTGTAGAAATATAAGGACAGGTTTCAGAAAGCTGTCTTATTTCTGGCCTCGATTGTGAATCAGTTAGAAAATTCTGTTCTACAGAGTGCTTGAAAGGAATAGTTTGAAAGGTCTACTTATTGAAGTTTACAACTATATTTAACATATAATCAATGAACCTTCTATCTTATTAATAGTAAATACAGAAATTGCCATTGGTGGCTAATGGAGTGTCTGCTCAACGATTGCCGTCCATTTTCCTCGATCAGCCGCTTCTGAGATAGGCATCCTCAACTGCCGCAGATCCTTTCCCACGCCATCCTTCCATCGGCCCTTTGGCCTACCGCGTCGGCGATCTAAACCTCTTCTTCCTCTTCCAGGTTAACATTAATAGTAGAGCCGAGGTATTGGAAGCTTGTAACAATTTCAAAACTGTAGGTGCCTATTTCACAGTGGCTCAGCCGCCGGTCTAGCCTTTTGTTCAGAACTAAGACCTTGGTCTTCTCCTCGTTTACGTGTAGGCCAATCTTCTTTGCTTCAGCATCCATTGCTTCTAACGCCGTCTTTATGCTCTGCAGGGATCTACCAATATTTAAAATATCATCCGCATATGCCAGAACTTGGGTCATCTTTGTAAATATTGTACCCTCCTGCTCTAGTCCCGCTCTATTGATGATTGCTTGTAGAGCAATGTTAAACAGGAGAGGAGCTATTGGATCCCCTTGTCTTAGACCACTTGTAACTCCGAAAGGCTCCGACAGTCCTAAACATTTTACTTGGTAGATAGTCTTCTCCATAGTGCATTTTACAAGACGAATTAATTTACTTGGCAACCCCAGTTCATGCATGGCTTCTATGAGCTTATTCCTAACTATCGTATCATAGGCTGCCCTAAAATCAATGAACAACATCCAGGTTGTCTGCTGGAACTCTTTCATCTTCTCACAAATTTGCCTTACCGTGAAGATTTCATCAATAGTAGCTAAGTTAACATACCTCAACCCAATATTTTCCCAGGAAATATGTACCTGATGTGTGTACTGCATTGTACCCTTATGTCTTTACTCACACTTATTGCGGCTTTCTGTCCAAACCAATCCACAATGGTTGGCGATTCATGGTCCCTTGTTGTATTACTTTATTGATTATTAGTGTTATTGCTGCTGTCATAACAGAGCATCGTTTGAAGGTTCCCATCCTCTGGAATCTGCAAATAGCAGGCAATCCTCTATAATCTGAACGATCGTTAGCTTATCTTTGCTGGTTGTTTCGGAGGACGTATCTATTAGTAACACTTATGTGGACAACCCTTTATCGTTCTCTGGTTATTATAGTCTGTAATTCTTTTCTTGGATTTTTTTTTTTTTTTTTTTTTAATGAACACATATGTTTGATTATGTGAGATTCATTATAAAATTATTGGTAAGATCGAGCAGCGAGATAAAGCAGAAATGAAATCTGTAATGTGTATTGCTTCACCAATAGCATATAATACAGTTGTAAAGCTGATTGCTGGCGTTATATTATATCTGAACAAATTGGAGCCAAGGATTGCGGCTAATTCAATTTGATTTGGAAAGGCCTGCAGTTACTACAGTTACTTTATTTTCCCTAAAGGTTTTTTTATCCTGTAAAACAAGTGTATCCTATTTTTTATACGTTGAGGTTTAGATCTTATACAGGTAATATTGATCAATTAAATTTGGAAGGATAGAAATGAAACATTATTTAAATATTTATATCCAACCAATTTTAGCACGAAACATCAGAACTTAAAAAAGGACTTAACATTTTGTTAAAAAAGTTCAAGTAATACAGAGCAATTTTTAAAGCTTCTCATACTGAAAACATTCATGAAGAAGGACAAGTTATAAAGAAATAAAAAGATAGCAATCAGCTTGGTAAAATTGATAATTATAATTCTCAACAAAAAAATTATTGAGAGGTTTTATTTAATTAATATAAAAACCGAAGCAAGTTCCTAAACATTTACATTCTACATTATTTATTTAGGATAAAGAATATTTTTTTTTACTTTCATTTATTTTAGGAAAACTTCATTCTTGTGTTTTTCTTCAGCGTTAATTAATATTTGTTCAGTAGGTATTTTCCTTTTCCAGGGAATTTAAGTTTAATGTTAGTTTATTATATTGATTAAATTGTATCCGCTTCTTTTTAGAAACATTTATTTGATTATCTTTAGACAGAATTATGTCATGATTAAAATTGAAAACATTTTATAAGATTTAATTGATTTTTTTTTATTAATTTAATTTCACAGTTTGAATATTCATGTCAGAAGAAGGTATAAAAATGAAACAATTAAGAGATAATTATTAACTTAAGACAGCTCAATGGTAGACAGCGTGGTGGGGTCCGGTTCATTGAAGACAATTCATTGAGTTAAAATCGTTTGTCTCATTCATTTCGTCCCCACCGTAATAATGCTAATAATCGATTATTGATGTATACAAATTCATATTTATCGATCAAAGAGATTATTTTGGATACCTTTTTACTCTCTTATTGGAAAGAAACTGGAATTTATATAAAAAATTTTCAATCATTACTATTAAAAACTATTTTTAATATACTATATTTAGAAGTAAAATTGACTACAAGGAAATGTCTATTGAACTCGCAAACTTATTCATTATTAAAAATGTTAATATCAACAAATATACAAATAAAATCAATGACACTGTTGCCATTAAAAAGTTTTTACTATATGAATAAGTAAAATTTGATATGTTTAACTTAATACTTGATTTCTACCATGAAATCATATATTAAAAAAAAAGAAATAATAGGTAAAAAAAAGGGTAAGCATGTAATAAAAATACATAAAAATTTTAAAACATATAGTAGTGTAATTTTTTTTTTTCTAAATTATTTTATTGTTGGTAAATACTCCCCAGGACTCACCTTTTTTAGCGAACTGACAGAGAGAGCAGGAGAAGGTTACATGACAAGAACTGGGAAGGTACTGTCCCCCTCCACCGTCGCCCCAGAAGGATCAATACAGCCTCTGGGCGCAGGGCATGCTGTAGAGGGGAGGTATCACGATCGAGCCGATCATCGGAGGACCGTCCTGGGGAAGATGGACAAGAAGGTCCAAGAAAGTGGTCTGCCGAAGAGTAGTACATGCGTTATACAGGAAATGGAAGTTTTAAAGGTGCAAGGTGCAGTATATTGATCTTAAGATGGTCTGCAATTTTTAATTATCATAAAAAAATTAAATTATTTATAGTGAAAATGTAATTTCGAAAATCTCTAGTCCAAGAGTAATATTGCTTGTATCACTTAAGATCCAGTAACGTTCATACCATTAACGCTACTAATAGAGAATAGTGGAAATCTCTTGGTGTTCTGCTTTGTTCTCCATGATTCGGAGGACAGCTTCTAACAACCTACATGAGAATTAATATGCTTAAAAGGTTTTTTTTTTTAACTTTTGACAATTATTTTTTTATTTATCTTCTCCTACTTGTTCTTGTTCTCCTCTCCCTTCCTCCGTATGCATTTCAGTGTGGAGGATCCTCTATGTGTCTCTGCCATTCCTTTCGTTCCCGTAACGATTTTTTTACATATAAAAATAAAAGCTTAATAAACCCAAAGGTTCGATGCCAACACCACAAACACTTTCTGGCCGCACACCTTCAACTCAACCATCGAAATCCACATCATCAAGATCTGCCGCAGCACAGTCCTCCCATCTCCGTTTCGGTTTAACCCTCGGCCTCTTATCGACGGCTCAACAATAATGTTTTCGAGAGATTTGGTATTTAATCAGACGACACTAAAAGCCTCGTGTTTATGTTATCACAACTATCATTAAGGAAAAATGGTCCGCATTTTTGTATTGCGTATCCATCTTAATTCCCCAGTGTACTCATCCTTTTATACTCCAAATATTTTACACAATAATTTATTTTCGAAACCTTCATGGCGTTGTTCTATTGTTAGCGGAAACGGCCAGATTTCGCTCCCGTTATGGACTGTAGGCAGAACAATAGTGTTGTCAACTATGTTTATTCATTACGTTTCTTGTTAGTGGGCGTGAATTGAGCAATGTGAATTATTGTTACAGAGAAATAACAAGAACCCTGACGTTTAATAATGCCTTTATTTTCTAACAATCACCATGCTTATTTATTCGATAAAAGTATTTTTTTTTCTTTTCTTTTCTTTTTTTTTTTTACACTTTTATTTAAATGGGATGAATTAACATAATTAATTCTATTATTAATTTCTCATAAATAAGTATGATTTTGGTGACTAGCGATCCGCTCATGATTTGATTAAAAAAATCCTCAATTACTGTTTGAAAGATTTATTATATAGGCAGTAGTGGCTATTTTAACGAAGTATCAATTAATAGTCGATGTTATTTAGTTAACGAAGTCTGAGAGGAGCTCTTAATAATGTAATATGAGTAAGGTTGAATTAAGGAAAAAAATCTTATTTCAACTACTTCATATTATAAAGATTAAAATATAAAGTACATTAAAATAAATTTTAATGAAGAGAGAGAATAATAATAGTATAATAAAAATAATACAATACAGTATTCATGCAGTATATTTTAGAGAGAAGCAGGTGAGCGGGTGAAGAAAAAAAATAGCACCTCATTGTTTTCGATAAGTAACTAAAAAAAAATCTGGAACAGTTTAGCATCAAAATGGAAATAAATAACCCAACTTTTTTATTCAAGTCAGAAAAGTTCCTCCGTTTAGCTTGAGTTAAAGCAAGTTTTAAAACTTTTTTTTTTATTCACCGCTTCATCATGAATTTTTCAACTTTCTATTAACTGTTTTCATACAGTAAAAAAAAAAAAAATTTTGTTTTTAGTATATTTATATGCTAATAATTGTTTATATTTCGTAACGATTAATCAGCAATCGGAACATTACATCCGTTCTGAAATATTAGATTTTTTTTAGCGTGCTCGGACGCCCTTTTTTTTTTTCTTTTTTTTTTTACTTTAAACGTTTTTTAATGAGGTATTTTAACTGACTTATTTAATTAAAATTTAAACCAACCCATATTTAAAAGTGGTAGTTTTAACTCTAAAGACAGCTGTCATAATCAACGTAATGTCGCATCAATACGATGCAAATACTCTTTACGACATTATTACAATTTTTTGGACCTTAAAAAAAGTCATAGCCCCCGAATAATGATCTGTGTGCTCATACAAGAGATATAACAACATAAGTATTTGGAGGTCAAAAAGATAATTATTTTTAAAATAAATTTACTTTCGTATAGCGCGATTAAATTTATATCATCGAGAATGAAATATGTGGATATTATGATTCACCATTAACAGTTATTCTCGTTAAGAATATATAACTCTATCTCTTCAGGCTCTACGGCCCATCATTGGCTTCCTTTCAACAATTATTCTCAACTCAGACGAACCTCTCCATCATGTCATTCCTAGAAGCCGAAATTCTGCCTCGACATCTTCAAATCACCTTGGCGTAGGTCTGCTTCTTCCTCTTGCACCATCCCACAGTGGGACGAATGGCCAATCTAGGAGGAAAAAAGTCATAATAAAAACTAATGAAACTATTGTTATAGGTTTGTAGTTAAGTAGTTTATGGAACATTATTAAAGGTTCTTCCATTTTTTGGAGATGGATTTCAAGGTAAAAACAACGATGAAAGTAGTACCTAACTCCACAGGTCAAATTTTGTTAAAACTATTGATTCTTTCAATCTAAATTTGTGTATCCTTGTATTCTTTTGTAATTAGTAAATATAGAAGATCGTTATACCAGTAAGCCATTCCCAAAATAATTTTTTAATAATTTGACCTGTTATATAATTTTTTTAAAAGTGCCGTAAACTAAAACATTTTTTTAAACTAAAAAGATCTATTACTAAAAAGTACCGCTCTGAAATTCATGGTAGAGGTATCTTAGAGGGTATATGAAATAATCATGAAACATTTAGCTGCTTTTATCTGCTTTCTTGTCTGAAAACGAATTTTCAATTCCGCGAAGTGTCATTTCGTATTTGGCAAAACTGTAAGGGCATTGACTTAATATACATTACTACATTGGAAACATTTGAATTAGTAGATATTTTTTCAACATCTTCAGCTGCGTTTAAGAACTATCTAAAACCCTGGATAGTCGAATTACATTTTATTCACTTCCGATCATCAAGGTGATTAAGAAAATCAATTTTATGACAAAAAAGGAGTTTTACATTCATATTATATACAGAAATACATAAGAATGTATGTAAGAATGCATGTTTTACTATATGTATTGAATTTTAATTTAGATTAAAAAAACTGAAAAGTGAGCAAGACTTTTTTCCTTTTAGTTTTGCCATTCGTCCCTCGTTCCCGTTTTTTCATTCGGTTTGTATTGGTTAATTTTTATTCAATCAAATGACGCATTTTACAGATATGTATTACTTTTTTTGCGATATTTCGTTAGTTAATATTTAAATGGAGACTAAAGCATAACTGATTGTGAGTAAATAGTTTTGTTTAGTAGGCAAACAGGTTTGTTATCACAGAAAGATTTGAAAACAGTATCGTTTCATAATAAGAATAGGATTAGTGCAACGAAAACATCTCATTTAAACGATACTAGCTTTTCATTCATTACTTTTTTAAGATAATGAAAAATAACTACATAATAATAACTATAAATAATTACCCAATATGTAATTGTTGGAAACTAACTAACTCAGTATTTTTATTAAATTATTATGATACATATAAAATGAATGGTGATAAATTAAACCTTATAAAAAAAATATATATATCGAAATCACGGATAATGGGGGCCTACTGTATAGTATTTTCCTTATGGTTGTGACTTGAGTGGTTTTATTTTACCTTATTTAAACTCTATTGTTTATGTAAATCAGGTTGCCAGGTCTGTTTAAGTGATTCAGACTTTTTCCTCCTAGATTGGCCATTCGTCCCACTGTGCATCCGGTAGTACATCTTTCAGTCTTTCCTGGTCCATGCGATGCACATGTCCCAACCATCTCATCCTTCCTTTCTTGTTGCTTGAGACCCAATCTTGTTCACAGTAAAGATCCCTGAGTTCTTTTTTTACTTTTATTCAGTAGCCTTTTCTACTTTAGTTGGGCCATATTTTTTTCTTAGAATTTTCCTCCCCCCTGTATTCAGATTGCTCTGTTATGGTCCACGCTTCTTTGGCATACATTACTACTGATCGAACGATTATCTTATATATTTTAACTTTTTGGGAAACACCTCGGATCTATGAAAATATTGTTATTTTCAATACTAATTCATAAAGAATCCAAAATTAGATCTTTTTATTTTTATTTTTTAGAAATGGAATGAGAAGGAATCGGTACAAATTGCATCGATAACTTGAAAGTTTATTGTTTATTTAATAGTTTAAAACAATTCTACTAACAAAATATAACATTTTTTTCAATCAATAATAGTGAAAAATCCAAGGGAACATTATTAAAAATTATAATTTTAACGCTCTCTACCGCCTAAAATGTTGATTTGACAAAAAGCAAATAATTGGCAAGAAATTCAAGGCAGTTTGTTTTTGTTAGTTCTTAAAGATCCCTTGTTACTTTTTGCTACCCGTGCCACTATTACCTACCCTCGTTATTTTTACTAAAACCAATTCTAAAAGATTAATTTCTTATTCTTTACCACTTTATTAATTATAAATAAATTTACTCTTTAAATTATTTATGCCTCCGTTATTTTTAACGACCCCTAGCAGTTTTTACGGTTATAATATAGTTTGTACGGCAATAATATTTTATCATCCTTTATTAATTCTCATTTGTTTAATACTCAATCTGAATAATTTAATTTCATTTTTTATTAGTAGCATTATGATGATTTTTATTTCTCATTCCTTATCATTTATTACACATAAGCCTCGTAACTACTAATTCAATCATATAATATGCTCCCTAGTAACCAAATAGTTGATCTAACAAACTTTTTTTTTTTCTTCTTATTTTTTTTTCACATCGGTTAAGCTTCTCCAGAGGACAAAGTTAAATTAGTATTCAAAGACATAAAATACATTTGAAAAAAAAACTCAATTTCTCTCTGATTGGGAAAACAATAGATCATGAAAATGTTAATCTATAATTTACTAATTTTCCGAATTTTCATGTGTGGGTTGAAAGGAACAAATTGCTAAGCTATTTAAATTGGCAATTAATGATTATTCGAAACAAACAAAGTTAAGAGAAAGTAGGGTTTTTACACGTGATTTTTTTTCATTATAACCTATATAGCTCCTAAACGGTAGTTCTTAGCGACAAATGTTGTATGACAAAAAATATTTTCCATTAAATTTGTAGTTAGGTGTAAAACATTTTACTTGTGTAAAATGAGATTTCTGGCCTGTCAAGGTTCAATATCAAGTTTTCTTATTCATTTTTACAAGTAGTTTTATAGCATAATCTATACGATAATCAGGCCTAATGAAAATTACTGTTTTTATAGAACCTCTAATTTAGTATAGCCACGACGATTTATGTTCAAGATGAATATTTTTTTTTCCTAGGTAATAAACTATGATAAAGGAACTATTTTAAAGCTTAAATTGTGAGGCTGAGAAGTGCTTAAATTTTAAACATCACTTAAATATAAGATTAGGCATATGTTAGAACATAAAAAGTAAGTTAGTCAAATGAAATTTTAAAAATATTATCATTACTTTTATTCTTGTTTAAATAATTTTTTGGGTCTTTTGCACTTGTTCCCCGCATTTCATTTTGAGATTGTTATCATATGTTTAGGTTACGAGTAACCTTCCCAAACGTAATAACATGTCAATTAGAGATCGTATGTATTGTTCTTATTATTTAATAATTAAATAAAAAACAAAAAAAATAATTTATTATCATACGACATGTCTTTGTTCGATTTAATTCGTCGAATAAATACAAAAGAAAAAGCGATAGAATTTCTTCAGAAAAAAAGGTATTTTACATGGAATAACACTTGATAAAATATTTAAATAAATAATTAAATTTAAAAAAAAAATTTGTATTTTTTTTTGTTTTTTATTTAATTATTTAATAATAGGAACAATCAAACGATCTGATATGTTATTACATTTTGGTTACTCGTATATGATAATAAACTCAAAATGAAATGCGGGGAACAAGTGCAAAAGACCCAATTTTTTTAATTTAAATTAAATAACTCCAGGGAGAGAATCTAAATTAATTTATTTTAAAAAGATTATAAATTCTATAATATCTTTGATATAATTGTAAACTTTAAACTTTCCACTTTAATCACTTAGGACTGGATCCCATGAAATCGCATACATATATTTTATTCCTTCAAAATTGGAATGGAACCATGGAGTCGATCAGTGTGCCACCTTCACTTCGAGTATCAGAATAATGGATATATGATTACCTTAACCTTCTCTTAGTAGATTGTTATTTTACATTTTTATTTTATTCTCCATCACAAATTATTTAAACAGTCAACCTACTTAATATATTATGTACAACCTGAGGTATTTAATTTAAATATTATTTTGAAATTTTAATTGAGGAAAAGGTAGCCATGTTTTTTTGTCAACGCTACCATTTCTTATTCAGGTGTAAATTTTTCAATTCTCAATCTTTATTAAAATGCACATAAATAGGCAATTAAATTAAAAATTATCATGAATTTCACATATCTGACATCTGTATTAATTCGGTAATATGCAAAAATCGTATTTTAGGTAAAAAGTAATTTTTTTTACAATGATTCACAAATTAGTATTCATCTCTGTAATAGCCTCATAACTATGTCCATTAGACAAAAATAAAAAGAAAAAAATAGCGTTCTGGTGATACCCATAACCCAAAACTTGACACATAAAATGCAGTTAACCCACTATTTATGTACAAGTGCCCCAGATCCAAAAGAAATATTTACAAATAACATTTTTTTTTTGTCCTAAAAGCTAAGCATTAATATGGTATTATTTTATTTTTGGGTTAACAAATGTAGCATATAAGTTATTTAAATGGCATGATTCGCCTAAAACTGTCTTGTTTTAACAAACAAAACTTTTCTTTCTTTGATGTTTAAAATTTATAGAAAAATTCAAAGACAAAAGTTGAAGTCATTTCAACTATTAAAATAATTATAAACTAGTAATTCATACATTCATATTTCATACAATACAATCGACCACTCAGTTTCTGTATTAATATAAGTATCAAACCACCATATTCATAACAATAAATTTAAAATTTATTATATTACTTGCTATTTTCTTTTGTCAATATGGCGATGGATTCATTTCTTGTTCTGTAATTTATTTCACAAGCGGAACCATTTCACGGAGAAGTATAAATAAGCACTTAGCAAAATCACTACACTTCACTTATATAAATTAATTACAAATATTTAAAACTAAATCAACCACTGGACACAAGACCGAACCGAACTAAACTGACCGAAATAAAATTAAAAGATGTTCTTGCAACGGGCCATAATAACTGAGTTATTAGCGCGGGTATTGACACTTGATTAGTCAAATCCGCGCCTTCAAGCATATTTATTAAAATGGAAATATTTAAGTAAAACATAACTTGTATTCAATGAAAACTAATTAGATTGAATTTCTGATTTATTTTATATTTTACATAGTTACTAATTTTAAATAATTGAAAACTAACCCAACTACCATTTAAAAAAAGCTACAATTGTTTAATGTAGGTAAATAAATACAAATAAGAAATAATAATTACATTCAAGTTATAAGAATAATTTAAACCAATTTCTTGAATTTTTGTTATTTAAAATTATAGCATTCACTATAATTTATAAGATCGTTGAATAAACCTGTGTTGATTATCATTAATCATTCAAGATAATCAAACATTACTTTAAAAAGGTAAAAAGCGTAGATAATTAAATTATTCTAAAACTACGACTAAGAAATAAGAATGATAATAGAAAGGTTACTCAAAATAGTAAAATATTATATTAAATATAATCATTATGTTTACCGATTTTGTGTCTAATTATTATAATTACAAATTAAATTGAGTGCAGCTTAAGACTAGATTATAATACATTGATGAAATAATAAATGTCGTTAATACTAAAATATCGATTTCCGATAATGTCACCTGAGCCTAGTTGTCAAGCAGCTGTTATCAATTTTTTTAAGGTGCTTGTTGATGTTTTTCGGGATTTTCTATGTTAGTCAATTATACAGGTTTTCTTTTTTATATTATGTTTTATTGATGAAATGCTGACAAAAGAATTAATATAAAAGAAAAGCAATTAATATAGAATGTCAGAAAGCATTTTTACCCTGAGAAGAAATAATCTTAAAACCAATTAATTACTGTATTTTGTTTCTATTCTTAGTTCAAAATTAATAGTAGGAGTTGCTAGGTGATGATGGTTGTCATTTATATCATTAAGTATGATTAAATATATATCAGTGTGTATTGTTTGCACACTGTTTTCTGCTACATACTGGTTATCTTATCTCCATGCTATAATCAATGTTGATCTGTAATAGTGATAATAGTTATAGATCATGGAAAACTTTCTAGCAACTGAGATGGAAGGTTGCCTAGAGAGAAAGTAGATTTTCTTCATCAAGAAATTGAATGAGTTGAGTTTCCCATGGCATTAAATAGTTTTTTTTTTTTTAAATGTTGATTCATTCATATTTTATTAATTTAATATTGTTAATAGTCATTTTATCTCTATATATATTTTATCAATTAGAAAATACATGTGAATCAATTATGTATAAGTTAAAAGTAATAATAGTGCCTTTGGCCATGTCGCAGTACACGACACCTTAAAATAAAAGTAATAAAATTTATTATTAAACCCCAGTTTCATAGATTGTGTTATATTGAATGATATGATAAAAGTTTCATAATTCCATTTACACATAATTGCATCGGTTAAGAATAAATAAGGAAGATCTACTTAATAATTATTTAAAAATTTTGTAATTCAATCAATTTAACCCTGATTATTTCAGATTAACTTGATACCTACATATTTATACACTTTTCAATTGACTTAGTAAAATGTATTTATTTAGAGCATATTAATTTTGTTACAGGTTCATCAGTGGAAAGGGAAGACTAAAGTTCATCAGTAGTTATTCTAGAACTACTTCAGGTACGCATGGTGGTATAGAAGGTTTGATACAATTAGGATCGATGAATTATTTTCCACTTTTATTCTTTTTATTTAAAATTAGTTTTGAATGTTAAACATCCATACTTAGTTCTAAATACATACAAACATTTGAACTTTGCTATATAGATCATATACTTCTATTATTTTTTTTTTTAAATCTAAGGCAAGAAATCATCAATCCTAATTATTCTAGAACTATTTATTCTGTAGAATTTAAAATATTTAAATAAGAACTTTATTATTCTAAGTATGAACCAAAATGTTTAAATGCATGTGAAAGAAATATGAGTTGGATGATCTATTGATTTTATATGCGTTTAAAATAGTTTAAGTTAATTTAATTATTAAAGATTTTAATCTTTTTAATTTTAAACTTGCCTAAAAATATTATTTACTAAGTATCATTCTATCGAATGCAATAAAAGGTTTGTACAGCATTATTGTTAAATTTTCTAGTGACATTGTTCGACGTTAAGGGAGTAATGGAGGAAAAAAATAAACAAAATTTGTTTCGAATCATTGTACCATTTACCAAACCTACATCTCTTGTTTAAGTCTTCTCCTTTGTTAATCTATCCGTGATTAATACTAACCAAGAAGGCTTAAGATTTACAAGCATGTACTTATTTCCCCCCGCACCTCCCTACCTTATACCTTTTATATCCCCTTCTTTTCTGATAACATACACTAACCTCAAAAAATCCAACTTAGATCCAACTCTCCGCTCTACCTTCCCGAACCTAGTTCAAAAGTCTACCGCCTATGGGCCTGAAATCCCATAACAAACTCAACTTCATTTACACTAACCTCAAAGATCCCATCCCTATACAACTCAGATCCAACGTCATTTACTGTATTCCCTGTGCTTTCCCTAATTGTCAGTCCTCATATATTGGCCAAACCAAAAACCACCTTAAAACCCGCATCTCCCAACACAAACTCTCAATTTCTTCCAAAAATTCCTCTGCCACCAAACTCTCGGAACATGCCATATCCTTAAACCATACTTTTGATTTTGAAAAAACTTCTATTCTTGCCACGGTCCCTAACCATAGTAAACGTTTATTATCCGAATCCATTTATATCCATCTCGAGCCTAATCCCGTTAACCACAATAGTGACAAAGAGTACATTTCCAATACTTATTCCCAAGTTTTTAACCTTATTAAAAAAACACTAACCTTCCCTTTGGTTTTTTTTTTTCCGTCTCTTCTTGTCATTTTTTTTACTTTATATTTTTTTTGCTTTATTTTGTTATTTTATGTATCTTTTTTATATTTGTGCTGCACCCTATCATGATGGCATTGGCCTTATTGTATTTTATCTTTTTATTCTGTCTGTATTTACTTGTTATTTTGTTATCTTATAGTCTCTCTGTTGTTTATTTTTCTTTTATATTTTTTGTTTCATTTTTCATTTTCCTATTCTGTATCCATATGTCCCGCGCCTTTTCTCCCTTATCCTACCCAGCTGTTGTTACCATTTCACATCAGTCATCGTCGTTCTCCTCACAAGTGTGGTTCGGTGGGTAAGTGTTCTTTGATATTCTTTTCCTTTTACTTTTATCTTTCCACTTTTATTTTCCTTCACCTTCATTCGTTTCTCTATCCGTTTTCTTTCTTTATTCGTTTCTTTTCTTTTATCACCTTCTACATTATTTCCCTTGTTCTTTCCTATATTTCCATATTTTTATTTTATTATTTATTTTTTCATTTTTTTTTATTTATTTATATATATATATATATATATATATATATATATTTTTTTTTTTTTTTTTTATTTAATTATTTATTATTTTATTTATTTATTTTTATTTTTTCCTTTTTCATTTCTGTCTTGTCCTTATTCTTACCTTGCTGCTTTGTATTCTTTGTTATTTATGTATCTGATATTTTCTATGCGGTTATTGTATATTGTTTTTTTTATCTATGCCATTCTGTATTCTATTTGTCATCTGTTTATCGGTCTGTTATTTTTGTCACATCTATTTTTGGTCACTTCTGGTATTTTGTTCATTATAGCCCTGAATAAGACCAGCAAGGCAGGTCGAAACGTTGGCACGTATTAAAGGATTCTTCTTTGACGTGGTGTTACTTTGACTGCATCCCTGACTATCTTCTTCTCCATTCATCATCCAGTCAACCATTCTTTTATCGTTATATATTGTGTTATGTTAGCCGAGGATTCCCTCAAAGGTCTGGAGATCCTCATGGGGTGCACTCTGCCATTATAAAGTACCCTATATTCTGCTTATTGTCGGTATATGTTTTGACAACTATGGATAAATAAGTAAATTAAAAAAAAAAAAGTTCCAGTACTAAAGAAACCCCCCCCCCCCCCCCCCCATAGTGAAATCGCCCTAATGACTTTTAGTATTACAAGTCATAGTGTTGGACTCTTACTCCAACTTGCTTGATGATTGAGGACCCTTTTTCTAAGGTTTTTTTTATTTTTATTTAATCATTTCACTTTTGCTTTCAACAAATAAAATACGTATTTCTGATACCCATTTAAAGATAATAACTCTATTTTTTTTATGTTTTAATCTCGGAAACATCATATCCCTAATCTTAACATTGTATTAAATAACCGACAAATTTCTCAAGTTAATGAAATAAAGTACCTAGGCTTAACTTTAGAAAGAAAGTTAAATTGGGCCAAACATATTACTAATTTAAAAAATAGACTTCTAAGAATTACCCATGGACTGTCTAAAACTGCATCATTGAGTTGGGGTTTAAACTCGGACATTCTCTCAACTATATACAAGGCTGCCATTCTACCAACGATGACCTATATAATAGAAGTTTGGCACAAAGGACTGAAATATAAGATAAATATAAAAAAATTAGAATCCATTCAAAGAATTATTGGTATAAAAATTATAAAAGGATACCAAAAAATAGGCTTTGATACCTCATGTATACTTGCCAACATAATACCAATTACTTTACTACAAATAGAAATTTTAAACAAATATAGATGTGGAACCCTTAGAGAAAATTTGGTTAATCTAGAACACATTGAAATTGATGAAATACCAAACTATAAAACATGGTTACATCTAAAAGAACTTATAATCCCCAATGTGACCCCCAATATTAGCGGAATATCAACAATTAATATTTTCACAGATGGCAGTAAGGAGCAAGAAAGAGTGGGTGCTGCTTTTGTTGCATTTGAGAAAGATGAATTATTGTATACAGGGAGATTCAGGCTAGGACCTTATTGCTCCATTAACCAAGCCGAACTGTTTGCTATCCTTAAAGCCGTATCATTTATTAAAGGCCGTGGTATCAATAATGATTACTGTATACACAAGGAAAGCCAAATCAGCCTTTTAACATTACATACATACATAGGCGGCGCAACAATTCATAGCTGAATCAGGGCCCTCTCCAAAAGTTTTCGCCATTCATCTCTATTCTGTGCAGCAGCCATCCAGTCTGGTGTTCCAAGGATATTCCTGGCATCTGCACGGACGCTATCCATCCATCTCATTTTGGGTCGTCCGACTCTTCTAGTTTGATGAATAGTCTCAATAATTAATTTTTTTTGGAATTTCGTTCGGATCCATCCTGGCGATGTGCCCCGCCCACCTGAGCCTCCTCACACTAATCCACCTAGCGATGTCTGTGTCTTTGAAGAGTGCGTAGATCTCTTGGTTTTTTCTTCTTCTCCAGATATCACCCTCCCGGATCGGACCAAAAATTCTTCTCAGGATCTTTCTCTCAAAGATAAGCAGCGTGTTTTCATCCGGCCTTGGAAATGCCCATGGCAGATATAGATGCTCAAAACGCACGTACAAGGACCTTGTATAGCCTTCACTTTGGTCTTGTTTGTTAAAACCTACTCTTAAATTGCTTAGCGAGGCCAAAATAACACCTGTTTGCTGCTGCGATCCGAGTTATAACATCCTTAGTCACATTGTTTTCTGAATTAATCTCTGACCCCAGGGTATATAAAATGTTGAAAACCCTCTCAAATTGTTTTTTTTTCAAGCTCAATATGTTCTTCCCGGAAACGCTCCGGTCCTACTCTTCTAATATATTTTAGTTTTTCCTTCATTAATTACCAGACCAAACTTCTTAGCTGCCTTTTCTAGCTGGAGGAATGCGTCTTTCAATTGATTGAGATCTGGCAACGATGTCGAGATCGTCAGCGTATCCTAATATCTGCACACTTCTATTAAAAAATTGTGCCCGATGTTTGTATCCCAGATTCCCTTACTGCTCTTTCTTCGGCCAGATTAAAAAAGCAGGCAGGCAAGCGCATCTCCTTGCCTTACTCCAGTACTGGAAAAGAAGATCTTCTGACATGTCTGATCCCCACCATCATTTTGTCTTTTCCATCGTTATTTTGGCAAGCCGGATTAGTTTTGGTGGGTATATTTGGCTATAAAGCTTGATACAGTTCTCGTCGATCAAACTGTATTGACTTGAAGTCAATAAACAGATTTTCAAATGAATTCCATACTATGCCTTTTCTCTAGAGAAAATCCTAACATAATCGTCTTTCCTGAAGCCAGCCTGGCATACTCTTTCTGCATGAGGGACAATGCAAAAGATCTAGAAAGGACCTTATAAGCACAGGGCAGTAGCGTGATCTCATTATTACAATCAAGCCTGGTCTCCTTTTGTTACATTGCTGTAACATTTTCCTTTGAGGTGATTATAAGATAATAGTGCATTAATGAAGTGTATTACTTAACATTATTTACATTTAGATAAACAAGAAATCAGAATTTGGTGCCTCTGGCCATGTTGCAGTACACGGCACCTTAAAATAAAATAAATAAATAAATAAATTACTGTTTTTAAATATGGTAATGAAAATTATGATGCTGTTCAAAATATCAATTCTTGTGTAGAATCTTTACAGTTTATTATAAGAATTATAATTCTATTCATGACTATAAGGCATTATTTTTTTCAATTAATGTTTTAAAAGATTTCTTTAATTTTTTTTATTAATGTATTAATTCACAAAAAATGGATCTAAATTAGATAAACACACACACACATCAATGTAGAAGAACATGGGCTCTTTTTATTTTTTTCTGTCACACAAACGCAGTGGGAGAGAAATTTGATTTGTTGAAGAATTAGCTGCTGAACTTTTTATTTTATTTATTTATTTTATTACATTCTGCATCTACTCACATGAGTCATTAGCGGCTCAATATACATATTAGATTTTGTCGAACAATTTACAAAATTTTAGAAATTCAAAAATGTTTTTGATTTTGTCCTCTGTGTTTTCCAGTGCTTTATCTATACCTGAGGGTATATTGTACTTTGTTCTGGCGTCAGAGTATAGTGTACATGTTGTTACAATGTGTTTCAATGTCGGTGTTGTCATGCATGTTGTAAAATTGGTGGTTCTAGGCTTCTCATCAGGTAACCGTGGGTGAAAGCTGAATGTCCTATTCTTAGTCTCGTCAAGATTATTTCCTCTATTCTTGATTTTCTACAAGATGTTGTCCAGGGTCGGGTGTCTTGTTTAATTTCTTGAAGTTTGCTGCGTATTTGGTTCCATTTTGTTTTCCAGTGATGGAGCCATTTTTTTCTACAGGATGTTTTTAAGTCAGAAGTTGTTGTAATGTCTGTAATAATGGTTCCTGTTTGGTTCAGTCTCGCGAGATTTGCTGCACTGTCTGCAGCTTCATTTCTGGAGATGCCACAATGTCAGGGTACCCACATTAGCACAGTCCCTCCACCCATCGGCTCATGCATCTCCCACAGGCAGTTATTAATCTTCCGTACTAGGGCATTTTCAGAGTTGTCTTCAGCTATTGCCAATATTGAACCTTGAGAGTCTGTTACCAAAAGAGCATTTGTTGTATTTGTAGATTGTATTAATAGAAGACCTTGGTAGATCGCAAATAGTTCTCCTGTAAAAACACTATTTAGTGACGGTAGGTAAAATTTTAGTAAGCTATTTTTAAAACCACTGCACAACCGACTTCTCCATCAGTTTTCGATGCATCAGTAAAAATTGTTTCGTGGTTTGGATACTTTTGCCTTAATTCTGCAAACTCTATTAATTAATTAATTAATTAAACTCTATTAATTCTAAACTCTCTAACAAATTCTACCATAGTCTATCTTGCTTCTAATTAAAGTTCGATAGAGAATTAGGAGTGTTTTTCTATCGGCTCCCCAACTTATTCCTGATACAACTTTAAGGATGTTTAATAATTTTAGGCAATCTGTTCTTAGCCTTTGTAAATGGACAGTCCACCTCAATCGTCTGTCTACCCACATCCTTTTCATTTTCTACAAATGTTAAGTTATTTCCATTAAAAACCAGTGTTGGATTTTCAGAGCACATTCTTTTCCTGCAGAAATGGATACATTTAGTGTTGGAGGTAGAGAAAGTAAAGCCCATGGTAGAAGCCCATAGTTCTAGTCTATTTAAGATATTTTGTGCTTTCCATTGTATAAATTTAGTGGATTTGCTTTTTATTAAAATTGTGAAATCGTCGGCAAATAGCATGCAAGTTGCTGGCTCTTCAACCGACTTTATAATATCATTGATTGCTATTATAAACATAGTAACACTCAATACAGACCCCTAAAGAATTCCGTTTTATTGATTAAACGTTTTGGATAGTGTATCTCCAATTTTAACTTGAAAAACTCTTCCATCTAAAAACTTATCAATGTATCTGTATACCATTCTTCCTTTCAATCCCCAATCCAAAAGTCTTACTATTATAAGTCTTTTCCATACCCTGTTGTAGGCTTTTTCTATATCGAAGAGTATAGCTATTAAATGTTCTTTTGCTTTAATAGTCTCATGGATGAGGGTGTCTAGTTTGATTAAATGATTTACAGCCGAACGGTTTTTTACAAATCCACATTGTTCATCAGCGATTACACGTTTTTTCTTTAGGGTGTCGGTCAATCTTTCATTAACCATCTTTTCCATAATTTTAGATGTACAACGTGTCAGGGATATAGGACGAAACCTATCAGGAGTGAGAGTATCTTTAGATTTAGGCATAGGTATAATCCTCCATTAATCCAGTATAATCCAGGACAGGTATAATCCAAAATCGATTTCCTCCATATGTCAGGTATACTTCCTTCCATCCAAACATAGTTATAAAATTTTAATAAGTAAATTTTCGCTTCAGTGGGGAGTTTTTTAATAAATATATAAGGTATCTCATTGGGACCAGGGCTTGATTTGGATTTACAATTTTGTATAGCTTTATTAATTTCTTACAAAGTAAAGTTTTCATTATATTTTTTCAAAATCATTGCAGGTTATATTTACCATATGACATTCAGTTATACATTTATGAGATATAAATTTTTCATCATAATTTTCTGTGGCTGAAACCTTTTGGAAAAATTCACCAAACTCATTGGCAATATCTGTGTTGTCCGTTTTGACTCCGTTTATTGTCTTCAGTCCTGATATTTTACAAATATTTTTATTTCCCTTAATAATTCTCATTTTATACCATATTTCCTGAGATGTGCTTGAAGTATTCAGTGTAGACACAAACTCTCTCCAACATTGTTTCTTCCTTCTTTCTTCATTGTTCGATTAATTTGGTCTTCTTATACTTATTCAACGCTCTCTTCTTCGCTTTTATTGCAATGTTGCATTCGGCATTCCACCATGGAACTCTAACCCTAGAATATTCCTTGTATGTTCGAGGGATACTAAGAATAGCGCTTTCAAATATTACTTTATTTATAAAGTTCAATTTATCGTTGGTATTCATGGGAACATCAGCCTCAAAACAGCTGATTTGTCTTCTTATCGAGTCTCGGTAAAGTTCCCAGTCTGCTAAGGAATAATTCCAGCGACTGCTATAAGATACAAATGGTCTATTTTTTTTGCATTTCAATGATAATTGGGAAATGATCACTACCAAAAAGTTCGTCTAGTACTGTCCAGTTTGTGTTTGATAAGAGACTTCGGTCACAAAAGCTAAGATCTGGGGCTGATAGTGTATTATTGCTGATGTTAATATGTGTTTTTGCTCCATCATTCAATAAACATACATTGTTATTCATTTCCAAAAATTTGATTAATATATTACCTCTTGATTTTGTAAAAGATGAGCCCCAAAGAGGGTGGTGTCCATTCATATCTCACAAAGTATAAAAGGGTTTTGGTAGTTGATTCGTTAGATCGAACAATTCTTCCGCAGAAAAATGTTTTCTTTGTGGAATGTACAGACTGCAAAGCGTGATTGGATTTGGTAAATAGATCCTGATGGCAACGGCTTCAAAATCAGTATTTAGGTTTAACTTTTCGAAGTATACTCCATTTTTGACAATTATACATACACCTCCCCAAGCTGTGTATGAATTTTGGTCTTTTCTTATGAAACCTTAAACAGGTCTAAAATTAATATTAATGTTTGGTAACTAATAGGTTTTTTTATGAAACTAACATGTTTTCTCTTCAGGGACATCTTTTAATTTTTTGAATAATCTAGTACATCTTAATTTTGCTGAACGTCCAGTAGCCAGTTTTCTTATATCTGTTATCATATTTAACACGCCTTTAGTGTCTGATGTAAATTGTTTAACAATATTGTTTGGATTTTTTTCACCTTTAACCATATCCAACAATAAGCAAAAGTTTTCGAAATTCATAGGGTATTTGTCAATATTTTGGTCTATTATGTCTTTAACAGAAGAAAATTGTTCCAATGTAGATTTTATGTCTTTCTTTTTTTCAGTATTGATTGTCTCGTTTTTCCTTATGTCTGTTTCTCAATCTGAAAAAGGTTCAACATTACTTGTATCCGGGAGGTTATTACAAGTTTCAGAAAAGATTGATAACAGTAGGTCCGTTTTTTCTAGTTGTTTTGTATTTTGGGTAAGGTTAGCTGAGTCATTATGAGTTATGGTTACTGGTTTTTCTCGTGTTTGTGTATTCAGGCAGATATCATTTAAATCTGTTGGAAGTTTAGGATTCGGTGATCTGGTCTCCTTTAGTACCACATCACTTTCAAGTTTTTCCAGGTTTATAGTTGAGTCTATGGGAGTTTTTAGTGTTGTATTTTTCTGATCAGGTATTTCTGTTTCTGGTTCTACTGGTTTTGTTTGTACATATGGATTCAGTTTGCATTTTGAACTAATATGTCCAACTTCAGAACAAAGATAGCATCTAATTTCATCTTCTAAGTATATTTTAAAAGTATCGCCTTCAAATTCAACTTGGATACTTTGGGGCGATGGGTCAGACTCGTCGGGCTGGACAAATACATGACGCCTGAATGTGTGGACATGTTCATAGCCTGGTAATTTAATACCAGCTCTCAAATAGTTTACGCTTGATAAAAGTTTAATGTTTTTCTCCTTTAATTTATTTTCAATAATATTGTGAGGTAAATATGGAGGGGCATTAGTTATTATTATTCTTTTGGATTGAACAATAAGTTTCCTAATAGGAATAACATTTCCATCTATATGGATCACTTTATGGTCCCTAGTCAGTTTTTTGACGTGTTTGGTATTATTTAAGAAAACAGCAATTCGGTTATTTCATATTCTGTTTGCAAAATTTATGCTTTTAGGGCATACAATGTCTCCTATAGCGATGAATGTATTTAATTATGGGTATGCCGCTTACAGCAGGGAGCAAAATGCCTTGTTCTTTTTTAGGTGTTGCTAATGGTGATGTTTGAGGTTTGTTTTTGGTAATACTTGTGAAGGTTTTCATGTTAGAGGGGTTTTCTGAGACTGTATTGTTAATGGAATTCATATTAACAGCTATAACAGCAAAATATTGGTATCTCTGTTTAAGGTTAGGTTACCTCAAACAGAGAACCGAGGATCTGAAAACTAACTATTTTTGTTGGATTACTACAAAAATGTGAAACTTACTTCCTCCTCGAATCTTTTTAATATCAAAGTAAAATTGGTATTATATTTTTTTATTGAGTAACATTGAATTTTCATAATTGAAAGTTATTAAGTTGATTACTGGCAATAAAGTCTCAATTATCATATCTTTGACTTTATTCAAGCAAGTAGCCAAAGTTTGAGAATGTAGTGTTACCAACCTGTAAATATTGTTTATTTACTTTTCAACAGACATAAAAGTGAAAGAATGTAACATGAATTTTATCTGAATTATGTTACGACATGCATATTACGTTGTTTTTGGGTTTTTTTTATTATTTATTCAACAATAGTTTATGAATTAATCATATTTTGGATTAAAATTATTCGTGATTAGAAGATGGTATCCTTTTACCTCTATTAAATTATAATAAACTACTATAAATATAGGAGAAATTATTTTAAAATGATTTTATTTACAAAGCTATTTCTAATTTATTTAATCACAGTTCTGGAGCTCAAAGTGATCCTTGAATTTTTCTGTTAACCCGGGGTTGTTCACTAGTGAGCATTTCCCTCACCCTTCTAAAAAATATTTAATAAGTCTGTCAGAACTTAACTTTCGTCGCTGTCCCTCAGTATAGCTGAGTTTAGGACATTTGGGAATAAGAATATTTGGTTTCTAAGTTAAACGAATGCAGGTGGCCTGGATATTGGGAGATTTTTTACTGAAAACTGCGGGAAATGAGCAAGTACCTCATGTCCCCACTTCTCAGAATCAGCTTATCTCTCGTGCAGTTTATTCATAGCATTTTACTGAGCGAGCATTCTAATTTCTTTCGATTGATTAGTGATTATTTAGGTACCAAATGAGTCGTGGATCTAAAATGCTTGAATTATTGGATAAAAAGCCAGTTGAGAAGATAAATTGTTAGTGATTAGTTGATAAATCGTCGTGAATTGTATTTATATTATTTTTCAATAATTTACTAGGAATCTGAAAATTTTACTATTCCAGATTCTTGTTTTAAGAAATAAATCTGGTATAGGTGAGACCAAGAAATAAAAAACTAAAAAAAAAAATTGTAAAAAGTGTAGTGTTCCAATTTGCAATACATAGTACATATACTTGTAATAATTGTATAGAAATAGAAGAAAATGATCTAGCTGATGAATAACAACTTGTTATGTAAATAGTAAAATATTTAATTTATGTTTGGTTATGTTTTTTTTAGAATAACTATCTTTGTTAATTTTGTAAAAATATATTTTTAATCCTTATGCTAGATACTAATTATTGATACATTTTGATGACATTTATAACTACTTATTTGGCAATTTAAAACTGCATTTTTTATGAAAATCAAAAAAGTGAGGGAAATGCTCACCTAGCGACTAACGGTGTACCAGATCGGCTAGCGATCAATGCCGAGTTAACTGAGATATTTTAAATTTTTTAAAATTCTACTTCAGCCTCTGTTTTCACTCATTGGTTTAGTTCAAATGCATTAAACTGCAGCGCAATGTACAGAATCAATTAAATATATCTTTAATACTAAATAATTTGAAAATTTTGCTGTTCAAATCAACATTAATTTTAGAAAAATGTAACTTATACTGCTTGTGTTCCAATTACCTCATTTATATATTTATTTTATTTTGTCAAAATGTTATTTATTAAGGCTTATCTTCCTTATGTACTCCCATGCATTAGTGCAGGAAGGCTGTTTCTTGCAGGTTACCAATCATTCTAGTATGAATGATAAGTTTGGTATTAATCCTGGGGGTCTGCCATAAATTAATGTTTACCCATCAGCCAAGATCCATAATATAATGTAATATATTACAAATTGTTATTAGTTAATAACATATTGTAATCATATAAAATATTATTAGATATCATATATTATTATATTTTTCAATTTAATCTCTTTTCTTCAGAACAATTGAGGGAAAAAAATATTTAAATGCATTTTTATCCAAAACCAAAATTATGGGGTTGAGGACCTCTGAATGACAAGAAAATAAAAACAAAATTCGATAATTTACACATTTGAAAAAAAAATTTTTATGTTTGACTTAAGTAATAATATAATATTTTATTTATGTTAAATGTATTTTTATTATATTATGATATTAATGGTATTTTTCTACTTTGAATCTGATCAAGCCTTTTGATCTTTATAAGTATTTCAAGGCTTCAGTTTCAGTTTCCGCGGCCATAATATCAATGAGTTGAGTATTTAAGGCTCAGCTATACTTCAATAAGACAGCTCTTTGGAGTTAGTTGAATTATCTTTGGAAGTATATGGTAGATGACTAATACACAATGTTATTAGATTGGTTTAATATTATTTGTGTACTCAGTTTTCCTTGTTTTTATAAGTTATTTACATGTTCATGAGAATTTTAGGATGACAGCAGATTCAGAAGAAACTTGGTACACAAAGCCTTGTTTTATGTATGTCTTTTCTAATATTATTTATTTATTTTATGGATGTTATTTTCAAAACTTTTCATATTCACCTAGTGGAGAATGTTCATTTATTGCCAATGTATTTAATACTTTCTTTAAAATATATTAACTTTTAAAAACATTAATTAATATAATATTTTTTAAATCCATTATTATACACAGAGAACATTTAAGTTCTCTTATTTAAGAAAAAGAAGAATATAATCATATAACCTGCTCATTTTTTTCTGTTAGTGCTAAGAACTATAACAATAAAATTTTATTTATGTAAACTATATTTATATGTAACACTTTAAGTATAAATATTAACTAAATAAAAGTTCTGAATCCCAGATAAATTCATTTTACTTTTAGATATGGGTATATATTATACCAAATAATGTTTTTAAGGTTACCGATTGTAAGTATATGAGTACATATACAAATACACTTACATGAATAACAATTATATATAATGATATATTACAAAGTCTTTTATTTTAATTTTGTCTTTATTTTTATTGATATTGTTTTGCGTGATAATTTGTTTCTTAAAATTGTATCATATAAAATTTATTCATAGTAAACAAGAATTCGGCAGAGTAAAAAAAATATCAATTTAAGTAGACTATTGAAAAAAAAAGTTAATTTTAAAACTATTAATAGCAGGTAAATAATTTTTAAAATAGGTGTATTACAGTTTACGTGAGGACAAAGGATAAATAAATAATAATTAATGGGTATAAATAGGTATTGGCTTATTAGACTTACATTATAGAACTTTCACTACACTATCATTCAGATAGAATGTGTTAATTAAATTGAAATTCTAATTAAATTTTCAAAGATTTAATTGACTTCAAAAATCATTTACCAATTTTTGTTTTAAATATTAGCACATTCATTAGTAATCTTATGTAAGGATTTTAATAAAATGATATCAAATAACCTCTGAATACTGGGATAAAAGCTTTTAAAATCCTTGATTTATCAGATGATATTTTGGAAAAAACCTAATTCAATTAGGACTGCAGGAATTGAAGGAAAATACACCTGCTCCTTTTATTGAGTTATTAGTATATTACATTAGTGTTTATTACTGTTTTATGATAATTTTTATTTTATAGGAAAGTTTCTTATAAATGTTAGACTGATTGTCTGATGTTCAAGTTTTTGATTATTATCCGAATTAAAACAATTTTAATTTATTATTTTGTGCTAAGGATAAACCTACAAGTGATATAAGTTTTGATTAAATAGTTATTTCAGTGGGCTCAAATTTTGTCCTGAAACCTGTTGTATAATGATAAAAAAATGAAGTGTGCTGATTAATTCTAAGTCCTCATGTACGTAACAAAGAGCTATCAAAAGGATTATTTGAACGAGCCGTTTTATTGTAAAGTAACATATTTCTCTAACAACGGACATTTGTCAGCTGCTATGAGTTTATTGTTGAGCGCCAGCAGTTCTTCGTTGCGTCTCAAGAGTGGGACACCATCGCGCCGTACTATTAATGTAATTATCTGTAATATTCCTTTTATTTGAATGTTATACATTCAAATGTGCTTTAAATAGTATTTATATTATATTTTGACACAATTACGTTATTTAATGGTTAAATTAAAGATAAATTATTGTTGCTTGCCGTTTTTCAGACCAGGAACAGTGACGTTAGTTCTTGGAAGTGTTCTCATTCATCAAAGAATAACCTGGTCCACAGTTCCTCTGTAATGTTAACCTTGCGCAGAGGCAATATCGTAACCGATGAAGGTCTACTGAGGTGCGATTATTGCTAGTTGAAAACTTTTACCAATACCCCGCCATGGGCTTGTGAAATACCAAGCCTATCGGCAATCTTTTTTGGAAATCCCTACGGGGATTCAGGTGAATACGGCGGGTGGGGTAAGTTAATATACATCACTATGCAGGCGTTATCATTTAATGATCGTGCCTAAATTCTGCCTGCCGGTAATGTTAAAAAGTTATTGTTTTAGACGAAGTATTGAATATCGTCTTTCAATTGCACTAGGGTTTAAATGTATTAAGCCTCTGCAGTTTTGGGGGAAGTTACCTTTTGAATCTTTCCCATAGCTCTCAGGCGAAGCCTAGTGACATTCACTGTTCTGAAATCGATTGCAATTCGAAGTCCTTCGACCTAGTGGCCTATAATTTGGCTAGAATTAGGAGAAAGCTCAAAAGTCTGTAATTTGAGGCGAAATTTGTTAAAATGTTATAAATTACGTGTAATATTAATCAACAATTAATACTAACTTCATTTTTATTTCAATATCATTTTTCACAGTGCACTAAATATGGAGAACAAAGGTCTATAATAATAAATGTTTAAGCCCCAATGGTATGTCTAAAAAAAGTAAGAATACGATTTCTTCTTTGCTTGAAAGTAAAAATGCTTCAATACGATTTTCATATCTTAAGTAATCATGTAAATCTGGCACTTAATATTACTGCCTAAGGTAGTAGAAAGTTCACTGCAAATACTAACAAGGGGACGTTTGCAGTTGTAACTCACAGATTTGAATGCCGATTTGTGTGTGGGTAGTAGGGACCTATAATAGTGCAAAACTAGAGTTATAGCCGCCAATGGGCATTAGGAGCCGAGAAAAAAAAAATAAAATATGAAAATCATGTTTTATTTTTTTCTCAGCTCTCAGTCAAGATAGATAAATGATTCTTTCACGTTATGTAGATAATTGCAGTTATGTAAGGTATAAGATATAAAAATACTTCCGTAATGCTCAAGACACCACCCGGCTTTAGGGTGCTCAAAAACTCTATAAAAATGACAAAATTCCAAGTAAATCCGCTGTAAATCAGTGGAATATTTTTTTCATGAACAACTGACCTCAAATCTCGATTCAGCGCACCATAAAACCCTTATATGTCTAATTTTACCAAAATCAAAAAATATCGATTTTTTACTTAACCCTTTCGAGGAGGGGTTCCTCACCCATATTTTTATTTCAAATGGCATTGAAACCCTAAGATTGATGAATAATCTAAAATTAATCAGGTTTTGGTTAAAAAAAAAACTCCCCTTACCTATATTTTGTTTTTAATGGTCTTATTTGAAATTTATTGTGTAAAAATTGAAATAATAATAGAAATATATCATTTTAAAACAACTTATCTATATAATGTAGGTGAGGAAAATTTTTAAACTAAAAACTGATATTATTTTCAGACTTCAATTTATCACATCTTCTTGTTGTCACATGCTAAGTGACAGGTGTGGATTAAACAAATAAAGAGAAAAAAAAAAAAAAAATTTCAGACTCCTCATCTCAAAAAATGTGTAGAAACAAAATTTTGTCGAAATCAAAAATACTTTTTTTTACCTTTAAAATTTTGTATGATTTTAGAAAGCAAGGGTCTGTAAATTTCTGAAAAAATGTAAATAATTTGCGCCATCTCACACATTTCGCTACCGATTAAAACCGTATTTTAAGGTCATCTAAAAGCCGTAAAACTGCATAGTTTTGCCCAAATCCGGAGGTCGCAGGATTTTCCATTATTGAGAAATCTCAAGTTATAGCTGACCTCGGATTTTTTCATTCACATCAGTTTTCGTCCACTAAAATCTGGAATAATCCCAATGTTATATACATGGATACAAAGCAGAATGTATGCTGATTCTATTGATGCTATTAATACTGTAATCGGGTGAACGCAGCAGTTGTTATGGCCGTTAGAAATTGTTGATGAAATCTCAACTTCAAAATTTTAACCTCCCTCGAAAGGGTTAAGTAAAAAATCGATATTTTTTGATTTTGGTAAAATTAGACATATAAGGGTTTTATGGTGCGCTGAATCGAGATTTGAGGTCAGTTGTTCATGAAAAAAATATTCCACTGATTTACAGCGGAATTACTTGGAATTTTGTCATTTTTTTAGAGTTTTTGAGCACCCTAAAGCCGGGTGGTGTCTTGAGCATTACGGAAGTATTTTTATACCTTATACCTTACATAACTGCAATTAAACGTGAAAGAATCATTTCTCTATCTTGACTGAGAGCTGAGAAAAAAATAAAACATGATTTTCATATTTTATTTTTTTTCTCGGCTCCTAATGCCCATTGGCGGATATAACTCTAGTTTTGCACTATTTGATTATAGGTCCCTACTACCCACACACAAATCGGCATTCAAATCTGTGAGTTACAACTGCAAACGTCCCCTTGTAAGAAGTTAACCCCATATGTAAAGTGTAGATTCCAATGTAAGTTGCAATTTATTTTGTTAGGGTAATATAATTGAGGTGTGCTTGATGATTGGATTTGTATATCAAGTAATTTGTTGAGATGGTAAGGGAAAATATCCAAGAAAATACAGCTTTGATCACTTGATAGTTTTCCTTTATAGAAAAATATAATTTTTAGACGTAAACAAAAATTGTTAGCAATTACAATGACATGCAATTAGTTTTGAAAGTAACAAGTAGACAATGTTGAGATATTCAAATATTTTGATCACTTCAAACGTTTTGAAAAATCTATTTTAGTTACTTATTAATATCAATAGATGGCGTTTAGCAATAGTTCTTTATAACAACGGTAGGTAGCGCTAATAATGCCAACATATTCAATTACTGATCAACTCGTCATTTTAAGATGAAATTAACTAGTTATTTTCAAATTATTCCTAAAGCCTAGTTAATTAATTATTATTAGTTTATTTATTGAGTGCCAAGGGTTTTATAAGAATTATTTGATTTGTTAAGTATTCAAAACTTATGTGGGATATCTTATTAATGCTATCAATAATTATGTATTATAAATCTGCTTTCAGCTCCTGACATGAGATTTGTGAGATACATATATTTCAAATGTATGTTATTTCTTAAATTACTTTGAAAAAGGTTTGTTTTTAATTGCAGAAATTTTACTCTTTATTTAGTATGTTTTACTGTATGTTGTCAATTACAATTGATATAGGTGAAGTTGCAGTTATAATTCAAATGGCCAGGATTTTTCAGTCATTGGATTTATGCAAGCTTGGAATATGATTATGTCAAGAGAGTTAGGTAAAAATGTGTCAGTTAAAAAGTTAAACTTATATGAAACGCTAACTTTTTATACATAATCTTTAACATAAATAAAATACGATTGATTTATGAAATAAAACTTTAATTTTTTTTTTTTTAATTGTAATTGTTGGTTTAGTGAGGTACTTAAACAGTATATTGAAAAGTTAATTCTTATTTTTATTTGTCTTTATGTTTTATTGCAATAATTTATATTTGAAAGTTTTTTACTTGATTCAAATGAAATATGATAGTCTGGCTGCCATTTTCTCTAACATTACTATACTATAAATTTTGTTTTATTCTAAGAGCAAATGTTAAATGGAATTTTTATCTATTGTTCCTTGGTTGTTAAATCATTATATCAGGTTTTTCATAACTGTTTTGAAAAAAAAAAACTGTTTTAAAACAAATATTTGAATTCAATGGATGTGAATGAATAAACATTGGAAAATACCTTTAAAATTACCAATCTTTCTTAACAGTCTTTACTATGCCATAACCCAATATATATATTGAATCACTAGTTTTTATGCCAATTTACATACAATGTAAATTAGGTTAGTAAAATGTAGCTTAAACTGTTAACAACTTATTTCTTCAAAGATTTAAAACAAAAAGAAAAAAATAGTAATTTATAATAAAAATAAATTATATTTACTTCATTCCTATTGTAATAAATGTTTGTCGTATCAAAATAGTATTCTTATTGAATATCTTCTTACCTAGTGAGGTTTTGTTACTTATGATTGTCCAGGTTCCAATGACTACACAAAAAGCCTACTATAGTTTGCTTACAAAAACATACATATTTAAGTTTTTCCGTTGTTAATCAAATTGAGTCAGAATAATTACACCAGTTTTACCTTTTACAATTTATTTAACTGTTTGTTTAAAATTATTAGGACTAAATTGCATTGCTTTGATAAAAGTTTCAGGTATTTGTCAAATATAAAGAATTTGAGAAAATTTTATTTTTATCATTTGTACTTTCTATAATTATAGCTGATAATTTCTTTAATGAGAGTGTTGTTTATTCTGATTTGAAATAACCTAAAAAAGATTTTAAAAAACAACACCTTTATTGACCTTTATAAATTTAAATCTCTATTTTTGTTTTTTAAAAAGTGGCAGGATGTTCTGAAATTAACGTATTAAATAAAAAAATTATTGAGGTCTAATGTTTCACCTCTTTATTTTCAATCTGCATATACCTGAATCCCAAATTTGTTGTTTATGATGATCATTTGTGTTTAATTTTCTTTTGGTTATTTGTAATTCATTGTCCATTAATAATTTTCTGCTATGAAATTCTATTTAATTTTTTATGAGTTTTATTTGTTATGTTTATATATTGTTTTAATTTGTGTTTCTTTAATTAAAACATTTACAATGCTATCGGTCTGCAGTAGTTCTGATGTATAATTATCTTTGTAGAAAAAAATATTGAGGATGTTGCTGAGTGTCATTTAGACAGTCTTGGAATCTTCCTCATCTGGAAACACAGCATCTGCTGGTGCAAGGGATTCTACAGTTTAATATTTTACTTTAAAGGTATTCAGTCAATATTTTAAACTATTATGAAATATTATAATCTAGTTAAAGAACATTAATTAATTACCATACTCTTACACACAGACTATGAGATACATAGTTCTTGACAATCAAAGACATTAATTTAAAAAGTGATGAATTCGCTTTTTTTTTTTTTTTTTTTTTTTTTTTTTGTTAAAACTCAAGTTTTATACTTTCTGAACTTCCCTATTTTTAAATTTTTACTAATGTTCCTTTGAATATATAGAGACGGATTAAGAGTAGGTACTTCAAAATATTCGAGTTATTGCTTGATTAAAATGCTATGATTTAAAATCGTCACCTATAAGGGCATAAATTGACAAATTTCATTTCAAGATTCAGAGCGTATTTTCATTTTTTTTTCTCAGTGACCTAAAGGAAACAGTTGAAATTACACCTTTAAGTAGATTTGCTTAAATGTGGAAAAGAGAAGAGCTGTACAAGATTAAAGGAATTGCTTAAAATCGAGAAATGAGTTACACCTACATTGAATGCTTGCTTTAACTTTTCCAAAAAAATCTCCAACAATCAAGGAATTGTTTCATGAGTGGAGCACTTGTTTACCTCATAGTGAAAAAGTTCTTAAAATCAAGGCTTCATGAATATTAATTCATTTTATTGACACCTCTACTTATATTGTTTGTCAGTCTTGTCACTGATAACTCGTTGTTCAATCAATATTATGCCCATCTGTTCTTCCGTTAGTGAATAAGTTTGCTCTCGATAAATCACATTTTGTCATATTGGTTTTACTGAATTTATCTAGTGGGAAGAAGCTACATGTTTGCTTTGTTTAAAATAAATCTTTTTAATGCTATCAGTATTTTTTTTTTGTAAATACATAATATTTTTTTAATATTTATTAATATTTTAATATTTAATATTTTTTTGTAATACATTTATTATAAAATAAATGTTATTGTACTTGCTTCCCCCTATAGATATTAATATTGAACGGTTTAGGTGTTTAATTGACAGATATTATTTTAACAATTTCCTAAATATTAGTGTCAACCTTGTTTTGTTATTACTGATTAGGTGAAAGCTGTTTCTCTTAATGTCATTCTGTTATTCTAAAATGTAGGATTTGCTACCTTGCTAATAACATAATAATTCAGCAAGTTTTTTATTTCAAATTTTATAAACTATAGACTCCACATTCTTCTTCGATTAGAAAATCTTACAAAATTAATTTATTCATTTATTTAAAAGCTAGGCCTTGGTATTACATATTATTATATTTCTAAAATTATGTTGGGCTGACCATGTTGCAAAGATGGACCAAAATAAACTTCTTTCCCTAAGTTTTTCAAAATAACTGTATAACACTAGGGGTGTGAGATGATGCAATATTCCCCTAGGTATATTGTGTATCTACTTAATACTAAAACACTATTTGGTTTTAAGAATTAAATTATAGGGTTTCTCAATAGAAGTGATGAATGGTATATCCAAACTCTATATTGGTGCAGGATAGATCCAACAAGTTAGTCACAATGCTGGATAAGAAGAAACATACATAATAAAAACTATAGTAAATTTTAATATGAAGAAAAGTATATAAAATAATTTATTAAAAATTATAAATAAAAAGACTTCATAGTTTATGAACATTATAAATAAAAGATATCTTTAGTTGTGAAAAATAGTATTAAATTCACAACAGTATTGATTTACTTTTTATTTTATATTTTGGGTTCAGCTTAGTAAGCTCATTATAAATTCTTTTAAAGTAATGACGTGGACAACACATTAATTTAAAAACATTTTTATTTATTTAAAAATACTTTTCTTAATTATTATGTCATCTTTAAAGTTCAAATTATAATATTTTATACATACAAATTTTTTCTTTCTAACTTCTAAGGTAATTCGTTAGAAGAAACACAACTCACAAAGCATAACTCTTAGCATTATTAAAATATTTATATTTTTATATTAAACCATTAATATTAAATGATGTACATGTGGTCTCATCCAGTGGTAACCAAATTCAAATTATTTTCATGAATAAACATTAATTTTAATTTGAAATTAAATTTGTAATTTGTAAACATGGTTTTTGTTTGTTATTTAAACTTATTAAGTAATTCTTATAGGCTATAAAACATACCAATAACATGTAAATATATGCAAAAATGTAAATTATATTTACAAAATTAACAAAATATATTACATCACAGTTATCCAAAATCTCAAGACAGACAGTCTTTTCATTGTGGAAAATCAAGCCATAACTTACGTAGTTAAAGATATTTAAATTGAAAGAATAAAAAATATTTTTAAGTGTATATTATTTATTTAAAATACTTTTATATTATTAAAGATATAGACAAATTCTATTATTTTGCTCAGAAAATGTTTAAGAAAAAAGTTTTCTTTATATTAAGCAATTTCTGTTTTACAACAAAAATATAGTTTTTCATTTTTTAAATTTAATATCTATGGACATTAATTTTTTATTATGTAATTAATTACATAAGATATTATATGAATCAAGAATAGAAAATCAAGGAAGACCAGGTGCTAGTTTTATTAATACGATGTACTAACCTAGCTCTGTGTTTCACAAAATCCTGATTGAATATCTAATCAACTTCTCTGTTATTCAACTCTACACACCCCTTTATCCTTTTCAATTTAAATATCTTAAATGTTTAAGAACATAGTTTGATAAAAGTTTTATTGACATATTCATAAATATTATTTTTTTTAAATGACAATGGCACTCTATATTATTCTGATATCTGTGTATTAACTGAACAAGAAGAAAAGTTTTTATGTTAAGATAGGATGAAATATTTCTTTATTATATATCTCCAGTTTTCAAGCACTGCCACCAGTAAATTTTATCAATAATATTTACTCTGTAAATACAAAATCCAAACCAATTTAGGTATATGTGTACCTCAGTTTATCAAATCTTTCATTGTTTTGTACATCCTCTTATTGAATTCCTTACTATAACTGTTTGCCAATCTTCCTCTACTTTCCCTTCACCTGCTCAATAATCAATCTACCATATCACTGTAAATAATATTCTAGTTACACTAATTATACAGATATTCATTCATTGGTATTGTTTCTTATATTGATTTATATTTATAAATTCAATAACAATTTTATTAATATTCTGTTTGAGATTAAGATGTATTTGTTATCTTTATCGGTGTCAGGGGAGGTACAAAGATCATAGATGGGACATAGTAAGTCTGTGATTAATAAAGATTTCAAAATTAGCTATAGCTTACATTAAAATTATAATATATTTAAGATAGATGGTTTGTTGATTACACCTCAAACAAATTTTATTTATTTTTTTCTTTTTAACTCTCATTCATTAGATATTTGCTAGCTCTGTTATTGAAAAAATAATATCATCTTTAATTTATTGCAATATAAATTAATGAATTGACTCAAACATTTAAACAAGTTACATATAAAAGATTAAGTGTAAAAAATTTTTGTAGATGTACTGAGGCATCAAGCACAAAAACATGTTTCATTTGCTAACAATATTAAACCTTCATGAAAACGAAAACTTCATTCTAATGCCACTGAACCCATGCATGCAGGTTTCATTTATAAATTTTAATTTTTTTGATTTATCCTCGCTTAATCATACAATATGCATCTTATAAAACATGCAATTAAAGTCACCTTTGGTTTTTCATTTAATAAACTCAAGCATTTCGATAACAGTTTATACCAAAAAATACAGATTTTTCTCATCTGGGCATATTTTATCCTCTTAACTTCTTTTTGATAATTTATTTACTAACTACAGTTTCAGTATCTTCAATTCTTACATTTTCTAAACTTGTATCAAGTTTAATAATGTGATGTACAAATGCTTATAAAAATATGACATTGTCCATTTTTTTTTTACTTTATTAACACTACATGCTTGTGCCTTAAATATATTACTGATATATTTGACCCTTTGCTCCATTGTTTTTTTTTTTTGGTTCTATGATTTTTTTTTTTTCCCCCAAATCATATAGTTTTTAAAGCTGTAGGGGGTTCTAACAATTTGTTTTGATTAACACAAAATTTTATCTTATTTTTAATGTTCTGAATGGGTTAATTTTTTATATATATTATTTAAAGCTCCGTACATACAATATAAAATAGATACATCCCTTTTATAGCTATAATTTCCTTAAATTCAAGTCATCCATTCACTCCCAACTCAAAAGATCCCTTTTTTTATTTTTCTTACATTTATACTTCTTTTCATAGAATATCATTTCTTCAACATTGCTTACTCACTTGTCCTTCTGAAATTTTCTTCCTCTTCAAATCAGACCTGTTTCTTTCCTTTGGTTCATTAAAGTTCTCTTATTCCTACTTCTGCTCAGTTTTGTCACATTTTGTTAACACGAGAATTATTTAGCAATAATTTTGTTCTATTTGGGGTTAGTTTAGTTAAATTGGTTCAAGTGAAGTAACAGTGTAGATTTATACCTGTTTACATTTATTTGATTTATTTCATTCTACTGTATATTGAGAATATTTTTTTATAAACTTATTTAACTTTTTTGTATTTATCAATGTAATTTTTGATGGATGTTTTTGTTTTATTATTTTATTTTCATTATTTTCTCATTTTTCTGTTTCTTTTTTCTCAGGTATATGTTGTTTTTTCTCTCTTGTGTGTGTAAAAATACTTAGAAATCTGTTTTTAATTTAACTTTTATATTTTCTACATTAATAAGTCTCTAGTATTAATGTCTTTGTCTGAAATTAATGCTGCCAGAATATATTACTATCTCATCATACTTTCGTATTCTATATAGGGGGCAATGACTTCCTTAATAAACATAATTTTTTATTTCATTTAAAATATTAAAAAAAAAAAAAAAATCTAGCTGGCATCACTGTATAAATAAAAAAAAATCTTATTTTATGATTTAAAATTTACATATTATAATCAGGTCTTGTCAAATAAAAGATAAAAAATATATTTAAAAAAATATTGTAAACATTTCCCATTTAACTAAAAACAAACTATTTAACTAAAAACCTAGTTAAAGCTTTAATGACCCAAGAATTAAAAACATAAGAACAATTTTTCTTCATGTTGTGTGTTAATGTAATTTTATAAGTATAAAACAAAGATAACAATAAAAATATATCCACAAATGTTTATGTTACACATTTCTTACATCACTTGAAGCATGCCCATTCTCACAAATGTTTTTGTCGAACATAGATCCTTTGTATCACTTTGTATCGCATAACCAGTTATGCACAATTTTCATGCACTTTTGAAAATGTCCTATAGCAAAACTTATACCATGTTATGGTTTGGTTCGCTTGACGGTGGTACCCATCCTCCATACGCCTCTTCGAGTTCTTTGGCCACTGCTATTGTCAATCGATCCTGGTGTTTGCAACTTGCAATCTGATGTGAAAAAAAAAAAAAAAAAAATGTAGATTAAATGTTTATATCTAAACACTTAATACTAATAAAAAAAATTAAATACACTTGCTCACATGTATTTATTTTTTAAATAAATTAAATATACAAGGTTAGGACATATTTTTGTCTATTTGTATTTTTGTAACTCTTTTCACTTGTGAGAAAAAAGAATAACCATTGGCTGACTGCAGAACCAATGAGAAACCACCTACCTTAAAATGCTAGAAGGCAATAGGACTTAACACACACCCCTTCAGGGTTTTTATGAATTATTATTCTCATTTATTTGAAGGGTGCGAATAAAAACAATTATAATAAAATTATAATATGTAGATGTGAACAGAAATATATGAATACTTTTCTTATACTTGATTCCTTGTCTTTTAGTTGTTTAAATTGTATTTATTTATTTTTATTTTTATGAATATAACAACATAAATAATAAATTATGCTTTATGTCCTAGCAATATTTTCAGTTAATCAGTTTTTTGTATTGAATGATGGGCTGGTTATATTTACAGTGAAGCATTGATTATCCGAATGTCAATTATCGAAATGTTCAATTAACGGAACCTTTTTTTTTTTTTTTTTTTTCTTTTGGAATGTAATTTTAATTAAATTGATCATCTAATTACTTATTTTTATTGTTAATTTTTTTTTTGTTAAGAAATAGAATGAAATGAAAAACAAAATGATTTTTTATATAAAGGTCTATAAGGGTAGCTCTATTTCTTTCTCAGAAACTGAAAAAAATGATCTTCTATACATACCTACATTTTTTTTACTGAGAATTGTAAACTTAATTAGACCATTTCATTTGTTTCTATCAATATCTTCCTATACATTTGGTTGGTAGTAGATCTCACCTTGAGTCTTACATCGTTCTTTGTGAGGTATACATCGCCTTTGTGGTCAATTTTTGTTTTAAAAATTACATGTCATCATCCATGCTGATAAAAAGGAAATGAGAGCTCTTTTCATTTAAAGGCTAAATGGAAATAATTATGTGGCTAAAAAAAGTGAATCGGGTTAGACATATCGGTTTCGGGGTGGGGTTCGATTCCCAGCTGGGTTAATTATTATTTTGAGGTGGTACCATGAAGTGAATCTTGATACTCTGAATGAATAGTACTGAACTGCAACCTGTTGGTAGTTTTACTAAAATGCCTAGCTGAACCAATACGATCACAAACACTTTCCAAACTTGTTCCCTCACCAGTTACTGATAGATATATTCTGGCTATAGGACAAATTTATAGCATTTTTAATGTGTTTCTTTAATTAATTAATTAGTAATATGATATACTTACAGTAATCTGAAAAGTAAAAAATAAAAAATTAAAAAATATCAATTTATCGTGTCAAAATTTCAGCTTATAATGTAAGTCTTCATTTCTGTGTGATGACACTTGTGAAACAAAAATATACTTTTCTGATGCTTCGCAATACTTTTCATTTTTTCACAAGCGTCATCGCACAGGAACTCTGATGAAGGTTTACATTGTAAGACAAAATGTCTGTAAAATAAATTAATATTTTTAATTTTGTTCCTTGATGGCACACCCCAATCATTTACATCATCAAAATATAAATAAATGGTAACTAAAAATATCTAGATTAATTTCTTTTGACTAGCATTTTTTCAAGTTCTAAAATACTTTGTATGACCCTGAGGGGTAGAGGCAGAATAAAATATTTATGATAAGGTTAGTCAGAAATCAATTTCTCCTGGAATGGGGAAAGCAATAGATCACGGATATGTCCATCTATAATCTACTGTTTTTATGTCTACTGCTGATAAGGAAACTGTCCTCTAATTTTAATCTGAGCAACAGCAACAGAGCTAAACCCAATATGGTTCCTAAATGGTAGGTCCTAGCAACAAATGTTATATAACAATAAATATTCTCCATTAAATTTCTGATCAAGAAAAAATTGTCAAATTTTCAGTTTGAGCAAAACCAACAGAGCTAGAGTGTGTCAAATTGTTATATTTTGAGGCTAAAATAAACATTATAATTCTAGATTGCCAAGATGAGGCTTTAGGTTACAAAAAAAAAATATAGATCACAGCCTAAAAGACATCCATTTCAAAAAAGAACAAAACAAAAAAAATTATTCTTACTTGTTATCAAATTTTCATAAAATGTTTCTTTATTTTTTAATTCTTGATAAAGCCTATAGTGTAATCGTTTTTGTCTGGAATCAGCTTGTGATTCACAATTTAAAAATAATAATGAATGAATAACTACTCATTTGTTGGGAAATGAATGAGCTCCATATTTGAGAATAGCAACCGTTCCAATACACAAAAAGGCACTTTAACAGCTTATTACTATTGAAATAGATAATATACCACTCATGAACATATTATTAGTTTATATAGGGCTCTTAAAGTGAGATTTACAGAAATTAATGAAATTTTTAATCCTCCAGTCCTAGTGATTTCTTTATTCTCTAAACTAAAATTAGTCATTTGCGGATTCAAAGCCATGGTTTTGGAATTTTCTATTAGTAACAATAATCTGTATATCTTTTTCATTTTATCTGAATTAAAAATATTCCGTTGGAAAAGTTTTTTTGCAATTTACGAGGCTACTTCAAACATAAAACATTAGTCTATAGGGAAATCTAAAAATACCTGAACTCCAATCGGCATTCCATTCCTGCTGAAACCAGTTGGACAAGCTGTTGATGGAAATTCTAATAAGTTGAAAATACTAAGATATGAAGAATTCAAAAATCTGTTGTACATCAGGAAGTGGTTATGTGCAGGAGTTGTAAATACTGGCAGTATCAGCACTCCATTGTCTCCAAGAAATTCCTGCAGGGAAACACAAAAGAATGTTTAATTTTCATCGTATATCTACTTAACAAATTTTTTTGTAAAAAATATATTTTTTTTCTATTTGACTTATTTTTATAGTTGTGACTAAACACGATTTATTAATGCTCCCTTCTTATGGGAGATGAAGGACCATCACCAAACACGAAAAAAAAAATTGTTATTTCATTAAAACTGCCTGTTCACTCAATATGCACCATGAAGTCTTCATGATAGAGATGTGCTTAATTTAATTTTAAAATGTGATCTTGTGTTTAAGTAATCCTGATGGTCTTTGTATTTGCATAGAACTTTACAGATATTTTGAGATACTTAAGGTTTTTGTGTAGATATCATTTAGTAATAACTATAAAATTATTTGATTTTTTAAAATTTGTAATGGAAAAATAAATCAATAATAATTATTGATTTATTCTTCCATTGACTCATGCAATGGAATGTTCAACAATTATTGTTGAAACCGAACGAGTCAATTTTTCCGTAAAATTATACTTATAATAAAATTTTATTTTCTCTTCATAATATTTTAAAGAAGACTCTTTTGGGTACATTCATTAATTATATGATGTATGCTTCTGTTACACCTTGGTGAAATTATGAAAGATGATGGGAGATCTCTCCCTCCTCATGTGAGATTAACTTTATAATTTAAAAATAATTAATTTTATTTTTATAAATATTAATGTGTTTTTCTACAAGCCAGTAAATAAGTAAGCACTGTTGCTTTCATACTTTTATACTAAATACATTAGGATTGTGTGAAAATGGCAAAAAATATAAAGTTTGAAAATCTGTAAAACCCTGATCCAGGAGTAGTGGCAAAATTGGGTAAAATAAATTGTGTAGAAATTTTAGACTGAAATATGGCAATCTTGGGGTTGAACAAATCATTTGAAGTTTTAGATTTAAAAAAAAATAAATAAATACAAAATCATAGGTTTTATTATTTAATAAGCAACCTTTTCAGTGTTTGGGCTTAAAAAATGATTCACAAAATTTTTACTCATTTGGATCATTATCCTGAGGTCATGTGTCATAAATATTGAAAATTCCTGCTTCGTGTCACATCTTGTAAGTTGCTTTCTGTAGTTTATTCCAGTTTTTATGATTCAGTCTCGCTTCTGTTATGGTGATACTACTGGAAATGCCTTCACTTTTGGCAGATTTGGATTCAGGTTTCTATAATGTTGTTCAGTTTTGATCATTATTGAAGTGGAGTAGGGACCGTTTCTGATGAGGATCCTTATCTTCCGCCTGTCTCTGCAATCGGTGTTTTAGAATTTTTTTTTAGTTTTTTTATCTATTATCGTAGTCATCATCTTTCTTTTCTTTCCATGATCTGTCAAAACATCTTGTTCACCGGTGGGAATTTGTTTGGTTGGAAGTCATTCCATTTGCAAGTGGCCAAGTCTAACTTGCCATGCCATGGCTCCCCTCTTCCTTATCACATTCCTATTAATATGTCCCTCTGCCACGCTATGTGATTTATAGGTAGTGGGGTCACATTTTCTATTGCATTTGTATCCCTTCCAATACTTGGAAATAAGCTGTCAGTGTAAATTAAATTATCCAGGCTGAAGGCTTGCTAAAAATTATAATGTTTTTGAGAAATTTTAGCTTAAGAAATCCTAAAATGATTTGTGCGATCTCAAGATAGCATAATTTCAAAATATTTTAACACAATTTTTTTAGCTAATTTCATCACTTTTCTCATTTCAAGGATTCTCTGATTCTCAAACTTTTTTTGTTACACCCTTATATTCATATATTATACACTTATATTCTTCAAATTAAAAAAATGACGAGATTTTTTTGTAATGTTTTTATTATATCATCTTCATAATTTATATTTCTTGTCTTAATTATATGTAGTTATGAATGTTATAATTGTATTACCTCAAAATATCTTGTGAGCTGTTCCTTAAATTCTTGGCATTCATCTCTTTGTGATTGTGGTAAACTCTGAAAATATAATTTCATAACTCCGAAGACAATGGAATAAAGTGTAACTCTTCCTAAGCCTATGCTTTTTCTAAGGAGTTCCCCTAAGACTGTCCAGATCGTCCAATCCTGCCAACAGAAAAATGATGAATTGTTTTTGTTATAGTGGAAACCATATTTTACTTTTGGTATAGTATGAAAACATTCTTTGAGATGAAAGCAGCAGTTACATTTTAAAAAAAACCTTAGTAAAAATTATTTATCCTTGCTGTTTCCTGTATTAAAAAAAAATATATCATGTATTTTATTTTATTTCTTGTTCTACATTCTTTTTGAAAAGTAAAAAAAAATGTTTAATTTCTATTTCATTTTAATTGAAGGTGAAACTGAATTAAAAAGAATTTTTAAAAGGTTGTAGTATATACATATTCAGTCCTTGTTTTTAAATATCAAGTTATCAAATAGTTTGCAAACCTTTCTATGGTAATAGTAAAACTTTTATTTGAGTCTGTCACCCTTTTTAGTAGTTCAATGTGGTAAAAGTAACATTTGTAAACTTTTTTTTTTTTTTTTTTTTTTTTACAGCACTTTTGCTAAATCATTAACTACTCAGTTACATCATAGCATTAAATATAGTTTGAAGTAAAAATAATTTATAAATGAAATGTAAACATGCTCTAATGATTCTTTAAACATTATTTAATTTCCTTAACTTACACTTGTGTCTTCTGATCTTTGAAAAACAATGTGGGGACACTCCAGATTGAGCATGAGTGTCAATGTTGCTTGCAGAGCTTTGTCAAAATCTTTTATTGTGATCTGGAAAGAAACAAATATTAAATTTTAAAATATTTGTACACACTTTTTATGACCTGTTAATATTTGTATACTCTTTTTATGACCTGAAGAAATCTTAATTTGCTTTTTAACTTTTAAGATCTCTCTACGATATTTATTGTTTTAACTATGAGCTAAACAAGTTTATTTGTTCATATAATTGGATAATTATTTTTATAATCGTTGATTACTTTAACTGGAATATGGCAGACAGCTTATCCAATCAATTTCTATTTCCCCCCCCCCCTTCCTCTAGGTTCAATAAAAATATATTTATTTAATCATACCAACTTTTCAGACAAAACATTGATGGATATCATGAGTGCTATAAAACAGATATGTTAGATGAAAATTTTTTGTATAAAAAAATTAATTATTCACCATAAATATCTGTTTTTTAGCCATCAGTTTTTGTCTGCAATGTTGGTATGATCAAAAAACTATTTTTTTTCCTGATCCCCTAATGAAAAAGAAAAACTCAATCTCTCCCAGAATGGGAAAAACAATTGATAATGGATGTGTCTATCTATTATCTACTTCCATGCATTGCCGATAGGTTCGTCTGTTGGATTTTTGAACTAATCAGTGTATCACACCCAAGTCAACTGTTGAATACATTTCAAAATCGTTCTCAATTTTTTTCCTTCTTTTGATCAATTGACATTTTAGAATTCAAAGGATCAAATTACTTAAATTAATATTTATATTAAATTAACAATTAATCATTATTTGAAAGAAAGTTAATCATTGAAACCAATATAGCTCCAAAATTGTAGGACCTAGTGGCAAATTTTATACAATAAAAATATTCTCCTATGAATTTCTGATAGGGAAACTGTCAGAAAATTTTTGATCCTCGAAACACCAATAGCATGTCAAAATGTTACATTTTTGTTCGTGAAAAAAAATGTTACCACAAAAAAGTACATACACCCAACCAAAACACATATCCATGTCAAAACCTGGTTCTTTGTTATGAAAGTGTTTCATTTCATCATTTCTAGTTTAACATATAGGTTACTATACAGGGTGTCCCGAATTTAAATGGCAAAACTTCAGGAACTTATAGGGGTCCGAAAAACTAAGACAAAAAGTCCTTTAGAGATTTGCTCGTTTTTGCTTAGTTTTAGAGAAAATCGCAAAAAAAAGAAACAAAACAAGTTTTCCTTTTTATGCTTATTTATTTACATTTATATTTATGTTATGTTCTTTTTTTGCTCAAAATGTTGTCCTCTTGCACCAATGCAAGCATTACATCTAGCACACTTGATAAATTGCAGCTAAAGATTGCTCTGATGATATTTGGTGGACTACATCTATGATTCGGTCTCTTAATTGCTCTCTTGAGTTGATTGACACCGAATAAACTTTCTGCTTCAAGGTTCCCCATTCGAAAAAATCCATGGGTGTCATATCTAGGTGATCTGGGTGGTCAAGGTACAACTCCTCCACGTCCAATCCATCGTTGTGGATAATTTATATCCAGCCAAGCTCGAGCAACTCTGCTATAATGAGCTGGACATCCATCAAGTTGGAACCACATTTCAATCCGCTGCTGTAAGGGAATGTCATCTAAATAATTAGAAAAGTCGTTCTCCAAAAAATGTGTAAATGTGATACCATTCAATCTTCCAGGTAAAAAATATGGTCCCACCAGTAATCTGTTCCAAATTCCAAGCCAAACGTTAATAGCAAATTCATACTGAAACCTATTCTCTCTAATAGTTCTGGGATTTTCAAGAGCCCATGCATGATAATTTCTTTGATTAACAATTCCTCCTCTTGTAAAGGTAGCTTCATCGGTCCATATAATTTTTAATGGAAATAAATTATCATCGCGAATTTTGTCAAGAAACCAGTTACTAAATTTCAATCTCTTGACATAATCTTGAGGTAATAAATTCCGAATTTTTTGAAGATGGTATGGCTAGCGATTGTCACCTTTCAAAATTCGCCATATTGCTTGCCGCGATATTGCTAATGCAACAGATGCTCTTCGGATTCTAGTCTCAGGATTGTTATCGAAGTGGCGTTGGACACAATTTCTTCTCCGATAATCTGCTCTTATTGCTGCCTGGAATTGGTCGCCTTCATTACGTATTAAGAATGACCCATTCTATCAAAAGTTTACGAAAAGACTTGTCGATTAAGCACTCTTCTATTTGGAAACCGGCGTGCATACTCCCGCACCGCTTCTAAAGCTTTACCATTACAGAAACCATACACAAAAATCTTATCAGCGTATTCAACATTAGAATATGTATGCGGCATTGTGGCTGATGCTATTCACACAAAAATATCTGAGTAACTGACTGAAGACTGATTTAGGAATTATAATCCTAGAAGGAAGCCAAAATGTAAACAAATAAAAGAATGTAAAGGATAAAATTAAGTGTTTACAGATCTCACTGCCTAGCCTGAACTTTGAAACTTTGAAACTTTGAAAGGTGATAATCACTACCTATAACATTTTTGGTTTGTTTCTTTTTTTGCGATTTTCTCTAAAACTAAGCAAAAACGAGCAAATCTCTGAAAGACTTTTTGTCTTAGTTTTTGGGTCCCCTATAAGTTCCTGAAGTTTTGCCATTTAAATTCCGGACACCCTGTATATATTACTATAACATACATAGGTTACTATTATAGCCATTCATTATTCTTGTCATTATAATTTAATATTGCTTTTTTCAGGCAAGAAGGCTTCTTAGGTATTTTATAATAATAATTTATTTAGTCTGATGTTTTATGTTGCAACTCCTGTTCTGAGAGCTCATTTCAATTAATTTTTTTAAATTTTCTCTCAGAATTATTCAATAAGTATAGTTACATGACATTATACACGACCCTCAATTGCATGACTTCCTTGATAACACATGCATTTTCCTAATCTACTTGAAAGTTTTATTTATAACTTTTCCAAGTTTACTTAAACCTTTTCCAGAATAGCTTAATCATTTTCTATTTATTTTTACTCTATTTCCACGTTTATTTAATCTATATTTAATCTTTTTCCATTTTTGTTTACACTTTTCCATTTATATTTCAACTTTTGCATTCATATTTTAACATTTTCCATTTTATTTTAAACTATTTAATTTATATTTCACACTTTACCATATATTTTTAATGTTTTTCCATTTAGGTTGAACCATTTTCCAATTTTATTTAAACTTTTTTAAGTATAATTAGGCCCCTCAATTTTTAAAGGAATTAGAGAAAAAAGATAATGATAATCAAAACGTTATATTCTAACAATAGCATTTATTATTAGATAACAAACAGTACATTATTTTACAATAATGTAAAAATAAAATAAATCATTTATGTATTTATGCTAATGCTCCCCCCCCTCCCCCTCTGAAGCTCTTTTTTTACTCTACTTTTTTTTTTTTAATGATTTATAAGGTAGACATTTTAATTGTCTGAACTAGAAGCCTTTTATTATGTACTTTAATTAAATCAATTGGATGGAAAATTTTGCTTCTGATTGTATATTAGGAACTAAATCATATTACTTTTACTTATGTTTTTACTTCTAACTAAATACTAATAGATATATAAACTAAATAAATAATTAAACCAAATAAATAATTATGAAATTCCTGGGAAGTTCAATTGTCTCATATTAAGAATGAGTTTTAAAAAAATGGCGGAGATATTTCTCATGACTGCATATCACTTGAAAAACTTCTGAATTTATTAGATTGACTCTATGATTAAAAAAAAAAAAATTATAGCTACTTACTTTTTTTGGTTCAATTCCATATTTTTTGAAGTGCATTGCTGCTTTCTTCACGGCATCTTTTATTTCGCCATCTACTTTTTGAAGAAGAGGTGATTGGCACTCCTCAAAATAGTATACTTTTAGGGTTGATAAATCTACCTGAGAATATAATTTCATTATTATATGTTTTTCATTGTACAGAAAAACATAATGAGGATATTATTCCATATTCTTTATTTCAGCTATACTCCTCACATTAACAATTATTATCTTGTTACATGTTTCGGGACTGTGGCTTTCCTTATTGAAGCAAATAATGAGGATAGATAGTCTTATTATTATTATTATTATTATTATTATTATTATTAGTAGTAGTAGTAGTAATGTTAGTATTATCCTTTCCAGTCTTTAATAATATTTTTTATTTATTCAATTTGTATCCTAGTCCAACAATTTGGTGAAATAAATGAATAAATGTGCTGATAATTAAAAAAAAAAAAATGTATTTTTAATGCTGCTCAGTCTTCAAAAGTCATGTTATATTATTTTCATAAATAGATTTGTCTTTTTTATTATTATAATATTCCTGTGGATTGACCATAAATATTCTCTGGTTGTATCAATTAAAATATATTTTTTTGTTTACTATTAATTGAGCTTAAATGGCAATCTAATTTCATTAAGCAATATTATAGGTCCTTTAGCTTCTCTGCAGATCTTTTAAACTATAATTCTTCAAATTCTTTCTTTTACAAAAGCTTTGTTTGAAATGAAATTAATTCCTATAAGGTATTTTTGTTATAATATGGCAAAAACGCATGTCGGCAAGAACAGTGTCATAACTCTAATTTCTAATCTCTAGGGAAAAGCACTTTTAAGATTCAAAATCATTTTAAAATAAACACTTATTTACCTAAATTGAATAAAATTTTGTGCCCCAAGCTATACTGCGAGGAACTACACTTAATAAACTTTTCTTCATCGAAGGGAGTTTATTTCCTTAATAGGATTGTAGGTAAATCAAACTCAAAATTGATAAATTTTGTGAAGTGACAGTATTCTTGCTGATGTGCGATATCACTGATTTTAAATACATAATTTATTCCATTAATTATTTATCCAAAACAAAAAAAATAATAATAATAAATAAACATTCCAAGGTCTCAATACAAAAGATTGGGTTCTGTTAAACTTAAATTTTTTAGCATTTGGATTTTTCTTATGATTAATCTGAAAAATAGAGATAATTAATTTTATAGAAAAATTGTTGGATGCATTCACTTCAAAAAATAGAAATTTATCTATGGTATATTTTGTTAATGTTCAATATTTGTAACATTTGATTTTTTAAATTATTTACCGGTTCTTCTAGCCTCATATTCTCTGTTTCTTTTGGAGCAGCACACCTCAGCAGAAGTCCGAGATCAGATGCTGATCTTGCTATAGGCGCAAAGACGAGGTACTTATTCCAATCAGGATCCTTTGAGTCCGGGATGTGTCCTGCCACAGAGATGATTCCTGCATCACAAAAATTCAGAGGTTAGTGGAAATAAAATAGTTGTTATACATTTAAAAAAAAAAAGTGAATAGAGACAAATTATAAAATTTGAATGTATATATATATATATATTTTTTTTTTTTTTTTTTTTTTTTGTTATAATACTCTTTCTTATAAACATGAATTAATTTCAAGGATCTCTGCCATTAAATTTAAATTAAATGCAGAAAAGTTGTTTTCTTTATTGAAGTGCTATAGTTAACAACCAGTTGTAAGTTTAAATAAAAAAAGATAAATTAAGCTTGTGAATATTTAAAATTATATTACTAAGCATTATATTTTATGGCATTGAAGTTTTATGTCGAAATAAGAACCTAATTAAAGTAATAGAAAGATGATAACAGTGAGCATATCTTGCCTTTGAATCCAGTATATTTGTTATAGTTATTTTTATTATGATTTACATCACGTAATTCTTGTAAAAGTTTTTATGATTCATTGCGTAACTTAAATGATTTTAATGTCTCTTATTTTCTTTAATGTAATTATTTAGTTATTCTAAAACAAAGTAGTTCCAGTAGCAGTAATTATTTACAACATGGGAAGTAATATTCTGAGGAATTACATTTATCTTTTTATCTGTTAGATATTATTTTCCTGAGTTCTTTGTTGAGTATGAAGTATGGATGATATAATTTAAATAAAGAGCAGTTATTTCTTTCAAAGTTTAGTTTTCAATGTTTCATTATTTATATTATTTTTTAATATATCTATTTTCCTACCATTATAATTATTTTTAGAAATACTATTATCATATTCACAGAAGTGTTTAAAGTACTGATTTTCAGGTTGATGATTTCATGATTAAAATTACAATTTCAATATAAATGGAAATCAGTTTTAAACAAAAAAAAATATCCTTTAAAAAATATTTTATTTCATTAGAGCTAATGGGTAATTCCTTCACAATTTATTGTAAAAAAAATTGTAACATTTACTTGTTGTAACATTATATGAAGTTGTAAATATCTTTTTTTTTTCTTCAAAACATCTTTATTTAAAAAAAAAAAAAAGGTTCATTGATACATATATCATTAAAATATAATGTATCTAAACATAGTGTTACATAATATCATCCTTTTGTATGTTGTAAATATCAAAAAATAAATGAAAAATCATTAGAGATAAGCAAAATCGAAAAGTAATTGTAACATTTGAATTTACGATACATTTATGCCAAGAAAATTGTTGTAAAGTCACTAAAAGGTGCTGCGCTCTTTTAGGCAGTAGAGACACTAGTTCAGTGTATAAAATCCTATAATTTCCTCCTAATAAAATCTATTTATTTATTTATATGCCAAATTTTAATATATTTTTGAGTATCCTATATAAACTCATTGCTTATTTCTTTCTTTTTTATTGTTATATATTTGAAAAAATAAAGCATTAATTATAATTATTTGACCATTTCTAGTTTCTTGTTATGTAAAAGAAATTCCAGGGATTGTATACGATTAATCAATTACAAAGACTCAAAGATTAATAGAGAGAAAAAAAAAATAGAAAGCGATAAAACAAGTATATTTATCTTTATTAATATTTAGTAAATAAATATAAATATATCGAGAAAAGTGTTAAGAACACTAATATTAAAACAATATGATGCGAGTTTTAGCTATTTATTATATTTTTGTTGCAAATATTTTAAAGTAACCAGATAATGTTTTTGATCATTTTTCTATGGTATCCATTTGTTTCTAGGGTAATCAATTAATTTAAGTCCTAGAGTTTCCATTACATATTTGTGGTTTAGATTGGCTTAATGTAATTTTTTATTTATTTATTTTTTTTTTTAGTGTTTTTACTAGTCCAAATTTTTAAAATAAGAGATAAAACAAGAATTATTTAAAATATTTATTCAGAGTTGAATTTGTAAAGGAACTAGTTTGTAAGATGTGTTTTGTTTTGACGTAAGGTTGAAATATGGTCCACAATCTCATGTCTATTTCAGATAGAGTTCATTGTTCTTATTTCTTAATAACTTTTTTTTAACTTTATCCTGAATTTTGTTTTTGTCTATTATTCAATTAGCAATCCGAAAAATTAATAAATTGAAAAAATTAAGAATAAAAAATGTTAGTCCAATGTACATCAAATACCTAAAAAATATTAGAGCTGATAACAAATTAGTTATGTATATGTAGTTATTTTGTCTACTTTATCCTATGAGGTATTTTTTTTATGATTTTCATATTGAAAATGAAAACTTTAATATGTTTAAGATTATAGTAGGGAATATTAAATTTAAAAAAATGTTTCATTTTAAAATAACATTAAATATGAAAAAATAAATTCTTTAGCATTATGAAAAATCCATTAGAGTTTAATAATTTTTAAAAATATTATAGTTAATTAATCATCGAATTTTATCAATTTAAAAAAAAAAAGTTTCATTGTGTTAGTTGTTACAAGTATTTCTTCGTTTTGTAAGGTTAGTTATTTCTTTTTGATAACACAGGTAACTTGTAAAGGAAATTAATATCTAACAGCCATGATGGATTGCTGATGTGTTATTAATTACATCAACACTGCCCATCTCATAAGGGTAATTGACCATCAGCTGAACAGGGTTTAGTCTAATTTAAAAAAAAAAAAAAACCCTGTACCACAACAACATATGTAAGTCTTCGGTTCAGTACTTTGTAAGGAATACTGTTTCTTGACCAATGATTGTACAATTTTATATACAACAAAATATGGTCAGCAATCATGCTCAATGACCAAGTTTTCTCCAATTAAGGGTACCCACTGAAAATAATGAATGTAATGTGAACATCTGATGTTGCATGCTTAAAGAAAAGATGAAACTACATTTTTTCTGGCTGAGATAAATGAAGGGCAAGGGTATATTGAAAGCTGTTAACCTGTTTCCCACTCACCAAAGCTTGATAAGAAGTAATCTTGCTGGTTTTCCTTTGAGACAACAGTATATCATAACACTTTACTTTATGATATTTATTGAGGCTATTTATGTTTTTGTTACTGTTAATAACCGATTTAAAAAAAAATCTGATTAAAAATTAATAATTTAAAACTCGCGGTTTCAGGAGACTAATTGGTAGGTAAGTATATGTTTCAGTAAGTATATTCTCTCAGATCTTTATTATGAAGCTGTCCAAATTGTTATTCTGTCATACTACTGGTTACCTACCTGTTCTAAGCCTGAATCAAAAAGTAAGGTTTCTGAAAACCATTTATTTGGCTCTTACAGTCTTTAGACGTGTTTTTGTCTATTTAATTATATATGTTGCAAGGATCTAATGGCAAGGCCAAAAAAAAAAAAAAAATTATCGATCTTATAAAATCGACAATTGGTATTTATTGGTAGCACTAGAACGTGTTAAGCCAACTCCATTATTGCGGATAACCCGGCCCTTTAATTAATTGATATCTGCCGCATAATGATAACAATATCTTATCGTTTGTTGGCAGTTTTGATTGCCGTATGATATTTAAACTGCTACCGATGTTTACATCGATTCGCCTCTATGTTTGACCAACATAGACAACATAGAGTGTGTTTTATGGACCTTTGGGACAATGTATCATTATTCTTATATATTTTTCCCTTCTCCCATTCCCTACCGTTTCGGAACAAGAGGTTTACTAGTCAAGAAGGATGAGTGGCGGAAATGAATTACTAAGAACTAATTCCTCCCAGCCACTGACCGGATTCGAATTTAGGTTCATCAGGCTGCACTGCAAGGATATTGCATAATTTTGTAATTGCAATACTTCTGAGCTATGCCCGCCATGGTATCATTATTCTATGAGTTATTCTTGAAGAATGCCATAAATAACACTTAGCTATAAATACCAACATGAAGAAAATTGATCTAAACGTAATCGATTTCTAGTGACGTCATCAACTGGAGTAGCGATAAAATAAATAATGTGTGTTACATGATATAACTCCCCCGTTCATTGTAGATATTTATTTTTTTCAATTAAAATAATTCAACTCGTTTTCTTAACGCTATATTTCGGACACATAATTGCCTAAATTTTCCTCTCAACTATTTTATATTTTTTTCAGGGTTGTTGAGTCGAAGTTTCAAGTTTGTAACTTTGTGGCTGGTTGGTTTTACAACGAAAGTTGTAAATAGTTTGAAAATATCGAACTCTATGAAATTTTCAAAAGTAACGTTTGTGTACCAAATTAAAGTAAATAAAATGAGCTCAAAAGTCAGAATTGATTTTCTAACTAGTGTTTATGGTGCTAGGACCCATTGAAAAACATATTGGACTCATTAGGTTTTCGTATGTTTGTTAGGATGAATCTCAAGTTAACTGTCTCTTAGAGGAGTAAACTCAAAAGTTTACTACTATTTCCAGTTTTCCGCTTACATCTCAAAAACTATGCTTCTTTACGAGATATACGAGACGATATTAATTTTGAAGCAAGGAATATTGAGATATCAGGAGGTAAGCATTTTTTTTTTGACATCTTAAAAAAGGATTATTCTCACCCCCTAATTTCGAAAAATACCTTCTAACAGCTACCTCTGTTATTTAGCGCCCTCTAGGGCCGATAGAGATCATTGGAAACTTTGACAGGCGTCGGGTTCATTTTGCAACATATTTTGACCACTTAATCTGTATTGAGCCGACATATTGAAAAATGCAAAGTGTGTAAATATTGTACGACTTTCACTGTGAAGGCGACCTGCCACAAACTTAAAATTCGGTGCATTACCCCCAAAAATATTCGTTGAGAATCAAATTTCCGCAATTATATTGCGAAACCGCATATTCTTAAACCGATCAATTATATAAAATCAGAAAAATCATAATGCTATACTTAATTCAGTTTAATGGACCCATAAGTTTACGGAATTAGACTAGGCGTACTAAAAACTGTTAAACTCTGTATTTGGCATCCAATTTGCTAGCGAATGAATCGTATTATTGCTGTACATGACTCCAATTATCTGGGCGGGACGACATCGCATCAAGCACGGAACACATGTCATTTCTTCCCCCGCAGGTCATTAAAATTTTTTGTTAATAATTATAAACTCTCATACGTTATCAACAAGGAAAATATTTACTTCAATTTCCCGCTTCGTTTAATAGGGGCTCGACTTTGTTGTTTTCATTCAATTATAAATAATTACACGCGTGTATCTTCTTTTTTTTTCACCTAGAAAAATATCTCGTAATCTATTGACGCAGTTTCATTCCATTCCTGCAGTGGAATGTGGCTTTGCAAAACATGTCTATTAAATCGAATTACTGTTGAGCATTTTAAAAAAGTGGTACGATTGCTTCGTAAACTCTTTTACGACTTTATCTAAAATGTGGACATTGACATTTAAAGTGAACTTTGTTTATTATATCCATAATATAATACTTTATTTATAATACAATCCTCTTGTGGTGTCCAATATAAAATCTAAGTGATGAAAAATCATTTGTAATATGTTTTATCCTCGATGAGGGAACGTTGACGTGACACAAATTAGACTTTTCATTTGTGCAATATATATATTTATAATAACTTTCTCACGAATCGTTATTTTAAATAATGATTTATTAACGGATACGAGTGAATAATCGACATAATATTGCGATCAAACACCGAATAATAATAAGAAATTAATTTGGAAATAAATAAATGCGAATATTTATGAATGAAAGATATCTCGAAACCCACGACGAGATAGGCTCGGTTAACCAAATCCTTGGTTAGTTAAGAACACAAAAAATTAAAATACTTAAGAAAAAATAATGTGGTGCAGTTTACTTTGTACATTACATATATCTATTTAATAAAAAAATGCTAGGTAACATTATTACACTTATAAACCAAAAGAGTTTATGGCTTAAAAAAATCACTAATTTTTTTTATGTTTAATTACCGAAATTTACCGCTGCACGATCTCTTCATTGTCTAAAAACAATTTTGTTTGACCAAGTTTACCACGAGGTCTCAATATCGATTTATCGTCAAAAACCATCAAGCATCAGATACGCTTTCCAAATATTGAAGTTTTCCCTTTAGTATGCTTATACAAGTATGGCCCATCGAATGTCGTCGAAAAAAAATACATGCCAAATTAAATGGAAAAAAAAATAAAATAAAGACTCAGTTAATCGAAACTCGGTTAATCTAGTCTCGAGCTTATTAGTCTTCTTATAAAAAGTCGTCATCTATGTATCCAGTATACTTAATTGTAAAACATTAAAAGAAAATATACCAGCATTGAATTTAATAGTTATGAGATTTTTTAATTTTTTTTTTTTTTCACTTCATATAATGTCTTTATTGATGTTTGTAAAAGAGTGTTAGTAATTATAGTGTGATTATGCCACTCCAAAGGCCCACCACAGTATTGCCTTCTTTCAATTCCAAGTGTCAAGCTAGACAACCAAATTAACTTATCAGTCCAATTCTGCAACAAGCTAGAAGTGGTTAGGAAGAGATCATATAGACCACCCTAGTAACATCCCCGTCACTTTCTCTATCCGGCTGAAGTTAAGCATTGAAAAATGTATAGTTTGTCCATCACTTTTTTATGGTGCTCCATTATTTTCGCATCTCGCCGTCGTCTCACAGCCCCATCTGCAGAAGTCCTTGGATACTATGTTACAGAAGATGGTTAGGTTAACATCCTTACGGCAGAAAAAGCCAGTGGAACTCCACTATATATTCGAACTTCCGACGCTAACAGTATTTATTATGAAACTGCATGTTTAATTCGTGGGCTCGTTACGAAGTTTCACAAATCCCCTATTTCGGAGCTTGTCATCAGAATTTCTCGCCGTGCGCTGGCAACTTACATGTTCCATGAAAACAAATGAAGTAAATACGCTAAATGTGGCACATAAAATAAATAAACAAATCAATTAAAAAAAAAAAAGATGTGCCCAACCTCTGTTCTATATCCTTCGAAAAACACTACGACTTCAACATTATAATACTAGATGCCCGAAAATGTAACTATGTGACTGTATCTTACTAAAAAAAAAATTATCGTTGACTTTATGACCTAACTATCTTTAATTATCTTTAATGTTATCAATAGATGTCATTCCAAATGAAAATATACTTTTTGCAAAAAACATTTCTTAATTAATTATTCAACGAAAACATTAATCGAATTCAATTTGTCTTATTTTCGTAGATAAAGAATTATGAGATATATTAATAAATGCCCAACAAATTTTAATTTAATTTTATTTATCCCTATGCATATTATTTTATTAATTATTAATCTACAGTTCATATATATTTTATCGTATCCCGTAAATCTTCCAAATCTTTAGGATCCTTGTCACCGAAATCCATTTCAGCTAGCTATCTTCTGTATTTTGGCCTTCCACGCTTTCTTCTTTCTGTTAGGACATATCCTAGCACAACCGTAAGCTGGTGCTTGTAATCCGTTGGTATAAGTGGTCATTCAAATCGTTAGTCTTTGTTCTGTAGACAATGGTTCTATTTACGGAATATCTTATTGGATGAGTTACAGATTCTACGCAACATTTCTAGATGTCCATTCGATGGAAAGTAACCCACTTCTTACTTAACATCCTCTTTTATTCAAATATGTGTTTACGCTTTTGGCGTAAAAATACTAGTAGTTAGTTCAATTCAAATCTATTATATAACAATTATATAAAATATAATTAATATAGTTTGGATTCGTGAGTTCCTCATCTATTACCCGTAAGAACTACTTAAATATATATTTTTATTTTTTATATAAATTATTAATCAGTTGACATACGCATGAAAGTGTAGAAGGGTCATTACTATTATAATTGATGAATTGTTTGTCACTTGTTTTGATATTTAAATTATGAACCTTACAATAATATTTTATTGTTCTTTCTTATTGTTAATTAACTTTGTTTCTGTCACAAATTTTATTACAATTACGTATTGTTTTCCTGTTGTATTACTTTTTTGACCAATAATTCGACTTTAATATATAATATTTACAAACACACTATGTTTTTATCAAGATTCAAAAGTTTTTACTGTTTTCCTAAATTAGTAGAATAATTATTTTGCATAAATTATTTATATATACTATTATATAAAAGGACAAGCAATTTTTCGTTTGTGATCACTAACCACGAAAACTACTGAAACTACTTCTGGGGCACACCCAGCCACTATAAAATGAGCACCCTTAATTGAGATGAAACCTGGCGGTTGAGCGTGATTGCTGACATCATCTCCTTATAGAACCGTTGTTCACGAAACAATACTTCATTACCTATTACTGAACCCGAGGCACTTCATGAATTGTAGCGGTACTGGTATGTTTCTTATTCTGTTATAAATAAAAGATTATTAGGTTAAAAAAAAAGATTTTTAATCGTAAATTAACACTGGACATTAACCAACAATAATACTTAATCTGTTCTGACTCACTTTCGGCTCTCACAAGCATTAGCAACAAAAACCATAATGCAAAAAGTACATAATATCTCAGATAGCCACCTTAGTTGATTACGTTTCGAAATCCAAAATTATTACCTTTATGTGGATCCAGGAATAGAAGGTAATGAACAACCGGATTTAGCAGCCAAAGAAGCGTGTTCCCTCTTTCCATTACCCCTAATCCCTATCCCTTTATCAGATCTAAAATCATTCCTATAACATCAAATCAGTATAGTTTGGCATGAAAGATGGCTTAGAACCGACAACAATAACAGACTTAAAAAAATTCGATCAATTCCAGGACCATGGAAAGAAGAACCAGGAACAAGAAAAGAACAAGTCATCTTTACAAGACTAAGAACTGGACATTTATTAACCCACCGTTACTTATTGGAAGACAAGCAACCCCCAAAATGCAACGAATGTCAGGTAAACCTGACTATAGAACACATTCTTGTTAAATGGCAAAAATACCAAAAGAAAAGAAAAGATAACGGTCTGGTGAATAAAAACATTTCAACATTAATAGAAAACAACTCGTATCTCCACAACCACATTATTCAATTTTTAAAACAAACAAACCTGTACAAGGAATTATAGTTCTCAACCTTAGTATGTTGCCTCTAACCAAATGTGGTGGTGCATTTTTTTTAATACGGCACAAATTCAGGGGTTATAGAAAAATGCATATAAATATCCTATTTTTCAGATTTTAAGTAACACTCAAATACACTTCTAATCAATTCTTTAAAACCTGCTGTTTCATAATGTTCCTATGACACTTGCGATGTTTCACTAAATTACCGGCACTCCTAAATATTAATTACCGAACACAACCTTACATAAATTGATTTGGAGAGTTGATGCTTAGTAATCGATTGAGGATATTTTCCATAGCAAAAACATTTATAGACAACACAAATTCTTCTTTGCTCAGTTAGAGTTTTAGTATTCAAACATGCACGGACGAGTAGAAAATACTGATTCTCTCGTTATACAGATTTTAGACCTATTGTTCTTTAATAGGTCATGTTTTACTCAGAAACTACTGTAAGCATTCAAAAATTTTTTGTGCAATAATATTTGTGAATGCACATTTGCTAAACAAAGAGGGAGAGAGTAAGGCATATTTATAATTGAGAAAATTGATTTGGGATAAAGTACAGTGTATAATAATTTCTGCAAGGAACTTTAAGTGCAAATTTATAATAATAATTATATTTTATATTAGAAATAAAGTTTAATTATTACAATGAATTAACATGTTATCGGCTTCCAGCCTCCGGAAAAAACTTGCCAAAAACCGAGCCACACCATTAAAATTTATAACATAGAATCAAAATGGAAAAAAGTAACATTGCAACAAACATATTCTTTTTTTTTTAGGCATAATGTGGAGAAGTTTTAATGTTTTCTTTTTAATATTACATTTTATGAGTAAAATAATAAATATATATTTAATTACAAAGTTTTGTAAACATTATAAAATTAATTTATGTTTTGGATGTTATTTAGAGCTAACAGGCAAAATGTGCATGATTCACTACCTTTTATTCTTGGATAATGGTATGTAGATTGCTAATAGCATATTATTTATAACGACATCTAAAAAAAAATATATATATTAAAATGACAGCTTACATTATAATATTTATAAACCAAGGTTAGGACATTTTGATTACAATTCTTAATCTTAAAGAAAAACAATGGGAATGATCACAGCAATAAAACTTAGTAGATGTCAGTGTCCCTCTTAATATTCACTTGCAGCAGGACCATCTATAAATTTTGTGACTAATGCTTTTTTTGTTTTATTTTAAAATGTGTTTGTTGAGAAACTGTTTGATAATTAGATTTTCATGGCCAAAATTCAAGTAGCTGGATGTGTTAAATTTTTTCTATTGATATGTATAATCTACAATCTTCTTTCCTATAAAGCCTAGCGCACAGCAATGTGTATCGGAGCAGAGTGCATTTTCCTTCATGATAAGACGTACACGATGTTAACTCGGAACTAAGCTCATTTTTCTAGCTTAACAAAGAATTCGAAAAATCCCCTCCAATTCGCTCCATTTCGATCCGCACTGGAGTGCGGCTGCCTTAACATGTCGTTTTCCTCTTGTGTGTGACTTGTTTTTAATCGTTTTCCGGGAGAAACTGTTCGAATATTTGATTTTCATGGCCTGAATAATTTTAAACATTAAATATATTCTAGTAGCTAATATAGTTTTAGTGATTCAAGTTAGTGAATATATTTTTAGTATTATTTTTTTTTTAGAAGCATTATTCTCTTTTACTTTAAAGTCTAGCCCACAGTACTGCACTAAACGAAGCGGAGACTTTATTCCTATATATATAGCCAACGTTGTCGGAAAACCAGCTCCGCTGCGCTCCGTTCTGATCTGCACTAGTGTACTTTATATTTATAGCCTTTATATGCCGTTTCTATTTTCGAAAACAGAATCGAATCGTCAGCGTATTAACTAATTGTGGGGATGGTTTGGGCTAAACGATCTCTGAAGATTTTGAAAAGTTCAGTTGAAAATAAAAGTAAGAAAAAGTTCATGAGGAGAATGGTCTAAGGCAGCAACCTCAGCATTCTACAATCAGCTTTTCAGTTTTTTAAAGCTTTCAGATATTTGTTACTTAATGTATAACTTCTATATATTTTTATAATTTTAAGTAGATTTATTAACGACAAATAAATTGTATAATAAATATCAATAAATAACTAATATCCAACTAAACCGATCTAGATATACACATTGACTTTTGTATTATATCCTTGCCATTATTTTCTAAGTGGCCAGCAACATAATCGTACTTTCATACAGCACAAGACGGCAAGTAGTTAAATATGTCGACACACGATTCTATACACATTAATTACGACATAATGGTCAGTAAGGAGAAGGATCTTATGAAACATTTGCGAGTGTCGCATTTTTCGAGGACTTCTGCATTCCCAACATCAAGTTCATTACATTCTTCAAATCGCTTGCTTCGTTTTTAGTACGTGTGAGCATCAGTTACGCGAAAATAGCAATGTTACTAGCATTCCTATATTTACAACGGAAAAGTTCGCATTCCAAGAAGGAAAAAAAAAAATTCAACCTTCAACTTTCAAAGTGGCGGGTGTTTATCATTTATCTCACACGTTTCTTTAATGAAACTAATGACAGTAATCTGAATAAGAAGTAACTCGGCTACTGGCTATCTTCTAAAGGGTGATTAAAGCAGATCAAAATAATCAATGAAATAAAAAAAAAATCTATATAGTTTATAGAGAGAGATTAATATCTGAAATAGAAAAGACGTTTGAAGATTGCGTAAAAGCATAATTAGACATTCAGTTTTTAATTTTAATCTATGAGTTGGTAATCCAGATGGACGCAGACTATTAGGAAACTCTCGCAGATAATGGATTGCATTATCAGTGCTTACAACTAAAGGCCAATGAATCATATTTTTACACACAATATCAAAATACCAAAGGATCGAGATATTTATATGGTAATAATTTTCATTCGGCAGAAATAATTTGTGCTTAACGTCCTTATGTACTCCAACTAGGGCAGGAAGGACGGGTTATTCTATAGGTTACCAACCTATTCTAGCCAGCGTGGGAAGGTGAAGATTTATTCATTCGCTACGAAATAAATTTTAACCCACCCAGGTGGGATTCAAACTCACGACCTTCAGTACCGAGCGCACTGAGACCCTCGTCCCAACTCACTCGGCCACCGAGCCCAAGAAATAATTTTATTGATTTCATCTGATTAGATTATAATTTCTAACCATAGAAGTATTAGAAATTGTAGGAAGGCAAACCTCGTTTCTGCCTGCCACTCAACGTTGTACATTTAAATTTTTGTTATTGTAAATTTTATTACTGCTAAACTTTCGTAGAACTATGAAAATTATGTAGTTAATATTTAGTACAGATGGGTTTTACCAGTAACTCAGTAGTTTTACCATTGCGGAATGGTGGTAATCCCATATCCATATATAATCCATTTTTATATAATAGTAAAGATATTAAAATCGTTTATATTTCAAAATAATACCAACTTTTTGTTTAATTGTCCACGTAAATATATAAAATATCCCTATTTTAAATGTGTATAAAATCTAGGAACAGAAAAACCGATTCCACATAGAGGAAATTCGTAAGGCTCTCCAGCTATCTGTAAATACTTACTTTCTTCCTTCCACAAACCTTGTTGAGAGCTAATATACATTTCATTTTTTGTCTTATATTTTGCATTAATGAGATCAATTTAATCTGTATATGAAATGGTATATGTTTTGATAGTCCTTATGCATTTCAAATTGTAGATCTATGTCTAACATTTTAAACCAGTCTTCTAAAATAAAATAAATTCCTTACGTATAATATAAACTCAATAATGAATGGGTATCATCCAAAAATTGATGAACATCTTTGAAGAAAGTAAATAATTTTAAGAAACCAGTTTTTCAGAACTCATTGTTAAACAAGACCTTTAAAATCCACGTGGTTTCAGATTAAAAAATTAATAATATTGATTTTTTTGCATTTGATTTAAAAAAAAAATGTTTTTTATTTTTTATTTTATTGTCCTTCTGAAACGTGGGAACGATTTTTTAAAAGGAAAACAGCAGGTTTTAAAGAATTGATCTGGAAAACAGTATATTTCTATGCATTTTTTTTCTATTTCCCAAAATCTGTGCCTTATTGAAAAAACATATCGGGAAACATATATTTTTACATGTAGCAGAAGAATGTATAAATATGAAATTACAAACATTCCAAATTCACTATCATTTATTTTTTTATTTCTCACTTTAATTTGAAAGGGTATAATAGAAGTTAATATTAGTTTGAACATGGATTTAGAGTTTGTGTGTAAATGAAGGAGAGTAACATTCTCTCTGGAAAAGTAGTGACTAAAATATTGAAATAAATCGGAGGAAGGTTAGAATCTATAAAATGGTAATCTGGGCGCATGAAGGCGTGTTTGATATAGATATAATATATATTATTTATATGTATACATATATATTATGTATATGTGTACATATAAATATATACGATGGATGAGTCGATTCCTGGTTCCATCGATTCTTAAGTAAAAAAAAAACGGTATCGAGAATCGATGATCCAAAGTCGATATCTAGGAACCAATCAATACCGTTGACGTAAGCAATATTTTTGTGATTTCTAATTGGATGTATAGCCGGGAGAAGGGCCCATGTTGCGGTTTCCTAATTTTACAAGAGTTTCAAAGAACTGTAACATCGCTAAGTGTTACTAATAAAAAGCAGGTATAGTGACATAGCCCTGATTCTCCTACGTGCCACATAACTTAGGCCTTTATTTCACGAAAAACTGGGTTTAAAAAAAAAATGTGACATAAGCCCTTCTTCCGGACACACATTCAGTTTTGTTATTATTATTCATCAATTCTTCTAACGAACAAGCCTCCTTTGTACAGGATTAAAAACAAATCCCATAGGACTGCAGGCTAAATTTCAGTTTGTTGAAGATATTTACTCGCTGTTGGAAAATAAGATTACAATCTCTAATAAACGAAATAATGCCTTTCAGATAATAATACCATTTTATTATACATTTTTTATTATTCTGAAGGGGTAATATGTCCAAGAATATTTTCCATTTTATTACTTCTAAATTCTAGTTTTCGAACCCTGCTTAAACGAGTTTGCAATTAAAACGAATCCTAGGGATAAGAAAATGTTTACTGAATGAATTACTACATTTTCAATTCCTTAATCTATAAATGAAACCTTGAAATGTTTATCTTGGTAAATAAGAATTTGAGAATAAGAAGTATATAAAGTTAAAAGTCGATAAGTCGAAATTGAAGGGTGGACAAATTTACTTCGTGTTATCAATTTTTCGAGATATCGGGTTCACAAAAAATATTTTTTTTAGTTATCGAGTTTTTCCTATAATATATAAATGGCTAATTAATTTTAAAAAACTTGATTTTTTAAGTAATTAACAAAAAGCGCAGATACTAATGCAAAAAAAAGTATTAAAAAAAAAATTTGTAATTAATTACATTATTAAAAATAGTCTGTAACTTTCTTCTGCATCTGTCATACATCGGTAAGAACACTGTCTCATCTCAAAATTTATCAATTTTGAATTCAACCGACAATGTTTTGATGGAAGTAAAACCCCTACGATTAAGAAAAGATTACTAAGTGTATATTAAAATTGTATTAGTAACTTTCTATTTTAAAATGGTTTCGAATTTTAAAAACTCTTTTCCCAAAAGGTAAGAAATTTGAGTATGACACTGCTCTTGCTAACGTGCGATACATAGGGTTGTGGCGATTTATCATACGCTGCATTGTGTGCACAGCTGCAAAGACACTTCTAGCCATGGTAATAATAATAAAAGAAGGCTTAGCGAACCTGGTTGGATGCCGACACCACCAACCTTTGACCACACTCCTCCCTCCAACCCACTCCCTTTAGCCATGGTAGCCATGTCTAAGAAAATAACATTTATCACAATAAACGTCTGTCTTGTCCCCGAAATGAAACAGTACTGAGGATAAGCGAATATAGGGCTTATAGAGCTTCTTTGAATTTGACTTAAAGAGTCTAGGGAATTGTGTAGACAAAAATTTTACTTCGAGTTTACGATTGTTGGTTCAAGTAAACGAACACAATACATCATATAAACGCAATCGGTAAATGGGGTTCACCTCGACTTACCAAGTTTTTTGACTTGACGAGTTTCGACTTATCGAGTTTTGACTGTAATTATAATTAACAAGCTAAACAAGAATGCTACTAGCTAACTTACTAATTTATTTCTTGAATTGTTATCGTTTTTCATTAATCGATTTATTTTGATTATTTTTGGATTATGTGTGTATATTATGAAATAGCAATTTTTTTTTAAACTGAGCTATCGGTACCGGCATCGAAAATCGAAAAATGTTGGTACTGACACATCACTGATATATATATATTAATAGATAGATATATAGATAGATAGATACATAGATCGACAGATAGTGAGGGAGAGAGAGAAAGAGGAAAATCGACTTGACGCGTCCCAGTTCATGCCAAGTTGAAAACCGGCTTTCGCTGAAACAGCTGATAACTGTAACTTCCGTTTTCTAACACCGGACGTTCTAGTGACACAGTGTGGACAGGCATACATTATCAAGATGTTCCAATGTTTTCATTTTTAAAAGAAGATATTGTTTTATATCATAATACGTCTTAAAAATACTTATAGTACAGCAATTATGTAAGATATTATTAAATTTATTAAAATATGTTAAGAATCAAGAACAAATTTATAGGTAGGATTTTTTTTTCATTATTTTATTATTATTTATATTTTTAACATAACATGTATAATATATGTTTCTCATTTATATACATGTATATAAATAAGAAAAATATAAAAGAAACTAAACTAACTCATTAATCATCTATGAATGGTGTGGGTGGACAAAGTTAATATATATATATATATATATATATATATATATATATATATATATATATATATATATATATAAAGCACTTTCTGTGGGTATGAATAAGCCGGAAAAGCTTTATCATTTATGAAGAATAGAAGAAAATTATGATAAAAATAAAAAATTCAAGAAAAATTGGATTGATCTTGTGCATTCAGTGAGTTGGTCCATTGTTTTTTTAATTGTCTTTTCTCAAAAGAAAGTGTTATTGTTATATAATGATGTAATATTTTTTATTAAATACCTAGTTCTTTTTAGAAAACATAATGACCAGCTATGATAATAGAAATGGAATGTGAAACATAAATCTCCCCGCGTTTCGTAAAGTTTTTAATATGACCTCTAACTAAATATATTTCTCTTTGACAAAAATGTGTACAAAATAGAATCAAATTGGGTTAAAATGAATAATTTCTGGAATTTATAAATAGGGTAGAAACTCATTAATCTTTTGAAAGTTTTTTAAAAAGAAGTTTTGCAAGCCCATTCAAGTCATAACTGAATTTTGTTTTTCCAAATCTTTATAAAATGCTCAGCCAGAATGAGCGAGTGCCAACTTTAAAAGTGAATTTTAAATATAGTGCGGTAAATTATGACTAAAACAGAGACGATATGAAGTTATCTGTAATCATCTGAATTTTTCAGGATTCTTTATGAAAAGTCCACTAATTTCCTATGCAAGCTCCTATCCTAAGGGGTGGAAAAATTCTATTTTAAAAAAAGAAAAATTCTTAGTCGAAAAATCAATGCAATGATTTGTAATTTGGATTTCTTTATAAATCAGCATTAACAAGCCTTCTTGGATTGCTCTTGTATATATAATAAGTAATCGGGTATATTTTGGTAAAAATAGAAACTTGTTTTTTTTTTGCGAGTACATACATTTTCTAGTAAAACTATTAATTTTGATGAAAAACCACACCCAGAGCAAAAAGTTCATGGTGGCCATCTTTGATCTGCCATATTGGATAGGATCTTATTATAATAGTGACATAATAATATAGACGTTTTCAAGACTACTGGATTTTATAGCAGTTGTCGATTGGTAACTTTATATATCAATTATTTTAGACGAATATTTGAGAAATATTTACCTGAATAATAAAGACTCGTGAAGGTGAAAGTTTGCGTTGTCCCTTTAAATGTAAACCTGCTATATAATGATTTGCTAATTAGCTAACTTCGTTCAAAGAGATTACACCTGAATTATTATTTAAAAATTAATAAAAGCGTATAAAAAAAAAAAAAAAAATGAAACCTACAGGAATGTAAAAGAAACAAAACCTAATAACCTTTAATAAAATTTCCCCTTGAAATCATCCTAATAAAACGTTTTAGTATGCTATAAATTATTAAAATTTGTCATAATAAAAGTTCACATTTTATTTATATTTCAGATATCCTTGAAAATATTCACACCATTATGAGTATTAAAGGATTTACAGATGTAGTCCATTATTTGAGCGATTATACTTGAATTCTGATAAATCGAGTTATGATCTCAAGGTCGAATTAGTGGTTCAACTTGGGATTTAATTGATCCAAAGAGATGAGTCCTGTAATTATATGATCGGTGACTGTTAATGATCGATTGTTATCTCGATAATGACAATATACTCAGGAAAATAATAATTTAACAATTTTTTTTTTGTATTTTTTTTTTAGTTAATTATGTAAATCTGTACCTGTCACACGATTGACAAATCATTATACAGAATCACCTAACAATTATACAGGCCTCATAAAAATACAGAGATACAGTAGAGCGTCGATTATCCGAACTGATGTCAGGGGTATTCGGGCAATCAAAAATTCGGATGATCGAAATTCGCTTTAATAAATTATTATGTGTAAATAGCATATTCGAACAAATAAATTACTTTTCATTATTATCGATATATCTAATTAAATTAGAATTATTTTTATTTCTCGTTTTGTTTATTTGCCAACCCCAAACTCGATAGCTAATGTCTAACCCGATTCACCTTTTTTTTGCCGCCTAATAATTTCCGTTTTGACTTTTACTAAAAGTAACACTGGTTATATTTTTGTTGACATGCTATAAATTTTATAACAAAAAAAGATCACAAATCCTATGTATCTTACAAAGAACGATTAAAAACTAAAGGTGAGCTATCTATTACCAACAAAATAAATAGGAAGTGATTCAGAGAAACAAATGAAGTTTGTTGTCTTTTTTGGGGCTTAACATCCTGGTACTCCACCTAGGGCAAGAAGAACGGGGTAACCTACAGGTTACCAACCTATTCTTGCCCTGTGGGAAGGTCAAGTTTTAATCTTTGAGCACGTCATATTGGAACCCACGACCTTCAGTACCGAGTGCGCTGAGCCTTGCCCCAACTCCCTTGGCCGTCAAGTCCCCATGAGTTGATCTATTAACGTAAAATGTTCTCAGTAAACAAATATGTAGGTACATTTTTTGCGGTTTCTGAGAAATATATAGGATTCGGATCTTTTTATAGACTTGCTTGGAAAAAATCATTTTAAAAATAAAACAATAACGGTTCCGTTAATTGAACGTTCCGATCATTGACATTCGGATAATCGACACTCTACTGTATGTATCTGTAATAGGGAATATTTTTTTTCGTTGAAAACATGAGTTATTGTATTTCTAACCCAATATTATTGGCTGTTAAATAATTGTTAACTCATGGTTCTAATTCTTGCTGTTCAAGCGACACTGATATCAGTAAAATTACTTTTTTTTTCAGGAACTCCATTTGCAAGACCAGTTCCCCTGTAATAAGGTTCCGTTTTGAAGAGTTGCGAGTTAATACTTAAATAATTATCTGTAACTTCAGATATAAGACTGTTGATTTATCCGTAATCTGAGCCACCAGTTTTCTCTGTTTTGTTTTACTGTTCTCCAATATCTGATCCTTAGCATTTTCTCCAGAGCTGAAGCCTCACGATCCACCCCCCACAGGCGAGGTCTCCATACTTTTCTGCGTCTAAAAATATTTACGTCTAGGAGCCTTTTGGAGATTTCATTATCTTATTCTTGCAACATGGCCTACCAATTTCAGACGTCCGGATTTTATAAACTGCAAAATATCCTGGTCTGTGTGGAGATATATGAGCTCAGGGTTTTATGTCAATCCCCATACACCGTTATTACATTGGTTAAGGAATGTTCTTAAAGTCAGGAGTGAAGCTTCACTGGTGAGTGCTTCACTGATCACTCATCGTTTTAATTTTCAATCCTTTGTATTTAAATTATTCTTTTTCCTTTCTTTTAAATTTATTTATTTGAAACATGTTGATATCTTTACTTTAAAACCTCTCTAACTTTGATAATATACGCATATTTTTGTCTCACAAAGTCTATAATTCTCCTGATTGGAGCAGATTGTATAGCTAACAAGATACCGCTTGTTAATGGGTATCTTTGCCATTTATTTAGCATATCCACTTTATCCATAATTGAGGATAAGTTTTCCAATCTGAAAATAGTGACCAAATTAGAGATAGAGTTTCTCCTATTTGGCAGGGCATAAACTATCATTGGAAAGAAAACGCCGGTGGCTTTCAAACGGCGCTTGGTTAATAAACTTTTTACTATTATTGTTTCATACAGAAAAAGTTGTTTTTAATTATTTAATTAATTTATTAAGTACGTTTTCTAAGTAACTTGGTAACCTTTAAATTTGTATTCTACCTTTTGTTTGATAGTACCTTCATAACTACCCAAGTCTCTTTTAACTAATAGTAGATATCTATGATAACTAGATACCTACTAACTTGACTGTAGGTGGTTATATCAGTCCATGTTTTTAAAACCTTCCAGTACTTGTTTTTTTTTTTTTCTTAGCGTGGAAGTCGGAATCTGATAACGAGATATGTAAATTAAATCTTTAAAAAAAAGAAAGGCTTTTGAGTTAATCGTAAACTTAGAATGTGCCAAGAGAAAAATAAAAAGAGTGTATATATTTCCTTTCATATCAATGTCAATCAATTTTCTACCTGTACAAGTCTCGCGAATGTCTGACTTAGGTTCCGTTTTCCCTGCCCCAGTTGGAGTACATAACGACGGTTAGCCGCAATAGAAAAACAAAGTATGTAGTAATTGGTTTAAAGTGAGAAACTTACTAAATTCATTGATAATATTTATTTTATTTACTATAATTAATTATTTACTATAAGTATATTGAATAAATTTAATAAGATCAGATTTAAATATAAATTCTTTAAAAAAAAAAAAAAAAGTCATGGTTTATACCAACCGTACCAGAAAGTTTTGATAAAAACTATTACTAAGAATAATTCTTAATTTTTTTTATTCTTTATATATATAGTATTTCTTTTTTCCTTTTTTTTTTTTTTTTTTTTTTTTTTTTTTTTTTTTTTTTTTCGATATTTCATAATTTTATAACTGACTGATTTTATAGTGTTACAATGCTCTCCCAGACATAATACTTGTGTCAAGCTAGCTTGAGCAGAGACATAAAGTTAATGCCATTTTGTACAGAAACTGTTAGAGACTTTTATTAAAAATTAATCAGCCGTATTGGAAAGTTTATCTGTCCAAATTCTTTATGGATCTGGCTGGCACGACCATAATATGCTTATATTGCAAAAATCAATAGAATCTTATATAATTTCATTTTAATATTTTTTTGGTCGTTCAATATACTGCGTTTTGTAAGAACCTGAAGATCTAATTCTATTTAATTTAAAAACATTTCATACAGATGAAGTTCACTGACCTATATATGGCGAAAATAAGTGTTTTCCAGCTCCAGCGAAGTAGGGCAGCTGAGACCGGTTCTGCCTCTGGAACTTTCAGTCCTTCCTGGGTCAACGGTAGGATTTTTCAAGGTTCCTTTCTTAGCGTACCAATTGGCTCGAGATATAGCAAAATCAGCAATAAGATGCTTTTTATTGTGCCTTTAAATCATTAAATACGATATGTATTTAATTTAATTGTTAAGAAGTTTAGCGCATTCTTTGTTCTATATAAGGTATAAACTTTCATTTTTATAAAAAAGTTGCAAAAGCTACCGAATAACTTTGCATTTGTAAATTTAATTATTTTTACGAAAACTGTCAATTTAAAACTTTGTAATATAAAATATTAAGTATTCGCTACTTCCAGATACATATTGAGCTAAATTGAAGAATTTTGTGAAATTCCTTCATATTTCTTGAGTTATGAAAATTTATAAATTTTATTTATAATTATATAACGAGTGAAAAAATGATTTAGAAAACAAAAAACAAATGGTTTGAATCGTTTCTACAGTAAGGAGATCCCTAGGCTATTGTTTTTTAAACCTTTGTTTAGGTAGTTAGAAAGAGATTGGACTAGTGGCTTGTGATTTTTTGAGTAGAAGAATATATATAGTCCAGTCAATAAGTGCTGAAATGAAGGGTGTAGAGTGCATGGAATATGCGATAATTTTTGACTTCGTAGGTTCGTTAGGAATAGTTAGAAGGTAAACATACTAAAAGTCCCCGCCCCTGGGGGGTGAGCTAACGGTGGGGGGGGAGGGGAGAAGTTCCATTTGTTTAGTTTTTCCATAATATCTCGAAAACTGTTGACTCTGGAAAAATATGTTTCAAATAAACATAAAAGCTAATTAAATTTACTATAAAATTTATTATATATAAATCTGTCGTAATTCTAACCGTTTAAGAGATATACTTTATTAAAAATAGGTGATTTTAGGGAAAAAACAAATGTCACCTCACTTTTTGTCAAACGTTTGCTTCTATTACGTTCCACAATCGTTTCTCAGAAAAAACGTCAGAATCAAAATTGTAGAGCATTAAATTAACTTCAATTTCTTATATACGTTTCTGGTATTTGCTTAAAATGGTTAACAAAAAAAGAGGTAAACATTTTTTTTATTTTAAAGTTGTCGATTTTTAATAACGTATATCTCGAAAACCGTTGGAATTTCTACGATTACGTATATGATTAATTTTATAGGAAATTTAATGAGCTTTAATTTTGATCTGCTACGTATTTTTCTAGAGTTCACGGTTTTCGAGATATAATCAAAAACAAAATTGGGACCTTCTACTCTCCCCCCACCTTTAGCTCACCACCCAGGGGCGGGGACTTTTAATATGTTTACCTTCTAACTATTTCTAACAAAGCTGTGAAGTAAAAAATTATCGCATATTTCATGCACTCTACACCCCTCATTTTGGCACTCTTTATCTGGGGTCGTACTTCTCTGAAAAAACACGTTTATTGATACTCATTCCGAAACTAATTGTTCGATCCGAAATTTCTATTTTTTATCTGAATTCTCCTTACATTTACTATAAGAACCTATATATGAAATTTTTATTATGTCACGTTATACACTCAAACCAGCCCACTGAATTTGTGAATATCGTCATACTTTGCCAAAACATACATATTTAGCGTTCAGCTTTGGGTCTATTACGTGACATAATCAAAATTTCCTATATAGGGCCTGATGGTAAATTTAACCAGATTTTAGTTGAAAAAAATAAATTTCAGATCTGACAAATAGTTTCGGCGTTATGGTGAAAACTATGCCAAAAAAACTTGGACTTAAAATAGTAAGCGATTTTTAACGTCCCTGGTATGGGTATTTAAAGGGATTCGATCAAAATTTCTTTCATAGGTTCTTATTGTAAATTTAAGGAGCTTCCAGATAAAAAATATAAATTTTGGATCGAACAATTAATTTCAGAATGAGTAACAATAAACGTGTATTTTCAGAGAAGTATGACCCCAGATATAGAGTGCCGAAATGAAGGGTGTCGAGTGCATGAAATATGCGATAATTTTTGACTTCACAGTTTTGTTAGAAATAGTTAGAAGGTAAACATATTAAAGTCCCCGCCCCTGGGTGGTGAGCTAAAGGTGGGGGGAGGGTAGAAGGTCCCAAATTTTATAGTAAATTTAAAGAGATTGGACTAGTGGCTGGAACTTCTCCCCCTCCCCCCCACCGTTAGTGACTTTTTTTGAGTAGAAGAATATAGTGAAATATTCTGTATTTGTTAAAAATGATTATTTTAACATAAGTTATTTTAGTGTCATCGCGTAATGTTTTATTTGGAATGTATCACAGTGCTTTTATAATTTTGTGAAGAATTTGATATTTTGTAAGTTTTCTTATTTTTTTCATGCAGACATGTTTCGCTGAACCCCAGCGTTCTCCGTATTCCCAGGCAAGTTTCAGATTTGCGTTATAGACAAATCTCCTGTTTTGTTATGTTAGATCTTTAGTCCGAATCAACTTGAGATTGTACCGCCTTGATAAATGTCTTTATATTTTTTTTTATTTATTCCTGATCAGTCTTTTGGCCGGGTATGTAAGATATTTATTTTCTTGCAGGTGTTGACTGGTCTGGAATCTTCACTCGATAAACTTGTAGCTTTCCACAGGGAAAATCATACTTAGATTGATTTTGTGAAATATGTTTTGGTTTTTTTTTTTGTTTGGAGCAATGATTTTTAAATTAAAATAAATGTTTTTGAAAGGCAAGCGAAGCAATATCAGTTTTTGTAGAATGAAGGAAGATTAGTGTCGTTAGCGAAGTTGCAGATAGTGCTGCATATCTGAGATGTCAATGAAGTAAAAGAAAGGGATTCAAATGCCCATTTTTAATTAATTATTACTTGATATTACATTTTGTAAATTGATCAATTAATTAAATAACTTGTAGGATAAACCGCTTTTCCTGCCCCAGTTGGATTATTTAAAGACACTAAGCTCTAACAAAAAACAACAACAAAATAATGAGCACTTCAGATTTCGCCATCTTTCATAGGCATAATTAATTCCAATTTTAATATGTTCTTATTCAATGTTCCTATTAAATAACGCCACAATTAATTCAAAATGTAATATGTTCATGAAGGAAAATAGCCTGGAATGCAGTAAGAGGAAAAAATTAGTATATCCATTAAAAAAAAAAACAAAAAAAAAAAAAAAAAAAAAAAAAAAAAAAAACTAAATGAAAATTATTTATTATATATATATATATATATATATATATATATATATATATATATATATATATATATATATATATATTTTACTTATACGTATATTTTATATATTGTATATTATTTATGTTTAGCATAGTTCTTGTCTGTTATACTTTTTTTCTTTTTCATTTATTTTTTTATTGTATATAATGTGTAACTTCAATCATACAGCCATCTATATTACTTATTGCCCACATTTGTGACAGATTGTAATAATTATTCAATAAAAGTTTTATTGAAAAAAAAAATGAGTGTCGTTTTGGCCAGCATGCCTTCTTTAGTGAGATCGTTGTCAGATGAGGCGGCAATCATCTGAAAATTAATAATTGAAATTCCGGTACAAAATTTCTCATAAATTTCAACCCCGATAATATCTAATCAAAACGGAAACTTTTTGCTTTGTATGTTCTTACCTAACTCCAATGCTGACGTATCAGGTTTTTTTTTTCGGTCATTTTTTTCTAAAGGGTCCACTTTCCCCACAGACATACCGACCTTTGATACATACCTTAATCATGATATTAAACGACATCCCCTAAAAAACAAATATTTTTTCTAATTTCATACCTACCAACTAATACCATACAAAACGTTATTCTTAACGCTAAATACCAAAGTCACTGATCGCGAACATCATCCCATTATTATCAACTATTTACTAATATTTAGAATCATAATATATGTTGTATACGCACATAATGAAGCATGTTGTTGTTTACCTACTCCAAAGCCTTCCTTATCAGGCCATTTTTTCATGATCTCCTTTTTTCTTTGAATTTCTAGAATTATAATCATGTATATTCCAAAACCGCCCTCTGGTCCTTCCAATTTTAATAATTCTTCCTACAGAACAGCCGTGTATTGTATTTACTTCGAATTGCCTCTTAAATGGGATATAATTCTCTTTCTCTGAATATTCGCAATTTTTTACTTATTAATTGATATTTACAACTGTTTAAAGTATATATATATCTAGTAAATGAATGTACAAATTATTACAATAACAGACGCTTAAGAGGGTTATCGGGAGTACAATCAGAAGCAAGTTGATAGACTAGTGGATTTGAATGGTCATGGAGTTTACTATGAAATAATAATTATCTGGTTTAAATAAACAGCATATGAAACATTTACATTTTTAGGGGTAGGTTTATTTATTACCAAGTAAAAAGTAGATAAACCTAGATTGAAGATTTTTCGATATAATAGAATGTAAGGGTTGAATATGATAAGAATCAGATATGTTCTCTCTGACAAACTTCCAAATCGCTTTTTTTACATCCTATCAGATAAACGTAAATTATTTGATTTCATTGATCTATTACTTAATAAATAAAATAATAATGTACCACTACAACCTATGAAGGGTCTTGGGTTCAGTACTTAAGTAAGGATAGACTTGTGGTGAAAGGAGGAGAATTGGCCAAAATCATGTTCAACCACCAGGTTTTCCCCCAATTAAGGGTACCCACTTTATAGACACTGGGTGTACTCCATAGGAAAGCTTCTCGATCTCGAAGTCGATCCACCGCTGATAATAATAAATTCATTGCCTTCAGCGGGAATCGAACTCGGTGCTAAGAGCTTGGTTGTCAAGAGTGCCTTATTAACTGAGCTACTGCGCCTACTTAAATTAATTGATAAAATTTATTATTTTGACTCAATACGGTAATAAAATAAAAATAATTGATTTTGTTGATTTGATATTATTTTATTAACATATTATAACGTTATTAGTGTATAATTTTACCACTCTTGAGGACTTGTGTCCCAGATTTTTTCATTTCATTTCCATTATTCTTTCGTTTCATTATTAATCAAAGGCTAAGTTTGAGAAATCTTCCTCTTGCATCAGTGAATACTGTGATTTGTCCTTCGCCATCGCTGCCAATAATGTTTTTTTTTTCCCATTTTTCGCATGATCTTCCTTTTGTGGAATAGGAATGCTTTGATCAACTCCACTTTGATGTCTCAGGTCTACATATTAGGACTGGACGGATCAAGGTTTCTTTATAGCGCCTTCGTAACCCGAAATCGTTCCACACCCTCCGAGTCCAATGTGGTATTGTGTGAGCTTAATATTCCTATTATACGTTTTATTTTCATCTAAGTTGTCGCGCTTTTAAGTTTAGTTTAAGTATTTTGTGGTTATTTTGTTGTTTCATCATGTTTCCAAAAAGTTCCTAAGATGGCCTTGATATGACATCCTACCGATGGTTTGAACCCCGACCTATCCCAAGAGCATGACTAACTTGTTTAAAATGGTGACAGATTCTTTTATTCTGGATTTTCTCAAAAATGATTTAATGCTCAGGTCAAACAATTGACTGGTGAAGGAATCCCACGTATTTTCTTCTTTGTATTAGTAATCACAAGATATATTGACAAGCGTAAAATTCCACTAAATTGATTTTTCATTTTCTCGGCTACATGTTTCATTATTGTTTTAGGCGAATATGTCCCTATATACTTTAACATAGCGCATATGAAATGTATCAGTATTATTAGAAATATTAATTAAATAAAAGTTAGTCGTATTTACCTAAATAAATAATACCTAGTAATTTTGAATTTATTAAATTTTAAATTGATAAGGTTTAATCTGCCCCTTGTGTTTATTACGTCTTGCATTTTCGATGTGGTAGGTATAGGTCTAATGTAATTTTGAATAACGAGGGATATACTCATGCTCCATTTTATTCAAAATAGTAGTAACAAATCATAATAATTTAAAATTTCGTAATTTTAATTAATATTTTTTAGGATCTTAATCCGTTTCAAAGGCTCTGGTTAAAGTAAACTGCGCAAAAATGAATAGGGATATGCCTTATTTATCCCTTATCCGGTCATTTAAATGAAATTAGCCAATATATTCGATATTAGTAGGATACAACAAAGTTGAAAATAGAAACCAAAGTAAAAACAATTGTTAATCCTTTTATTTATAACAAGGTTTCTTAAGAATAGTAAACATGAAGATTTATCATTTTGTAAATAAACAGCTTCTCTCGTATTTTAATCCAGTAGTACTTTCAATAAACATGGAAAGACATCATCTTGAACCCAACGTTCGCGAAATTATAGTGAGAATGCGTAATCAAGGCCACCGACAAGTTGATATTGCAGAGGCGGTTGGCGTTTCCCAGAGTGTCGTCTCCCGGGCTTTAGCTCGATTCCGAGAGACTGGGAGTGCCAATAGAAGGCCGGGCAGTGGATCGCAACGCATTACAACTGAAAGAGAGGATAGAAATATTGTTATCACTGCCAGGAGAAACCCTTTTCATAGTGCACGTCAGATCCTCAATGAAGTTGAAGGTGTTTTACCTAGACATTTATCAACACAAACGATTCGTAATCGTTTGTGGAAAGTTGGCCTTACATCGTATGCTCCTTTGAGACGACCTGCAGCAACAGTTCGCCACGCTCAGAAGAATGTGGTGCAGCGAGCGCCTAGAAGAGGACACAAATTGGAATGCTGTGATGTTTACCGACGAGTCGCGTTTTTGTCTGTATAGTGACAGTAGACGCCGAAGAGTCTACAGAGAACAAGGAATGCGTACAATGCCCCAGTTTATTGTGCCTTCAGTGCAGTTTGGAGGAGGTGGTGTAATGGTCTGGGCTGGCATTTACACCGGAGGACGAACCAACCTCCGTATTATTGAAGGTAACCTCACAGCAGCTAGATATGCACATGAAATTATTGAGGAATACCTCCCTCCAATCTAAATCTAATCTGTTAAATAAAAAAAAATTATGCAACTAAAACGTTTTATTTTTGTTATTTTTTAAAACCCATTAAATGTATTTTATTTCAGAAAAAAACATAATAATTTCTAATAAATGCAGTTATAATAAAAATAATACAAGAATGGTCTGCAAAGTATATAACCCAAAAATAGTAATATCCTTATTCATTTTTGCGCAGTTTATATGGAGACTTAAACACCTAATCAGAACTTTTGACTAACAAATAAAAAAAAAAAAATATTTGTGTGGAATCTTTCCTGTCAGAATATTTTAGTTTAAGGTATACAATAAATAAATAAATATAATGGAAATAATAGAGGCATAATAATTAAAAAATTACTTAACTTTTTAAAGTGTAAACATATTTTACATTTTGCCAGTTTTATAATTTACTAAATCATCATCAGTTAACACTACGCCCCAGTTATTGACTCATTCCTTCGGATGATTTATGCATTCCGTACCAAGTCTGCTACATTTTAGTTTTGGTACTCCTTTCGCTTTTTATCCTAGTTTGCTTAAACACAACTTATAAATATTCATCATCTTGTAATTAAGGTCCTGTAAAGATTTGAACATCTTGTAATAAATGAAAGGTCCTGTAAAGATTTGAAAGGATTTTATAAGTTCTGTCACTTTTTTAATTTGCACTTGTCTGCCAACTCAAAGCGGGGGCGTTTTTATTGCCAAAAAACGCTGTCTGCCAAAATTTGGAGGGGGCGTCGCACCGGCCGGCAGACAGAATTCAAAATCCTCGTTTTTTGAGTCCAAAAGTGGACCATTTGAAGACGATTTATTTCAAGCACACAAATCAAAATCCGCACCATCTTGCTTACAACTTTTTATTTTAAATGAATAGCTGTGAACATGTCCATTCAAAGATTTTGGTGCCCAAATGTACACGGCCGATATTAAGGTTTTCCATGGTTTTATAAGAAATATCTGCAGAAAAATCCAATCCACAACTGCAGAATCTCTCTTCTGCTTCTAGTGAATGATATATTCGTTCGATCCAAAATTTATTTTTTTTTCATGAATTAGGCTTTGAACCCTAATAGCTGACTAAATTTCTAATCAGACCCATATATTAAATTGATATAAAGTCTCGTAAAATACCAATTCCAGCACACTAAAACCTCGTAATGTTGTGAAATCCAAGTTTTTTGGCACGTTTTTTGCTATAACCCCCAAACTATTTGTTTTATCCAAAATTTATTTTTTTCAATGAAGGTTTACTAAATTTCCAATCAGACCCATATATTAAATTGATATAAAGTCACGTAAAATACCAATGCCAGCACACCAAAACCTTGTACTGTTGTAAAATCCAAATTTTTTTGGCACATTTTTCGTTATTACCCGAAAACTATTCCTCCGATCCAATATTTATTTTTCTCAACTAATAGCTGACTAAATTTCCAATCAGACCCATATATTAAATTGATATAAAGTCACGTAAAATACCAATGTCAGCACACCAAAACGTTGTACTGTTGTGAAATATAAGTTTTTTGACACATTTTTCGTTATTACCCCAAAAATTTTCTTCCGATCCAAAATTTATTTTTCTCAACTAATAGCTGATTAAATTTCCAATCAGACCCATATATTAAATTGATCTGAAGTCACGTAAAATACTAATGCCAGCACACCAAAACCTCGTACTGTTGTGAAATCCATTTTTTTTGGCACATTTTTCGTTATTACCCGAAAACTATTCTTCCGATCCAATATTTATTTTTCTCAACTAATAGCTGACTAAATTTTCAATCAGACCCATATATTAAATTGATATAAAGTCACGTAAAATACCAATTCCAGCACACTAAAACCTCGTAATGTTGTGAAATCCAAGTTTTTTGGCACGTTTTTCGCTATAACCCCCAAACTATTTGTTTTTATCCAAAATTTATTTTTTTCAATGAAGGTTTTACTAAATTTCCAATCAGACCCATATATTAAATTGATATAAAGTCACGTAAAATACCAATGCCAGCACACCAAAACCTTGTACTGTTGTAAAATCCAAATTTTTTTGGCACATTTTTCGTTACTACCCCAAAACTATTCTTCCGATCCAATATTTATTTTTCTCAACTAATAGCTGACTAAATTTCCAATCAGACCCATATATTAAATTGATATAAAGTCACGTAAAATACCAATTCCAGCACACTAAAACCTCGTAATGTTGTGAAATCCAAGTTTTTTGGCACGATTTTTGCGCGATAACCCCCAAACTTTTTGTTTTATCCAAAATTTATTTTTTTCAATGAAAGTTTACTAAATTTACAATCAAATCAAATTATATAATGATGAATAAATCCCGCAAAATACCCACGCCAGCCCACTGTAACATGTAAAATTGTTATGTTTTTACCAAAACATACACATATTGCCTGCTGGCATGGATTTCAATTAAATATTCATGTATAAAATGTGATATTAAATTTAGTCAACTTTCAGTTGAAAAAAGTAAATTTTGGTTTAGACAAATTGTTCAGGACTAATATCGAAAAATAATCTAAATAATTTGTATTTAACAACAGAACTTGTTTTTAGCGTGCTGGCATGGGTATTTTACAGAGCTTGATCAAAGTTTTATGTATGGGGTCTGATTGAAAATTTAGTCAGCTATCAGTTGAGAAAAATAAATTTTGGATTGGACGAGTAGTTTTGGGGTTATAATGAAAAATCTACCAAAAAACTTGGATTTTACAACAGTTCGGGGTTTTAGCGTGCTGGCATGGGAACTTTACATGACTTTATATAAATTTCATATATGAGGTCTGATAGAAAATTTAGCCAGCTATCAATTGAAAGAATAAATAAATTTTGGATCGGACGAATAGTTTTGGTGTTATAACGAAATATGTGCCAAAAACTTTAACTTTACAATAGTACGGATTTTTAGCGTACTGGCATGGGTATTTTAAATAACTTTATATACATTATTTAGATAAATTATATTATATTATACAAATAAATTTTATGTATAATGTCTGAAAGGAAATTTTCATCAGTTGAAAAAAATAAATTTTGGATTAGAGTTATAACCGACAACGGAAAAGTACCAACTGCTTCTTTTCACGAAGAAGTGCGACTTATATGAAGTTAGTCAATCTTTGGTGGCCAAACCGCTCTAAAACTATTGATCTGAGAACAAAATGACTATTACAAAATTTGTTGCAAAGTCGATTTGCTTGAATAACATATAATAGAAACACAAAATATACTAAAAGTAACGATTTCCCAACTTCTAAGAAATAGTATTTACAACTCCTTTCCCCCACTGTCATTTTTGCTGCACTCACCTTTATTGGAAAATTCATAAATTTTCATTCAGAACATGTGGACAGGTTACACCCATGCATTACAAAAAAGGGGTGAAATAACTCGGTATGTTTTCCTATCGGGCTCTTGGTCTATCATTTTAAAAATCAATTAACTGGACTAATATACAAGTTTTATACGAATTTTGTTCCAGGATAGTACATATTTCATAACTTTATAAGTTGAAATATTATTCTTTTTTAATTATGTGGCCGGTATTTATATTATTACTGTTCATATATATTAATTGGTATTTTTTACATTAAAATTTTTAAACAAGATTCTTTATATTAAAATAATTTTATTGTAACATACGTAGGAAGCAATATAATATAATTTCCTCAAATCATTCTAGAGAAAAACTACTTATAAATCAAATAAAAAAGGAAATCATGTTCAAAAAGTTCACTGTTGGACGAAAAGGATGTGAGTTTTGAACAATATCAGCCGGTGTGACGCCTTCACAAGGATTTAGAATTTTGTCTGCCGGTGCTTAGCCCCCTCCAAATTTTGGCAGACAACGTTTTTTGTCATCTAGGGAGTATGCAGTTTCTTGTGTGCTTCAAATAAATCGTCTTCAAATTGTCAACTTTTGGATTGAAAAAACGCGGATTTTGAATTTTGTCTGCCGGTGCTTAGCCCCCTCCAAATTTTGGCAGACAACGTTTTTTGACATCTAGGAAGTATGCAGTTTCTTGTGTGCTCAAATTGTCAACTTTTGGACTGAAAAAACGCGGATTTTGAATTTTGTCTGCCGGTGCGACGCCCCCTCCAAATTTTGACAGACAACGTTTTTTGTCATCTAGTGAGCATGCAGTTTCTTGTATGCTTGAAATAAATCGTCTTCAAATGGTCCACTTTCGGACTGAAAAAAACGCGGATTTTGAATTTTGTCTGCCGGTGCGACGCCCCCTCCAAATTTTGGCAGACAACGTTTTTTGTCACCTAGGGGGTTTGCAGTTTCTTGTTTGCTTTAAATAAATCATCTTCAAATAATACCATATTTTGATATTTGCTACCCCCTTTCGGAGGTCGCCATTTTGAAACGCCCCCGCTTTGAGTTGGCAGACTAGTGCAAATTGATTGTTGAGGGTGGACATTTAATGGCTGTATGTCTAAAAGTTTTCTTCAAATAAGTCATGAAATTTGGCCTCGGCTCTTGGACTATCTTGTTATTTAAATAATTTTGATGAATCAGTTTGTGAAAAAAGAATTAAACTAGAAGACGAATAAAATCTAATCTAATGAGAGATCTCTGGTACTTCTATACCGGGAAATAGGGATGAAGAAAGTGTCTACACAATAGGGGTATCATAATTATGTTCCTATTCTAATTAATATTAATTATTAATAATTTAATAATTGTATATAATTTCCCCTATTATACAACCCATAAATTATTGTAACCAGGATTTATTAATGAATAAAAATGAAGTATTAGTAAATAATGTTATTAATTTATATAAATACATTAAATTTATTGTTCATAAATAAAATTATTAATTGTACAACCCATAAATTATTGTACTTTATGTTTATGTGATGTTATACAAAGGGTATGTGTAAGTCATTGTGTATTGTGTAATTTCATATGTACCATGCTGCCTGTAATATTGTTTTAAGTACTGATTGAATTTTTAAGTACTGACGAACAGATGTCGATTTTGCATTTTTAATTCGAGAAACCGAAGTTGTCATAAAATTTCAATAAATCATGCAAATTTTAGAAATATTTAAAAATTGGGACCATGTATGTTTACAAAATTTTTTAAAATTAATTAATTATTATTATTATTATTATTATTATTTTTTTGACTCTTTAAGGATCTCAAAGATTTCAGCCAGTAAAGTCATTGAGCTGTGAAACTGATGTAAGGCGGTATGAATAAGATTATATTTTGTCTTTATCCGTTTGATAAATAGAATTTCTCTCAACAATCGTTTCATTTAGTAAAGTCACACGCTCCTTCAGGACAGTTAGATGCCCGCATTGAGATGGAAACGAAATAATAATATATGAAAGCATGAGCCATTAGGATTTGTTAAGGTCTCATTATGTAATAAAAATTAATTTAAAAAATATATATTATGTTTATAATAAAATAATAATTATTGAATATTTCTTTTTATAAAAAATAATTGTAAATTTGGACATGCACGTGCTTCGACGGTATATATTTTAACAAATATGGTTCCTTAAATCAAAAGAAATCTTGGTGTATTTTATTGCCTTAATTATTAGAAAATTAGGTTTTGTGAAATATACTGAAAGGCAAAAATCTCTACCCATTTTTATTTATTTATTTTTTTTATTTCTTGGCTAAAAGTTGTATATTGATTTAGTAGTTTACGTGCATATTCTTTAACCAGGGCATATTAAACCTACTGGGAATATTAAAAACTTTAATTGAAGAAAAGCATTATTTAAAAATAAATAAAATAAAATTGAAGAGTTTTAAATTAATATAATTCATTACAATATTGTATTAGATGCGGTATACTTTAAGAATTTATTTAAAATCACATTGGACCTATACTCCATCGACATAAGACGTAATGAACGCAAACAGATATAAACCTTTTAAATTTAAAATTTTGTCAATTTAAAATTTCTTGGTATTTTTTTTTAATATATAGGTAATGTTTCCTTTTACTTAATTAAGTTTTTAATAATCCTATTACGTTTCGTATACCATGGTTAAAGCATATGGGGCATAAACACCTTCCAAATAATGGAACGGTTAGTCGAGAAAACGAAACACAATTGGGTGGGATTTGCCTATTGGGTGTTGGGCCGAGCAAAGGGGAGTTGAAGATTTAGAAGGCAACGCTTAAAACACATGTCTAGTTAGGATAGTCATCGATGGTCCTCAACTAGTTACATATATGAATATTTAATATGCCATAGCAATCGATGACATTCAACATTGCCTGATCCTCAGCTGTTACCCACAACTTGTCATCGACTGCGACATGTGTAGGCCTTTGTGATAATCAATCTTGGCAGATCTCTCACCAGTGCCTCTTGTATTAATATTAAACCTCGTGACGCGACCTTTGGATGGCATTTGTATAAGTTACAAACATTAAATGAAGTTGTTATGGACCTCTGCTATGTGTAATCTAAGCAATTATGCACAGACAGTATTAGGCCAACTGCGTTAATTTATGCAAGGTTTGAGATGGAACAATCTGAGTTTGTTGACGTTTGTTGCTAAAGTTAAATGCTTGGCTTTTTTGTCATATTTGAACACATTCTATTATTACTTAAGGATTAATATAAAAAGAGTTAATCGCAACTGATTATAATCAACTTTACATGATCAAAATTAAATATATTGAACTTAAATAATATATTATGAAAACAAAAAAAAAAAAAAAGGATTTAAAGACAGATGTAGCGGGTATTATAGAGAAAACTGATAAATAGAAGGGAAAAAATAAAAAGCAGCCTAGCTGAGAAAGTTTAAACTTTTCTTTAGTTCCATTTAACGTACAGCTTTTTGTTAATTGGTTGGACATTTATGCTCATAGATTTTGTTTTAATACTTATATTAGATAACGTTTTATTTTTATGACATGTGTTTTCTTCATCTTCTTTCTCTTCCTCCTTAGAGCCTTTCAGCGTGAAGGTGCCTCTGTCCAGGCAAACCAATCCTCCCTATTCCGAGCCAGCACCCTCATGGCATTCCAGTCTTTGCCTCTCTTCTCTCCCACTTTGGAGATGTAGTCCATCCATTGAGTTCTGGGTCTCCCTCTGGGACGTTTTCCTGTTGGTTTGGCCTCAAAGTATTTTCTCGGGTCCCGGTCCTCATTCATCATCTCTGCCGAACCATCTAAGTTGCCTCTTTTCAAGGGTATCCTTCAGAGAGACAATCCCTAGGTCCTCTCTAGTCCTATCATTCCTGATACGATCCCTTCTGGTTGACCCGCTACTTTCCGGAGGTACCTCATTTCCGCTGCAGTTACTATGCTTAGGTGCTTACCTAATGGTACTCAACTTTCACTTCCATATAGGAGAGTAGGCAGGTAAACAGCTTTGAAGATATGTAACTTAACATTATGATATGTTTATGTGGTAATAATAATAAAAAATAAAAAAAATCTGCTCTCGGTAATTTCTGAAGCTCTAGTTGGTTTTAGCGTAATGATACCTAACCATTTGAATTCAGATGTCTTAAATTCCATAACCTAAGAAATCTATAACACGAAAAAGAATTTCTTTTTTTCACCACGCGAATACCATTTATTCTTCTTCACACTTCCTTCTACTCTAATACTCTCTCATCATCTTGGACTGCTCCTCTCGCCCTTCCTTAGTCCACTTTCCCTCGTCTCTCCCTCTTCCAAACAAGAACCCTAACTTCAATTAGTTTTTCCCAATAAAATCTCTATCCAATCAGTCTATATCCGTGATTTTTAGCCTGCCCAATTCCTGTTTTATGTGTTTTGCATATCCCCCTATACTTTTATAGCTGCAGACTTTGTCGAATATTTTTATTTTTAGTCTCGTATTGTTCATTCTGATCATGTGTCCATTTATGGTTCGAATTGTTTTATTTTTATTTTATTTTAAATTTTCATTAATCGAAGCCTTGGCACTACAGTCAATGTTAAATATACTTAAATTAATTATTCAGTCATAATTAGGTTAAAAGTACTTGGTCATTCTTAATGTCCTTCCGTTTTTATAATTTTCTTTAGTATGAGCGGTGTTGATCTTCAATAAAATTTATAACTACTACAGCCTTGAAAACACTTATGTTTTTACTTTATGAAAATAGGGACTAATTTTAATCCAGTCTCTTTCAAGCGCCCCATAGTTCTAGTTTCCCTTGAAAACTTGGATTGTGTCGATTTTGCTCTATCTGTAGGAAATTGATTTAAGACCTTCTGCTATCTCTGAAAATGCTCTCGCTGACTTAAAGGCACGAATTCAATGCTGACGACGAGACACTTATTGACGAGGACCTGTCGGGTCTACCATATTTATAGATTATTAAGTTTTTCCCGCGTTAAAGTAGTTCTGTGGCTGCCTCACAACTTAATGTTTCACTATTATAGTTGTTTATATTGTATATTTTTTACTACCATCATATAAAAATGATTGTGATTTTTATATGACCTGATAGAAAGAGTATTTATAGGATGGATAAGGGGAGAATTGGAGTTTCATAGGGACTAGAGTGTATATATGAATAGTCGGTCAAATTGATTGTTAATTTTATTTCATGTGTTTTGGCATTTGTTTGGTAAGATATTAGTTACCTGGTTTCTCATTCTCATATTTATATTTACTTTTCATGTTCTTCCATTTTATTTTTAGTCATTTGCCAAACAAGATTCTTATTCTCATCTTGCTTAAATATCCTAAAGAAGGCTTAAAACTTTCGCCGAAACTTCAGCAAACATTAAGCGTCACTCACTAAGAAGCACAACAGTTTCTTAAAATGATACTCCCATCTGCTCTATTTCTTATTCTTTCTTTTTATGCAATAACGTCCAATATATATATTTTGTTTTTGACTTCCTGCATCGATTGTCGCTGTGCTCCATTCATTTTTCATTTGCCGTTCTATGTAGGAGCTTGTTCTCAGTTCTGATACCATGCTTCAGCTAATCTCTACGTTGTGCTTTAGTAAACTGGACTATATGAATATTGTCTTATAAAGAATACAGCTCTGCATTTGTTCCCAGTCTCCATACTTTTACTGTATTAAGCATTAAGCAGTGCAAATACGATTTTTTGAGTACACGCTAAACAGAATTTCCTAGATTCAGAGTTCAAGAATTCCTGTTTTTATTACCTATTAAGAGATACGAGATGATGATTCGTGATAGTAAAACATCTTATTGTAACAGCCCTAGTTCGTTGAAAACGCGATGTTTCGTGTTCAGTAAAAATGATAGAAGACGATGGGATAAGAACTAAAAAAAAAAATACTCTGGACTAATTTATTTATTATTCTTTTCGCATCCCTCCCCACGATATACTTGTTGCGATGTGTTTTACTGAGACGGTCACTAAGAAGGCGGAATCGATTGCCTCTCCCGGTATTCCCAACAAGTCATGATCTGCCTCTGGAACCGGTTGCAACCCTCGATAATTGTGCAATTACCTGAAGTGACTTGTTTACTACTTAGGTAGCAATTATTAAAATATAATTTGAATTCCAACCATAGGAAAGTAAAACGCTTAAATCTGTCTTCAATGTGCTTAATAAACTATATAGGCGATCATGTTAGAGCTATTTACTTGCAAATGGTGTATAATTAATCTTTTTATTTATTTGAATAACAAACAAATATTTTTTTAAAAAATTATGTTCTTAACCTTGAATGTTAAACTCCCATTTTCGCTATTCTATGTCAAGTCTGTTTCCTATTCATAAGTTGAATCAGTTCACTCATAACAGAATATGAAGTTTTTTTTTATTAAAAACTAGCCAACAAGGTGAGGACACGCTCAGTCTCTCACGGATCTTGTTGGCAATTTTTTAGGAGGTTCCTGGTCAAAAAATATTAGACACGTATTTTGCCGTTCCGAATAATGGGCCCCAGAAGCCGAGAAAAAATATGAAATAGCATGAAACTAATTTGTTGTATATTTTGAGTTTAAAATATGATATTGACATGACTCTTGCACCAAAATTTTTATTTTTGAATGTAGATTCAACAAAAATACAACCGCTTCATAGATTTTGGTTTAGGTTGATTAAATTAAAATTATTAGATCTTCAAGCAAACTTTATTGATTTTGTTTTCCCAAAGAATTACGTAGGTGTACGATGTGCAACCAGGAAGACGAAATTTCACATCAACATCATAATTTTTGTTTCCCTTCTTATTAAACATTTTTATTATATTTATTGATTTATTTTTTAAACAAATTTTAATTAGGATGGGTCGCGGCTTATCCCGGCTCTCATAGCTAAAGAGCATAGCTAAGTTTTTACTAATAGTTAAAGGCTCAGCGATAAAAATATTTTATTGTTGAAAGCATGCAATAAGAAAAAAATAAAATAAATTCATAACACATAAGAATAAATTGCTTTTCGGTTTTTGTCTTCCGATGTTATGACAATGATACATAGTGGATCGTTTAAGAGTCAGTGCGTGTAATGTATAAAAATGTTTTATTGTAGAAAGTATGCAAAAATAAAACAATTAATTTATAATTCATAGGAATAAATTGCTTTTCGGGTTTTGTCTCTCAATGTTATGACAATGATTTGTTTTTTAGTGTTAACGTGTAATTGATCGTGAGACAAACAGCCTTTGCGAAGATCTTTCTGTAAGCCTGGTCTTGCGATTTTTTTATTGTAATAGCAAAAAAAACTTGTTGGAAAACAGTTGGAAATTTTAATCGTTTGAATTGAAATGGTATTTCACCACGAAACATTGGGATTCTAGAAACAAATGCGATTTCTCCAGTCGCTGTTCCAGTGAGACTTAGAGATTCAATATTTTCACGCATAGCTTTAATTTTTAATCTGACACAATTGCACATATTAGGTGGTGAATCCAGTATCGTAAGAGTTAGTAATCCTGATGGACAAATAATATTTACTGTATTATTAGCCTTATATCGGTCGCTTTTTAAATTTCACTGTGATCTACATATTTTTAATAACAATTTGTTTTGAAAACTGTAATGTTTATCATTACTAAACCTTAAATGAAGATGATGTAATTCAACTTTGGTGCAGATTGATTCAGTAGTTTTCGTTGGTAGTGATCACAAACAAAAAATGGCTAGTCCTTTTATATAATAGTATTGATTATAAATTATTAATTGGATATAATTCAATGCATATGTATGGACTTTATATAATGCGTATTATTACTGTCTTATTTATTGTAGTATGTTCAGAAAGTCGACCAGTTATATGGAATTATTCGTATATATAAAAATGATAAACGAGTGATTAAATATTAATTTTCTCTTTTTTATAAATTTTAAACAGATGTAATTAGAATTTACTTCGCTTGCTAGCGCTGGTTAAGAACACAGGATAAGAGTGTTTACAACTTTTGAATTGGAGGGGTATCGTGAATTTAGTTTGAGGCAACTTGAGATACTAGTGGATTTGAGTGGGTATGGAGTTTAATATAAAAGGATGGGTATCCGGTTTAAGGCCAAATCAGCTACATATGGAACATGAAGATCTTTATGGTTAAGTTTGTTTGTTACATGATTAGGAGCACTGAGGATTTTACGAAGGATTATGGATTGTAAGGATTGGAATTGGAAGGTTTAGTGGAGCCCCAAAGCTCAACTCGGTATGCCCAAATAGGTCTAATAATTGCCTTGTAAATAAGTCTTTTGTAAGTTATTGTAAGCCTAGAAAGTGACTTATGACTAGCAGTTTTTTGTGTTTTTAGTCTTCAAATATTTTTAAACTCTTAATTCTGTCAGAATGTGAGCGATTAAAGATGTGTTTGCGTGTATCTACTTTGCACCTGCAGATTATTTAGTGTTTCCTAGTCTAATTAAATAGATTTTCGCCTATTATCTCACTTTTTCCCTTTGATGACCCTGAGATGTTGGATTTCCCCATTGCATGAGTGACTACGCCACAAAACCTCAGGAAACTGTGGTGTACCTTAATGAATGGTCTAGTAAATTCTAATTTCACCTTTCCAGTCCGTTAATTTTTTTATTTAAATAAATTATATATGGAGAACATTATTCTCTAAAGAATGTTTTATATTTTTAAAACATTTCCCCTTACCTTATGCTAAGTATAATGTGTTAGTGACTGAAAAAGCTATGTTTTTAGAAATGTGCCATTGACCGGAAAGGAGCTGTCAGAAGATACTACGTCAGATGAGGTTAGACTGGACTTTATTTTGAGCGAATTCTTCTTTTTACTTGGGCCAAAATCTTACGATTTGGAGGCCTTGTGAGGGAATGGTCATGTTTCATTAGATCAAAGCATTATATTCTGCTTTAGAATTTATAATCTATATTGAATTAATTGTTAAGAACAAAGCAAAAATATTTGGCGAAGAGACCTAGCTAAACTTCAGCAACTCCGATTCGATAGTTCAGCAACTATCGATAAGTAAATACAATTAGATACTAGTATGCTTAATTTCATCTGGGGTTTTGACGTTATTAAATAATCGATATTTTCTTCTATGTCAACTACCCATATGTTTAAATGTGTCTCTAGAGCATCTTATTCGTTTTTTTTTGTTTCGTACAACACTTCCTTACGTGAATGAGAAGAGATACAACGGTTGGAATGTCCGTTTTTAGGTTTTTTTCTTTTTGGTACCGCCATTTTTAGTTAAATGACTTATATGTACGGAATTAAAGTACGCAAAATCTCCAATACAAAAAAAATTATATTTTATTTTTTATTAAGGTCAGTAGTTTAATTGAGATAGAAAAGGGTGAAGTCTTGATAGAAAATTCACCAAATCTAAAGATTCACAGATCATCGACATGCTCACCTTGAAAATTCTAATAGCCATGTTCCCGTGTAACCCTCAAGTTATTGACTCAATGAAAATATTAATAGAACATTTTTGTTGAAGCGTCTGCATGATTCAGTTTTTTATATTAAGCACGTTTAGCTATAGTAGTTCTCATGATAAGTATATTTCTTTTGTTTTCTGAACTAACCGTGGTAACGGTTGAGAACATGGCCATGGATGCAGTCAGGCTGATAAATTACATATCCAAGTTTAAAGAACATAATATTCGGAGTGCCGACGTTTCGATCTGTCTTGTATATCTTTTTCAGAGCTAAAATAACAAAAACTGGATGTGACCAAAATGGTACGAAGTGAACAAAATAAATTAATTTACCAAATAATTAAGAGATAGTTACATGATTGAATATATGAAACGTTATTTAACGAAATTAATATTAAATAGTATAGTTGAAAGGTATATTACCTTATGTAATTGAATTATTATTTTTAGTTGAATAATACAAATTAAATTGCGTGAACTCATTGTATGACGCAATTTGAATATTTTTGGAACTTCGGCACTCCTAATATAAAGTTTTTTATACTTGGATGTGTAATTTATCAGCGTGACTGCATCTCTGATCATTTTCTCAACCATTATACTTTTAATAATTTAATAATTAAGGGACTCGATGGCCGAGCGAGCTGGGGCGAGGGTCTCAGCGCGCTCGGTATTGAAGGTGGTGGGTTCGAATCCCAGCAGGGCGATTTAAAATTTATTTCGTGGATCTTGTTATTCTTGTGAATCTTGACCTTCCTACCATGGCCAGAATAGGTTGGTAACCTGTAGGATGGCCCGTCCTTCTTGCTCTAGTTGGAGTACATAAAGACATTAAGCCCCTGTATCTTATAGTAAACCATTTTTAAACTTTTAACCGTGTTTACGTTTAGCTATTTCCAAAACCGTTCTGTTTTAACACCAACGACTGGGCTGATACAAAAATACTGGTCATTGATAAATACATTATTTTATTACATGATTATTAGTAGAATTAGAAATAAAATGATATTTGCTGAAATTAAATGTGTTTTTTTTTTCTTTTTTTTTTTTTTTTTTTTTTTTTTTTTTTTTTTTTTTTTTTAATGGGATGATAAAAGACGAGAGGATATAAGAAATCGAGATATCTTATTCAAGCGTAGGTTAAAGAAATTCCGAGCAAGGATATAAAAATATGGGAAGATTTTTTGTTGAATATATGCATTTGAATTTAAATATTTGTCGATTTTAAATACTGAAATCGAAAGTGACCTTGGAATCTGAATAAAACCAGCTCAGCCTAGATATACGAGGGTGAATCAAATATAATCGGTAATTTTCAATATATATTTATTGAATAATATTATACAGAAACTATACCTTCAACATTTTTCAATGTAGTCTCCTGCATTATCTACACACTTCTGCCACCGATTTGAAAGCTTGAATATTCCCTGTTCATAAAAAGACTGAGGGCGAGTTTTTAACCATTCGCGCACGTGCTTTTCGACGTCTTCATTGTTTTCAAATTGTTTTCCTCCAAGTGATTCTTTCAGGGGCGCAAACAGAAAATAGTCACAAGGGGACAGATCTGGACTGTAAGGAGGGTGTTCGAGAGTTTCCCAGCCCATTTCTTCCAATTTATCCCTTGTCAACAATGCGGTGTGAGGCCTTGCGTTGTCATGGAGAAGGATGACATCTCTAATGGGCACACCTCGTCTTTTGTTCCGGTAACTGGTTTTTGCTGACTGTAGCACCTGGCAGTAGTAAGCCGCATTCACTGTTCGTTGATCGTGAAGAAAATCAATGAGTAGAACTCCCTTTGAGTCAAAAAAAATTGTTGCAAGAACTTTTCCGGCTGAGAGACGAGTTTTGGCTTTCACTGGGCAGCCTTCATCCTTCCTTCGCCACTCCTTACTTGCCATTTTCGATTCGGGGGTGTAATGGTGGACCCACGTCTCATCACATGTGAAAGAATCACTTGGAGGAAAACGATTTGAAAACAATGAAGACGTCGAAAAGCACGTGCGCGAATGGTTAAAAACTCGCCCTCAGTCTTTTTATGAACAGGGAATATTCAAGCTTCCAAATCGGTGGCAGAAGTGTGTAGATAATGCAGGAGACTACATTGAAAAATGTTGAAGGTATAGTTTCTGTATAATATTATTCAATAAATATAATTTTGAAAATTACCGTTTATATTTGATTCATCCTCGTACCAGACAATGATCCCAGAGCGCTTGGGCACCGCAACAATAAAACTTAACTTTAATCGTATTTATTCATCTTTAACTTTAGTCATTTATCAAGCCTCCCAGATGGTCCTCAATTACTTGGACTATCTTTACAGCTGTAGAGATTTAGTTTTGTATTTATATATAAATACAAAATAAAGATTGTACTCACGTGAGGTAGGTTTGTGGCCGAATATGCCGCAGTACATTGGAGGGAGTCTGCCAGAGCCAGCGATATCTGAACCGAGACCCATTGGGGAGCCACCAGCGCTGATTAACGCGGCCTGCAAACAATATTTTATATTTAATTTATATACATTATAGTTCTACATATATATACATGCATTAAAATATATGAAATACTTTATAGTGAGAACTATTTAGCCTATTAAATAATTACCAAGCAAACGAAAATCCGTATTTCTGAAAAAACCTGGGCATATTACAAAGTGTGAAAAAACCCATGTAAACCTTTATCACTCTCAAACCCTATTCCTTCCAAACCCTTAGCATTCCATTCTTGATGCTTGTTCTATACAGTTTTTGTTAGTTAGTTTAATCGTTAAACATTCATGTGGTTTATATAAATAGTAACATTGTAAGTAGATTCATCCTCCATAGTTTTGAATTATATACAGCTAGATATTCTGACTCGTTAACTTTATTCGTCATATTACCCGTTTAACTTATAGAATTCTATTGCAACCTGTTTTGTTCACTGTAGGGCATGATTTTTTTTTTTATGAATATAGTTTCGAAACCTCGCGAAAATATCGTTTTTATTTATTGACTGAACCTCAAGAACCATATTATCATATTATCAGTCAGATATACTTAATATGTATTTTATAATTTTGATTCTGATGAAGTTATAACATTATTTTGGCTGATATTGAAGTTGAGTTTTAAAATTGTTAATTCACTGTTAAGTAATGCCAACATTCGTTCTTTATCAATTACTCTCGATTCCCTCACATCGATCCCCCCTAACTCTGTATTACTCACTCTCTCTCTATCTCTCTTTCTCTCCCTTCCTCCCTACTTTCCTATGACAATATTTAAATATAGTCAATAGAATATAATTATACTGACCTCTCCTCCGGAAGATCCTCCGGCAGTCTTCTGAGTGTCGTAGGGATTTTTGGTCAGACCGTTGGGGTAGTTGTAAGTCTCCCAGAAGAAGCAGAGTTCTGGAGTGTTGGTGACCACAATCGGGATGACTCCAGCCTCCCTCAGGTTCTTCACGGCAACGCAGTCTTCTGGAGCGATGGACTCTTTTGGTCGGAGTCTTCCTCCGTTGTTGCTCATTCCTGTGTACACAAATACGAATATTTGTTTATTATTAATATTATTAGATTATTTTAATCATTAGGTGAAAATCATAACTATAACTTTTAATGCCAACTGCAGATATTCTTCTCCATATCAGTTTATATTTTTGCCGCTGGTTTCTTGAGATGGTTTAAAACTTTGATGAAACATAACAGATTTGTTTAACTAGGATTTCCTGTCGCAACTTCGCCTGCTCTCATAAATTAAAAAGTTAGATAGTGTAAACTAATATTTGTTCCAGAGAGAATTTTAGCTTCAATGATATTTCCACGCATAACTATAATTTTTAACCTGGTACCATTGCACTGAATAGATGGTTGAAGGTCATGTTAAAACATAATTGGACACCAATTTTTTTATTTTAATGTATGAGTTGGTAGTCTAGAGAATATTTAATATATTACTAACCATATATCGATCGATTTTCAAAATCCTCGTTTTGCATCATATCTTTATAGATTTTTTATAAACATTAAATTGAAAAAAAGTAAATTAGAAGGATTAAAAAAAAAAAGAAGTAAATTAGAATTCAATTAAATATTAAATTTAATTGAAAATCGCGACCTATCAGTTAATTTTCAAACTTCATTATTATCCACATATTATTGCTTTTTTATTAATAAATAATTTGAAAATCAGTAAACTTTATTATTGCTATACCTTTCTGGACTATTAAGATTTTGTATAGATTGGTTCAGTAGTTTTCGCGGTTTGTGATCACAAACGAAAAATGGTTTGTTCTTTTATGTTATAGTTTAGATACGACATATATTAAACTAATTTATAGAATTCTTTCCATATCGGTGATACTATGAAACAAAACTAGAAAAATGATTTGAGAAAAAAAATGAGTAATTGTGGTTTCTATATATTAGTATTTTTTTTTATTCCACTCTACTTCATGCAAATAGATTAGAGGTCGACGTTTTACGCCTTGTAATTTCTATTGCGCTCTATTTTCGTTAATTTAGCATAATATAATATTATTCAATTTTAACTTATTTGAAACTCTTGTCTATTAAACATACCCCAATATGTCAAAACACTTTTCTTTTTATTAAATTGGAATATAGGCCCCTTAAGCATGTAAATTTACGTATCATTTTCATATCCTTGTTCCTTCACCTCTACAGATCTGTGCAGGAATGCCATTTTAAGAGCATGGACCTGGTTTTATTTTCTTGCTCCATTTCTATCCTTCTGCTCTAGTCCAGTACAGCTCTATTTATTATTTATTAATTTAATAAATATTTAAATTCTTGAAGCCAACTGATTTACCCTTTCATTCAGGTTACCAATAGGTTAGGAAAGTGATCCTATTTTTGTGTACTGTTAAATGCCATAGTCATTAAAACCCCCCCCCCAACCTTAACACTTTAGCAACTTGCCAAGGGGACCACAGCGGGCACATAGGACCGCTAGTGAAACCCACAAACAATTTTCTTCCAGGAATACTTACGTCACTGTAAAATCAAATTACCTTATTATTGTTACGGGCCACTGGGGGTATGACTAATCAAATCACAATTTAAATACTGAACACTAATTTATTTACAACTTAATAAATACAAATAGGTCTCTTAAGCTTCTTAATCTAATAACAATTATACTTAGGTCGAACTTATATCTAATTACACTAATATGTATATTACACAATACTTATCTTTAATATCTTAATACTAGGTGTCACAATTATACATAGAATCTATTACACTGACACACAGAGACTGTTACTACACTCACTGACACTGATAATCACTGTCACTAACTCACTGACACTGATAATCACTGTCACTAACTCACACTTCACCGACTTGACCGATTGATTGTTACTTGATCATTGACGCATGGATACTGCCTCACTAGGCTAGAAGTCGGCCTATTTAAAGCTACGCCGAACATTCTAGATCGTTCTAGCCAGGTTACAGGTCTAGGCACTTCTGGCCCGCCGTGACCCTTCTAGGCCGGCCTTTCCAGCTACCTGCCGCCCACGGCACCCCCAACCTCGCCTGACCGTAACATTATTATGATAGCGAAGGTTCTTGTGAACATAATTACCACGTTGGGTTGAGCTTACCTTTATTCTATTGCCATAACAATTCCTGGAAGCTAATTTGTTATTGTTTAGCGTATTTTTAAGTTATTTTAATCTAATTAAAATTATTAAGGACTTGGAAAAACTGATAAATTATCTACCAATACGATTGTGGTATCGAATCGAAAGGCAATTTATTTTGCATTGCCAACTCCACGATACGCTTGATACGGGAAGATATTCCACGAAACATTTTTAAACAAAAAATGAACCAAGTTACAAAAAAGGTACTACTAAGTAAGTAATGTCTATTTGCAACAGGAGCTCCAAGCATACTAAATAAAGTGGAGGGTGTGAGGTAGGAGGGTTGAAAATAGTGAAAGGGTAATAAAAGGTGTTGGAAGAGTTTCCACAGGTCAGTCACCTAAAAAACAGTTTTATACCTGATCGGGTGAACACCACATTTTTGCTGAATAATAAACCTAGTATGTTATTCCATCAATATTTCTGGAAATTAGTTTTTTTTTTTTTACAGCTAGGTACTGTTTTTTGTTTTCCTCATATTCATTTTATGGAAAAAGAACTAATCTTGTAGGGGTTTATAGATTTTTTTCCAACAGTGCAGTAATATTTTGTGTGAAAATAAAAAACAAATCAAAATATGTCAATAGAGAAGTAAAAAAATATCTATTAAAGGAAAAAATAGTTATTTTATGATTTAGAAAAAAACGGGCAGTGCCCCACGGACATTGGCGGGCACATAGGCCCGCTACATTTTTGCCCTAATCACTATAATTAAATGATTGCTAATGATTATAAAAATGCATGACATAGTTATATAACTGCTGAATGCAGCTTTTGAGCGAAAAAAATGTTTGGTCCACAGGGAAATAATAACAGAAATGGCTTGGTCGTCAAAGTGCCTAAAGTAAATTTACTTAGACATAAAAAAAAAAAAAAAATGATTAGCTCGTTCACATAGTAGTTATATCACTCAATAGTTTGAGAAAGAATAAAAAATATTGAATTTCACAATTCACAATAACAAGAATCTCGCATTGATATATATAGAACTCGGTTTTCTCATGTGTAAACCTTTCATCAATACGGCTTTGGCGTTTATTATTACTGCTCAAGTTCAAGGTTGAAGCGACATTGCTTAATTGAGTCTATGATAAGTAAACAACTTAATATCAAAGTAAACAACAAAATTAAAGGTTTTTCAAGTTTTCTGGAATTTTCCTTTGATGTGTATCAGGGTTATAGGTTTTGAATTAACAATTAGAATATTTGCGAGGTACGCAACAAGCTACTCCTTCACTGCCCTTGGCAGATCTTAGAAGTGACAGCGCTTCTTGGAAGAAGACGCAACTGGGCCGTATCAAAAAGGATAGTTTTTTCTATCTTCCTCTTACTTTATAATGCGAGGTAAACATTATACCATAAGTTACTTTCCATCATTTAACTAACGAGAAGTGGGCGTGTTGGTGTGTGACCTAGGATGGGGACAACGCTTCAAAAAGGGCCAGAAAAATATTTTCGAGGTCTTATTTCTTATGGTTTTGTCTGGGCTTGTCTGGTTGCTTCTTGTCTGGCATATACTACTAGTTGGCCTGTCTGGCTGTCCCCAGACTTACCACGATGTAGCCGAGTAGACGTTGTCAGCTCCAGATGACACCTCACCGATGACTTACACCTACATTATAGTATCTATCTCTTTAAGATAGGTTTAGGTTAAGTTTGTTTGTTACCACTTACGTCTTTAAATTTAGGTATGGTCTTATCAGTCTTGATTTTAATTTTATATTGTAATTTTATATGTCAACGATATGTTAACATACAGTGTTTTTAATTTAAATTGCTTTTACCTTCACTCACTTATCCAATCAATGCCAATAGATTACTTTTTCTTTAAAATTAACATACCTCAATTATTTGGCCCCATGCAAACCTCTGGGGAAGAAGTTACAAATTTAAATAATTAATTACGCATTTTAAAAATTATTTGTAGTTTATTATAAGTCCTGACTGGAATCCCTTTAGATTAATGCTGATCCGAACTCAACCGAGAGCCTGGACACAGCCCCTTAAATGTGAAAAGTTCTATGTTTTTTTAAATTCAAGAAACTTAGAATTTAAAATACAAAATGTAATGTTAGAAATTCATAATTGTAGCCTCCTAATGATATATGAGTGAGAAATTAGATCATAGCTTTCTCTAATTCTGATGAAATCAGTAGCTCTTTTCCTTGAAGGAGGTTTACGATAGGTGCAGTTGCACTGATCGCTAATCAAGCTTTGATTACATACCTATGGAATTGAATATTTTAGAAAATAAAAAAACGTCTAGTTGTATGTATTAAAAATATATTGCGGGTTTCATACGTCAAGAAAAAAAAGAGAAGAAAACTCCCAATAAAAAGTTTATACTAACTTCTCTTAATAGATTCAAAGCTACTACTTAGACACAAAATGAACAATTATAATTATTTACTGAAACCTATTTGGACTTACTATCAAAGATGTACGGAACATCTATAAAGACATATATTAACAGCCCCTCTCCTTACCTACCGACTCCAAAACTATCTCTGAATTTCAATAGGCACATATTGATTAGAAGTGAATTTTCGCTTTAAGTTAACTATGCTTACTAAAGAGAAACTGGAAAAAAGGCTGGAAAAAGTTACTAGTGTTGGTGACCTGGTGCCCTGCATCAGTTGAAACTATCTCGCATAAGCGTGTATTCACTAGTGTGTCCAGTGAGAAAGTAAAAATCTTTGTACGTAAACTGTTTACAGTGACAAGACAAAAAATGAGTACAAAAATGTGGATTTTCTCAGTCTATTTTCAAATCATAATCATTGTCAAGATCAAAAGACGAGTATTCAAAGTGAGATCATTTCCTTAATTACGTAAGAATATAATTAATAAAATGTCATTCAGTTTTTCAGTTGAAATGAATAATAATACGATTTTATAATAATGATAAATATATTTTCATTTCAAGATATGAATCGTAAGAAAGAAATGGAACATAGTTTCCGACTCAACAAATTAATCTTTTGTAATTAAGGCAACAACCTTAACCTTCAACCCGAATCGAATATTCGGCGCCAAGCAATCCGGAAGCCTTGAAGTCACACACTTAATAATTACCAAAGTGTGTGCTTAAATATCTTTGTATGGCACGCCACCGTATTATTAATTGTCGTCTATGGTTTTGATTTTACTGAATAAACGTGCTAGATTATATATTGTATTTTAATTAAATTATTGTTTTTTGATACTGATGTTTATTTATTTATGCAAAATCCTTTGGTAATTCTCACCCTGTACAAGTACGGTTAATTAAAAAATGTATAAGTTTGGTGTATGAAATTATCGTTACCAAAAATATTAAATATTGCTACTATCACTGATTTTTCAGTAAAAAAAAAAAAAAAAAAAATAGATTGTACATAAAAAAAAACAACTAGAATGAATACATTTGCCATAATGATATATATATATATATATATATATATATATATATATATATTTTTTTTTTTTTTTTTTAATCATTAAAATTTATTATAAACTCTTAGGTATTGTATTAACCCCATGATTTATAACTCTGTACATTTGTAACGATTTCGTTTTGGAACAGTAATAAGCTTTTTCTGTCCTGGTTTCGTTAAATTAGTATTGTTTTAATTTAAAATTTGAGTATCCTGCATGAAAGGTCCTTTGAATATCTTATGACTTTATTCTGAGTCAAAGGTTATTTTTTTCTTTGCCTTACTGTACGCTATCATTTTCCGGAAAAGGTATTTTTCACAGTGCTTTTCGTTAATAATAATTGGCTGTTTTAATTTAAAAAAAAAAACCTTTTGTTTACATGTTTTCGTATCTAATGAATGACAGAAAACGTTTTAATTTAAAGATTCAAGTAACCTAATGTGTGACATTGTGGATTGGTAACTTTGAGATTTTCTCTTGAACTATGCTTTACGATGTAGAAGAATAAATACTAAATATTAGGATTGACTGTTTGCCACTTCTGGATTTTTTTATTAATAGGCAAAATTTTGAATGTTAAACATTTATCATCAGCTCTAAAATCATAAAAAATTTAGAGCATCAGCACTTTGCTACACAGATCATATATATTAATTTAAAAAAATATAAGACAGGAAATCAAACATGTTGGCACTCAACTAAGGTGGAAAAATGGAAGGGCTTCTAAAGGGTATCACGTCCTAGTTAAAACTAAGATGTTGTAGAACGAAATAAGGTTGGGATAGTCTCATAAATTGACAATATCCCCTAGGTTTTTTTCTATGACTAGTAAGTTTCTGCTGGAATCGAATTTAAAATGGGATTATTGGGAAGATTTATCTGGCCATTTAAATGAAACTCTGGATAAATAAGAACACAAAAGAGTATATAATAATATGATGCAGAATGATGTTTTTGAACAATGTTATTGATCGTTCTTCTCCGCGACCTTTTATATATTTGATTTAGTAGTCCTGCTTATCATAGCATGTACATAGGAAAACAGCTTTCTTTAAAATTATTTGTTCAAATTTTCTATATGAACCTATCACATTGCACCTACTAAAGGATCGTATCTCCGATTGTAAAATAAAATAAAAAACACTAGTTTTTGATTATATAACCTTTTATGCTGAAGGAAATGTAATTATATTATATATTTCTTTGGCACAACACTCCTATTTATTTTCATTTATAACCACTAGTTTCGGAGATAATACTCCATCATCAGGCTTCTAAATATTCTTAATAGATAATAATAAGACCAAAAATAATACAAGTCGAACATTGCTAAGTAGTATGGCTAGAAACATGTGAGATTTGACAAGGTACTGATTAGGAGGTAAATGACTTAGTATATAATATATATATGTATATATGATGATGGAGCATTGTCTCCGAAACATGCAGTTACAAATGAAAATAAATAGGAGTTATGCCAAAGAAATATATAACTAGTTTTTGAGCAATATTTATACCAAGTAATCTCATGGTAACTAAAATTGTTTTCTCTTCAAATTAATGGTTTTAATATTTTTTTAATCTGCTTACATAATTTACTGGAAGGGAATTTTATTGAAGTAAGGTACCGATGTCTGAAATTCAGACTATAATTCTTGAGAAGATAACAACCGATAATGAGCTACAATGCTGTCGAATCTGCCTTTTTAAGGGCAACAGCCTTTAAAGGTTGAAGCAGGAGGGCGGGTTGGAAAGTGCCTTTCATTACATCACTCATTTGATTTTCCTCTAAAGGAAAATTATACCGCTCCAAAAGAGAACGAAGCGCGCAAATGGAAATCGCATACCTTTAATGGCATTTTCCAAACAGAGTTGGTTTCATATTTAAATAGTTTTAATCATTTATCTTTATATGCTATTATAATTAGGTTATATATCTTTTAAATGAAATAGTATTCTTATTATCGTTAACTAGATACATACAGAATCCCTTTAGTTTTCCTTATTACTCGTCGTTTTTTTTTTTTTTTTTTTTTTTTTGTTTCTGATAGAAAAAAATTTAGAATGGGACTATTTTAGATATGTTTCTGGTCTTTGGATATATTGCAGACAATGTGGATTGACTGTCATCGATTTTATTATTTCTTAAGATTCATAAATACATTCCCATAATTCTCGAGATTTTCTTGATTTTGACGTTAATGCATACTTTGTTTATATTTATATTTATATAATTTATTAAATGAGAGACATTAGGGATCAGACACATCATTGTTATTCACTGTATACTAATAAACAATGGAATTTCGGTTTATTCATTTCAAATTTTCTTTCAGTCCATGTTTATCTTTCGTTTGCCTCTATATCTAAGTCTATTATCTCTTTTTTGTTTAGTCTAGTTATAAAAATTGATTTTATTCACAATGAATCATTTAAGCCACGATGATTGAGTCAGTATCTCAGGTCTTATTAAATGTAAATTAGAAATTGTAATTGTAATTTAAAAGTTAAAATTGTATAAAAGGAAAATATAAAATTTTCACGGAAGGGCCTTAGAGATCACAGGAATATCGTTATTTTCTTTTTATATCCCTTCTCTCCTTCCTTTTCTTTACCCACCTTTTCCTCATTCTTTCTGATTGCTTCTTCCTTCTTTCCTCAGTCCACGCTATTCCTTTTCTCGCAACTCTCTTTCCCACATCTCTCTTTCCTTAATTTCATTTAGTCTTTTCCTATAGTCATCCCTATCGAAACAGTCTTGGTCTGTTATTTTCAGTCTCTCAGTTTCTACCTTCATCTGTTTGATATATCAAACTTCTTTTTTGAAGAAATATTGTAATTTATTTTAATAAAACTTGTTTATGTAATGTTTAAAACTGTTTATTATTCACTTCAGAACCTTTCTTTATTAAGAAAAAACAGTTGTTTTTGTAAAATTTAAATATTTTAAAGTGTTGGGATACATTTAACGTGGAGTTTATTTAATTTTAGACTATTTTCTACGTGACGTATTAGTTTCACTCTTAAGTCTTTGTTAAATTTATGGATGTTTTCATTTAAATGCATCAATGTTCCTCAAGGTAGTATCCTAGGCCCCATCCTCTACACGGTGTATACAGCTGACATTCCAACTCATCCTACCACTGTTTTCACCACTTACGCTGATGACACACGTGTGTTATCAGTAAACAATGATCCCTTCATTGCCTCCGAAACACTCAAATCCCATATCCTAACCCTTTAAAAATGGTGTCAAAAATGGATAATCAAAATAAATCCAAAAAAATCTCACCAAATAACCTTTATCCTTGAAGACAGACCTAGGACTCCACTTGGACAAACGTCTAACTTGGAATCCACATACAAGACTAGAACGACAAGAAGCTGCCCGTCGTTAAAGACCACTTCAACACTTACTAGACAAACGTTCAAAGTTCCCAATTAATTACAAAAGACTAATATACATGACTGTGATTAGACCTATCTGGACGTACGGAGTTGAGCTTTGGGGCTCCACTAAACCATCCAATTCATCTCGTATACAATCCAAAATCCTTCGGAAAATCCTCAATGCACCTTACTTAGTCACCAATATACTTATCCATAAAGATCTTAATCTTCCATATGTTGCAGATTTAGCCCAAACCAGATATCTATCCTTTCATAGTAAGCTCCATAACCACTCAAATCCCCTAATTACTCAACGTTCTTCCCACACCATTCCTGATAATCCTCCGTGGCGTTTAAAAGAAGATGTCTCAGAGACCTAGAATTTTTATTAAAGTGCTACTGATGAGTAGTTCTTTCCAAGTTTTGTCATGTTATTGTAATAGTTAACATCACATTTACTTGATGTATAAATTTTGTACAGTTTTAAATTTCAATAAATTGTTATTAAAAAAAAAACGCATAAATAAATTCAATAAGCCCTTCTTTTTTGCTTCTTTAGGCCTGCAAAACATATTTGGTTTCTTGTCTTTCATTTTTAAAATTAATATGAATCATCAGGTTGCTGATGTTTTTAAATTATCGTTTGTTTTTAGAATTGATGATGAATATATAACATTCGAAACTAGTCTTCGAATGAAAAATTCTAATAGAATGGACAAATAATTCATCAGTCATAATTATTTCGATCCTCCTATACAATCATGCGTACCTCAAGTGATTATGAAGACATATATCTGTTCCATTGTAAACTTTTTCATATAATTTAAACTACAAACAAAAACTGTGATTATTATGTATATATAGTTTGGATGTTACCTTTGACCGCTATGGTTTCCTTGAAGCTCATTGGAACCCCAAGAAGAGGTTTGTTCTTGGCCCAGTGCTGTGGATCCGGGTTGGCCTCCACCATCTTGTCCACTTCTTTAGCCTCCTTTAGAGCTTCGTTGAACCTGTCCTGTACCACGCTGGGGCAGTCAACAACATATTATTTTATATAATATTTATGTTGTTTTAAACTATAAAATTATTTCATTTACTATATATTTACAAGACTACTATTGTACAACCTGTTGTTCTCTAAAAATGAGTCTTAAAATGTTCTTTACTGAAGTGTTAAGAATCGTGATGATTATTTATTTTAATTTACTCTTCCCGAAATACATTCAAATCGTGAGCTGCAAATTATTGATTTTGACTCGGAGGGAATCCAACTAATGGTAGAACTGTAATGGAATCGAAACAGATTTGTCGGCAACTGTTCGATCCGAGCAACACCGACAGATCTAGAGCGTGCCAATGTTAGGAGAACATTACACAGAAAGGTGTTGACCCACAGCCGAAAGACATATCTGTGTTTAAAAAAAATAAAAATAAAAATAAATAAACAAAGTTTAAAAAAATACACGGCAAATTCGGATTAATTTTCATAAGTCAATTTAATTATTATTATAAAATTATCGATTTAATAATCGCTCATTATAAGCAATTTTTTCGCTGCGCAATGTTTAGTATATTGTTAGTTGGTAACAGTATGCAAGTTGTAGACTATTTAATAAAATGATAAATATTTTAATTATATCCTTTCTTGTAAGTACTCTCCTGTGGTAAAAATATTATACTCCATTTACTTATTTAAATATATACAATCTTTTCATGGTTCCTGGTACTTTTATTAAAAATTAAAATAACTTAAAAGAACATAAACTTAAAAGAACTTATAAATAAAAGAACAAATAGCTTATTATAGTGATGATTCTTCTCCCTTTTTCTAAATTAGCTTGGTTCCTCCGTTATGTTGTATATACATAAAAGACTTTTAATAAACTAAAAACAAAATAACAGAATGAAAATAGTCTGCCTTACCTGTTGATGAAGGGGTTAACGACTTCAATTCTCTCAATGAAAGCCTGCACGACGGTCGTGGAAGATATCTGTTATGCCAAGAAATTTTAATTAATATTACTATGAAATATTAATTAATCATAAAATACTTTTTAGAAAATTCTGAATATTTAATTCAATATTAATTTTTTTATCAAGTTTTTTGTGTATATTTTAATTATTTTTAGTATTAGTATTTACACAAAATTATCTAAAAAAACAATTCATTTATTTTAGCTTTGTTTATTTCCTAAAATATTTTGTATCCTTTCTTTGAAGTCAATTATTACATTTTTTTCATATTTATCTTAGCAGATCTGAAACTAGTATCCTTTTAGGGTCCTGTGAAAAGGGTTAAATTGGGTAAAAGAGTGTCTTTTTAAAAAACTAAAAGATTTAATTCATTTTCATAAGGGCAAAAGTTAATTTGTCGGTAAGGACTGTCCAAGGATGTTTTGGTTGTCAAAAATCGTAAGATCTGCTTGTACTATTTCTGCTTCAGACTCAATGTATATTATTTCCATTGCTTAAACCTGCTAAAGATGGCAACGGACCATCTCACTATCCTCCAGTAAGTTAACTACCCACATTTTCGAAAACATAATCCTGGATTACATATTAAATTTCGCTCTTTTAAAAATTGATTACGTCCTTTTTTAAAAGGACTCTTTGTTTCTGTTTTAATCCTTTTCATAGGCTTTATTTTTTTTTTTTTGTTACTGTAAATTCTACATTTCTTGTATAACATAGAGCTTGAGATTTTTATTAAATATTTTTCTTTTTCAAGAAGAGTAGGATTGACTTTCATAATGATGTTTTACAAATTGACTGTAATCAAAAGACAATAGCTGTGGGGTTTTCCACACTTTAACATAACAACTTCTGATTAACGTATTACAGCAAAACAGTCAAACGCTATTGTTTAAATTGGTTTCTTTATTCCTATTTATTCTTGAAGTATTGACTAATTAGGGGTTAGAATAATTCCATCTTTACGAAAACCTTATATCGTTGTTGTCGTTTTCTGTAAGCGGTCACGTTCTGCAGGAAATTTGAAAATGGTCTTGCAAAGTATAAGTTTTAGGTTTTAGGACATAAAACCAAATTAATCCCTCTTAATATTAATATTGTATAAGCAAAATAACAATTAGGATAGAGACATTAAGGTCATTCAAAAATGACAACAATGTGGTTCAAAAAAATAATAATAAATTGATTGATTGACCATTTTTAAAAATTATGAAACTTTACAAGTTGTTTCCCCTACATCCTAATACTTAAAAAACATTTTTTTAACAGTTTCTTTATGGAGGCCTTACAGATAAAAAAATATGGCTCTCAACTGATATTTCGTGATTTTTCAGGTGTTGTGACTGTTTTCTTAATAAAATACTCTAGATTTTTTTTTTTTATTCTCATAAATCACACAAATAAGAACTATAATATTTTCTGGGTTTTTTTTCACCGGGCCCATCAGAGCTATTATAAGACATAATGTACGATTTGTTCAAAAATATAATTTTTTGATAATTCATAAAAAAAATTGCGGGTTTTCATAATATAATTAATATTATTTTGGTGGTTATGCAACTAACATATATATTAACAAGTAAAAAATATATATCAGATTGCAATTGACCCTTTTTCTCCTTGGAATTTTTTTTTACATTCAATTTGGCCTTTGATTTTCATATAGAATAAAGAAGGATGGGTAATAAGCTAGAGCCCTCCGCGTTTATCCACTTCACTTTTCGCAAGGATGAAGCCTAGGTGGCAAAAAAGCCTTTTCAAAGATTAAAGTATTGTGTTGGACTCTTACAATACCTAACATATCTGCATATTATGTTACCTAACTTTAATTATCCTAATGACAGTATTAATAGTTGCGAGGTTGAATAAAGTCACATGTGATCGAAATGCCAAGGTTAAATTGCACGCGATCGTTCGCTCAATAATGCATTCTCGGTAATATTATAATTATTATTAGAAATAACGATATTATATATTGTATGATTATGATTATTACCTTTCGTTCTCTGATCATCTCGGCCAGTTCGGAGGCCTTCTTCATCAGAAGGGGGTTGCTGATAGGGGGCACGACCCTCTTCTTCACCGTGAAGCTGTACACCTTCGAGTAGGGCCATGCGATCAGGGTGGCCATGAACTGGAGGAACCTCAACAGCCTGAGTCTCCACGGTCTCCACATCTGGAATATTTTTAAATATTGTATACAAATATAAACTTTATATATTATGAATTCCATTGGGAACATATGAATGAAAATGTGTGGCTGTAGTTGCTAATTCATTTCATGATCACACGAGTTCTATAATACAGACAAAATAAATTGGAAAATTTAGCCTAGGTCTTTATTGTTCCAATAATCAAGCCGAACTCTTCGCAATTCTTCAAGCTGTATCATTTATTAAATGCCTTGTTATTGCTTATGATTACTGAATACGCACAGATAGATATTAATTTCTTGTTACAGTCAAGTTTATACCTGTAATAAATAAATAAATACTGTTTATGCTGTAAATTTCCTTCAAATAGGTTAAAACACATACAGGCTTACCAGGGAACGAAAGGGCAGATGCAGAGGCTAAAAATGCGGATAAGGACACGACCGTATCGGTTGTATTCGATAAGGCACCAATTAGTGTTGTCAAGAATATTTTGAAAAAAAAAGAAAAAAAAAACAACTAGAGAAACTTGGAACCAACGATGGACTAATTCAACAAAAGTTAGAATTACTTACGAATTCATTAAGACTATAGACGAAATAGAAAAAATTAAAAACTGACATACAAACTAACCCTTTTTGACAGGACATTGTGGAGCAAAAAGTTACACAAATTTAAACTAACTGACAACAGCATTTATAACTGCGACGGAAACAGTAAATAAACCTACGACCATCTTATGACTGCAGAAAATTGGAAAGGTATAGATACAAACTGATAACCAAAGTCCTACTGAATTGAGACAAATGGTCGCCTTCAAAGAAGGATCTCACAGACAAAAACTTTGTTGAGTTTGATGCATTTGTGGATCATGTTGATAATACAGAACTTAAAAATTAAACCGTTTGTCTAGAATTTATAATTTTTTTGTTCAATCCTTTTTATATGTATTAATGAATTTATAATTCCATTGATTAATTATTGTTTATATTTATATTCATTCATTGTTGACTGCCATATTATTTTAAAATATTTCACGTTATGTATAATTAAATATGTTTGCATAAATATTTATGAAAATACACATGTCGAGAGATGGGACTCGTAGAAATATATGCACCCATTGCAAGGGTTTCTCCAATGTGGAAGAATAGTAGCAGTAAACAGATAATTCTTAATACACTTCGTAATCAAATGAAACATACACGATTACTTGACAGAATTTGTTTTTCCTTTTATTTCCATTAGCTATTGTATTATTGACAAAATATATCACAATTAGAATACTAACGAACTGCCAATGTACTCTATACATGATAACAAACAGACCCTGCCACTATCCACCATCACTATTGAAAATATACGAACCTCTCTGACACACCTGCCAAACTTAGTGTCAAAATAAGATTTCAAATGGATAAAATGTCATTCAGACATACCAGAAAAAGATTTAGCTGACAAGGTTACAGAAGGAGCTTCCAAGGATTCCCTTCCTAAGGTACATGCTACACACACAAGCTGTAGATCAGTGGCAGACTCGTTGAAACAAAACTCACAACGGAAGACATCTACATAATTTCATTCCAGACTTGCAGAGTTACATTAAATCAGACTCATGGACTGACTTCTACACTACACAAGGAATCGCAGGACATGCGGCAGTGAATAATTACTTTTATATATTTAAAATAGGAGATTTATTATTAAGTCCTTGTGAACAAAATATACACCACCTCATAAAGGAATGTAGGCTCATTCAACTCACTTACTACAGAACTATACTACATAGTTCAGCCAATAAACGTATTGCAGTGTGCATGAAATATGCGATTATTTTTTACCTCAGGGCTTCGTTAAAACAGTTGACCCTAGAAAATATGTTTCAAATAAAAATTAAAGCTAATTCAATTTCCTTTTTATACTGAAAAAAATAAAGAATTTCGAGCCATACAATATATAATGTTTTAAAAAAAATAATAAATAAGAAGCTGGTCATTGTCAGAACTACATATCGAATTTCACAATAGCTGGCCAAATAATAGAGACACCATATATGGATTCTATGTGAGATGGTTGTCCACAATGGAGACATAGATAACGGATCTCTTCTACAAAGACTTGTGGAATGTCATTAATAGTTACTGTAGGACTAGGTGGTTAGTGACGCTGCTTTAGAAGCTTCTATCACATCACATTTTCCATTCACTTCATTTATTGATGGATAACTAGAAATATCAATTACTTCAATCTGATATATGATAATTTCTGCGTCGATGATGATGGTTAAAATACATCAAATCTATCAACCATGAAGTTTTCTAGTTGTGTCTCTTTTAGTCTGTTCTGAAGGAGCGGTGTTGTATTACATCCAATACAAACTGTTTCTTTCACTACGATAGTTTACCCGCATCTGTCAGTGATCCGAATTCACAACCAGCAGAATATATAGCACAAAAATAACAATAATAAAAATTCTTCACCACAAGAAGCTTTATGCTCTCATCGTTTTCCGGATTTGTACTCTCTCTGTTGATAGTGCTACTCTGCTACTTATTCTCTCCACTTTATATGTACATTTATTTTAGTTGATTGTTTTTTTTTTCAAGTGTACTCGAAAAACGTTATAGTTCTAAAGGCAACCCATAGCCCAATCATAACCCAAATAAAAAAAATGTAATAAAATTTCGGCTAGTCGCTTCACGGATAAGTGTGAATATATATATTTTTTTTGAATATGTAGATATACTCGTATGATAATCCCCATATGTTGGTACAGCATACAGAGGCACTGACCCATCAGACGCCGGCACAGCTGTAGAGTACCGTTACTGCCTGTTATTCACTGACCTTAGCTATTATTCACAATTCGCTTCGCCTGTTCTCTACATCGATATATTGTTATCGCTATCGATAAACAGGAGGCTGGATCATTCACATCCCTCATCCAGAATACTATCTCCAATCAGTCCCGTGTCAATGTTAGCAGACCATGTTCAATAAGGTCACTATTATCTGGCCAAGGTTGCAACCTTGAAATATTTATTACGGTGAATCTCAATTCGAAGACGCCCCCTTAGATATAATGAAAGGGAAACATGAAAAACTGTGAAATATTCAAATACAGAAACTGTTTTTCACAATTTTAATCATCTTTTATGATTTTATATAATTTTAAATTTTAGACTATCATTTATTAGAGAAATTTAGAAGTTGCTTATTTATGGTTCATGAAACGGCAGTTTCCTCTTAGAAGTTCTCGTTATTTAGTTTATTTTAAATAAATGGATATATTTTATAGTTTATAATAATGACTTATATTTGGGGAGGCCTGTGAAGTTATAAAGTAAATAAATGTATTTTCATAAATATATTTGATAAATACCAAAGTTTCGAACTAAAAAAATGTAACCTATCTTTAACGCTACAAATAAATACCTATATCAGAAATTAAAATTATAAAATGAACAACTACACGAAAAATAATGAAATGAAAAATTATTGAATAATGTAATAATGTAAAGAGATATAAAATATATATAGATAGATCTAATGTAAAGATACTTTTTAACAAAAGGTGATAATAATATTAATTATAAGAATAATAGAGGAAAATTTATAATCATAGATATACGAGTATCGGATGATAACAATTATCTTTTTTTCTTTTTTTTTTTTGGACTGCGTTTGAAAATAATTAGCGACAATTTAATGGATAGAGGAGTGTGAATAACGTTATTTGTTTTAATTTGCTGAATTTTTTAAGTATCAAGAATAAATACATGTTATAAAAAAATCCGATCCCTCTAAATACAAGTCCATCGTTTATTCTACAGTCAGGAAATAAAATCATTTCCAGTTTATCAGTCTTAGTTTCCTTCAATATTCCCGCCTTAAAAATCAGCATAAAAAAAAATAATACAGCGGAACACTTTATTTTCTAGTATTTCAAGGCATCGCTCTATTCTTAACGCAATGGCTATTACTTTAAATGAAAAATAAATAAGAAAAAAAACTTTATTCTGGGACAACTTGTTCCCTAATACATAGGGCAAATCTGATTACAATAATCGTTTAATAATAACATCACAAGCAGGGTTGGGAAAAATTTAATCACAGCTAAAAGTTAATCAAAATTGAATCATAGCTATTTTACAACTAAATTTCTGGAATCAATCACCTAATTTAATGATGTTTTAATCTTGCAGTCAAATATTCATCTGTTCACTAAAATGATTGAAAAATTTTATCATTATTAAATTAGGTGATTGGTCCAGGAAATTAGTTTTCGAATAGCTGTGATTAAATTTTGCCCAAATCTTATTACAAGTTACAAAAGAAAGAGATACAAGTTAAATATATTATTATAATACCTATAATATAAATATTAAAATTGTTCATTTGCTGGGAAGATTTAAAATACAGGAGGTATAGAAATAGATGATGATTAAAGGAGATGGGCAAGGTATTCGATAATGAGGAAGGATGATGAATGATTTTCGAATGATGCAGTTTGATGCGCAGGAGTATACACGTTGATGTGTTGGGTACTTGTATTTAAAAGGAGGATGGAGAAGCAATAAGTAAGGAGGTTATCCATATACATATACAATATAGATGGGTTTTTGGTTTTTAAGGATTGAAATATGTATGCACCTAGGAAATATTGAGGTCGGAAATGAGGGTAACGCAACCCAATTTCAGAATACAGGCAAGATATGTAAGAACGTCTGGTTATCCGGAAAATAAATCTGATAAAACAGTTCTTTAGTCTTTTACATCTAATTTCGTGCTCACTATATAGGCCCCCATATACTATGCATCCGTAGTCAAACTATTGAAAGACGAGAGATGTTATAATATAAACCAAAAGTTATAATATAAACATTCATATCTCGCTATTTATTTTTATAGTTAAAGTTATAAATCGTATGTTACCAAAAATTCTTCATTTCCAAAATCAGTTATGAGATTATATTGCCAATGTTTCTCAAAATGACGTCTTTGCATCTCGTTTTAAAACAGGAGACCCAGATTTAAACTTTAATTATTTTCTAAAGCAGTACTTATCAAATATAAGAAGTCTTGAGACGAAAGGAATCAGAACACCTCTTCTGGCAGCACCATTCTCAATACTGCTTTTAGATTTTATTTCTAGCTGAGAAAATCGTAAATTATTTAATGTTCTTTGTTCACTGAAAAGCCATAATATAGTAAACAAAAGCTATGACAATAAAAAGGCTTAGGTCCGGCGACGATACTCCCTACCTTTCCTTCATTATATACCTTCAAAAACCTAAATCCGTCTCAAAATAATACTCCCATATACGTCTCGTTTTAATATAATCGTTGATTCAGCTGATGGCCCTGCAATCTACATATAGCACCCTGCTAGTATTGTCATCTCTAACATTGTTGCCAAGTAGACAGGTTGCAGATTGGATCAGTATTTGCTTAGTCTGCCTGGAGGCCTTGATTTAAAGTACCGTCACCTTGGTTTAGTAGTTTGCCTCTTGTCTGGAGGTAATCTGTCCAGTGTTCTTTCCTCCTAAATAATATTCTTTTGTCTGTCTCAAAACGGTTGATTGTTTTATGAGTATATATAGGTGTATATGTGTTCACACATACTCAAATTTTCAAATGCTTACATTAAGTTTATAAAAACATGCAACATTCCTTGGAATTTTTTCTCTAATATTTTGCATATTTAAGGTTTAATAACAATTATTTTGTATTTCTAAAAATCAGCAGGGACTATGATGGCCGAAGTTTTTTGACCGGTATCCTTCATTCCGATTCCTACTTGGGCTGTTTGATTTTTTTTTTTGTGGTTATCCTGCGAAATGGTTCTCAACCATCCCACTCTGGCTATGATAGGTTGGTAATCTGTCTTGGTTGGACTACATAAGGATGTTAACCCCTAACAAACAAATGGCAAAAATAAAATTATAATATGTTTTCTTCAAAGTTGTTAATTTTATTTATTCTACTGGCACAAGTATGCAATTTTTTATTTTTTTTATATTTATAAATTTATAACTGTACAAATATATACATCAAGTAAATGTGTTGATAACGTTTACAATACCATGTCAAAACTTGAAAAGAACTACTCATCAATAGCACTAAAATAAAACATCTACACTAGAAGATCTCTAGGCCATCTTATTTTCAGACGTCTGGAAGAAAGTTGAGAAACCAGTGAATTTGAATGGTTATGGAACTTACTATGAGAGGTTTCTGGTTTGGGCTAACTCAACAACATTTGGAACATTAAGATCTTTATAAATAAGTTTATTGGTGACAAAGTAAGGAGCATTTAGGATTTTTGGAAGGATTTCGGATTGTAAGAATTGGATACGGAATGAATTGGATGGTTTAGGGGAGCCCCAAAGCTCAACTCCGTGCGCCCATATAGGTCTAATCACAGTAAATAAGTTTTTTGTAATTAATTGGGAGCTTTGAACGTTTGTATAGTAAATGTTGAAGTAGTATATTATTTTATAATAATATTTTCTGAGTTATTGAAAGATAACGTAATATATTTCAACAAAAGCTAAAATTTTAAATAGAAACCATTCAGAAGAAGCATTGGGCTTTGAATGTAGTGTCGTGATCGGAGTTTGTGAACTTTGTAAACCGTTTTTAAATATTTAATTTTTATAAATTTAAATTTTTGCCTAGGCTCCGTTGAACATTCCAAGTCTTCCAATCCTGACAATCCAAAATACTTCGTAAAGCCCTCTATACTCCGTATTATGTCACAAATAAACTTATCCATAAAGATCTTAATGTTCTGTATGTTGCTGATTTGGCCTAAACCAGGTTCTAGTTTGGAAGAAGATGGCCGAGAAACCTTCTTATGATATAATACATGAATATAATTATGCTTCGTTTGGATCGTCTTTATAGTAAATATTAAATACGTAAATTTGATCGTTCAAATTTACTGTTTCAAAACGTAACTGCTTGCGTTATACATTGTACATGTTCAATGTTTTATAATTGAAGCATTTCATTGAGTATTTCCCCAAATAGAGGCTGTTGAAAAACAGAATCTAAAAAGCTGCAGTGTCGAATCTCACGGGCTACACACAGTGAATAAAATTAAAGTATTAGCATCACAGTAGTCGAAAGGTATTTAAAAGAGTTGTTGAGATAATCTCTAAATAGGTAATAACTGTTGGACCAACGTATAAGCGTACGAGGTTAGTTCCAGTTGATGAATTGTATGAGTCCAAGAAGTTGTTGGTGTTACGGGCTTGGGTATTGAGGATTTCAGTGGATGGAGTGAAGGAGTGTTGGGGATGATTTACTTTTCTTTATTTCATTATTAACCTTCAGAACCTTTAGATTTTCTGAATTTTCCTTTTGAAAAAACAGTCAAATTTCATATGTCTACTTTATTTAAATCTTGAAAAATGTTTTTTAACTTTTGAAAGTTAAGAATCGATTATGTCGAACTCATGTTTTCTTTGGTTCAAACAAGGATAAAATTATTGATAACAAGATGGGAAAAAAAGAGTGAAACGAGACGACAAATAAAAAAAAATAAAAAAAAGTTATATGTGATTTAATTTATAATATCAGGTTTAAGTATTTGTTAAGTGCGATCAGTCAAATGTTAACAAATGAGTGAATTAATAATCGAAAAGACATAATATATTCATCGGATCATTTCGTAACCTCAAGGCCCTAAACACGACTGGTTTGTATTCACTATTGAAAACAATAACAGGAAAACCGAGGATCTGTGGACTGATTAATCAATTTTTCATTTCCATGTCAACTCGCTTCGATGTAATTATTAGTTCCATTTCATATCATAAAGTTATTGTTTTTATTTATTTATTATTCCCAACCTTGTCATTCAGCTGCACGGGTTTGGCAGAGGATGTATATCATGCAAATCACATTCCAACTAGCAATTTTCATCTTATAATTTCTTATCTCACGTCCATTTTCTTTTTTTTTTCTCATAAATTTTCTTGGTCGCCTTTCTGAACAAATCTGCTTTGCCCGAGGTTGAAGTGGACTAAGCCCACTACTGATTTCTAGCCATACACAAAATTTTTGCTGTAGGAATAGTTGGTGTCTACCGGATTGTGAGATCGACTGTTTTCCGAGAAGACGTAGATTCCATTTTCCGTCCCATTTAAGCAATTTAAACAAACTGGAAAACTTCCCTATACGGGTTGTATTCCCTACACGAACCATGCTTTTTTTTTTTTTTTTTTTTTTTTTTTTTTTTTTTTTTTTTCTCGAGAAAACTACGTTTTTTCTAATAAAACCGAATTTTCTCTCTGGCTAATGCACTTTTTTGTTAACAAGTATCTTTTGCATACAGCAATATAGGTGCGAATGTAAAAAACTAAAGTTAGCGACAAATTTTCGAGGATCACTATTCTTTTAAAAAAAAGCTGACTCTCACAGAAGTTTCGACATTTAATTAAGTTTCTAACGGTACATTCAAAACTTCAATTACGAATATATTTCAATTTGACCATGCAGTTAGGAGATGTTATTGATGCAATATACCGTGCATACTAAGAAGTAGTTTATGATATTTAAAGTACATGCGTTATTAGAATACACGATTGCTGGAATAATATATCTGAAACTTCGCCAAATGTAAAGGGTTTGCCCTGTAGCAACACATTCTATCTTGAAATTAACCTTGCTTCTTACTCAAGCTGATCCCTCATCCAGCTTCTTTTCAAGGAAGTGGCCGTTTCTTGAATGTTATAAATATATATATATATTTAATAGTCACTTTTAATGATTTTTTTAATTGTAACTTTTTGTGAAATATTTGTTTTAAGATCATTTTTATTTCTGTATAATTAAATATCATTATCGAACTCAAATTTATATTTTTGTTTGAATTTAATCAAATAAATTGATTTTTGTTTTCATTCACTGGATTTTTTTCTATACAGGGTGTTCGGAAGATCGTTGGCCAAAAAATTATCTCGGGTAGGGAGGTTCATTTTGAACCTATTTAAGATCACTTATCTATATACAAAGTCCTACGGTTTTTTTTTATGATTTTTTTTGTTTAAATGGTCAAATCCAAACATTTATGCCTTATAACTCCGTTGTCTACTGATATATCAACGCCATTTTTTTTTTTGTAATTACTAATACATTGTCCATGTAAAATAAAAAAGATAAGGTGCAAAAAACAAATATCAAAAAAGCGGGAAATCCTTAAATCTTGTCTAAGGCAAAAATAAAAATTATGAACTTCAAGTTTAGGTTCAATAAAAAAAAAAGTAAGCGCAACAGCCAAATCCAAATTGTTTTAAAAACTTCTCTATTTAATACTCTTTTAAAAAATACCATTTGCAGGCACGCAGCACATCTAGTTTTTTTTATTTTTTATAAAGTAACAAAAGGGTGCCACCAGCGCACATTGACAATAATAATGAATCGAATCATATTTTTTATGCAAAACGTAACAAATAGTTGTGTTTCTTTATAGCATAGGTTAACCGCATATTTTCTCTTTCTTTCTCGGAATTTCGTTCAGAGTAAACTTTATCTACATTTTTGTAAACAATAATCAGGGAACAAAATTAAACTAATTTTAAATTATTCATAAATTTAATTTGTTGAGTATCACAGGTATTGCTCAAAACGATCTCCACTTTTTCTAATACAAGCACGATATCTTTTTCTTATTTCTGTGGTGGTTGTTCTAAAAATGAATTCTTCCTTCATTATGGTAAACGCGGCATTGATTTTTTAAATAAGTTCTTGTTTTGGAAAAGCCCACTACAACTTACCTGTAAGAGAATGTTTAAACAATTGTTTCCCACAATCCTGGGTAGGAAGAGGGGGTCCAATTGAGTGGCCAGCACGGTCTCCAGACCTCACGCCGCTCGATTATTACGCCTGGGACCGTGTCAAAGATTTGGTTTATAATGAAGAATTGTTTTCAAGAAAACTTATTCAAAAAATCAATGCCGCATTTACCATAATGAAGGAAGAATTTGTTTTAAGAACAACCACCACAGAAATAAGAAAAAGATATCGTGCTTGTATTAGAAATAGTGGAGATCATTTTGAGCAATACCTGTAATACTCTACAAATTAAATTTATGAATAATTTAAAATTAGTTGTTCCCTGATTATTGTTTACAAAAATGTAGATAAAGTTTACTCTGATAAAATCGAAATTCCGAGAAAGAAAGAGAAAATACGCAGTTTAACCTATGCTATAAAGAAACACAACTATTTGTTACTTTTTGCATGAAAAATACGATTCGATTCATTAATATTGTCAGTGTGCGCTGGTGGCACCCTTTTGTTACTTTATAAAAAATAAAAAAAACTAGATGTGCTGCGTGCCTGCAAATGGTATTTTTTTTAAGAGTATTAAATAGAAAAGTTTTTAAAACAATTTGGATTTGGCTGTTGCGCTTACTTTTTTTTTATTGAACTTTTATTAAACTGGAAGCTCATAATTTTTATTTTTGCCTTTGACAAGATTTAACGATCTCCCGCTTTTTTGGTATTTGTTTTTTGCACCATATCTTTTTTATTTTACCTGGACAATGTATTAGTAATTACAGGGAAAAAAATGGTGTTGATATATCAGTAAACAACGGAGTTACAAGGCATAAATGTTTGGATTTGGCTATTTACTCAAAAAAATTCATAAAAAAGAAACCGTAAGACTTTGTATATAGGTAAGTGATCTTAAATAGGTTCAAAATGAACCTCCCTACCCGAGATAATGTTTTGGCTAACGATCTTACGAACACCCTGTATATTTTATATTTTACTTCCCATCTTTTATTTATTTATTTATCCTGTTACTGTAGGAAGATTTACAATTTTTTATAATTTTTGTAAGAGATAAGTAAAAAACCATCTTGAAATATATAATTTTTATGAATTGCTATAATTTATGGAGTTGATCTTTGTGTACAAACCGTGTGAAACAGTTGTATTGGAAAAAAAAAAAAGCCTAATTTATGTTTCAGTTATAATAGGAATTCCTGAAATCGGATGTTTATACGCTTGTTGTATTTGGAACTTCCGATAATTGAATATATATTATCTCTCTTCTTTTTTTTTTTAAATATTTCGATTCAATATTAAACTTAAGTAACCGTTTAACGTAAATAACAGTTATCAATAACCGATTGCTACATAAAAACAATCTCGACTCGGTTTTTAAATCACAATAAAATATAGTTGTTTATATAATTAAGCTGACCCTCAGACAGCATAGCCATTATCGGTAAGATATTATACAGCAGTAATCTTAAGATAAACATGAGATGTCTAGTTCATTGCCAACTAATGGCTTATTGATTTGCAAGTCATTTCTGCTAATATGACCTGTCTCCTCATCCCAGCCATTTTAATCATTTAATTGTCTAATGAAGTAAATAACACTGTATAGCTGGATAAGGAAAAAGGTATTTAAGATTTTAAAGTGGCCATGTTTGAAAATTATTTTAGACAGTCATTTGCTTGAAGATCTCCTTGAAACACTTCGCACAGATGGGTAAATGTTAGTTATTCAAGTCACTAAGGGTGTAGGAATCAAGGAAAAAATATATAGGAATTGTTTGACGCTCCAGCCAACTGTATAGACTACTAAAAAGGACATCTCATGTTTCGTTGAAAACAAACGACTCATATACCAAACCTCCACGAAACCTATTTAGACCTATTGCCTTGCACTGCGGGGGACAGCTAAAAAGTCGAATATCAAACGCATTCAATCCTTCCAGTACAAAATACTCTGAACTATAGTGAATGCTCTTTATTATGTCTCCAACAAAACCATAAATAATGAACTAATTGGTTGGGAGATCACTTGAATGAATATATCGCACTTGTATCTCTAAATTGATACAACTCAAAAATCTGTATTTTTAATTTATCATCAGTTAAATAATCATTTATTCAATGTCAAAAATGTATCTTATTAACTTCTAATCACACCTGATACTGTGTACCACTTGCTGTTGGGATTAATAGATAATTCAGGTACACCTTCGATTTTTCCCAAAAGACTGTGAAAATTGTAAAAAATTATACTTTAGGTTTTTAAGTTGTGTCACTTTAGAAAAACTTGTGCGATATATATTTTATATATTGTATGGTTCTTTGTATTATTTATATATTGTATAGTTCTTTTTCTGTTTTTTTTTTCTGTTCTTCTTTTTCATTTTTTTCTTACTGTACATATTGTGTGAATGGAATCATAAAGCCACCCATATTACTTATTTCCCACATTCGAGGCAGATTGTAATACTTACTAAACGTAATACAAAAAAACTTTAGCTCAAACGTGAACTAGCTTCTAGATAATTGTTTTGACTATAAAACATCTAAGAAATAACTTTAAGTATGTTCATATAAGGTTTTATTTATTTTCGTTTTTATTTATATACGTATCAAAAAACTTCTTTTTTTTTATCCGGAAGCAAAAATTGAAAAATTAGCATTTTGTATAGATTTTTCCTTTTTTTTCTCTAGACGCTCCATTTTTTTGAGTACACAAGGTTACAATTCCGATTCAACATATCCAAATACATATAAATCAGTTATAGAAAAAGACATGAAAAAAATGTATTTTTTTTTTCCAGTCGATCAACGAAGTTACTGGAACATGAGGAAAACTGGAGCTTTTATTTTTTTTAAAGGTTTTTGAAGAAATAATAAAAGGTTAACTGGTTTCCTTTAATGCAGCATACTTTTAAATATTATTGTTCCTTTGTTGTATCAACTCAAAAATGGAGTTGCTATGGTAACGAATTATACTTTTTACTAGCAGAGTTTCATCTACGGACTGTAGTTGCAACATATAATTTTCTAAGTAAAAAGTTTAGCCTTAAATTTTAGTCCACATTATATTGCATTGCTACTTTACCATTTAGTTTCTTCTCCTTCTTCTATCCTTGGCCTGCTCAACAATAGGCAACCATCTTCCTCGATCATTCGCTTCCATGACAGAGATCCTTAGCTGCCAAGGATCATGTCCTACGCCATTCCTCCATCGACCCTTTGGCCTACCACGTGGTCGCCGGCCATCTTGGACATTTTCGTAAACTCTACGGGCCACTCTATTATCACTCATCCTCATCACGTGGCCAAGCCATTTTAGCCTCTTTATCCTGATGTGAGAGGAGATGCTGATATCTTTGTAGAGCTGGAACAATTCGCTATTTTTTGTTCGCCGCCACTGATCATCCTCACGGACAGCCCTTAGAATTCTTCTAAGAATTACTTTTTCTAACCTATTCAGTTGGTTAATATTTTTCTTGTTGACATGTTTTATACTTCTCATCAAAAATCTGTTTTCTATTTATAATAGTAGTATCAAATGAGTAATGTGACCAAATTGTGTCTGTCTCTTATGTTCCGAGTACACTACCATTTTGCTTGCACCTCCTTTTTGACGGGCCCTTTTAAGGAAGTTTATATAATCGATAGAATCGTTGCTAAACTTATAAAAATACTGTGTATAATGATTAATCTAAATCCGGCGAATAGCTAATCTATCTTTCCTAAGAGAAAAGCAGAGTAGATTAGCAAATCATATTTTATTTTTTAAAATACTAAATTTGTTGGTTTACTGATATAAGGATATTTGTAAAAGACCTGGTCATAACAAACTATTATAACAAAACAGCCCAAATTTTTAAATGTTTCAAATGTTTGTAAATTCAGTAGCAAACTAGGTAGTGCAAAAAAAAAAAAAAAAAAAAAAAAAAAAAAAAAAAAAAAAAAAAAAAAAAAAAAAAAAAAAAAAAAAAAAAAAAAAAAAAAAAAAAAAAAAAAAAAAAAAAAAAAAAAAAAAAAAAATAACGTGAAAAGTTGACATGTATTACTTTAATTAATTTTTTTTTTCTCTTCAGATTTACCTATTTTCTTTACCGATACCCATACCAGGAAGATGATTATTTATACTCGATATGAATAACAGGTTAAACATAAACATAAATAGTTTTAATAACGAATTGCTACATTATTATATTTAGGCATTTATTTTGACAGACATTTTCGGCCCATTTTGAAAAGAAACTTAAAACTGTACGGACAAAATCATACAGACTTTTTCTCCTAGTGCTATCAAGCAGTCTTTCACTACGCCTCAAGCTAATAATTTATAAGTGCGTTTTGAGGCCGGCATTACTCTATGTTCCTTCATCTGTCAAAGACAATGACAAAACGGTTGGAATCATTTCAAAATGGAATTATTTGAAAAATAGTAAAGGGAATGGCATTCGAAAAGAAAAAGCCAAAATTAATAAATTAAGAGCTTCAATTACTGACAATAAAAAAAATGGATAAAATCATTCATGACTATCATGTTTCTTCATTTTAATGCAATACATCAAATATTATGTGGCAGTCAGAAAAAAATAAAACTATTATTAGTTTATGTTTAATTTATTTTTATAGTATTTTAAGTGGCTATCCTATATTATGAGATTATTAATATTATTTTCATGTTTTAACAACTAAATAATTATTTATAAAAAAAAATTATTGCTACTTGAATATGACGTTTCAAGAACAGGTTTATAAGTGATGGCACTTTAGGGAATATGATCGAAATGCGGAAAAAATAAAATGGAGATAAAAAAGTTTCTCACTCTTCGAAAATTTGCATAAAACAAGATAACATATTCTTTCCCTTTTAAAAAAAAAAAAAAAGGAAAAAAAAACTGATTAGATATGTGTAGCAGATGCACCTAAACCCTTTTGTTACATCATATGTATAAAGAAATGATTTATAAATTTCTTAATAATATAATGCGAGGTAAATACAACTTATCTGAAGTCAATTAATTAACTATCCATATTAGGCTTTACGCAAATTAACAGTGAATGACTTAACATAACTATATTTTATAATAAAGTAATATTTTCTTTTATATAATAAAATAATCTCATAATACTTTCGCTTATATTAAATGTGGTTAATTTAGATATAAAATAATCAGATATTACTTAATTTTGAATGAAAAATTTTCTTTTTTCTTTTATATAATATCTAATGTAGTAATTAATTATCTTAAAAACCTAAAATAATTTTCCAAGTATTCAGTTATTATTGCTAAAAATATTCCCTAAAATTAATCGTCGTTTTAGAAAAAGTAATATAGGTAGTTAATGGAATGTATAAAAAAAAAATGACCGTTCCTTAAACAAATATTTGTATTATTATTTCTTTGATGTAAAATACAATTGATACTCAAAGTATAGTCCATTTTTATCTACCGTCATTACCCATCTGCTAAAATGGGAAGAAAATGGGCCATGGATCGAATCAAGTAGTAATCCGAAGGTGCGAGGTCTGGACTATATGATGGATGTGGCAGGAGTTCAAACCCATGAAGTTCTGTTAACTTTTCTGCTGATTGTTGAGGAAGTTCGTGAGGGACCATTCTACAGGTCTTTTTCACCTTCCCCATGGAGAGAAGATGGCGACAAACAGTATCTTTCGACACACCACACTCCCTGGCAAGTTCGCGAGTACATGTGGACGGATTTGACTCAACAGCTTCCTTCAGAACTTCATCAATATCCGTTAATGGCCGCCCGGAGCCCTTCTTCCTTTCCAACGCCGTATCTCCACTTCTAATGTTTTCAAACCAACGCCGCGCGATGCACTTTTCAAGGACACCTTCCCCTTCATATTTAATAATTTCACGAGTTGCTTCAGCGGCTGTGAAATTTTTTTCCCAGTAATGTCTTAAAATTACGAGAATTTCGTAGGACACTCTCATGTTTCTTCTTTGAAATAAATAACTGCACTGAGGCTTTTTTTTTTAAGAAGTCCAGTGTTAGTAAACAAGCTTAGAGCATGCTCTAAACGGATTATTAAGTATTGGTAAATAATAAATAGCATTAAGATATTTACAGACTTTTGAACTCTGGAATTTGATAAAACGGTCATAAATAAAATCAGACAAAGTAGAGAAGAATTGAGGAGTTTATAGGGCGTTTTAGGTAATAACTGCAAAGGAAACCGTGAGTTCAGTTACTAATACCATGTTATTTACAACTGCACCAAATCTGAACTATACAGGCACAAACTGATAGCCTAAGCCCTACTGAAAGAAGACCAATGACCACCCTCAAATTTATGAGATAACTTTGAGAATTTTGACGCATTTGTGGGTCTGTTTGACTACTTTAAGCTCAATAATTGCACAGTCTAGCAATAATTCTATCTCCTTCTAGTATCTATAACATAAATTTTAAATGAGGTATACATTTCTCATCTATTAAAATGTTATTCTTATCGTTGTTTTCTTATATGAATATTTGTATATGTAATTTATCTTATCTTTTTTTTAAATCTTTATATAAAATTAATCATGTATGCGTAAATATTAATTAAAATACGCATTATGTCGAGAGATGGAACGCGTAGAAATATATGCACCCATTGCAAAGTTACTGTAATGTAGAAAACTGAAATAATGCGCTTTAGGATTTTAAACGGAAAACGTTTCTATTTAAAAATATAGAGATCCGAAATTCGCTGTCATTTCGTACCCTCGATTACGCGTTCCATCTCTGGTCCATTTCAGTTTCTTCCTGTTCATTGTGTTTCCTGAACATAGCGAAAAGTAAACTTATGAGGCCAATATTTAGATTATTTAATTTAATTATATCAGTCAGAAATAATCTTGAATATAATTTGCGCTCTTATGTATGTGATTAGCTGTACAGTTCAATCGATAAAAAAAAAAAAAAAAAAAAAAAAAAAAAAAAAACCTAATTGTATCAGTGATATTCAGACGATGAATGTGCAGCATAGATATTTCTGCAATGATAAGAAAGGCTATCATTAGGATAGTAGAAAGGTTATCAACAAAAAAAATATTTTTGACTGTTAATTTTTTTTTTTTAAATTTATATATTCCACCATAGTTATTGGATTTAGTAAAAACTATTGCAGAAAATAATTTCTGTTTCAAACATTTATTAACATTTTGGTCAGATTGAATGTAAACATAATATTTGATAATGAATGGTAGTTTCTTCAATTGATGAATTCTTCGCGACTTCTATTGGAATTCTTTTTATTTGAAAACTAGTTTCCAATGTTTAACAATTCATCATCAGTTGTAAAAACATACAATTTCGAAACAGAAGCGATTTGTTACATAGATTATATATATTTTAGAAATGTATGGTGGCAAAACAAAAAGAACTTCTGTAAGATATCAGGATCTAGATTGGAATAAATATATAAGAAGAAAGGGCCAGGTAGAGATGGGTCCTTTAAGTTTTCCCTATGACTGGTTCGATGTTTCCGTTCTATATTAAAATATATTTAACATTAGGCTATTTTCTACTATATTAGTTTAGTTACACTCCCAAGTCTTTGTTGAAAATATGGTCTAGACCCGGTAACGAAACACACTCCTGGTGTTTTGAAATTTTTGTACATTTTTAAAACCGATGATGAATGTTTGAAATTCAAATATAGTTTTCAAATTAAAAAAAATCCGATTTAAGTGACAAATAATTAATTAATCCTGATTGTATTAATCCTTCTATACCATTAGACGTACCTGATGTAGTGTCTTCAGTTAAAATAAACCGGCTTTAGATACTCAAGCGGGTACTAATGTATGGGAAATTATTAAGTTAATACAAATACGACTACCAACAAAAAACGCTATAAATACAGAAAGTCCGTTTAAATAGTGGTTTTTTTACTACGGTTGGAAAATCTGAAGTAAGGTTTTTCAACGGTTCTTTATGTATTTTTTGGCGTGTTGAATCTGAATTCAACTATCCGCGTCGTACGGATCGACTCATTTTTAACTATTTGCAAAAGTTCTGCTAATTTCGATGCTTATTTATAACATATTGATCGAAATAATTACTAATTACTAGGTTTAACAACCGGTTTGTCAGCGTTACCATTGCATAACAAAAATAAAAATAGCAAAATATGATTCATGTTCAAAGAAAAAAAAAAAAATGTTTCTGATTTATTTATTGTATTTGTATTTAGAAGCTTAATTCCGAATTCCCAGCTTCGTACAGGTTAGGAAACAGGGTTATAGTTAAAAAAAAAATTTAAAATATAGGGAGTATAAAAAGTCCGTGAGGAGTGCAAATAAATTAAATTCCTGGAAAAGCATTAGCAAGATACTGTCACAGATTAAAAATGTATGCACTAAGCTAACAATAATTTTATTTAATTGTATACAAAATTATATATGACAGTTTATGACAGAGATTATATATGAGAGTTTATTTATCTCATAAATCGATGAATGAATGATAATGAGATGAAGAACTAACTGAGCCAATCTACTCCTTTCGCGAGGCATAACTCATTAATTTTATTAATTTTCTAACATAGAGTTTTTGACAAAATGTATTTTGAATCGTTCTAGATTTGCTGCTAGTATAAGAGATTTTTTTTTTCTAAAAAGAAAACTGGGCCTCCAATATATATATATATATACTTACATACATATGTATTAAAAAGTTGCCTTAAATTCAGCCGAAATTCGTTATTCAGTCTGTGTTTTTAGAAATGCTTTGTCTCATTTTTCTTTATCAATAAGGTAGGGTGAACAAGACAGTTATACCCTTAAGGAAATATTCATATTGTAATTATAGAAAGAATCATAGAATAAAGATATAATTTACAGTTATTGTCCCTCAGTTACAATACTTTAAGCTAAACAAGAATGTTCACACCAAATATTATTACTGGAATGTATTTTACAAGATAGTGGCCATAACTAATGCAAAATCAGTTATTGACAGCCTAAGGATATGTTTTAAAATATGGACAGAGTTTAAAGGTACTTTCCTATTCCGATCTCTAAAAACCAAAAAACCTTCCTGTATTCTTGATCTATTAACTCTGTGCTCTTCTATCCTCCTCCTAAATACTAGATCCCAACTTCTAACCTGTATGTTCCCTCGCATAAAATTGCTTCCTTTGACAAATCCTTCATCAGTCGTGCTACCTCTTTCTCGAATTCCCTACCCACTTCTATTCGTTAAGCAGCTTCCCTTAGTTCCTTTAAAAATAATTTATTTGTGTACCTTTTAGACAATCAATCTTCCGAAAATATGTAAATAATTAAATAAATACTTAGAATTACTTTTTTATTCTCTTTCTTTCTTTTATATATACGGCCAGACAATCGTTCTTGTAACTGTGCATTATTATTATCCTTAAGGGGACAGGAAGTCCCAGAATAAAGTTTATTTTTCCAAAAAAATAAAAAAAATAAAAAGTCCGTTGTATTTTGTATAGCTAAGTTGTAAGTTTTAAAAATAATGTTCTTACATTATTTTTGGTAATGACTTTTATTTTTTAATTTCTAAGTTAGGGTGTCAATAACTATCTGAGGTGTCAACAACTGCCTGGTTCACCCTATAAATGTTTAGTCACTATGCATCATTTGAACTAAATGATTTCAAAATCAGTTTGTATTTTTAATATAATTTTATTATTCATTTTAGGTGTATCAATACCAAAAATTTCAGATACTAACAACAGATAATAGATTTTTAATAGCGATCAACAAATATAAAATTTTTTTTGAAAATAATGTTATAATGTTTGAATTTATTATATATATAATTCAGTCAATGTATAAAAGAAAAACATTTTTTGAGATTTTTTTTTACCAAGATGGTCAATGTTTATACTTTTTTTTTTTTTTTTGGACATCGCAGATGCTACCAACAAGTTTTCAAACCTTTCACTAAAAACTTAAGATAGCAGAATGCAAATATATTTCACTGTAGGTAGTTAAAATGTTTAATAATTGTATAAACAAGTAACAACCCTAAAACCGGTATAAAGGTACTTGTTTTCCAAGACTTTCATTTTTTCTAATCACTAGACGCAGGAAATAATGAATGATAATTACACTTATTAAGTATTAAAAAAAAGAAACTATTGCACATTATAAAAATTATAATGTACACCAACCAAACTTGATTTGAGCATCAGCGCCATCGATCGATACCTAGAAATCGACTTTTCGTCATCGATTTTTAAAAGCGAATCTTTTCTGAATAGTAGGTGCAATTTAAAATCGACTATATTATATTATTATCTATCCATAAATTAAATGCGATTTTTCTTTTAATCTCCAGTAATTCTTCCTTTTTTTTCCCCATCCTATGAATGATCTTTAAGGTCTTGCATGCAAACGAGGAAGTGAAATCTTGAAACTTATCTCTTAGGAGTTGCATAATAACAGGATTCTCTCTCTGATATTTTCTAAGAATGTGGTGGTCAGTTCTGAACCAGTTCGTTTCTTAAGAATATATTGTCGTTTAAAAACGGTATTAGGGTTAACAAAACTAAATTCACTCTGACAATATCAAAATCACAATATCAAGAAAATTATTCAAATTAAAAAAGTTAATCATTTTTTTTTTGTCTCTTCATAATGTTTTCCTACTTATGGATCCTATTTTCTGAACCTACAATTATGCTAATAAATTTATTTCGAAGTATTTTAATCAAATAATTATTTTTTTACCTGTTTAAAAGTATACAATATTTGTTAATCTATTCATTGATTTTTATAACTATTCAAATAATAATACAGTAAGTTATTTTTATTATAAATAAACTATAATAATATATATAAAGTTTTGTCTATTCACAATTTTTTTTTTAAATTTTTCATTTACATTAGTGCTTTTGTCTTAAGTACCGTACTCTAGCGTAAGATTATTATAGAAATGATCTAAATAAAGTTTGGTCTCTTACATAGCATTAGTAATTATTCAACAATTGTTATAATTAATAAATAAATTTGTTTCTATATTATTCATATATTTAATACATACAACGATTTATTTTAATGAACATGGAAAACGATTTGAGGGAATTAAAAACTAAAAATAAAATAGAAACAAAGAGTTATGTTCAAATTATTTTAAAGCTAATGAGGTTAAAAAATTTGTTATTTTCTTACTTCCACAATGAAATACCATTTTTTTCGGTGAAATTTAAAATTACAAATATTATTATTCATCTAGAAGAATATATTTCCTAAACCATAAATTTCTAAGACTAATTTTTTATTACTAAATACTCTTGGTCCTATTTTCGGGCATCACATTAACATCAATAATATATATATATATATATATCAAATCAGCAACACATATTTTTTTGTTGTCCATGTATCTAATAAGGTTAATTCATTATTATCATGTATTTCAAAAGTGGCACAACTAAAAAAAAATGTATTTTTGAGCTATCGTCATGGTTTAGTTCAAGAGTCTTCTATGAAATTTTCAAAATCTATTGAATTAACTTCAAATCCTACCTGATATATCTTACTTGCTGTTGGGATTAAAAGATAATCCTGTTACTTTCAATATTTCATACAAGACCATGAGATTTTGCATTTTTTTGTAACGCAGATTTTTGAGTAGTGTCACTTTTGAAATACATGTTTGATATGATTTCGTTCGAGTAAGGCAATGTTTCTTATTTTACTTCTGTTTATTTGTTATCTGCCCTGAATTATCTTTATTATTTTTTTGTCTTATTAAATTTTGTTAATTCCTGCTCTTTTCCACATTGTGAAGTTCTATAGCGAGAATTATTGTTGATGGTCAGTCCATTTTGACATTTTTTTTTTTTAACATTAATTTTATTCATTACTAAACTGCATTTGTATTTTGACATATATACTGCAAAATCGAGTTCATAATGTTTCTCATATACATTAATAAATCAATCGATATTTGAATAACTAATTTATCATAAAATTATATATTTAAAGCAAGAAGGCCAAAAATCATGTATGAGAAAAATGAAATCATACAGTAATACATTGCGGTACTGTTTTTCATTGGTTTTGGTACTGTTCATGGCGTGTTTCAGATACAAAATTAATGTGCGAATCTTTATCCATCTTTTGTTTGAGTGATTAGTTGAAGAGATAGGTTAGGAAGTATTGTAAATTTAAAATGAAAACCATCTGACGATTTAGAGTTGAAACACTGTTACCTTGAATTGTTCGAATAGTAGACTCTCCATATATCTAATCGACAGCCTTGCAAAAATGTAGGATTGTGAATTTTTTTTTTTTTTTCTCTCTCATATGGAACATATTTGAAATGATTTATTTGGCTCTTTCCTTTTTCCTGTTGGTATCTTAATTAAGCTCAAGTTTCTGTATTTATACATGCTATACTTTATGATATGAATAACTGTTGAAAATAAATTAATTGAAATGCAAGGTTGTTACCAAATTCCTTGAATATAAGTAAGTACAGCTTAATTTGAAATCACACAATTTTAAATTAATTACAATTTATGCTGAAGGAGATTTTATTATTTATTTATTTTTTTTTTATTTTATTTTTTTTTTTGGCATATCTCCTATTTTATTCTTATTTATTATTCATTCACGTTTTTTCTGACATAGTTAGTATACAGTATTTACAGTATCCCATCTTTAGTATCCCATAACAGCTATTGAGAAGCCTAAAGATGGGACTAGGGTCCTGAACCATGTTGCAACAAACTTAATAAATAAACTAGGAGTTATGCCGAAAAAGAATTGAATAAATAATTTTAAGTATTATTGATTACTACTCTTCAAAGTAGAGATAATTATATTTAATTGCTTCTTGTAATCAGAACTTCATATAGTCTGTCTAGCTTTTCACAGTAGAGGTTTGAATCCACTGCCCTACCCATCAGGAACAAACTCTAATTGCTGAACCTCTTCGAAGTTCTACAAAGTATTGATTTTCACATTATTATCGACCGATCCAAACAAACAAAAGTGTTTCAAAGGATACCTGACTTTTCCTTCTTTGGAGCAATTTTTTTTGGTTTCTTTTGAGCTAAGACTTTTTGATTTGGATTTGTCTTGTTGCTGGGGGTCTAATTTTTTTTTTCCACCCTCAAAAATGTAACATATGTAAAAATTTTGTTCCCTGATCAGAAATGTAATAGAAAATATTTTTTTTTTTTATACATTTGTCGATATGCCCTACTGTTTAGGAGCTGTATTGGTTTGTATGAAAAAAGTGTTTGAAACCCCTATTTTCTCTCAACTTTGTTTATTTCGAAATTGTTAATTTGATTTAATCATCAATTTAAGAATTTGATCCATTTAATTCTAAAATGTAAATTGAGAAAATCTGTATATTATAGATAGACATGTCCATGATCTATTGATCCCAATCAGGAAGAAATGGAGTTTTCTTTTCTTTTTTCTTCTGGCGTACGTGCGTTTTAAAAATGTAAATGACTCCATTGAGCCAAATAAAGTTTTGGGGAGTTAGAGGATCAGTCAAAGCAAACATTGACATAAATAACAAGAACAAAAACATTCTTCTAGGATTAATTATTAGAGTTGGAATTGTGTAAACTTTTATAGCAATCTAGTGTTGTTATATTAATTGTAGGGGTTCCCTTTTTTGATGTAACTTCCATACATCGATATATGGTAGGCTAGGTTATATAACATCAATAAAATTAGTACATGGATAGGCTAGCCTTTGTGAGCCCAATCAGTTTATCTCCCAATTGGCTTTATATTTAATGCATCGATAATTCAATGCTCTTTGCCAATTGTGACCTACGATCGATCCCCCACTACTCCCCTGGGCTATGGCTATTAGCAAATTAAGTTATCTCGGAAAGCCCCAGGGCTTATGTAGGCGAGGGATTTTCGTACATTAAAACAATTTCCAATTTCGTTCCTTGACGATATAAAGTATAAAATTAAGTAGCTACCTACGACGTATGAGCTGAACAGCTACCTATCGCTTCAGTTAAGCATTTCAGTTTTTCATTAGGTACTTTAATTGTAAGTAATTACTGTTGTAACATAGATCAAGGAAATATGTTGTATTTCACTGATATGATCAAGGATGAGAGAGAATCTAGCGACTACCTCGTTAGTTAAAATAGATCATTCTCATCTATGAACAGATTGCAATACCTTACCCCTAACTGTTACAATGACCATTTGTCCATTGTCGGTCATGTGTCTTGATATTATCTCAACCAAATCGGTAAATTTCATAAAAATTCAATTAAGTTTGTCCTGATCCAAAGCCTTGATGATAAAAGTTTAAAATAATTGTGAAAAAAAAATAATAAAACAAAAAAAAACATGTAGTTTTAAATTTTAATCAACGCCTTCAGAATTCATCTGTTTTAAATGAAAAAAAAAGAATTCTAAACATAATTAAAAGATTTTTTTTTTGTTAATATTTGATCATTTTTATTTGAACACGAAGAAAATTGTTAGAAAATAACTTTATTTTATTATGGTTAAGTTGTCAATACCTTTTGTCTTTTAAAACCATGAAATTCGAAAAAAAAAAAAAAAAAAAAAAAATTGTGTGTGTATAATTACAAAATATGGAAAACGGAAAAAAGTGCATTTGCCAAGTGAAGTTTTATGACGATTCCAGCATTGGAATTTTGTTTAGATGAATGAAGTTGTCTATAACTGATGTGAATATGCGAAATAGTTTTACTACCTGATAAATGCAGGACAGAATATCATATTCTTAGAACGTACGGTGAAATTCTTGTGAAGGAAATAATTTTATTCCTTCAGTTTTTACGTCTTCAAGGATCCGTTAATGGGATAGAAATAATTGGTCCATATATATATATATATATATATATATATATATATATATATATATATATATATATATATATATATATATATATATATATATATATATATATATATATATATATATATATATATATATATATATATATATATATATTAATATATATTTTTTTTTTTTAGTTTAATTCTCTCCTTCCTAACTTTATAACATTTTGGCATTTTTGTATGTTTACAATGTCCATTTTGTAATGACGTACGGAATATATTTGTAAAACTCCACTAGAGAGAGGACCTCTATTTATTATTCACCTTCAAGGTCTCTTTCAAGCTCTATTAACCCTCAAGACTGAAACCTCGGAAGTAGTCCAGCGCAACTTCTCTTTGCTTATTCGCTAATATCCTTAGTATTCTGTGACACGAATGTGTTATGTTGACGTTTATTAAACAATTACAGCTCCCTTATCCGGTCCTCGCAAATGAAGAAACTTTTTCAATTTTAATAATTAAAAACCAATTGATATTTCACGTGACCGATACAAATAAAATGAAAAATACTACATTTAAATAGTATTTGCATATTAAGTTTATCTATTATATCGTTTATATATTTACGAGTAATTGCATTCTATAATAAAATGAACAGTGATGAACTTTGCTGGTACAATAAAACCTCGTTAAATTTACTATTAGGCCTCTTATATGAAATTTTGATTAAACTCTGTAGTATACCCAAGCAAGGCCACTGAAAATGACAAAATCGTCAGATGTTCCGAAAACATACATATTTAGCGTACTGGCTAGGGTGTATTACATGGTTTAATCAAAATTTCATTTAAGGGGGTTAATGGTAAATTTAACCAGGTTTTAGTTTAAAAAATGAAAGTTCAGATCGGAGAAACAGTTATGGATTTATAGTGAAAAATGTGCCAAAAAAAACTTGGATTTCAAAACAGTTAGCGGTTTTGAGGGTGCTGACATCGGTATTTTATGGGACCTGGTCAAAATTTAATATACTTATTCTTATAGTACATTTAACCAGCTTTTAGATGGAAAAAATATATTTTGGATCTAACTATTACTTTCGGAATTATAGCCAAAATAGTACCGAAAAACGTGTTTTCGCGGAATAGCGCGACCCTAGTAAGAGTGCTGAAATGAGGGGTGTAGTGTGCATGAATTATACTATTTTTGACTTCACAGCTTCGTTAGAAGTAGTTAGAAGGTAAATATACTAAAAGTCCTGGTCCCTGGGGGGTACGGAAATCCCTAGTTTATGGTGGGGAAGGGGAGAAGGACCCATGTTTAGGTTTTTTAGGTTGATTATATCTCGAAAACCGTGGACTCTAGAAAAATAATCTACAGATCGAAATTAAATTTCCTATAAAATTGTTTTTATACATGTTTGTCCAACTCTCAACGGTGTTCGAGATATACGTTATTAAAAATCGATAATTATAGAGAAAAAATGTTTTTACCTCACTTTTTGTCAAACATTTGATACAAGTGCCAGACAAGTATATATGGAATTAAAGTAAATTTAATGCTTTACAACTTTGTTTCTGATAATATTTCTGAGAAACAATTGTCGAAGGCACTAGAAGCCAATGTATGTCCTAACCGGTGCCCGTTTCTCCTTCTCCGCGCTATATCTCGAAAACGGTTAATCCTAAAAAAGAAATGACTAGTACAAAAATTATGGAGAATATTATTATCTACAAGTTTTGTAACCTTCTTGATTGATGGCCGATGGATATAAATCGAGATATTTGAAAAAACTTATTTTTGTGACCTTTGACCTTGAATACCTAATTATGCTAACATGCTGAGATCGGTGGCTCTTTACCACTTATTTAGAAGACCAAAACAAAGGTATATGCAAAAATTCAGCTTCATTGGTTCATTTCCGAGGAGAAATCCTTATTCGACTGGGCTATATATATATATGTCTTCATCAGAATTTTCGCTTCCCATCTATTTAGAATGTTTCATTTCATTTCTTCGCAGTACCTATTATTCTCTAGCATATATTACCTATACACTGGTATAAGAATTTAATTCCTGCAAAACGTCGGGATAATAAATTGATAACATATTGCTACATTTCTACTAACATAATCATCATCTGCATTATTTATATTCGGTCAATGAACACACACACACATATACGGTTGGTGCTCTAACCGCCTGTAGCAGCTTGTTCCACTTCTGTCAGTCTTGAGCTGTTTCTTTCTGATTCAGTGCATTTAGTCTTGTGATACCTTTGTTAATTGTATCTACTCAACTGGTTTTCGACTTCCCACGTAGTTTATTGCCAACTACTAAGGCATTTATAGTTGTGTAGAGGCGTCCTGATGGATTGATTCAAACTGAATGCCGCACCCATTTCAACCTTGCCTACTTTTCATGAGATATTGGTCGACCAGTTTCAAATAAAAAGTTCTTTTGCTCTTCATATCTTTAAAACTTTTAGTCAAATAGTATTTCGGTATTATACGGAGGTCTTTCATTTAAAATTTATTGAATTTGCCCCCCCCCCCCAGTTTGCTTGTTAGAGTTGAAGTTTTAATCTCAAATTAAGCTTTCTTGATCTCTTTCGAGGTTTTTTATTATTCTAGAACTTTAAAGAGAAAAGATGGCTCTAGTCTTGCTAGTTTGAAGTCAGGTTGTTTAAAATCGCTTAAGACGTAGGTGATCTATATTGTATAATATTACTTGTATGACGAATAATGTGATCGTATGCAGTTTTGTTTGACGCGTTTGCCAATCAACATGATGTGTTGAATTGAAAATTTCGATTAGTGGCTTGTTTGACAAATAAATACGAAGTTAAGTAATGTTTTTAAGAGAAAAAAAAAACAGTCGCCTTAGCATTACAAAGAATGCATCGCTCACTGTTTAAAGCGTGGAGGAGAAAGTGGTTACTTACCAAGAGTTTACTTTGTAGCTTATACCTATTTGTCGTGACATGTCGGTTTGATGGAGGATAGATTATACGGAAAAAAATAAGAGAAGCGTGTCATTAAAAAAAAAAAGACATTTTCGTTGAATTACGATTAATGAATTATTTGCCACTTCAATTGCAATTTTTTTTTATTCGAAGACGAGTTTCGAATCCCCAACATTCATCATCAGATCTAAAAACAAACTAAACATCAGCACATGTTTATGATCATATGAAGAGAGTTTTTTCAAAACTGAACATAACCACGTTAGAAACAAAATTATTAATATTAAGTTATTAATATAACTATTAATTAATGTTAATAATTAATGTTATAATGTGTATTAATTTAAGGAGAAACATACTTTTAAAACCGGAAAAACATGGAGTGTTTATACAAATCAGTTACTTGTGAAAATAAGGCATTTTGATAATCGATTAATGAAAATATGTATTTTTAACATAATAAACTCTTCATTGGAATAAAAAGAAAAGAAAACATTCATTCCGCATACTTATGTTTAATAGCAGAAGCTAGTCTTAGAATTAAAAAAAATCTATAGAACAGGCAATTAATTCATCCATCCTTGTCGTATTTATCTTCCTATACCATCATGCGTATCTCAAGTAATTTTGGTTGAAGACATTTTGTTGAAACATTATTGGAGAATAAATTAAAATAACATTAATATTTTGTTAACATATTTCAGGGGAAAATAATAAAGTAAAAAGTGCAGTCAATTATAATCACTCAATAATCCAGAAAATTTTGGATTTGAACGTTTGATCGGCAAATTCGATCGTTTAAAGGACGCTCTGCATGCAGTTATTTTATTGTGAGTAATGAAATTCGTAATAGACTTTGAAGAGGTATGAAAATTCCAAGAAAGCAGAAATTTGAATTATTAGGTTACTAAATCATTTTATGAATTGGCAGGAGGTCATATTTGGGCAAAATTTAATCATAGCTAAAAAGTAATCAAAATTTGATCATTACTATGGGACAGCTAATTTTCTGGAATCAATCACCTAAATAAATAATGATTAAATCTTTCAGGCAAATTATAATTAGTTCACTAAAAAATTACTGAAAGATTAATTCATTATTAAATTTGGTGATTGATTCCAGGAAATTAATTGTCCAACAGTAATGATTAAAATTTGAATATGATTTAGCTATGATTAAACTTTTCCCAACCCTGGAGGAGGTACTGTTGAGTGATACTCTCGCTCATGGCTATAGCCTGTATTGTTACATTTACAATAAAGTCACTTATTATTACATTAATAACAGATGTGAATAAAAAATTGAATGCGGGAAAAAAATGAATAACAATATGTCTAAAAAAAATCGCACAAACAAATGCATGTGCTATAAATGAAATAATATGAAAAAAGATAATTGAAAATGAGTAATGATTATTCATTGCCGTTGAATACCAAAATATTTTGATCCCCACCGACAGCCTTGACCTTGCTGACGCAGGAATTATGTTTATTTTGATATTGAGGTGTGACGAACTTTATCCTTTTTGTTTTGTTGAGAATCTTTAGGAACTTTTCGAACAAATACTGCACGCAGGAAGCTAAGTCTAATCAGCAGAATGCGATGTCCTTAAATTTCGAGGTCCTTAGGATCGTAAAAAGATTCGGTTATTGGCTTCGATCGGCTTGGAGGCCTTCAACATCTGACAAGCAGTTGGGATATTTATCTGTCATAGAATCAAACAAAAAAAAAAAAAAAAAAAAAAACATAGTATTTATGAAAAAGTTGCAATAGAACTAAACCTTCCTCTTTTTTGTATGATTCTCAAGAAATCAGGAGTAGAAATAGGCCTTGTTTATGTAAAACATTATGTTATTTAGAATTTCATTATTATTTTTAGATGAAAAAGTTTTTTTTATTTTTATTACATTTTAGTTGTTTTATAATTATTTTTCACTAATGCAAAATATGACCTTATATATTTAAAGAGAAAAATTAACGCTTTCAAGTTTTTGAAAACTATGTATTACATGGAATATTTGTCCGGAAGGATGTGCCATATGGACAAGCACGAGCTCTTCAAAATGGAGTATAAATTTAAAATATTATGCTCCTCTTGTTGAAATTGATTATTAAATCCAGTTCACTCGTCCAATTTTAAAATCTTATAGTAAATTCTGAGTCATTTTTGTTTAATCCCCGAAATTTATTTTTATTTATAACAAAGTAAATGATAAAAATAAAAATCACTTATGTTTTTAAATAAATAGATTTATTTACTAACCTGTTTCGATGTTCCGAAATTAACAATGATAAAATGACTTTAAAAAAATGTTAGGAATATTTTTCAAGTAATTTTATCAAATATTGTTGATTTATGAACAATAGAATAGTGAAAAATATCCAAAATATTTAAAGTAAGCCTTAAGGAAACCGTAAACTGAAAGTAGTTTTTCCCCATTCTTGTCCTGAATCGTTCAATGGCTTATTTATTTTATAGCTTAGATATAGTTTAACTGTAGGGAGAAAGAACAATTTTGTTTATTTAAATCATGTATTTATATATAGTATTTTTTGAGATTTTATTTCCCCAATTAAGGGTTCCCATTTTATTTTTTATTTTAGGGCTGAATGTGCCCTAGAAGTGTCTCCCGACTTCGAAGTCGATCCTCGGCTGAAATTATACAAAATATGTATTTTTTGCCCACAGATGGGCTTGAACTCGGACCCGGGATTTCTGAGTCAGCCCGTTGAACAGAAGTAATATAGTGTTATAAAAATAGCTCTATTATTAATTGAAGGTTGTAACATTCTCACAAACATTAAAATGTATATGTAAATAAAAAAAGTTATTAATAAATCAAAAATGTAATTAATTGCCTTTAAAGATGATTAATAACGTTTTTACCCATGATTCATTTCAAACACGTTAGAAACATTCGTCTTTGTCAACGTTTTATGTTAGGTCGATAAGAAAATACAGCTCCACCTCATAATTGAAGTGAAAAATAATCAGAGCGAGGAAAAAATAATCGTGAAATTATATATGAAATAAAAATAAAAAATGTATAGTTTTAAAAACTAAAAAAAAAACACGCTTTGAATCTATCTTAGAGAAAATCTAATTATCTACAACTATTAGTATATAACATTTTTTGACTGGATTAGCCATTTTTGTGTTATAGACTCTTAAACATGACCAAAACTAACTTTTTGAGAAAGTTGGCGGAGTTTGTCGATTTTCGATGGTCGATTGTGGCTAAACGCCTTAATCAAATTCAGCGTAAGAGATGTCTTTAGGCGCACAATTTAACAAACTTTAATTTCGTAAATTACACATTTTCGATTTAAAGCATTTTTGTATATGTTATTTGCAAAAATCCGAAAACATGTTTGGTTTTTTTGCCCCCCAAAAATTTTCAGCTTATCAAATGTAGCTATTGTATTTTTTTATATTTAATTCTCAGGGACCATTTAATTTAATCCATCTGGACCATACCTAATCATAAAACCTATATCTCTATCCTTTGCAAAACAGGCCCTCTTTTGGGGGGTATTTCGACTGGACTGAGTAAGAATATTACAACAAAGTTGAGCAATTATAGTTTTGTCATTGATCCTTGACACGTGTGCAAATTTTCAAGATAATGCGATAGCTGGAAAATGGTGAAAATTACGATGCAAGATTCCGTTACATACTGGTGAAGTTAATAAAAGCGTATTAAACAAAATTAAAAATAATGACATGATAATGATATGAAATTAAATATATATTGGTGATTAGATTTAATAAGACAAAAATGTATCATTTTAAACAAAGATAAATGAAATTTAACCTAAATCTATTTACATGTTTAAAATAATTAAACGTTCTTAATTAAAAATTATTAATTAGAAATTAAAACATCGTAGAACTAGAAAACAGAAAAAAATGGATTATTTAATTAACTCTTACAATGTCCAGTTCATTCAGTTTGGCCTAGGTATTTTTTTTCTTGTCAGTAGGTCTTCAAGTAAACCGGATCGTATTTTTACTAGTTACTTTCTTCTTTTTTCTTTTTCTTTTTTTTTACCTTTCTGGCCAGTGTTTAAGAACTACAATTTATTATTGTACACTGAATTTCCAAAGTTATTTCTGATAATTATAAACACGATTTTATAATTTTTTTTTTACTAACACCCAAAGTTGTTAAACATTTTATAATACTCGAAAACAGTAGTCATTTTTTTCAAAGAAAAAGAAAACGTTATAGCCTAAACATTGTAATTAAGACACTCTCTCTTCTCGCTATTCTACCTAGGACCGGCCTGGCCTTGATTTGTGTTTTCCTTATGGCCTGGATTTGTTTTATTTTGGTTTCCTTTAATAGATGTTTAACCGCAACATTTCCTTAGTTTTTTTTTTTTTTTTTTTTTATTTGTAAATGTAATAACCATTTATTAATCTAAAGAGCTGACAGTTTCTAAGAAGATATTTGCAGGTAATTATAGATGAATTATGAGTGCTGAGAAAAAATACTGATAACGGCATCGATTATGTCGGTATAATATAAAAAAAGTAAAATTAATGACATTTTAGAGTAAATAAATATGTTTATTGTCTAACGCTAATGATATTGTTGATTGACAATATTTAAATAAATTATTTCATTTAGTCATAAAATATGCTCGGTTTCAGGAGGAAAAGGAATAATTTCTTCAGGTTGTTAAATCTAATTATTTATAGGTTTAATGAATAGTTTGTTGTCTAATACCTCACATCTAGCGCATGCGCCACGTGACCATCCTTCTTATTTAGAAGTAGGCATCTCGCTTGTTAATTTACCTTTTCTGAATTTCTTTGTTAGTATTGCTATCTATCTTAATCAATATTATATATATACACACATTTAATTATGTGGTCAAAAGAAATTGTTGTGTACAATCAGATAAACAAAATAAAACAAAAAACAAAAAAAATCATATATATATATATATATATTTCCTAAAGAATATTATCGAGATGACCGGGTGAGGACTTTTTCCTATCACTAAAAGCAGATGTCTCAATAAAAGTAGCTTAACCAAAATTAAGTAATTTATAATAATGTTCTTATCAGTCCAGTATCCCCGTATATATTTTTAATACAATAAAATATTCTTTGAAAGGTCCTCATCAGAACTATGTTTATTAGGGATATGTCGATTCTTGAGAAGAGAATCTGTATTTAGAATCGATGATCCGAAGTCGATTTATAGAAAGCTATCGATATCATTCTGGTAACATAGTATTAACATGGTACATATTTTTACGGTGGTTAACTCTGTCAAGAGTGTAACCGTACCTCCGTTAACTTTCAAAACAATTATTTTATTATTACTCATTAATAAAAAAAAGTAATATCATTTCTAATATTACATTCCCACTTAAAGGTCACTTCTAGAATCTAAAGTGAATTAATATTAATATTATTATTATTATAATTATTATTAAATGATTATACATACAAATGTAAATATATACCTATTCGAAAAACATGTACCATGTATCCTTACTTTGATCCTTGTTCTTAACTGAGATAGTCCGGGGGTCTGAAGTTGTCCCCCAGAAGTCATAAGACAAATCATGTACCATGATAAACACAAATCGCAGACGGTAATTATTTGTTTATTATTACACATTGATATTTTCCCCTAATGATGAAGGAGATTATATTATATCCTCTTTAATAGTAGATTATTTTTGTCATATATCTGTATCACTTGTGGCTAGTCGGTCAATTGCATTTTGTGTGTGAACTGTGGGTTATGGGTATCACTAGAAGGCTAGTTTTATTCTGTTTATTTGTGTATAATGGAATTAGTTAAAGGACATTACAGATACGAATTCTAGTTTGTGAATCATTCCGGAAAAAATTGTGTTTTAACTTAACCAACTATTCACAAGTGGTGCAGATATTAGATCAACACTGCTTGGTTCTTTCTAACTAACAGGTTTCTTTATAATCATACCATAATTATAATTATAGCCTTTATAATTAACCATTTCTTGTTGATTATAAATGTTATTTTCCCTTTACCCATTCACTTTAAAAATAATGTTGTTGTTTTTAATGTTTGGTTTGCTTTGGTTATATTTACTGTTATTTTTGAATTATACCTGTCAAAAACATAATTATCAATCAGCGGACATGCTGAAATGATGAATGCTTAATATTCGAAACTAGTTTTCAAAATAAATAAATAAATTTAAAAAAAGTGGCATATCAATCCTAGCTGCCTGGGAAACAAAAAATCTTAACTATCGTCAATTATAAATTGTTCAAAGGTTCGGTAAATCCTGTATTTTTTACAGCTTTTTGCTCCTTTGGTTCTCCCTTCCCAAATCACATGTATTTGGAGAGTGTTACTACAAGCTTGAGAGTAAAGTTAAAGTATAAAGGAATGGTGAATTATATTAAATTTCTCATTCGGGTCTTGAGAAGTATATGAAATGACTTTACTTTTCTCCTCAACAGCGTTTCTTTCGTGCTTCTTATTCTCACTCTGGGTTCTTCCTTTAAATCCTTGAACATTTGGCTAATTCTTTATTTCCTGTTCCTATTCTATAGTTTACTACAGATTGCTTAGCTGTTCTTTCGCTTTCATTCGCTACTTTTTTTCGCGTTCAATCTATTTTTTAATTAATTTCTTCTCCAGTTAATAAACCTTAGTGTGTAATTGGATACTTAGATGTAGGACTGATGCAATCTTTTAATAAGCCCTATATGTAATATGTCGTATGTGACGCTTCTGATGCAAGTAACCATGGAGCGAGTAATGATATAGCGCTACGGTTGGCTGCTTTTATAGTTATTACTTTTTAATTGTATTTTATTATTTTAACTATTAATTTGTAACTTAATTCTGGTAATATGTAGTATATTATTAATTATAAGGATATGAGATTTTATATTTTCGTAACTATTTATTGATATTTACAACTGTATAAATAAAACAAACGTTAATTTTAGGAAAATTATTACAATGGCATGTAAAGAACTACTCACTAGTAGCACTTCAATAAAAGTTTTACATTAGAAGATCTATTGGCCATCTTCTCTCTGCTTTGGGAAATTATGGGGAATGGCGTGTGAGGCAAGTTGGGAGATTTGTGGATTCGGTATGGATTTACTTTGAAAGGATAGGTATCTGGTTTGTACGAAATCAGCTACATATGGAACATTAAAATCTTTATGGATAAGTTTGTTTGTGACATAATAAGGAGCATTGAGGATTTCATGAAGGATTTTGTATTGTAAGGATTGATCACAAAAAGAATTGGAAGGCTTAGTGGAGCACCAAAGCTCAACTCCGTATGTTGAGAGTCTAATTAGCTTCATGTAATTAAGTGTTTTGTAATTTATTCGGAGCTTTGAGCGCTTGTCTATCAAATGTTGGAGTAGTCGGAAACGAAGAGCAGTTTCTTGTCTTTTAAGTCTGGTACGTGTTTTTATAATTAAATCCTAAAAAAAAAAAAAAAAAAAAAAAAAAAATTTTCTCGCATCTTATGCAGGAGATATTAATCCTTTTTTTTTTAATTTAATTTTTAATATATTCTATTTCAACAAAAATTTAAATAGGTACCAGTTTAAAAACCTCTTACTGTGCTTTTTTTTTTTTTTTTTTTTTTCATCACTTTGTGCTGATTTTCTTGAATAAAAATCTCATTACAGTGTTAAAGTTACTGAATAATAATTTTTAGGACAAAGTGGTTAATTATTAAACTGTAATTTGGTTCTCTTGGCCTAAATCGATTTTAAAAACATTTTTTTCTTACTCCTGTTTGTTTATAGTTGCAACGTCATTGATCTTAGGAAGGCCAAGGGCGCGAATAGCTGAAGAGACTGGAGGTCACTGGCCCGTATTGTTACGATTCTTAAATTCAGTTGTACATTTTCCTAAGAAAAAAAAAAATGATTTCAAATTAAAGATTTTTTATTTTATTTTTTTATTTTTAATTCTTTACGTATAAACATTTGATTAGATAGGAAAAGGTCTTTAGTTTTCTGTGCTAGACATAGAACATAGCTTGTTATCAAACATAGATATAAATCAGGTGGTTGGATTGCTTTCTTGACTACACTATTTTCCTAGAATACCGTTAGGTGGCATATCAGGCTTCTTCGGCGGTACCTGGCCGTGTTGCAAGATTGCCTATTTTCTAAAACATTTGCTTCTTTTTAGAAGCTCCATTAAATTTTCATTAGTATTAAAATAAATAAAATTGGTTTAATGCTAAGTTCCTTAAATTAGAAATGGAAGTATATAGGGGGATCCTATGTGATCATAGATAGGTGTTATTGCCATATAATCTCTGTGTTTTATAAGTCTGATTAATATTATTTTTATTAAATAAAATCTTTACAATTCCAGCTCTAATTAATCATTTAACTCTTTCCAAGCAATGTTTAAAAACAGATATAAATTCTATTTACAGTTGAGATTTTTCAAATAAAAATTTAAGCAACATTAAACAGAACTCGAAAATAATACATTGCTTTTAATGTTAAGGCTGTTGTAAAAATTATTAATATGATCTTATTTATTGTAAATAATTATTTTTATTTTTATCACATCGACCTTAGCTGATCTTTTTGATTATTACCAGTGGTATAGAGATCAGTTGAGAATTCAATTTTTTTTTTAACAAAGAATTGTTGTGATAAAATGAATATAAATTTGTTCACAAAATATTTATTCTGGATAAATTTTAATTTAAAATGCAGATACAAAATGGTCCAAACAGGTTTGCCATAGTGTTAATAATATTAATAATTATATTTAGTAATAATGTTAATTGTTAATTAATAACGGTTTATAATTATTTAAAATAAATGTTTTCTTTGGTTACTGTATGGATGTGTACTTTATAGTTCTATTACTGACTTCCCTTAGCTGTAGTATATTGTAATATTTTTCAAAATATTTTTTTTTCTTATTCATCTTAAAAAAAAAATACATTTTATATATATATATATATATATATATATATATATATATATATATATATATATATATATTAATATGACATGGAATGAAGAAGCAAAAGAAAAGAAAAATGAAAATAAAGCTAAAGGGCGCTCTTTTAGTAAATGTGTTATCTAATCGAAACCTCAGTCATCTCAATTAATATCAAATTGACATTTGATTATTTAATAAATAAACTATAATAATTTTAAGAGGATATTAAAGTAGGATTTTTACACCTTCTATATTAAATTTATCTTCATTATTTTTATTAATATGTTCTTCCATAGCCGCATAGTTAGTAATTTAATTTCTCATTGAGTTTTGCCTTTGTACATTTCAAATCTATCTAGCTATCAGATTTTCATCATGGAGAAGAGTTGATAAGATATTTAAAAAATGTTGAAAACAATTAACATTTCTGCTACAATTTTGTATATGTAAAATTATGAGAACATGTCGCATGTGTATTTCTAAAGTGATAGTCCAAAATTTGTATTTTTCATTTACATTTTAGTTAAGTTTAATACTCTTCTATGAAATGATCAAAGTGTATCGAATTAACTTTAAATCCCACGGGATACATCTCACTTGCGGTTGAGGTTGAAAGATAATTCATACACTTCCGATATTCCATACAAGACCATAAGAAATTTATATTTTTTTATTTCAGGTTTTTGAGTTGTATCACTTTTTGGAATACATTTGAACATTGAATATATGAGAACTAAGGAGAATTTATTAAGCCAATAATCGGCGTATTTTTTTATTTGACTTTCATTTTGAGGACAAACTATTAATAATTCGTTGTAACCTCATTAGCTAAGATAGATGACTAACTAGTGTTTAAGTTAATAGAACAAACAAGAGCTTGTAAAATGCTTCAAGCCAAAAGAGTGACAAACAGTAATGTGATCTGAAATATTCCTACTGGAATCACTGGACTGTAGAACATAACTACACAAGGCCGAATTGCGTGGCATACTCTGGGTAAATATGGGTGTAATAACATCGACATGAATGAAATGGACGAATAAAGTTTGAATCGATAAAAAAAACAGGGATAGACCGAAACATTCCAGATAAAAAAAAAGCTAATAAATCGTGTTATTTAATGTTGGTTCAAGATGGAGGTGGATAAGCTCACTGGATTCTTAATCGGGTTCAAGTCTGGTTGAGTCTGATAATCTATTCTGTTAAATTAACCAAGGATTGATCCTGGAGTCGGGAGACTACTCGGGTACACCCAGCCTCTATTAACAGGGTAATTTTAATCGGTAAAATATTGGTGGGAATCTATCGAAATCAACTCTTAGCTCAACTGTTGTCTAAGAAACAGTACAACCTCACTAATTACCGTACCCAAAACCCCTCGTCGACAAAATCAGCTAACTTCCATGGACTGTAGAGGCACAGGTGTTATCTAGGATATATGGTAGTCAAGCAAGCGCCTTACCCACTGAGCTACCGCGCCTCCCATATAGATATACGCCTAGTATAAATAAGATGAATTAAAAATCCAATGATATGATAAAAGCTGGTAGAGGAACTAAATATTGATAAAACTCCAATTAAGATTGGATACAATGTCTACTTCTATTAAGACTCATCGAAGCATTATATGTTTTCGATAGAAGGCAAGTTGAAATATTAGTGGATTTAAGTGGGAATATAGATTCGAATAATACAAAAGCATTGGTATATGTTTCGCGCTAAATCTGCAATTTTAACAACAAAGTCGTTTTGGATTAATTTATTTGGGGTATAATCTGCAGCATCAAGGATCAGTGTCAAATTAATAACAAAAAATAGAGGTATAATAAGAATATTTCTAAGAGATAATATTTTTAATTTTGTCAAATTCACTATTTTCGATCAATCAAAATTTGGAGCTAATTTTCAAAATATAAAATACAATTATAAAATTTTCTATGAAATGTATGAAATGCTGATTTATCCTGCTTCTCTGTGTGTATCCGATTGTGATTATTTAGTTTAATTAAATGTTTTTTTTTAATGCAGTACTCACAATAAACTTATACACTATATGTCTCAATCCATTTATTGAAAAATTTATATTTCCGTTTAAAAGATTTTGTTGCATAAAAAAAAACTCAAGCTGTTAGAGGACTGGTAACTGTGCACCGATGCATCATAAATGGGTTTGTTCTATAAATCTCATTTTCCAAAAGTACCATTGGTTACTTGGTTCCAAAAAGTAAACAATCCACGATCGTGGATTGTTTAGTTTTGGATTGTTTGTGATTTGTGTTGACTCCTGACCAATAACGGTACATCGGGAGTATATTTGTTTAAAATGAACGAAAGACAATCAGATGTGTGCGAGTTGTGTGAAGGTAGGGATGGTTTGGAGCACGTAATTATGCGTTGTATTAAATACGCTTCGGAGAGATCTACATTTACAATACTCGACTATTTTGCAAAACCCCGCTACAATAATAAATGAGATCGGTACGTTCTCAGGCCCTACAATTTAGATTTATTTTATTTAAATTAGATTTATTTTACCAAATTATTAACATGGCTAAAGGCTAACGCTAAAGCCCTTTAAAAAAAAAAAAGTATTGAATTTTTTTATGAAATTGTTTTTAATTTTTGGTAAACATGATTCTCCGGTTGTAAGATCCTTCAGAAATACCAATAATATAACTATGGATTTCCAACTTTTTAAAGACTTATTTGGAAAAATTACGCAGGATTTTCGAATAAATCAATGCAGCATAAAAAATGCTCCTCTCATTTTGACAGCCTTAGTTAATATATTTTGTGACATTTCTTGATATCTTTAAAAATATTATTATTATCTCCATCTTGCGTTAAATGGTAGTCTTAAATTCATACATTCAGTACGTTCGCTGGTTTTCTTCTGAAGGCAGTTGAGAATAATTAATAAAGTTGAGTTTAATTAATAAATTTTAGGATAAAGTTGAGGATACTTAATATTAATATACAGCTTTCAAGGTTTGACTCCCATTCTAGGATTCACTGAACGCTGTATGAAAATCTAAATATGGATTCCTCATTAAAAACTGACCGAACACTGACTAGATACGATGTTATAGTAACGGATCAGGTACTCACTTTTCCTGTTGTTGGTTGCCGGAGGCGCAGCGGTCTGACTGGAGTTTGCTGCCCCCCACTTCTTGGGCTGGCCGTTGCCAGTAGCGACCTCCACTCCTCCGCGGCCGCTGGTCAGGGGTCGTGTCCCAGCTGATCTGTCACAGCTACGTCACATTGTTGACAGCTGCTAGCATTACACTAGGAGCACTTGTTTATTTTAGAAAATTTATTGTCAATTAATCTTAAGTGGCTAGGTATGATTTATTTTTGCGTGCTGCTTGTAAATAAAAAATTATTTGGGAAAAAAATGTATCTTTTTTTCCGTTATTTTCTTTTTTTAATTCAATATACTAAGCATTTCATTTTATTGTTTATTATACATAAAAATAAAACCATACAACATTCATTTTAATTGTACAAATTACACATCCCATACAAAAAACATATGTTTGTTCCTCATTAATAAATAAGATTGAGAAAAACTTTTAAAATAAATTATCCAATTGACAGGGGAGGCTGTTGTACCTTGATAACAGTGTATCTTAAAACAACTAACATTGCTCTTGTTGCTGTTGTACTCTAGCAGATGTTTTGGGAGTTAAGTTGGTCGCGTTTGGTTGCGAATACGCCTGTGTACTTTCTTCTCTCCCGGAGAAGAGCTTTTTGTATTTACTGACATCATTTGATTTTTAAATTTTCGCTGCTCCGGAATATTGTTGTTTCTTATCACGTTTTTGAAGGGAATTGATCGATTGTTTACTCTGGGGTACGATTAGATACCTCTTGGGAAGTTGCCCAGTCGATTCGGAATAAAGAATGTGGACTGATTCGCATGCACTTTTTCCTAATGGCTTGTCATCTTTTACCTTGAAACAATAAAGGTCTTGTACCTTAAAATATGACTGTAAGGAGTTGGAAACCTCTTGTATCTTGAAAAACTTATTTTTTTTTAATATCTGATTTTGCAGAATATCTAAAATGCCGAGAAATAAGGAATGAATCAATATTTTCTAGTTTGTCGTGCAATTTTCTAATTTTTTTAGTAAGTTGTTCAAGTTTATAAAGTTTACTTTTTGTAGAATAATAAATCTCTAAAAAAAAAAAAAAAGAAAAAATTGATAAAAAATAGAATTACTCTCTTGTTTTATGGTGTTTATTTTTGAAAATTACCCTTGTTTCAAGGAACAAAAGTTGCTGTTGCAAGGTAAAGGTGCATGGTTGTACTTCGAAACAAAAACCTCATTTCGTATTTAGCTATTCATACTCAAAGAACACTAAAACTTGACTAGTTGGAGCAAGAGTCTTAGCGCACTCGGCACTGAAGGTCGTGGATTTGAATCCCACCTGGGCGGGTTAAAATTTATTTCCGTGGCGGACCCAGGAAATGAATCTTGTCCTTCCCACCATGACTAGAATAGGTTGGTAGTCTGTACGATAACCCGTCCTTTCTGCCCTAGTTGGAATACATAAGGACGTTAAGAAAAAAAAAATATAATAAATAAAATTTTGAATTTGATCCTCTACAACTATTGGTTAGTATTACCTCGACGGGCCACCAGAAGGAAAACAATTATATCAGGTAAATTGGGGATGCAAACACCAATAACCGAAAAGTGCTTCTTGGTAAAACAGTCTCCCCTGCTTGTCAATCTAAATTCTTAAGACTGATAACAGACATGTCAAAGGAAACATGCCAGGATATACACAGATCTATGTATCCGACAGTTAAGAGCCATATTCGTCAAATTTACAGAACTGTTCTTGACAAATTATGTAAACACTAACAAACAGGTACAGAATATGACATTACAATTTCGAGACATTACTCAACCGAGGTTAAAAAAGAGAGATGGATGAGGGATCTTGTCTAATCCGTAAGGTAGTGTCACGCATGGGGATGGTACCACAGGGTTCTGGCTTCCTCTTGCACGGTCATGTTGTTTTTATTGTAACCTCGTATGTATTGTAAACAAATATATTTAAGTTGTGAATAAAACCTTGTTAAAAAAGAAAACAAAAATTCGATAAGCTATAAAAGTAGGTTTGAATCTGACCTATGATTATATATATACTTTTATTACGAAGCCTGTAGAATAAATTTGAACAATTTCATCCCAGCTAGAAATGATTGGTAACCCTTTCAATTAGAACATAATGATGCAGTTATTTAAAAAAATTATAACAAAACAGTATTTTTCTCCTTTCATTATTTATACTCATCGTTAGCTTTTTTATTTATATTGTTTGCCATTACAAATGTTCACGATTAAATTCAGAAGACATTCAAATCTTTCTATGGTTTTGTTTGAAATACAATTCCTTTTTTTCTTTTCTTTTTTTTTTTTTTTTTAATCGACTTCAAAACATTAGTTCGTTCTAAATTCGATTCGCCCATTGGTTATACTCGTACGACAAATATTTTTAGTGATCTTTAATAGAGCTACTTCCTGGTAGGTCTCGTTTTAATATCTAAAAAGAGATATAATGTTTTTCTTATGGTTTATAATGTTGTAAATGGTTTAAATTTAACCTGTATTACAATAAAAGCTGTTTCAAAGTTTAAATAATCAAATGATCTGTTCAGTATCTAAGAGTTGTTTATTTATTTCTGTATGCGTTTATTGCTCTGGCGTTTCGTGTCTTTACGTACTCCATCCAACCAGGGCAGGAAGGACTGGTTATTCTAAAGGTTAGCAACTCAAGAGAATGGGAATTATTCTATGCCCCCTCCCACCAAGAAATGAGAGGAAACCACTCGTTAAACTGTCACTGGAGGAAGAAAAAATGAGTGAATCCAGGAAAAATTATTGAATTTTTTTCAATCGATTTTCGGAATGTTAAATCCGCATTTTAACTTTCCTACCTCATAAAAGTGAAGCATTCCGGAAAAAAAAAATTGCACATACCTTAAAAAAATAAGAGCTAATTTTCAGTTGTTTTCTTCCTCGTAAAAAAAATTGGCATTTCAATAAAGCAAGTCAATAAGAAAATAAAATACATTAAATATTTACAATTAATTTCGTATTTATTTTTTTGGTTGTTGAAATATGATTATTTGTATGTAGCAGCCAATGAAAAACTGTATATTTCTTAGGACTATTACTTAAACGCCCGGAATGAAATTTCTCTCTTGAATATAGCATATTGTCTTAAAGTTTCTGATGTTTAAGATGTCTTAAAGTCTTAAAGTTTAAGATGTTGCATGTTAAAAACTTCAATTATTAGTTATAATTATCTAATTTTAAGATTAGGAAATGCTAATTATTTTGCTATCGTAAAAATGGCTCAGTTCGTATATGCTGTTCAAAAACGTAAAAATAAAAATTTAAAAAATGCAATACGTGATTTCTTACCTTAAGGAAAGATTAACTCTTAAAGGTTTTTTATTTCCATAAATAAAGTCTGCATTTGAATTTGCAACCCGAAGGTTGAAGTGATTGGTGAATTTTGAAGGCTAAATAACGCGGAATCGCGTGACCTACGCTCGATAGATATAATTAAACAAATATTATCACTGCTACGTAAATTAAACTATAGCTTTGCCGGTTATGGGTAACGAAAACAAAAAAATAATAATCAAAGCTAACTCATTGGTTAAAATTCCCTTAAATTATAAAATTATAATTACAACTTCTTTGATGAAATATTGTATCATTATTCATCTTTGTTAAAAATTATATCTAAAATAAAGTACCTAAAGTAGTTTAATGGATTTAATGTTTTAACCATGATCATCTGATCAGAGAGAGGTGTTATCAATTTTAAGTAGTTCTGTATAATAAAGGAAAGATTTAATAAAAGTTAAAACCTCTAAAATTGTGATATTAAATGCGTTTACACAAACCAGACTTATAAAACAAGAAACTGCTCATCGTTTCCGACTACTCTAACATTTACTAGTTAGGCATTTAAAGATCCAAATAAATTACAAAAGAATTATTTAAATGAAACCAATTAGACCCATTTGGACATATGGTGTTGTGTGCTTTGGGGCTCCACTAAACCTTCCAATTTTTCTTGTATCCAATCATTATAATCCAAAATCCTTCCTAAACTCCTCAATGCTCCTTATTATCTTACAATCCATGAAGATCCTAATACTTCATTTGTTGCTGATTTGGACCAAACCATATCTGATACCTATCCTTTTATAGTAAACTCTGTATCTACTTGAATTCACTAGTTTATTGTTGGCTTTAAAAAAAAAAAAAATTATATTAAAATTTCATTAAACTTAAAATTTGGTACACTTGAGTTTAATTGTTTTACCATAGCAAACTGTTGCAGAATGGCCACATATCGGTCGATTTTTGAACTGCACTGGGATCCACGTGTCACTCCATATATTTATAGTTTTTTTAATTACCATTGAATTGAAAATAAGTAAATTTTATCAAAAATTTCTAGTTCTTTATAACACCCTACTTTTGTAACCTCTCTTGAATGATGTTTGCCACCTATCCGTTGATTATCAAACCTCACTCTGCATCATATATTTATCGCTTTTTTATGGCAATATAATTGAAAATTTTTAAATTGTATTATTGCAAAACCTTCCTTGAATTATGAAGGTGATGTGGTTAAAATTTGGTACTGATTGGTTCAATAGTTTCCGCAGTTAGTGATCAGAAACGAAAAATGGCTTGTCCTTTTATGTAATAGTATAGATTAAATTTTAAATTTATGTTTTTGCTTTCATAAAGTTTAATAAAGCAGCTTTGGTTACAATCTCACTGGTGGTTATCAAATTATTTTTATGTATGTATACTGTTGCAGCTGATAGACCAGCTTGGCAGGAAATCTGTGATAAGACCCTTGTTCTTGGAGAACAGTTGCAGAACAACGCAAGAACAATTACTTAATAAATTATCAATTAAATAAGTATTATGAGTATTCTTCTTTTCATTAAGTTCTTGAAAGATTTATTTTCATCCTCCTTATTTGCTCTCTAGTTTTTAATAAAATCTGTGTTAGGTAAATTAGTCATACTTGGTCACTGACAAAGTATATTCCATTCAGCTACTGTCTTTTATCATGTTAATTAAGATTTGTTATTGTTATATACTTTTCTGACATTAATCTAGATCTTTTAATATGATCTCACTTGTCAGTATTATGTCGATATTGACATCATTTTATGATTTATTGTATTAAGTACTTTGTGCTGTGAATATGTCTTTTAGCTGGGGGTCTATAGTTTTTCTTGTAACTTTTTTTCACCCTTAAAAATTTATCATTTTGACACGCTCTAACTCTGTTGGTATTGCTTGGATCGAAAATTTACTGGCAGTTTCCCAATCAGAAATTTAATACAGAATAGTTTTTGTTATATAACATTTGTCACTATGACCTACCGCTTAGGAGCTATATTAGTTTGAATGAAAAAAATCATGTTTGAAACCCCTATTTTCTCTTTACTTTTTTAATTTTCAATAATCATTAATTGGAGGCAGGTCTGGAACAAGGGTGGGGCTGTGGGAGCACGTCCCTAGGGTTGCAGATTTCAGGAAGCGGTAAAATTAAAGAAAAAAAAAATTAGTTTCGTTAGTCACGTATAAGTGTAATAATGCATTAGATAAGTGTTTTTCACAAATAAAACTTCTTCAAAACATACATACGGTGTGTAATTTCAACCACCATATCTAAAAAGTAGCTTATGGAGGTATTGTATTATAAAGGTAGGAGAGTAGGAGAGAGGGGCTACTAAATGGAGATAGGATGACATCAATTTTTTATGAATAATTTTTAACCACTTTCAAAATTGAACAAATTTGCTACAAATAAATATGATATGCATTCCCATCTTATAATGCACATAATATTTAACAATTGGAGCTAAGTCATCTACCAAAACAAATACGCACACACACACACACATATAAAATTTTTTTTTTTTTTTATCATAAGATTTTACATAAGCTCCAATCTCCAATTGTAGCTACCTCTTTTTGCAGCAAATCCTTCAATTGTTAATTTGATTTAATTGTTGATTTAAGTAATTTTATTATTTTAATTCAAAAATGTAAATTGGGAAAAGCAGCAGTAGATTATAGATAGGCATATCCACAATCTATTGTTTCTCCCAATCCGGAAGAAATTGAGTTTTTTAATCCTGCATCTCTTATTTTATAATGGATGATACATGATTTTATAAAGAAATACATGATTTTATTAAAAGTGAGTGTAAGCATGTTTCTAATAGGATTCATTCTCAACATAATATATGAATAACATTATCATCATTTTTTTTTTATAGGTTGAGTGTTACTGTTCCCTGCTACCAAGACCAATTCAATCAACTCAGTTACAAGATCAGTAAAAGAAAATGGAGAAAGTGGTTAGTCCATCATTTTTATTTTTTAAGATAATGTCTAATGATTAACACTTACTGTTCTTGGTAAATGTGATATATCTTTCTTACATTTTTGAAATTTACCAGTGTAATATTAGGCAAAAAAATACAAACATAAAAAAATTAATTTATTTAATACTTTAAACAAATTGTTTATTTAAAAAAATTACATTATTCAAAGGCAGTAATAATGCATAAGAAAGACTTCAACATTTTTTTATAAATTCTACCGATACATAATCTTATTAATCGAATATTAGCCTTTTTTTAATTTTTAAATATTTTTTACATTTTTTTTTCTTTTTAATATTCCAGCCATTTATAACATGGCCGCTATAATCACAGTAATTATTAAAATAAGAAAAATAATAATACCTTCCTCTGTTATATTTTAGAGAAATATTGAATTTGTACGAAAATCTATAAAAAGTTTTAAAACTCTTATAAAATTGAAAAATAATATGAATGAAAAAAATAATAATAATATTAAAATAAATGAAAGAGAAATAATTTAAACTTTTGGGTTTGGCGGCGGTGTCCAACCACCAAGTTCTTTTTCCAGTGCTTGAGCGACTGCCAAAGACAGCCTATCATGGTGAGGGGAAGCTACAATCTACATTAACATAAAATAATAAAAAATCAAATTCAAGGAAATAAATTAAATTAATATTTATTATTAATACTGTAATTAATAATTATAACTTAAGATGAACTTCATTTGAGGTGTAAAATTCCAAAACTAGTCAAGTCCAATTTCCAGATTTTTTTTTTTAATAGTTTTTCAATTAGATTATCTTTTGGTGAAAGGTTTTATCCCAAAACTAGTTAAATCACATTGAAAACGGCCATACCAAAAATAAGGCCTTTTCCTTATCCAGTCAAACCATCAGCTTTAACAGCTGTGAAAAATTTTCTAAAATGAACTTGGCTGGATTTGGAATTTCATGCCTCATTTATAAAATAAACTTTGTTATATATAGTTTTCTGTGGTCTACATTAGTATATGCTAAGTAGAAAAGAGTTTCTTAAATATTTTATTTGATTATCAAAATAAATATATAGAATGGAATAGGAAAAAAAAAATTATTCTGGAGCAAAGTTCCTTAAGAATAACAGTACATAACACAAAGTAAAATTATAACTAGCCGAGATCTTTTAAAAATAAAACAACATTGATAAAAGTGAATACAATTATGTATGAGAATAAATACAGAAAAAAAAAATAGAAAAAGAAAAAGGGCCAGAAAAAATAAATAGACAATCCAGGAGTAAAAATTATAAACAAAATTGGAGAAAAAAAAAAAAATTATCTTTACAAAAAACTAAAACATTATCATAATCAAACTATAAATTTATGCTAATGTTTTATGTCTGACAGGCTTTGTGATTACGTTATATGATTACATACATAGTACAAACATCCACATAATTAGAGAGCGTCAGGTTGGAGAGAAAAAAGATGGTGACATAAAAGTGTATGCGGGTCATTTTCAAATAAAATGGCAATTTAGCTTTCAAGAGAAATTCTCGGGCACAAAGAAAATCATGTCCCAAACCCTCAAAAAATCCATGCAACCTTCTATACTTTTTGTGAAAAAAAAAAGTTACTTATTCATGTTCGTTGTCATACTACGATGTTGCCACACTACTTTCCACTTCCTTTATTTTTAACTGAATTTTAAGAGAAATTCTCGGGCACAAAGAAAATCATGTCCCCAACCCTCAGAATATCATATTTTCAGAAAAAAGAGTATTATACATTTTATTTCGGACACAAAGAAAATATTTATACACATAATTGAACATAATTGTAAAAGAAACAACAGAATGTGTGGGAAAATTAAAATTCTAAGGCTTACATTAATTTTAATAAATGTCTATACTTTTTGTGAAGATCAGAAGTTGGCAACTTGACCTGTATCTTTATCAAACATTTGAAATTTATTTAATATTTAAACGTTTGTCAAAGCTATATTTTTGAATGGAATAATATGAAATAAAAAACAAAATGAAAAATCTTACCTGTACCCCAATTGGGATCCCTTCTCTTGTCATTCCTACTGGGCATTGGGTAACGGGCATTCCAAGAACATTGAAAATTGAAAGATATGATATATCCAAAATCTTTCCACACAGCCGATGGTGCATAGGTGCTTCTTCAGAAAATGAAGGATACAGGAGGACAGCGTCATTACGCAATAGTTCCTGTAATATAAAGATTAATTTTTAATGCTTATATTGTATCTCGAGAAAAATTATTTCCTTATATTTTTGTAAGAAGTTTTAATCTATTCGTATGAAGAAATGAATTATTTGTGTTCAAGAAAAAAACACATGAGTAGTCATTGGAGTTACCTCTGAGATGGTATTCTATATTTTAAAAATTAAATTTACTGCTAGGATTCTAAAAGGGATATACATTTATTTCATTATAGTTTACTAAAAATATTATTTTATATTATGAAAATATATGTAATCACAACCCTAACAATCACCAGTGTTAATTGCTAATGTACAAAAATATACTTTTACTTGTATTAAAAAAAATGTGAAAAAACATATTTTATGTATTACTTCATCAATTGCTTTAGGGCTGATATACGTTTTAGCAAATTCTCAAATCTGAATTAAATCTGTAAAGGGAAGGAATAACCCTGTCAAAGGTTCGATTATAGAAACTACTTGATTATGCCAAATCAATGTTACAAATCACTGAAGATTGAACACAAAAACCGCATATTTTCACATTCAATACTTTGCAGCTGTAGGGACAGTATTGGTGTTGAAAATTAATAAATTAAAAAAAAAAAAAAATCAGTAAATGGTTAAATGCTCAACAAAAAAAAAAAAATAATAATAATAAAAAAATAAATAAGATCTGTGGAAATATTCTGAAATTTATTAATCTTTATTATGATGTTTGGAAGACTCATTGTTGTTCAAATATTTTATTTTATTTTTTTAGCTAGTTGTTTGCTGAACGCTTCAATACTAAAACTTTTGAACTTAATTTTAATTTTCAATTTTTAAACAAATCTCATGGATGGAAATTGGCTTTTTAATTCTTTTATGAAAAGACTTCTATAATTTTTTAACAATCTTTGATTTAGCAATTCATTCTTATCAAACTTAAAGTTTAGTAACATTTTTAATGCTGTTGACTTTTATTCAATTAATTATTTACAAAAATGTGCAATATAAAAATGATTGAGATTAATCTGTGGTAGTAATTGATTGACTTGTTTTAAAAAATTGCTTAGTGGTTTAGAAAAAAATCAAAAATCAAAAATCGAAGAAAGATTTTTGAAGTCCATAGTGTTGTTAAAAATGCTGTTTATATATAATTATTATTATCTGGCATTATGACCCACTTGTTGAGTCTGCTCAAGTTGTCTATTATGTGCTGCTGCCCTCCAGTTTCTGAAGCCAAGTAAAGATTTCGCATCAGAAGTAAGTTTTTCCATTGGAGGTTTGGGCATCCAACCCGCCTGGTACCATACACTTGCTCCATCAGAATTTTCAATGGTTTTTCGTTCAGATCCATTTTTTCAACATGATCAGCCCAGTTAAGTTCTATGTCTTCACAAATATAATCATATCCATGTCCTTATACATTTCATATAACTCGGCATTGGTGCTCCAGGTTCCCTGTTTATAGATACCTCTGTATATACATTGGAAAACTTTTTTTCCGAACCTGAGGAGGGCTTGCTCTTGGACTCAACTAGTAGGCCAACATTCTGAGCCATATTTAAGTACTGGTCGGATGATTTTTTTTGTAGTCTTTCTTTAGAGGCCTTAGATAGTGCTTGGCTTCGTTAATGTTTGTTTATAGAAAAATAGGTTTACTAAGAGGATTCTTCGCTGTGTCTCTTTATATCTAAAATATACTTTAAATTTATCCTTTTAACTCTTTAAATTAACAGAATTTTAAGTCAATCTTAAATATTAATATTCCTAACAAGTAAATGTAAGTGTAAAAAAAAAAAAAATGTTTTACCGTCATAATAGTTTGTATCTGTGTTGTTTTCTGTCGCAACGAAGCTCTGACATTTTCAGGAGTGAGGTCCACAACTTTTTTTAAAGGTCCAAACAGGATGCAAGACATGGAGGCAGATGATCTGAATAACAGCTTTCTGAGTATGACTTCAACCATTTGAAATAAACCCCATTCCTAGATCATGCAAAATAAAAAACTTTTTTATTGTGATTGAAGTTGAATTATTTTTGTTATGTTACTACATTCTATAATAATTTAAAATGAATATCTATGATAGTTCAAATATGTACTGCAATAAAAAAATATATATTTTTTTTTAATTCCTCTCTGAACTGAGATAGTTGCTAAGAATATGTACTGCAATAAAAAAATATTTTTTTTTTTTTAAATTCCTCTCTGAACTGAGATAGTTGCTAAGAAGTTATTGAAAAATATGATTGTTATATTAATGAGCATTTTTTTTTTATTATCATTTATTAAAATCAATGATTAAAATGTTACTCACATCTGGTTTGTCATCACTAGTCTGGAAAACATTTTCAATGGCACTCATTTGCAAAATTTGAGAATTAAGAAACAATGAATCCTGGAATTCTTTAATCTTGGTCTGTAACAGAATCGTAGTATGTTCATTGTAAGTCATAGAAAAAAATTATTCTTATGAACATTTTGAATTGTTGACATTAATCAAAATAAATTGTGACAATTTTAGAAATTATAGAGCTGTTATGGTGGATTCAAGAGAAACACAATATGATTATTTTTATTTGGGTTCCTTCTCACTGTGGCATTTCTGGAAATGAAAGAGCTGATTCAGCAGTCCAGTTAGCAAGAATTAGTGACGAAGATGTAGTTAAAAACATCAACCTTATTCCTTAGGAAGACTGGGTGAGGCATGTGAGATGCTCGATTCAAGCCAAGTGGGATGAGACATGGAAAACAAATAGATCTAAACTGTTAGATGTAAAGTTGAACTGTTCAGCAAAGGAGGAAACAATTTTGTGCTGCCTGAGAATCGGCCACTGTGAATTCTCACATGGCTACCTTCTCCGCGGCTTGGAGCCCCCTACCTGCGTCAACTGTCAGGAACCCAGGACAGTAAAACACGTATTAGTTGATTGTCCACAGTTTTTGTCTCTAATAGAAATATTTAAAATTTCAAATACACAGCAAGAAATCTTACAAAATGATGAAAAATCAGTGTAGTCATTGATGGATTTCTTAAAGGCAATCAGGTTTTATGGATGGATATAGGGGTGGTGGGATAAAAAATCGAAGATGAACTGCCAATGGCACTAAAGGGTAGAGGCAATCAAATAAATAAATAAATAAAAAAAATAAAATAAATAAAATAAAATAATGATCAATTTTAGAAGAATATGTTGGTCACTTTACAACATATTCTATATTCTAGGTCTATTCCACTGATTCCTTTTGAACGGAGCTGCTACTTAAGACTCCATTTGGAGAAACTTCTTACTTGGGATCCATGTACAAGAGTTTAACGACAAGAAACTGCTTGTAGGTTTTGACTGCTTCAACACTTACTTGATAAAAATTTAAAGCATCTATTTAATCACAAAAGATTCATTTACATGACTATAATTAAACCTTTTTGGAAAAACAGAATAGAGCATTGAGACTCTACTAAATTTTCCAACTCTTCTTGTATCCAATCCTTACAATCCAAAATCTTTCGTAAAATCCTCAAGGCTCCTTATTGTGTAACAAACAAACCTATCTGTAATGATCTTAAACTTGTCCCACATGGTTTGGCCCAAACCAGGTACCTATCTTTCCATGATAAACTTCATGCCCATTCGAATCCACTTGTTTCCCAACTTGCTCCCTAGTCAATTCCTGATAACCCAATTTATCAAGTCAAGTTAGTGAGAGATTTTGGTAATCATATTTTCATACATATACTCGTTATATATATTGTTTTTTATATTTGTATTACACTTATTGCTGTAATATAAAATACTTACTTCTTCAACTTTGCATTTATATTTATCTCTTAAGGTAGCAATGGCTAGACCAATAGCTCTTATACATTCGACATTGGGAACTTTTTGTAAAATGGATTCTGGTCCTTCTCCATACATGTAATAAATTTTAAGTTTTCTTACATCAACCTGAAACATGTTACAATTTAATGTATTTAAATTATTAATTTTAAAAGTTATTTCATAATAAAGTGTAATTAAATTTTATGTAATCATATTTTTGCTATAAAACAATAGAAAATATACTTCTTCAAATAAGAGGAATAATTTTAAAAAATAATTAATTTTTTATGTCTATTGAAAATCATAAAAATCTTATTATTGCCTTATCTTGAATTACATCTTAAAACTTTTTTTAAAACTCTAGAATGTGCGTTATCTATTTACTACTTACAAGGGGACGTTTGCAGTTGTAACTAACAGATTTGAATGCCGATTTTCATGTGGGTAGTAGGGACCTATAATAGTTCAAAACTAGAGTTATAGCTGCCAATGGGCATTAGGAGCCGAGTAAAAAAATAAAATATGAAAATCACGTTTTATTTTTTTTCTCAGCTCTAGAGAAGATAGAGAAATGTTTCTTTCATGTTTAATTGTAGTTATGTATGCTACTTTAAATAAAAATACTTTCGTTATGCTCAAAACACTACCCGGCTTTAGAGTGCTCAAAACCTCCAAAAAAATGACAAAATTCCAAGGAAATCCGCTGTAAATCAGTGGAAACTTTTTTTCATGAACAACTGACCTCAAATCTTGATTTATTGTACCATAAAACCCTTATATGTGAAATTTTATCAAAATAAAAAAATATTGATTTTTTACCCCTTTCGAGGAGGTTAAAATTTTGAAGTTGAGATTTCATCAACATTTTCTACCGGTCATAACAACTGCTGTGTTCAACCGATTACAACAATAATAGCATCACTAGAATCAGCATACATTCTGCTTTTTATCCATGCGTATAACAGTGGATTTAATCCCGATTTTAGTGGACAAAAACTGATGTGAATGAAAAAATCCATGGTCAGCTATAACTTGAGATATTTCAATAAGGGGAAATCCTGCGACCTCCGGACTTGGGCTAAACTATGCAGTTTTAAGACTTCTAGATGACCTTAAAATTTTGTCTTAATCAGCTGCGAAATATGTGAGATAGCGCAAATTATTTACATTTTTTTTCAGAAATTGACAGCCCCTTTTCTAAAATCCTACAAAATTCTAAAGGTAAAAAGAAATCATTTTTGATTTCAACAAAATTAAGTTTCTACATGTTTTTTTGAGATGAGAAATCTGGAAATAATATCATTTTTTTGTTTAAAAATTTTCCTCACCTATATTATATAAATAAGGCATTTTAAAATGACATATTTTTATTTCAAATTGCATAGAAATCCTAAGATTGATGAATAATCTAAAATTAATATCTGGTTTTGGTTAAAAAATATGTAATTTTTTTTTTTAAATGGTCTTATTTGAAATTTATTGTGTCAAAAGTAAAATAATAATAGAAATAGATCATTTTAAAACGTCTTATTTATATAATATAGGTGAGGAAAATTTTTAAACAAAAAATTGATATTATTTCCAGATTCCTCATCTCAAAAAACATGTAGAAACTTAATTTTGTCAATATTTTTTGACTTTGATAAAATTTCACATATAAGGGTTTTATGGTACGATAAATCAAGATTTGAGGTCAGTTGTTCATGAAAAAAAGTTTCCACTGATTTACAGCGGATTTCCTTGGAATTTTGTCATTTTTTTGGAGGTTTTGAGCACTCTAAAGCCAGGTAGTGTTTTGAGCATAACGAAAGTATTTTTATTTAAAATAGCATACATAACTACAATTAAACATGAAAGAATCATTTCTCTATCTTGATTTAGAGCTGAGAAAAAAAATAAAATGTGATTTTCATATTTTATTTTTTTACTCGGCTCCTAATGCCCATTGGCAGCTATAACTCTAGTTTTGAACTATTATCGGTCCCTACTACCCACAGAAAAATCGACATTCAAATCTGTGAGTTACAACTGCAAACGTTCCCTTGTTAGTATTTTCTTTTTCACTTTAGGCTTAAAATAACAAAGAAAAATCTTTAAAAATCATATATTATTATTTTTTTAGCAACTGTATCATTGAGGTGATCAGTATTCTACTATTTGGTATATCCAATGGCTAATGGCGGGTAAAAACATTCTCGAGTATGAGCTTTAACAGAATGTTATGACTGGTAATTTTGTACATGTATATTTAACATATATGCATATTTTTTATATTCTATCCTTCTTTGATTATTCTGTAGTGTGAAGGCAGAGGGGGTAGCTTTTTTTTTTTTTTTTTTTTTCTTACGAATTATACAATCAGTCAAATTTAAAAGAAGTATGCAGCAGGGTTGGTATATCTATCAATTAATATCTTATTTAAAAACAAAAGTAAATAAATGAAATAGTAAACAAAAATTTCAACTAAATGAGAGGTACGTTTAATAGTGATGCGCTTTCTTCAGTATTGGTATAACCTATATTGTCTTTTGACTTCCTGCTGCACCATAAAAAGTAATAATCAGTCACAAATCAGATTATTGATTATTGACAAATGCATGTACAGACACCTAATTTTTAACTTATTCTCAAGAGAAATAAATCAGCTGTTGGGTGTCATAAACAATATAACCTTTCTTAACTTGAGAAACAAGTGGTAGCTAACACTATTCTCTAACCGTATGGTTTATCCCTAGATCAACCTCTGTTATTCAAGTTATGGGTAAGAGTTCATAAGAAGGATTAACCAAAATATGGCCTTGATTAGTACAAGGCTCGTTTAATTGTTTTACCGTTAAAACAATTTGTGCTAACTAAAATTTGAACAGCAACCTCGTAGAATATTTTCCTTTACTATAAAATTTGTATAAAGAAAAATACACTTCAGAATTGGATGTTAGTAACTTACTTCTTCATCCAGCCTCAATTTTCCAACTTTACTTTTTTCAGTAATCATATTTTCCAGCATGAGCGGTAAATCTTCAGCGTACCTTGTAAGTGGCCCAAGAGTGAAATAGTAGTCCCACATAGGATCAGTACTGGTTGGAACGTGTCCTTGATTGGGAACGTATCCTGGATATTTAAAAATTTATTAATTTATTGTTGAGACATTTTTGTGTTCAAGCTACACTAAAATTTAAATTAGATAAGATGATAGAAAAGTTAAAATAAAATATATAGATACACATTTTCTATCATGACATTAATACAATGGATATCTTCTGTTTCAGATATTAATCACTAAATAAAAAAAAAAAAATAAAGAGGTAAAATCCAGTAAAAAAAGTTTGTAAAAGCATTTCTGACTAATTTGTGATGCTATTTCAATCAACTTGACATGTTCGAATAACTCAACATTAAATGTTCTATTAGACATAAATTATTAGTTTCTTACATGATATATTTATATTTTGATAGAAATAATTATTGTTTACCTGGTGTAGGTTTGTGGCCATATACTCCGCAGAAGAAAGCAGGAATTCTCAAAGAGCCGCCAATATCTGAGCCTACACCAATAACTGAAGCTCCAGCACCGAGAAGGCTAACCTAGTAAGAAATTCTTCAGGTTAGTAAATAATATATTTTTTAAATATTAATATTTAATATTGTTATTAGTATTCAAAGAAGTCTGAATGGAATCATGTGATCTTATGTACTAAGATAAAACTCGGATACCAAGAGTAGATTCTCTCACTACCTGTAAGTTTGAGGTACTCTTGGGCCAAACATTGGTAGCCTAGTTTGGTAAATTATCTACATTAATTGAAGAGTAGAATTCCAAAACTAGATAAGTCCATTTTTAAAATTTTTCACAGCTTGTCAATAAAGGTAAAGGTCAGATTGAAATAAGAAGGGGAATTATTTTTTGTACCGCCGTTTTCCATGTGATTAAACTACTTTTTTGTGGGAAAACCTTTTACTAAAGATAGTCTAGTAGAAAAACTATTCAATAAAAATAAAAATAAAAAAATCTGGAAATTGAACTTTTTTGGTTTTGGAATTCTGTCCCTTAGTTATTAAATAATTTAGGTACAGTTTATGGAAATTTTAGAAATTGCTACCAACAAAGTAACATCAGCTGTCTATTATTGATATATCAGTGTATAACAAATTAATAAAAAAATTCCAGTATAATTTTATAGTAGAAAAAATATATTTTATAAGCAGAAGAGATACTTATACCGTTAACATACGTTTGATTTTGATGTAAATATAAATTAGGGTTCATATTGTTTTATCTTACTGTTAGAAAAAGTAACTTTTAAAATATTTTACAGCAATGGTTATTGGATTCACAGGAATTATGTTTTCATACTAAAAGTTTATTTTTAATAATAATCCAAGAGATGTTCATAGATTTTTGATGAATGGAATATTAAATTAATATTGATTATTTGAAACTCAAGAGGACCAAAGAAAAACCCACATTACCAAAAATTTAAATCAATAAGATTTGATATATTCATTAAATATAATTGTGTAAATTCAATTTAATGAATTTTCTTATGTTAGGAAACCATTGATAATGATGTCATCCTCAAAATTTATGAAATCTTCAAACCTTAATTTACTACAATTAGTGTAGGTTTCAGTTGAATTAGTTAAATTTTTCTTGAATTAAAGGTTGCAAACAATAAACCTAGTACTAAGCATTTTTAAACTAATCAGAATTATTTCAATTAATTTTGTGTCTTTCAGTGGACTGGGAAAAACTGAATTATCAAGAGATTTAAATTATTGATAGTTGACTATATAGCTGTTAATTGGGTTTGAGTTAAAAAGAAAAGCTTCTAAAAAATTACAGTAACAGAGTAGGTAGTTTTTTTGGTTTGAAAATGAAAATTTAAAAGCTTCCTTTGAAATTTATTTGTTATATGTTATAATTGATGTTAACTAAAAGGAATGAAGTTTTGCTCGATATTTGAATTTTTTTTCAGAGCTTCATAGAATGAATATGAATAATCATATTTATTACCATATAACTGTACATCATTATATTATTCAACTCTCAGGTATATCTTGTTGTTTAATACTTTTTATCTCTCATGTATTTTTTCCAATAAGGAGGACTTTGTATCTATCTGTCTGAACTATCACAAAAACAATAAGGTTTGCCAATTCAAGATATATAATAACTTATTACACAATAACTTAAAAATCGTAACAGTGTCTACTACCATCAAACACAACAGTAGTTTTCTTTAAAGTAAGATATAACATGAGACCATTATTACAAACACATAAATCAACAGTCTTGTATAGTTTAGTATTGTACCTAGAAGTTTAATTTACAATTAGTAAAAAGCAAATTAAACATTTAGTTGGATTAAAATCAGAGTTTAAGATTTTATCATAATTTGGTATCTGTTTCTTAGAAATGATCTTTATGTGTTTATCAAAGTGTATGTGATCAAACATTAATCAAAATGAATGTTGGAATTTTGATTAGGCGAATAAAGGTCCAAGTCAATAAGGAACTAAATGTTACCTCTCCACCAGATGATCCTCCGCAAGTTCTTCTCACATCGTATGGATTGTTTGTTCTTCCATGTCTGTTGTTGTTTGTTTCAATGTGTAGGCAGAGTTCCGGAGTATTGGAAACCAACAGTGGTATAGCACCTGCATCCCTCAGGCTCTGTATTACTTGGGCATCTTTCTCTGCTATGTGCTCTTTCACTCGGCTACGTGCAGCATTATTACTCATTCCTTCAAAGGCAAATTATAGAGGTTATTAAAATGTATAATATAAAAATATAAATAAACCTTAAAATACGTATTCATCTCTTAATATAAACATTAACATAGTCATCCAAGTTAACTAAAAATGAAAAATATGACATTAAAAAAATATTGTAAAAAAGAACTTCTGCAGTAAGCTAAAAAAAAAATAAAATTATAAACGAATATACACTTCTTTTTTGTCCTGCTCTGTAGTAAACCGAACAGAAGAGATGTGTATTTTAAAAATTGTTCATACACCATGCAAAAAGCTTATTAGAATAGAATAGAATAAAATTGAAAAAAAAATCTTTATTCTGGGACAAAGTCATATAACATTACATAGTAGAAAGTAAAATCATAACTGGCTTAGAGATACTAAAAATAAAACAACATGAATAATAGTGAATACAATTCCAGATAATAGAGGATCGGACAATGAAATACCGTTGGAATGCAGTACTTCTGTGAGATGAAGGATTGGGATCGGAAAGATGAGATCTTATATGCAGTGATTGGATAGTGAACTTGAATTGCAGGGTACTGTAAATAAAGGGAGGGTGACGGTTTTTGATAACTTGAAGTAAGTATGGGTAAGGAAGTATTTTCTGTGGAAGAAGGGGACAGCCAATTTAACTCGGTGTAGAGATGCCAAAGATGAGTGTCTTGACGTTCCAAAGACAAACCTAATAAAGCAATTAATGGTGTGTTTTAATTTATCCTCAGAATCCATTGAGAGCCCATCATATATCACACAACCATAGTCAAATTGGGGGAAACTAAGGAAAACACTAGGAGTATTATGCATTATTATTATATGCAGTGCTATTTTAAAAAAATGTTTATAATACTCATCTGTATTTTCTTGAAATGACATCAAATTAAATAATAATAAAGAAAAAAAATCTAAAAAAAAGAAATATATTGAAATAATTATTATTATTGATAAATTATTTGCCACTTCCATTGCTATTTTTTATTTGATGACTAGTTTCGAATATTAAGCATTCATCATCATTTCTAAAAACCCTTTTCATTTTACCTCCTTAGGTAAGTATTAACATGTTTGATTTCTTGTCTTACATTTGAAAAAAAATAAAAAATTTTCATTACAATAATAATATTACAAAAGTGTATATAATGAATGATGCCAACAATTATTTATTTATGTGCAGCAATAACAAATAATTAAAATGAAATAAAAACATCTTAAATGTCAATCAGTATGAAGAACACAATTAATCCCAAAGTCTTTACTGCATTTAAAAAATAAAATATATTTACTTATTTAATGGGGCTATAAATAGAAAATTAGTTATAGGGAAAAATAAAAAAAACAAAAACAGGAGTGTACTCTTTGTGAATTATCATTTTGAATTTGAAATGTTTTACAAAAACGGATTTTGCTATAGCAACTTATATTTGACTTAAATTTTTTTAAAATGTTTTCAATGTAATATCATGTACTGTACTTTTTTTTGTTTTCGAAAATGCATTGAATAGATATTTTCCTCTCCACTATTTATAGTACGCTCACCTTGACATTGCGTACTAAAAAAAAAAAAAAAAAAAAAAAAAAAAAAAGTTGGATGCATAGATAATCAAGAGAGAGAGAAGAAGAGAGATATGTCAATGAGAGACAAAAAACAAACAAGAGAGATGTCCTTGATGGGAGTGATTGGGTGGGGTGCAGCCCTGACCTCGGCAACACGGCCTTGCACCTGATGCAATGAGTGCATCGGTCCCGCACCTTGCACGATCTTTGGCAGGCCACGTTCTTGAAATGTCCGAAATAGTTTAATTATAGTGGACAATATTTTATATAAATGTAGTATTTTTTCAATGAAGAGTTTTTATTTTTTATCATAGAGAATGCGGTATTTTTATGCGTTTTGTTCATTTAAAAAAATCACATCTAGGTTGTGATTTTTGATAGGAAATTAAGTTGCAGTAATCACATAGACTGCTCAATAAGCAAATTAAAATATATATATATATATATATATATATATACACATATATATAAATGCACAGACGGCATTAAAAAATATATATATTTTATGGTTATGACATATGACATGATAGTTGCCGCGTGGTGCAATACTATTACGTGAAGCAGGTATAGTAAAGCCTTAAAACGTTGAGATATTTTATAGAGTACAAAGGTTAACATCTTTAAAATTAAAATTATCAAGACATTTTGAACTTTGTCATATGACATCATCTGCCCACTAACCCAGCAATGCTCTTTCAATACGTAATTATTAAGAGCTCTACACTGTATAAAATATTAAAAATGGACTAAATTATGAAAACATTTAGGCAGAGGGTATATTGAGTAAATGACTTCAAAACATTGGATCCATCCATTCATTTATGCTAAATTATCAATATATTAAAATAATCTTTTCCCGGGCGCTGTAGTGCCATATCCGCTTGTTTGAAAATAAAAGTTGCCTATTGCATTTTGTAAGAAATTTTATCTGCTTTAATTTTATGTAGAACCCTCATCTTTGAAAACGCGTAGTGTTGGATACATGGACGAAAAACTGATTGACTGGGCTGTGACATCCACAGCGTTGAGAATAAAGACGAATACTGGTCCTGCACTAGCCGAAGATGTCATTGAAAGGCAACTGAACTTTAAGCCCTAACTATCACCAAGAGGAAAGTAAAATACTTCTTGACCGTGTAAGAAATTAAAAAAAAAAAACTTGGTTACTTTGGCCGACAAAAACATTCTGGTTAAATTATTTTTTGCTTAGATCTATTTCGCCAAGCGGTAATGAACACGCTGATACCTCTGCTACTTATTGAGTTTCTTGACTTTGAGTTTCCAATCCCTCCATGTATTATCCTAATTTAAATGTTGTTATTATAAATAGTGAAACCTTTGACTGCGATAGTTTCCTTGACTGTGAGCGGAACACCGAGGAGCGGTTTGTCGACTAGTTCAGACTTGAGTGAGGTCTCTACCAGCTCATCGACCGCTTTTGCCTCTTTGAGTGCCTCTTCGAATCTGTCCTGTACAACACTGTAAAGAAGAAAAAAAAATTATTTTTTTTTTCACTTAAAATTTTAATATTTCGGTATATATAATTTAAAAAACAAATTGCTCCTACTATAATATGTCTAAAAATTATTTAAATACCTGTTTAATAACGGCTGGACATCTTTTATTCTGTTTATGTACGCTTCCACCAGATCCACGCATTTCAACTAAAAATTAAAAATATATTGATTTTTTTTTTATTTTCATAAATTAAAATAAAATAAAATGCATCCATTCAAAATGATAATCTTCATTCTATTTAGTTCTCGAGTCCATGAATTTTTTTAAATTTTAATCTGACTTTTTCTATTCGAATCTTCCGACTCGATCATCTAAAACTTAGTCAATTCGGATTAGATGGATTGGCGTATGACAGTCATTTATTTTTAGTCAATAGTTACATAGTTGTCGAAAATCCACTATTCGTAACAGTTTTAGTGAGGGAAAAATAAAAAATATGCTGTTTGCCTTCAAATCTTTCTCCTGCCGAATAATACTCTTTTATACGCTGATGGCGAAATAGTGATGTCGCCAGTCATTAGAAAATAGGCCATATCTCAGACATCTTTAATAAGTTTTAAGGAATTTGTATGAAAATTAGTTTTTAAATGTGAGTCTTTTTTTGATGTTCCGAAAATTCGTGATGTTTAGTTTGTGATACGCGTAAACCCATTTAGGCTCTGGTAAGTAAATATAACCTATCAGTTTTTTTAAAAATGTTTTGAGCAGGTCGTTTTTTGAGAATACCTCAAATTTCGGGGTTAAACAATTAGTTCCAACTTAAAACCAATGTTTTTTTTAATTCAGGGGGCGAAGTCGAGGGAGTTATTACATCACGAGGGAAATTAGGACACTTTATTCACGAGGAGAATACAAAATTTACCTTCAACTGATGTCCAAAAAAGGTTACTTAATTGAATGGGCCCGCCGAAAAACGTTTTAAGTGACAAATATAAAATTTTGAGTAATCAGTGAAAGAAAATCATAATCTAAAGCTTTTGTTGTTTTTGTAGGTTAGATTTTATATTCACATATTAATTTGTTATATTTACATGTATAATGGAGTACTATATCATACTGTGACGTACTATTATAAATTTTTAAAACTTTAAAATCGCCACGCAGAAATTTTGTCGCTTAGAACGTTTTTCGGCGGAGCCATTCAATTATTTAAGAATCCAACAGAAAAAAATTAAAACAATAGTTAAACAAAATAATCTTGTTTTGGAACAAAATAGACTCTTATCTGTGAAATTGAAAGTATCATTGATTGTATATTACTGCAAAACAAAAACAAATTTAATATACAAATAATGTGTAAAAAAGACGAAGAAAATTAAATTTCCAACAGTTGGATGCAAACGGCGTAATAACCTAGAAGTTGATCGCCCGAAGAAAACCCACAATCTACAATCAAACGTTTTTAAAACAATATAAATTTATATATTATTTTTTTTTACAATTAGTAAATATTAGGGAAAAACTCATTTCAAGAGTAAACTTGAGTTTTTATTAGCATCAAATTAAATGCATTTCTAATCCAACTAATCACTTGTTTTAAATTTGTTAGTTTGGTAACATTTGTTTATTCCTATATGGAGTTTTGATTACTCTACCTCCCTAGGGAATAAAAGGTTTCATTATTCCCTAATAATTAAGCAAGTAATGTTGACTTTATAAACCAGCTGGAGGCAATGACAATTTGATTAGGATTCATAGATTATTTGCCACATACATAAGAATTTTTTGTTTGAAAACTAGTTTCGAGTGTTAAACATTCATCATGAGTTCTGAAGAGGAGAAATTAAAAGAATTTTCGTTTAAATTATTAATATTAATATATATTATTTTTGAATAGTAAACGTACATCTCTGTCCTTTATCTTCTCGGCTAACTTGGTCGCACTGATATACAATAGGTCGGAAGTGATGATCGGGAGGTCTTCCTTCTTCTGGTAGTAGGAGGTGAAGTAGGTGATCAGGTAGACTACCCAGTCCAAGGCGTCCAAGATGAACCTTATCAGCTTGTTCACTAACCTAGCGAACTGTTTCTGATCGATCATCTGAAAATATATTTTCATCTTTAGAAAAGGTTCTTGTTAAATGAGAAAGAAAAAAATGAAAATAAAATATGATTTAATACAAAAAAATAAAATTAAATAAAAATCAGTTCGTATTTCTACTTGAGGTGTTAATATACGTATAAATAATAAGAAGGTACAGCAGCTCAGTGGACAAGGTACTTTACAGGCATTGGTACTTACATAAAGAGGCACCACAAAACTCTGTCAAAACGGAGTTTGTAAATGATTCTGATTTTTTAAAGAAAAGACTAAATGTTTTTAGAAAATAAATCAGTGCGCGTGGCACACTTTTCTGATATGAAAAGGAATTTTAAATGAGGAGTTATGCAAAGATATATCAAACACTGCCCGACTTATGCAACAGTGAGATAAGGCTTGCTATATTTGCACTCTACATCTGCGGCAAAAACGTCAACAACAAGCAGCTCTAATACAACCCATGTCCTCCAAGGCAGCATGAGTTCGTAGAACAAGTATGACTATTTTCGTTCATATACGGATATTAAACACATAAAAATAAATTCAAACGAAGCATAAGTAGGATAAATTGAGGACATAAGGTGATCCTTGTCCCTTCCTTCCCTGCAATCCTTCCCTCCCTTCCTTACCTTAGTCATAACTGCCCCATCTCGTCAGGCCAATGGATCTCTCTGCTTTCTAAGTGTAATTGCTTCATTTAGTGATACTCTTCATAAATAGAGTTATTGATTTGGAAACTGCAGCAGAGGTTATATACTTTTGAAGTGGTTACTATTTTATCAATTATTATCATATATCACCTTTTCGATTTAAGTGGCACCAAACATGATAATGAGAATATTACAAAATATTAAAATTCATTTAACGGGATCTTTAATTTTTTTAATATGTTTCAATTGGCTCAGAAGTTAGAGGAGTGACCCGGAAATCACAGAACGCTAAAATATTGGAGCAAAATTTCCTCATTTTGAAGTAAAATAAAAATAAATGAAGATATATTTTGACTAGCGAGAACTATTCTAGAGACCAGTTAAAGAACACGAAGTACCAATTTTCCTGTTTAAAATCTAAATTTAAACAAAGGTAAAAGGAAGCTGGTAAAATTAAAAAAAAAAAAAATCCTTTAAAAAAAAAGGCGATTTGTTGCTGAAAACATGTGAAATACCTATTTTAATTAAACCAATTCACTAAAAAGAACCTTATTCACTCTGGAAGACAATTGTTGTACTGTGAAACATATCCGGTCAGTTACTCTGATTGACGCAAATATGTGTAATATATCAAAATTATAGACAATTATTTATCCACCTACAGTGCATAAAATTTTTATTCACGGTTCAACTTTTATGAAAAAAGTACTGTTGTCAACAGGGTTGCTTTCCGTAGAACACGCTGAAAAACCCAACAAACATATCAAGCTATACAGTCAGAATTTTACACAAAACTTTTCCCAGAAGGAATGTATAAGTATATTGTATAAACAGTTTTTTTTTTTTGTTTTTTTTTTAATAAAAAACCTACATTAATTGTTAGAACGATTTATTTGCTCTATATTTTAGCTTTGCTAAGACAGCTCAAGGAGATATCTCTGAACTTACGGATAACAGCTGGTAACCTTCTCGGATTAAGAGATAAAAGATCACAAGAAACTGTACAAGCCGTGTTTATCGATTACACTTGAAGCTTTGAATTCCTTTTGAAAAAAAAAAAAAAATTTACGATCTAAGAAATGACAAACTTACTTCTGAGTCATAGCAACCCAGTCCCACCAATCCTTGATTTTCCCTACTGTCCTAAATATGGAGAAATGTAATATAACTACTTAACCGGCTACATCCCAACCTTATGTTTATATTGCAGCCCTCCTTGTGTGAAAGGTGCGACTGAAACCTCTTTGAAAAATAAAAAAATATTTTTCAGTTTGTGCTGTTTAACTGTATAATACATTATTTAAAATCATTAAAAAAATTAGCAATTTTATATACAAATAAGATTGTATGTATTCTATGTAAAAGAGATGTAATTTTAGTGTAGACAAGTATAACTTGTTGCAGCTCTGAAGTGATAAAAAAAAATCCTATGAAGGTACTAAGGTGAATCGAGAAACCCTAGTACCAAAGGTACTAGATAAATAGAGACACCCTGACATTTTCTACCATTTTTAGTTAGATTTTCTGTTCTTCCTGGGAGTGAATTTAAAATAGGAATATTAGAAATCACAATTCGGCCACATGAGAAAACAAAATTTACAAGGTTATTAGGATTTATTTAGTTGTAACGATTTGTAAATATTTAATTTTATACTATTTTCTACGTGATTTATTGATTTAGATACTACATTTATCATCTTGTCTTAAATTTTTACATCGGTACAATTAATATAATCTCTTCATCAAATTTCTGATGTTTTGAATGTTGGAATATTTTTGGAAGAAAAAGTGAATATTTAACATTTGAAAGAAGTCGAAACTAAATATAACAGAACTAAAGGAAATAATTCATCTATTAAATTGTATAGTCATTTAGTTTTAAAATGATAAGGCAGATGGGAACAATAAAAATCAGTGGTGTCGGCTTCCAACCGCAAGCGTTATTAAGCCATTTTATTCGTTTATTGACTGTATTGTTGAGATATTATTATGTACATTGGTCTTACCAATAAATGGAAATGGTAATCTAAAATTTATTGTGATAGATTTACCGGAAAGAAGATGGAGGGAATGGTTCATCCTTTTTGGATTTACTCAAGATCCGATATCAACCTTAAATATATATTAATTTAAGAAATACAATAGCAATTATTTTAAATGATTTTTTTTAAAGCAATTATTTGTAATTATTTTATAAGTCGTGTTTACTTCGTGCGATTTAAGTTGTATAAGCTGGTTGCAGGACCGGTTTCCAAAAACAGAATTAAAGGTCAGTGAGTATTCAGGGCTGCGGTTGCAACAAATTCGGGTGGCCTTGTCCTTTTTTGGGAGGGCGTTGCATCATTGGTGCATGTGCAATTCTGAAGGTGAATTGCTGAATTTGGAAAACAGGATCTTCAACTCTGGAAGAGGAATATCAAATAAATAATTGTCTATGTTTTAAACCCTAGAGGTTTAAAATGTATACATCCTATCTCTTTCTACTCCTCTGTAAAAAATCTTGGGATTGTTTTTGATCAAACCCTCTCTTGGAAATCTCAGATTGCCCAAATTTCCCGCCGTTCCATAGGTCTTCTCAAATTGTTCCACCGAATCCGTGACCTTCTTCCCCAGCCAACCCGTAAGCTTTTAGTCTCTTCCTTATTATTCCCTTGCATTGACTATGGTTGTCTGGTTTACGGTGGCCTCTCGAGGGTTCTGGAGGACAGACTGAAGCGAATCATGAACTGCTTCGTCAGGTTTGTCTTCGGTAGTCCGAGGCGTTTCCACGTTTCCCACCTCTATTCCCAACTAAATTGGCTCAATCCCACATTCCGTAAACAATATTTCCATGGAACATTCCTGTACCAAACTATCAATACCCTTCAACCTTTTTATATCTACAACAAGCTTCAATTCAGATCTGCAGTCAATCCTATACATACAAGATCCCGTCTCTCTGATTTGTATACCCCATCCCATAGAACTTCAACATTCCAACGCTCCTTCCTTTTCCGCTCACCAATCCTCTGGAACTCCATCCCTCCTCACATCAGACAAGCTAAATCCCTGAAAACATTCAAATATTTCTATTTCCAATACCTCCTCCTCATTCAAGTTGACGCTTGCTAACTATCTACCTACTTTATCAAAAATTACCGTTGCATTGCTGGATTCAGTTCAGGAATAATTGAGATTCCTTAAATTCAAATTTCACTTTCCATGAATATAACATTAGGTTCTATTGTATATACAAAACTAATCATTGTACCAAAGATTTTTCTATATAATTTTATTTTTTTTTTTTCTTATTTAATTTTATCTTCTCTAATTTGTAGAATGTTATCTTATTTTCTTTTCCGTTTATTTAAATATCATCTATGTACATACTGTTCATTAATGTATTATTGTCTTTTTTTTTTTATCTCATTACGTCTCTAACCAGACTTAATTTAGTTAATACTTGTACATATCTGTATTCTTAGGGGACATTGTCCCAGAATAAAATTATGTTTCTATTCTATTATATATATATATATATATATATATATATATATATATATATATATATATATATATATATATATATACATATACCACAACGGTTAAATAATAAATTTTAAATTATGGAGCAAGTCAGTGTCCTTGAATATATATATATATATATATATATATATATATATATATATATATATATATAGAATAGAAATAGAATAGAATAGAAAGAAAACTTTATTCTGGGACAAAGTCCCTTAAGAATAACATTGAATATCACAAAGTAAGATCATAACTGGCCGAGAGGCTTTTAAAAATAAAACAACTTAGGTAAAATTAAATACAAATAGGTATGAAAAAAAAAATACAGAGAAAAACTAGAGAAAGAAAAAACTATTAATAAAAAGAGAGTGAAAAGATAAATATACAAAAAAGAGGTTAATATTGTAAACAAAATTGCAGAAGAGAGAAAAAAAAACAAACAGAAACTTAAAGAAAAATAAAAGATAGAAAATCCAAAATTAGCATTACAAGAAATCAAAACATTATCATAGTTAAACTATAATTTTTTGCTAATGTTTTATGTCTGATGGTATTAATAAATAAATTAGACAATTACATACATAGTACATATATCCTTATAATTAGAGAGCGTCGGGTTGGAGGGAAAGAAGATGGTGAAAGAGTAGTGTTTTGAATGTTCCAAGGGAGGAAGCATTGCGGATACAGGGGGGGAGGGAATTCCAAAGATTAGAGGATCGAACAAGGAAGGAACGTTGGAATGCAGTACTTCTGTGGGATGGAGTATAGAGATCGGAAAGACGAGATCTTGTATGCAGTGATTTGATAGCAGACTTGAATTTCAGGTTACTGTAAATAAAGGGAGGGTGACGGGTGTTGATAACTTGGAATAGGTAGGAGCCTAGAAAGTATTTTCTGCGGAAGGAGGGGAAAAGCCAATTTAACTCAGTATAGAGATGCGAAACATGGGAACGTCTCGATGTTCCGAAGACAAACCTAATGAAGCAATTCATGATGCGTTTTAATCTGTCCTCAAGAACCATCGAGAGCCCGTCATATATCACGCAACCATAGTCAAATTGGGGGAAGATAAGGGAGGATACTAGAAGTTTGCGTGTGGGTAGGGGAAGGAGGTGACGGGAGCGGTGAAATAGTTTTAGGATACCGATTGACCTTCGGGAGATTTGTGCAATATGGGATTTCCAGGAGAGGGTTTGATCAATGGTTAAGCCTAAATTTTTAACAGAGGAATGGAAAGTTATTGGATGACCATTAAGGAATAATGTGGGAAAGTTGGCATTTGAATGGAGAAGGGAGTGTGATCCTATGGCAATTGCTTGAGTTTTAGCTGCGTTTAACGTTAATTTGTTCAGATTTGCCCAGGCACAGGTTTCGTCTAGGTCTTCCTGAATTTTGGCAAACGCAGCTAACATTTCGGATGGAGGAAAGGAGAAGAAGTAAATTTGGAAGTCATCGGCATAAAGATGGTGGGAACAATGGTGAATTGAATGGGGAAGATCATTGATGTAGGAATTAAACAGTAGAGGGGAAATGCTCGAACCTTGAGCTACTCCTGACTGTAGAGTGAGGAAAGAGGATAGGCCTTGGTTAGCAGTGGCAACTGCTTGGGTGCGGTCGGAAAGGAAAGATTGAAACCAAAGGAGGGAGCTGTGGGAAAAGTTCAATGATTTCAATTTGGAAAAAAGGATATTATGGTCTAAGGAATCGAATGCTTTAGAGAAATCAAGGAGGATCAGGATGGTCAGTTCTTTTTTGTCCATCGCTGTTTGGATGTCAGTGATAATTTTAATGAGTGCGGATTGTGTTGAGAAGCCGGAACGGAAACCAGATTGGAAGGGATCGAGTAACTTGGAATGTTCTAGGAAATTGGAAATTTGGGATTGCACCAATCTTTCTAGGGGCTTAGAAAGGTTGGAAAGTATGGATATAGGGCGGTAGTCCTTTGGGGATATAGGGTTTGGGTTCTTGTTGATGGGATGAATTAAGGCCTTTTTCCAGGAAGTGGGAAATACTGAGTTTTGAAGGGAAAAATTGTATATAAAGAGGAGAACCGGAAGGATTTCAGGAAGGCATAATTTCAATAATTTAACAGGAATGTTGTCTATACCAGATGAGTTGGATTGAGACTTCATAATGGAGGTAATTAGATCAGAGGGGGTGATATAAGAAAAGTAAAAATTATTGTCGTTAAATGCTGGCGGAGGTAAGGACTGGGAGGGTCGAGAAGGGGCAGATGAAGTGGAAGAAACGAAATAGGAGTTTAACTCATCCGGAGTGACAGGAAGGTCTCCCGAGGGAGAGGAACTAGGAGGATCACACAAGGAAAGTTTGTGGAGGAGCAGCCATTTGGATTTAGGATCGGGTGCAGATGAAAGGGCTTCGTGGAAGAAATTGGATTTAGTTCGCCGGATCGTGGATTGAGTTAAATTTCTAAGAAACTTAAACGCTTGATAGTCATCTTCAATCCTTGTTCGCCTGAAGCGTCTCCGGGCAGCCTCGCGTCTTCTTTGTAAATCTTTAATGTGTTGGTTCATCCAAGGAGCAGGGCGACGCCGGCGAAATGTTGAGGTTTTAAGAGGAGCATGGGTATCAAGGATAGATAGGAGATTGGTGGTGAGTAATTCAACCATGGTATCAATTGAGGAGCAGGAGTAAATTGGATTCCAATCTATGGCTTCGAGATCGGATAAAATCATATCTCGGGAGAGGGAGTCTATGTTACGGAAGGATATTGTTTTAGGAAGGAAAACGAGGTGTTGGGATATCATATGATATTTGTATCAGGTCATGAGAGGATAGGAATGAAACAGGTCGTTGACTTGAGGAAAGAAGATTTTTTGGAGAATCTATGACATGCAGGTCCAACCATGTGTCGGACCCGCGGGAGTGGTGGGTGGTATTGAATGGTACAATGAAAAGGTGGAGGGAAAAAAAAAAAAGGTTTTCAAGGTAGATTTTGTCATAGGAGTCAGACAGGAGATTGGTATTTAGGTCACCGGAGATGATTATATTGGAGTAGAGAGGGACATAGTGGTAAAGGTTAGATTCGAATGATTGGTCAAAAGGAACATGTGGAGGACGGTAAACCACTACATACAGGAGAGAATGGGCATTAATGGATATTTCAACAAATAAGGACTCAATGTTAGGGACATTTGAAGGAGGTGAATGAAAAAGGACTCGAGACTTCAGGCAATCATGGACGTATAGCGCCACTCCACCACCGGTCCGGTTAACCCGGTCATGACGAATGATGGAGTAGTTAGGGAGAGAAACCGAGGAAGAAGGTATGTAGGGTTTAAGCCAGGTTTCAGAGACTGCAATGATGTGGTAAAAATTTTGGGTGAAAAATTCTAGGAACTCATCGTAATGGGCTGGTAGGGATTGTGAGTTTATGTGACAGGCGGTTAGGATGTTAGTCATAATGGGAAGGAGTTAGGGAAACATAGGACAGTAGGTAAAAGGATGACGCTGATAATGAGAAACAGTAGTAAACGCTAAGAAGAAAAAATACATATCGATAATAAGAACAAAGTAAAATGATATATACAAAGTATATATAGAAGTAGAAATATTTATAATAATGGAAAATAAAAGTAGTAGCAGGTGAATATATAAGGATAGTATAGAACGAAAGGGCGATGAGTTGGTTAAGAAGAGATGAGAAAATAAATAAATAAAATAAAAGATAAAGATACATAAACAAGTGAAAATAGTAAAGGAAAATGAGCGTTAACTGATTAAAAGTAATATCATGGTGACACCAATAAATTAAAAACTGAAAAAACTAATCTGGCAAGGACAAATAATGGAAAAAAAAAAAAAAAAATAACGAGTACACTGGTTTCATTAGCAAAGGGTGTTGACCAAGGAAGTGCAGCTAGGAAAAGAATTCCTGAAGGTCAGGCGAAGACATCCAGGTCCTGAGGCTGGTCTATGAAGATTACTGGATGGCCGTCTTCTTTACGGCACCGCACACGCCCTCCCGAGAACCAAACATATTTTAATTTCCCGGCTGATCTCTTCTGACGGGCGAGCCAATACAGATGCCTGTTGGTCGGGGTCATCTCCTCGCTAAGATATATCCGGTGGGAGTCATTCTCCTGCCAGCCGATATCGCGCGTCGAGAAGTCCCTCTTGACTTTTCTCCTCTGTATTAGATCGTCCCTCAGAGATTGCCTGACGAATCGTGCGATTACAGGCGGTGGTCGCGCATCATCCTTCCTGGGCCTCCGGCGCTCCACTAGGTCGAGATCCTCTATGTTAAGTTTAATGCCGAGACCAGCACCAATACTTGTAACCAATGCCGTGGGGGTCTCTCCTGGGCGCACCGGGATGCCCCGAATTTCCATTGATTTATTCAAAAGTCCCTGTTCTGCCTTATTTATCCTGATTTCGAGCAGGCCAACTTTTGATTTTAAATTACGATTCTCATCGACCAACTCTTCAATACGTTTTGTCTGCCCCTCTAGATGAGCTTCGATTTTTGCTAGTCTCTCACTCAATTCGAAACTCAAGTCACCGTATTTATCAAGTGAGGTTTTAAGGGATTTAACTTCCTCGTTTACAGTATTAACAGCAGCTAGTATCTCGGAACCGGATGGCTCCGAGGGTTTTTCTGTGCTTGAATTTACCTTTTTAGTGTCACAAATGTGACAAAACCATGGTTTTTTGGAGTTTTTCACCGCTTCAATGTCTTTGTCTAATAGGTTAAAACATCTGCCGTGGAAAATCCCTTTACATTTAGAGCAAAGTAAACTATTTTTTTCGTCTCTGGAAATTGAATTTTCACACTTCGCGCATTGAATATATATATATATATACATATGAATCGTTCCTAGAAATTATAACACTTTATTGAGTGAAGTCATCGACTTTTAAGGAGAGCCAAGCGAAAGGACTTCTAGCCCTAGAAATGTATTATTCGAGACGTTCGTGTACTGTATTACGGCTTCAAAAAGTTCAAAACGTTGAAATTTGACAGGGAGCCGAAAAAATGTATAAAATCCTCTACACTATTGAGACTATTAGGCTAAAATGGTTTAGACATGTTATGAGGATGGGATAAGAACGATTGTTCAAAGAATTTTTTTATGGAGCCCGGGAAGCAAACGGAAGAAAGGGCGCCATAGAAGACTTTGGGTTGTAGGTGCCATTGAAGGAATGATGAATAGGGGAATGCGTGAGGCAGGCTTGCTGGACAGAAAAAAATCGAACGAACTTAATTTTGGTGAAGTCATATGACCTATATTTGTAAATGGTTTTTTAAAAAAATAAATACACAATATTATAAATACAGTGATACTTCAATTATCAGGATTGATTTGAAGAAAAAATATAACGATTTTTTTAAAAATAATTTATTAACACACATTGTAGGCCGTGGTTCGGAGTTTACGTAAAATTCGATAGGTCCCGTCTTGTCAGTTTTCATGACACAATGAAATATTTAAAACTGAACAGATAAAGCAGCAGCTACCGAACTACGTCTCAGAATTGGGGGCGGAGCTCACACACTTCATGACATCTCAATTTCTGAGTAAAAGTACTCAATGAATTTCTAGAAGCACAGAACAACCATCCTACACCGGTTTTGCCCAGCCTTAGCCCTATTGCCGTCGCGAATGGTCTCTTAATAAACTTTAAGAGCTATAGCGTCTAAAAGAAAACGTGTTGTATTAACTGTGTCCTTAAAACTGTCCATTGTAGAACGTCTTTGGAAAGGCGAATCAGGAAACAAATTGGCGTATGAGTTCTATGTCGAACCCTCCACGATTTCCGACATGTTAACCAACCTATTTGTGACAGAAATATAATTTTATAAGTAGCTACATTTTTAATTATTCAATGAAACACATAGGTAAAACATTAAATATGTCGGCAATTTTTATTTCAATGCCCTAATTCAATGTAAATCTTATTATCCGGATTTTTGGTTGTCCGGATCAATTTCGGCCCCAATTAATCCGGATAATCGGGGTTTCGCTGTACTTATTATTTAGAACTGTGAAAAATTTCATTATATTTTAAAATTCCAGTATTTTGGGAGGGTAGGAAGGAAAGTGTCATCCCCTTTACTCCCCTCTCCGTGACAAATAATGATGTATTTCTTTATATATATTATCTTCGTATTATTTCCGTAATATAAAGGATTATTCAAAGAAATTTAATTTTAACATTTCCCGTGCTGCTTTTTTTTTTCGTCGTACTATTTTTCTGAAACTGGAGATTGACATTTCTGATAAAAAGAATTCAAAAATCCAATGGGATCTTCTACCAGTTTCTATGAAATTGATAAGGAATTAGGAACTAAGCCGTGCTGCAAAAATAAGACTTTTAAAGTCAGCATTCCTCCCTGTACTCCTCGACGGATCTGAAATTTGGACGCTTCTCGACTGCTATGCTAGCAGAGTAACTGCCTCAGAAATGATATTGCTTCTGGGAAAACCAGGCGAGATCGAATAAGGATATCGTTAGAGGGGAAGGCTAAGTGCCAGAGCCGTTCGGGAGATCATCGAGGAAAAGCAGTTAAAATAGTGTGGCCAAGTTAATGGAATTAGAGGCGACCGTGAGGCCAAATTTTAGCAACGAGTCTTGACAGAACAGGACTCATGTACCTTCATTATATTATTATTATATATATTATATTATTAAATTCAGGGAGAGGTGTTACTATCCCCCGGTGGTGAGAAGACAACACAGGAAAGGGACCTTCAGAAAAGATGGCCAGAGTACTTCCACACTTAGCAGCACAAAAGAGGTAGAGAAAGAAGAAGAAGAAATTAATAGAAAATTCTCCTGCAGTTCGAACAATTCAAACTGTCATAAAAGGAATGACATAATCAAAAAATGGATATTGAGTTAAAAATTTGACCTGGAAAAATATGTTAATTTATTAGAGAATTTAGAGGGCTTAGGTGACGAGCTTTCTTTCCATAAGCAAGTCAAAATTTTATGCATTTAATTAATTTAGAGAAGTTTGAAATAAAATAAATTCAAAATGATTTTAAATTGAACTATTCAAGTCATGAATACAATTAATTGTTTCCACTTGTTTTCTTGAATTGTGATTTATCCTTAAGAAATAGAGAAAAATACATTTTGATGATATACGACGCTAACAAATTGAACATACCTGATTCATTCAAGTTTTACACGTGTCAAACTACATAACAGAAAACAGGCACGATTATACTGATAATTTTAATTGCTAATTCCGATGCTTGCTTTTGTTTTCTGATTTTAATATATTTAAAATTCGTAACAGGTTTACTAGATTGTCTAGATTACATTCTTTTGTAATTACATAGTGATGTTGTCATTGTCAATATAAATAATACCTTCGTATGTAAATGATACCATTTATTTATTTATTGTGATGTATTCATTTAATTTGTTTGATATTATTTTCGATTTTATGCAGTTGTTTGGTATTAGATGTCTAGACCAATCGAAATTAGTGATGAGTCGTTCTGAGTGGAACGGAACTTGGAACTGGTTCCAGCCTTGAACCGGTGAGGAACGAGACGAACTACCTAACTCTTTCGTTCCAACTGGAACGAAAACCAACGCCAAAATATCTCCGGTTTCGTTCCGTTGGTTTAGATAGGGTATAGATTGCATCTCCCGTTTCGTTCCACCCAAGGTCGTTCAGACTGCTGATCTCTCCTTCATTCACTTGATCCCTTCCATCCGCTCAGAGCCCTACAGCTGTTGATCTTACTGCTCTTTGTCCCCTCCCCTTCCCTCCATCGCCTCGCTATACCGCGCATAGGCATCTTCAAAATAAACCGCTTTCTGTGAAATTTTCTGTTCTACCGACAGGGGGAGAGGGAGAGGGAGAGGGAGAGGGAGAGGGAGAGGGAGAGAGAGAGGGGGAGAGAGAGAGAGAGAGAGAGAGAGAGAGAGAGAGAGAGAGAGAGAGAGAGAGAGAGAGAGAGAGAGAGAGAGAGAGAGAGAGAGAGAGAGAGAGAGAGAGAGAGAGAGAGAGAGAGAGAGAGAGAGAGAGAGAGAGAGAGAGAGAGAGAGAGAGAGAGAGAGAGAGAGAGAGAGAGAGAGAGAGAGAGAGAGAGAGAGAGAGAGAGAGAGAGAGAGAGAGAGAGAGAGAGAGAGAGAGAGAGAGGAGAGAGAGAGAGAGAGAGAGTGAGAGAGAGAGAGAGAGAGAACAAGTCGAGTGTTGCACAAAATACTACGGCGCGACCGGTGGAAGGTAAATTAAAAGCAAAATGGGTCGATCCATACAGGGTCTGAGAAATTTTAATGCCTGTAGTTCAACAGAAAGCGGAAACCTGTATTGAATAAAACTATTTTAAAAGAATACAATTTTTTTAACAACTATACTTAGCTATTTAAACCTTCCTAATATTATAGTACCTATAATTTTTTTAAGTATAAAATTAAAGGAGATTAACAGCCCAAATTGACAACAAGGGATGGAACGAAACTGCATGGTAAGTAGGTAGTAGGTTAGTCAAACTGACGTGGAACGAAAAATGGAACGGAACGAAAATTGGAACCGGTTCCAATAGTGTAACGAAACCGAAAATCTCATTCCGCTTATAAGTCGGTACGGCCCTTCACTAATCGAAATTACACTATTCGATAAGAATTTTAATGAAGAAATCTATTAAAGAATTTTAATAAAATATCTATTGAACAGCTATAAACTATTTTTATGAATCGTCTTTTGGCTCCTAAGATAGAAACTTGACCATCATGCCAACCCATGATAATTTTTCATATTGTACCTCATTTGTTGATTTTAATAATCAAGAAAAAAAAAAAGCATCTGTTACATTTAGAATATTTTAAGAATAAGATCGGAAAATAGAATAGAATAGAAAAATAATTTTATTCTGGGACAAATTCTCTTGAGAATAACAAATAAGTACACAAATTAATATAGTTATATCTGGTCAGAGACATAATTAAATGAAAAATATTAATTACAACATTTGGAACGTTTTGGGAAACATTAATCGGCATTACATAAATATTGATAAATTTATACTTTAAAAAAAAAAAAAATGATTGAAGATAGTAAAACCTATACAGATAAAAATATTTCAATAACATATAATAAACTAGAAAAATATTTGGTGTATGTGAAAAGAGGACACTGATGACCTCAGGATGTTAAGTGTCCATAGTCTACCTATGCAGCTTAAAAATAAATAAAATTAATTAATACTGGATTTATTCTTGAATTAAATCTGAAGAATTTATAAAATAAAGATTTTCTGTCGATGGATGTCCTTAACATTATAAATAATGACACTTCTCCGTGACGAAATAAATAAACATGTTGTTTTTAAGCAGAAAATTACTACTGAAGTCAATTGCTGGCAAAGCTAATTACATTATCTGTGTTGTCATAATAAGGTCTCATGAACTCACTAAAAAAAAAAGGAACTATAATCCTTTTATAGAGTGTCCTCCAAATGTTTTGTTTATGTCAATAACATTCTGCAAGAAAACTTTTGAATTGCCGAAACTGTTCAAATAATACCGTTTCATTAAAACAGAAACAACAATTTTTATAAAATATATTTTTTTTCGCTATAGTTGTTTTGATTTTTGGAAAAATAATTATATTTGTAATCTATTAGTCAAAAGCTATTTAACTATTGTAATCAGAAATATAATCGGCGGACATTGTCCTGTGCTATTGTAGTATCGGTGAGATTATGCTATCTCCACTCTGTTTTGATGCTTTATTTGGATTAATAATACCGAGAATTTAAACATAAAATACTTCCTTTACATTTGTCATATTATCGTATTATAAAATAAAGATTATACAATATTCCGTACTGGATAAAATAACCATATAATCAATAATATCACTTATAAATAAACAAAATACCATAAATTTTGAGAGAAAAATAAAAAATAAAATAAAACTTTTATTCTCTTTTCTATAATATCAAAATAATTTTAAATTGAATATAATGACTGTAAAATATTTTAAAATTTATTTTATGTAATGAGTTTTAACTTTATAAAAAAAAAATTACGACTCAGATTGTTTAAATTGCATTTATAATTCCCTTAAAAAATGAAACTATCAGCAAATAACATAACATTTTCTTAGTTGTTTTACTATGCTGATAAATCTTATTAAAAAAAAAGAAAAAAAAGTTCACTATCCCTCTTATTTACTGGATGAATTTATTTATGTAGTTGTAAATTTTGATGAATATGTATAAAAAAAAAATAAAACTACTTTTAAAGATAGATTATTTCTTTGATTAATTTATTCATTAGATTTTTATTTTTTTCTTCAGAGGGGATAATAAATTTAAATACTAACAGATCAGGCAAGTGTTAAGATTTGAAAATTTTAAAAAAAAATTGGATAAACTTTTTACATTTATATAATACGAAAAACAAATCCATGATAACTAAGTAAATAGAACGATGCTAATTACATTTTAAAAAAATATATAATAAAATTGATATTGCCGCCAATGGAAAGTTTCTTAACAGGTTTTTTCATGTCATTATATTTTTTAAATTTTAACAGAAGTAAATTTCAATAAATCAGTTTTGAAAATTAAATGAATCGAAAAAAATCGATTAGACATAAAAAATAAATGAGTTCCAAAAAATAATTAAGAAAACACATTCGTGTGTTTTATTTTTTATTTTTGTTAAATAAGCATGTTTTCTAATAGTTCTGAAATAAGAGTTTTTCTATGAATTCGTTTTACCTATTATTATATTTATCTTTTCGTATTTCATTATATCGTAATTATTCATGATAAAATTAAAATTAATAATTTAAATTTATATTTGTTAAAATTTAGAGTGGGGATACCATCTCTATTTCTTTTTTGTAAATTTTGAAATTCTTTACTGTATGAAAATGCCTATAGTTTTTTATTTTTGTTTTTTTAGTTTATTTAGAGATTAATCGATTTTTTCCCTACTTGTTCTAATATTTTAAAAGTATAAAAGAGACTTCCTTACCGAGACATTATATATCTCGACGATTTTTGTCAGTATTCCCGTGACGATGCGCATGACGTCCTGACCTGCCGACTCCAAAATATCCTCTGGGCTCTGGGCTGAAGTCGAGGGGGCGAAGTCCTTGTTGTGACGAAGGACTTAGGCGAGACAGAGAGAGAGGAAGATACTGCACTGGCAACAACTTGCAAAAAGACTCAAAACTCAAGGCTGTAAGTGCATTCAATGCTGGGACTGCAGCTCGTGGTGGGGTGGACCTGGTGCATGTCCCTCTGGAGAAATCAGCTCTTAAGTAGCTTCTCCCTATCTTATCTTGGGCAATTACTAATAGCAAATAGGCTCGTAGGGCTCTTTGTTCTAAAGGTCTTCGGTGACACGAATGTTCGGCGTGGGATTGGTCATTCACAAGATAATAGTTATATTTAATTATTAATAATACGTAAATAGATATTATAATAATTTTTTTTTAGATCTTAAACAATAATTACCTCATAGTTTTATTTTAATACCTATATTAATAACAAAAGTCCAAATATTGAAATTCCAACTTTTATAATATAAATAATAGACCATTACTGGTCACGTTTAGCATTCCGATATCGATATGTTTATTGGCTGGGGGTATATATTTATTTTTTGTTACGTTATTTTCACTCTCAAAAATGTAACATTTTGATACGCTCTACCTCTTTTTGTGTTGCTCAGATCAAAAATTTGCCGACCAATTCCTAATTAGAAATTTAATGGAGAATATTTTTTGTTTTGTAACATTCGTCGCTTGGACCTACCGTTTGGGAATTGTATTAGTTTGAATGAAAAAGTTGACGTTTGAAACCGCTATCGAATAATAATTAATTGTTAATTTTATTTGATTATTAATTTAAGTGATTTTATCCTTATAAATCTAAAATGTAAATCGGGAAAAGCAGTAGACAGTAGAAAACCACGATCTACTGTTTTTCCCAGTCATCGATAAATTTGTTGTATTTTTTGAATCTACGTAATACTCAAATAAAGATTATCATATTCGTATAATAGAAGTTTCTAAAATATAAATGTGCAATTAGATTTTGCTCGAAATTGTCCCTTTTTAAATGATTCCAGTTTGGACTTCTTTTTTTTTTCCATTTTACAATAGTAGTAATGATTCCATATGTTCGTAATCTTATTAAAAACAAACATAACGTACGTCTGGATTATAGCTTTTTATTGTATCATTAGATGCCTTTTCATCACAGCCGTTATATCACTGTTTAAGGATTTTTTTTTTTTAATTATAAGTAATTACCTACTTTGTTTATGTTAAACGATGGCTGAGCAGGGTACTGTGCTCGTTACTGAAGGTCGTTGGTTTGAATCCCACCTGAGTGGGCTAAAATTTATTTCTTGGCGGACCCATGAAATGAATCTCGACCTGCTATAATCTGTAGGATAGCCCGTCCTTCCTCCCTTAGTTGGAATATATAAGAACGTTAAGCCTCAATTGAAAAAAAAATTATTTATAATTCATCCCTTTTTTATTTACACACCCTTTAATTACATATTGAGGGACATAGATCCCATTACAAGTATGTTGTTATTTATACATTATTTTCCAAATGTGATCGTTTATTAGATATAATGCCATAAACTTAATATTAGTAACATTCTCATTAAACTGTAAATCAGACAAGAAACTACTATGTTATAGGAACTAATTAAATATGACTGTCTAATGTAAAAAAAAAAAAGAGAAGTATTTTTTTGCTAATTCAGCTGGCAGTAGATTAGTATATTGAAGTAACCTAACTAATGACAGTTTATTTTTGGCATATTCTATTAGGATTAATGTTTAAAGCAATTTATTCAAGAAGAAAACAAATTATTTAATACTAAAATTTGCGATAGGATAACTTGAATGACAAGTGAATGCAATAAAAACATATTTAATATTCTTTGATTAATAGTTGCACTGAATATTAGATTAAAAGATTAAATCATATAAGTAAAGAATAATAAATAGATGACATTACAAGAATATTTATCGCAATATTTATTATTTGAATTATGATAGAGATTTTTTCCTTTTACGTAGGTCTCAATAAAAATAAAGATTATGAAGTTTTCTCTTAAGGTATCGATGCCAATAAAACTCAGCAGATGCCTTCATTTATTAGTTGTTATTTTTGTTGTTGTTTTTTTTTTTTACCTTCTGCCACACATCCTGCTCTCCTGTTTATATTATTCATATTCCTCTACCCATAGCTGACACAATATCTTGGCTTCTACCAAGAAAAAGAACTGAAACCCTCTCACAAGACATAAAAACCAAGAAGTTAATGGATGCCTCAGCCATTTGTATAGACTACTAAATAGGACATATCTTCTTTCTATTGAAAACAAACTTCTCATATACAAAACCAATTTGGACCTATGGACTTGAACTGTGGGAGACAACTAAACAATCGAATATCAAACACATTCAATTCTTCTAATGTAAAGTCCTTTGTACTATTGTAAATGCTCCATATTATGTCTCCAACAAAACCTTAAATAATGACCTCAATATACCACTTGTCCGTGACGTCAGTCCCCTTTACATTTTCTAAAATCCAGCAATTCCTTTCTAATCACCCTAACCCTCTGGTTCATTCATTATCCAGTTGCACACATAATCTTCCTTGTGGATTAAAAGGGCAGTGGCCCGGGACCTATTTTAATAAATACATATTACTGAAGTTCCTGGAGCTTCTTTATTTAAGTCCTGAACGACTGTCGGCTCCCTCTCAGCCTCCACTGGATTTTTATACTAGTGTTGCGCCTGAGAAAACAGCATTGGGATTGCTGTGACCCTGGCTTGTCATCCCATAAGTGGGAGACAAACCTGGTCCAGGGTTTCCCTAGGATATTTGGGTAAATTGTATAAATAACCACTTTTTTAATTATGTCGTATTGAATATTTTGTTGGCTTACATTGACAGCCAATATCTCTTTTTAGAAACTTAAACTTTATTTAATATTTTTTTAAAACTTTTTTTAATATTTGTTTATTTAAAAACTGCAAAAAATGTTGTGGGTAATCAATTTCCAACATATGTCAAAGCTAATTTGCTCAGTGGTAATTCTATTTCTAATTCCAGTTTCCTTAAATAGGCTGATATTTTAACTTGAACATAACAGTTTGATTTAATATGGTTCAGATATTTTGTGGATTAAACTAATTTTCCACAAAAAAAGAAATATAATGACATTCTGCAGTATGTTGATTAGTTCCAGGTTTCTCCACTAGAGGGTCTCATGAGCTAAAATTCTGCATGTCATACAGCTTTATATATATAAATATTATTAATAATAAATATTTACATAAATATTATTAATAATAAATATTAACTATTGCAATGTACACCATTGGTAATGTAAACTTGCCTTGTATAAAATAGTAACAGAATTTTATTTTAAAATTATTTTCGATATTATGGGTCACCCATAATTTTTTTTTTTTTAACGTAAATATAATGTTAGTTGGTAATGTTACAGATGGAATATAAAAAAACTTTTTTCTTGAATATCATTGAGGTGAAATATTTGGAAAACAATAGAATAAACATCATCTGTGTTTTTTTTTATGACAACTTTTTGGGTCAGTTTATACGTAATAGGAATAAAGGAATTTTCAATATCGGCTTTCTTTATGTTTACAATATAGGTATGAGAGAAATATGATACATACTAAAACATTGATATAATATGAGAATAACTTAAGATAGTTTGAGGAAAATTGTATGAAAATAACAATTAATAAATAGAAAAGGAAATTTTTGGTTATTATTCATTTTCATCTCATTATTTTAGTATTATTTCTATCAACCTATTTTTAATAAATATTTTTAAATAATATTATTCTGTTATTATTATTTTTATGATCTTTTTTTGAGATATAGGTTTTAGACTGTTCATTTTGACCAAATTGCACAGATCTTGCAGAAATCTTGTTTATTTAGATTTTTTTTTTTATTTACAAGTATCTCGGAGTTTACATGTACAATTATTAAAAGTTTATTGAGATTTATTTTTTTTTTATTTAGTATATATTTAGAAATGTGGTGTAAAATAGAGATACACGAAAGTATTGAATATTATTGTTATTTTTAGTCTTATATTTAAGATTTATTATACGAAGAGGGCAGAGAAGACTAATAAACCACCACATTTTTTTTCTTTTCTTAAAAATTCCAAAAGCTCCTTTTTTTCTGTAGGCTTCTTAATAATTTTATACTTATGTGACTTTCATTGAAAACGTTGAAAGAATTTGTTCTAATGAAAAATAAAAAAATATTGAAAAAGAATGTTGTTGACCTAACAAGTTAAAGCATTAACCACTATCTGATCCTTAAAAAAAAAAGTCCATATTCTTTTTTACTATTAAAATTGTAAATATTTTTTTTAATATAAAAATTTTGTGAAGCTGTTCATTATAAAATTTATTGGAATTAAGTTGATGCTAGGCATGGTTAAATAAAGTTTTCCAAGATTTTGCCAAGAAATACTGTTCCATTCCTAATAATTTTAATTTATCTGATGGGAATGAAAAGTTATTACAGGACAATTCATTTCAAGTAGTACTTATCATTATCTTCAAAATTATGTAGAAACTAAAATTTTAGGCCCAATTCACACAGAACGGACGTCGGGCAGAGACGAGGCGCGGGCTTATGTCCCTTTCGCGTCTCTCCTATTAAACAAACGGTCCAATTCACACAGAAGTGACATGGCGCGGGCGGTCGCCTTCCCGCCCTCACCCCGTCTCTTTGCCGTCTCTCGTGGCGTACAAGAAGGGGCACGCCAGTTCCTCGCCACGTGTTTCTTCGTGATCATACTCAAATGATGTTGACTTCTGCATTATGTCGAATGGTCCATCAGTTTTCCTCTTCTACAGCTAAAATGGATGAATCCAATATTTCCTTTTTTTTTTATTCATATTAGCCAAATACACTAAATCCAACATATCTTCATCATCTTCGTCACTGGTTGAAAAAGCCGTGTTGTAGTCGACAAAACCAGCAGGTCACTGACGTCCTTTCTCGCCACTGTCCCGCCCCTGTGTGTGCATGGTATACGCCACGCTTCCGCCACGCCCGTGCTATTACGAAGCCTCCTCTCTGACAGACATCCGTTCTGCGTGAATTGGGCCTTAGCATAAAATACAATTTGAGTTGTACTTGTATAATCAGATTTTGCAGAAAACAATCAAACAATATATAAAAGTTATGTAAGACATTTCCAAAAGAGCAGTCCTATATATGTTTGTCGATGGATTGTTTTTGTGTTAATATTGAGTAGTGACATTAGATAAGGTTTTTGTTAGTTTTTTAACGTCCTTATTTCCTCCAACTAGGGCAGGGAAGTTATCCTACAGGTTACCAAACTGCTCTAGTCAGAGTGGGAATGTGGAGACTCATTATATGAGACTGCCTCAATTTAAAATTAGCCAGCCCAGATGGGTATCAAACCCAAGACCTTCCTACAAGCCTTGATCTAATGGGGCTCTACTTTTTTGGTACCAAGAGGATTTTTAATTATTGATTGTTAATTCATTATAAATGTATTTTGTATAATAATAATTTTTTAATATATTATCATATGTAGGTAAGAAAGGGGTGATTTCATTATTAGGACGTTGGTACTAAAAAACTTTAATAATAGAAAAATTACATTCAATTTTTATTCATACAAAATACTATTGCTGAATCCCAGTCATGCCTCTCACCAGTCTGCCTTTCATATAAAATTATTTATGATTTTAAATTAACATGGTTTCATTTACATTACAATTTAATATTTTTTATCAATTTAAATTTTATATAAATATATATTTATGAAGGACAAGAAATCGTTCTGCATCCTATCATTTATTTAAAATTTATCCATGCTTGAACAAACCATAAGAATTTATCCGTCATTAATTATAAATTTAATAATGACACTCCTAGTGGGAAAGTAGCTCCTACTTGCTTAACAGAAACAATAAACAGTGAGCACTAAAGTACAATTAAGATAATAAATAGTTGTTAATAGATTAAGCAGATTTAAATCTTATTCAAATATAAATTGAGATAGTTGTTTTTCTGATAAAAATACGAAGCCGGCAATATTTGCTTTTATTATCAAAACTCTGATTAAACGCTGTCAAGTTGCGTTTATGTAATTTTCAATCAGTTATCATGAGTTTTCTTTAAAAAAAAATGACTCGTTTTTAGATGCAGAGGTACGTGACTTTGGACTTAGGTCCTCTTAACATTGGCCAATTTGGAAATGATAACAGTCCCCACGTGCATTTAAAAGGTCACTTCCAAACTGCTAAGTGTGTTTCCTAATGTTCTTAGGAATGTCTCTCGTATTGCAACGTTTAGCACATTTAAAATTTTTACGTAGTTGAATCATCAACTGATATGACAAAAATCTCTGAACATTACACGTCAGGGCTGGAGAAGACTGAACCTAGGTAGAATCGCTTCACAGTATTGGCAGTAACTCTTTGTTCCGGTTTCTGCTGTTGCGATATTTTAAAACTTTGACAAAACATAAGTTTAAGTATGGCTATTGATCTAGAATGGTTGACTCAGTCTCATGAGTACAGCTGATTGAGATACTTAACTAAGATAATTATTTATATTAGATAATTATTTTTATTTTAAGGCATTTAATGTAAAATCTAATATTTAAATTGAAGTTTTTCATAAGATATTTAGTTGCTTTTTTTTTCTCTCTTTTTTTATATCCACAGAAATGACTAAACGAAAAGAAACTGCCCGTCGTTAAAGACTACTTCAGCATTTACTAGACAAACGATCAAAACTCCCAATTTATTACAAAATACTCATTTACATGACTGTTATTAGACCGATTTGGACGTATGAAGTTGAGCTTTGGGGCTCCAGTAAACCATCCAATTCATCTCGTATCCAATCCTTACAATCCAGAATCCTTTAAAAAATCCTCAATGCTCCTTACTTTTTGACCAATAAACTTATCCATAAAGATCTTAATGTTTTATATGTTGCTGATTTAGCCAAAACCAGATATCCTTCCTTTCTAGAATAGATAGTAAGCTCCATATCCACTTAAAACCACTTGTCTTCCAACTTGCTTCCCACTTCATTTCCGACAATCCTCTAAGGCGTTTGAAAAGAAGATAACCTAGAGACCTTCTAGTGTATATTTTTTATTGCAATGCTACTAGTTATTTACATGTCATTGTATTCATTATCAACACATTTACTTCTCGTGTATTATTTTGTACAGTTGTTTTTATAAAATTTGTTTTGTATTGCTGGATAATATTAAATTTTGCATAGGTTCAATGTTTTCAACTAGCTGGCTCAGATTCTAATGAATCTTTTGAGTTATGAGTTTAACGAAAGAAGCCAAAACACTTAAAACGAAACAACCGTAATCTACGTAGTCCTAGAACTCCTCCGTGATTTCTTTTCTTGTAAATATTTACATTCCTCAATACTCAGAAATAACTCCTGTACAGTTCTAAGTTTTAATGTGAACGATGTAGTAGGTAAAGAAGAAACATCCTTAAAATAGAAGACAGTGAATTATTTAAATTTTGTTTTTGTACTCCAGTACTTTTTTAGTCTATATTTAATTTTTTTTTTAAATAAAATAGTAAACGTTAAGATAATGTTTATCATAACATGCCAGTAACTGAACTTGTGAAGCAACTACTCATTAGTAGTATTAAACGGAATTAATTTTTATATTTTCGGTTACCATTCTTCATTTACTTAAGGAGAAAGGCAGTGAAGACCATGACACTTTTCGAAGCAGTGTGGATTCGATTTTCATTTTATCAATTATTGTTCAATTCATGGTGATGGCCTAAACTATATCTTTACATTCCCATTCTGAATATTATATTTTGGTTTGAAGAATTTCTTTTTTTTTTTCTTTATATTTATAACTATATAGAATATATAAATGTAGTAAATGTGTGGAATTTTTATTTCATTTTTAAAGGATTGGATACGATATCAATTGGATGGTTTACTGGAGCCCCAAAGCTCAACTCCGTACGTCCAAATCGGTCTAATAACCGTCATGTAAATGAGTATTTTATGATTAATTTGGAGCTTTGAAAGTTTGTCTAGTAAATGTTGAAGAAGTCTGTAACAACGGGGAGTTTCTTTTCGTTTGTCATGTATGTGGATATAAAAAAAAGAAAAAAAAAACTAAATATCTTATGAAAAACTTCAATTTAAATATTAGATTTTACATTAAATGCCTTGAAATAAAAATAATTATCTAATATAAATAATTATCTTAGTTAAGTATCTCAATCAGCTGTACTCATGAGACTGAGTCGACCATTCTAGATCAATAGCCATAATTAAACTTAGGTTTTTCAAAGTTGCTTGAAAATATCGCAACAGCAGAAACCGGAACAAAGAGTTACTGGCAATACTGTGAAGCGATCCTATTATATTTTGGTTTGAAGAATTTCTTTTTTTTTTTTTTCTTTATATTTATAACTATATAGAATATATAAATGTAGTAAATGTGTGGAATTTTTATTTCATTTTTAAAGGATTGGATACGATATCAATTGGATGGTTTACTGGAGCCCCAAAGCTCAACTCCGTACGTCCAAATCGGTCTAATAACCGTCATGTAAATGAGTATTTTATGATTAATTGGGAGCATTGAAAGTTTGTCTAGTAAATGTTGAAGAAGTCTGTAACAACGGGCAGTTTCTTTTCGTTTGTCATATATGTGGATATAAAAAAAAGAAAAAAAAACTAAATATCTTATGAAAAACTTCAATTTAAATATTAGATTTTACATTAAATGCCTTGAAATAAAAATAATTATCTAATATAAATAATTATCTTAGTTAAGTATCTCAATCAGCTGTACTCATGAGACTGAGTCGACCATTCTAGATCAATAGCCATAATTAAACTTAGGTTTTTCAAAGTTGCTTGAAAATATCGCAACAGCAGAAACCGGAACAAAGAGTTACTGGCAATACTGTGAAGCGATCCTATTATATTTTGGTTTGAAGAATTTCTTTTTTTTTTTTTTTCTTTATATTTATAACTATATAGAATATATAAATGTAGTAAATGTGTGGAATAAAATAAAAAGTAAATTAAAGAAACTACTTTGTTATAAGTTGTTCAATTGAATGATCCTAGACCATCATCTTTTCAAAAGCCTTGGAGGGTTATCTAGAATGGGGAGGGAAGCAAGACGTATTGGAGCTTTTCATGGAATGGTAGCTATTAATTTGAGCCAATTCAGCAACCAATGTATCATTATGTATAAGTTTAAATGTGTCATTACAAGAAACATTGAGGATTTTAGGTTATAAGGATCGGATAAAAGAAAATTTTTTGTTTTAATAGAGCCCCAAAACTCAACACTGTTTGTCCAAATAGGTCTATTAATGTTGAAGTAGTCTTTAACGACGAGTAGTTTCTTCTTATTAAATCTAGTTTGTGGATTACAAGTTAGACGTCTGTCATGACGAAGTCCTAGGTTGTGAATATGTTCCATAGGGATTAGTAGATTTTTTGAGAAATTAAAATAAAAAACATAATAGTATGATTTTTTTTTTTTTGATCTTGATGATCGAATTGGCGAAACGAGGGCTAGTGAATTAGCTTCTGTTTTAGAGCGGGCTTTAGGATAAGAAATTTTTTACTCACGCAAGCATTGGGGAGCTTTTGAAATGTCTGTAGCTCGAACATGATGATAGGTTCTACCAACACAAGAGGCGTTAAACCGAAAGATGTCATTTGACCACTTACAACACACCATTTACAAATATGAACTGACCCTACACACATGGACAAGAGGTCCTATATGAAGTCGGAAGCCTTAGAGAAGCTGCCGTAATTGAGCTGAGCTACACACGTGCTAAGCAGCTTCCAGGTGTATGTGTTGTGCCACGTGTCATTGGATAATCTTGGGCACGCAAGAGCATTCCTTGTAATAGACATTAGTATTTCTATATTTATCGGATTTATTTATATATTTTTTGTATTATATAAATGAATGTTACGCATCGAATCCTACTGGAATTAAAAAAAAAAGATATATAGGGTCTACCAGAGTCTATTATTAATCAAAATCATAATGGTTTTATTATAGATAAAGTAAAATACAAATATGGTTATTCATGAGCATTAGGTGGAGCGAAAACGGCCCAAAAAACAGTTTGAGGATCTTTAAAACCCTGACTCGGGAATAGTGGCGAAATTGTGTAAAAATTTGAAACTGAAATAAGAAAGTCTTGAAATCGTTTGAAGTTTGAGGTTAAAAAAAAAAAAAAAATTGCTAAAATACAATAATTATAAGTTTTTATTATTATTGATTCGAGCTCTTATGACTAGTTCCTTTAGATGCTTTCTTTTGTTGCGAATACTTCCTGAGACCAGCCAATAGTTTTTCCTGTTAGTCCTCCGTCATAGATTTTCGACTGGTTTTAATTTTGTGTAGTGGGGACCAAGATTTCACCATACCTCTAAATTATGACCGATCCAGCTTATCAAGGTTAGAAATTCCACTAGGGCTTTTTTTTCACTTCATTAAGCCATAGACTTAGAGTTTTATAGCTTTTAATTAGTAAGAATATGGGGGTCACCTGTGGTGTAGTGGTTAGCATAGCAACCTACTAAACCCACGATCGCGGGTTCGCAGCCCGGCAGATGACCTTAGGATTTTTTAAAGGGAGTAAAAAATCCTCAGCTATGCCGTCCTTCGGAAGGGACGTAAAACGGGGGGTCCCGAGCCTGTGCGATGTCAGGTACTCGTTAAAGATCCCTATCCTAATTATACCTGGATAGGCAAAGTTTAGAACTCCCTCAGTAGCATCGTCCGATTAGCCATAGCAGCATAAAGTGACGTTAAACGAAACAAACAAACATTAGTAAGAATATCAACTTGGTAAGCCGGTTGTTGTCCATTCTCAAAAGTAATATTTTTCAGTCAGAGGGATTGAAAAATAATTCAGGAAATTTTTTCTCGAGTAGAGCATTGCCCTGAGGTCGCGTGTCATCAATATTGAGAAATTCCTTATTCGTTTCATATCGTGGAAGTAGCTTCCTGAAGTTCTTATGAATCCGTCCCATTGACATGTCCCACTGCTATGCTTATTTCATTTACAGTTAGTGGGGTCTTTTTTTTTTTTTTTTTTTTTTTTATTTTGGCTTCAGAAAAAGTAAGCGATTTGTGGGAAGGTGACATAATGGCAGGATGCATTTTTTACACATTTTCTTTTTAGCAGATTTCGCCACTTTTCTGCTATCAGGGATTCTCTGATTCTAAAACTTGTTTTTCCCTGCACCTTAATGAGCATACTTATTAAATAGTGTTGACATTAACCGATTTATGGATTTACATTTTTTTATTGATCGCTTGATGATTTTTTTTTTTCTTACACTGCTGCAGAACACCAGTCACTAAAGTATTGGGCTGTCTGGGAACCGATGCAAGCATTATTGCTTTTGTTGAATCAACCCTCCATGTAATAAACCTTCTATATTTTAGTGATTGTCGTGAAGAAGTGGGTGAGACAAATTCTTTGAGAATGTGTTAACTATTAACGATTTTTATTATCTGCGTGGTGAAATTTGGTTGTGCCTCTATAAAGCCTTATAGTATCTATTTAGGCACAAACTTTATTAGAGTTATCACAGGAGTCAGGAAAACAATTTTAAATGCTCTACAGAAAAATGCACAATTGTGACCCGGACACTTCTTCACGACAGCCAGGTATTTAATTGCTTCTTTTTTGTTTGGATAGCCAGAAACAATTATACGGCACAGGGCAATTGCGTTGCGTGAGTGTGTGCACCCTTCAACAATGGTTTAAACCTTTTCGAGAGAAAGACTTGAAAGAGCTCAAGCATAGAACATCGCAATAAAAAAAATCAATAAAAAAATCATCTTTATGATAGGTTCTTTCGGAATAAAATCGTTGGAGCTTAGTTATGATTCTCTCACCTCAACCGTTGTTATCTCCAGACTTGTTGTTAGACTCCAGACCGTTGTTAGTCTACCAACTAAACAATAGAAAAATACAAAGGATTCGAAATTCTTATCATAGGAACCAACATGGAAAAAATGTATTCAGAGGAATGTTCTTATTAAAAAAAACTGGTTTATATTACCTAATTTATTTTATGGTTTATTTTAAAAACATAAACCAGCGTTATTTTCCGAACAAACCCCTGAAGAGTCCTTGTTAGCTGTGAGGCCTTACAAAGCATATCTTTTCGGGGATCGGGTTCGGGCGGGATATACAACTGTAATGTCCGACATAGAGAATGCATATAGAATTATGCAGGTCATTATTTGTTAGTCAACTAATCATTATTTGTTGAACGCTGTTATTTCCTTGTAAATATTAATGAGAATGGATTGATTCAAACGTTAAAAATGTAAATAATCGTTTTATTGTGACGTCAATATACTTATATTGAGGAGGCCTGGGTGTATATATTCTTTAAAACACTAATAACATCAATCCATTATATTTATATCTATCCATTAGTAACAGTTATATTTAATAACTAACTATATATATGACAAGGAATGAGAGTGGTCAGCAGCCCGTGGCACCTTTTCTGAACTTGAGCTTTTAATCCTTTTTGTGCATTTTATGGCAAAATTCTTATTCCTATGATTCATATAAGTTTTACCATAGGAGTCGAATGTAAAGTCCGTTTTGGATGCGCGTATTTTTAGCCTTCTCTCAAATTGTAAGGCGCATTTAATCTTTGTGATTAGTTTGTTTGTACTCTAAGCCGGAAATTCAAACTATACTGTTACTAAAATATCTTTGTTACATTTTTGTTGCTCGCTTGTCTCATTAGGGTAAATATTATTACGATAACAGAGAAGAGAAGACACGTGTTCCAATCTGTTGACTTTAGTTATCGAAAGTAGAACGCTCCTTGTCAACATTTAGAGAGAACTGCACGTGTTTGAAAAAAAAAATAATGTGTTAAGTTTATTTTTTGTGCAATCTGACCGGGCGAATTTTGAGTGTTTGTTGTTTGATAAAGTGATATTTCGGTATAAAAAAAAAAGAAGAAAAAACTATACAAAACTTTGGGCCAAATTACATCTAATTTTGGGTGTGGCTCTTTTATTGCCTCCTTCCTGTACAACGATAAACAATTTAGTGTTAAATAGCAGTTATAAGAATGTAAATAGTTTTTCATTGTTTTTTTACAATGTCTTTTGGGGAAGAATCCTCTCTAAATTGAGTCACATTTATGTTACTTCATAATTATAGGATCAAATTCGATATAAAAGTGTTTTTCAATTATATCTCGAAAACGTTTGACTCTAGAAAAATATTCTGTACAGATTGTCGAAATTCTAACGGTTTACGAGATATACGTTATTAAGTTTTTAACAACGTATATCTTGTAAACCGTTCGACAAATATGTATAGAATCAATTTTATAGGGCATTTAATTAGCTTTAATTTTGATTTATAGCATATTTTTCTAGAGTCGATTGTTTTCGAGACATAATTGAAAAACAATTTTATATCGAATTTATTCCTATTATCATAGTGTAACATAAATGTGACTTTGATAACTTTAGAAATAAAAAAAAATGTTTACATCACTTTTTGTTAAACATTTGCTACAAATGAGAAATACGTATATATGAAAATAAAGTAAATTTAATGCTTTACAATTTTGATTCGGACATTTTTTCTTAAAAACGATCGTGGAAGGTACTAGAGGCAAAAGTCATACTCATGCAAAAGTCAGACAAAAAGTGAGGTAGTATTTGTTTTTCCTCGAAAACCACCGATTTTCAATAACGTATATTAATAACGGAATATATAGAATCAATGTTATAGGAAATTTAATTAGCTTTAATTTTGATTTGAAACATATTTTTCTAGAGTCAATCATTTTCGAAATATAATCGAACAACCAAATAAATTGAACTTCTCTTCCCCCCCCCCCCCCCAGGGGCAGGGACTTTTATTATGTTTACCTTCTAACTAATCCTAACGAAGCTATGAAGTCAAAAATGATCGCATATTCCATACACTCTATAATGTGTTTATTAATTTTCTCTATTAAAAGTTCCATTCAAACTCTTCGATGTTCTCTGGTAAGAAATGATCTTGATGTTTATATTCAAGTTGGTGAGCTATCTGTTACTTCTATTGGTTTTATGTATATTTAATGATATAATACAAATAGAAACGGCCAATAACTATCAATTGTAGTTTTCAAATTCTTGTCAGTTAGTCTTGTTTTATGGGTTTCTGCACTCATTGCTACCTTGCAATTTGTACAAGGCAGCTGAAAACCAATTTTGAAGTGTATAGCCCTAAAAACCGGTCATTTATTGGCTCTGTCACTCACGGCCGGCCTGAACCTGCTCTGCGTTTGCATAAACCTCTCTCTCCATCAGCCTCTGATTACTCACGAAGGTAAAATTAAATTTTCGAATATATTTAATTTTTCGATCATAATTGCCATCATTATCACTGAATCCTTTTAATATTGATTAAAAAATTACTGCGTTGTAAATAATGCTGGCTTTCTTGTTTTCTTTCAGCCACCCCCCTGAGTAATGAACTGTTTATATTTAATAAATTATTTTTCATAGCACCACTCCAGGAGAGGAATGATCCTAAACAAAACCGTATTTAAGTGTTCTCAACTCTCTTGTGATTTCCTTAATGGTGTTGACATCAATATAAATCGGTTACCTGAATCTTCATCGTTTATACTGATCGCTAGATGAATTCTTTCTTATACAGCTGTAGATCATCACTCGCTCAAGTGATGGGTTATCCGGAAAGTAAACTAATGCAGGTTTTCTTTAAATTATCCATTTTTGTAATACATTTAATAGATTATTTTATGAATGGATGTTGATATTTTTATTATTCCTCTCCCGAAATAACCTATTTATCCTTTCATTTCTTGGAAATAATTCAGTCTTTACTCACAAGTTTACTTGTAATTTTCGAATAATTTCGTTTTTGACATTCAAACTAGGTCGGGATAGGGACCAAAAAGAGACTACATCGTTTCAAAGCTTCAGAAACATTAAGAAAGCACGGGATGCTAAAATGTTTTAAATAATTTTGAAGGAGAGACTTCAGTTCGTGGCAGGATTTCTTCCCTGGATGACAATATACTTTGGTACTTAAAAATCCCAGAATTGTTCTAATAGTCGCAGAGAAAATAACAGTTAGCCAATCGATGGACACTAAACACCACAATGCAATTGAAACAGCTCATGCTTAGATGAGCAAAAAAAAAACTTTTTTTAAATATTTATCAAGAAAAAGCATTATGTTGAACGGCAACTATCCTCCACTTTTTGAGACAACTCAACACTAAAAAATTAGTGGGACCAACCAGCACAGAACAGTGTAGAGTCCACGAAACACAAGAAAATGATTGAACTTTTTTAATAGTTCTAATAAATAATTTTTATATTATTTATTTAAATTAACAGCATTTAGGAACATTCATATGTTATGCTTTTACGCGTACATCAAAATATATTCCCAACTAATTACTACATAAAATAATCTATATAAAATGTCTGATTATAATACAATTCCACCTTTATTGTTAAACTAATACACGAGAGAGCAATGCTTTCAAAACTCATTTACGTAACCTGAATAGATCAAGATTGGGAAAAAGGAGTTGGAGTTTTCTTGATGCAAAGCCCTGAGCTCAGTGCAATAACAAATCTCCCTTCTCCTTTAGCTTAGCTAATTTTAATTTTAACCTTTTTAATATTGGTCACGATAAACTTGTTTTTCGTATAACGTATTTTAAGTATTCAAACTTGTTTAGAAGATGGACCAAAAAGCAAAACCTCGGCAGGAAAATAGCGAAATAGCTGTCCTCAACAGAAAACAAACAAGACTAGAACGAATATATCTGCTGTTCGGCCCAGAAGCCCACCCACCCTTAAATAGTCCAGTCAATAAACACATTAAAAAGTGCATGAACTATTTGATTATTTTTGACTTCATAGCTTCGTTAGGAGTTGTTAGAAGGTAAACATACTAAAAGTCCCCGCCCTTATGGTGTAAGCTAACGGAGAGGGGGAGGGGAAAGTTCACTTTGTTTGGTTTTTTGATTATATCTCGATTACGGTGGACTCTATAAAAATATGTTTCAACTCAAAATTAATGGTTATTAAATTTCCTATAAACTTGATTTTATATAAATTTTTCGAAACTCCAACGGTTTTCGAGATATACGTTATTGAAATGGCGATTTTCGGGGAAAAAAATGTTACCTCACTTTTTTTTAAATGTTTCAAGTGCCAAAAACGTAAATATGAAATTAAAGTAAATATATTGCTCTACGATTTTGATTCTGAAATTTTTCTAAGAAACGATCGTGGAAGTTACTCGAAGCAAATGTTTGACAAAAAGTGAGGTAACATTTGTTTTTCCCGAAAATCACCGATTTTTAATAACGTATATCTCGAAAACCGTTGGAATTTCGAAAAATTTATATAAAATCAAGTTCGAAAATTAAATTAACTTTAATATTTTCCTAGATTCCACTGTTTTTGAGATATAATCGAAAAACCAAAAAAATTGAACTTCTCTCCTCCCCTTCACCTTTAGCTCACACCGTTTACCTTCTTTAGGAAGCTGTAAAGTCAAAAATTATCGCATACTTCATGCACTCTACACCCCTCATTTCAGCACTCATTGGCTGGACTGTGAGGGTGAAAAACATCTATGTAGAGATATTCCGAAACACCGGCACAAATGAAATGGACCGGTTAAGTGACTTGCATTACATTTTTTAACTGGTTACCTAACTAAGACACATCCTTTATCGATAGCCCTATAATTAGAGAACCACTCCCAAAATAGTATGCAATGCACAGCTTCCGTTTTACAACCTTAGGGTTGAGACATCACTAGAGAGTAAGGATTATTAACATCACTGAATATTATTAAGTGATCCACAGCAGAAGTAGCGCACTTGAAAAAATTAAAAACTTTGTTGTCTAATTATAATAGTAGGTAGTCAGGAACTTAATGTAGACCCGTCCTTTCTTGCCCTAGTTGGAGTGCATAAGGACGTTTCGTCCAAATAAACAAAACAAACAACGTAAGTAGATTTATGTTTTAAAAAAAAACCGAAATAAATTATTAGAAACAATTTGTTAAAATCAAAATAAGCTTTTAATAAATTTCAGCCAACCTTTATCCTCTTCTGAATAGAATTTTGATTCCTTATTATTAAGTTGGTAAGTTGATTATTATTATTATAAATTTTCTTATTTATATCAACATAGGATCAAATAATTATTAATCGCTTAAAAACTGGTCTAGGTCAATTTTTAGTAAAATTTAAGGAAACGGGATATTTGGCCTTGGTCTTGAATTTAACCTTTAATTTCAAGCACGTGCCTTTAATCTCTCTCTCTCTCTCTCTCTCTCTCTATATATATATATATATATATATATATATATATATATATATATATATATATATATATATACCGTAAAATGGGGTCACATTAGCACGGTGGCTTGAAATTGGTACGCAATTATTTCTTTGGTTGGTCCCAGATTACGGAAAAAATGATTTAAAAAATCTGATTAATATTTTGACACGATTGGCGAGCGCACAATGGTAAAAAATCAAATTTTTTTGCTAAAATCTAAAACTCTCTTGCATTAACTGTTGAAGTCCCAGAAACGGGATAAATAATACAACAAATCTAATTATCGGCTCGGAGTGGCGTAAACCTGCTAATAGATGTATTTTAAATCATTTAGGAAACTCTTCAAATTATAGATTGTAAAACTTTTATTTATTTATTTTTTTATTTTAATTTTTTTTTTAATAATCAATGTACATTAAATAGAATTTAAATCAATCACAGAAATAAAATTAGGCATAATTTATAATAATTAATAAACGTAATTAGGCACAGGTAGATAAATATAAAAAAAAAAATGAATATTAAACAACAAATTATCATCTTCACTTGTAACATAATATGATGATCCAGATTGATCTGATAACTCTGGCTTTGACATGTCATCATTTGGTTTTCAAGATTTAAGTTTGATAAGGATAATTGTTCGTTCGGAGTAGTCCACTTTAGTAAATATAGCTCTAACGGAGCTAGATGGATCTAACGTTATTTTATTTTATTTTTTACAGGTTTTCGTAGTGAAGCAACAATAGGGTCCGATGAAACTAATATCATTGTCAACAAATCACTATTTGTTGCTATTCATGAAATTTTATTGTAGAAGAAGATGTCTGTTAAGAGGTAGATGCCTCTTTCACAACTTTAGAAGAACCATGCTTACCAGAAACATAAAGCGCGTGCAGTGCAGCGAAAGTCATTTTTTCACAGTCAACCTTCAGTAACTCGCTGACTGTTCGCTCGTACATACTAAATGTGCTTAAATAAACTAATGATAAATTACATAATTATTTCGATGAAAAAAAAATTACGTAATTTCGAAAGATGTAATCAATTCTGCTGTTATCTATCTGAAATGTTGTTGATAATTACTCACTTCAAATATTCACAAATCGAAAATGTTAATAAGAATAATCAAAGATTTTTATTTTGTGATCATTTTAATTGTTTTGAATGTGGTGAACTGAAGAGAAATCGACAAAAAGGGAAAAATTCGTTGATTTTTTTTTTTTTTTTTTTTTTTTTTTATATCTCGTGCCGAAACACTTTGATTAAGGAACCTTTGAACATGTAGTGTGTCATGCACGTGTCTCCACTCCTTCACTCTTCACTAACTCTCTCTCTCCCACTCTCTCTCTCTCTCTCTCTCTCTCTCTCTCTCTCTCTCTCTCTCTCTCTCTCTCTCTCTCTCTCTCTCTCTCTCTCTCTCTCTCTCTCTCTCTCTCTCTCTCTCTCTCTCTCCTCTCTCTCTCTCTCTCTCTCTCTCTCTCTCTCTCTCTCTCTCTCTCTCTCTCTCTCTCTCTCTCTCTCTCTCTCTCTCTCTCTCTCTCTCTCTCTCTCTCTCTCTCTCTCTCTCTCTCTCTCTCTCTCTCTCTCTCTCTCTCTCTCTCTCTCTCTCTCTCTCTCTCTCTCTCTCTCTCTCTCTCTCTCTCTCTCTCTCTCTCTCTCTCTTTCACACACACTCACATTCTCTCTTAAACACACACTCTCACTCTATCGATCACTTAAGATCACATATCTTGATAGATTTATTTATAATAATTTTATATGTGTTCAGTGTTCTTGATAAGGTAAGTACATGAAAAAAATGAGTACAGTTGACCGCATTCTCTGTCGTTCAAGGGCTTAAAAAGAATTGTCAATACGTATTCTTTGCCTACATTCACACTAGATTCGGTTTTCAAAGCTGATTATAAATCAATTCTGTTAAAAATCAGTGATAAAACTGTTATTTTCAGAAGTCAGATAAAACCAAATCCAGATAGTTTCGTTGATTCATATTGATGAAGGTTTTATAAATTTATATAATTTTTATTGCATTTATTGGGAATACAATTTTTTTTTTTTTTTTTTTTTTTTTTAAGAGCACTGCGAAACTTTAAAATGTGTTTGTTTGATATTAATCAATGGTTATAGGAATAAATAAAGAGTTGAGAAATTAAAATGTAAATGCATATCAATAAGATTAAAAGAAATATTATGTTACAATTTGAAAAGAAAAAGTGATTGATGCACTCTATATACATTAAATTAAATATAAAAAAACATTTTTTCATGCATGTTCAGAATATTTAAATTCAGGCTAAATGTTTTCACACCATCCCCCCTCTCTCAAGAAAATGGTTATCTCAAGAGCAATTCTTTCTCACCACGTCACTAGTTCGTTATCCAGTGGAGGCAGAGTGAGAGCAATAAAGCATTGATTACTACTAAAATTGAATAATTATTACCCCTTCTATGGTATCTAGATAATTGGAAGTCTAGTTTTTATCTAAAATCTAGTTTTATATTCCTTTTCAATTCTAAAATAATGCAAAGATTCAAAACATCTGCAATTGCTATAAAATTTATAGCATACATTATTGTCCAAATATAGTATACCATAAATATTATATTTTGATAATAATTTTTTTTTCTTATTTATTATTTGTAGTGTTCTACAGTACAATAATATGCATCAAGTAAATCTGCAATATTATAATTATAACATCCTGACGAAAATTGTGTAAAAAAAATTAACCATTGGTAGCACTCTTATGACAGTTCTATATTAGAAGAAAATCTCGTGTCCATGTTAATGTAAAAATTAAAGATAAGAAGTCAAATGTATGTTGGCACTCACAAAGGGAAGGGAATGAAATTAACGTCGCAATTCATCGAGTAACATATTTCAAAACATCTTGCCTTACTTTTTTAATAAGTTTAATAAACATAATCTATGTAGCCGATTGGCGATGTTATGAAATTTTTGTATGTTTTCAGAACTGATGAATTTTTAACATTCGAAACTAGTTTTAAAATAAAAATAATTCCAATATAAGTGGAAATTAATTCATCAATACTAATTGTATTGATTCTTCTATACAATCATGCGTGCATCAATAGAATCAAAATGGCCATACATTCAACAAAGCCTTATAATTTCAACTAAGACGTGAAAAGTATGAATCACATAAAATAAAGCCTAACATTGAATGTTTAAGAATCATTAGAAATTATAAAATTGTTTTAAATTTTTGTTTGAATTACCGAATGAACATTTCCAATAGTGTTATTTTATTTATTTTTTTCTATCAGAGGACGGAAAAGCTAACCAACCGCTCGTGAAAAACTAACCTGATCCTGGATCGCTGTTCTAGAGTCGTGTCAAAAAAAAAAATTATCATTCCATTTATACCAATTCTGAAAAATAGTGTGAACGGAGATTTTCGTCAATAAAAATTATTTTATATGCAGTCTACTAAAGCGAATATATGTCTTAATAAATATGTGAATAAAGTTAACAGTAGTTGTTCAATGTGTGACAAGTCCAAAATCAACAATGACTGCCTATGTTTCTTGGATTCAAGATTGGAACAAAAACCTTGTTAAATCGTGATATCTGGACATATTTTATGTCCCTGTCTGCTTCCTTCACTAGCACTTTCTCATTTTTCCAATGCTGTCTGATTTAATCACCTCTGGACTGGCAGGGTTTCGAATATTTCGGAAACTTCCAACTTCCTCGTTAAAATTGCCCGTTAGCAAAAATTAGGATACTTTCACGAAATGTGGGAGTTGAAATATGTTTCGAATATTTGTTGACAAGCTCGTTTGTTTTTGACTTCGTGTTTCACCATTTCTTGGAAAAGAAATTACGCAATTAATTCTTTCATTTCATATTTTACATTTTCAGGTCATAAAAAGTCGTTTCGAGAATCGTGGTCGAGTTAATTTTACAGGAAATATAATATATATTTTTTTACATGGGATTTATTTTTATGCGCTGTTTTTATACTTAAAATATTTTTTTATTTTTATAATTTCAGAACTTTAAAGCAGGATTAGTGAACTTAAGTTGTTTACTACGTTTATATTTATTGATTATAATGAACCGTGATTAATCCTCTCTTTTTTGATAATATTTGCTATCATTCAAATTGTTTACATGTTGTTTAGTATGCCTTTAAATCTGACCGTGGAAACACCCGATTTTAGAGTACTTTTTTTTAGAATTTAAACTTGGGCAATCTGCAGCCCAAGCTGCATGAAACATGAACACGGCGTTCTGGGAAGGGAGTTATAATCATTTGCTTGTCTATTTCGTTTAACGTCACTTTATGCTGCTATGGCTAATCGGACGATGCTACGGTGGGAGTCCTAAATTTTGCCTATACAGGTATAATTAGGATAGGGATCTTTAACGAGTACCTGAAATCGCACAGGCTCGGGACCCCCCATTTTACGTCCCTTCCGAAGGACGGCATAGCTAAGGATTTTTTACTCCCTTTAAAAAATCCTAAGGTCATCTGCCGGGCTGCGAACCCGCGATCGTGGGTTTAGTAGGTTGCTATGCTAACCACTACACCACAGGTGACCCCTAATCATTTGCCAAAACCAAACTTGCATAAAAAAAAAAATTATTTGAATCTTTTTGGTGGAAAATGGCAGAATCCTTGCTAGTTCACGCGATTTTTGATTGTTCTAAATTCTTTAAACGGCTCACGGCTCATCCCGCCGGATACAAGCAGTAATTCATTTTAAAAAAAATAATTCTAATAACAGGTCTCTTTTTGCACTCATTGGAAGGTTGATTGCTTAGTCAATTCCTACTTTAAAGTTATTATGTATATTTGGTGCAGCATCTGAATTAATTGTGCTTGTATTGTGAATAATATAAGGAAACAACAAATATTTCAGATGCCGTATTAGTAATATTTGTAAATGTGAACCGTCACTTAATATGGATTATTCTCGACTTACATATGCAATGCACTTGCAGTAACTTGCAGCTGTGTGCAATGCAAACTGTTATTTACTCTCAGGTTTCTCTTAAGCAAACACGATTTGTTTTGTCAAGGGGTATTGTAATAGGTCGTCATTGGGGATATTCAAGAGCTGAATTAATAATTTTTTTAGAAGGTTGCAAATGGAACTCAATGTATGTTGAAGATCGACATTGTAATTATTGTTGATGCTGTTAATAATTACAATAAATCTATTTGATTCGATTATCCTTGTCTCTTTTATAGGATTTATAAACTTAATATTTGAGGATAAATCATTGTTAACAAACAGGACCGGCTCCTTAATATTCTTATAACCAGAAAAAGCATTAAAACATACTGAACGAAAGATATTCTAAAGGACATTTTATTGGGATGTCTGGAAATAATGCAGGTTTTATTTTTCTTTAAATAACCCCTCCCCCTTTGTAACAAACCATTTATTTTCTATAGATCATTTATTGTATTTATGTCGATATTTATAATTCTTCTCTTGAACAAAAATGTTTTTTAGCTTTTTAGAGTTTCTCTGCTTGGAAATAATTCAGTATTTACCCGCAAGTTTACTCTTTGTTTTCGTATAATTTCGTTTTAAGAGTTCAAATTCAATAACAACGGTAAATAAATAATAATGGTTTAAAAAAATTTGAAAGGGAGACTTATTCGAGGAGGATATTCTGCGATGTTTGGTGGATGCAGAATCCCAGAACTTTTAGAAACCTCGCAGAGAAAATAACAGTTAGCACATTGAACGACAATATATATATATAATACAATAAAACACCGTTTATGGAACTGTTGGAGCTTATTTATGTGCCTCTGCCTCAACCACCCTTCTCTCCAGACCTCTAGCCTTCCAAGAACCAAGAACCTGAACCAATTTGTACATAATAATTATTCAAAATTCTATTCAGAGGAGGCAACGTGCTGGCTGTTTTTCATTATCTATTTTATACTTTTATTTTAAGAGCAGAAATCTTTAATAATTTCCGGACAGACCAGGAAAAAACCTGAAGAAGCTTAAAGCGCTTTGATTACAAGGCGTGAATAAATGCATGTTTATTGGAGGGATAGGAAGAGACTGGAGAGATCGATAAAATTGGTGGGAATACCAATATATAGATAGAAAAACTAAATTTTTCAATTGATGGTCCAAACTTTCTGTAGAGACATTAAATTAGTCAGCTAGGTATAATATTAGGGCCATTTCTAAATAAAGCGGCAAGTTAGCTTTCCAGAAACCACAGGAACCCCCTCCCCCCCCCAAAAATATATATATGTATATATATATATATATATATATATATATATATAAAAAATATATATATATATTCTATAGCATACCAGGATGTTACCATACTTTTTGAGAATATATACTTTAGTTGGTTCGTCAAATTTCCGCTTCCTCGATTTTTTACTGAATTTTAAGAGAAAAAAAAAAATGCTTTAATAATTTGACGTACATTACCGGGTTTATACCTTGTCAGAAGTATGGTTTTTATTAAGGTTTCAGTAAAGGATTTTTCAAATTGCTAATTTGAAGTGATTTTCCAGGAAGAGCAATAGTTATAGATTTTATGTAAGAAATTGAAGCGTTTTTTTCCTAAAAAATTTGACGCACGTTATCAAACATTTTTCTCGCCTTATTTTAAAGTTCAGGGATTTTATTATTACCCCCCAAAAGTTCTATTAAGAATATTTAGACCCTGTTAATAATCCTCCATTAACATTAACACTTAATGTTGATTAAGAATGAATTACCGCGAATGTAAAGTATGTAATATTTTTGGAATTGTAATTAGAAAAAGATTATTTAACTACATTTTTTTTCAAGACTTAGATTGAAAATTGTGAATTCAATGCGAGAAAACACGTTTATCAAATAGCATTAAGGCATTCACTATGTTTTGAGAATCAAGGTTGTCTTCGGTTAACGCAGCGACTTTGGCCCTTGGTTGGGAATGGTTACAATGCATACATAGTCTGAAGGTTGTTAGAGCGCTATCCTGACTCCCCATGCTCCAGAACCAACTCATCTACACCCGGTCACTTACATCAAATGGATAAATTCGGAAATTCTCGGACACAAAGAAAATCTTGTCCCTCAAAATTTTATATTAAAAAAAAAAAGTACTATTTTTATTTAAAATATAAATAAGTGATAAGAGATAAGAAGGAATAAAATGAAAAAAAAATTATATACTTTTGGTGAAGATTAGAAGTTGACAACTTGACCTGTGGACAGTAACGTCCATCAAAATTTTTAATAATTTTTTTTTTCTTTATCAAACATTTGAAATATAAATTCTAAGGCCTGCATTAATTTAATCAAATAAACTCGACAAGATAAAATCAACAACAGCGAAATATTGGATTTAATTTTTCTTTTTACATTCCTTCAGAGCGCTGGGACAGAATTTTGTCATTTTATTTGAAAATAATGACCCATATAATAATTTAAAAAATCCTGGTATCTTTCAGAAACCCTTTTCATTTTGCCTTCTTAAAACTGATGAATATTTAAAATTTGAAACAAGTCTTAAAATAAAAAAATTGATCCTTCCATTTCTGAAAGAATGGTATTATCTTTCACCTTTTATATAATAACTCAAATAGCACACGCATATACATACTAAAACGACTCCATGGCTAATTAAAAGGGCATAATAACAAACATAAATAAAAAAATATATTTTTTTTTTATATTTTGAAATAAACAGCACTTAAATTACTAATAAGTTTGGCGAGATAGCATAACAGGCCCCCATTAAGCCCACGTGAACTCACAAAAAAAAAAAAAAAATGATTGGCTTATTAAGATTCGATCTGTTTTATACGAGAATACATTTAGTATTATACTGTTTAAAACCTTTCACTCGCCCAAATGAAATTCGATAATCGTACAAAAAAAAGAAAATCATGTAATTTTTTTTTTCTTTATATTTATATCTACCCAGATATTAACTCGACAATAAACAGATTGCCTTCCGTTTATATTTAAAATAACATGTCAGTCATGAAGAAGATCATACCTCTTCTTTTAATCTTTAAATTAATGCGTTTTGGAATCTCTTTTAAAATGAATATATATATATAAAACCATCATTGCTTATTTTTCCTAAAAAGCTTCTATGCTTACCTCAACTATTTTGCTTTAAGAGAGTTTATTTTAATCAACATAGATATGTCTTCTAGCGGGGGGATATAGTTTATTTATTTATTTTTGTTTTTATTTATTTATTTATTTTAACGTTTTCTTCAACATCAAAAATGTAATATTTTGACACGCTAGCTCTAGCTCTTTTAGTACTGCTCGGATCAAAAATTTGCCCAAAGTTTCTTTATCAAAAATTAAATGGAGGATATTATTTTGTAATAATTGTCGCTAGGACCTGGTTTGAATGAAAAAAAGACACGTTTTGCCAACATTTTTTTGACACGCTCTAGCTCTGTTCTTGGATCGAAAATTTGCCGACAGTTTCCTTCTCGGAAGGAGTTATAGATAAATCTATGACCTTATGTTTTTTCAGTCAAGGGGAAATTGAGTTTTTCACATAAATATTTACTGATATTATATGATTTTTTTTTATTATTACGAGTTTTCAAAAGAGTACACAACTATTTTACGAAAACCCTTCCCATTTATCATTTTCCTGAAATCGTAAATAAATAGTAAATGGAATCTATACATTGAGATCAAATAAAAATACACACAAAAAAAGACCGAAATTTTAGACCTTTAAGCGATAGGCAATTGGTAACGTCGAAGCGTCAAAACTTATATTGAAAATTATATTAAACTAAACTAAATTTTCTGAAATTTGAGCAGAAGCTCTGTAATTTACACGGACAAAAAGATATGAGCTTTCACATTTTCGGAATTCTCTCAACAAGTGGCGGAAATAGCTCAACACGTCCTTGAAACGAAGTTTAGAGTATACCTCATCATTGAAAGATTTTTAAGCTGAATTAGTTTCTTAGAAATTTGACAAAATATAGTGTTCCTACGGCTAATCCTTCTATATATAAATAGATATATAAAATATCTATCTATACATGTCTATGCAAACATATTAAATTAGTTTATATAACGTAAGTTTCTATACATGTACTTTATTTATTTTTTTTTTTTTAAATTTCAATATGTTACTTTTAATATAATTATAATACACTTTTAACTTTGAAAACATGTTTCATTGAAATCTCCGGTTAATCCGACCTTTTGGTCATTCCGCCCTACCTGTTGGTCCGTTAGGGTTAGTGTTAGTGAGATTCTATTGTATTCGTTTGATGAGTTACAGTATCAGCAAATGAAATTTCGTCCATAAAACTGAACATAAACGGTTGCATTAATTTTATTTACAGGGCATGAAAGAGGCTTTCTCTACTGTACACGTATTTAAAAGTAAATTATATACCTAGTATATTACTGGTTATATTTATTTTTTATGATATATTATGTCAAATTTTTATTTCTTACAACCTTTGTTTAAATTTGTCTCACTTAATATTTCTATAAATATTATATTTAAAAAAAAAAGTATTTCTTCCTGACTGGAAAAAGCAATAGGCCATGGGTAAACCTATCAATATTCTACTGCTTTTTCTAATTTTTCATTTTGGAGTTATATGGATCAAATTACTTAAATTAATTGTTAGATTAAATGAACAATTAATTATTCTTCGAAATAAACAAAGTTAGGAAAAAATAGGGGTTTAAAACATGGTTTTATTTTATTCAAACCAATATAGCTCCTAAACAGTAGGTTCTAGCGACGAAGGTTACGTTACAAATTATATTTTCCATTAAATTTATTATCAGAAACTTTTGGCAAATTTTCGATTTGAGCGACACTAACAGAGCTAGAGCTTGTAAAAATTTTACATTTCCGAGAGTGAAAAAAACGTTACAATAAAGAAAGTGTAGAACCCCAGCCAAATGGCATACTTATCAATGTACAAAAATCTTGCATATCTTGTGAAACTCATGAAGATTGTTCACTTTCAGAAGGGAATAGAATTTTATCGTTTTCCTGAATTCTGTTATTAGGGTATTCTAAAAATATCATTAGGTCCAAAGCAGATACTTTAAGGCCTTATTATGAAGCGAAACAACCAATTTTTCATAACGCAGATATTAAAAATCCTGTTTTGAAAGTTAATAGTTAACAAATTTCCTAAGTAATTTAATATTTTCTACTTCTTCAAGACAACCAACGGTGTATAAGTAATCATTAATTATATACAACATATAAACTCTCTCAGAAACAAGCGTACAAGTTTGAATAACAATCTAACATAGAATGTATTCACACATCCAAACAATAATATTTACGGACACAGAATTATTGTTAGACTAACATATAATTTTCTTTATTAAATAACTTACGATCTTAAAGGAACCTAGTCGTTTTTCCATTTTCTGGTTCTTCCAAGATTTCCTGAAATATTAAAATTATTTTATTCTTCTTGACGAATTGACAATTGACTATTTTTTTTTTTTTTTTTTTTTAAATCACTCGCGGATATTTCATGGATGGAAATATTTCTATATAAATAATTTTTACTTATTAAAGTTTTATTATAAATTTATATGTTGAAATACCGTATGCGATGGACCCGGGTAGAAGTGGAGCTGGCGACTGAGCCGGAAAGCACACCTGTGGTACTAGAGGTGAGCTCTGGGTGGAGAGGGCAAACTGATATCTCACTGTTGAAATACCTACCACTTCTACATTTTATCAGATCGATAAAATTTAAATTAATTTTTTTTTTTTCTGTTACATAAATACAATATAGACGTTAGAAAAATGAACCAACTTCATGCAAAACAAAAAAAGATATACCAGAAATAATAAATAATTTTCCAACAAAACTGGGCACTTTTTTGGAGGCCTAGCTGCTTAAAATTATTAATTAGTTTAAATATATGCAATAATACGTGATTTGAGATTGATAAATGATGTGCCACTTCAATTATTTAAAAATTAAATATTTCATTTCAAAGAGCCTAAGTTATCGCCAAAAAAACCACTATTCAGTTTTTTTTAATAATATATTTTACACAGAACTGCTAATGTAACTCAATGATTATAAAGATGGATTCAGAGCTTCAAGAGGAAACATATTATTTTTATAATTTTACTTAACAACTGCACACAAAATATAATATAAAATGTGCTGAAAATTGATAACAATGACATATCAAGAACATGTGAAGAACTACTCACTAGTAGTACTTCAATAACTGTTCTACAGTCCTTAGGCCATCTTCTTTTCAGATACTCCAGAGGCTTATCCGGAATCGTGAGAGAAGTAAGTTGAGAAACTAGTGGATTCGAGTAGGTATGGAGCTTGTCATAAAAGGATAGTTATCTTGTTTGGGCCAAATCTGCAACATATGACAGATCTAAATCACTATGGCTGTGTTTATTTGTGATATAATAAGGGGATTTGTGGATTTTACGGAGGATTTTAGATTGTAAGGATTGAATACGAGAACAATTGAAATTTTTAGTAGAGCCCCAAAGCTCAACTCTATATCTCCAAATGGGTCAAATTACTGCCTTTTAATTAATTAGGAACATTGGACGCTTGTCTAGTAAATGCCCACATCCGCTATAATATTTTGTTTAAAAATTCATTTATTAAAAAGCTATATTACTATTTTTATTTTTAGTATTTGTTTATTTTTTTTTTACTAAATTGATTTTTTTGTATAAGTATGTTTTTGCCTTAGTATAGCATAGTTTCCCTTGTTTTCTCTTTATTACCTTTCCTTTTTTTTTTATCTATCCTGATGACCCCCCTTATATGTTTTTCTTACAATTATACTAAAACAAAAATATTTTGATGAAATTAAGATGTGGATATTATTCTTCATGAGTTCTTTGTGAATAGTTTTTTTTTTTCCTTTATTTATCCACACCTGTCAAAATATATACCGACAATCAGCGGAATGTTTGTCTTGATAAAAATGTGTAAAAGGTGACATGTCAGGCATGAGGAAGAATGGCACCCAGCGCTAATTCTTCCTTGCTGTTCACTTAGGAAAAGTTACGAAATTAGATCTCTCATGCAACTTCTGTTCAGTCTTCTTTAAGTTTTTTTTTGGTATACCGGTAATGGCCATTTCTCCCATTAGTTTGTTTCTGCGCCCTTGTAAATTTTGTTGGAATCGTTCGTAGTGAGTTGGTATGTATTCGCTAACTGTTGGTATACGTAAGAAACTAAAGTACCAAGGAGGTTTTGTGCTGAGTCTAAGAGTTTTTCAATAAAAAGTCTGCAGTATTTGTACGTATATCTTTTTTGCGGTATCAAAATTCTGAGAAGCCTCCCAATGGATTTTAGTTAGTATGTGTAAGTAGCAAGTTTTAACATGGGTATAAGTTTAAGTTTGGTTATTGGGTTTGGATTAAGTTTCTTGTATATGTTTAAATATTATGTATTGATATTTGTAATTTGTACCTTTCCTGTAGTTTGCATAGGTGATGTAATAATGTAAACATTATAGTTTAAAAAACTAAAAAGACAGACTTTAATACCAAACCGAACTAAACCTATCTTAGACAAAATCTAATTATCTACAACTATTAGTATATAACATTTGTTGATTGGATTAGCCATTTTTGTGTTAGACTCTTAAACATGACCCAAAACTAACTTTTTGAGAAAATTGTTGAAATTCGGCGATTTTTGACAATCGATTGTGGCTAAACACCTAAATCAACTTACTGGCTTTAGACATAACAATTTAATAAACTTTAATTTTGTAAATAACACATTTTTCGATTTAAAGCATTTTTGTATTTGTTTTATTTGCAAAAATATGAAAAAAAGTGAAAAATGGTGGGTTTTTTTGCCCTCCAAAATTTTTCCCTTATCAAATGTTGCCACATTTTTTGATATTTTATTCTCAGGACCCATCTAGACCATACTGAACCATAAAACCTACTACTCCACCTTTTGCAGGGCTGGCCCCCATTTTGGGGGTATTTCGACAGGACTAAGTGAGAATATTAAAGCAAAGTTGTGCAATTATTGTATTGTCCTTGGTTCTTGACACGTGTGCAAAGTTTCAAGATAATCAGATAACTGGAAATCGGTGAAAATTACGATGCAAGATTCCGTTACATATAGGTGAAGTTAATAAAAGTGTATTAAAAAGAATGGCTTATTTAGAATTTGTGTTGGTAGTTATAATTGCAGTATTGTCTGCGTCTGTTGCCGTAAAGATGTTGGGACTGTCAGGCATGCGTGTAGACGATGTATAGTAATGGTACGAGTATTGACCCCTGGGGCACTCCATCTGGAGATGGAGAAATTGGTGAAATTACTTAACTCTGTCGAACGGAGAAAAATATGTCAGAAAGAAAGAATTGCAGAATACGAAATAAGGAATAAGGAATAAGAATGTTTGAGAAAGTACCGCCCTTCTTCTTCCTTAAAGAGAAGGCCTTGGTGCCAGATTCTATCAATTGTCTAATTTGGTGGATATAAATTCGTTTCTCGAGTCATAAAATAAGAGTTTCACGTTTTTTTTGTTTTCTTAGCTCCTAAAGCCCATTGATCGAAAAGCCTGTTCTGCTCGTTATTTTTCGATGTGGAATCACAAAAAAAATTAATACCTTCGGTGACGGGCTGTTTGGTAGGTTCACTTATAAATAAATTAAATACGTGTTGGTATTTACAAAGACAGGTGTATTAGAGCTTAGCGAACACGTAACTCTAGCTTGTATTTGTTAGGATAAGGACTCAAAATAGATTGTGTTAGAAGGAAGGAGGTTCATTCATTCATTTATTGCTGAGCTTTACAGTTTTTAGAGAACCATGGCCTCAGCTGATATCTTCTTTCATTCTCCTGTGTCTGCCGCAAAGAGCGCTTTTAAAGCTTCTTAGCATTTTAAGGATTCCTACTTTTTTTTTCTTTTTTTTTTAAATCAAAAATAATAGTGTTAAATTAATAATGAAGTCATGGTGCTCACCGATTTTGTTTTTGTGTATATCTTTAAGAGCTACTCCTGGACGTTCTTATATATATATATATATATATATATATATATATATATATATATATATATATTTTTTTTTTTTTTTTTTTACGGAATCTAAAAACTGTGTTGTTACGTTCGTAACCTTCTTATTCCTTATAACTTCTAATAGAACTTGGAAGTGTTAAATTGTTGTATTGTATTTCCTTTCACCACCAACCGCATCATTCCATTTTGAAACAATTGTAATTGGTTTTTCGTAGTTTTCTCTAGGTTTGAAGACAACGGTGCACTAAATAGCGGAGCAGGTCTTATACGTAATCATTTATTTCAGTGAATAGTTTTTTTTTTTTCTTAATCTCAAATAATATATGAAATATGGAAGTTGTACAAATTTAATCTTCCTTATATATATAAAAATATACTCTAAAATCTAAATTATTTTATAACACCTACGTATAGAGATATTGAAAATAACAGCACGAATACTACATTTAAATTTAAACTAATATTAATTGATAAACTATGCAATTTGTTGTTGCCAGCGCACTGGGAGTGGTGAGGTTTCTATGTTTCGAAACGTAGATTTTTCAGGGAGACAAAGCACTTAATATGGCGTCTCAACAATGATGTCTCATTTCTCGTAAATTACTTAAGTTCTAAAATTTGATTTTATTATTTTATAGATTACTCCGGGTTGTTCACTAGGAGTGTTCCGGCGATGAGGAAGGTCAAGGTAGCATTATTAAAAAGTTTAAACAAGGCAATCCGAATAAATTAATACAAAGCGTGCTGTTTTGATCAAAGAACTGAGCTGACACCTGAACATCCAATCTGTGAGTCAGTTAAAAAAAAAAAATCCCAAAAAACTCGTTATTCAAATGACTAACCTGCTTAATCATCACGTGTATATATTATTTGTGCATACTAAATTATCTTGTACAGATCTCTCGATTTCGAATCATAATTACAGCTGACTCCCGCTTATTCGTCGCATATTTAGCCTTAGAGCCAGTTAAGCGAGAAAACATAATAATTTGGAGTTTGTAATAAAGTAACTTTTGAACTGCACAGCCGAAAATGTTGGAATTTAATGGTTTTTAAATTTAGATTATTATATTTTATTATTCATTCAATGATATTTCACTAATCCCTGTTGAACAGATCCGCTACCTAGGACTCTACTTGGACAAACTTCCTATTTGGAATCCACATAAAAGACTGTGATCGAACCTACTTATTTATTTGACCTATTGGACGTACGAAGTTGAGCATTGTGGCTCCACCAAATCATCCAATTCATCTCGTATCCAATCCTTACAATCCAAAATCCTTCGAAAAATTCTAAATGCTCCTTATTTTGTCACCAATAAACTTATCCATAAAGATCTTAATGTTCCATGTGTTGCTGAGTTAGCCTTTACCAGATAACTATCCTTCCATAGTAAGCTCCTTAACCACTCCAATCCATTAGTTTCTTAACTTGCTTCCTACTACACTCCCGATAATCCTCCAAGGCGTCTAAAAAGAAGATGACCTAAAGATCTTCTAGTATATAATTTTTATTGAAGTGAAGTGCTACTGATGAGTAGTTCTTTTCAAGTTTTGACATGTTATTGTTATCGTTATCAACACATTTACTTGATGTACATACTTGTGCAGTTGTAAATTTCAATAAATTTATATACAAATTAAAATATTAAAATAATTTAAAAACTTAAATAAAAAATAAAATTCGCCGGAGAATTTTTAGACTTTGAGGGAAGGACTGGTCCGGATGATTCGAACGAATAGAGAACTTATTAAACTTTTTAAAGAAGTTGTTATTATAATAAAATTGGAAACGCTAAGCTGGGCTGGACACCTAGCTCAGATGGAGCGATCTGAGATCCCGATAAGAGTCCTTGAAAAGCCATCGCACCGTACAAGTAGAGTCGGCAGACCGAAATTGAGATGGGTGGACGGTGTGGCAGGTGACACGAGAGATCTGCTGGGAGTCAGGAATTGGAAAGTGCCGGCGCAGAACAGGGATGTCTGGCGGGAGCTTATTGAGGAGGCAGGACACAATAAGGGTTGCTGAGCCAACTAGATAGATAGATATTGTATTATTTAAAAACTTTTCAATTAAATAAAATCTCACCCCTCAGCAATGTATAAAATCAATGAAGTAAAATCTTTCTTCAATTGATGAATGGAAATCGTGATCATTCCTTATCAAGCACCTCCTGTGCGCTGACGATATCGTTTGCACCTCAACATCTAAGAAAAAAAAATCATTTTTTTAACTTAAAACTCTTATTTTTACCTGTTATCGAATATTGCTTTAAGAAAATGTAATAAATTATACAATAATCTTTAAATAATACAATAAGGAATAAGGAAGACAGCACCCATTTGTGCGTACTCCTGACATTCAGCCGAATTAAAGTGTTACTCTACGAGATCTTTTATCCGGCTCTTCTTAAGCTTCCGTTATGCTACATTAAAGATTTCTGTCTTTTTTTTTTTTTTTTTTTTTTTTTTTTTTTTTTTTTTTAATATATTTTTACTAATATGTTTACGTGTCCATTTAATTTGTCACAAAATCGCTTATAGCTGTTTCTCAAACTACAGCTAAACTTAAGCCCCCCGCCCATTAAAATTTAATGGAGTAAACTTCGTTGAAAATATTGTTTCCAAACCGATTCATGTTGTGTGAATTTATGATATTAACTGAAATTTTTTGGAATTTTATAGTTTTAGGGTTACATTTTTTGGTTATTCTATGTCGTTTAACATTGTCGTGGCTTGTCCCTTTGCCTGGATTTATAATTATGTAAATAATTATTGTTTGATAGGACGAAACTGACTCAAGTAATGGGTGGTAATATTAAAATATAATGGTGGAAGAAAGTGAAGATGTGTTTTTCAGAATTATAATGCCCTAAAAACCAATCCCCGAGTTATTTTATTCTTGTGCCCGTTACTTTTTAACATTGTCGTGCCATTACTAGAAAAATGATGAAAAAGTATTCGGAAGGAATTTTTGGGTATTTATTTGCAGTGGCAGGTCGCTGTTATCGTGGACGCATCAGTTCGTAACCACGCAACCATTATACGTCGTAATATCCTAGTGTAAACACCACCTCTGACTGTAAGTACATTTAGTGATCACATTGTCATGTCCACTATGTATTCTATGCAAATTTTAAGATACCACGACAATGTTGAAAAATTCATTTTTAATAATTTTAAGAAAACTGGCGAAAATTGAGTGTGTTATTGATATTGAAAGTGATTCGTGACAGCTGGAATATGCAAGTTTGCTTGTAGGTAGGGTTAGGGCTAGGAGTCCGTCATTAATTTAAACATCTTGGATTGGAAAGTTTGGAATTCCTGGAAATGTGTCTTTTTGGCGATCCCGTAAATTTGGGATACATCAATCCACACGGGTTTAAGTAAATTTTATACGTTACTCTTCTATTTAAGTAAAAATTTCGAACGGCGGTTTAGTATCGAATATAATAGTCTTAGTCAAGGTCTTGGCGATTTAAGCATGCCCTAATTAAATGACAAGAGGAGATAAACTGGACAGCAATGATGGTAAATGTAAATAAAAGTAAAATCCTCATAATATTCCCAAATGATTATGGAAATATCCATATATTTTTGTGAGACTCCAGAATTGCTAGACAATTTTCTCTGCCTAAGTGCCATCATTAGCAGGTCTGATAATTTGGATTAGGAGATGCATAACAGAGCCATCAAGGATAACGAGATATCCTGACAGATTCGCAACGTTATAATCGGTCACCGGAATGTGGGGAAAGCAAGAAATATAATTCAGTTAAACTCCCGAAACTAATATTCGGAAGTGAAAGCTGGGTCGTGCTTAATAGACATATCAGTTGGATCAGAGGAGCCGAAACAAAATCCCAGTGCAGATTTGTGAGTTAATAAAGGAACGAACATGTGCCAAATACCATTAAAATATCAACTCTTAAGTTCTTGAACTACTCTTGAAAAGCGACTATTCAAATGGCTTGACCCTATTCGTTGCATGGGTATGAAACGAAAACCCTAATAAATGAAGGAGAACCGAAGGATGACCGAGTATCCTCTATGATGGTTATAAACAAAGGATTGTAGGAAGAACAGGTAAATCATCAAAGTACTATCAGTCTAACGGATACTTTCTTTCTTTTTTTTTTTTTTTTAAGAAGAAAATGAACTTTATTCTGGAACATCTTGTCCCCTAAGAATAACATATGAGTACAATACATAGGACAATCATTGGCTATGATAATCATTAACAATAAACAATACTAAAAAAATGATTTATAATTAAATTATAAGTTACAAAATAAATGAGAAATATTGTAAAAGGATACATGTTATGTATACTATTATAATGTATATTACCTAAGTATTCATATTTTACATTTGCTTGGAAGATTGAAAATTCAGTAGGTAAAGAAATATACGATGTTTAAATGAATTAAGAGTGGATCTTTTTCGAATTGAGATGTGCAGTGAATTCCATAAAGAATTTTTCGAAGGATGCAGTTCGATGCGTAGGACTGTAAATGGTTGGGTTCTAGTATTTAAGAGATGGATGGAGGAGCGCAGATTAAGGAGGTTATGAATATAGGTGGGTTTTTTGGTTTTCAAGGATTGAAATATGAGCGCACCTAGGAAGTATTGACGTCGAAAACTGGGGAAAAGTCACCAAAATTCAGAATACCTGTGATAAGTGTGAGAGCGTCTGGAGATCCCGAAAATAAATCTAATAAAACAGTCTTCCATATATTACGCATCCGTAGTCAAAGTTGGGAAAAACAGATGAAACCGAAAGTTGTCGAGCACTTAATGGTAATGAATTGCGGTTTATGTAAAAGTTGCTTAAGAACAAAACTAGACTTCCTCGTTATTTAGGAAACATTATTATTTCAAGAAAGATGTTGATCAAAAGTTACTCATTATACTTATTCGATTCTGCTTTTTTCCGTCACTCAATTGAGAAAACGGTAATTATTTCACTAAAAATACTAACCTATTAAAAAAACGATATATATTTTTTTAAATTTGAACCAGTGTTACAAGACAGAAACACTAGGCAAAGGTTTCTAGACAAACACAATGAAAAACTTTATTTAAATTATTTATTTTCTCACAACTAATAAAAAAATTGCTCTTGACATTTACACACAATTCTTAGTCTACTCTTTTTCTTGTAAAACCTATTGTGTTTCTGTCTGGTGCTTCTCCGGACTCGTTTCCGGAATCAGTATTATTAACATATTTCTCTCCAAGGTTTGTAATAATGTATATTTTATTTTTGTTATTTTTCTTTTTTTTATAGGTATTCATTTGTTAATCTAGATCAAAAATATGTGTCAGGTAAATTTTAATAACATGATTAAAAAAAAAAGTCAGAGGCCACTGACGGATACTCCAATTCGAACCCTATTTTTCAGTCACTCAATTGAGGAAATGGTAATCTTACCAAAAATGCTTTCACATTAAATATGTATGTATATTTATATTTATACATATAATTAACTATTTTACAATAATCGGGTTATAGGTCCTTTATATTTAACAATATTTTGTTCAAACAATATTATTATTTATCCATTTTGTACATATACACATTTTCTTTCTTCCTTCTCCTCCCTTCTCTCTTTTTTACGTTTCGACCCCTTATTTAATGGGATCCTCTTCAGAACTGGAAAAACAATACCATTCTTAAACATCTTTCCCGAAATATATATATATATATATTAACTGACCTAGAACAATTTTGGATTACTTAAAAAAAAAAAAAAAAAAAGAAGTTTTCCTAGACAAAAGCACTAGGCATAGGTTTCAAAACAAACAGAACGAAAAACGTTATTTATAGTATTTATCTTCTTACCGCTAATCAAAAATGTGTTCCTGATATTTATACACAATTTTAAATCTACTCTTTTTTTTCTCTCTTTGATGCTTCTCTTTACTCGTTTCCGATTTTCTAATCGACAGAACATCCTACAATGGAGAGCCAACATATTGGTTTATCATTTTCCTAGGTAATGTCTCTGATAAGAACAGACGTCCTGATGAAATGAATGAAGCCTCCCAAGTTTTTAGGAAAATAATCAATACAGAAGTGTAAGAAATGAAATTGTATGTTCCTCTTGCATCTTTTAACTTCGTAAGCTGCCATCTTGCGTTGTACAATGATTTTGTAGTCTGGCTCCTTATTATTCTCCAAATTCTGGCGTGCTAAAATTTTAAAAGTTCAACACTTCTCCTTCCTTACCTCCCATTGTTTCCAAAAAGAGGGGATAAGTTAGAAGTTTTGTTATGTCGGAGCCACTGACCACTCTCTCTTTTAAACAGGCTTCAAACAGTTTCTGGAACTTGGAACAGATATCAAAACAACCATCAGCTCTTGGCAGTGATTTAACTCTAAAATATTAGCATAAAACGAGCTAAGCGGAAACAAAATGACGAGAATGTAATTTCTTTTTGATATTTTTTTTGCGTTTTTAATGAGTTGAAATCAGTAGGAAAATATATAAAATTCTTTTGAAGTTTTTTACTCGTAGGCATATGTAACTTGGCACCTGATCTGAAAACATGCCTTTTCGGGATGATTGTATAAAGCACATCTGATATGGTTCAAATATAGGAAAAAATTTATTTACTTAAATTTTTTATAACTTCTAAATAATTCTGAATAAAATTGCCATTTGAAAGCCAATAAAACATTTATTTTCGTTACCAGGTTAATATCAAGAAAAAGTCTAAACAACCGATTAGATTCAGTCGAGCACTGCCATCTTACAGTGAACTATGCTACGGTGACCCGACCTTCTAAGACTAAAACACAAATACCATTACACGTTTTCGAAAATTAAATAGATAAATGCTGTTAAATTGTATTTTTTTTTTTAATTGTAAAAACACTTGGCATATGTACATTTTTTGTCCATGTCTAAGTTCAATAAGGAAAATACCGCTTATATATTTTTAAAGTCAATATTGATTATATATGTCAATATTCGGCTGTGATTTCCTAAAAATTTGGCAACAATCGGTGAAAGCTAACCTGCCAATATTATCTAAAATACTTGCTATTAGCCCACTGACCCGCTTCGGTTTTCCTTATAAATATATTTATGGTTTTATTTTGTTTATTTTTTATAGTGATTTATTTTGTTTTTCCTTCCGAATGGGCCAGCAGAGAACCACGTGCCAATTTCAATTCTTTTCCCCTTGTTCTTTCCATTTCTTCCAGTATGCTTTCATCTGTTCACCATGTTTCCTCTTTCTGTCCTCAGACCATTTTGCACCAGTCCTTTTCACTTTCCTGCCCTGGAACCCCTCCATTTTCAATACTTTTCGCCGAAAGTCTTCTTTATTATCTATTTCCTCTATTTTTATATTGTTTTTTTCTAAATCCCTTTTTACTTCATTGACCCAGCTTATTGTCGATTTCTTACCACACAGATATCTGAAAATCTTACTTGTCAATCTACTATCAGGTATTCGATATAAGTGACCAAAAAACATAAATCTTCTTTTTCTCATTACATCTGATATATTTTCTGCATTTTGATATATTTTAGCAAGTGATTTATTTTATTCTAATTTTTACAAAAACCCTTCTTCTTTCTTTTTTTTTTCTAATTATTTATTGATATTAACTTTGCCCAACACATACATCAAGTAATTGAGTAGAAAATGATTACCATGACGATATGTCAACTTGAAAAGAACTACTCATTTGTAGCACTTTATTCAAAACTGCATTAGAAGGTTTCTATATCTTAATTTTAGAGGCCTGAAAGGTCTATCGGAAATCAAGTGGGAAGCAAGTTGGGAGTCTAGTGGATTCGAGTGGTTAGGGAGCTCAATAAACCTATCATTGTGATTATTATGGTTAAGATTATTTGTGACATAACAAGGAGCATTGAGGATTTTACGAAGGATTTTTGATTTAAGGATTGGATACGAGAAGAATTGGAAGATTTAGTGAAGCACCAAGGTTTAAGTCCTTGTGTCTAAACAGTTCTAATTACTGTTATGTAAATGGGTGTTTTCTTTATTGTATACTCTGAAGCTTTGTCTAGTAAATGTTAAAGTAGTCTGTAACAACAAGCAGTTTCTTGTTGTTTTATTCTTGTATATAGATTTCAGGTAAGCTCTTGTAAAAATGAAGTCCTAGGTAGCGTATTTGTTCAACAGAGAATAATGGTCCCAGACTAGGTCAAAAGCCTGTTCTACATCACGAAAGGCTCCTATGAAGTACAATCTGCGTCCCAAAGCTGTGGAAACTGCGTCCAATACACGATGTCACTGCTCGATGGTAGAGTGATTTTCTGAAACCTTTTATATCTGCAATAAGAAAAAAACAAACTGGCAATCAATAAATCGTAAGGTACAGGTATAATAAAAATAAAACAAAAAACAAATGGTCTTAAGAAAGAGCAGTACTTAGTTGATATCTTTATGAAATTACGGGGATTCTTATCCACTTTCTTTTCATTCTATTTCTTGTTTTCTAGCATTTATTTTTTTTTGAATATTGTTTTTTGAAAGTCTAGTTTACTAACTTATTTCTACAGTTCATTTATATAACTAGATCTGGATTCGTTTTGTGACAGTAAGATCCTTAAAAAAAGACAATGATTACTAAATTAGCTGAACATTTCTTACAGCTAATTGTTACCAAGGGATCTCCAAAACGAGTAGTATGAAGATTTTTATACTGAAACGAATTTCGATCGTTCACAATCTAACTTAAAGATATTAAAAATACTTGTTTATTTTATATTGTGTATGTTTGTCGTATAATTAAATAATATTTCGTTCCCATTATGAGAATATGATAGTTTCGGAATAAACGTTAAACTTTACTTTCTTAATTCATATAATTACACCAAGCGTTAATTTATTACATTTTTTTTGTATAACTGAGTTGTACTTTTAAATTAATAAATATTTCGTAGAGTTAAATGTTTTGGGTAACTTTATTTTTTGGGTAGTTCAGTGTTTAGGGCATTATATCGTCGCCTAATAAGAAACCACATGATTGCCTACTGACTCATGGTTGGTTTTCCCACTTTTTTCCCAATAGGAGATAAAAAAAATAGATACTTACGAGTGCATTCATTTCGCTGGTTTTCCAAATGGAAAACAGCTGAGTTGTAGCATTTGGATATAGTATTCCATTTGTGACATGTGGACAAAATTGCCTTCTGTTTTCCCTCCCCCTTTCAAAATCACGCCTATTGGCCTAATTCAGACCTAATGGAGCGAAGTTTTATGTAAACCATTAGGCCTGACTAGTTTTGGCCAAAAATTTACTTATAGCACGTGGTTGCTTAAGCGCCGATATTATGTTCCAGTCCACCTATAAGTAGATAATTTATTTCCAGTTATATAATTTCTAGATCGACAATGGGTCGAAAAAACTTCATATGCGGTATACATTGTCTCTAAAATGAAGGAAGATTTTTATTACAATGAGGATGCTGACCATATCACCTCTTTCAACATACTTCATAGAGATGTTTATAATTATACAATATCCAATAGTAGTTATATAACTCTTCACTAAAATTTTAAAACTTTTATTTATTTATTTTATTTTAAGGTGCCGTGTACTGCAACATGGCCATAGGCACCAAATTCTGATTTCTTGTTTATCTAAATGGTATTAAAGATTCTGCAATTCCTGAGGAACTTCAGAACATCTGGTTGATAGTTTTTGAACATTGTACCCAGGTCTTTGTTGAAGATGGGTGTTCCAGCTGTAGGGTGTAGACTGCAATTACGAAATATGTGCTCTACTGATCGAGGAACATGGCACCTTGAGCACATGGGCTGTGAAGTACCTTGAAGTAGGTGTTGGTGTGTGAGTCTTGTGTGCCCGATGCGCAGCCTAGTCATCACCTCTTGTTCCCTCCTAGAGCCATTTAGCAGTGGCCATGGTTGACCATTAGGGCAAATCATTTTAAGTTTGCTACTATCCGGAATCCTGTTCCAATAATAAATCCACGCAGCCTTGCACTTCTGTTGAATATATATTTGATAGTCCCTGAGGACAATTGGTAAGTTGGGTACCGGAAATATATTTCTCGCCTCTTTAGCAGCTGCATCAGCCAATTCATTTCCAGGTATTCCAACATGACTGGGTACCCAAAGAAAGTGTATTTTTTATTAATTGTATGTAGCTGTGTTTTATTATTGTGTGTGAAATTGGATTGTTAGAATGGTGTGAGTTTTGTAAGTATTTTAAAGCCGAAAAAGAGTCTGTACAAATTACTATTTTGTTGCTATCTAAAAATTTAACTATATCACGCGCTAATTGGATAGCAAATAATTCACTCGAGAAAACCGAGTATAGTTCAGGAAGGCAATATCTAACTGTCGTTCCGGAAAATGTTACCGCGCAACCTGTGTCTTTGTTTACTTTAGAGACATCAGTATAAATAAAAAGGAAATTTTTATATTTTGATTTAGACTCATGAAAAAGTTTTTGTATGGAATCTTGCGGATAAGTAATTTTATTGTATGGGAAAAGTGAGAAGTCGAAGGAGGCATTGATTGTTTTCCATGGGGGCATTGAATAGGGATGAGCTAAGTAGATATTTGGAATCTGGAATAGGTCTGATAGAAGTGGATAAGTAGAAATTCGGGGAGGTATTTTATATCTACTTAATTCGAAAAAATCTTTGCTCAACTTAAGGCGCCCTAAGAATTTTAATAGTAAGTAGTGCCTACGGAGCTCTAGAGGCCATTCTTCAGCATCACACATCACGCTTGATATGGGGCTGGAATAAAACTTTTTAATTCGTTTGTTTTTGTTTTGTTTTGTTTTTTATTAAGAAAACAGCTTTTAGGCTTAAATATTACTCTATAACGATAAAATATAACTAGGCTGAGAGAACTGTGGGCTTAAGCTAAGAATATGCTTTGTTCTTTAATTTAGCTTGAATTTGGAAACAGTCAATAGGAAATTTGTTTGATATGTATCGAAATTTAAAAACTATATACAAAATAATTTATTTATTTAGTTGCATTTTTTTTATCTACCTGGTGGGTACCTAGTGGGTACCTACTTCATTTTTATAATTTAAATTTAATTTTATTTATTTAAATTTACAAATCTTTAAAAAAAAAAATCTAATAAATGAGATTATGTACCCATAATAAGATATCAACTGCCTGTAAAGCAACTACCCATTAGTAGCACTTCATTGAAAGTTCTATTTTAGAACGTCCCGAAGTTAGCTTCTTTTTAGACGTCTCAGAGATTTTCTGGAATAGAATGGGAAGCAAGTTGAGATACTTTGAATGTTTATGGAGTTTACTTTGAAAGGATAGATATCTGGTTAGGGCTATCAAAAAAGTATGGTACATTAAGATCTTTATGGATACGTTTGTTTGTGCCTAAGTAGGGAGCATTGAGGATTTTTCTAACTATTTCTGATTCTAAGGATTGGATACAACATGAATTGGTTGTTTTAGTGGAGCCGAAAATCTCAACTCCATATGTCCAAAAAGGTCTAATTATTGTCTTGTAAATGAGTCTTTTGTAATTGATCAGAAGGTTTTAATGTCTGTCTACTAAATGCTGAAGGAGTCGATGGAAATTTAAAATACAAAAGTTAGATTGCATCAGATAGATAGATAGATTGAGTTTTTATTTGGGCGATCAACTACAAGGTTATTACACCCTTTTCATTTAAATGGTGAAAATTGCATCAGTCAATGATTGCATCAGTCATGTTCTTGAGTAGTGATGATGTCCTTGACATAGGCATCTTCGAGCCTTTACTGGAATTAGGAGAAAGTTGCAGAAACAATTGAGCTGTATGGAAATAAAATGGCCATATGACAAAGAGACAAAGTTAGAGGAATAGGTGGACTGGGATATTGAAGGTGAACAAATCAGGAACTATACACTATATTAAGAGCATCCAAATACTTTTCTGGCCAGTTTAAGACCTCTCCCCCTCTTTCCCAAAGGATAATACAACTTATAAAGATATAGATTGATCCCTGGATTGCACTTGTTGAATACAACATAATAAATGCTTTACAGAAACCAGTGTGGTGGAAGATTTCACAGTTTAAATTGCAAAATTGCATTATTTGTGAGCCTTAGCAAAGTTTTTTAGTTGTGTTCAAGGTAAATACATAAAATAATTCACAAATTATGAATATAAAAATAATAAATAAAATAAATTAATTATGAAATAAATTAATAAGAAATATAAAGTTCAATTTAAAAGTATTATGAAAAAGAAGATGATCTGGGATGCAGTCAGATAGAAAGAAAAAAAAGCACGTCCAAGAAAAAATCTTTTCATGAAGTTCTGACTTTTTTTTATTATGTAGGACACAATTGTTTCCTTTCCTTAGTGGTTTAGTGACACTGAAGAAGAACTTCAAGGCAGGTCGAAATGGCACTCAATAAAAGTTTTTTACTTGGAGATGTGTTTTCTAATTTTTTTTACCTGACTGCATCCATAATCATCTTTTTATAAAATAAATTAGTAAATTATATAAATATAAAAATAATATATAAATAATAACATGAATAAATAAATTACATAAATACATATTATAGCCTTGATGTTTTAGTGTAAACAAATTGTTCTGTTACAATTATAGATTATGACTTAAATTACATCTCACAGTCAACAATAGAATCATCATTATAACTTTTAGGCTTGAAAATATAAGACAAAAAATTTTAAGTAATAGGGTGTATAAAAAAAATTGACCGTTTTATCAAATTCCAGAGTTCAAAAGTCTGAAATATCTTTATGATATTTATTATTTACCAATACTTAATAATCCCTTTAGATCATTCTCTAAGCTTGTTTCTACCACTGGACTTCTTCGAAATAAAGCCTCAGTTCATTTATTTATTTCAAAGAAGAAACATGACAGTGCCCTACCAAATTCTTGTAATTTTAAGACGAATTTCTAAAGTTGAATTCAATTTGAAAATGGCTTTTATTTAGTCAGAAAATTAGAATGTTGATTATAAACAAAAAAATTGATATATTCCTTTGAAAAAAAAAATCAATATTCACACTATACTTGGGTATGATTACTAATATAAATTTAATTTCCTTACATATTCTAGCCTTAATTGGAGATAATGTTTATAAGTGGCAGATTGTTGTGTTTATTGTAGTTTTCAGGCTTGATAATATGGCAAAAACCATGAAAGATCATTTTAATCATCAATAATTGAACTTATACCGGACGAATTACCATTATACTTTTAATACATCGTAATTACTTACTATACCCACTATACTAACTATATATACTATACTAACCTTATCATTATTACTCATATCCTATTAAAATACATTCATCTTCAAATTTGATTAATCTTTACCTTTTAATGTAATTATTCATAAATCTTTGTGTGTAATACGTTTTTTATATTTTTTTATGTACTGATAAGTATGATTGTGCCAGTACACCATTCTCTCTTGTTCTGCTAGATCTACCACAGGGTCTTCTGCCCTTCAAGTTTATCTTATATGGATATTTTTCAAAGGAACTCTTCTCTAAATCATATAATTCTTCAAAATGTCATATGGAAGACATGTTCAAAAATTTCATCCTGTGTTCCTCAATGAAATTCAGCTATGGTCGTAATTCCAAGTTAGTCATTACATCATATTCCTCATTCGATCCCTTCTGGTTTTACCCACCATTCTTTTTAAACATCTCTTCTCCATTGATTGGCATCAACTTTTATGTTCACATATGGTCCAAAATTCACTAGAGTATGTTTAGACCATTGGAAAGGCATTTTGTATACAGTTATCTTGTTGTTATTTGATATTTATCTCTTGGCCACAAAATCCCGTTTTTGGGAGTAGAAGCATCTTTCTGTGCATTTAATGTGTTCTTTGTTCTCTACATCTACCCCACCATCTCATATAGATGGGCACTAGGATATTTAATGTTTCTTACTTCCTCTTCCGGGACACCCTTTAATTAGATCATCATCAGTTTCTCATTCCTATCCTCATTAATTTTCTTTAATTCTAGTTTATTTCCAGATTAATATTTGTTTATCATTTCTAGAATTCTCTGAAGTTTACCTTGAGGTTGTTTCATTTCTTATCAAATATGAATATTTAGTTTGGTGAAAGTTAGCATTGTGTCGAGGTGGGCCTCAGATTTTTGTAGTCTTATTTCCAATTATGCTCTCCTAAGTGCAGAATCCATTATTGTAGTAAACATTAATAAACTGAGACTCCAATCTGGTCTGATACCTTGGGTAGTGGAGAACTCCTTTTGATGTGTGGTTACTTACACTGACAACTTACAGTTTGTATGTACTTGTTCCATTTACAAACATAAGAATGTTTTTCTTAGTTCCATATCAACTCCTCAACTCATTTCTCCTAGGAATTTATTAATACTGTATATATACTTATATATATTATTGTATATATATTCTGTATACTATATAGAATTCTATATAGCCTTTGTTAAGTCGACAAAGCAGGCATAGACTGCTTTTGTCTTTTTCTATAGTTTTATCGAAAATATGTATTGAATTGTGAAAATGAATTCTTATGTTTATTCTTTTATTATAATTAAAACATGGTTGATTTTTAACGCTAATTATCACTGAAATCTTTTTCAAAAATCCATTATGTTAAAGTTTTTTTTTTTTTTTTTTTTTTTTTTTTTTTTTTTTTTTTTTTTTTTTTTTTTTTTTTTTTTATGGCACTACAACCCGGAGACGGGTCCTGGCCTCCATCAAAAGCCTCTGCCAATCTTCACGGTCCTGGGCAGCTACCATCCAGTTCCTGACCCCCAGGAATTCATTTGCATCAGCCGCCACTCCGTCGGCCCATCTCAGTTTCGGCCTTCCTCTTCTTCTTGCTCTATAAAGGGGCTCAGTTAGTATTTTCTTTGGCATTTCACCCTCCATTCGGGCCAAGTGTCCGGCCCACCGCAACCTGCCCAGTTTAATGACCTGGACGATGTTTAATTCATTAAAGTGATTATAAACCTCTTGATTTCTAAGTCGTCTCCATACACCATTTTCACATAGTCCACCAAATATCCTTCGCAGGATCTTTCTTTTAAAAGTTAGAAGGTCCTGTTCACTTGTGTTTGTCAGAGTCCAGGTTTCTGAACCGTACATCAGAACAGGACGAATTGTAGTTTTATAAAGGTGGAGTTTAGTCTGTCTTGAGAGAGTATGTCCAATTATAAGTTTTTGTAGGCCAAAATAGCATCGGTTGGCAGATATTCTTCTTCTTTTTACCTCAGCTCCACCATCATCCTGCCATACCATTGATCCTAGGTATACGAAGTCTGCAGTCTTTTCAAAAGTATACTCCCCAAATGAAACGCTTTCATTTGGGTTCGGTTTATCTCCCGTCACCATATATTTAGTTTTTGATTCATTCACTTTAAGCCCGAGTCTTCCAGCTGATTCCACCAGTGCCAAGAAAGCTTCTTTGACTACCTGGAAGGAGCGTCCTACGATGTCTATATCATCAGCATAGGCTAAAAGTTGAACTTGACGGTTAAATATGGTGCCACCGGTCTGTATACCTGAGTCCCTTACTGCTTTCTCCAAGGCGATATTAAAGAGGAGGCAGGCGAGAGCATCTCCTTGCCTTACTCCTCCTGAGGCGTTGAACTCTTCTGAAAGCTCTCCACTTAAAAGAACTGAGCATATGACAGTTTTCATTGTCAGTTTAACTAGCCGTATTAGCTTTCTGGGTATCTGCAATTCACCCATGGCTTGGTAGAGCTTTTCCCTGTTGATACAGTCATATGCTGACTTGAAATCTATAAATAGGTGATGAGTCTTAATATTATATTCGTGCCCTCTCTCCAGGATAGTTCTGAGTGTAAAAATTGGGTCAGTGGTGGATTTACCACGTCTGAAACCACTTTGATATGGGCCCAAGACTCTCTCAGCGTATGGTAATAGGCGTTGGAATATGATGTTAGAGAAGAGTTTATAGCCAGTGGGTAGTAAGGAGATACCTCTGTAGTTTGAGCACTTCAGGGGGTTACCCTTTTTCTGTATCGGGTGGATTATAGATTTGTTCCATCCAGAAGGCATTATCTCCTCCGTCCAAACAGTCTGCAGTATATTCTGAAGAGCCTTCACTGTCTCACTTCCTCCATATTTAAGGAGCTCTGTAGGGATTCCATCATGCCCAGGGGCTTTATTTTTTTTCAGTTTATCCATAGAATCTATAATTTCTTCCTCATCTGGAGGTTCCCACTCAACTTCATCATTTTTGAGGGGTATTTCAATATTTTCAGTAGTGGGTGAACAATTATTCTTTAAAAGTTCTGAGAAGTAGTTTCTCCATTGTGTTAAGATCTCTGGCATATTGGTCAAGAGATTGTTATCATCGTCATGACAATAGGTCAAACGGGGTGCGAATGGTTTCCTCTACTTATTTACTTTACAGAAAAAATCCCTAATTTCTTTGGCATCATGCACTTCCTCGATCCTTTGGAGTTCTTCCCTTTCGTAGTTTCTCTTTTTCTGCCGATGTAACTTTTTTTCTTCTCTGCGGAGTCTTCTATATTCTTCAACCTTTCTCCTTGTCTCTCGTTGGGTCATTGCTCTGTAGGCTTCATTCTTCCTTTCAGTTGCAGCCTCACATTCCCTATCAAACCACTGAGATCGTGGTTCCTTCTTAATTGGTCCCAGGATATTATTTGCTGTTTCCTCTATTACTCAGGAGAAAGTTTGCCATTGTTCTTCGACAGCATTATCCTTCATATTACAAGTCTGGAAGTTGAGGTCCAGTGTTATCGAGTATCGGTTTAACACAACTGGGTCTAAGAGCTTCCGTGTGTTGAAGTTCTTCTTATGGTGTTTTCGGGTATTTTCAGAACCTAGTCGGGAGATCCTTTCTTTAAAGTGAGCTATCGAGAGGTAATGATCCGAGTCTACATTCGCACTTCTGTAGACTCTAACATCCAGTAGACTGGTTCTGTGTCTTTTGTCTATAAGTATATGATCAATTTGATTGACCGTATTCCTGTCTGGCGTGATCCATGTTCCTTTATGGATATCTTTGTGGGGAAAGAGGGTTGATCCAACTACAAGGTCTCTGGCTGATGCAAAATTTATAACTCTTGTATTATCATTATTATTACTCATACTGTGGAGGCTATAATTTCCAATCGTAGGGGTATAAATATTTTCTCTCCCAATTTTAGCATTGAAATCTCCTACTACTATTTTCGCATCATGTCTTGGACAGGTATCGAGGGTTCTTTCAAGGAGATCATAGAAAAGGTCTTTTTTTTTTTTTTTTTAAAGTCTTTTTTAATGTTAAAGTTATTTTGAGATTTAAAAATTTTGACTGAATCTCAAAAATAAATCTCAGAAAATGATTCTTCTTGTACTGAAGTTTGGTAGAAAAACTTATCTGATGGATAAGTTTTGTAGAATAACTTATCAAGTATTCACATGGATATGTCTTCTAGCTAGGGGTCTATACTTTTTTGATGTAACAATCTTTCACACTCAACAATGTGTAACATTTTTTTCACCCACAAAAATGTAACATTTTGACATGCTCTTGCACTTTTAGTGTTGCACGCATCAACAATTTAATGGAAAATATTTTTTGTTATTTAAAAGTTTTTGCCAGGATGAACTGTTAAGTGGTAGGTATATTGGTTTGAATGAAAAAATGTTTGAAACCCTTCAATTCTCGTTAATTTTTTTCTTTTAAAAAAATTATGAATTGTTAACCTTTTGCACTCCAAAGCCACGAACCCAATGCCTGGCACAGAACTCATATGCCGGGTATGAGCCAGCAATTCTTTTCGTGGCTTTCACTCAGGTGGCTGGGACTATTTTCCTCCCCTAGCACTCAGATCGTTTTTTACACTTTTCTGTTGTAAATAATGATACTCAATATTTTTTTTAAAGGAATAAATAAATATATATATATATATATATATATATATATATATATATATATATATATATATATATATATATATATATATAAATAAAATGTTTAAACTTTTTTTTTGTTACTTCAAGTGCAATAATATAATAAAAACACAAATATTTTTTTAAAAAATCAATGAAACAATATTATCTTCAAGAGAGGATCTTGAAAAAATAATGTCGGCCTGTACCAGGCTTATGAGTGCTGTGCCAGACAAGTGGAACTTATAATCTGAGTGAACTTGCATTTTTATTTTGCCGGATTATAACCGGCTAATGAGTGCAAAGGGTTAATTTTATTTAATTATTAAATTAAGTAATTTAATAATTCCAATTCTAAAATATGAATTCGGAAAATCAGTTGATAATAGATAGAAATATCCATGATCTATTGTTTTACGCAGTCAAAGAGAAATAAAGACGTTTTAAGGAATTCAGTTCTGCCATAGATTGAGGCCATGCATCCACAGAATTCTTTTTTTAATTTTTAATTTATTTATTAATGAAGCTGGAATGACTAGCATCCATTTGCCACCTTCTTTAAACATTAAATGAACACTTCTTGAACCAACTTTATTCATCAACTGAAATGAAAATTACCCATGAATTATGAAAAATCAACATTTTAAAGAATGCCGACTATTTTGACTGTTCACGCCCAAGGAATAGTATGTATATAAGCTATTTTAATGAGTAATTACTTGATGATACTCAATTAATTTTGAGATATGTAAAAAGCATTAAAGATATGACTCATTGAGAACTAAAGAACCAAAATTAAAAACTATTATTGTTAGCTTTTCCTAGTTTAATATAATGGCACCTAGTAGCTCTATTTTAGGCTGAAACATCATTCAATTTAGCAATTTTATAATCGGAAAATGATGCTGCAACTGTGTAGCATTAGTTTTATATAAAAAACAAATCATGCATTAATGTATTTCTGACTTTATATTTATGACAGATATTTTTAAATCTATTAAAAATGAGTAACTAAACTCTGACCCTAATATAATAAATTAAAGTTTATTTAAAAATACTTTAGTTTGTGCATTGTATTTTGTTATAATTCTATGAGAAATGAATTTATATACCATTTTTAAGCTTCTATAATCTATAATAAAGGCTAGCATACAATAATGTTGCACTCTTGAAATGCTTATTTCTCTGTATTATCTGCAGTGCCTTTTCCTGAAATTCTCAGTTATGATTTATAAACTTAATAATTATAACATTTTATAATTGCCACATTAGATGTTTTGTTGGATTCTATTTTTAGTTTGGAATGATCAATGATATATATTTTTTGTATATCAGTAAAAAATTAATTTAGAATTCTCGTTTACCTTTATCAATGGATAATATAAAAATATTTAAACTATCTGGACCTGTTCATTGTGAACTCAATATGAGACAAAAGAATTTTCTTGATAATCCATAAAGGGATTTTGTTAATCATTCTGTTATATAATAAGATTGAAATGTTTATTAACAAATAATTATAGCTATAAATACAAAAAAATGATCCAAGATCAATTTCAGAGAGGTATAAATAAATATAAACGACTGAATACAGACACTTGATCACTAAACTGTAATTTTTGTACCTGCAATTTTAACTGTGTATATATATATATATATATATATATATATATATATATATATATATATATATAATGTTGTATTCGGTCCCACATATTTCCCTGATGCTTGGTAATTATCCATAGTAATGATGACTCCTAAGCCCAATAAGCCGCCTCATGTCGTCCGATATCACTCTTGCCTATTCTGGGAAAAATCCTAGAAAAACTCATTCTGAAACGCTTGTATCCCATCATCCCAGATCATCAGGTTTTCGAATATCACACTCCACTATCTTGCAATGTCCTGTCCAGGAATGCTGATGACCCGTGCGTTTTATTAGTAAATAATGATTCCTTCATTGCCTCACAAACACTCCAATTATATGTCATCAACATTTAAGAAAGGTGTTGAAATTGGAGAATTAAAAAAAATCCAAGCAAATCCCATCAAATTACCTTAACCCTTCGACATAAACGTACAACTTCTTGTCCTAGAGTATCCTTTAATAATATCCCACTGTACCCTGTTGACCAGATCCGCTATCTAGGACTCCAACTGGACAAACGTTTGATTTGGAGTCTACATACAAAACTAAAACTGCTCACAGGAAACTGCTCGTCGTTTTCGACTTCTTCAATATTTACTAGACAAAAGTTCTAACCTTACGATTTCTTACAAAAGACTCATTTACATGACGGTTATCAGACCTCAGATTTGGTCATATGGAGTTGAGCTTTGGAGCTCAACTAAACCTTCTAATTCTTCCTGTATCCAATCCATACAATCCGAAATCCATCGAAAAATCCTTAATGCTCCTTACTTTGTTACAAATAAACTTATCCATAAAGATGTTTATGTACCTTATGTTGTTGATTTAACCCAAACCACATACCTATCCCTTTCATAGTAAATTCCTTAACCATACAAATCCACTAGTCTCCCAACTTGCTTCGCATTCTATTCCCGATAAACCTCCGAGGTGTTTGAAAAGAAGATGGCCTAGAGACCTTCTAATATATTGAATTAAAATTTTTATTGAAGTGCTGCCAATGGGCAGTTCTTTTCAAGTATTGACTTGTTATTGTAATCATTATCAACACATTTACTTGATGTATGTATTTTTCCTGTAGGTTAACTATTCTAGCCAGGGTGGGAAGTTCAAGATTTATTCGTGGGTTCACCACGAAATAAATTTTTACCCGCCCAGGTGGGATTCGAACCCACGATCTTCTGGTTACGAGCGCACTGAGACCCACGCCCCAACTCGCTCGGCCATTGAATCCCCAAATGTTTGTATTTTGTTCAGTAAATTTCATTATATGGATATGAAGAAAAAAATAAATAAATAAAATAAAACGTAGACAGGGTGTCCCAAATTATAGGGACCAGGCACTTTTTTCGAGAACAAAGCAAGATAAAAAAAAAAGTTAAAGGGTAACCCCCCTTTATTTTTTGTAAGGCTTTTTTTGGTACCAAAAAAACATATTTTTTCCATGTGCAAATATTTTAATATTTAATTTTATTTATTTATTTTTTTCAAATGCGACCATATTGTTTTCTCTACATAATCTGAAAGCCAAATTTTTTAAATGAATTTTAAGACGATGGTTTTAAGATGGTTAGATTTTCACTTTTCCCCTCCTCCTTTCTCAACCAAGCTTTGGAATGACTGTCCGGAACTGTGTTATAAAACATTGAAAAGGAATAAAATAATTTTAAAAAATGAGCTGGAATTACTGCTGTGGTTTGTGGAAAATCCCCAAAATTCGCTTTGTCAAGCCTGCAGGATCCTAGGATTGAGTAAAAATGTGATTGCGAAAGTTCTTCATCAGCACGGGTGTCACCCATACCTTGCTAATGGTCGTTCAGGGGTTGCATGAAGGAGACACTGAACGCCGCATCAAATTTTTAGCATCTGTAGATGTTTTACTGACGGAAGATACCATTTGCTTTCATTTTATGGAAGGGAAAAAAATTACACATATATATATATATATATATATATATATATATATATATATATATATATATATATATATATATATGTATATGTATATTGATGAGGTATTTGTTGACTGAGAATTTTGTATTTTAAGATGCGTTGGCATAATAAATTAAAATGTAAATATTATTTAATTGCTTTGTATCTATGACTGCATACCCCAACTACCTACATCTTAAAACATATATATTTAATTTACTTATTTTTCACACTTTAAAACAATAATGATATACGTTTTATTTTACACATTTCTGTCCTTAATCAATTCTCGGCTTGTAACGCAAAGCGTGTTTGGAAACTGTTGCCATCCAATTTCTTCTAAACCGAAAGACCTATTTCGGATTGAATATTTGAGAATTGAAGATATTCATTGGTCTATCTATTTTTGTTAGAATAAATTTCTCCAATGTTTATTAACAGTACCATATCTTTAATAACTCTATTAGTTAAAAATTACACAACTTGCCGTAATTTTTCTTATAGGTAGATACACGCTTGGATCGATTTTTGTTAATTTTTTCATTACTACCACTTTTTCCTTTTATTGATTTTTTGGTTGGTTTATTGAAACCATTACACCTCGCCTTCCTACTCTGTAAAATGGTATCGAACATTTTTAGATATTTGGGTGAATCAGTTGGTCCCGAACATTTTCCTCTTTTGGAAGAAAATTTCAAATGGTTCGATTTATTCCCTTTTGACAAATGTCTGCTACAATTGTTCTTTGTTTTTACTTTATTTTTTAATTCATTTTTCTTATTATCCATTTCTCGCAGAGCTTGCCCAACCCCATATGAAAATAGATGTGACTCAGAACTATTCTTCGATTGTCTGTATATATTTTTTCTGCCGATCATAATATTTGTCCTAGATTGCATAAAACGATGTTTTTTTATTTGCTTGACTTTCGTTTTTTTACTTATTTCCAAACGTTTCCGGAAACTTTCCCATAGAGAAAGACCAGTCTCAACGTCAGGCGATCTGTCCAGACAACATTTAACTTTCCCTAGTGAATTAAAACAACGTGTTCCCTTTTTGACATGGCAGCAATTGTTACAATGCTTGATTTGGCAATATTCGACAAAATTGTTGAATTCCCGGGATTCTAAATGACTGCCACCAATTGTGTGCAAGACCTTCGGTATCCCAAGATCGTTGAAGGCCTGAACAAATGCGACGATCATTTCTTGGGGGAAAATAAACCTCCCGTTCGGCTTTTTCGGGTAAGCGTCGACCATGGCCTTTTCTAAATCTATTAACAGTATGTAGTCCCCTGTGTTGTTAGACATTTCGACCGCTAGAACTTTGTTTCCTTTCCAAGAGACGTCTGTCGTGGAGTGACACTTTCTTCCAAATATATTTCTATTCAGAATCTTTTTCTTTACAAAATCGCTTAGTAATTTTCTTTTTTTTTCATAACTGTGGCTTCTCAAAATAATGCTCTTTATCTCTGTAAACGCTGCCATCGGTTGCTTTAGATAATGTATAAAAGGACTATTAAAATAGAACTCTATTCCTTGCATTTCCAGGTAATTCTTTAAGTTATCAGAATCGAAAGGCTCTCCGATTGGGACGTGCACCTCTTTCGTCTCCTTGTGTCTTTTCAGAAATCTTTTACATGAATCAATGCAAGAAGCGTCATCACAATCCTCGCTCTCCATAACCTGTGGGTAGCAGCTATCTGCATCGATGAAGATGAAGTAGAACATGTTTTCTTTGACTGTATAATCCAGCAGGACGCACTCCCACAATTGGTAAAACTCGGATCTATTTTCTTTCATTTTGTTTGTTAATGTTGATTTCACAAAAGCATTTTTAAGTTTTCTGTTTTCTGAATAAAAATGCGACATTGAACCAATGATTGAAGAAGACAACCTCTTTTTCTTTTTCATGGGATCTGTAAGAATTGATTTCATAGAATTCTGTAGAGTATTATTTTTGAGATGTTTGTTTTTATGCTTGTTATATTTCAATAAACTTCTCTCGGAGTTTACTTTTGATGAAACATTTTCAGAGTGTTGTGCATCTTTGAATTTGTCATGCCTAGTTGTGCCATCCATTCTTGTATTTCCCATCGTTGATCCATAACAGTTATCATTTTCCCAACTAAAAGTTTCTGATTCTTCGCTCGTTTCTGCTGCAACGTTTTCCTCTTCAATATCATCTTCCGACTCACACCGGCCAGATTCACATTCTTCGTTGTCTGTCTCCAGAGGCAGGTTCCTTCTAACCAAGCACTGTAGTAGCATTAAATCGTACTCAGCTGTGCTCGAGTTACTTAAAATATACTTAATTTTACCCAAGATCTCGTAAGACTCTTTGAAGTATTGAATCTTCCTTTGAAGGAACTTGTGCGAGTTCCAACCACACATCACGTACCCACAAGACTTGGCAAAGAATTCAAAATCTCGACTATTGAAAGGGTGTTTATATTTAGTAAACAGTCTTGCAGACCTGTTTTCATTTTCGAGCATGTAATGACACGAGGATCTCCAAGATTTCCTGTCTCGAAAATCGAAGATCTCGTGCTGCAGCGTGCACATATCCACGAATATCAAATAGAAAATACCGTTGAAGTCGTACGGCGAAATAACTATCGATTTCCATGCTGTTTCGAGCAGTGCAGATCCGTTCTTGTGATAACACTCGAAAAAGGAATCCTTGGCATACCATGTGAGGTACAGTTCCGTTTTCTCCTTTCCGATCTTACTGCACTTACCTGGAGGAAAGCAATTGGTTCGGTGTAGAGGAATTACGTTGCAGATGTCGTTGAATTCACTTCGAGAATCTAGGCGTGAGCATGTCGGTAATTGTTTTAGCCACGCGGAAATGTGCTCTAACATAATGGAAGATCGGGAAAAAATAGGTCAAAATGGAAAACTCGATGAATGTTATTATGAATTTGGAATCTTAAAATCAATTTAAAATTTTAAAATTAATTTAATAACAACATCATATGTTAAATATTTTTTTAATGATTCCACGTAAACACATTTTGAATAATTTAAAATTGTTAGAAATTAGTTATTTGTTAAGCATTATTCTAAATCTTTAGAATGAAATGGGGCGGACTCTATGGGTTGTCGAAATGCAGGAGCTAGGATGCAGACATATAGCATTAATAAAAAATATATATATTTGACTGTTATACTGATTTAGAACTTTTTTTTTTTTTTTTTCATTTTATTAACTACATCCACACCTGTCACACAATTCGTGACAATAAGCGGATGTGATATAAAAAAATATAAAAATTGGCATGTCAGGCATGAGGGAGTTCAGCACCCAGCGGTGCCTACTCCAGTGGCATTTTTTAAAAAAGATTTATCTTAGGAGATTTCTTAACCAGCTCCTCTTCAGCCTTCGTCGTGTTGTCTCTGGCATATCCAAAGTCGCCATGTTTTGTATTAGTTTGTTGTAGTGTCCTGGAAGTTTGTCATAAAATCGTTTGTAGGAAGTGTGAATATGGTCCTGTACAGTGGGTATGTTCAAGTCTGTATGCAATGTTCTGTTACTGACGTACCAGGGTGAGCGAGTTATGATTCTTAAAACTTTAGATTGAAAAGTTTGTAATTTTTGAATGTGAGTTTTTTTTTGCTGTCCCAAAAATTTGTGATGCATAGGTCCATAAAGGTTTGAGTAAGTAAGTATAAGTATTTAATCGTTGTCTGATTTTTAGAGTCAATTGTTTGTGAAGAATAGAGTATAGTAGTCTTAGTCTGTTGTTTAGACAGAGGCGTTTCATTTTCACGTGAGGGCCCCAGGTCATCCTTCTGTCGAAAGTAAGTCCTAGGTACTGAACTGTATTTGTTTGTTGAATGGGTTCATTGTTTATATTGACTGCGGGGCAGGGGTCATGTCTAAGAGTGAATGTGATATGCTGAGATTTGTCATTATTGAGTTTACTTTTCCACTGTTTGAACCAGTCCTGTAATTGTTGTAAGTAATGTTGCAGAGTCAGTGAAGCCTGAGTGATGTCTGAATGTCTTGTCAGAATTGCTGTATCATCTGCGTATGTTGCTATTATTGTGTTAGGGATAGTTGGAATGTCATGTGTGTATATTATGTAGATCAAAGGTGCTAGAATTGATCCTTGTGGAACTCCGGCCTTGATCGGATGTATAGAAGAGACATCCTGACCCTGACGAACTGAGAAGTATCTGTCGGAAAGAAATGAAAGAAGGATAAGGTAGTAAGTCGAATGTAAAAAGGATTTAAGTTTGTAAAGTAGTCCATTGTGCCAGACTCTGTCAAACGCTTGAGCTACATTTAGGAATACGCCAGTAGCATATAGTCTGTCCTCTAGTGCGACTGAGATGTAATCTGTGACTCTGTGTAGTTGGTGTATTGTTGAGTGTTGTGAACGAAATCCAAATTGATGTTCTGGCAGTATTTGTTTGTTAGTTAGTACGTCAAGAATACGTTTGTAAATTAATCTTTCGAAAATTTTGGAGCAAATTGGGAGTAAGCTAATGGGCCTATAGGAGGATGGGTTGTTGTCTTTGTTTGGTTTTGGAATCATAAGAATGTGAGAGTATTTCCATTGTAAGGGAAATTTAGTTGTCCTGAGTATTGCGTTGAAGATAGTTGTTAGGAAGACTATAGATTGCTGTATGTTCTTTGTCAAAACTTCAACTGCTTCTTCAATTTCTTCCTCATTTTTTAATGACATAGGAATCGACAGTGTTTGGTTTAAATTGGTTTGGAAGTAATCCCAATTTATTTTCCCACGGATAAGTGAGGGGCGTTCTTCCTGTAGAGTTGGTTCTTCAAAAACGACCCAATTTTCAAGGGAATGATCAGAACATAGATCGGAGCTAGATCTAACTGTGTAAGGTATGGCCTGAAGTCCTTTTGTAACGAAAAAGTCAAGTAAGTCTGGTCTCTTTGATCGTGAATTTGGCCAGTAAGTCGGTGAATTTGGTGAAATAGTGTTTAAAGAAAGTTTATGGAGCGTAGATAGTAGATTGTTTCCTCTTGGACTGCATATTCTGGAGCCCCATACCTGGTGCTTTGCATTATAATCACCTCCAGAAATAAAACATCTTCCTAGTTTTTCAAAAAAAGTTCCAAACATGTCAGGTGTTAGCGTATACCGTGGTGGACAATACACTGCTGCTAGTGTTATTGTGTTTTGTGAAGTGTATAATGTTATGGCTGTGGCTTGGATGTGTGGTGTAATCGGCAAATGTATAGGGTGGTGTTTAAGTGATGTTTTGATGATGATGGCTGTTCTTCCGTGTGAAGTGTTGTCTGGATGGTCAGTTTTGTAGATAGTGTAGTCAGGGATATATATCTTATGACGAGAGGTTAGGTGTGTTTCAGTAATTAAGGCAACGTCTGTCCGTTTTTCATGTAGGTACATGTCGAGTTCGGTTTTATGTTGTAGTATTCCGTTAGTATTCCACAGAAGGATGGACAGAGAACCCGCAGTTAAACATTTATGGTCCATATGTGGGGCAAAATGCTTGTGTTACCCGAGAAATTTGTTGGATAAGGCTGTAAAGGGGCTGGATAAGATCATTCAATCCATTTAGCAAATTTAGTATCTGAGGAGCATCAGCTTCAGAAGGAAGCATCAGCTGAGAGACGCCCACCCTCATACCTGGCATGGCTGTTTCCTGTTGTCTTCCTGATGTCTGCCGATGGTGCGGAACACTCTGCTGTTGGTCTACTGAAACTGGTCCTGGAGAAGGTTGAGGAGGCTGCAGAGGTGGAATTGGGGGAAAATCTTGAGGTGCGGATGGCACTGGAAGTTGACTAGATGGAGGAATTCTGGGATGAGGCTGATGTCGGAAATTACGGATGGATCTGAGTTCTTTTAAAACCTGGCATCCCCTATAATTGGCTGGATGCGCTCCCTGACTATTTGCGCAAGTAGCAGACGTGTCTCGGGTTTTTTGACATACAGTACTTTCGTGATTTTCGCCACATCTTACGCACTTAGGTGCGTGATTGCAGTAAGTTTTTGTGTGACCATATTGCTGGCATCGATTACACTGTGGAATGGATCTTTTTCTGCAAGGTTCTTCGATTGTTATTCGCGTGTAATAAAGATTATTTATTTGGAAAATATCTTCATTAAAAGTGTTCTTGCTAATGTCAACGAAAAACATCGGTAATGGTTGTTTATGTCTTGATATTGCATTCGTGACGTTCACTGCTTCATAACCTCTAATTTTTAATTCATCAATAATTGTTGACTTTGGAGTGGAATGATGCAAGTTTTTTATGACAACCCGTGGGCATCTATCTTCGGGTAATTGGTAGGTATGAAAGTCAGCCCCTTCTTTTCGTAAAGAGTTAACTATAACTCGGTATGAGTTTGGTGTTTCAGGATATATGGTAATATTGTTACCAATACTTTTTAATATAAAAGTTCTGGGACCACTAACCTTTTCAAGGTATTCTATCAGCATTGGATAGTTTTCAATACCGTTGACGTGGATGGGCGGTGGTTTTGTAGTTGGTGCCTTCTGTGGTGCCTGTTGGGCCTCTGGTGTTGTATTATTATTGCTTGACGTTGAAGCTTTATTAAAAGCTTCAAACCTGTTATGGGTTATAGTGACTGGTGTGTTGAGCTGGTCGTCTATTTTTTGATGAGCCTGCTTCAATAACTTCAGACAGGCGTTTGCGGCCGGTTACTAATTGCCAGACTCCTTCCTGAGCCTGAGAATTGTTATTTATGACGGTTTCTAGTCCATCCATGTGTCTATTGTTGTCTGAAGCTGATGAGCTTTCGCCCATTTTTAATGTTTTTTTAAATAACACACTAAACTCACCTCACTTGTCTTTTAATGTGTCCACTAAACTATTAAGTTCTTAGAACAGCACTTTTTACCTATTAAACTTCATTTTAACTATAAAATATTTTAAAAAATCAAGAATCTAACCTATTTTTTTTAACTTATCACGTTATCACCATATGATCTTAAATAAAATATCGATTTATAACTTAAAACTAATTCCACTGGTTGATTCCATTTAAATAATAATACACTCTACAATACACTGATTATTCAAGACCGGTTTTTTTTAGTCTCTACGGTTATAAGTATTCTCTTGGTTGCGTTAACAACCATGCATACATTTTTTAATCCTATATTTTAGTAATGGGTGATTCTCAAACTACAAGCAAATTTCTAGCTACAAAAACTCCAAATTTAAATATTAATAAATCTTGCTGAAAAAACTTCGTGGAGGCTACCTGTGAGGATTGAAGGTGGTGCAGCAGCACATGAATCACATTACTTTTTTTATAAATTTCAATTAAGTATTTTAACCCATGGCAGTGTGAATGCCCCCACACCAATGTGAATTTATCCCCACATTTAAGTTGGTTTACGAATTAGTTAGATCGACAGTTTCGTCTTAGATTACTCTGTAGATATTGTATGGGAAACTTTCACTAGTTTTCTTTAGGACTCGATAGTATTTTAATATGTCACCTTTCATAGCCTTGGCAGAACTTTGTTTTTGACTTAAAGTCATTCCTTTTATATTGGACGATAATTGTTTATTTAATACCTTAGAAAATATTAATCTTATTTTCACTTCCTCTCTTCCTTTTTTAGCCTTTAGTTTTTTTAAAAATATTTTTGCTTTCGAACTTGGAGTTAACACATTCTTATTTTTCCTAGAAATCAATCGAAAATATATTTTTTTGTACTTCTCCGCAAGTGTGTTGCATCGCTTAGCAGTCTTTTTATAAATTTTTTGTTTTCTTTTATTTTGTTCCTTTCTTTTCTCTTTCTTCCTCTTATACTATTCCTTTAGTTAGAGGGATTTTGCAAAGGCTGATTTGGGTTTTGGGGGTGCACATAATATTACGTAATAGTACCGTTTTCATGTAATAATTTTTACTCCCATGTCTTCTTTTACTTGCATTTCTCTTGTTCTGTCATGTCATCTATCATTATTATTTTTTTTTTGATAATGTTTTCCCTCTCTCAAACTCCTTTTTAACTTTGTCTTCTTTCAGCATTTCTGGGTTTACTTTTTGCTTCCGTCGTCTCAACCGTTCCTCCTCTCAATTTTTTTACTTTACGTTCTGCATCAAACATTTCTGACACACCATTTCAACCCTAAAATATAAATAAAATGATGCATGACACAATGATTTTAAATTAAAATTACTTCAAATTTTATTAGTTCATAGACAATGTTCATAAAACCAAAAACTTTGTTTCTAGTTAAAAAAGAAAAAACAATTTCAGCATGAATACATGTACGCCGAATAGACGAGTAATAGTCCAAGAGCCGAGGCCAAATTTCGTGACTTATTTGAAGAAAAATTTTAGACATACAGCTATAAAATGTCGACCCTCAGCAATCAATTTGCACTTGTCTGCCAACTCAAAGCGGGGGCGTTTCAAAATGGCGACCACCAAAAGGGGGTAGCAAATATCCAAATATAATATTATTTGAAGATGATTTATTTAAAGCAAACAAGAAACTGCAAACCCCCTAGGTGCCAAAAAACGCTGTCTGCCAAAATTTGGAGGGGGCGTCGCACCAGCAGACAGAATTCAAAATCCTCGTTTTTTGAGTCCAAAAGTGGACCATTTGAAGACGATTTATTTCAAGCACACAAGAAACTGCATGGTCACTAGATGACAAAAAACGTTGTCTACCAAAATTTGCAGGGGGCCTCGCACCGGCAGACAAAATTCAAAATCCGCGTTTTTTTTTCAGTCCAAAAGTTGACGATTTGAAAACGATTTATTTGAAGCACACAAGAAACTGCATGCTCACTAGATGACAAAAAAACGTTGTCTGCCAAAATTTGGAGGGGGCGTCGCACCGGCAGACAAAATTCAAAATCCGCGATTTTCAGTCCAAAAGTTGACAATTTGAAGACGATTTATTTGAAGCACACAAGAAACTGCATACTTCCTAGATGTCAAAAAATGTTGTCTGCCAAAATTTGGAGGGGGCTAAGCACCGGCAGACATAATTCAAAATCCGCGTTTTTTCAATCCAAAAGTTGACAATTTGAAGACGATTTATTTGAAGCACACAAGAAACTGCATACTCCATAGATGACAAAAAACGTTGTCTGCCAAAATTTGGAGGGGGCTAAGCACCGGCAGTCAAAATTCAAAACCCTTGTGAAGGCGTCACACCGGCTGACATTGTTCAAAACTCACATCCTTTTCGTCCGTGACAGGAACTTTTTGAACATGATTTCCTTTTTTATTTGATTTATAAGTAGTTTTTCTCTAGAATAATTAAAGGAAATTATATTATGTTGCTTCCTACGTATGGTACAATATAATTATTTTAATATAAAATAATCTTGTTTAAAAATTTTAATGTTAAAAATACCAATTAATACATATGAACAGTAATAATATAAATACCGGCGATATAATTAATAAATGAATAATATTTCAACTTATAAAGTTATGAAATATGTACTATCCTGGAACAAAATACGTGAAAAACATGTAGTTCTTCGTAAACGTATGTTCTTGGAAAATCGTCGTTTGATCGAATATCTCGGAAACCGTTCCTGTTAGTATATTTTGAGCTATGTACATTATGAAGCATATCAAATTTGCAAGAAATTTGGCGCTATTTATTTATTTTTCTCTCATCTATAGTTTTCAAACGGTTTGGTCACCAATGATTGGCTAACTTGTGGTAAGTAACTGGCTAAATTTCCTACCATACTACATATATAAAATTTATATAAAGTCATGTAAAATACCAATGCCAGCGCACCAAAACCTCGTACTGTTTTGAAATCCAAGTTATTTGGCACATTTTTCGTTATAACCCCAAAACGATTCTTCCGATCCAAACTTTATTATTTTCAACTGATAGCTGACTAAATTTTCAATCAGACCCATCTATTAAATTGATATAAAGTCACGTAAAATACCGATGCTAGCACATCAAATCCTTGTAACTGCTGTGAAATCCAAGTTTTTTTGGCACATTTTTCGTTATTACCCCAAACATTTTCTTCCGATCCAAAATTTATTTTTCCCAACTAATAGCTGACTAAATTTTCAATCAGACCCATATATTAAATTGATATAAAGTCATGTAAAATACCAGTGCCAGCACACCAAATCCTCGTACTCTTGTGAAATCCAAACTTTTTCGCACATTTTTCATTATTACCCCAAAACTATTCTTCTAATTCAAAATTCATTTTTTTCAACTGATAGCTGAGGAAATTTTTAATCGGACCAATATATTAAATTGATATAATGTCATGTAAAATACCAATGCCAGCACACCAAAACCTCGTACTGTTGTGAAATCCAGGTTTTTTGGTACACTTTTCATTATAACCCCAAAACTACTCGTCCAATCCAAAATTTATTTTTTTCAACTGATAGCTGACTAAATTTTCAATCAGACCCATATATTAAATTGATATAAAGTCACGTAAAATACCAATGCCAGCGCACCAGAACCTCGTACTGTTTTGAAATCCAATTTTTTTGGTACACTTTTCATTATAACCCCAAAACTACTTTTCCAATCCAAAATTTATTTTTTTCAACTAATAGCTGACTAAATTTCCAATCAGACCCATATATTAAATTGATATAAAGTCACGTAAAATACCAGTGCCAGCACACCAAACCTCGTATTGTTGTGAAATCCAAGTTTTTCGTTATTACCCGAAAACTATTTGTTTTATCCAAAATTTATTTTTTTCAATGAAAGCTTACTAAATTTACAATCAAATCAAATTATATAATGATGAATGAATCCCGCAAAATACCCACGCCAGCCCACTGTAACATATAAAATTGTTATGTTTTTACCAAAACATACACATTTAGCCTGCTGGCATGGATTTCAATTAAATATTCATGTATAAAATGTGATATCAAATTTAGTCAACTTTCAGTTGAAAAAATTAAATTTTGGTTTAGACAAATTCTTTTGGACTAATATCGAAAAATAATCTAAATAATTTGTATTTAACAACAGAACTTGTTTTTAGCGTGCTAGCACGGGTATTTTACAGAGCTTGATAAAAGTTTTATGTATGGGATCTGATTGCAAATTTAGTCAGCTATCAGTTGAGAAAAAAAATTTTTGATTGGACAAGTAGTTTTGGGGTTATAATGAAAAATGTACCAAAAAACTTGTATTTTATAATAGTTCGGGGTTTTAGCGTGCTGGCATGGGAACTTTACATGACTTTATATAAATTTCATATATGAGGTCTGATTGCAAATTTAGTCAGCTATCAGTTGAAAAAATAAATTTTGGATCGGAAGAAAATGTTTCGGGTAATAACGAAAAATGTGCCAAAAAACTTGGATTTCACACCAGTTACAAGGATTTGATGTGCTAGCATTGGTATTTTACGTGACTTTATATCAATTTAATATATGGGTCTGATTGAAAATTTAGTCAGCTATTAGTTGAAAAAAATAAATTTTGGATTGGACGAGTAGTTTTGGGGTTATAATGAAAAGTGTACCAAAAACTTGGATTTCACAACAGTACGAGGTTATGGTGCGCTGGCATTGGTATTTTACGTGACTTTATATCAATTTAATATATGGGTCTGATTGGAAATTTAGTCAGCTATTAGTTGAGAAAAATAAATTTTGGATCGGAAGAAAATTTTTGGGGTAATAACGAAATATGTGCCAAAAACATTAACTTTACAATAGTACGGATTTTTAGCGTGCTGGCATGGGTATTTTAAATAACTTTATATACATTATATAGATAAATTATATTATACAAATAAATTTTATGTATAATGTCTGAAAGGAAATTTTCATCAGTTGAAAAAAATAAATTTTGGATTAGAGTTATAATCGACAACGGAAAAGTACCAACTGCTTCTTTTCACGAAGAAGCGCGACTTATATGAAGTTAGTCAATCTTTGGTGGCCAAACCGCTCTAAAACTATTGATCTGAGAACAAAATGACTATTACAAAATTTGTTGCAAAGTTGATTTGCTTGAATAACGTATAATAGAACACAAAATATACTAAAAGTAACGATTTCCGAACTTCTAAGAAATACTATTTTCAACTCCTTTCCCCCACTGTCATTTTTGCGGCACTCACCTTTATTGGAAAATTCATAAATTTTCATTCAGAACAGTGGACAGGTTACACCCATGCATTACAAAAAAGGGGTGAAATAACTCGGTATGTTTTCCTATCGCGCTCTTGGTCTATCATTTTACAAATCAATTAACTGGACTACTATACAAGTTTTATACGAATTTTGTTCCAGGATAGTACATATTTCATAACTTTATAAGTTGAAATATTATTATTATTTAATTATGTGGCCGGTATTTATATTATTACTGTTCATATATATTAATTGGTATTTTTTACATTAAAATTTTAAAACAAGATTATTTTATATTAAAATAATTTTATTGTACCATACGTAGGAAGCAATATAATATAATTTCCTCAAATCATTCTAGAGAAAAACTACTTATAAATCAAATAAAAAAGGAAATCATGTTCAAAAAGTTCCTGTCACGGACGAAAAGGATGTGAGTTTTGAACAATGTCAGCCGGTGCGACGCCTTCTTAAGGATTTAGAATCTTGTCTGCCGGTGCTTAGCCCCCTCCTAATTTTGGCAGACAACGTTTTTTGTCATCAAGGGAGTATGCAGTTTCTTGTGTGCTTCAAATAAATCGTCTTCAAATTGTCAACTTTTGGATTGAAAAAACGCGGATTTTGAATTTTGTCTGCCGGTGCTTAGCCCCCTCCAAATTATGGCAGACAACATTTTTTGACATCTAGGAAGTATGCAGTTTCTTGTGTGCTTCAAATAAATCGTCTTCAAATTGTCAACTTTTGGACTGAAAATCGCGGATTTTGAATTTTGTCTGCCGGTGCGACGCTCCCTCCAAATTTTGGCAGACAACGTTTTTTGTCATCTAGTGAGCATGCAGTTTCTTGTATGCTTGAAATAAATCGTCTTCAAATGGTCCACTTTTGGACTGAAAAAACGCGGATTTTGAATTTCGTCTGCCGGTGCGACCCCCCCTCCAAATTTTGGCAGACAACGGTTTTTGACATCTAGGAAGTATGCAGTTTCTTGTTTGTTTTAAATAAATCATCTTCAAATAATACTATATTTTGATATTTGCTACCCCCTTTCAGAGGTCGCCATTTTGAAACGCCCCCGCTTTGAGTTGGCAGACAAGTGCAAATTGATTGCTGAGGGTGGACATTAAATGGCTGTATGTCTAAAAGTTTTCTTCAAATAAGTCATGAAATTTGGCCTCGGCTCTTGGACTATAATTATTTCATTCATTTGGGCCACAGCATACCTAAAAGTATTTAAAAATCAATTTTTAACATTGTCGTGGCATCTTATCAATCGTTTGCATGGAATATAAAGATACCATAATAATGTTAAATTATAATTTCCATGCCAATGTAAAAATTATATTCAAGTTTTTCATTTTTCATTTTTTAATGAAACAATTGATTGTGAATTATATTCAAAATATCTGGAATTTCGACAAATTTATATATATATATATATATATATAGACAATGCACTCTACAATGTGTTTATTGACTGGACTATTTAGCTGAGGATAATTTGACAAGCTCTAGCTCTCCTGGTGTTGTTTAGATCAAAAATTTGTCGACAGTTCTCTGATCATAAATTTAACGGAAAACATTTTTTGTTATATAACGTTTGTCGTTAGGACCTAATATTTTGGAGGTATATAAGTTTGAATGAAAAAAGTCATCAATGCCTAATTTTATTATTTGTATGGGATTTTTTTGATCGCTCAAGCTCTGTTGGTCTTGCTCGGATCGAAAATTTGACGACGATTCACTCATCAGAAATTGAATGTAGAATATTTTTTGTTTTATATTTGTCGATAGGACCTAACGTTTTGGAGCTATATTGGGTTGAATGAAAAAAATAACTTTTGGCCTACATTTTTTAAGTGTTGGGCCTTTTTTGACTTTAGGTTTTGCTCTGTTGGTGTTGTTAGGATAAAAAATTTATCGATAGTTTTCTCATTATAAACTTACTGAAGAATATTATATAACTTTTGTCGCTAGAACTAACCATTTGGGATTTACATTAATTTAATTAAAAAAGTCTCGTTTGAAACCCCTATTTTATCTCAACTTTGTTTATTTCAAATAATCATTGGTTGTTAATTCAGTTCAATTTGATTTTTTTAATTCTAAAATGTAAATTGGGAAAAGCAGTAGATTATAGATAAAGATATTCCTGATCTATAGTGTTTACCAATCAGTGAGAAATTGAGTTTTTTAGTTGTACATTATAACCTGTTGACTGGTTATTTGTTTTTGATTATAGTTGAGAAAGTGTTGTGTAAGGAAGTGAGCACTGAAACGATAAAGATAATATTTATACGATAAGTGACACGCAATATCTGATAGCACGCCACAACGAACCGCTCTCAAGCCTAGCCGATCCGATAAGATATCACCAGCGATGTCTCTCCCCGCTTCTGTTCCTTCCCCCTCTACTCTGCTTCAGTATCGTACGACATTACGTCCCCCTCCACTATGCCTTTAGTATCGTACGACATACCGTGCCTGAGACATGTCGGTACGAAGGGAGGACTTCCGTTCTGTGGTTCCTTTCATCAAGGCAGTGAGGGCACATGAGTGCATTTGGAATAGTTCTATCCTAGCCTACACCAAGAAGGAGGTGACCAGTGCTGCCTGGAGGGAGATAGCAGTGGAAGTGAAAGACACAGGTAAATACATCGTTAATGTTTTCATTGAAATATATATTTAAAAAATAACGCAGTTTACAGTCTGATTTTAATGTTTTGTTATAACATGACAATAGCTTGTGAAGAAAGTAGTATCCATACGACTCCGAAGCAGTGCTGCCGATCCAGACATAACGTTTTTCCCCCAGATTGGAGCAAAATTTCCCCCGTTCTCTGTCGCCATTTAGAAAATTCTCCCCGATTTCCCTCAAATAACAAATGAGAAACGTTATTTTTCAAATTAAATAATGAGATATTAAGTTTATAGATGCCTTTATATGTTAATTGGTGATATGATACAATCCATATATTTAATGTAATTTATGTAATTCGGTATTGTTATAAAATAAAAATTAATATTTTTTTAAAGTATTTATTATAGCCAAAATATACGCTACTGGGGCGAATTGACATTTTTTATTACAAAAAAAAATTGGGTAAAAAAAGGCAATAATATTTGATTATAAACTTGTATTTGCAAATTGATAAGGCATTGTTACAAGTGCACACAAAAAATAAATCAGTAATTAAAAAATTGTCACCAGCTGCATTGAGGTATATAATGGATTCGCAACCCCATGTTATAAAAATAAAAATTACAAAATATTGTAAAAAATTTATAAATTTAAATGTTCATAAAAATTATAAACTAAAATGTCCACTGAATTAAAGTAATGCAAAATTTCACATTTTTCTCTTTGGTTATCTCACCTTGCGCATAACGTGTAACCTCAACAAAGAATTAAATAATTGCTCGAATTATATTGGCTAAATGAACAAAATAAATTGTCTAAATGAAGCCATTAAGTTCTTAGTTAATCTTTTTTTTCTTTAGGAGATGTAGATAATTAGGGTAGGCAGTCAAAGATATTCGGCAGATCAAAATAAAATGTTTATTTTATTCTAATTCTTAAAGCCAACGTTTCGACTTGCAATGCAAGTCTTCATCAGGGGTTCAGGTAAAGGAAAACAAACAAACTGAAGAAAGCGGGAAATAGATGGTACAGGGAGGAAAGGAGGGTGGAGAGATCTGATTTTTTTTCTTTAGTTCCTTAATTAGTAAGGAACTGGAAATTGAATGAGGGAAGCGTTGGAATGTGACTGAACGAAACTTAAATGTGAATAACAGAAGCGCCTTGCCATTCGCATAAATCTGAATCCCGTGTACTGGGTCGGTTCGCCTCGTCGTTCGTTTCCTCTCGGTCCTTTGACTCGTGCCCAGAGACCGACTTTTTTCGGAGCGCTGCCGAGCCGAGCAGAGCTAAGGTGAACTAACACGAAGTTACCCAGTACACACTCGTGTTCGCCTGCATTCGTCTTGCCTCGGCGAATGTTTACTGCCGGCATCATATTCAACAACTTCGTCATTCTATGAAATCTTAAACGATATTTTATCGTGGATGTTTTTTTTATTTATTTTATTTTTTTATTTGTTTTTTTTTTCTATGATTATAAGAGTCTCAATCAGGAAAATAAAATAACAAAAGCAATATGGTATAAACTTATAAAATATAATGAGTTTTCACTAATTTCATCCTATAAACGAAAGAAAAAAAAAAGTTGGTTTTAGGAGTTATCCTCTAAAGAACGGAGATACCTCGAAAACGAATTTTTGGTTACATCATATTATCAGTGTTATCATTCGATAAACTGCTCAAGCACTCCTAATCATCCAGAATCGATACTAAAATAAAACGATATTCAAGAGAGGTCTCGAACATTGAGGGTAAACGACTAAATATCGTGTTAAACGTGGAGCAGGTCACGTAGTCGTGTTGAGGAGATAGCTCTGCAACGATCGTTCGATAAAAATCCGATAACAGCCTTGTGTTAGAAATGTATATTTGTATATATATTTATTTATATAGGCTATTCATTACGGTACGTCGGCAAAGTGATAATGCACAAAAAAAAAAAAAAAAAAAAAAAATTGAAATCACGGCACTCTAATAACTTAAAAGAAGTTATCGATAAACGCTCCGAAAAAAAAAAATGACAACTTATTTTTATTTTTTTAACGCAATTGAATGGGTGGCGGTAATACCGTTAAATGTGGAAAAGTTCTATACATTCTTGGAATATTATACGTACGTAATTTAGTTCCATACCGTCTATAGAGAATGCGCTAGCTTACGATATACAACCTGAATATGATCTTACTGTGGAATAAAGTTGTATGTTGTCAGAGGTTTCTAACCTTCTCCGTTTCCATAGGGTTGTGGTATTGTTGAGGAGGTGGAAAAACGTATGTTGCACTCAGAGGCCCATTCGGGCACGACATCGTATACATAACATACATCGCACCTGTCGTGGAATACTGTAACATCTCGAAAATCCCAACTTTTGGGAAATGGTGTTTAAGGTGTTTACTTTTATCAATTAGCCTTTTTTAATTATTATTTTTTTGTGGTCGTGGGCTGTTTTTTACTGATCTAAATGCAGCCGAAACAATATTTTCAATATACTGATAGAGAGCGTGTGATTTGTCACGGCCAACCGACCTATTCAACTTATTACAGTATATACCACATAAAGATAATCGGATTTTTATCCAATGAGTGTTGAAGGTAATAAATAGGTTAAATATATGTTTGAACCTAAGAAGAATTTTGGGCCCTATTTTGGTGAGAGGCGAGTGGCGACGTTGAAAAAATCGAGATATCTACGATAGATACAAAGAGCCCGATGTAGTCAAGTTTATAAAAAAACGGGCGACTCAGTTAGGCAGGCCATGTGGCATGGATGACTGACGACATGGCCTCCAAGAAACTTCTTACAGAAATTTTGCATGGTCGCCGAAGGATCGGAAGACCGATGCTGCGAAGTGGGATTGCGTGGACAACGACGCCAGCAGCCACGGTGTGAGAAACTGGATGGTGGTGTCGCTGGACAAAACGCTCGGTGATTGTTGTTGTCGGAAGGTATGACTCCCCAGTGGGTTGTAGCGCCAAGCTAGATAGATAAAAATATATTTTATAAAATTTGCTCTTGAAATAAACCAACCTTTAAAGTTTTTTTCTTCACCTTTGTCTGCAAAGTTCAAGAATTAAACAGGCAAACGGTATAATTGAATTAAGGAAAGTGTGACCTAAATCAAGTAAGTTCTAGAAAACGTTTCTTTTTTACCGATTTAATTTGGATATTTTGATGTTACCAAACCTATCGTTCATCCTGTGGCAAAATGCTGATGCAATAAGCGTATAGTATGATTGGCATTTATGGATTGATAGAGGCCAGCACCCAGTGGTAACTACTCCTTTTGTTGAGGTTTAAAGTATTAACCGTTTTTTGGTCTTTATTGTGTAAGTTATCTCTTAAGGCCTGGGCACATAGGACACGGTCTTTCATAGTGGTCAGTTGTCACTATATCTTCTCGTCGGTCAACGATATGGCTACTTCATACATAAAGTGGTATCTGTGTCAGCCATCCAATTACCAGATAGTTTTCCCCGGAGAAGTTTCGCAGTATGGGTTTCCACCGGTTATGATGGTTTGCAGATTTTTCAAGGAAAATGAGTTGTTCCTTTGAAGAGAAACTTGTAGCCCTTCTGTGCACCAGAAGAACTGGATGATGGGTAAACCTAATTAATAAAACGAGAGAGGAACTTTGTGAACACCACCGGCTTTGTATAGAACTGCAGTCATATGAAGACATATTTTTTTGTATATTTCCTCATGTTAAGGCATCCGCATGTCATAGAAAAACACCAAGTCCCGGTACTTTTCCATAATATTTCAGAGTTTGTTATTATTATCGCGCTGTGACCGCCGACTTTTCTGTATTTTTGTTCAACTCTACCGATTGTCGGAGTAGACGCGTGGTAGATCCCTTCTATGTGACGTAGATAATGCAACATGCACTGTCTTACCGTAGTGATACATATACATACATACATACATACATACATAAATGACGCGGCAGATCGCACCCTGTGTGCCCAGGCCTTCAGTACTATACTTAGGTTTGACTGGCTTTAATTGTTTTGTTTTATGCGATTTATAAATATAATAATTGCTTATTTTTTTTTTTCAGAACATAACTGTCGAGATCGATGGAAGAATATCCGAACAGCTTTTGTAAGGTCAATGAAACCACCGAAATCTGGATCAGGAAAGAATTTCAAAAGAGATTACTATTTGTCCGAACACCTGTCTTTCTTGTTACCATATGTAAAAGCAAAAGGTGCCAGCAAACATGAAGATATGTCTGTTGACGGGTGCAAAGATCATATTGATGAAGATAGTGAGGTGGTTTCGATTGAGGAAACACCCGAAGTACCTTCTTGCACGGTCCAGATTATCGAAAAACCAGCTTCTAAAATCCAAAAAATAGATATAAAGGAAGAGAAAAACGAAACTAATCCCGATTTCAAAGAATGGATGAACATGAAAAAAGAGATGGTAAGAAAGGAGCAAGATGCTGATGAGTTTTTTCTTTTGTCTCTTCTTCCCGATATCAGAAAACTAAGCGCCCAGCGAAAGCGGAGTTTCAAAATAGAAACGATGTCCTACTTAAACAAGTTGCTGGACGAAGACGAACGGGAAACATCAGAGCCAAGTGCTTCAGTTTCTATAAGAAATTAGTCAAACGAATGTAATTCAATCAAAAAAGTTGTAACTTACATGAACAGTGTTGACACTGAGAGCAATTTCAACATGTTTGGTTGGAATACGTCAGTAGAGTGCTGTAGTATCTGCCACTCATATACAAGAAGTGGTTTGTTAAGTGTGGCTGCTTTTGGTGGAAAGGCCCAGTTAGAACAGGCACGGATTTGAATCCTTAGAAGAAAGTAAAAAGACTTTCGTAGATAAATGATAAATTTGAAAATTCTGTTATTTATCATGACTTACATAAGTGTTCTTAATATATTTATTTTTATATAAACAATATTAGGTTTAGTCTCACTTTTGTGAAAAATAAAATGCATTAAATTCCTAGTTAATATGTATTTTAATGGATTTGTTTTTTCTTTTCGATTAACTTTTATATCCTAATATATACAGAAGGCTATTGGAAGTCTATTGTTACTGCTAACTTCTCAATCCAGGAAAAAAGCTTTATTTTATCTTTTAGATACCAAATAAAACAGAATTGAAGATGAAACTTTAAATAGGATCGAAAGTAAATCTTGTAATTGAAGATTTGGAAAAACAATAAAATTATTTTCCTCTAAGACTTGTAAATTAGGTAAAAAACGAGAAAAGCATCATTATCGAAAATTGTTGACCCAAGCCGATTCCTAGGTATCAATCGATGCCCCTAATATTCAGATGAGTGTAAAGATAATTTTGTGATACCTATTGATATGATTACCGACTCCTCTCCCTAATTTTTAAAAAATATCATATTATTCTAGCGTTTTTGAGGAAACATTCGTTGGCTGTTGTGGAGGAGGTCCGGCTTCTTGCAGGACCCTAGTGCCAAAATAATAATATAATATATTTTATGTTGTTTTTTAACTCTCCTATTCATTTATTTCTTATTGGGCATATTGTGTGAATGGATCCATAAAGTCATCCATATTACTAATTGTCCTCTCAGAGGCAGATTGTACTACTTTCTCAATAAAAGTATTTAAATATTCATTCATTCATTCAGCAATGGCGCAACAACTCTTGAAGAGTCAAGGCCTCCTGCACCTTAGTCCGCCAGTCCTCTCTATTCGCTGCCGCCGCTCTCCAGTTGCGGATCCCCAAGGTGGTCCTTGCGTCCGCTGCCACTCCATTAATCCATCGTAACCGAGGTCTTCCAACTCTTCTCGTGCAATAAACCTTTTCGTCTAGAATTCTTTTTGGAATCTAGTCTGGGGTCATTCTACCTATATGCCCTGCCCATCGGAGACGTCCTGCCTTTATTATCCTTACATTTAAATATTCACTATATGAAACATTCACATTCAGTTGGCAATTGCATCTTGACCTAGGTTAACACCATTTTGCAAAACACCAGAATGAGAAAGTAAGAAACAAACAAACCACCCTATTTGAATTCATCTTAAATTTCTATTATTATCACGATTCATTTGTCACTATCTACCAGGTATGCAAGTTTAAAATGTCGTTTATTTCTTAAAATAAATACACAGTAATTTAAAAAAAAGTATAATATATTTTATTCAAAGTACTGACCCTCGCTTTCTACACATTTTGCCCATCTCTCGGGCAATATATGGATACCATTCCAAAAGAATGCTTCATCTTTATTTGAAATCCATTCATCGAGCCATTTTCGTACGTTTTCGAAATTGTTGAAGTGTTGCTCCGCCAATGAGTGTCCCATCGATGAGAAGAGGTGATAATCAGAAGGCGCCAGGTCAGGTGAATACGGCGGGTGGGGTAGGAGTTCCCAACCAAGCGAAGAAATCGTTTCCTTAGTCAATCTGGCTGAATGTGCAGGAGCGTTATCATACTGAAGAATGACTTTGGCGTGCCTGTGAGCCCATTCTGGGCGTTTTTCGATCAATGCGTGACTCAAATTGATCATTTGTTGTCGGTAGCGCTCGGTATTGACTGTTTCGCCGGGTTTGAGAAGCTCGTAGTAGACTACTCCCTTCTGATCCCACCACACACACAGCATTGTCTTCTTCCCAAAACGATCCGGTCTTGCACTCGATGTGGATGGTTGTCCTGGCGTTACCCATGATTTTTTTCGTTTGGGATTCTGAAAATAAATCCATTTTTCATCGCCAGTTACAACTCGATGCAAAAAAAACCCTTTCTTTCGTGGCGTAAAAGCAGCATTTCGCACACAGTTTTTCGTTTTTTCCATCTGTCGTTCGTCCAATTCATGTGGAACCCATTTTTCCAACCTTTTGAATCTTTCCCATAGCTCTCAGGCGATCGGAAATGGCTTGCCTAGTGACATTCAACTGTTCTGCCATCATTTGTTGGGTTTGGGTATTGTCTTCGTCAAATAAAGATTGCAATTCGAAGTCCTCAAACTTTTTTGGTCGATTTTCTCGTTTTTGATCAGTAACATCAAAATCACCACGTTTGAAACTTTGAAACCAACGTTCACATGTCCTGACGGTTAGAGCAACATCGCCATAAGTCTCAACAAGAATTCAATGACATTCAGATGCCTTTTTCTTTTGATTAAATAAGAAAATCATGACATGCCGCAAATGCTCTTTATTTGGCTTAAAATTAGACATTTTTAACACCAAAGAAAGGTATGATACGTCCACGTAAACGACTTAAAAACACAACTGACTTTTGTAAACAAATGACTAACAAACAAAATAGCGTTTAGAGATAAGCAAATCCTTCAATAGGCTAAGAGCGCATTCTATTGGAATTAAAACGATATTTTAAACTTGCATACCTGGTATACGAAATTGATTCTTATCAGCTAGTAGATATTTTGTGGCGTACAGTCCACTATCTCCAAGTTTAATAGACGAAAAATGTTATTTTATGCTACTCGAGGAATTATTTTTTTAGAGTAAAAAAAAAAAAAAAAAAAAAAAAAAAAAAAAAAAAAAAAAAAAAAAATTGAAAGGTTAGAATTCAGTAAGTTATCAATTTACTAATCAAAGAGTGATAACATGGGAATAGGTCGTATTACATAGTTAGTGAAAAAAACGAACCAGATTAGAGTTTTGTTCTCAAGTGTACAGATTTTCAGAGCTATTACACAGATACCATTTATATTTTAAATTAAAAATAAAAAACTTCATTTTAACAAATATCACAAAAATTCGCACACAGCAATAGGTGTTGTAATTACTAAAAATATCAATGGCGATAAAAAATAAAGAGATATCTACTCAAAGAAAATAAAATGACTATAGAATTAAAATATAACTAATTGAAGGGGTATGCTGGATGACTGGATGAATGATTCTTGCAGGTTTTTAAGGGAGACCAGTTAAAGGGATTAAAAAATAAGCACTGTTGAAATTAACTTGACATTTTTAATTTCCCTAATGATGAGTTTAATTTACTTGGTAAACTCATAAAATTAAAAATAATTTTATTTAAAAAAAGTAAATTAAAAATTCACACATTTTCCACACATTCTCACAGGTATTCTGAAATTGGGTGGCTGTGGTAAAGCCTTTACTTTCTGACGTGCATACTTCCTAGGTGCACTCATATTTCAAACCTTGAAAACCAAAAAACCCACTTATATTAATGACCTCCTTACTCTGCGCTCCTTCATCCACTTCCTTAATACTAGAACCCAACCCAGCGACCTGTACACTTCTGCGCATCGAACTGCATCCTTTTCAAATCGAAAAAGCTCCATTCTTACTTTCTTTAGATATCATCTATTTAATTACCTCCTGAATTTTCAATATTCCGAGCAAATGTAAAACATGAATATTTATGTAATATACATAATAATAGTATACACAAGATGTATCCATTTACAAGATCTCTCAGTTATTTTGTAACTCATAATTTAATTATTAATCAATTTTTATGATTATTATTTATTATGAATAATTATCATAGCTGATTGTCCTACGTACTGTAATCGTATGTTATTCTTATGGGACAAGTTGTAACAGAATAAAGTTCATTTTCTTCTATATAATGTGTGTAGCAAAGTTGTAATACTGTTCTATCATTTTAGAACTAATGATGAGAGTTGAACATTTAAAACTGGTTTTAAAATTTAAAAAAAAAATTCAATTGAAGTGGCTAATTATTCAGCAATCCTATTTGTATTGATCTTTCTATACCAATCAAGTAAAAAAAAATTAGTCAAAGATCTTTTTTTTAATAAATAATTTTTGGGTCTCAAGTACATGTCTCAAGTACAATCCTTAATATATGGAGTAGAGCTTGATAATATGAAGCTCAGAAATTTATTAAGTAAAGTATATAAACAATAGCCTGATATGCAGATTTATGTAAATAATAATTTTGCAAGAATTATAAATTTTATAACGCTCTACAGTTTGTTTATTTCGTTTAACGTCACTTTATGCTGCTATGGCTAATCGGACGATGCTACGGTGGGAGTCCTAAATTTTGCCTATCCAGAACGCTCTACAGTTTAACTGTACAATCCTGGAGTTTTGCTGTGTGGTTAAATTAAATGTTTCATATTAGGCTAAACAGTAAAAAAGACCACAATTTTACGAGCAGTTAAAAGAAAATAAAATATTTCCAAGAAACTTTTTTAAAAGAAACGATTGCAGAATATAAAACGGCCAATAAAGCCAGAAACGCCCGACAAAGCTGTTAATTAATTCTTGGACTATTAGTCAGGGCGGGAGGTGGTTTGATAAGCTTAACAGCTTGGAACAATAACCCCCACTCCAACCTCCAACATCCTGGATAAATGAGGAGGGCCTCTCCCGATCTCCCTCGAGGAATAATCCTGGACGTTCTGGAACTGGAAGAGGGGAGAAGAGGAGGTCGTTTGTCAAAGCCCCACCACCAGGGGGTCACGTGACCGGGGACCAACCGGAGAGCGGTTCGATACGGAGGCCCCGCCCACAAGTGCCTACTAGATAGTCATCAAGATATAGAGCCCCCTCCCCCCCGCGAGATTTGATAGCAGGATAAACCATTACCAGTACAGAGCGGACGTGATGTGAGCTCGGCAAGTAGATATTGGCGCGCCAAGATCCAGGTGGCTCTAGGTCCACGGCTGTCTGTATTTCGCTGCATTATTTAGTCACAATCCTTGCTTCGATTTCGATGCTCTGACCAGATGGAACTCGATCTTGGTTCCGATTCGGCAGGATATTATCGATTTACCGTCACCTCCCTCCACTCTTCGGTCTCCTCCCTACTAACTAACTTAATGCCTGTCTTCGACTCTCGTCGAAGGTTTCCTCTTACTTTAAACTAATTATTTACTTCAAGTTTTCTCTTTTCGCTATGTCTATTTAAAACTAAACCTCGAAAAGCCTTACAAAGTAACGCTTATACTTCTAAATAAAAACTATAAATTTAACAGAAACATAAAAGATAAACTTATTTGTATATAACAGTCAATAATTGACAATAATTATTATTGCAATATAACATTAAATACTACCAAAAATTTAAAATAATGTAATATTGTAATTATCCACAATATTAGCTGCCAAAATGGAAGCCTAGAGAAAAGTAGTTTAGAGTTCTAACCATGAAAGTATACATAATGGGAGAAAGTATGATAAGAAATATGAGAAGAAAATGATAATAAGTTGGGGGATGGTGTCGGAGAATGCTTGGCCGAATACTGGGTCAGGGAAGAACAAGTCTAAAAGAGATAAATTGGGAACTATTATAAACATTTAATTTGAAGGTCCTTGTTAGTGACAAATTGCCACTCATAAAAAAAATATATATTTCAGTCATGGACTAGACTAAGGCTTTAGGTACTGACCTATAGTGTCTAGGTTCTATGTCCTATAGTGTCTATAGTGTCTAGGTCCTATTGTGAAATTCCGGTATAAGCTTTCCTAGGATTTATACAACCCTCGTAAAAACAGAGTTCTGAACCTTCCGATATTTAATTTATAGGAACTAACAGTAAAATGATATCTGATAACTCTTCTAGTATGACCGTCAATGATCAGATTAAAACCATTCACTGCATACTCTTTTTCACAACTCATTGGAACACAATAAATCTTCACCGTGACTTCGGAAGGAGGAAAGGAGTTAGGTGGGCTTATTTAAATGTTACCTACCCTGAGAGGTTAGATGGGATGCACTTACCATATTTATTCAATTCAGTGATTAAAATCCCCTTTGAATGTTATAGAATCCTTAGTCATGCCTCCTTCCTATGGAGCCATAACCTACTGGAGCAGCAGAGCTATAGGCCACCATACTGAGACTAGCTCTGCTACATGCTACGAGGGCGTGCTCCACACTGTTATTGCAGCGATATGCTGCCTTCAGGAAAAAAACAAAAAATCGATAAATTATTTAAACTTTTATTTTTTTGGAATAGATATTACAATCTGCCTCAATGAAGGACAGTGGGTGATAATGATGCATTCATTCATATCATGTATACAAATGCACACACACAAATAATAAAAATAGATAGGTAAAAATAAAAATAACAACGATCACAATTATCAAAAATAAAATGAAATGAAAACAAAAATTAAGGCATATTTATAATATATATACAATACAGACACACTCACCCTCGAAGAACCCCGTAACAAGCCTGCCAGCACCTACTGGGAGTCAAGGCCAGAACCGAAGAGGTTCCAGTGGAGGCCGAGTGGGAGCGCTGTAGCCAAAGATGCTCAGTACCTGAGTAGAGAAGCTGGTCATTTACTGGACTCCAATTTGACTTTATATTACAAAAGGTCTTGGGGGCATTGCCATTCCCTGCTGGGAGGGTTATAGGGATGATTAAAACTGGATAGAGATCGAGAATTAGAATGATTGGATAGATCTTGGTGAATTTCGAATGAATGAGATCAAGGACAAAAGGTATATTTAGGTCAATATATAGGGGTTTCATTTGTAACATAGGTTATTATAGTTCACTGACAATTGTTCTCAGTTCTTTGGATTGCGTTTGATATTGGATTGTCTTGATGTACCTACCCCACAATTTAATCTATTTATCCAAACAGGTATTTAAATATTAAAACGAGAAAATAGTTTTAAAAAATGTATAATTAAATGAAATACAAAACAAAAAATATTCAATAAATAAAATATGCAACGTAAATACCGCCATACATCAGTATTGTACGATTCATACACCCACATTCGACTATGGAACTCTTAACCAAGGCTTTCGCCCCAAGTTAAAGAGATTATGTGAAAGTCTAAGGCCTGTGAGGATGATTATAAGGATGCATGGAAATGAATCGAGCCAGAAGATTGAGATAATTTGATAGATGTTGATGGAATTTTTCAACTTAAAAGAGTATACCATCAAATCATTCCAATCCGAAATCCTTCCAACTATTGTTAATACTCCATATTATGCCTCGAACAAAAGCATTATGATCTCACTATACCTTACGTCTACGACCTTATACGCATTAAATTTTTGAAAATTTCCTACCGCCCTACTCCTCTGGCTCAGCTATCCTGCTCCTGCTGGCCCACCTTCCAGATAAAAACGACCTTGAGATCTTATGTAAATATGTATTTACGATGGAGTTCTGAAAATGTCTAGCTTCTTATAGCCTGTGCGATTGCGCTCTCACTCAGCCTCCATTGGGTTTTTGACAGCAGTAAAGTATTAAATAAATCCTTTTTACATTATTAATCCTTATATTCTAACCATCATTAATTTTTTTAAATCGCCATAGTTTATTTTTAAACAAACCTTGCCCAAAAACATTTAAGTACTTTTTATTAAAACTTACATATTTCACTCTTCCACCCAAAATCATCCTTCTGACACCATGATCATTCTCCATCAAGATTTTTTTCACAAGTTAAAATTTATACCGTGGGCCCTCTCCAAATAAATTTTAACCTGCCCCAAGTGAAATTCGAGCCCACGACTTTCTGTGAACCGGCTAGAAGCAACCCACTCGGCCATCGAGTTTCCAAAATATAAGCTAATTGATCTATAGGGATATGATTTATATATAATGTATACGGATATAATTGGTAAGGATCTGGAGATCGGTTCGTGATTAGTAAGTTAAATAGAAGTTTGACAAACAATTATGTAAGGATAATGTCTGGCATCGCATTAGGCCTTTTTTCTGAACTGTTAAACAGAAGATGTAAATTTCGTTGTTGAACCTGAAGTTCCGAAAATCATGTAATGTCTCTAGGGACTATTAAAGCGAACTAGGGCTGATATATGGAAGCTAACAATGCTAAAGAAACATGACAAAACTTCAACGCCCAAGACAGATCGGTCGTATTAGCGTACCGACTTGAGATAATATAGAGGAGGCTGTGAGTGGGGGCTCCTAGCGGCAACTTGTTTCATTAACTGTTTTCATCTAATTAAAGCGGGAGTTGGTTGTCATGGCTACCGCCTTTCCTCCGCGCCAAAAACCATCTCCCTTCTCCCAATTATCGGCCTCCTTTTGTTCTTTTTCTCGTATCGATGTCGGATCCAGTTCTTTTTTCTCTGGTTTGTGCGGCAATATGTACAAGTAAAGCGATCGGTACCAGGGGATGGCTTGCTAAGAGTAACACTAGGCGTTTGCAGAAAGAGGTTATTTTCTATAGTACATATTAAGAAAATAGGTTACGATAGAGTAAATTAAATTAATCAATTAAAGTTAAATTTATTTCATGAATATTCTGTCAGGCTATATTCTGTATACTAGTATATATACATAAAAGTTATAAATATGTGATCAAATAAATGGTAAATGGAAAATTATAATACTAGGTGATAGAGCACACCTATGTGTGGACTTTAAAAAATATTTTTTTTTTCTAACAAAACTTTTATGGAGAAAGTAAAATTATAATCTGCTTCAAAAGAGGGCAATAAGGTATATAGATGACTTTATGGATCCATTTACACAATATGTACTATGTATCCATTTACAAAATAAATGAAAAAGAAGAGAACAAAAAATTAACAAAGGACCTCAAACTACGCAATTTATAATGTAAAAAATATGATAAAGAACCTCAAACAATGTATTACAAAAAAAGTGGAAAACACAACAACAAAAACAGTAATAATAATAAAAATTAAAAGCCAAAAATACAATCAAACTCTATTTACAAAATATATACTCAGCCTAGGGATCCCAGCACTTAACCTGTACCCCAACTTATACTCGTAGATGAACAAGGTCCAAAGAGATCCCAGCACAGGATTCACAGCATGTTACTGGTATGAAAACCCAATGGAGGCTGATTGATAACGCTGTAGTAGAGTCACTCAGGGCATACGTAGAGAAGCTATTGCAAGGACCTATTGTCTCAAGGGAAAAATAATAAAAACTAAATTTAAAATTAATGATTAATAAGTTTAGTGTCAGTGTTAGGGAAGAGAATATTGTTCAATGTTTCCAGGAACGTTTATTTCGGGAACTGGTTGAATTTCGGGAAGATTAAATGCATGGGTGGAGGATTTGATGCTTCATCGTCTTCAGGAAATGTTTCGTAACAATCTTCCGGAGGAACGAGCCCTAAAACTGTTGTAGTTCCCGTCCAATGCTTCCTGGAAGTCCAGTAAACAGCAATGTCCAAAAAAGTGTCGCAGAGGAAAATATGTGAAGAAGATAATGGTAGGCTTCGCATCCCAGTTTCGAGAATTCTGAGTTACAAAATTGATGTGCAGGAGAAAATGATAGTGTTAAGTGACTGGATGTGTTTTCTCGATTTGTGATATTATCTGGTTAGCGGAACACATAGAAAAATGAAAACCTTTAATATTAAAAAAAATCTCACCGGCTTCAAAAGTTATAACCATTTTAAGTGTTAAATAGGAATGTAATATTAAGGTGTAATTTACAAAAGCAATTATTCTCCCATATTTATTTATTAAAAATAATATATTGCTACATGATTGTCCAAAAATAATTTTTTATTTTTTTTTTTTTTTTTTTTTTTTGCGACGTTTCATGGTCATTGCCACATTTTCAAGCTCTTACAATGTCCAAAAATACAAGATCCATTTCCAATATAATCTTTAATCGACTAAAAGTCTTGTTACTGGTATCATGTCAATATCTTCCTATTCTTCTGGTGTTAACTCACCAAGTCAATTTAACAGTTACATTTACATACATTTACATAAATGTATCTGTTAAATTGACTTGGTGAGTTAACACCAGAAGAATAGGAAGATATTGACATGATACCAGTGACAAGACTTTTAGTCGATTAAAGATTATATTGGAAATGGATCTTGTATTATTGGACATTGTAAGAGCTTGAAAATTTGGCAATGACCATGAAACGTCGCAAAAAAAAATGAAATAAAAAATTATTCTTGGACAATCATGTAACATTATATGATTTTTAATAAATAAATATGGGAGAATAATTGCTTTTGTAAATTACACCTTAATATTAATTTCTCCTTGCTAATTAATATATTGTATAGGAATGTAATAATTTAACCTGTCAATGTTAATTTGTATCAGAATTTGACCTTTTCATATTTATTAATCCTGTTATCAAATCTTCTTCTTTCTTTCTTGGCTTTGCAGCCTAGTGTATTCCCTCCTCGATGAACCTTTGCAAGTCAGCTCCATTTTGTGGACCTGCTTTCCTGTTTTTGTTCATTTAGAAACGTCTAAAACATCTTTGATTTTGAGGTCTTACTTTTACCCAAGGGCAACCTAACTCTTCCAGTAGCAGTTTTCTTAGTACCGCATTTTCAGTCTTCCACCATGAACTTTCAGCGGTCCTAACCTTACCTCTGTTTCTCCAAACAGCTCGGAGATTTCATTATTACTTCACTGTCTCGAAAGATTTGCTTCTCTGGTTGGTCCGAAGATTCAGCTGAAGATGTGTCTTTGAAGGACGGTATTTATGTATTTCGTCTGAGCTGGTTCTTGTCTCCGATATGTAAGTTAGGATAGAGACCATTAAAAATAACCCATAAAAGTCATTCTGTTATTAGTAGTATATATGCAATAATAAAGAAATCTGTTCTGAGAAACAAAGGTAACCGGCCTTTTAAGGTTAGGACGTTTAAGGTATGCGTGCTGTTCATGTTACTAAGATAACGGGGTCACCTGTGGTGTAGTGGTTAGCATAGCAACCTACTAAACCCAAGATCGCGGGTTCGCAGCCCGGCAGATGACCTTAGAAGAAGGGAGTAAAAAATCCTTAGCTATGCCGTCCTTCGGAAGGGACGTTAAAGGGGGTCCCGAGCCTGTGCGATGTCAGGTACTCGTTAAAGATCCCTATCCTAATTATACCTGGATAGGCAAAATTTAGGACTCCTACCGTAGCATCGTCCGATTAGCCATAGCAGCATATAGTGACGTTAAACGAAATAAACGAACTAAGATAACTGAAAATGAGATACCTATAACTGCTATTGGAAGAGTTAGGTCGTTCCAGCGAAAGCAGGAAACCCCAACTGCTTTGGGAAGACTTAGTAATCAAAGATATCCAATTATAGGAATTATAGGATGGACAACCTTTAAAAGGGGTCCGAGTTCCTTCATAAAGTTTCAGTTTCTTATACTTTCGTAGGCACTACAGCGATTGATAAATGGATTGTGTGTGATCATTTCATATTCAACGGATTTTGTTGTAGCTTTTTTTCATCTAAATTCTGCTTGGTAGCTGCACCTAACTCGTTTAGGGGTATCCTTACTAAATGGAAATTGTATAACACCTCATCCGCACATTGATGTATAGATAAATCTGTATACTTGGATAGTTCTAATGTGTCGTATTTTTTTATGAAGTGAGCAGACGGTACCATTCTCCAGTCCTCTCCTACCCGTATTGAGAATGTTGTGCTATAGTTACCTTGGAAAATAAATCGATGCCATACTTTTATAGTTATGCTGGTATTTCATTACCTAACACTTCATACGATTTTAACGTATAGATGGCTTTCAAAACCTCTGGGCTATGCGCTTACCTTTCTGCTCCACCCGATTTTCCTTTTTTGACAGTTAATTCGTTCGGCAATCCAGTGAACTCTATTGTCCACTTTGATAGAACCTCATCCTTGCTAGTAACCTGTCTTCTTTTTTAGTATGCCTTCTAGGTTTAAAGAATACTCGACTCCTATTGATCTCTCTACAAAGTTTCTCTAACTTTTTACTTATCCATTTCTTCTCTTTCCTAATGTGCAGTATTTGTTCTTCTATATAGAATTTAAATTCTCGCCTCGTTAATCTCATTTGCACTATATTCCGATGGACTGCATTTTCAGCTTCTAAGATTGTGGTCTTCTTCATCAAACCAAGGGATCATCTAGGCATTGCAGCACTTCCCAACAATGGTTCAGCCGCCTCCTTAGGAACGTAAAATTGTCTTCAGATCGATGTTACACAATAATGTCCATAGATCGGATTGGAGAATAGGGAAGTATTAGAACGTCAAAGGAATCCAATTCTGATAAACACAGCTAAGAGCGAATGTAACGTATATTGCTTTACATTACATCATGACCTTAATAGTACTCCTTGGAGTCTTAGCAATGACCTGCATTTTCTCATGTTAAGTGCTCTTGCGATTTTAACACTCTCGACTTCAATTAACCAGATCTGATACAATACCTTATCTTGGTTTAATCGTAGAAAAAATACTCTCTTGGAAACCATATGCTAGATTTAAAAACAAGAAATTAACATAAGAGTAATTTAACTCAAATGAATACTAAGTACGACCTTCCAAGATACAACAGGTAACAAGCTTTCAGTTATTCCATCCTGAAGCTTATCTCGATCTACTGACATGAATTGTAGGGGACCGAAAATTATTCGAATATCAAACGTCAATCTAAATTTTAGAGAACCGTAAGTGACATTATACCATTCGAATTTTTGAAACCTCAAAAAGCCTTTCTAATCATCCAAATCTTCTTGTTCAATTCTTATCCGGTTTCACATAGCCTAATTATCCTTATAGTAGTTAAGATCGCAGTGGCCTCGAGATCTATTTTATAATTCATAATTGAGTCATGGCAATTGCCAGCTTTTTCGCTCATGTTAAGTTTATTACCTTAGTGTCATCACTCAGCCTCCGTTATTTAACAAATCGGTGACGTCTCGAGAGAGGAGACTGCTTTTTACCCACTTTTCAACCTTCTACGTCCATCTCATGTAGCTGAACCTCTCTATCTATAACATATGTAACATATGATCTACAAATTTCTAAGCATACCATAGATATTTACTAGATCATATTCCATGAAACAATTCAGATACACAAAGATACACAATAGTTTGTCGCTCAGATTAGTAACAAAATACTACGTACACTCACCGTTTAAAAAATCTTTTAAACGCAACATTGAATGTTTTTTTACTACAATCCACGCTTGTAATTCTGTACCATTTGGGAAAAATTAAATATGTTCACTTTTGTCCAGAATAAGATAAATACTTTGGGCAACCCATATTGGAGTTATACTCATCACATATAAGTAGGGATTGGCATTACAAATTGGACTCCAATATTGGTTGCTCAAAATATTTATCTTATTGTGGACAAAAATGAACTTATCTAGTTTTTTCTAAATGGTACAGGATTATTAGTTTATTAAAGTCACGATAAATGATTCTAACGATAAATGAATTCAGGAGAAGTTGCCAATTAATTACCATCATGGCATGTCATAATTTTTTTTTGTACGATAGACCCCTGAAGCTCAATCGTTGAAAGTTCAATGATGATTAACTCTCTATTGTAGGTGATGAATTTGAAAATAAAATGTATGTAATATTTGTAAAATGATAATAAGAGTGGCATTTGTTAAGTAAGACTCCTTCAGTGGTGTATGACTTCTTTCTGACGTACAATAACTGTAAGCCTACCTCAGGCATCGATCCAGAAAGTAACTCCGTTGTTGAAGAAGGCCCTGGTGTTTTATATCTTATCGTGAGGAGAACACGAGTGATAGCGAGCCGGGTAAGGCGACTCCGAAACGTTCGCCTTGGGACCACTAAATCCTCGAGATTGCTCTTCGTCGTATCCTTCAGGATTAAAAATTACTGTTTCCTTCTTCGCCGAACGATATCTCCTCCTTGTGTGGGTATATCTACTCGCTAATATATTCTCAAAATCTTAGCTACTTTTCATAATGTTATAAAAATATACCTGATATTCTAGGTGTTTAGGTAATGAAAATGAAATGCTTGTTTATTGCAAGACATTGTGCAAGCAGACACTTTGTGTTATGTATTCGTTAAAAGAAAATTCTACAGTACACAAAATAACAATTATATTATAACATTAACACTTTCGTAATATGGTACAAAATTATAACATGTGTAGTAAAAACATAACCTTCCTCAGGTGTTTTACCTATATCGACAGTAAGTATTCTTACATCGATACATAACACTCCTCCCCCCTAAGCAACAGCGTACTGATGAAGATGTGGTGGTGGGCGGCGATTGCGGGGTGGTCGTTGTATCACTGCTTGGCTCAGTTGTGTTTGGACGTTTCCTTTGGAATCGCTGGAGTGGTTTTCTTCTGGTCTAGGTTGGTTTTCATGTGCGGTTTCTGAAGCAGGCTGACCATTAGAACTTTGAAAGATCGGTTTTAACTGATCATAATGTCTCTTCCACAGTCTGCCGTCAACGACAATGGTGTAGTGTAAGGGTCCATCTTTACTGACTACTTTTCCTATCCGCCACCGCTTATTTGGCTGATTGTAGTTCCTCGCTGCTACAGTTTGTCCTTCAAAATAACTTGCTGCTGTACAACTGATGTGCTATTTTTGTTTCTGCCTCACGCGCTCCCCTAAGTTGGGTTTAAGGAGGTCCAAACAGGATCGAATTTCCCGCTTGAGAAACAGCGATGCCGGGGAGTTGTTTGTTGTTGTGTTTGGGGCTCTTCTATATGTTAAAAGGAAATGGTTTAACTCTAGTTCAGGTTTACTACCCGTTCCGGACAATTTCTTAGTCGGTGCGGTTTTCATGGTGTAAACGAAACGTTCTGCTTGTCCATTAGACGCTGCATGAAACGGAGCAATTGTGATATGTTTTACACCTCTAGACTGCAGATATTCTTGAAGTTCGCTGGATATGAATGAGGTTTGATTGTCACTTACTAAAACATTAGGGTACCTATAGCGGCAAAAAGCATCATCCAATTTATCTATAACTGTAGTTGTGGTCATTGAATTAGTGATGTATATTTCCGGCCATTTCGAATATGCGTCTACTAGGAGCAGGAAGTATTTTCCTTTGAAGGGGCCTGCGAACTCAATGTGTATTCTTTCCCACGGCTGCAGTGGAAATTCCCAATGGTGTGAATTATGCTTGGTTGTTTCTCGCTGGTTTAATGTGCATTCCATACAATTTTTGGCCATTTCTTCAATTTCATTATTCATTTTTGGCCAATAAACATAGGACCGGGCAAGGCCCTTCATTTTGACTATACCCATGTGACCACTATGTAATTCTTCTAATATCTGGGTTCGATATTTTCAAGGTATGTAAACTTGAGCTTTCTTCATAATGCAGTTATCTTGTAGGTCGAATATCCCATCTTTTCCTTTTAGTGACTCTCCTTTTCGCAGTAGTTCCAACAGTTGTCTTAATTCAGGATCCTCTCTCGTTGCGCGGCTTATATCCCTGGATGAAATTGGCAGTTGCTCTAGCTGTTGAATTTGATACATAGTAGCAGGATCCAACGTGTGAAGTTGGTCTGAAGACTGAGGCAGACGAGATAAACTATCAGCCTTACCGTGGTCCCCCGTAGCTCTATATTTAATTGTAAACCTGAAATTCTGAAGGAAAAATGCATAATGAATGAGTCGAGTGGCAGCTATGCAAGGTAATTTTGATTTCTCTCCAAAGATGTGTACTAACGGTTGGTGATCTGTATATAATATAAATTCTACACCAAACAAGTAGTAAACAAATTTCTGTACTCCCCATTTTATGGCCAGAGCCTCCTTACAAATTTGAGAGTAATTTTTCTCAGAAGCTGATAGCGTTCGGCTAGCAAATGCTATAGGTCTTTCAGAATTATCAGGGTATTGGTGAGACAATACTGCACCCAGACCAACAGATGATGCATCAACAGCCAAGATAAGAGGAAGTTGAGGGTCATAGTGAGCGAGAATTCTTTCTGATGTAATCTCTTCTTTTATTTGGTTAAAACTATTCTGGCATTCCTGACTGAAAAAATATTTGGTGGTCTTCCCTGTTAAACTGTTTAACGGTTGTGCGATAGTTGCAAGGTTCGGAAAAAATTTAGCATAAAAGGTTACCATACCTAAAAACGATTTTAGTTCTGTTGTATTGTTCGGTTCTTTGAAATCTAAAATTGCTTGAACGTGGTCTGTTGTTTTATGTAAGCCTTCTGATGTAATTTTGTGCCCCAGATATTTGACTTCCTTAACAAAAAATTTACATTTTTCTTTGTTGAGTCTAAGGTCATGTTCTTCTAGCTTGTTAAACACTTCCTTGAGGCGATTCATCATTTCCTCTTCGCTGAAATTCCTTGGCTATTATTAAGATGTCATCATAGAAAACTGAAATTCCTCTGAGACCCTGTAAAACCATTTCAATGAATCTCTGCCATATTGCTGGGGCAGCGCTCACTCTATACATGAGTCTATGACACTGGTATAACCCCTTATGTGTGTTAAGGCATATGTTACGATGTTTTATAAAAGTAGCTTGTATTCAGATCTAAGTGTTTTTCTTAGATGTTCTAAAAGTTTTTCTTTTATAAAATTGCACTGTTGTATGTCCTTGATGTATTCAGGAAAGAATTCACACAACCAGTCTCTCCCAAGTATCGCTTTAACCTTTTCTCTCACCACAAAAAGTGGCAGTTCTTTTGTTGCGCTTTTATGACTAACTGAGACCCTAACTTGTCCAAGTGGTCTTATTATACCATTACTAAAATTTCTAAACCTCACTCTAGTTTCTCCTAATGGTTTTACTCTAATTTTCTCGTATTCTTCTCCACTCATAACAGTCACTGCACTTCCCGTGTCTAATTCCATCTTTATAGGAACGTTATTTATTTGAACAGTGACGTAAATAGGTCCTGGTGTAAGTTTTTGTTTTTCTCGATTTAGCTGATGTATATCTAGAAAATCTAGTGTAACCTCTTCATCAATTTTATTGTATTCTTCTTCGTATCCTTCCTCTTGAACCGCCCTAACTGGCTTCTCTGTAGTCTTTGACGAAAGCACACATTCTTAATATGACCCGTTTTTTCGGCAATATGTACAATATAAATTTTTTTCCATACATTCACGCGCGAAGTGATTCTTTTTACCACATCTGAAACAAAGGTAACCTGCTTCATCGTTATTAATTGGTGTCGCATTTCTCGAGGTCTGAGTTTTTTGAATTTTAAATCTCCGGCTCTGTTGTAATTTATGGATTTCTGGTTCTTCTCCATATGAATTTAGTATAAGTTTGGAGCTGCTCTCTGCGGACTCAATAGCTTGTGCTATCTGAACAGTCTTATCAAGGTTGGGGTCGTCTTCCTCAAATAACCTATCTAGAATAGTTTTAGAACGTAACCCACTAACGAAAACGTCTCTGAGCATTGTGTTAAGCATGCTCTCAGGATATTTGCATGGTATAGCTAATTTTTGTAGTTGGGCCATGTACTGAAAAATGTTTTCACCTTGGTTTTGTTTCCTATTCAGAAAAGCATGCCTACTTGGTATAATCAATGGTCTCGGCTTTAAGTGTTCGTGTAAAATTTTTACTAATTCGTCCTAACTTTTTTTTGTACATTTATCGGGATATACCAGGCTCTTTAATAGAGAGAATAATTTTGCTTGCAATAATGTAATGAATGAATTAACTTTATTTTGTTCCGAAATGTTTTGAAGGTGTAAAAAAGCAGTTAACCTGTCAATATAATCTTCGAAATCTTCATCTATATTATATTTTTCAAAAGTAATTCCACTAACCTTAAAATTTTCTGTAGCCTGAGATTTATTTTCAAGTTGTTGCGGTGTATTTTCAAGAATTTTTGCCATCTGCTCTTGTAGCTTGGCATTCTGTTGTAAAATTGTTTCCACATATTTTGGTACCGCTATATCCTCCTCCTCTACGTGCTTTTCTTTTCCTTTTCTTCCCGTTTCTGGCATTTTGGTATAAATGTATTTTTATATGTACCGTAAAGAATACTGTATGGGTCCTACCGACTGCGCCACTGTTATGTATTCGATAAAAGAAAATACTACAGAACACAAAATAACAATTATATTATAACATTAACACTTTCGTAATGTGGTACAAAATTATAACACGTGTAGTAAAAACATAACCTTCCTCAGGTGTTTTACCTATATCGACAGTAAGTATTCTTACATCGATACATAACACTTTGTTTGTTTGTTTATTTCGTTTAACGTCACTTTATGCTGCTATGGCTAATCGGACGATGCTACGGTGGGAGTCCTAAATTTTGCCTATCCAGGTATAATTAGGATAGGGATCTTTAACGAGTACCTGACATCGCACAGGCTCGGGACCCCCATTTTACGTCTCTTCCGAAGGACGGCATAGCTAAGGATTTTTTACTCCCTTTAAAAAATCCTGAGGTCATCTGCCGGGCTGCGAACCCGCGATCTTGGGTTTAGTAGGTTGCTATGCTAACCACTACACCACAGGCGACCCCCATAACACTTTGTTTTTTCGTTCAATCTACAAGACCTAGTCTTTTTCATTGTGAAATAGTTTTGCAGATAGAAAATAGACTAAATCACTACTTTGGGAAGTAGTATCATATAATAGTAAGCAATGTAATTTATAATTATAGTAATATATATGTGTGCGCGATCCTGTATGAGTGTGTGTTTATATATGTTTATACATACTGCCCTGGTCCATGGAAGAAAAGAGCCTGCGCAAGGAGAAGACTCACCAACTCCGCTCACGTATCTCGGACCACAATAATCTGGCCCCATTTCACCCAAAGGGTCAACGGACTTGCCAACCTTACCGCACTACAGTCTTCACCTATCTCACTCTATTCGCTATGTACTATATACTAAACATATTCACTACATACTAGGTATATATATTAATCTTAAAATTCCTTAGGTTAGTTTTTCTTTAATACCAATTTTTGTGTTTTTGTGTCACTCGTGAGTGCAATTTTGGTTTATCAGTATCACCAGAAATTTTTGTGAAATTGAAATATACTTAAAAATTAAAATAATAAAAAGCAATTCTGTACTACACTAAACTTCTTATCAAATATTACTTAATAAAGCAATGACCAGGGGTTAGAATCAGCATTAACATATGCCCAAAATTATGTTGACTTGATAAAAGTTATTAATTATTTCAGTAAGTTCAATCAGCCCAGCTGGATACAGCCTCCTCCCTCCACCACCTATAGCACTAGATTTGCTTAAAATGTTACACATCTTACATCTCTCATTTGACGTGTCGTATCTGCAATTCATTTTATAGTTATGATAAATAGTATTTAAAATAAATAGAATAAACACACAAAGAATTTATTTTATTTTAAGTATAAGCGGGACGATATTCCTCTAATCTCTGTTGAACAGATCCGCTACCTGGGACTCCATTTGGACAAACGTCTCACTTGGAATCCACATACAAGACTAAAACGACAAGAAATGGCCCGTCGTTATAGACTACTCCAACATTTACTAGACAAACGATCAAAGCTTCCAATAAATTACAAGAGACAGTTATTAGACCTATATGGACATACGGAGTTGAGCTTTGAGGCTCCACTAAACCATCCGATTCTTCTCGAATCCAATCCTTAATGCTCCTTACTTTGTCACGAATAAACTTATCCATAAAGACCTCAATGTTCCATATGTTGCTGATTTAGGCCAAACCAGATACCAATCCTTTCATATTAAACTGCACTCCCACACGAATCCATTAGTCTCTCAACTTGCTTCTCATTCGATACCTGATAACCCACCGAGGCGTCTGAAAAGAAGATGGCCAAGAGACCTTCTAGTTTAGAACATTTTTTGAAGTGCTACTAGTGGGTAGTTCTTCACAAGTGATTTACATGTCATTATAATCATTTCTTCAAATTTACTTGATGTATATTAATGTACAGTTGTAAATATCAATAAATAGTTTTAAAAAAAAAAAAAAAAAAAGTATAAGTGGGTGTGCTAACATGAACAGGTTTTATATGGCTTCTAAATGTACCTACTTCTAGGTTAGTTTCGCCAGAATTCCTGTACCGCTATAATACAGGAAGATTATTTTAAGAAAGGGTTTTGGGTTTAGTACTCGATCAGGAACTATTTTTTTATTACAAACGGTCATATAAGGAGTTTATGTGATCATATTCCGCGCTCAAATACCAAGTTTTTCTCTTTCCCGAAGAGTTCCATCAGGGTTTCCCAGAATGGATCCACGGATAATATAACATAAAAATACATACAAGATCCCGTCTTTCTGATCTGTATACCCCATCCCATAGAACTTCAACATTCAAACGCTCCTTCCTTTTCCGCTCAACAATCCTCTGGAACTCCATCCCTCCTCACATCAGACAAGCTAAATCCTTGAAAACATTCAAATATTTATATTTCCAATAATTCCTTCTCATCCAAGCAGACGCTAGCTAACTATCTACCTACTTAGTCAAAATTATTATTGCATTGCTGGATTAAGTTCTGGAATAACTGAGATTCCTTTTAATAAAAATTTTACTTGCCACGAATATAACATTGGGTACTTCTATTGTACATACAAATCTAATCATTGTACCAAAAGATTTTTCTATGTTATTTTATTTTATTTTTTTCTTATTTAATTTTATCTTCTCTTATTTGTAGAATGTTATCTTATTTTCTTATTTGTTTATATTTAAATATCATCTATGTACATAGTGTCATTAATGTATTATTGTTTTTCTTTTTTCTTTTTTTATCTTATTATGTCTCTAACCAGATTTAATTTAGTTATACCTGTACTTATCTGTTATTCTTAAGGGACTCTGTCCCAGAATAAAATTATTTTTCTATTCTATTCTATTAAAGTTTCTGTACATAGCTGGACTCAAACAGTTTGGAGTTATTTCTTGGAAATAAAGTACCATTCCCTCTGAACTGGCCGTCTTCATTGAGGCCCACTGATTTTTTTTGAAAAAGTAACATTTTTATTATTGTATTCCACACATTGTTGTATTCTGGAAAGATGGAGTGTATAAGACAGCAGAGGGTTAGAGCATCTTTAAGTAGGTTGCAACAGCATTAATAAAAATTGACTTAACTAGTATTTCTTGAAGTTGTTTTTAGGGCCGACGATAGCCAACCCGCGCCCTGGGTCAAATACATTTGCCTGGTCCCCTAACTCTTCTCCCCTCTTTCTCCCAACATCATCCAAAAAATACTATTTATTTTTTTACTAATAAACTACAATTAATATCCTAATACAATAAATCACTGTAAAATCGTTTATATAAGGTAACATTTGTAAAAGATTACGTTAGCAGAAGCCCCCCAAGAGTCCAGGCCCCAGGGATTTTGCCCTCTTCCCTCCTCTTAGCGGTCCTGGTTGTTTTTATAATGTAAATTTAGGCTCGAAAATCAGTTTGAACGTTTGGAATGTTTGCCAGTCAAGCATAAGTAGCTGGATGTTCCATGAATATTTAGATTTTGATGTTACGCATGGGGCTTTTTTTTAATTTGATTCTTTTGTTCATCATTAAACTATAATTCATCATTATAAGGCTATTTATAATGGTTTTAAAATTAATAGAAATTATTTTATTATTTTTTTGTAGTTTTTGCGGGAGTGAAAATGGTGAGGGTAATGTTTTAGTTTATATTTAATATGTATCCTAGCCCCCCATCCTCTATACGGTGTATACATCTGACATCCCAAATCATCCTACCACTGTCCTCACCACTTACGCTGATGACACATGTGTGTTATCAGTAAACAATGATCCCTTCATTGCCTCTCAAACACGACCTACGACTACGACCTCCTGCCCTACAGTATCCTTTAATGACATTCTACTAATCCCTGTTGAACAGATCCGCTACCTAGGACTCCACTTGGACAAACGTTTAACTTGGAATCCATATACAAGACTAAAACGACAGGAAACTGCTCGTCGTTTTCGACTTCTTTAACATTTTCTGGACAAACGCTCAAACCTTCCGCTTTACTACAAAAAAGACTCATTTATATGGCAGTTATTTGGACATATGGAGTTGAGCTTTGGGGCTCAACTAAACCTTCTAATTCTTCCCGTATCCAATCCTTAATGCTCCTTACTTTGTTACAAATAAACAAATCCATAAAGGCCTTAATGTTCCAGATGTTGCTGAGTTAGCCTAAACCAGATACCTAACTTTCATAGTAAGCTCCATGACCACTCAAATCCGTTAGTTTCTCAACTTGCTTCCCACTTCATTCCCGATAATCCTCCGAGGCGTCTGAAAAGAAGATGCTCTAGAGATAAATTGATGATAAATAAATTGTTATAAATAAAATATTTAATATGTTCCGATCTGTAATGTACACCTTGCAAATCAGCTCTAGGGCACAAAATACGAAATGACAAAAACTTGTAGTGAAACTGCTTCTAAAAGAGACCTATTGATTTAGAAAAAAAAAAATTCTTCCCCGAATTTTTGGACGTTTTGAAGAAGAATGGAGGTAGGTGACACACCAAATAAGAACTGTTTACCTCTATATAGCATATAAGCTATACATACATAACCAGGTTGCAGAGACAAAAATCTTATCAATGATCTATTGTTTTTCCCACTCAGGCAGATATCTAGTTTTTTTTTTTTCTTAACAATAAATTTAACAATTATCGATGTCGAATAAAAAAATTAAACTTTTCTAGAGATAAATCCTTATTTTGAGTCGCCCATAAATACTTCTAACCTCAAATTTGCTTTTCTAATTATTGTAGGCATTTACCTATTCTCTCATTTTTAGACTAAATAAAAAAAAAAAAAATCTGTAGTTTTCTTAAACCTAACTCCACTGTCGTTATTGTTAACAATGTCACGTGTGGTTATCTAAGATCACCCCAACTTATAACACTTTTTATATTCCTGAAACCATTAATTACAAGTATTAAAAAATTTAAATTTAAATTATTATGTACGGTGACTGATTGTCAACAGTCAGGATGGCCGAGCGGTCTAAGGCGCTGCGTTCAGGTCGCAGTCCACTCTGTGGGCGTGGGTTCGAATCCCACTTCTGACAGGACTTTTTTAGTTAGTTTTTCGTACCTGAATTCCTATTTTGTACATGTTTCATTATTTAGTTCCAATTTATTATGATAACAAAATTTTTATTTTAATTTTTTTATTTATTTTCTATCAATTTAATGTAAAGTGATGTAAATATATTTTTTAAAATATATATATCAAATTGAAAGTTTTCTAAATATTTAGAATACAAATTTATTGTTATTTATGTTTATTTTTTTTAAATCAATTTATTGATTTTTATTGAATGTAAAAATATATTTTACAGTCCATTGTTTGTTTTGATATATATATATATATATATTTTTTTTTTTTTTTCTTATCTTTTCTTATTCCATCACTTAGGATATTATTAAATCAATTTTGAAAAACAACGCATTCATATATTTTTTTTTTCTTCTCACTCATGTGTTGAGCAATGTTACTTATTGCTGATATTAATTAAGATATTTTTGCGATTTTATATAGTCAAATTTTAAATTTTGCTGAAGAGGTTGGTATGAATTTTAATGATTTTTTGGAATTAGTCAGAGTTTCTTACTGAAGTATTTTAAAATCAATATAATGAATAAAAGTTCATAAATTTCCATGGCGGTCCACTATAAGCACAATTTATATTTATTGAAAAAAGAAATAAATCAGTTGACTGACCTTTCATTACCCATTTATTGGTAATGATTTCAAAGAGGAATAGTTGTTACTAGTTCTTGGGAAAATTTAAATATAACCAGTCATAATCACAATTTTCTATTTTGTTTAAATTAATTTAATCTTATACTATTTTATTTTATTTTTAATCTTTTGAGTTTCAGGAATATATTTAATCCTATATATATATTTTAAAAAAGTTATTATTTAAATAACGATTTATAATTTTATAATTTTTTTTTTATTATTAGTATATTTATTGATATTTACTTTTGTACATAACAAATACATTAAGTAAATTTGAAAAATACTGACTATAATGTATGAATTCGAATGACTTGTAAAAGCAACTAAGCATTCATAATATATACTCCAATAATTTAAATAAATTTTAAAATATGTGTAATCAATTAATGATTTTAATTTTATTAAGAACCCTATCATGTATTTTTTATATTTAATCCTCCAACATTTATTTATTTACAAAAAAAAGATAAGGAAACAAGGTTTAGGATCACATCTAAATTTCAAACATGTAAATGATATTCTTAATAATATTTTAGATTAGTTAAGTGAATATCGAGATTAATTTTATCCTTTATTGAAGATTGTCACGGATGAAAATAGATAATAAAAATAAATTGTGTAGAATAATTGTATTTAGTGATTATAGCCTTGTATAAAATATCGCTGTAATAGAGTGTAATAGTAGAGTCTAATAATTTGAGAAATTATTTAGTAAGTGTTAACAAACATACACACCACAATAATAATAATTATACTCTTCCTTTTTTTTTTCATATATCTTCTTTATTTCTAATATTTGTTTTATTTTGTTCATTCCCTTTTCTCATGCCATCTTAGTTTTTTTAATGAATGTCTTTATATGGAATGATAAAAAAATACAAAATATAACTTAGATCTTATATAAAAATAAAAATAATAAGATTAAACAATTTAAAATTATTTTTATGTTTACCGAATAAAATATATTATAATTAAGTTTATACAAACAAGGCAGAAAGCTAGTGAAAATTGAAAATTAACAGTTTTATAGGGAGATTAATATATACAGAGAAAATATTATATAAAATAGTATATTGCATAAAGCAAATAGAATATTTTTTTATGTCATATGTTAGATTCAGATTTAAGATTAGATGTGAAGAATTACAGATGTAGCTGTTAGTTAGCTGAGTGGCCACTAGATAGAGTCAGCGTCCATTTGCTCCTTCATATTTCATCTGTCAGTCCCATCTCACTATTTCAGGCTTTTCTTTCTCCTTTCCAATCTCACTTTTGTTCTATTATTTTTTAAAAACAAAAATCTCAATGAATAATTATTTTAGCACTGTAGGTTTTATATTTTATTTTTTTTAAATAAGGATAAATCTCTCTTCTTTTTTTTTTACATGCAATCTATTAACTAATAAAAGGTCTAATTCTTAATTTAATCTAACCATAAGATTCATTTCACATCAACATTATATGGATATAGTAGTCAATATTTCGTTTTCATAATCTAGTTTTTACTGTCTTGTACTTTATAATGTTGACTGCACTTCAATATTGTCAAAACTACATTGAATTAATATTGAAGTGCTATAAATTATATATTTATTTTATTTCTGCTATCAAAGAGCTGATAAATATTATCCGTTTATGATTTACCTTAAACATAATTTTCGTACGAGGTTAGAATCAGGCAAAAGAAATTAGGTCAGTAAACTTTAATCTTATTTCAATTTTTGTTCAATTTCGTATACAACATAAATTTGTAAATAAAATAAAAATAAAAAAAAAATGACCAAGTATTTATAACTTACTAATTAATAAATATGATAGACTAAATTTAATTATAATTGGAAAATTTCCCTAATTTTGAGAGCTCTGGTATTAGTTTTCATTCTGAAAAAAAAAACTTAATAATATTTATTTACAGCATCATTTGCAATCAAATATTCAATATAAACTATGGCTCGATTCTCATCCGTTTTTTATTTTTTTAATGCACGTTTCTAACATGTAATATTTTTGAGGAAAATGCAGTCATAGTTTTGAAACGCAATCAGAAACTTGACCACTAAGTTTTACGAAACGGATGAGAACTGAGCCATAGTTTATATTTAATTTTTTGTTGAAAATTTTGTCCAGAATCGACTACCGAAGCTACTGCTGTCATTTGTTGAACAACCGATATATACACATTACAATGCCTAAATATTAATACGCTTTTATTAACTTCACCTGTATGCAACGGAATCTCGCATCGTAATGTTCACCAATTTCCAGCTATCTGATTATCTTGAAAATTTGCACACGTGTCAAGGACCTATGACAATACAATAATTGCACAACATTGTTTTAATATTCTTACTTAATCCAGTAGAAATACCTCCAAAAAGAGGACTCTGCCTTGCAAAAGGTGTGAAAGTAGGTTTTAAGATTCGTTTTGGCCCAGATGGGTCTTGAGAATTAAAAATAAAAAATGTGACTACATTTGATAAGGGATAAATGTGTGGGGAACGTTAAAACCCAACTTTTTTGCACTTTTTTCAGATTTTTGCAAAAACCATATATAAAAATGATTTAAATCGAAAAATTAGTTACTTACAAAATTAAAGATTATTAAATTGTGCGTCTAACGACATTTCTTATGCTGAATTTTATTTAGGCGTATAGCCACAATCGATTGTCAAAAATCGACGAATTTCGCCAACTTTCTCAAAAAGTTAGTGTTGGTCATGTTTAAGAGTCTATAACACAAAAATGGCTAATCCAATCAAAAAATGTTATATACTAATAGTTGTAGATCATTAGATTTTTCTAAGATAGGTTTAGTTCGTTTTGCTATTAAAGCGTATTTTTTTTTAGTTTTTTAAACTATAATTTTTTTATAGTTTGATGTCACTAATATTAATTAGTAAAATTAATGCGTATACAATGGTATCATATTTTCGTTGTTTTTTCTTTTTATTACTATTATATATATATGTTTTTAAAATAATTTTCTATTACTGTTAAATGATTACTCGAAAGGAATCTATCTAAATAAAGAGTACCTATTTTCAATCTTTATCCTATAAGATAGTCCAGAGCTGTTTGAAGGTGGGATCGCTAGCTAACATCATGGTCTACAAGTGACAGGAGTCCCCTCGGGCCCCATTCAGCGGGACCACCGCCGTTGAAACCCCTTCCTCGGGGGTTCTGATTGAGTGACCCCTGGTTAGTGACCCCTGGTTAGTGAGGGGGGAAGGAGGGAGTAGGTGGTGGAGTGTAAGTGCTTTGCGCTTAAGGGTGCTTGCTTCAGTATTTAATATCCATCATAGTTATCTAGAGCTAAAAATAAACCATGTCTAAAAAGTTGTAAAATGATATTGTTAATATTATGTATCTAATGTAAAATATATGAGAAACCCACCCACACATTGGTAGTTATACACAATAATGCTAGGAGACCACCAAGACATAAGCTCGCAGCCTTTACTATTGGGTGGGTGCAAAAATAGTGCAGATTTTGAATATTCATTTTGTTCAGGCAAATGCTAATCCTCCAATCTAGTTAATAGATTATGAACTATGTTATTTTTCATTAAAAATTAGTTTAGTTTGTGTTACATTTTCTATGAGTAATCAGTGTAAAAACATCAGTGTTGTTTGGGGTGAAGAAAGCGTCAGTGATGTACAGTGTAGTGATGGTACCAAAAATTTCGTCTTGGAGATTTTAATCTCGAAGACAAGGAAGGTCGCGGTAGGCCTTTTGTTGTTGATCACGACCATCTGAGGGCTTTGGTAGAAGAAAACCCTCGCAAAACTACTCAGGGAATTGCGAGAGAAGTTAGGTTTGACTACTCAACATTATTATAAACCACAAAATTATAATTTTTTTTTTGTTACATATAAAAGCCTGTATTATTTTTGCATCAACCTAATAGCTTGATTTACCATCCTTTAAACATACCGCTCAATGAACAACATTAGAAAGAAGAAATTCTACTTAACAGCCCAAGAAGTCAAATCTACCCCGAAGAAATACGTTTTGGTCTCATATTACTGTCCATTATTTACCAATGTAGGAATTGAATTATAAAAATTATACTTAAATCCATGTTAATCTTATTTCTTGCGTATCATCTTAGTCTCCTAAAGGCAAAATAGACTTTTTCCAAAAAAGCGGTGTTTATGAACTAAAATGTTCAGCTTTATTAAACTGTGAAGCTAAATACACGGGAAACACTGGACGATAAGTAAATCAAATATTATTTAATAATACAAAAATGCATACAATAATAAGATGCAGAATTCCTCTTACCCTTTACATTAAAATAAAAATAATAATAAATTCAACAAAGACTCAAGAGGGAAACTTATCATTAGATCATAATAAAATCATTAGAAATAATAAATAAATAAATTTTTGTTTAAATGACAAGAAAAATATTAACAATATTTCTATTTTTAATTTGTTTCCAGTAGGAACACAAAAACCGACTAATCATAGGGAAAACCTGAAAGACTGCTTTTTTACCTGACTAATAAATGTAGGGATCAAAATGTATTTACCTCACTTAACTTCCCCTTTCGTGTGTTTGTTTACATTCAGTCTCCTCTAGATCGTGATATATTTTAGAATCCCTTCATATTGCCTCCTTAGGTGAGAATCGACATTTTTTATTTCTTGTATTACAAGTGCTTATGTTTTAAGTTTTTTGTATGTTTTAAGAACTGGTGATGAATTCTTAACATTCGAAACTAGTTTCCAATTAAAAAAATCAATAGAAAAGGCAAATAATGCATCAATCCTTAATAACATGATATAATTCATCCTGAAATAGTCTTCAGTTTCTTTCAGAGAATTAATACTCAACAGGTGTCAGTGTAATTGCGAAATGACTAACAATGATGAAATGAACGAAATGACTGAAATTCATAATAATAATATAATTAATTTATTTTAAAGTGCTCAGGGAACCCTGCCGGGGCACATCTAGCCTCTCTATAATTGGTGACCTTTAAACCGGAAAAAATCCTGGCAGTTGAGAACAATTCTGGCTAAATCACTGCAAAACCGTTAGCCTATAAATAACTTTACGTATACCCAACTCCTTCATGGATATTAGTGATACAGATTTTAATTTTTTAGTCATCTTAAAAAAATCAATTCTAGTCAATGGTACCATAAACAGGTAACATCAAACCACTTCTCACTGCTTCGCCTAATTGGTCAAACCCGCACTACACGTAAACATCGAATTTCACATTTGAAGAGTTTGGTGAATGGAGGGGTTATGTTACATTTGTTAAAAAATACAATCTAGTTCATAGGATAAAAAAAATATGTGCAAAAGGTTTAGGTAGAAATATCCAAATATTTCAAAACAACCATAAAAATATATATGAAGAAGACGAAAAGCCTATGTAACTTTTTTTGTTTCTACATTGTTCTGCTAAATGAAAATGTAAAAAAGAATTAAACATAAGTGACTCAAAATTGTGTATTGTCGCATAACCCCTTCATCCATCATACACTTTATTAGTAGATAGCACTTTCATCTAACCTGCCCTATGAACGTCCAATTTTGTTTAACTTGGATTTTTTAGTGTGTAATATTGGTATTTTATTTTGTTCTCTTCTTAACCCTCTAGTGCATAGTGTAGCTATCTGCAACATTATATTTATACTTATGCCAGCGAACTCTCTTTGCGTTTTCTGGAACTAAATCTTGTATTAGAGATGCTACATCATCCCTCTAGACTATGAGAGGACTTTGCATGAACTAACTGGACCAGACATGTCTCTAATTTTCACTTACATCTTCAAGTCCTCAGTTGTGAAGATTCCTCCTTCCTACCAGTGAAGTGTTCTTATTTTTTTTTATAACATCCATTTTGTTTTTTTTTATCAAATAAAATTTCTGTGGCTTTTCCCAAGATATGTAGTTTGTAAAATATCAATGAGGATAAAATTCTTGATTTTTATTATCGAGATAAATCACTTTTTAGTTATGTGCAATATAATGTATATTATTAATTAAAATGGTTAGTTGGTGAAAAATAGTTTTTCAGTATTTTTCTGTTAATAACCTGACCAAAACATATTCAAAAAAATTCATTAGAATGGAAAAGAAAAAATCATGCACTAAAGGGTTAAATGTAAGAAGCAAACGCTAGGACCCTACCAATGTGGATTTAGAAGGAGCAAATCTAAAATTGATCAAATATTCTGTCACAGGATACTCCTAGAGAGAGTATGTAAATTTAAAATCAAAACCAATCATCTTTATGAGAAGTTTAGGAAGGCTTAGGATAGCATTAACCGGAAAGAACTTCACAGGGCTCTGTTGGAGTACAACATCCTGTATAAATTAATATGTCTGGTAAAGCTGACCATGAGGGATGTTAGAGATACAGTACAGATTGGTGGGTGAAGGACAAAAGAGTTTCCCTCAAAAAAAGGACCAGTTTTGACCACAAATTTGACACTTAGGAGAGCAGTGAGTGAGGGATGCTGGTCTGCAAACCAATAGGACTGATGACTGCACATGACCTGAACATCATAGACCGGTCGTTGAACTCCGTCAAAGAGGGATTCCTTGCCCTGTTAGTGGCCGCCAGAACACTTGGGTAGGAGGTTAATGAGGGAATACTAAGTTCATGGTTATAGGAGAAGTACCCCGACCTGGCGAGACCACCGATATTGGCCCCTTTAACTTCGAAAAAATGGCCCAATTCACCTATTTGGGTTCAATGGTGACTGAGGATAATGGACCTTATGGAAGGTGAAGGTAAAGAAAAGAATATGGATGGCTAACAGGTGCAACGTTAGCCTATGCAAGGAACTCTCTTTTCGTCTTCTATTCCGCAGACCAAGATCCATTAGTACAAAACATTAATCCGCTCGGTTTTGTTGTATGGATCGGAGAGATAGACTATATCCAAGCAGATTGAGTATGATCTCCTAGTCTTTGAGAGAAAAATCCTTCAAAAAATTTTCGGTAGAATTCCTCTCGAAGGAAACTGGCGAAGGAGAACAAACAAGGTCTACTCAATGAAGACAAGACGAAGAAATCAAGACAACCCACGGTCCTGAAGCAATCACAGTGATGAAGGAACTTCAGAAATCCAACAGAAAACTGGCGAGTGCTAAGAATACTAGGACACTCCTACTAAGATGCAGGGCATGATTATGAGAACAATATAGTCTCGAAACTTCGCCAAAATAGTTGTTTTTATTTATAGACTGAACCTCAAGAACCTAATAGTAATAGTAACAGTCAATTCGGCAAAAAACCTCCTCTCTTCTTTATCCTCCAAAAAATATATATATAATATATATGAAATTTACTCCTCCTCCTCGATTGATCCATGGTAAATATATATATATATATATATATATATATATATATATATATATTCGTAATTATATATATATATATATCCTCCGTATATATCTACGGGCGCAGATGATATCCCACTAAACTAATAAAACTATGTATACCCGAAATCATACCAGTCCTCCTATTCATTTATAACTTTTCCCTCCAAAATTCAGTTTTCCCAACCTCATGGAAAAAAGCATTAATTCATCCAATAAATAAAACATTAAACCCCATATCCCCAAACGACTATCGTCCTATTTCCATCTTGTCTAATCTTTCTAAACCTTGGAAAGATTAGTTCAATCTCAAATTCCAAATTCCTTGAAGAATCCAACCTCCTCGACCCCCTTCAATCTGGTTTTCGTCCCGGCTACTCCACCCAGTCTGCTCTCCTAAAAATCACTAATGACATATTTACCGCAATAGATGACAAAAAATTAACCGTCCTGGTACTCCTTGACTTTTCTAAAGCCTTCGATTCCCTTGATCACTCTATCCTATATTAAATCATATATATCTTTTCTTTCTCACCGTTATATACCCCTATCATCTTTTTTCTATACCTATATATCCAGTATCCTTTTATTCCTACATATATATATATATATGATTCCCAAGTCTACCTCTCCTTCTCCCCTTAGCTATCCACTGCTTTCGCTAAATTCAGGAAGACCTGGACAGAATCAGTGCCTGGGCTACCTTATATGAAAAGAAGACTCAGGCCATTATAATAGGCTCTAGCTCCCTCCTTATACTATATAACCTTGTAATCATCCTAACCTGATATGATTTTTTAGATCATTTTAATTATTAAGTTAACTTTGGTGGATCCTTAACCCCAAGAATAAATTAGCTGACGATTAAAACTTGAACAAACATCATAGCTTCTCGGAGTCAAACGTTATATTAATTTCAAATCTCGATATGCAGCAAAATAACATCAAAATTGCGGCGCTTCCTTCTCCACCGCTCGCGATGCCTCACTGTTCTCGCTTACCGTAGTGGATTGTTTAACCCCTTAGCTATCCAGTGGTATAATTTAATTTAGGATGCATATGATAGATTCGAAACTACAATGCCAATCTGTATCCCCCGATTTTTTTATCATTAGGTTTTTTAGATTGCCCCCATTTGGTAGAAAATTTAAAGACGTATTCACGTTAAAAAACATTCTATAAGAATTTTAAAAACCAATCAATAGTTCTTGTTCTTGTATTGTTTTTATCACTCGGACATTCATAGATATATCTTATCTATTTAAATAAATTTATCACTTGAACTATTTTCCTAGTTCTTGCAGTTGGTCTGTTAATCTATTTTTATCTATGAATTAAAACTTAGGTAGAATTTTATAATTGAATACTCCCATGTTCTTGAATTTTTAAAGATAATAACTGATAATGAACAAGAGAGCTTAAACAAAACATTTAAAGTAGAGAATAGAGCTAGCTGGCCGTGTCCAGGAAGCAATTACCAAGTGGGCGGCTGGAGGCGGTGCACGGTAAGCTCCTTCAATGGAAGCAACTTCCCGGAGCTATCCTCTCATTCTATCTACTGTTATTTGTTATTTGGTTTATCCAATTTGTATATTTATATATGTTAATTACCTTATATCTATGGTAATTGGGCTTTGAAATCGTTCAATGTATTGAAGTTTCCCAATGTGAACATTATTTGGAAATATCTAATAACTATAATAATAATAATAAATCTCCGACATAACATAACCAAGAAAACAAGGGGAAAAAAAACACAAGCAACTCGATATTTACGAGGTGTGATCAAAAAGTTCCAGGACTGAATTTTTATACATTTATTCATACAACATACTGGTTATTCAAATTTGTCTCCTTCGAAGTACTCCCCTTGGGAAGCTACACACTTTTCCCACCGGTGTTTCCACTGATCAAAGGCCCCAGAAAACTCTTCTTTTGTAAAGGTGTTTAGCAGCTCCGTTGTAGTTTCGTCAACTGTTTGAAATCTTCGTCCTTTCAGGTGTCTCTTGAGCTTCGGGAAAAGAAAAAAGTCGGCTGGAGCCAGGTCAGGTGAGTAGGGGGGCTGAAGAATGACAGTCATTGCATTTTTTACACAAAAAGGCCATCTTTAAACCTCTTGAACCACTGATGGCATCATGATCGGCTTAGACATTCTTCACCAAAAGCCTCTTGTAACATCAAAAGGTTTCAGAAAACGTTTTGTTCAGTTTCACACAAAACTTCACACAAACACGTTGCTCTTCTTTCACATTCATTTTCATAAAATAGCCAAACTCTATAAAACTAACCTCAAACAAACTGTGCTAATGTTACTTTCAGTGATGTTATGATTGATCTGCAAACACAGCTGTGTTCCTGTTGAGTCAGGCAATACAATGCTGCCAACCGCATCGCTGTGAGATATTGCATTCCCATAGTATATAAAAAGTCCTGGAACTTTTTGATCACACCTCGTATTTAAAGGTACAAATCAGACATTTATACACCTTGGCAATCATAATTTTTGATTTCTTAGAACTAGTAAAAATTAAGTAATATTTTTCTCAACAATAATTTCGATTTTACAGAAGATATTTTTACTTTTATATTCATATTGTTTCTCATTAATTTTTAAAAGCGAATAGAATTTTTCATGACCCATTGTACTTCAAAATAATACATTCTTTTCAAAACCAACTGTGATAACAATTGACAATAAATAGTTCAAAGAATATGTTAATCTACCGCACCCCACTCTCTCACTTTCTCTCTCTCTCTCTCTCTCTCTCTCTCTCTCTCTCTCTCTCTCTCTCTCTCTCTCTCTCTCTCTCTCTCTCTCTCTCTCTCTCTCTCTCTCTCTCTCTCTCTCTCTCTCTCTCTCTCTCTTTCTCTCTTTCTCTCCTTCTCGCCCTCCCTCGCTCACCTTCTCCCTCTCCCCCTCCCCCTAAGGAACCACAATCTATCAATATAGTCCGATTTTACACTGTCTTAGAACCAGGGTGTTTAGTCTGAGCTTATGTCAGTGGGAAGGTAATAGATCAATGTTTTTTTTTTAATTTTTCGAAAGATCAAATCTTTGATAATTACAATGACCTAAAAATTGGTAGTGAAAAGTTCTTTCCCTAAAAACCAAATGTGTGTTACCGTCATTAAATCCAATTCCAGGTGAATTTTATGGACAGATGAATCTCTTTTTACAGAGAGAAAGCATTTTTATACATATTCTTGCGGGGCATCGTTGGTTTATTCATGTTTATTCCAATGTTGAATAGTGTAGGAAATTCAAAGTTTGTCCAACAGATTGAATGGTGAGAATTAATAGGATTTAAAGTTGTTTGAAATAGCCTACCACAACTTTATCACGATATTCCACCTGAAGTTCGGCAAAATATGATTTTCCAACACCTTGGTGCTCTTCCACATTGTTTGAAAGCAGTACAAAAATGAATAAACCTACGAAACCCCAAATGGATAGGTATAATCGAGGCGAAGAGAAAGATGAGGAAATATATAAGAAAAAGTAACGAAGGATAATGACGTCATATTTATTTTTATTTAATAACATAATAATACTTATGTATGCAATAATAATAATATACATAAATGGCTTTATTACAGATGCCAATGAAAATGTTTATGGCTTGAAAAAAACCCACATTTTTCTTATGTTTAAGTACCATTATTCGCAAACTCCTCATTGTCTAAAAAATAAAATAAAAAATTAAGACCCTGTTGATCGAACCTCGGTTAAAGGACTTCCGAGTATGGAATGAAAAAAAAATTGATAATAATTTTATTTACCTTAGGACTTCCGAGTCTAATTAATTTTATTTATTATTTTTTGCTATTCATTCCATTTTGTTTTGCATTTTAGTTGGAATTTATCTCATTTTTTCCTCTATCAATTTTAATCTTCCATTCTAACTTTCATGTATAAACACAATTTCTAATTATCCATTTTAACCTTATTCATGTACTAAATATCTTGTTCTTAAAGCCATGAAGAAGGCCTATGAGATGACACACATAAAAAAGTTTTCATTATAATGTGTGTTTAAATATTTTTTATCGCATCCCTAATTTCATATATATCGTTAAATAAATATCGATGTTCAATAATGATAATAATACACGGCAATAACAGTCAGTACACAGTAAAAAGTGAAGAGGGCCAGGGGGAGGGGGTAGGAGAGGGCTCGGTATAAATTGCCTAATTAAGGAGGGGGGGCCGGGGCCCCTATAAATCTGACCTGCCCCATTCGATACCCCCGGCGCATGCGCTCTCCCCTCTGTCTTCTTCTACTGCCTACTTCTGTTGGTAACACTGTAAGATGGTCTGTCTGTCTTCTTTAAATAGGATCACTCTCAAGACGGTTTCCTGAACTTTATGTTCAACTAGCATCCACCGTTGAATGCTCTCTTAAGTAAAGAACATAGATAATTTTAACTAATAATTTATTTTTTATTTTTATCGATAAAAATCTTGTATTGGAATATTCGATTAAGTATCATTTTTAAAAATACATCGAATTTTTAATTGTAATATACGAGTTGTATGATTAATTCAGATGGACAGACTAATAAGAAACTCACGGATAATGGACTGAATTGTCATGATTACTTTGCAAGGATAATTAAACTATTATGGTATTGTACATATCATTTCTACATTCTGCTTGATACGTGGTCCTTAATTATATTGTAGTTAGCGTAAATAAATTTAAATAAACCGTTACATCGTGAAAGTTAAGTTAGAGGAGAAGCTCATCCTAATAGTGTTTGACAAGTGGCAGCCCTACGAGTATGATTACTAAATTCTTCCAGATGGCCATCAGTAACAATTGTCTTTTCAACGCGGAAGGGCGGTTAACAGGTGCTATATTATCCCATCACATAAACTTTGAACTTGTACGGATCATCGAGATAATTGACTTAAAATCACAAAATGTCATTACCAGGAAAAGCTAAGTTACTATGGGTTTTTAAATGCCCACGGTAATTTTGTTTTCCCTTGGTAGTTACTCATTTAGAGCCTAAGAATCAGTTGTAATTTCGGCAAATCACTTTTTGGGCACCTAAATGATCAGAGTGGCCATTTGAAATTTTTTTCATCCCGAAACATATCCTACCAATGTCCTCACCACTCACACTGATGACACATGCGTGTTATCAGTAAATAATGATTCTAACATTGCATCCTAATCACTACAATCTCATATTACTAACATTCAAGAATGGTATAAATCCCATCATATAACCTTTATCCTTCGTCCTAAACCTACGTCTTTTTGACCTACAGTATTCTTTAGGGATATTCCATTAATCACGGTTGAACCGATCCGCTACCTAGGACTCCACTTGGACTGTTTGTCTAGTAAATGTTGAAGTAGTCGGTAACAACCGGCAGTTTCTTGTCGTTTTAGTCTTGTATGTGGAGTAAGATATCTAATCGTTAATGATGATATTTTATGTTTAGTATTTAGTTATTTACATTGCTGTTTTATTAAAAATCTTCGAATTTTACATCTATGGTTAAAATAATCTTGCTGGCTTTAGTTGAGAACAGTGGTTTCTGGGAAAGTTCGTCTAGAAAATGAGTATAAGAAAATAGCAAATAATAGGAAGGGATCAGGCTTTCTTATCGAAGTCTATTTATTTTCTAGAAATGATGTGATTCCATAACTTCTCCCTATCTAAAATATTTAAACCATGACCTTATTTAAATATATATTTTTAAACTGTTGTGAAGAGTATGATATGATTAAAGTTTGATCTTCTTAAGGTGGAGAAGAAACACAACTTCTTCCTTGGTTGGAGCCCTGCTCATCGCCATGATGCATTTTATGCACTTTGCAGAGCCGGAGGACTATAGATGTTTGCCAAACAAAGCTAACGCCAGAGGCAAACATGCAAAACGATCCAAAACCAAACTGTATTCAGAGATTTGTATGCAATTTACATAACTACATAATAACGCCAATATTTGACGGCGCTAAATATTGACTGTGACACCTCTGTGGCGAATGTTTGCGTGAGTCTAGTAGTGTACTCTATAGTATACGTTTAGTAAAATACTAAAACTATTTATAGAAATAGCTTATTTATAGAAATAATCCTATCTAATATATTTGTTTATTTGCGGAAAGAAAGTTTATTATTAATTTATTATAATAATTTATTTCATTGTTTAAAGAATTTTAATTTTATAAGTATTTAATATTCAATTTTTTACCGAATTAAAAAAGAGGTTTTCAATTCGACTGAATTTTTTTATTATTTTTTTTTTGTATTTTACGCGATTATTACGTCAATTAAGAATTGGTTTTTTGATTGTTAGGTCATACTTCAGAAGTGGTTCTGTAAAATTTTTATTTAAATCAACTCAGAGTTTTTATGTAAAGAGAAAAAAAACAAAAACCGACTTCAAGAATAAGCTTACATGTACAGACTTGAACTAATAAGTGAACAAAAATAAAATACACTCTCCAATAAACAATTATTTTTTAAACCTTTTATTGACTAATTATTACATTCTGCAACAAAGTGAGTAATAAGTATTAAAGATGGCGTATAATTACATTCAAACATCATGTGCAGTGAGGAAAAAAAGAAGAAGAAAGAAAATAAATGAAAAAAGAAAAGAAAAGAGAGAATGGAAAAGAACTATGCTATGCGTAGGCAATATAAAATATACAATATACATATAGGTGAAATATATTAATTAAAAGTATGCATATATTATTATTATTATAGTAATAATAATAATAAAACTAATTTAAATTAAAAGTTAAAAATACAATCATACTTTATTTACAGTATACACTCATCCCAGGGATCCCCCAATTAGACTTGTTCCTCCATTAGTGGTCTTTCTCAGCTGCGTCACTGGTGTAAAAACCCAGTGGAGGCTGAGTGAGAACGCTGTAGTACATTCACTCAGGGAATGAGTAAGAAGCTGGTCATTGCCAGAACTCCAACTTTTAAAATTTAATTAAAACAAAATATTTTTTTTAAAAAGTGGACTTAATGGATTATGATTATGAACAACTCAACTAATTTACCGCTCAAATATTTTACTGCATTCTGAATTTTAACCTAAACAGTAGATAAAATTAAATATTTAAAAATAGAAATTTACCCAAAAGAGTTTTCCTACTTTTGTATGACCTCTAATACAGAAGGCCTTTTAACTGATGGGAGGTTAGCCGAGAAAACGAAGCAGATATCAAGGAACTGACTTCACAAAGAGGGCTCTCTCGTAAAAAGAATTCCGCCCCCGAGAGGGAGATAGGGGTTGGGGGGTTAGGGGTGGGGGGCGTGGGCTGAATGGCGAGCCCGAACCGAAATAGCTGCCACATCTCCCGCCGGCGGGGAAAGTCAATTAGAAATTTATTTTAATTCCCACCACACCCCTCCCCTCCAACAGGCTTCTACTCGATTTATATTTAGGCAACAATTCGATTAGTCGATCTTAGTTATTGTCTAGTTCCGATTACTGTTTTAGTCACTGTTTCCGACTTGCCTCGGGCTGTTTCCTGATTAACGTATTTCGATTTCAATTATCTTCACGGATTACAGAAGTTCTTACCGAAGAGAATCATTTCAGAATGCTATGCGAAATCATAAGCTAGCAAATGTTTTTTTTTTTTCTATCTTGAAACTATAATAGAGAAACTGTATAGTTACTCCTACTCTACTTAAAATAATTGTTTTTTATATATCAAGAAATGCCTTAAGACATTACATTACCCTTAAACAGAGAATAATGATTATTAATTAGAAGCATATAGAATTTATAGATAGTTGGATGGCGAAATTATGATGAACAATTAAAAATCACATTATAGAAGGATTATAAACTTCAATCCAAAGTATGATTTGTATCAAAATGAATGCATATATATTTTGCTCTTTATACTTTATTGATTTTTACAACTGTATACAATATTGATAATAAGTAAATGTGTGGTAAAATGACAAAAAACACTTGTTAATAACGAAACTATCCATTATTAGCAATAAATGTTCTACATTAAAAGGTCCCTTTGGTCAGATTATATTCAGACGCCTCTAAGGGTTTTCAGGAATCATGTTAGGAGCAACTTATGAGGCTAGTGGATTCGAGTGGATATGTAGGTTGCAATGGAAGGATAGGTGTTCTGTTCGGGCTGAATCAGTAACATATGGAACATTCAGATCGCACAGTGGAACGAATAACGTATTCTAAGTGGAAAATAATTATATCAACGAATCATCCATTTCGATTCACTGTTAATAAGAACGATATTCAATTAAATGATTCCATTAATATTATTAGCTTAATCGCTCTGCAGCTCCAGAGAAAAATAAATAAAGACCCAATAGTGCTCAGATCCAAGGTGCCTGAAATAATTTTTTTTGGAAATCCAACAATATAATCCAATATTATGGATTCCATTTGTAATATTAATATTTACAAATGAAAACTACTTATAGCGTTTATCCATAATATTGGATTATAATTTCGCTCTATTGGGTCTTTATTATTTTTCTCTGGAGCTGCAGAGCGATTAAGATTAAAATCATTTAATTGAATAATAACAGTGAAGACTATATTTACCTTGGGGAAATATACCTCGTATTTCAGTCCAAGGTGCAATCTGTTTCTGTGCTCAGCAACTAATAGAAGACGGAACACGAAACAGAACCATTAAAATTTACTCAGATAGCCAAGCTGCCTTGGGGGCTTGAGGAATTTTGTAGAGGGAAATCAACAAGCTGGCTATCAAATTTCAAATCAAGCAAATTTAACGTTTAATTTTAACTTCATTAATATATTTTTGAAATGCCCCCGCGTGACACCGTCCTCAAACCTTTTTGATTACATACACTAGTATCTATATTAATTTTTCCAGCAAAAATCAGCTGCTAATAACTGCCAATTTATTAATTATATCGATTTTTCTTCGTGATTCAACTAAAGCGTTAACCCCAACAGTATAAAGAAAAATAAATTTTAAGTGGAAATAAATCATAGCAAAAAATTATATATCACCGGATACTATTAACTATTAAAAAGAACAATATCTAGTTAGAAGATTTTATAAATGTCATTGGCTTAAACCCTTATTAGAAGCTCTAAACAAAAGAAAATGCATCTATATACTAACAATTGCCTTACTGTTTTCAGTGCCAATGCTGGTTTTGTTAGAGCATAGGGACTGAAATAGTTTTTTATTTACTAAACATGGATGATATCACTATTTTTTAGTATTGGATTTTATTTACCATTTTTTTTGTTTTGAATAAATCAAGTTAATGTGTAATTTTAATTTCAATGTTTCCATAATTGTTGTTAACTAACACTTGTTGTATACAAACTTTACCAGCACATATCAGCTGCAATGATCGGCTATTTTAATAATTTGATGGATTTGCCTTTTTAGGTATAATGTTAACAGATCCTCGATTGAAAATTGTTTTGTTATGGAATCGTTCTAATGAAAATAAAAACGTATATAATGGAAAAATTGGATTGATTTAACCGAAAATTATAGTTTTGGTCTGTCCACTCTTGATGTTTGGATTAGAACTTTCGAATGCTTATTGCACATAAGTTATCGGCTTCATATTAAGGAATGAGCAGTAAGAATTGAATCTGATAAAACCGAATTGAAAAATAGAAGAGAAGAAATTCAATTATATTTTAAAAGATAGATGGGGTTAATTGTGGATAGGCCAAAACCTGGTTTTGGGACCTCGAAAGACGGAAACACGGCAAGAAGATTTTTAAAAAGTTACCAACAAAGTTCAAAAATAAAAGGATTAAATGAGGAAATTCTGCAGAGGTTTATAATATTCTTAGAGCGATTAATTTTGGATTTGGGTTAGATTTTGACAAATTCGTTGACAGATCATATCTGGAAGTAACAATAGATTTGTTCCTCAACCTCTATCCTTGGTTTTATATGCTAGTAACAGTGTATAAGTTACTATTCCATGGTACAGAGATTGTTAATAAAACTTAATTAATAGAATTTTCTCACTCTGATTATTTTATTTTATATAAAATAATCATTTTACCTCAAAACTATTTTGTGAACACATCCAATTAAAAAAACAAAAATATTTATCCAAATATTTATGCAAATAATAAAATTTGATAATTTGTTAACAAAGATAGTTCGAGATTATTTGTCCGGATTAATAATTCGTGGCTTATTTTGTTGATAGTAATGAGTAGAAGTTCATAGGAGATTGTTTTTTTTTTTTTTTTTTTTTACAAAAATGACCACTGTTGTTTCAAAATATCGTAACTTCGTTGTCCTAAAATGTTTCAAAAATTTTTCCTAAATACTATGACTAAAAAAAAAAATAGAAATTGGGAACAAAATATTTTTTTCCAGTTAGCTATTCGGCCCACTGTGGATCGTTATGGATCAGTCTATTTGTAACATAATGTGCATGAAGGATTCGGATTGTAAGAATTGAATACGAAAAGAATTAAAAGGTTTTTAATTGAGCCACGAAGCTCAAACAAACTCTGTATGTCCAAATGGCTCGAATCACTGTCATGTAATTATAAATGAATCTTTTGAAATCAATCTGGATTTTAGAGCGTTTGTCTAGTAAACGTTGAAGAAATTAAAAAAGACAAGAAGACTTGAGAATTTTCCTTAGTTTATTGAAGGAGGAAAACTGATGGTTTATCCATTGATAGTATCTTGTTCATTATTATTACTTTACGGTACATTTCACAATATCTATCAGGATGTTGTTAGTTACAATCTAACTTGTCAGTTAACGATTGAACACCTTGGAGTCAGTAAACAATCAGAGGATAATGAATATGAATATCGACCATCTTGTTGGGACACTCAATGACCGCCGCCCTTGGTTGGATCCTCGATGGCTGGACCTGCCCTAGCTCCGGCGGGACGAGGTGCTTCCTCCTCCCACGCAGTCGATCTGTCGAGTCGATTCTCGATGATTACAGGAAAGATTTAATTAAATATATACATATATGTTGTGGCGTTGGAGGACAGCAATGACCACCCAACTGCGTCAAATTAAATTGTTAGTTCGGCGCCATCATTATCTTGTTAGTGATTTCATAAATAATTCAGTAGGGCCAGTTTGTTTATAGTTATATACCTATTAGTGTTCTCTAAATGTTTAACAGTATTTTATCAATTTCACCATCGAACGTTAAATTTAGTTGATAAATATATGTATCAATATATGTAACATGTTAATTGTATTTAATTTAATATAATTTTCTTTATTTTCACTGTAAATACAGTAGTACCTCACTAATCCGAATCTAAGTGATCCAAGGGTAGGGTGGAATGGCCATAAGGTTGGATTAACCGGAAATTACAATGAAGCACATGTTCATGGTTAAACGTGTATTCTAATTATATTAAATATTATGTAATTTATGTTTTAAGGAAATATAAACGTAGGTTGTATACACCAATAGACTAATATATTTGCATACAAATGTTTTAGCCAGATATTTATGTATAGAATCATTGGCAATAATGACACTATTGTGTTTGGCTTATTGCAAGCTAACTCATTTTTAAAATAGTTCATAATGAAGTATCCTCTATAGGTCGTTTTCAGAAGCGAAACTTTTAATGCCATTAGTTCTGTCTTCGTTTTAGATACAGTGCGTATTTACTTTTCAAATTGTATTAAATTTAGTCTAGCGTAATTTTGAATATATCAAGCTTTTATTTAGAGCCTACCCTGCAGAAGATATTTTGGGATAATGGAGAAAAGATTGAAATATTTGACGCTTTGAAGCTACCAATTAGCGAGCGAAGAATTGGCATCGAACACTTAAAGATCCAACATAATATTTTCCCAACCTTTAGCATACAAAAATGTTAAATTTTACTGGACTATTAGAGACATTCCGCGAAAATTTTGCTCCCCAGCCCTAAGATTTTAGCAGGTTCTAACTTATCAGACCCGGAGAGTCTGATGAGTTAGGTTCTGCTTTATTGTAAAATAGATTCATGAACTTATTTTCCTTAAGCGAACGTATCTTTCCTTCATTTGGGGAGATATTATCTTCTTATGATGAATGATGATTACCAAATTAGGTATTGCAAACATCAAGAAACGTTTCGTCGTTTTCAACCCCTCCAACATTTACTAGACAGGCGTTTAAAGCTATGCAATGTTGTATAAATGGTATCGTTAAATCAATGTGTGCTGTGTGATATGAAATGGTTCCGTAGTCCTTTTTTTAAGTATTTTAAACTTGACAAGCGTTAATAGCTTCCAAAAAATTACAAAATACTTATTTACTTAGCAGAAATCAAACCCAATCGGACATACGTATTTATGCTTCGGGGCTCCAAAAATCCTTCACGTATCCGTTCCTTATTATCCAAAATTCTTCTAGAAGCCATCAATACTCCTTAAAGAGATAAACTTATAGATAATAATATATATGGCTCATATATTGCAGATTTGGCCCCAACAAGATAACGATCTGGCCCTGCCAAGATTAGCGTTCGAGATAAACCACTCGAATCCACTAGTTTTCGAACTTGCTTCTCACTCGATTTCCGATAACCCTCAGAGGTTTCTAAAAAGAAGATGGCCTAGAGACTTTCTAATGTAGACCATTAAGGTATTACAAAACTATCATTAAGGTCTTTGATATGGATCAGTTCCTAGGAATTCTGGATACCGATTATTTTTTTAAAAATCGAAACATCCCTGATTACTTCTTTGTAACATACAGCAATTTAAATTTAATAAGCATATATTTGATGACCTTGAAATATGAACATGTAACATTGAAAGGTAATCTTTTAAGGAACCTAATATTTTTTGTGGTGGATTTGAGGAGAATATAGAGATTATATCAATAATGAATGAAATCCCTGATATCATCACAAAACATTCATATATACAATGATGTGTGTATATATATTGAGTCAGATGCTACATAAGATCACATAGGCTACCTGTACTGACACTAAACTATTGGACTAGGAGAAGCCAAGATGGGCCGAGCTTGAGTTCTCACGAGTTAGTTGACCCCGGCCTTGAACTGAGTCCACTCTTTGTTTGTCCTCTTCCAGACCGTTACCGCTTTAAATACCGACACTACGAGCACCTCAGGAGTCGTAGTGCTGGAGTAGTAGAAGCCGAAGTGGCGGAAGGGGTACATAAATATGAAAGAAACTTCGTAAATATAAATAATGACATGAAAACCAAAAGAGGAGCAAAAATTGTATCCAAGTTCAAGAAAGGACTCATTGTATATACAACAGATGATTCATCTTCACGTTGATATCTGTTTAACAAATAAATAACATAAATGAAGTTTTCAATGCAAGAATAGAAAAGATATAATTTCATGTAAGATCATGGCTCTAATAAATTTAATACTCAAACAATAAAGAAATTAATCCCAAAATTTAACCCCCCAGCGTTTACAACAATTTATTGATATTTAGAGCTCTATACATATATACGATGAGTAAATTTGAGGAACATATTACAACATTCTTGCCAATAACATGCAAAGAACAACTTATAGTAGGACTTATTCTAATCTACATTAGAAGGTTATTCGGCCATATTCTTTTCCATCGCCACAAAGCATTATCGGGTTGATTGTGAAACAAGTTGGGAAACTAGTGGATTCAAGTATGGAATTTAGTATGAAACGACGGGGTTTGGGCTTAATTAGCAGCATATGGAACATTGTGATCTTTATGGACAAGTTTATTTGTGACATAAGGAGCATTGAGGATTTTACGAAGGATTTTGGAATGTAAGGATTGGATACGAGAAGAGTTAGAAGGTTTAGTGGAGCACCAAAGCTCAACTCCGTATGTCCGTATGGTCTAATCACTGTCATGTAAATAAATCTTTTGTAATTTATTGCAAGCTATAAACGATTATCTAGTTAAAATACTTTAAAACAAGGACAACGGCACCATTTCGTATTACACATCACACATTGATTTAACCACACCATTTCTACAACATTACATAAACATAAAATGTAAATACTTTCAGATTTGTATATAACAACATCCTAATCCACTTGTACGATCCACTTCCTGTAGCGCGGTGCGCTTTATATTGGCCTACAAGTACCTTACCCTATGTGAGAAATGAGTCGTATTTGCGACCCAATCTCTTATTTGACCAAGCTCGTCATCAAAGGTTGATTCTCAGCGGTGTTGGGACGATTTTATTTCATGGTTGCCCTTCGATATGGTTCTCATCCTTCAAACTGTCTAGAATAGGTTGGTGCTATATAGAATAATCCGTTATTTCTGTCTTAGTTGGAATATATACAGATTTTAATCCCCCCAAAAAAATTATAGTTTAAAAAACTAACAAATCACGCTTTTATAGAAAACCGAACACAAAGCTAAGTGTGTTGAACAATTTGTGGCACTCAGACATATTAATTTTTAGAGTTCAAGGTTCGAAGCTAATTTCCCTGTACTATTCGTGATTTGTTTGCAATTTTAACACAGTTTATCCAAAATCAATCAACAATTTTTGTTTTGTTTGACATATAGAGAGGAAATGGACAAATTTTTACTTTGAAAATTCTATCTTGCATAAAATGTCATAATCTACAACTTTTACTATATAAAATTGAATTTGGTTTATCAAATTTGGTTAAATTTTTGATATTTTATTCTCAGGACCTATCTGGTCCATATAAAAACATAAAACCTACAACTCCACCTTTTGCAAGGCAGCCCCCATTTTGGGGGTAATTTAACTATACTAAGTGAGAACATTAGAACAAAGTTGTGCAATTATTGTATTGTCATTGGTCCTTAAAACGTGTGCAAATTTTTAAGTTAATGAGATTGCTAGAAATTAATGAAATTACGATGAAAGATTCCGTTACATACAGGTCAAGTTAATAAAAGCGTGTTGAAAACAAAGTCATTGGATCATATAACATAAACATATGATTTAAATAACCCTCTCATATTAATGTTATCATATTGTTTTTAAGTCGGGAGAATTTTGTTTGTACTAATTTTTGGATGGTAAGGCTTATCTTTTATATATATTTTTTTATATAACTAAATCGAAAAAAAAGAACCGTTTTGACAAGATATCAATTAAGAGATTAATTTTTTTCCTTATCTAAGATGTCAGCTGCTGCCAAACCTGCGGCGCAAGAAGGGAATTTCAAAGGCTGTCTTTCCTTATTGGCGACCAGGGTGTGTTAATGCCATTAGCGATCTGTCAAGTCGGGTTTAGATGGCGATAATTTGCTAAATGGAGCAGATTTATCTGAGAACAGTAGCTACTCATTTATAAAAACATGGATTACTGGTTTTAAATTATATGTTATTTATTTATTTACTGTTATCAGCGCCATAAATTCATATTTCATTTTAAACATTATAGCCAGGCACAGGAAGAAAACAAATATATATACTAACTATTTATGGGAATTTAAAAAATATTTTCTAAATAGCACTTTTTGAGATAATCCAAATCCAAATTTTGAATGGAGTCTAAAAACTTTTTTTAGATGGGAAAAATCACAACTTATATAAAAAAATATTAAAACACCCTTTCTTAAATTATTATTTAACGATGAACTCATTAGTCTCCCATTTTATAATTAAATTAAGAATCACTTGCCAAAAGTATGAACTATTTATAGGATTTCTTTTTTTTTAAATATTTAAAGAAAAGGGCTTTTTGGGAAAATCCAAATCCAAATATGAATCGAGCCAAAAAACATTTAACAAAGTATGTTGCGTTATATACCAAAAGAACATTGAGAACTGAATGAACTTACACTACTCCGACCTCTCTAGATCAATATGGAGAAAAGATATGGTGGTTTCAAAATATTTTTTCCGATGGCATTATTCTTAATCTCTATGATGACAACATTAATACAAATTTGATTAAATTTTGAGGTAGTCAAATAAATATTTTTATTTTAATGTGTTGATTTCATATGGAATGAACCAGCACCAACAAAATAGGTTAAGCGTTAAATATTTGAGTCAAGAATGGTTAATATTTAATTTAAATATTTGCATTGCTTTACATCTTCGTGATTATTATATCTTAAAGACAACAATAGAGAACTAATTATACACATTCACAGTAAAATATGTTCAGATTTTAGTTGGCTAATTTTTTTTTTCACAGCTTATAGTTCCTTGGGACAATTATGTAGTAATTAGTAAGTACTTCCTGATGACCTTTTTAGGGAGGTTTTCTTCTCATTCATAAATAAGAAATTTTCAAATGTACCTTTAACACTCCCAATCCTTCGTATATCTACATTATCCTTCAATTCAGTCGTTTCCATTCAATGTACGCAATCCATTCTGATAAACTCCCCATGCCACAGAACTTCTGCGCTCCGACCCTCCTTTCTCTTCCAAATTATCATCTCCCCCCCATGATTAGGGTTGCCATACGTCCCAATACACCGGGGCATGTCACCGGTATAGAAATTCCGTCCCGGTCGTCCCGGTTGACCTATCACATGTCCCGGTCCGAGAATATACAGTGTTTGCGGTTTATTTGATAAACCCCTTCAGCTGCATAATATCGTATATTATAGTACAGCCGTATATTATAGTGCGTTCTTAATTCCTGAAATAATCTTTGAAAATGAGGTATTGGAGAGGAAAAGAAATTTAATTTTGATTTGTCAATATTTATTCGCCTGTCCCGGCCAAAAGGCGAATGTTGAGAGAATATTTTCCCTAGTAGTTGCTCAAAGGACCAAAGAACGCAATCACCTTCATATTGAAACAGTTAGAAGCATCATTCAGTGCAAATTTAATTTGATAATGACTTGTTCAGAATTTCACAAATATTTAATGGAGAAACGGGGGCTACTGAAGCAAGTGAAGAAGAAAGAAGGATATAAAAATAGCTTGCAAAATATAATAATATTGTTTGCGTTTTTGTTAAATAAATAAACCTCGAAGTCGATCCACGGCTATAATAACAGGAAAATGATTTCTCTATCTTCAGCCAGACTCGAATCAGTCTTGTGCCTTACACACTTAGATACCGCGCCTTTTAATTTTACTTACGAAATTCGTAATTGTTCAACGGAGCAATTTTTGGATTTTTCCTGTTTTTGCTTTAAATTTGCAGAATAATCTAGTGTTTGTCATTTTTGCGTATATATTCGCTACCTGGTTGGTAATGTATTCTTGTTCATACATTTTTTCCAAAAAGTTTCTGCAAACTAAAACAAAATCGTGTTGTTTTGTTTTTATTATATATTAGATAAACAAAGAAATCAGATTTAGAAGGTATGCTGCACTACAGCTGTATAGGTAGTTATTTAAAATAAACTAACGTCTTATAAAATTCGAGTTACGATCAAGAAGGCCTGGGCTAGATACACCAAGTATACACTTCACTTGAACATAAAAACACAACTTGTCCTTCGGTCTGACCTCAAACGTCTAGACAGTGGAAGAATGTTAGCGCAGTTCCTGCATCCATAATGCACTCTCTTGTCGGTATATGCAATCTTCATCAGATAATGCATTTTTTAAGCTTTTTAAATAATTTAACGTGAATTCAGATTTTTTAAAAATCAGGAGGATTCAAGGATTATATTTTTTTCAAATTAAATATCTACTGATTATTAGGTGAAAAGATCTTATCGAGAATTACAACTTTATACACCAGAATATGGAACAAATGGATAATGCTTTCAGTTTTCCGCTTCCTTGAAGATAAGTTTAGGCGTCCAAAGCACAATGGATATATACTGATATATTTCATTGAGCTGACATTATGATGCTATTCACTGACAACTGTCGCAACACATAACATGAAAAGATCATTGAAACAGTTATATTTTCATTCCTTACATTTCAATATGAAAATATTGAGTGTTATTTTAGTTTCTCCATTTTCTTTATGTGTTATAAAGACTTCTCCATGTTTTCATCCTATGGACTGATTTTCCACGAGCTGTTGCGCCACAAAAAGGATTTTTTTATTTTTTATTTATGTCAGTGATGTGTGCCATAATTTTTGTTTAGTAACAAATTCGGTTAGACGATTTTATCAGTTACTCGGCATTATTCTTATTTTTTGGGAACAATATGTTCTAGAATGGTTATTTTTCATACATTTATTTTAAAAAATGATAATAATAATTAGAGGCTCTAATAATTGACTTAAAATTTATTAGTAATAAATGAATGAATATTTCTGAACCTAGTATAGTGGAATGCCGATATTTCGTATTTCCGGCTGATTCTTACCAATGTGCAGGTCCCCTGAGAAAATTCCGATAGATGGTATAAATATAATTCATTTCAGTCCCAGTAATGGATATTATGTTTATGCCGAAGTCACTTAATACATATTATAAACTGTATTCCCAACATGAGCATTGTTAATTTGTACTTTTTTTAAGAGGGGGAGAGAGGACAGTTAGAGGAACAGAAAAAAAAAAATAGAAAAAATAACGAAAAGGTGTTGCAATCTTTATTGATTAATAAATTAATAAAATAAGTTATTAATAATAAAAATATTTAAAAAAAATAAAAAAACTACAATGAAACTTAGAATATGAAAGGAAGAGTATTTTTGAATGAACTGTAGTTAGATGCTTATGGATAGCCGAGAGCTGAATCCTGACAGAAACGAAGACCAGCTGAGTCACAGCGGAAGAGATGAAGTTCCTTCATAGAATCGCAGGGAAGACTAAGAAGGACTGCATCTGGTACGAGAGGATTAGAGAAGAATTGGAGAATATTCCGTTTATAACTGTCATCGAGACCCGACAACTTACGTTTGTCGCCCATGTTGTTCGAATGGAGTAACATAGATTCCACTAAAGAAGATGGAGGAAGCCCCTGGTAGTATAAGACCTCAAGGTCGCCTAAGAATACAAGGATACCCTACTTCGATTACACTGACAGGCTGGGCCGGAAGAGAGGCAAAGATCTTCCCCGGATCAGGAACGTAGCGAGGAACAGAGAGGAGTAGCTGTCTTGAATAAACGCTCCCTTTCACTAAGAGGCACTCAAGCGGAACTGTCAGAGAAAGAGGATCACTCAACACTTCAACAAAGTTGAACTGCCAATCTTTGTACAACGTTACGTTTCCAGAGTTTGGCTTCTTTTATTTCTTTTGAAATTGAAAACTATTCTCTATGAAATTTGATCGATGTACATTAAATAAATTCAGCATTGACTTGCTGATATTAAATTCTATTAATCGTATCTTTCCGATCAGTGGAATACGAATTTTGTTATACCATCTAATTTTTAGAATACCTTCGAGACCATGCTATTGCTGAAATTTCTATTGTAAATAGATCTTATCGACACAAAACCTCATATTTGATGCCTGATCTGTTTGATTATAACCAAATCCATTCTAATTAGTTTGCAATCAGATGATGAATACTTAATAATGTTGGTGAATATATTTTATTTAATATTATGATTTTAAAAATGTGAAACTATTCATCCCTCTTAACTATTATGACAAATGAATGTTATCATTAAATAATGACCCCTTGATTGCATCCCAAACTCTACTATTTAACCTTACAAACCTGCAAGAAGGATTTCTTAATTGGAGGATCAAAATGAATCCGAACAAATCTCATCGAAACCCTTTAACTCTTCATCGTAGACCTACGACTTCCACCCCTACAGTAAGTATTCTTTAATAATGTTCTATTTACCCCTGTTGAACAGACCCACTACCCAGGACCCCATTTGGATTCTTATCTGGAATCTACGTTCAAGACTAAAACGATATCAAACTGCCCGTCGTTATAGACTACTTCAACATTTAATAGACAGACGTTCAAAGCTTCCAATGAACTAAAAAACTCATTTACATGACAGTTATTAGACCTTTTTGGACTTACGGAGTTGAGCTTTGTTGCCTCACTAAACCTTCCAACTGTTTTCGCATCCAATTCTTACAATCCAAAATCCTTCGTAATATCCTCCATAATCCATGTTATGTCACAAACAAACTTATCCATTAAGATTTTAATGTTCCATTTGTTGCTGATTTACCTCAAATCAGATACCAATCCTATCATAGTAATCTCCATTCCCACTCGAATTCACTAGTCTCCCAGCTTCGATCGATTCCCGATAATCCTCCGAGGTGTCTGAAAAGAAGATGACCCAAAGACCTTCTAATGTAGAACTTATTGAAGTGCTACTAGTGAGTAGTTCTTTAGAAGTTATTGACATGTCATTGTAATTACTTGTACATAATGTATACAGTTATTAATATCAATAAATAGTACCTACCTCCTTTATCTAACCTTTGAATCCTTCTTTCGCATTTCAAATCTTTTGTTTGAAACCTTTTTCCAGGTTATCTTGCCTATAAAAGATCAAAGCAGGCAATGTCGACACCTATAGTACGGAGGCTAAACTCTGAATGGGAGCTTATCTGTTGGTACTTGCGCTAACCCTTAAAACCTTTTCAATATAATAATAATTATTTTGTAGTAATCCTAATACACCACACTATGAACAAAAGAAATAACATACATTTTTATTGAGCTGAGGTTTTTATGCTCAAAGATTCATATATTAAACTTCATAGTTACTCGATGCAAGTCTAGTTTCGGATCACGTATTATTCTTAATTTTCTAGCACTTTCATCATTTGACCTAATATTCTATCCAACGTGTCATTATCGAATTAAATTCTGGTTCTTTATCTGCTGTTAGTGGGCACGTTTAGTACCAGGAAAATACATAAATAGTCCTAATGTCTGTGGAGTATGCCTCGGATCTGTAATTAGAAGTAAGGCAAGAGGAGGAAGGAATTACGTAACGGGTAGCATTCGACCTTAAACTGTCAACCAAAGGATCACGTGGAGTTTATTCATTCTTAACGTGTACACGTGTATCGGTTAAACTATTATACTTTTTAATCCATCATTGCTTTAGCAAACTACATTTAACTTTAACATACTCATTTAAATGGCCACAGGGAATAAGTTTGTGTGTCAAAAAATGAGTAAACTTTTTAGTTGCTACTAATTTACTACTCTTTTGTTTTATTTTTTTTTCTTTAAAATATTCAACTCTTTAACTACTAACTTTAAAGCTTTAATCGTACTCTTAAGTAGCTATAGAATCTGCTAGACTGTTATCAAGAATGACTACATACCTCCAAAGTTCCAAATTAATTTCATGGAGCCATCTGTTGTTTATTTTTAAATCATCTTTTTATTCTGATTGAATAAATAAATAAGTCACCCCTCCGGTTGCAGTGCTATAACTTAGCTAAAATTCGATTTAATTTTGAATTTAGATGTCTAGCATATGGAAAATCTAGGAAACAACAAATTTTCAACCGTTAATGAAATTTAGGAATTTGAGAGTTAAATGCACTGTGATAATCTCCTAAGCCTCCTGTACCCTTTGAATAAGTTTGTAATCTCTAATGTAAATTATTTCTAATTTCATGGAAGTCAACGAGGATGGCATTTTCCTACTAGTCCAGTCAATGAGTGCTGAAATGAGGGGAGTAGAGTCCATGGAATATGCGATCATTTTTGACTTCATAGCTTCGTTAGGAATAGTTAGAAGGCAAACATAGTAAAAGCCCCCGTCGCTGGGGGGTGAGCTAACGGTGGGGGGGAGGGGAGGTTCCATTTTTTTGGTTTTTCCATAATATTTCGAAAACTGTTGACTCTAGAAAAATATGTTTCAGATAAACATAAAAGCTAATTAAATTTACTATAAAATTTATTATATATAAATTTCATATATAGTAAATTCTTATAGTAAATTTAAGGAGCTTTCAGATAATACATAGCAATTCTGGATCGAACAATTAGTTTCGGAATGAGTATCAATAAACATGTTTTTTAAGAGAAGTGCGACCCCAGAGTGCCGAAATGAGGGGTGTAGAGTGCATGAAATATGCGATAATTTTTTACTTCACAGATTTGTTAGGAGTAGTTAGAAGTTAAACATGTTAAAAGTCACCGCCCCTGGGGGGTGAGCTAAAGGTGGGTGGAGGGGAGAAGGTCCCAATTTTGTTTTTCGATTATATCTCGAAAACGGTGGCCTCTAGAAAAATATGTAGCAGTTCAAAATTAAAGCTCATTAAATTTCCTAATGTATAAAATTAACTATATACGTATTCGTAGAAATTCCAACGGTTTTCGAGATATACGTTATTAAAAATCGACAACTTTAGAAATAAAAAAAAATGTTTACCTCTTTTTTCGTTATACATTAGAATCAAATACCAAAAACGTACATATGAATTTGGAGTAAATTTAATGCTTTACAATTTTGATTCTGACGTTTTTTCTGAGAAACGATTGTGGAACGTAATAGAAGCAAAAGTTTGACAAAAAGTGAGCTGGCATTTGTTTATTCCCGAAAATCACCAATTTTCAATAACTTATATCTTGTAAACGGTTAGAATTACGACAAATGTATATATAATTATTTTTATAGGAAATTTAATTAGCTTTTAAGTTTATTTGAAACATATTTTTATAGAGTCAACCGTTTTCGAGATATTATCGAATAACCAAAAAACTGAACTTCTCCCCTCCCCCCACCGTTAGCTCAACCCCCAGGGGTGGGGACTTTTAGTATGTTTACCTTCTAACTATTCCTAACGAAGCTATGAAGTCAAAAATTATCGCATATTCCATGCACTCTACAATATGTTTATTGACTGGACTATACCTATAAATTCTAAAAACAATTTTTAAAATTATTTTTTAAAAATAATTTTAATAAAACACATTATTTTCCTTATTTTATTACTTTTCTTTTTAACAATAATTTTTAATATTTTTTTTTTCATTGTAATGTAGGTAGCTGTTTTTTAGTACTCACCCACATTTCCTTTTGATCCAAACTGGAAACTCGATTAACCGAGGTTCTGATCAACCGAGCCTTCTATTTTTTTAAAATTTTATTATGTATTATTATTATTTATTTTTTTCCAAAAGACATTCGATTTCCAAACGATACATAAGGCAATCTTTATAAGAGCTTGATCATTTTTGTAAGGAGGAGCTGATGCAACATCTTACGGTTTGATGATTTTTGGACAATGCAAAGATTGTGCAGAGGAATGTAGAATGCCGTTTTTAGCAGAAGGAAATCAGTGATTTTTTTCAATCTGTGACCTCTTTTGATTTACTAGTTATGCTAGTTATACTTGCTATATGATTATATTACTTATTTGATATTACATACATAATAATTATTATTTTGTTATTAAGAAGATATATGCATTACGTTATGTATTTCTTTTACTCCTATGGGTCCTGACCTCGTTGGTTTTTCGAGTCCAAAGTGTACATTTAAAATATCTTTGTAACAACACAAATATAAAGAATAGGTCCTAACTTAACATGATAAAAACCATGGTCCATGACATAGTATGTTGGTGGAAACAAAGTAAGCTATGTCCGCTGAATAAACGCATAAAGTGTTATTAAATGTATAGATAAGAAGAAGAAACCTTTTAAAGTTTTATATATGAGTGGTTTAGATGCAAAGGGGTACAAGTGGCAAATGGAGTACGTGCATATTGTGAAACTTTAATTCTAAATAGATTACAAATAATTTTGTGGCAAAGAGATACAAATGAATATCCCGTTAGGTGATGCCATCTATAGAGAAGAAATCTAACTACTTACCGAAAATCCTAAAAGTGTTTTTGGCAAGCTGATACTTTGATTGGCTTTTACTCTACAATGAGGTTTTGTTACTTGTACCCCTTTGCATTTAAACCACTCATATATTTAAAGAGTTTAATTCTGTTTCTGTAGACGGTATCTGAACAATGAACGATGATGAAGATGCGGGATATTCTCCAAATGAAATTAACGGCTTTAGATTCAATGGAACTTCTATATAAATATTTCTGATTTGTAGGAGTCAACGTTTTATAAGAAAATAAATAAATACAATCAATTATTAAATGAATATTTGTGTAATATATTCCATATACATGTTCTTTATTTCAATAAATTTCAATTAGAATACTGTAAAATATGGCTCGGTGTCACTTGTTGATAGAATATGCAATATTGTGCTGACGGGATTACATTCGACACAAAACTGCATGGCATTTTAAAAAACAAAATTGAATTTTTAACATTTCTGAAAATGGAATTCCATTATTTTTTTTTCCTTATGAATTCAATCAAAATTATTATGAAATTGCAAATTCGGAGAGAATCCTTTTTAAACGCCCACTTATTAGAAATATGTCAGACTCAGGATGGGCGTGGGTAGCCTTTGTACAACACCATATAATTGCCAAATTACTTTTATCGGGTTTTGATCTTTTATTGCGTGCTTAAATAATCAAATACCAAAATGACAGTAACTAGTCAACCGTTTAAATCTTTAAAAGCTTGTCTAGAAAATGTTAGAGTAGTCAGAAACGACAAGCAATTTCATTTTTTAAGGTCTGGTATGTGATAATTGATATTAAGTCTAGATTGTCTGTGCCTTGGATAGAGATATTATTTTTTAATTATTAGATACTATATAATTATTATTTATTATTATATTATTAAGGACTGAGCAGGTTTAAAGAAGACATCCTAGAGAAGGTGATGAACCATCAGCTTTCAAAGGATTTAAACGGAACTTTAAATTCTACCAACCCTAGGTATAAGGAAATAAGCAATTTTAATATAGCAAGCCCGGAAGATTACATGCAGTTTCAGACGAATTTTAACCCTCTAGTGCATAGTGTAGCATATCTGCAACATTATATTTATACTTGTGGCAGCGAATTCTCTTTGCGTTTTCTGGAACTAAATCTTGCTGTAGAGATGCTACATCATCCATCTAGGTATGAGAGGACTTTGCATGCTCTAACTGGACCAGACATTTCTCTAATTGTCACTTACATCTTCAAGTCCTCAGTTGTGGAGACTCCTCCTTCCTTCCAGTAAAGTGTTCTTATTTCTTTTTATACCATCCATTGTGTTTTTTTTATCAAATAAAATTTCTGTGGCTTTTCCCAAGATATGTAGTTTGTAAAATATCAAAGAGGATGAAATTTTTGTTTTTTATTATCGAGATAAATCGCTTTTTAGTTAAGTGCAACATAATGTATATCATTAATTAAAATGGTTTGTAGGTGAAAAATAATTTTTTCAGTATTTTTCTATTAATAACTTGACCAAAACATATTCAAAAAATTTATTAGAATGAAAAAGAAAATATCATGAATTATAGGGTTAAGTAAAATACTAATTACACTGTAATAGGTGCTGCTGGGTTTGGCCATGCTGATGTAAGGTTCGCTTGTTTACATGATATTTATTATGTTCCTAATACTATTAGTAACACAGATCATGGCTTTTTTCTATAATTCTTAGGAGCCTAAAGGTATAACAACTAAATACCGATAGTATAATTTGATGTCAGTTAAAATGTATTTAAAAATTTTAATTTTTTAAAAATAACTTCTGAGTTTTTAAGTGATATTGGTGACCCAAATGCTCAAAATACTAAAACAAATTTTTTAAATTACATGAAAGAAAAGTCGGACAAGTATGTGCCAGGTGATTTCCCAAAGTACGATCCTTCTAAATTTCAAAATATATACTGTTCCAATGGAGTCAGTAGCGTTGCAATACTTTCGTAGTGGTCAAACCACTTATGATACTGATATTACGGAGTATGGTCCTTTTTACTATGGAGCAAGGTTATGCTCCTGTGTGTTAAGGAGATCTTCTTTTATCAGGCATACATATATATCTGTTTTCAGTCCCTCTTTGCCTACAGCTAAAATGTATAATGATCCTAAGGATAAAATTTAAGTCCTTATTCAGAAGAATAGTTAACTCGTTTTCAAGGTAATTTTACTTATATAGTTCTTCATGACAACCACTCAATTAATTCCAGGATAAATAATAAAGTTTATTTTTTCACTGTGTATGTATAAATAAATATGAAGTATTCGATACTCACGTAGGATTTTATATATTGAGAGAGTTCGTTTGGGACTACGAGTTATTAACGTTCGCTCTAGGTCCTCATCGCAAGTAGCTGAATTATGTTTAATCTCATTGTAATTCATAAGACATGCAATCGATAAAAAGTGATAGAATCGATTTTATAAAATCTAATAGAGAAGGATCTGAATCGAGAGCCGTGGCGAAGTCAAGTCCTAAATTAGACGATGGTCGGTGGCACCTCGAAATAGAGCTAAAGTAAACAGGGCGGGTCGCCCACGGGGTTCAGCCCCGCCTAAATTTGGGCTTAGTTAGTCCCACTCTAAACACTATCTATTCCAAACTCCTGTCAAATTCTTTTTATCCGCTCCCCTTCTTCCCGGATGGAGAAACCATCTTCGAATATCTCCGACAACCAAAGTTATCCTAAATAGGAAATTATTTGTATCTATTTATTGAAAACTACACAATAGTTGCATCAAATATGATTGTTATCAATATTTTGGGCTGTCGTTTTACTGAACTTATTCACTTGGTCATTCAAAAGTTCTTTTCAAATGAAATAAGTTTGATTTAAATTACGATCCAAAAGCTACAAGTTAAAAATATATCTCAAAATAAAAACCATCGTAGTCAATTACAATCAACAAATTGCCAGAAGCTGAATTTGGTGGTGTTGGTTTCTTGGTGTTAAAGCCAAATATTTTCTCATACCTTTATTTGTTTTCGAAGTGTCATTATTCCGAGTCCAAAAAGACCATGGTCGCCTCAACGTCGAGGCTCTAAAATGAGACAAGATGCTAATACATTCCTTTTTTTCTTAGAATAAACTTGAAAAATGTGTAGAAATAGCCTTGCTTAAATGTCACTTCATTTTGACTACCGAGGCGGACTTTAAGTTCTGGGATTTTTGCACACCGAAGCTCGTCATCCCGCATTTCAATAACGTTTCTTGCTGCTCTGAACGGATCTTACCTTGCCAAACTAAATTATATGAAAACATATCATAGTCTAAATCTCTTAAGGACATTTGATAATTTCCAGGATAGACGGGATAATTTTAAAGCCCTGACATGTAAAAGATGTAAAAAAAAAGAAAGAAAAAAAAATTGAGATTCATATAAAAATATAATACATTAATTTTTACATAAACTGGTTATCTAAAGTAAACATGAAAGCTTGCATTACACTATTTCTGTTTCAAAACATCGCTTAGGTCCAGCCATCTGTAGCCAGTTCATTGCGCTAAAACCCTCATAATCACATCCTGACCTAGGCGCGTCTTCAAGGCTGTTGTAAACAGAATCAAAATGATGACTTGTTACGATGTAGGATTATTTCAACGTCCACCGAATTGATTTTATAACCTATTGTCACAATATGTATGCAAGTTATTTTTCTATTAGTGCCTCAAAAAGCAACGAATGGCGATGTTTTCCTCCAACTTTTCCGATGAAATCTTTAAAGTAGAATAAAAGCTGAGGCTCTTATTATAAGTATTTGCTCTTACTACATTATATTATGTGGTTGTGTTATGTAAATCATATTATAAAGTAGTGTTCTCACTATTTCATACTTTTCTCTAAATTTTGACTATAGTGACACTGCTGACGGAGCACCACAAGGATATTTTGCATCTGGCTTGCACGTCCGTACTTGGTTTGCGGTTCCCCAGGCTGCTTGTATATATTGTTTATAAAGTAGATTATTTTTAATTTTTTATTTATTTATTTAATTTTATCTTATATCTTGTATAGTTAAATTATTTTTATTTTACATATTATGTGATTGTATTCATTACTGTACATATTACTTTTTTCCCTTGAGTAAGGTAGATTATGATATTAATTAAAAAAAACAGTACTTATTCTAAAACTAAATAGAATATAAGTGGTAAAAAACGAAGATACTTTTTATTAACACTAGGTAAGAATTATGAATACAATTATACTTTTGAATGAATAGTAATGAATTTTTTCACAGATATCGCTGTTACGAACTAGCATTAAATATATAATTCATAATTAACAATAAAGTTATTAATAGCCTTCCCCTTAAATGACATTTGACAGTTTGATCGAACTAGATAAAAGAAGACTCCAGCGTGCTATCTGATCTCATCCCCTGGATCGGGGGAGGAAGCACCCACACAGCGGATTAAAGGGCAGACATTTAACATAGGAAGGGAAAACCTTTTGCTGGAATCGACCTTCCAAGAAGAGCACGCGTAACTTCTCGAAAATCCTCTCCTAGTCTAGTGCCTCGAAGGGCTTAAATAAAACAGTTACTAAAAACCAAAGGGCATCTTTCTTGTGTATACTATGTAATTCCATCTTTTTTTTCCCCATCTGTTTGTGTTTTTAATCATCCTGGTTATCTATTAATTATTATTTCCTAATTAAATATATCTCTTCTATCAAAATACGAAATTTACAAGAATTTGTAATATATTAGGTCTTCTTTAGCTTTTATAGTCGAAAACGACTAGCAACTTCTAGTTTTTCAGTCATGCACAATAGTCCAGGAAAAAAAGGCTCGAGAAGGCCGTTTTCAAGAAAAAACTGCCAAACTTTATCAACGGTTTTTGATGTGGACTATGTTTTTTGTGTACTGAATCCGAATCTGAGGTTTTCTACCATGGCCGTCGGCTTCGTGCCCAAAATCGCAAAAAATTTTGATTGGAATATTTGTATTTTTTTTAAGGTGTGTATTTTTTCCAGTCCCGTAGATTTGTGTGGCGTATGTCCATTTGGGTTTAAGGAAGTAAGTGTATGTATTCAATCGTTGTCAGAGTTTTAATGTCGACCGCTTATGAAGCATTGGATACAGAAGTTTAAATCTCTTGTTTAGACTGAGACGTTTTTGTTTAACATGTGTGCCCCAGGTCACTCTTCTATCAAATGCAAGTCCTAAGTAATGAATTTCGTTTGTTTGTGGTATGGGTTGATTGTCGATGAAGACAGGTTGACAAGAGTCTTGTCTGAGTGTAAAGGATATGTGCTGTGATTTGGTGTCATTTAGTTTTATTTTCCATTGTTTGAACCAGTCTTATAGTATTGTTAAGTGGTGTTGAAGAGTTAATGATGCAATTGTAGGGTCTTTATGTCTAGTTAATATTGCTGTATCATCAGCGTATGTTGTGTCAATGTTTGAGGGCTAAGTGGCATATCGCAAGTGTAAAGAATATATAACAATGGAGCTAGTATTGACCCCTGTGGTACTCCGGCTTTTACTGGATAAATAGAGGAGATATCTGAACCTTGTCGGACAGAGAAACATCTATCAGAGGGAAAAAATTGAAGGATCAGATAATAGGTAAAAGAAATAAGATTTTTTAATTTAAAAAGAAGTCCGACATGCAAAACTATGTCAAATGTTTGGGCTACATCTAGAAATGCCCCAGTAGCATATAGTCTTTTCTCAAGTGAGATTGATATGAAATCCGTTACACAGTGTAGTTGATGAACTGTTGAGTGAAATGAACGGAATCCGAATTGATGTGTAGGCAGTACTTGTTTATCTGTCAGTATGTCTAGTATTCGTCGGTAAAATAATTTTTCAAAAACTATAGAACACAAAGGAGGAAGGCTAATTGGTCGGTAGGAAGAAGGTGAATCGGTGTTTTTGTTTGGTTTATGTATCATGGTAATATAAGAATATTTCCATTGAACTGGGAATTTTGCAGTCCTGAGAATTGCGTTGTAAAGTGTAGTTTGAAAGACTATAGCTTTTCTGGGAATTTTCTGGAGAAGGTCAGCGGTAATTAAGTCAAATCCTGGAGCTTTTTTTGTGATAGCTTTCTGATTACTTGTAATACATCAGAAGGAGTGAAAGACAGTGGTGGTAATGTCAATTGAAGGGGAGCTTCTAGAGTTTCTTGTAGGTAATTTTCATGTTCATTGGTAGTCTGTATGTGGTGTAAAAACAGTCGACAAATGTTCAGCACAGAGTTCAGACTTTTCTTTGTCCGACACCACCCAGGACCCATCTTCTTTTCTGAGAGGCGCTATCACCTCGTGATGCTTAAAAGTTTTTTAGTGTCCCTCCATAAGCTTCCGTCGTCTGTTGTGGTATTGGATAAGTAATAATCGTATGTGGTCTGTTTGATTTTCATAATTTGTTTTTTCAGTTCCTTATTCAATTTATTAAATGTTCGTCTGTCTGAAGGAAGTCTCTCTGTTTGCCATACCTTTCGCGTCCTTCTCTTTGCTGTGATCAGGACCCTGATGTACTGTGGGTAACTCGGTAGAGAACCTCTTTTGTTTATTCTAGGAACGGATGAGGCCCATGCAGATTCCTGTACAGCTTTTGTAAATACTTCAACTGCTTCTTCAATTTCTTCTTCTGTTTTTAGTTGCATTGGTATGAGCAGTTTCGAATTTAACTTGGATTGATAGCTGTCCCAATACATAACGCCTTGGTTTAGGAATAATCTTTTCTCTTTTTTTATTGGTTTATCAAAAAGTGTCAAATGAACCAGGGAATGATCAGAGCAGAGATCGGAACTGCTACTTATTGTGTAAGGTATGGTGCGAAGTACTTTAGTGATGAAAAAATCAAGCGAAGAAATTAACTCCGAAATCGGACCATTTTTCGCGAAGCCATGGTCTTGGGAAAAGGTGTAGAAATCGGCCAACTCGCGATCAGTTCCGTAGTACTCTTGTAACTATAACTCCGAAACTTTAAGTCCGATCTAAAATTACCTTTTTTCACCATAAAGCTGGTTAAATTTACTATTACAATCCGTATGATCAATTCCCTTAAAATAACCATGCCAGAACGCTAAAAATCCCTGTACTTATGTGAAATCCATGTTTTTCACTGTAACTCCAAACCTTTTGTCCGATTCCAAGTACCTTAGAATACCCATTTTTTTGCCATATTTTTCCCTATAACATCGGAAAATACTTTTCTACCACAAATTTCGTTTTTTCATCGTACATTTTGTTGAACTTGCTGTTACATTTTATATATGAAGTTTATATTAAATACCGTGAAACACCTACGCCAGCACTGAACATGTCATAATTGTCATATTTTGCCAAGACATGCAAATTTTGCGTGCAAACGTTGGTGATTAACAAAATTTAATATAAACTACATATATAGGATCTTTTATAATTTAATATAAATTGCAATATAGAACATTTAACCAGCTTCTAAATAGAAAAAGGAAATTTGTGATCGAACAAATAGTTTTGGAAATATAGTAAAAGATGTGCCAAAAACCTTGGATTTCTCATATGGATAAAGATCCGTTGAGAATAAAAGTTCAGCAGTTTTTTCTTCGCCAAACCCTTATTTTACTGGGTTACAAGGATTACGTGCTCGTTTTTTGTCTTGATGAGGTCTTGGATGGCAGATTTGTTCCGTAGAGATTATCGGAATATTACTAAGGAACTGTGTAGGATGTCATAGATTAACAATGTAAGCAAAATAAGTATGAAAATAAAAGAAATTTAGTTGAGCAATAAATGCGTATAACCGTAGGTTTGACTATTTTAAATCATTTACTCTCCGCTTTTATTTATGTTGTTGGGACATTGTGTTGCATATCAAAAATATTTCCTCCAGAGTTATTGTAGTTACACAATTTAAATATGTAGAAAGCTGGATAAGTGACGTAGGAACACATCCATATTAAATATAATTCAAAATCCTTTTAATATAGAAAAGGCAGTTTTAATTCAAACTGCCTTTTTAATATAGAAACTCCTGAAGTAAAGTGATTCTTAACCAGAGATATCACCACATCTAGCTTTGTAGAACCGATCGAATCAAGTATCAGTAAGATTTATGATAGGAGACAGGATGATAGCCAAACCTCTCTCGACAATTCAAAAATATCTTTCCCTCAACTACCCCCGAGGAGATGAAAGGAACTGCCCTTAGGACTGCCACCCGCAGGATAGCTTGCCCCCTACCTTCCTCCTCCCCTCCCCCCACAATGATCCTGATTCGGCATACAATCCTAGCAATTACGGGCCCTCGAGATCCCCTAAGAAGTGGAAGGCGGGGGGTGGACCTGTCGATACTCAAGCTTATCTCACGGCTTGGCTATATCTACACCTTCTGGAGATTCCACCCTCTCCCTCTGGGGTCCTATCTTCCTCCCTTATCGATTAATTTTATTCGATTCTATTATCGATAGAACATGCTGTAAGTATATTTTACCATATATTTAGTTGAAGAACGCATGATGGTATAAAAGGATTAATGCAATTAGCATTGATGAATTGACTGCAACTTCTATTATTTATTTTTTTTTAACTCGAAGCCTAGTTTCGAATAAGGAAAATTTAAAATAGATAAACCATTGTCATCTTGCTTCCCTTTGCCGAAAGTCAAAATATACCATTTTCAAAAAAAAACTGTATAGTAACTAAAATGTAAATGACTATGAAGCTAAATACACAGAAAAAAATGAATGAGCAGTAAATCAAAGATTAAAAGAACATACAATAACTAGACGAAGAATTTCAACTTTTTTATCTGTTTAAATGAAAACAACCATAAATTCAACAATGACTCACTTCAGTAAACCCAATACATCACGTAGAAAATACTATCAAATTAAATATTTATTAATCATTAGGAATAATAAAATCGTTCAAAACCAATCCAGATTATTGTTTCTTGGTACTTAGCGTCATTATGTACTCCAACTAAGGCAGGAAGGACGGGCTATCCTAAAGGTTACCAACCTATTCTAGCCAGGGTGGAGAAAGATTATTGTTAAAATGACTGGATAAATATTTTCAATAGCCCAATTTTAAATGTATTTCAAGTAGACAAAAACCAACCAGTCATAGGGATAACCTAAAGGTATAACCTGACCCTTTCGTCTGTTGGTCCTGATATCATTTAGAAGCCTTTTTCATTTTTCCTCCTTAGGTGAATTTCTTCATGTTTGATTTCTTGTCTTACATTAAAAGAACAATTTAATATGCATAATTTATGTAGCTAAGTGCTGATGTTTTGAGTTTGTATGTTTTTAGAACTGATAATGTTTAACATTCGAAAAAGTCTTTAAATAAAAATAATTCCAATAGAAGTAGTAAATAATTTATCAGTCCTATCTATTTAGTTCATATTCAAATTTAATATAAGTAATATTATATATAAAATAAGTAATAATAAGTAATAAGTAATATTATATAGTAATATTAATAAATATTTTATATAAATACTAACATGTTTTTATAGAACATGGTTTGACTACACCAAAGATAACATTGAAATTTAAAAAAGGTTTCCAAAACTACGAAATAAATCTAAATAAAATCAGGGATTGCCAATAGGTACTGGTCTCTGTCATGCCTTATATATTAACGAATTATTTTATGTATTCTGTATAGCTGCTGGTTGTATCCAGACTCTGAATAAAAGGAGGTAAAAAGATTGTTTTGCAATCCTGGCAGGCGCACTATGTATTCCATACCGCACAACAAATTTTCGAAGACAAGCATCATCTCACTGTAGTTATAATAGGTTAAAACCTATAGAATAACCTGTCCTAACAAATAAAAAATAAACAGTACCTACTTGATAAGTATATGATATGATAAGACTACGATAAGTCTTACTTCAAATTGATTAGGCATAACCTACTATTAGTCATCTAAATATTAATGTTCAACATTTTTTTCTACAAATATTGTAAAATACTATCTGTCGTACAAGTTTCAATTTTATATACTTTCATTTCAAATAAAAACGTTTTTATTTTCTGCTGAAATTAACTTATTCAACTATATATAGTTTTATCTTTTTAAGATTTTTTCACGAACACTTGAAAACGTGAATTGTTAATATACGCATATTAGTAAAGTAGGACTCCTCTAATTAAGAATTTATAAATATAAAATTCTTTATTTCTATTATTTTGAGTACATTTGAAAAAGATTTTCGAATGGTATATATCTTTATCTCAAGGTCAAAAATCTCTTAGCCCATTGCCTTTTCAACCATAGTAAAGGAAACTCGTGGTTATTGATTAGTGGATTAAAGTGAAATCTGTGGTATAGTGGATTGTATTGTATTTTTGTAAATGATATATATATATATATATACATATATATATATATATATATATATATGGAATAGAAAAACAAATTTTATTCTGGGACAAAGTCCCTTAAGAATAATAGTTACATGACAGAACTTAAGTTATATCTGGCCTAGAGATGATAAATTAGATAATAAAATAAAATAATTAAAAGTAAATACAATTTTACAATAAAATAAGTAATAAAATGAAACAAAAATCTATACGCATATATAAACACATAAACGCTACATACATACATACATAAACTATATCTACAATCAGTAAAAGAAAAAATATTATATAAGAAATTGATTAGACAATATATTTTTGATGTTGAGTCTAGTAAAGGATGAAGAAAAGAAAATGATGAAAAAAGAGTAAAAATGAAAATTATTTTAATGATAGACAAAACATTATCATATGAAGATTGTTTAAACAGGCTAAACTTTTATATCTGAAATATTTGGGTGAAATTTATTAAAGCATCTATATAATTAGATAGCATCCGACTGGAGGGAGGAAAGGTGGTGGAAGAGGAGTGTTTTAAAAGTTCCCAGGGAGGATGCATTACGAATAGAAGGAGGAAGAGAATTCCAAAGAATAGCGGAGCGGGCAAGAAAGGAACGTTGGAAAGCAGTAGTTCTGTAGGATGGGGTGTAGAGATCGGAGAGACGGGACCTTGTATGCAATGATTGGATTGAGGACTTGAAATGTAGGATACTGTGAATAGACGGAGGGTTATGTGTGTTAATAACTTGGAAGAGGAATGAACCAAGGAAGTAATCTCTACGGAAGGAAGGCGAAAGCCAATTTAACTCAGTGTAATGATGGGACACATGAGAGCGTCTCGAGGTTCCAAAAACAAATCTTATGAAACAGTTCATGATACGCTTTAGTCTATCTTCAAGAACCATCGAGAGTCCACCATAAATCACACATCCATAGTCAAATTGGGGGAATATGAGGGAGGATACTAGGAGTTTACGTGTGGATGGAGGAAGTAGGTGTCGGGAACGGAGGAATAATTTTAGGATGCCAATCGATCGTCGGGAGATTTGAGCAATGTGGGGTTTCCAGGAAAGGGTTTGATCGATTGTTAAACCTAGGTTTTTAACAGAGGAGAGGAAAGATATAGGGTGACCATTTAGGAATAAAGTAGGGAAGTTGGTATTCGATCGAAGGAGGGAATGGGATCCTATTGCGATTGCTTGAGTTTTAGCTGCATTTAAAGTCAATTTATTCAGGAATGCCCAGGCACAGATTTCATCCAGGTCTTGCTGAATTTTGGAAAATGCAGTTGATAACTCGGCTGGAGGAAAGGAAAGATAAATTTGAGAATCATCGGCGTAAAGGTGGTAGGAACAATTATGAATGGAGTTAGGAAGATCATTTATGTAGGAATTAAACAAGAGAGGAGAAATGCTGGATCCTTGAGCTACACCTGATCGCAAAGTGAGGAAAGAGGATGAACCTTGGTTGGGAATGGTAACTGATTGAGAACGGTGGGAAAGGAATGAATGAAACCACATGAGAGCGCTATTGGAGAAGTTTAGAGGTTTCAGTTTGGAAAAGAGGATTGTGTGGTCTAAGGAATCGAAGGCCTTGGAAAAGTCTAGGAGTATGAGGATGGTTAATTCTTTTTTATCCATTGCAGCCTGGATGTCACTGATGATTTTGGTGAGAGCGGATTGAGTAGAATGGCCGGGGCGGAAACCGGATTGGAACGGGTCAAGTAAATTGGAATCTTCGAGGTAATTGGAGATCTGGGATTGCACTAATCTTTCTAGAGGCTTAGAAAGGTTAGAAAGTATGGAGATCGGTCGGTAGTCTTTTGGGGTTGTGGGATTTGGGTTCTTGGCTATAGGGTGGATTAGGGCCTTTTTCCAAGAGGTGGGAAATACAGAATTCTGGAGGGAAAAATTATATATGAAGAGGAGAACGGGTAGGATTTCAGGAAGGCATAATTTTATCAATTTGACAGGAATACCGTCTAATCCAGTTGAATTGGTGTGGGATTTCATTATGGAGGAAATGAGGTCTGTGGGAGAGATGTAAGGAAAATAAAAGTGATTATCATTGAATGCAGGAGGTAAAAGGGGCAACTGAGGGGATGGATACGGTATAGATGTAGAGGTAGAGACAAAATAGGAATTTAACTCGTTAGGTGTGACAGGAGGGACTCCCGAGGGAGAGGAACTAGGTGTATTTTGAACGAGAGAAAGTTTACGGAGGAGCTGCCATTTGGATTTGGGATCGGGGGCGGATGAGAAGGCTTCGTGGAAGTAAATGGATTTCGTTCGCCGGATGGTGGATTGGGTTAAATTGCGGAGAACCTTAAAAGCATGGTAATCATCATCAAGTCTCGTGCGTCTAAAACGTCTTCGGGCGGCCTCACGTCTTCTTTGCAGGTCTTTTATTTCGAGGTTCATCCACGGAGCAGGCCGGCGGCGACGAAAGGTACAGGTTTTGAGAGGAGCATGGGCATCAAGGATGGAAAGGAGATTGTCAGTTAGTAATTCAACCATAGCGTCAATAGAGGAACAGGAGTAGATAGGATTCCAATCTAGGATTTCGAGGTCAGGTAAAATTTTGTCTTGCGTGAGGGATTCTATATTGCGGAAAGTAATTGTTTTGGGGAGGAACGATGGGATTGGGATATCGTAGGAAATTTGTATTAGGTCGTGAGAGGACAGAAACGTAACAGGCTGCTGACATGAGGAAAGGAGTTTTTTTGGGGAGTCTATGACATGCAAGTCCAACCAGGTGTCGGACCCACGGGAGTGATGGGTGGGGTTAAACGGAACAATGAAGAGGTGAAGGGCAAAAAAAAAAAAAAAAAAAAAAAGGTTCTCTAGATACGTTTTGTCATAAGAGTCAGAAAGGAGATTGGTATTTAGGTCACCAGAAATGATTATATTGGAATAGAGAGGAACATAATTGTAGAGGTTTGATTCAAAGGATTGGTCAAAAGGAACATGAGGGGGACGATACGCCACTACATACAGGAGGGAATGGAAATTAAAGGATATTTCAACAAAGAGGTACTCAACGTTTGGGAGATTTGAAGGAGGAGAAAGATGCAGGACACGGGACTTTAGGCTGTCATGAACATATAGCGCTACTCCGCCTCCGGTCCGGTTAATCCGGTCGTGGCGGATGATGGAGTAATTAGGGAGGGAAACCGAGGAAGAAGGAATATAAGGTTTAAGCCAGGTTTCAGAAACTGCAATGATGTGGTAAAAATTTTGGGTGAAGAACTCTAGGAATTCATCATAGTGAGCTGGAAGGGATTGAGAGTTGATGATGTGCGCGCAGTTAGGATATTAGTCATATTGGAAGGAGTAAGGGAAATATAGGACAGTAAATAAAAATATGACGCTATAAATGAGATTAAGTTGTAGATGCCGTGAGAAAAAATAACATATTAATAATAGGAGGTTAACTAAATGTGATAATGTAGCAAAGAAATATGAATACCTAAATGCATATGATAATGTAAAATTAAAATATAAGTAATAATAAGCAGATGAATAATTATAATAGAAAATTAGGTAATTATAGATATGTAAATAAGTGATAAATGAGAGTAGACAAATAAGAGCAATAAACATTAAACAATTAAAAATAATAGAATAGTTATACCGCTGGTAAAAAAAAATGAAAGCTTTCTTCAAAATGAGACATGACATAACAGAAACAAATATAAACAAAAAACACCTTGAATTCAATGACAAAAGGCAAAAAAGACTGTGGAGGCACGGGCAGGTGATGAGTACCGAGAAGTCAGCCGAAGACATCCAGGTCCTGTAGATGTACATAGGCTGGTCTATGTAGATCACGGGCTGGCCATCATCCTTCCGGCAGCGAACTCTTCCTCCCGCGAACCACACGTACTTCAGTTTCCCGGCTGATCTCTTCTGACGGGCGAGCCAGTACAGATGCCTGTTGGTCGGGGTCATCTCCTCGCTAAGATATATCCGGTGGGAGTCATTCTCCTGCCAGCCAATATCGCGCGTTGAGAAGTCCCTCTTGACTTTTCTTTTCTGTACTAATTCGTCCCTTATAGATTGCCGAACGAAGCGCGCTATCACGGGCGGAGGTCGCGGGTCATCTTTTCTGGCCCTTCGGCGTTCTACCAGGTCAAAATCTTCGACATTGAGCTTAATGCCGAGACCGGCACCTACACATGTCACCAGGGCTGCGGGGGTCTCTCCAGAGCGTACAGGAATGCCGCGAATTTCTAATGATCTATTTAATAAACCCTGCTCTGCTTTGTTCAGTCTTACTTCCATCTGGCCTACTTTAGTCTTTAAAGTTTTGTTTTCATTAATTAAGTCTTGAATGAATTTATTTTGACCCTCAAGGTGGTTCTCGATTTTAGTAAGTCTCTCACTAAGCTCAAAGTTCAGGTCCCCGCACTTGTCTAAAGAATTTTTTATTATTTTTATCTCCTCTCCCAGTCGATTAACAGCCGCGAGAATGTCAGTTCCCGATGGCTCAGGAGATTTTTCATGACTTTTCTTTTTGGATATATCACATTTGTGACATGTCCATGGTTTATTAGTTTTCTTAATTGCCTCTAATTCCTTCTCATGCAAGTCGAAACACCGGGCGTGAAATAATAGTTTACATTTTTGACATGAGATATTGTTCTTATCGTCTCTTGAAATATTTTGTTCACATTTTGGGCACTGAACCATTTTGAATAAAGTTAAATTGCTCGTGAACGACGGTTAAAAATGTTTGTTTACTTACGTAGGTAGTAAATAGGAGTTAATGCCCTGAGGATTTCACTTCTAATAAGCTGTGTGACCTTAAACTGTTTACAACTGATTTAAAGTTATCAATGAAGCCTTCACTGTTTCACTCAACTGTTTATACTATTTTAATGAATGAATCGGAAACGAACGAAAAAAAAAAAAAACTGAAAAATTAACGAAAGAAAAGTGTTAACTAGAAGATAAATTACAGAGCTGCTCACTGCTTGCCGTCTCTGGCCAGACTGGTGATATATATATAATGTATGTTATTGACGTATAAGATGTTATTTAAGTAAAGCGTGTTGTTTTCATAATATTAGAAAGGATTAGGGATTATAGAGTTAGTATGTTGTTTACGTGTACAAGATTTGTTGGATCCAAACGTGTTTTCCTCTCGGCAACATTTATATTAGTTTTCTAAATAAGTCTACCGTTCTGTATGTTATACAAAAGATTCATAGTGCAGAAGAGTTATTTCAATGAAGCTGATAGTATTTCTTGTTCCTAATTTTTAAGCTTATTCGCAATGTCTTATTTTCTGGTATACTAAATAATAATAATGAAAGTTCTTTATTTATTCTGGGACCTTGAGTCGCTCAAGGATACAAAAATAATGCACAACCAAAGACCTTTAGAGCCTTAAAATAAAATAATATTTTTGTTACAAAATAACAGATAATGATAATTTAACAAAAAAAGATATAAATAAAACGTAACAGGTTTTTTAGACAGATTAAAGATGACATGAATTCAATGGGAATAAAGGATAAAGACTGCCAAGATAGGGAAACATATAGAAAATCATTAAATGACCTTAAGGTCTTCGAGGAAAGGGAAAGAATAAGGAGGAGTGGGGCTTGGACGGAGGAAAGAAAAGCCAAACATGCAGAGCGAATGAGGTTCTGCTTTGGAAGTTTTGGGAAATGAAGAAGAATCCCAAATCATGATATTCGCGTGGTCTATAAGTAACATAAAATTTTAAATAATTTTTTTTTCTTACAAAAACAATAAGCTTTCATAAATATAAATTGTTCATATTTTATACAACTAAAAAGTGGCTATTGTTTTTGGAGGACAGGATCTGGGTGGATAGTAGGTGGATAAAGAAGCGGTAATTGAAAGTGGAAAGGGTAATTGATGACGAATGTGGAGAGGGATGGAGTTCCATAGAAAAGAGAATCGGATAACGAAATATCTATCGACAGTGGCTGAGCAATGAGCAGTATACAAATCTGATTGAAAGGAGCGTGTTTTGAAGATTTAAGTTGTGTTATAATTAGAATTACAACTCAAAGATATTATTTGTAGTAGGGCATTTGTAGGTACTGAGTAATCAGAGATCTTTACTTCGGAGCATGCAGCTTCCAGGAGGGAATAAGTTAACATGGGTAGATTTTGACGATATTATTATGTCTTTGAAAGCAAATCCTACGTTGCTCATTGAAAAATAGGAAGAAATTTAAACGGTTTCTCATCCATTTGGATTTCATATATTTCTTTACCATAAATCAGCCCCTGAACCCTATATAAAATAGCATAATATTAACAAATGGACGTAACCTTACCCCAATTCTTAGCAATAAACTCTTTCAATGTTGGGCCCTGGCATTGATTGTAGTTGCGGTTTATTGTCAAGTGGGTTGAACCCGCTCCCACCCCACCCCCGTTTGGTTCGGCTATTACCGATGCACCCCACCGTTCTCCCCTTCTCGCCCTATACTAAGGCCTTTTTCAATTTAAAAGGAAGTAAACCTTTTTAAATGTTTACTTGTGAACTTAGCCGAATTTCCCCAGAAACTATGTATTTATGACATATTATCATGCATATATGACAAAATTTAATGCTAATTTATTTGAATCTATCTTATATTTGAGCTAGCGCCTTTATGTTTTTGTATCCAATACATATTATACAAAGATTTTGCCGTTATTAGAATATATATATATATATATATATATATATATATATATATATATATATATATATATATATATATATATAATATAAATATATTAGTTATTTGCTCATTCCTTTTTCTATTTGAAAAGAAAAATGTTCATAAAACTGTTAATATAAATATATAATTAAAACTGATGCATTTCCAAGCACATACTTATATTAGAGTCAGAGATTCTGAATAGGAAGTACGACATAGAAACCGTTCAGAAAAAGGAACAAAAGAAACGAAGAATTATAAGAAACGTTTTTATGCCCAAAACTTGTAGACAGTACTGGCTCAGAAGTAATGAAGAAATCAAACAATACTCTAATATTCACATGACATCAGAAAAACCAATTAAAATTCTATGGACACATCAAGAGTACGAACCCAGCAAGGCTTGCTAGAAAAATAGTTGAATTCTACGAACAAAAGAGTAAAGGTTGTTTTATATTATCCGGCACGACACGTTGCGGACCGTAACGTTTCAGACAAGACAAATATTAGTATAGTTAGTTTTATAGTGCCTGCATATATATAGCGGATCGGATCCGGCAAGACACGGCACGTTTCAGACAAGAGACCTTAAGACATTTCTCGAAAAGAATATTTGGTCGGAGCCGGACCGTGTCTGACCGTGTCTTAAGGTGTCTTTTTCGTAGTATATTTTACTTTCCGACTCCGACAGTGCAGTACTGCACTGATTTCGCCCCGTTCCAGTTCTTTTTCTGTGTTTAAATTTGATTCCATTTTTGTTTTTTTTGCAAAACTGGTTGTTGAAAAATTAATTAAGTGCGTAAGGAGTAACACATTGAACATTTTATATTAATATAAAAATATACAAACAGAAATTTAACATATGCAATTATAAAAAAAAAATCTAATAAAAACAATTTGTATAAATTTCTACTCGATGTTCAGGACATGTAGGTTTTCTACATTTAGTGCATGCTTTCTTGACTTTTTTTATCTTTTTGTCTTGGACAAATAACACATCTGGACTAAACCTAATAACTAAACACTATTATGAAGTAATATACTATAAACAAAAAGTCATTAAAAAAAAAGAAACTCCGCTTCGCCTGTGCTCCCGGTCCGTGCTGGAACCCGCTGTGTCTGATAATATAAAACAAGCCTAAATCGAAAACAGACCCAATGAAGTGGATTGGTGAAATCAAAACTGATCTTAAACTAGCCGGAATCACACAAGAGGATATTCCAAACCGGATAATTTTCAGGTCTAAAATTTACAAGTGGCAAGTTGACCAGGAGGAGAAACCTAAGGAGACTGGAACAACATGATCACAAGAGAGAAAAGAAGCCCACAGCAGAAGAATGATGGAAGTGTAGGCACGAAGAAAGGAAAAACATGCCACTTGAGTGTTATGCGTTGTCCCAATGGGCTCACTTGCCAAAAAAATAAAATAATTAAAACTGAATATAACAGCGTATATTATAAGCTGCAATATTGACTGGCTGATTTCAGTTTTCGAACGGAACAGATTGTCTCTATCGAGCTGAGATGGTTTGGACATTCATTGATTTTATTTTGGCTTCCTCATTGTGATGAAGTCTACATTTTATTTATTTATTTATTTTTTTGCAAATACATATATTGCATTCACATAAAATGAATTTTTTTTTTTTTTGTGGTTTCGTAATTTTTTTTTTCAGACAAAATATGACAAAAAAAGGAAAAAAAAGGAGTGGAAAATGTTTCGAAGCTGTGTTTTTCCGGATGATGGAAATTTCGCCTTACAAACATTAAATGAGCCTAAAAAGTAAATTTGTTCTAATAATGGCCGTCTATGATATAGCGGAAACATTGCAAAAAAATAAAAATATGTTTGTTAACATCAAACATTGTTTATTTTATTTATGAGTGCTTCCTCTCAACACCCTACCCTATATAATATTCATCCAGTCATTCAACCCTCCGGAAACAACCTGGGGTAGCATGGACACCACCATCACTCATTTTTGTGTGTACATGCACCTATTTCTTCACCACCTATTTGGCCAAGAGTATCTGTTCTATTACTTCTTTTAGTTCCATCTAAATAGAAACAGTACTAATCAAGCGTTCGCTTTCTGAAAAATTTGACCGTTTAACTTACAAAGCGTGGAGCGAAAGCTTAGGAATAAGAGATTCCCAAAAATGTTAAATTATATTTATTAAAAAAGCAAAAAGTCTGAATTTATTATATAATACATAATTTCTAATCCAGTTCTAGTTCAGAAAGAATTAAATAGTTACCTTTATCTAATATTATTATACTTTTTATATGTAATCACCTATCATACCATACATTTTTCGTTATATATTTCATTTATGTTTTTGTTGAAATAAATATAATTTAGAATAATTTATTAGTATGTAGTTAGCCTCATCACAACAAACTTTCATAAATGTATGCAATATAAGCTAAAACGAAATGGGGTTCGGGGGGACCGTTGGTTGTATTTGATGTCACGTTAATTCATGTTTGCACCGGAGGGTTAACAAATGGTCTTATCCTTCCCTCGATTCCAAAATATAAAATTTTTGTAGTAAATTTTCTTTCATAAATATAGAGTGGCAGGCATGATAATACATTAACTGGTATTAGTTTGTAACAAATCGTCTGCTTGGAGGTAAAAGTCAGTAGGTGCAATTTTTTGCAAATTTGACCAAAAGTCATTGTGTGTTGATATTATCATTTCTCATTAAGTATAAAAAGTCACCAAGTGAATATAACTGTTATATATGGACATTAGAGAATGAGAAAATTGACTATATAACTATCGGATAAATTGTTAATGAGCATATTTCCAAGAATATTGAAACGGAAAAAAATGTATTTTGTCACTTAATTACTTTTACCTCCAAGTAGATGAAATCATTGTAATAATTATATATGCACATACACACACATATTTGTTTTATTCCTTTGATAATTTTTTAATCTGTTTAGTAGATTTAGTAACTTTTGTTTTTTAAAATGTATATGTCTAGGTTAAGAAATCTCTGTACAACCTCTAATGTTGCAATCTACATCATAACACAGACAGGCCCGGAGGTAACCTCTCTATTGCGAGGACCTCGGCCGTCACACCAGATACGATGTCTCTGTCCTGGAATAATATAATTATGTAGTTGGCAGCCCTGATGATGCCTAAGCGTTAATATTGTTATTAATTGTTGATGAATTATTACTCGAAGGGTTGATTTGATTAGTTCGAAATCGATTATTAATATTTGCTTTTATGATTTCAAATTAAGTTGAGGATGAGTTCAAACATGGCACGAAGAGACAGAAATTCATTAAGTGCGGGTGACGATAGCTTAAGAGTATAGACGTTAAAAAATTGTTTAAACATTTTCCGTTCGTTGTCTACTTTTCGCTGAAACAACCACATTTTTAAACAACAAAAAATGTATTGATCAAATGCCGATAGAAATCAGTTAATAATAAGAATTGAAGATTATATTCCGAGGAACCAACACGTTGGCAGAAATGTATTCAGAGGATTGTAGCAGATTTTGATGATTAAATAGGTTTTCTAATAATTTATTTCTATGAATGTATTTTAAAAACATAAAACCTTCATAGATTTACGGACAACCCAATTATTAAAGTGGGGGAAAAACTGGTTTACTTGTGTTGCCAACACACACGCAGCATCTGCCGTTAAAGGCGGGTTTTCCCCGAAGCAGGATAGATACGCCTCGTAGAACGCAGTGTCTAGACATTGCGCCCGGCGCAATACGCCGGATACTGCAATATACAAATTTAGTGTATCTGTTTTCCAACAAAGCGCAAATGTTGTACGCCAGTGCTTTACCGCGACTTTGGATTGTGAAAAATTGTTTTTCTATTTTTCAATAAAAATGGTATCCCGCTTCATTGCAGAAGAGGATGAAACATTAATTGAAGCTGTAAGTTGCAACAGCTGTGTGTGGGACGTTATAATATCGAGTTACAATATAGAGTTTTAACGTCGTTAATATTCTTTGAACCTCACTTCGTCGTCGAGTAAGTGGTTGTTAAACAGTATGTGAAATGCACTCTCGTTCTCACGTTTATTAAACATATTGTCAATTATTTATTGCAATTTAAAAGCGTCGAACAGATCCCCTTCTTCCTCATCCATCATATGTTTAGTTATTAATAAAACCAGTAGCTTCCTTTTCTTGACGTGTCCCAGGCGGTTCATGAAGGTAGGCATCAACTAAACACCTTTTCCAAGTGGCTCAAACTGAAGAATTATACGCTCGTGCTTTCTATTTGGAGGACAACAGACATGCGGGGCGTACTTCGGTCATACGTTCCGACCGGCGCAATTGGCTGTCATACGTTCTACGCGGCGTACATATCCTGCCGCGGGGAAAACCCGCCTTAACAGTTGAATGTGTAGTTTTGATGCCTGAATCTGTGAAGTCATTGTTATTGAACGATTTTTGGGTTATGTTTTGGAATTCTATAACATTTTTGGCTTGGATATGTCTTTTGTCTTAGGGTTGATAGTTTTCTTGTGCAACGTTTTTTTTTTCACCCTCAAAAATGTAACATTTTGGCCTTTGTTGGTGTTGCTCAACTGATAGTTTCCTTATCAGTAATTTAATGAAGAATATTTTTGTTTTATAACAATTGCAGCTAGGACCATCTAGGATTTATAGGTATTGGTTTGAATGAAAAAAGTAACTTTTTGCTTACATTTTTTATATTAGGCCTATTCGACACACTCTTTTGGTGTTTAAAGGTGTTTAAAAAGAAATTTTTTGACGACGGTTTCCGGATTAGAAATTTAACGGAGCAAATTTTTGTAATATAGAAATTGTCACTAGGACCTACCATTTATGAGCTATAATGGTTTTAATGAAAAAAGTAACGTTTGCCAATTGTTTTGTGTTAGGGCTTTTTTGATAGACTCTAGCTCCGTTAGTGTAGCTCGGATCACAAATTAGCCGACAGTTTCTTTATCACAAGCAGTAGTTATAAAACCGCCATATTATATATACACATATTCATGATCTATTATTTTCCCAGTCAGGAAGAAATTGAATTTTTAAAAAACTTATTACGCTCATATTTGTAATTTTTGTATCTGTACAAACCGAACTTATACACATTGCTCCTAATTAGGTAATATTCCTTCAAATCAATTATTAAGAATTTAACTGTAGAAACAAATTCTATTTAATGCAATGGAGTGGCCATTCTTTAGTGTATCGCCTAAATGAGAATAGGGTTACTATTGTTACTGTTTGGAACGGAGTGACATTGAACCCAATTAGACGGGGCTGCGTCGCCAGCGGCCAACTGGTGTGATGGACGAGGAGCCGGGAGAAGAAGAAGAAGAAACAAGAGGACAAAATAAACAGCCCCAACGATAATAAACAACTGGACGAAAAATAGCCACTCCCCCTCCCCTCTCTCTGCGTCCTCGCTCTGTCCTTTAAATTGAGTACCGCCATTAATTAGCCCAATTAATTTCAGCTTTAAATAATCTACTTTTTATTCGTTCTATTTAATTGCAGGCTTTATATAAGCGTGGTACTGTCAGGCTTGAGTATTACAGGTACTTAAAGGTCTTTATTCATCTTCGGCTGAACAAAAATTACACTTCCAGTCAACAAAATCGCAACACCTTCAAATTACATTTTTTTTTTCATTTAGAACCTTGAAAGAGTGTGGAGAAGACCTGAAGAACAGTACAATCAGTGCTGTTTGCCAGAAACTGTGGCATTTGGAGTAGGCTGGATCATTTTATGGAGTGGCATTTCTTGAGAGTCATGTGGCGAGTTAATACAAATTCAGAGAGGGCCCTTTAATGCTTTAAGATATGTGGAGATAATTTTACAAGATCAAGTAATGCCGTAAATGCCATCCATTGGTCCTGAATCATTGCTTAAGCATGATAATGCCCGACCACATAAGGCAACATGTGTTTCTGATAACCTCAATGTAAGAGGTATCCGTAACTTAAGAGTGGCCAGCAATATGTCCCGACCTTAACCCAATCGAACATCTGTGGGAAACTCTCTCAAGGAAAGTACGATCGCGGGGTATTTCTCTTACCCCACTTAAAGTGCTGAAGACAGAGAGTATTGGCTGAGAGGGACAACATCCCTCAAGATATTATTCTAAATCTTTATAACAGCATGCCAGAAAGGATAGAAGCCATAATTAAAGCCTGAGGAGGCAACTCCTCTTATAAAATTATGATCTAAACCTAAAAATGTACAAATTAAAAAAATAAAATAAAAAAATATTTTTTTCATGTTAATTATTCTTTTCTATTCTAGTCACTTTGTATCTTATGAACTATTTTTATTATTTAGTCCGGGTCGTAATTGATACTTTCGTTCGTTTATATTATAAATATCTTTTAAATAAATAAACATGATTTATTTAATTTGAAAGTGTTGTCTATATTTGGTATATCGTTTTCTCGTTATATTTGTATAATTACTCTTCACACTTCTTTATATTTAGCCCTTCAAAGTATCCTGAAACGTTGGAATACATTCAACAGTCTATTTTGACTGCAATACTTCCACCACCTTCCAAACATCTCCTTAATTTTATCTGGTTTTTAACATTTAAAAAAAGATTATTGTGTATTTTTTTAATTTGCTGTTTTTGGGAGTGATTAATTGAACCATAGAAACATGAAGTAACTATATTTGCCATTATGTACTCCTTTAATAAACAGATCTGCTGTACATTGTCCACAGATCTAAGAAAGGTGGGGAAAGAGGTGTAGTGAAGAGTTGTTGGGTTAGAACTGACAGAGGCGGAGGATATGGTTGGGGATGGTCCCGGTAGGGTGGTAGGGAGGTTGGAGGTAGGGAGGTAGGGAGGGTTCTGGAGCCTCCTGGAAGCGGTAAATTCCAGTAGGCGGTAAGGTCCTCGCTATTGATTGGCCAGCGATGCACCGCGGGCGCCAACTCTAACCACCCTCTCAGCTTCTTGTTTACCTTTCCCTCTCTATTATCGATCTTATCAAATAATCGATTAGATAACTAATTTCAGCTTATTTATAGATCAGTGAACCTATACATTTCTGTTTCTATCTACTAAATCTTATGATACGATCATAATCTCAAACGAAAAAAAAAAAAAAAATCTACTGTAGAGGACTAAGAAAAGATTACAATTACTTTAATCAATACAAATAAATTTATAAACAATTATACTAAGAATATTAGTGAAGAAAAAAAATAATTAAAAAGTATGTGTTACTTCCAAAAATTGTGAATTGTTTACAGTTTATATTAATGTTTTTATAATATTCTTATATTTAGTTTAATCCTTACAGTTTTATGGTCTTATCTTTAAAAAAAGGTAATTTTTTATTAGCATAAACATATTTAATTATAATATGGCTGAGGGCATATTTGGAGTTCTTTTATATCGCTACCGGTACATTTTTAAGTCAGCTAATATAATTTGATTTGTTTTTGAAAAAAATTGTGATTTAATGTTATTGCAGTGAAGATGTAGACTATATCCTACTAAGTACAAGTATATATCTCACATATTACAGTCGTTCAACATTCTCTTCTCAACAGTTAGCATGCACCAACCTCGTATTTTTGTTGTTGTTAATCTTTAATAATTAAACAAAAAAAATTATTGTTTTCTATTAGTTTGTTGAGTTTAAGAGTTTCGTTTTAAAGGCTCATTATTTTTTGTGATTCTTATCCTAATCAAATCATAAAATCAACTATAATCTCAAGTTTTTACTTTAAATTTGTGTTGATCGTTTTAATATTTTATGTGAATATTTTTTTTATTTATTCTTCATCCGCTCCTGTCGAGTATAATACAGACAATCAGTTAACCGTTAAGTAAATATATACATGGCATGGAAGGCATGAGGTATTGCGAAACACGGCGGCATCTCTTCTTGTCTTGATTTATTTTTTTATTTTAGTCTTGGAAATCCCTCATCCCAGCTTCTTTTTTTAGCCTTCTTTGGGAGTTTGCTGGTATTTGTTTAGGGGTCATGTCGTTTTAAGAGGGATTTCCATGAAATTTTTCTTAGAATCGTTTGTAGGTCAGTGTGTTGTTATGTTGCTTACGCACAAGGGAGCTTTTGCGATAGTCTTGAATATTTTTGCTTCGAAAATTTGGAATTCTTTAATACGTGACTTTTTAGCTGTTCGGTATACCTGCGAAACGTATGTTCAAGTAGGTTTCAGTTAATAAATACAAAGAGGCGTCCAGTTGCAAAACGTAGCAAAACCAAATTTCTAAATTTTTCACCAGAAGCCAAAAACCATAGAAATGTGATGCCCAATTGATATGAATGTAATTTTTCTTCTATAATTAGCAGAAAAATAGATAATTTTAGTTGGGCAAGCGTAATGCGGGCCCTTGTTGATCAGTTTTTTTAAAAATTGTTTTTTCTTCTGTACTTACTCCGTTTTGCATCGGTTTTTGGGACTTACTCCGTTTTGCAGCAGTTTGAGACTTACTCCTTTTTGATAATAAAATAAATACATGTACTGAGTTGATTTATAGAATTGAAATGATGCATTGAAAAATTATTTTACGTTTAAAAATGTTACTTATTAGTTTGATGAAAAATAAAAACGGATAGTAAAGTAATAAACGATATATGTACATACATGGACTAGTCTATGTAATCACAATGCACATTTTCCTAAACAAATTATTATTCTTCCTCATCTTACTTCTATACAGACTTTTAGTAAAACTTGGTTAAAAACAATTCATCATTAAAAAATATTTGAATGCAAAAATGCAATAATTTGTTAGAGTATTGATGAATAAAATAAAAACAATAAAGTATTGAACTACGTAGTAGTATTAAAATATTATTGACTCTGTTTTTTAGCAGGTAGCAGGATAATGTACCACGAGTGGAACTCAAACGGGCGCTTGAGGACAAGGGAGTGCCTAGTACCTTAATACAGGCAATCCTTAGCCTATACCAGAAAACATATGGGACGGTCAGGCTCAATGGAAATAAATCGGACAGATTCCAACTGGTAAAAGAGGTAAAGCAAGGGGATAGCTTAAGCCCATTGCTTTTCATAATATACATGGACAGGATAGTATGGGAAGCTAAACAAAGGAGCCCCAAATTCAAAGTAGGAAACTGGAGAATGCATCCCATATACATCCAGAATTTGGTATTTGCCGATGACATTCTTTTAATTGCGAGAGCAGAGTGGCCCTGCAGGAAGCGCTGGACGTGTGGGAAGAAGCACTGAGTCGAAAAGGGATGACGATTAACCCCAACAAATCAAAGTATATGGTCGTGTCTAAAAGTGGTTGCTTGGAACAAGGAACTGTGGCTTGTGGAGGTTTGGACTTGGAACAGGTTAAAGTCTACCAATACCTTGGAGTTAAAATTAGTAATGATGGCAGGCTTGATTCTGAAATAAATCAGCGCATAAGGAAAGCGACCAACATCTATTACCAGCTCCGCAATGTTATGATTGGAAAAAGGGAAGTAGAGATGAAAACCAAAATGGTAGTATATAAGCAAGTATTCATCCCTACGCTGACCTATGCAGCTGAAAGCTGGCCTGGCATCAAGAAGTTTGAAAGCCGAATACAAGCCACACAAATGAAATTCCTGAGGAAGCCTCTTGGCAAGACAAGGTTGGACCGAATCCGAAACCAAAGAATAAGAGAGAATGCGGAGCAGGAACCACTGATATATCCACAGAAAAGAATTAAAGTGGTTTGGCCATGTACTAAGAATGCCAATCAATAGGTTGCCAAAAAAAATATGGGAAGCAAAAGCAGTGGGAAAACGACCTAGAGGACGACCGAGAAGTAAATGGGAGGACCTCATATCGGATCTGGCGAGAAGGAGGGGACTCACTATGGGATAGATTAGGAGGTTGACTGCGGATAGAGAGGTGTTTAGAGCATGGTTGCTGGCTGCCCCGACACCGTGAGGTATAAGGGTTAGATGAAGAAGAAGAACTTTAAAATTCAAAACAAATATCTATCTGAAAACCTTTTTTATAATGTTTAAAAACATTTATTAGTTTAGTTTAACAAACAGAAACATTAAATATAATTTAAAAAATGAACTATTCAATAGTAATTACGATCAAAATAACATGTAACTTTTCTAAGCAGCTAATAGTGTTTCTTCCTCCTCGTTTATGTCTCCTAAATCTAACAAATAATATGCATAATATGGCAGCCATATTGTGAGATACTCCCTTTTGGTACTGTGATAGGCATGGTTTTACTTTTGCAACAGTACGTGATTTTTAATGGTAAATTTGAACAGCTTTTCCCTCGTTTTCAAACCTAAAACCTAGTCAGTCTTCTGCGTGTCAAGGAGCTGGATCGAACGTTATATAAAACTCAATTTCGATTTTCGATGGATTTGCTACGTTTTGCAATTAGGCGCCTCAAATAATCATTGTTTGTCTATGTTGTGGAATTGAACGTTTCGAGAGGAGTGTATATAAAAGTCTTAGTCTTTGGTTGAGGGTATTCTTGATATGCGGACCCCATGTCATTCTCCTATCAAATATCAGATCAAGATAGTGTACAGTGTCTGTCTTTGAAATCAGTCTGTTGTCAAGGTGAACTGGAGGACATGTTTCATGTCAAAGAGTAAACTATCTAATGCCTTAAAACAGAATTATTTTTCTCTTGGCTAAGTGACATTTTCAGCCGGAATTTTTAACACTAACGTTAAGGTTAGGGTTAAGGAGTTAGGATGTGATTGGATATTACTTTTATGAAATAGTTTTGGGTTTATCTATTACTTTTATTTTTTTTTATATTTAAATATTTTTATATTTTTTACATATTGCTATAAAATAGTGGATCGTAAAATTAGATAATTTCGAGGGGTTCCATCCCCGAGGGTCCTTCTCCCAAATGTTGCCTATTCTGATGCGACCTCCCCCCCTCCTGGTGCCCGGGCCAATCAGGAGTAGCCGATACAGCACAGGCTGAAAGGACTTTAACGATTCAATCCGGACCAAGTATAATGGCCTGTAATCAGAGCAATATCAATGGCCCTATTTTCTCCCCTATCGATTACCCTTTTTTGGTTTTTGGTTTGCTAGATTGTAATCACAATTCATTAAAATCCATTCATTGGAACCATAACTTCTATTTCTAAATTATTTCCTTACACAGTTATTGTCAATCTAATTTTAGAATTTAAGATATGGAAGGACCTTTTCTCACCGACATTTTTACGCTTTTATTTTTCTTTAATGAAATGATACTAGGGGATCCTCCAGAGTGCGTGAAACCTTGTCTGCTCAACGAAGCTGAAAAGTAAAAATAAAATGTTTTGTTTAAAATGTAGTGATGTATGAAGTTTAAAGATTTTTTTTTTTTAAAACTAATTCAATGAAAAATGTAAGCATTAAAAATTTACGAAAATATTTAAAACATTGAATAAACTAGCCTTAAAATATCATGTTTAAATTTTGTTATTGAAACAAAAATTAAAGGATGATTATTAAAAAATAATTTATATTTCATTTTGATATTAAGATGAAGAAAAAGATTCACCTAAATTTGGTTAAGATCGGTTAGTGTGGAGGGGAGATTGAACTAAGTGTAATAGTGTGAAATACAAAAAAACATCTAAAGTTTAAAAAAAAAAAAAATTAATTTTTAGATTCAACAGGAAATTTCAATTGGGGGTTTTCTGAAATGCTAAATGTGAAACTGACCATGCATATCTTAAAAATATAAAATATAAATTTCTGCTATTTATATTATTCTTTTAGTGTTTATAGAAATTTATAATGTTGCACATCACTACCTTTTTTAACTACATGATTTGGTTTTATAAAATAGAATGAACTTTTCGATGAACATGTAATCTTTTTAGTTTATTAAATATTTTTAACTACCTTCATTTATTCCATTTCAAATTTAAAAATTATTAATTTCATGTGGATTTCCGTTTTTTTAGGTCTAGAAGGTAGTGTCCAAACAGTTACAGCAGCTAAAATGTATTCCTACTTTCCTCTACCATTACCCTCTGTCCCTTTACCAGATTTTAAATCCTTCATAAAACGGCATGGCATGAAAGTGGGCTTCGAATTGTAAACAGCTACAATCATAAAACTATCAGACGAACAAGAGGACCATGGGATGAAGAATCAAGACGAAGGAAAGAAGTCGCAATAACCAGGCTACGAATTGAAAATTAAAACATCAAAAAAATATCTTGATTAAACGAATTCTTCTGGAATGAAAATACAACAAGCAGGGACAAAACAATGGCCTGATTGATACAGATATTTTAAAATTGTTGAATAATAATATAATTTTCCATATGCAAGTAACAAATCATTTAATAGATATTATTACAAGTTTGCAAACTTGTTCTTCGCATATCAATGTTGCCTCTAACCAAATACAGTGGTACACATCACCATAAATTATGTTATAATTCATCACCATATATTATAACTAATTCAATAAAATAAATACTTTGCCAAAATTAAATATTAAAATCAATAGCTTTTATTAGAAAATTACTATGGGTAAATATCAGTTTTATATATATATATATATATATATATATATATATATATATATATATATATATATATATATATATATACCAGGTATGCAAGTTTAAAATGTCGTTTATTTCTTAAAATATATACACAGTAATTTAAAAAAAAGTATAATATATTTTATTCAAAGTACTGACCCTCGCTTTCTACACATTTTGTCCATCTCTCGGGCAATATATGGATACCATTCCAAAAGAATGCTTCATCTTTATTTGAAATCCATTCATCAAGCCATTTTCGTACGTTTTCGAAATTGTTGAAGTGTTGCTCCGCCAATGAGTGTCCGATCGATGAGAAGAGGTGATAATCAGAAGGCGCCAGGTCAGGTAAATACGGCGGGTGGGGTAGGAGTTCCCAACCAAGCGAAGAAATCGTTTCCTTAGTCAATCTGGCTGAATGTGCAGGAGCGTTATCATGCTGAAGAATGACTTTGGCGTGCCTGTGAGCCCATTCTGGGCGTTTTTCGATCAATGCGTGACTCAAATTGATCATTTGTTGTCGGTAGCGCTCGGTATTGACTGTTTCGCCGGGTTTGAGAAGCTCGTAGTAGACTACTCCCTTCTGATCCCACCACACACATAGCATTGTCTTCTTCCCAAAACGATCCGGTCTTGCACTCGATGTGGATGGTTGTCCTGGCGTTACCCATGATTTTTTTTTTCGTTTGGGATTCTGAAAATAAATCCATTTTTCATCGCCAGTTACAACTCGATGCAAAAAAACCCTTTCTTTCGTGGCGTAAAAGCAGCATTTCGCACACAGTTTTTCGTTTTTCCATCTGTCGTTCGTCCAATTCATGTGGAACCCATTTTACAACCTTTTGAATCTTTCCCATAGCTCTCAGGCGATCGGAAATGGCTTGCCTAGTGACATTCAACTGTTCTGCCATCATTTGTTGGGTTTGGGTATTGTCTCCGTCTAATAAAGATTGCAATTCGAAGTCCTCAAACTTTTTTGGTCGATTTTCTCGTTTTTGATCAGTAACATCAAAATCACCACGTTTGAAACTTTGAAACCAACGTTCACATGTCCTGACGGTTGGAGCAACATCGCCATAAGCCTCAACAAGAATTCGATGACATTCAGATGCCTTTTTCTGCCTTTTTCATGACATGCCGCAAATGCTCTTTATTTGGCTTAAAATTAGACATTTTTAACACCAAAGAAAGGTATGATACGTCCACGTAAACGACTTAAAAACAACTGACTTTTGTAAACAAATGACTAACAAACAAAATAGCGTTTAGAGATAAGCAAATCCTTCAATAGGCTAAGAGCGCGTTCTATTGGAATTAAAACGACATTTTAAACTTGCATACCTGGTATATATTTATCATACATCGGCTTATGTTAGTGTTTATATAGAGTATTATTGTAGAAATGTATTGTATTCTGTTTATATTATTTCCACAAACGCCGGCATTGACCAGGCCCGGAGGGTGGATGTGAACAATGCGGTATTTTATCTCTAAATTAAAAAATTCCTCAATCCCCTCTCCCCTCCCCTAGTGGCAGTTGTGTACAAACGTATGTCCCAAACGTGTATCCATTTATGAGCGAATATTTCTTCTACTTTTCGGATTATTGTTAGCCTGTAGTTTTATTATATACAATTTTCTAAACAGGGTAAACACATTAATAACATTTAAACTTTTTATGTATTATTTGGTCATGAGATTTTTTATAATATGATGAAAAAGAAGAGAGCAAAATCTCCTTAAAAACTATTAGTAAAATTTCTTCCATAAGCCGTACAATTAACAATAATAAAAACGTACAAAACAAAAAAAACCCTGCATTTTCTAAAAAAAATACTCGCAAATCTTCATACCCATTTAAGAATTATTATGGGTTGAACTTTATATTAAAAGATAACTCATTTTCTCCCTGACCAGGAAAAGCAATAGACCATGGACATGTCTTACAAAAAAATCTAATCTATCCAATTTACATATGAGATTTAAAAGGTCAAAGTACTTTAATTGATAATTAAATTAAATTAACAATCAATCATTATTCGAAATATAGAAAGTGGAGAGAAAGTAGGGGTTCAAATCATGGCTTTTTTTATGCAAACCAATGTACCACCTCAACGGTAGACCCTAGCGATAATTGTTATATGTATAACAAGAAATATTTACTATTAAATTTCTGATCAGAAACAGTATATAACACAAACGGAAAGTAACGGTTTCCGAGTTATTGTATCAAAGTGCTAAATACATACAATTTTCAACACATCCCCCCTCCCCTGCCCAAACCTGAAGATATTTCAAAGAAATCTTTTAACCACATTTACAGCTAATGTTGGTGAACAATATCCAGTAGTCAGACCTTTTTATTTTTGGTTCGATTTCAAGGTTCGCATGCTAATTTTCCTGTACTATAATAAGCTAATTAGGCTTAACCACAACAATTTTGAGCAATAAGCATTCAATTAATAATAATAAACTATTCATTTGTAACAATGAACATTGCAATTTTAACAATAAATATATAAATTTTAACAATAACAATGTGTTTTGTTTTTTTTACATTTTCCATACTCCCCCCCACTATATCTTCTTCAGCATTGTTCCCAGAAAAAAAATGTATAGAACCTTTTTTGTAAACAATTTTATGTAAATTTATTTAGTACATAAACATATTTTCGCTAGAGGCTAGAGTCTTCGAGTTATTAACGAACAACTGATAAAACCGACCTTTAGAGCTCCCCACCACCCTTACCTCCACCCCCACCCCCCAGTACTTTTAGTATGTTGTTAACGACACCTCCCACAACAAATGTGCCAAAATTGGCTTCTACATGAATTATGTCCCTTATTCGGGCTTTTTTTAGTCTTCATTGCCTGGACTAACATGACCAAAATATGTATCATGATACTAACAATCAAAAACAAATCAATGTTTTACATTAATGTAATGTGCACGAATTCCATAGGTCTATAAACATTTTTTATCCACAATGAAGTTTGGTTGCGATATTTATTCTAATATGTTAAGTGTGTTGCCCAAGGAGAGAAAGAAATATTTTTTGATTTAAGATTTTAAGAAGATACATTCACACTCTTCTTTTTCATTAATTATAAAAATATATCTGTCAAGGAATTGATGCTTCGAGAATATCCCTTTTTGCCCCATGGTTGATTTTTAAGTTTTACGAAGGTATACCCGTATCTTATAAAACGTAAAATTTTCTAAAACTTTTTTTCATGTGGAGTAGTTTCAAGATCAGTGCTCCAAAGTAATGGTCAATTAACTTGACTGTGGGATTGGTAAAAATTTCAGCGGTTTTTAAATTGTTCTCCTCAGATGTTAATTTTTTTTTTTTTTTTTTTTTTTTTTTAAACAAAGTAAAGCCTAAACCTTCTTCAAAATTTCAAAATGATGGCATTTTTTTGCAAATATCGCTACCATATTGGGGTATATGGGAAAATATATATTTTCAGGTATTTGTAAATATTTTGTCTTATTAACATTCAAATAGTTAATTTTTTTTTTTCTCTATATATCTTTTCCTTTCTATTCACTATATTTGTTTTATTTCATTGATTTCTTTTTTATATTTTTTATCATTCTGAATGCATTGTGATTATTATATTAGCATATTAGTAGTATTATTAGTATCTTTCTCATGCATATATTCATAATATGGTTTTATTTTAAAATAGATACATATATCATCTTTTGTATATATATATGTGTGTGTGTGTGTGTGTGTGTGTGTGTGTGTGTGTGTGTATGCGGTGGTATTTTAAGCTATAATTATTATTTCATATGTTTATTTTTTTTAAATTAAATCAAATTTTGTTTCCCTATAAAAAGTGTATGCTGTAATTGCTGATGCATTTAATTTGTAAATAACATACCAGACTATTGTACTTTTAACTGTGCATTATTGTAATTCTTAGGGGACAGTAAGTTCCCAGTAAAATAATAAAGGTTATTTTTTCATTTCATTTCATTTCATATTTGGTATTAGTGTATTTATTTCGTTAGAGCTTTAACTTCGGCAGTTTGAAATTGTACTCCTCTTTCTTCATTTTCAATAGCGAATATAAATCATCAACAATGTGATGTTCTAATAGCAATATTTGATTAAATGCCATACCAATCTAAAAAATTATTTTGTTATTAAACAGAAAAAAAACTTTTTTTTTCTTCTTTTTTTTTTGTATAATAGTGATAAATATCTATGTGTAATAATTACACAATCGAGTGAATCAAAATTATTAACGATTCTCGATTTTTTCAGTTTTCAGTGAAATAGAGAATCGATATTTGTAATTGACATATTCGTAAAAATTATGAAACAATCTTATAATTTGGATTGTAGAATGTAAATGATCAAATTGATATTTTATAACTTTTTTTTATTTGTTTATTTTGTTATTTGTTGTGTATTTTGTATTTTACATTTTCTTTACTATTGTTAATTTAGCAAAATAGTACGCTATTACTCAACTGACAGTTTGGAGATCTCTAAAGCCCCATCTATAATACTTCTTGTCTATTATAAGATTTATCTTATCCTTCGTTTAACTTATCTTCTTTTACTTGTTCAGAAAGAAAGAAAAAAACGGGCATTATGAATCACCTAGCGTTCGATCATAAATAGCCATGTTGAGATCTTGTTTACATATCGCTCCCTCCATCCTCGGCCGAAAACAAACTGAACTCCGGGACAGTCGCATTTGTCAGTAGGAGCCTGCCTTCGGAGGTGACTGGAAATAGTGAAATGTTTTAGTTAGCGTTATAAACTAGCCCCTGCCCCCCCCCCCCCCCACCCAACTATTTTTAAATTGTCTAAAAGAGGAACTCACGCGCTTCCAACCGGTCCTTATCCAGATTATTGGAAACTACTACGTAGTGTGCTAGTTCAATTCTGAGTAGTCTGTCAAGGGTTGAGGCATTGTAGTCAGAAAAAACCAAACTGTGATAAGTGATGCACCATTCAATAATACAATTCATCTATGAACCACAGTGGTTCGGTTAGGATTTATCAAATATTTGCTTCTTGGCTTAAAAGCCATAGATCAAAAATACTTGATGCCAACAAAAATTGAACCTTAATAGGCGTTTATAGCATAGTTTGTTTTCTGTTTAGGTTTTGGATTTTTTTTTTCCGACTTTACATTCACCATTAGTACTAAAAGCACATAAAAAAATCTAAACACCATCGCTTTGCTACACAGAGTATATATAATAAATTTTAAAAAATAACGACAAGAAATTAAACTTAAATTAGTACCTATTTTTTAATTTTTCGTTTTGTAAAATTTTGAAAAATGGACATAACGGGTTTTGAATTTAAAAGACTCCTATTTTAAAATTGTTTTGTCATATATTTACCTTTTAATGTAAATATTCTTCATTTAAGAAATTCCTTTTTTTCGAATGGTATCATATATTCATTTATCAGTAGTGAGCTCTTTTTTCATTTATCAAGTCTGCAAATATGGATTGAAAAATCAAGTTGGCAAATATGGACTGATCTTTTTTTTCTTTGCGGTTTTTACCTTGAAAGATTGTCAAAATCAAATTTTATTTTTTTATTATTTAAAATCTTTTATTGAGTAATTATTACAATCTGCCACAAATGTGGGCAATAAGTAATATACGATGGCGTAGATGGCGTATGATTACATTCACACATTATGTAAAATGAGAAAAAAAATATTAAAATAAAGTAAATAAGTAATATAAGAAAATAAAAAGAGAAAAAAAAAGAACTATGCTATACATAAACAATATAAAATGTACTATATACAAAATGAAATAGTAAAACGTAAGGGAAAAAAAAAGTAAATAATACTTATAATAAAAGATAAAACAAATGTAAAAATACATACAATTATGTTCTATTTACAATTTACACTCATCCTAGGGATCCCCCACCAGACCCGTCCCTCCACTTATGAAGGGATAAGCCAGGCACAGAGATATCCCAGCTCTTCTCTCTCAGCTGCACCACTGGTGTAAAAAAACCCAGTGGAGGCTAAGTGAGAGCGCTATAACATTCACTCAGGACATGAGTAGAGAAGCTGGCCATTGCCAGAACTCTAATATAAGTAATTTTAGGGGCCACTGCCGTTTTAGGGTGCGAGGTGGGTCATCAGGATGTGTGAAAGCGGATAATGATTGAGCCAGTGGGTTAGGATGAAAGGAAAGGTTGCGATGGAATTTTGAGAATTTAAGGGGTATCAGGTCGAGGACGTATGGTATATTGAGATCATTATGTAGGGTTTTGTTGGAAACATAGTAAGGAGCATTTACTACAGTTCGGAGGATTTTGGATTGGAAGGATTGAATGCAAAATCAAATTAATGATAAGTCTGCGACAGATAAAAAATAAGTACTGTTAAGAATGTTAATTAGTTGTAAATATTTTTGGTTGTATTGTTGGCAACCACCAGTCACTATGTACTGTATTACTGATGTTTAGCTAATTATTATTTAGATAAAAAAAGTTAAAGCTTTAATACATAAACATATTTATTTATGTTATTTATAGGATTTGTGAATTACTGATCGAAGATTGAATAGTGCTTATCTGTGCGTGCTTCTCTGTTATCAATATATATTGAAATATATTGATCTATTAAATAGATTTTTTTTTAAAGAGCGTCAAATAATGTAAATTTATAAATATTAAGGAAAGCAAATAATAAGTGAGATCACGTTAATTTTAATCCTGGTGACCGTCTATGCCCTCATGTTCTTTATTTTTTTCGGCTTACCTGAGTAATTTTAAATGACAAATTAAAATAGCAATTAATAATTATTTGAACAAAGGGATAAATGTTTTATGACAAACATTATGTCAAAAAAGCCCCTACACTTAAAAATAGATATTTCAAATATGCTATATAACAAAAAATATTTTCCATTATATTTTTGACGAGTAGGATATAGTCAAATTTTCGACCCGAGCAACACAACTTGAGCTAGTGTGTTAAATAAGGTATTTATGTTCCGTTCTTTCGTTTGCTGTCTGTTTATTTGGTCTACCGAATAAGCCGGTCTACGCTGTGCATAACCGGCGATAAGAAAGCTATGCTTCCAAAAAAATAATAAACAAAATAAATTGTTGCCGTAAATAAAAAAATAAAAAAATTATGTATACATTGAACATCTCATCCCGCATATTTATAATTACAAGACAAACATGTCTGCATGGTTGTAGTCGTGTTATATCACGGAAGGAAAATGAATCTTCCTTGGCATACTTTTGAGGAAGGTACTTGTTGAGGGAAAGCTCTCATTTGCAGGCCAAAAAGGGGTTTTTTATAGAGAATAAAAGTCTCTTCTTATCTCCGGGTTCAGGGGGTTTTGTGAGTGGGAGTTAGAATTTCATGCCCTTCCACCAGCTGCTTTATAGTTAGTTATTCGCGTTTAAAATGTAAATAATCCTAAAACTAAAGCAATAGAATTATTTTTTTTTAATATATATAAAATTAAAACTTTTAATAAACCTCCAACTGTAAGAACGATGTATTTATTCCATAGAAGTTTCTTAGCACTGCTATTTTGTTTCATTGTTAGCGTTAGTACCTTCCTGATATACTCTCTCTTCCGATCAAGTTCATAAAGAAATAATAACGTATTTACTATTATCAACAATAGGGAAATTAATAAATAGACAGTGATTAACAGAAGAAGGCTAAGAGTAGAGGGCCGGGCGGTGCTGCTGCCTGGTAGCGAGCGGCGGAACCAGCTCGTAACTTTGTTTTGGCCCTCAGTGGGACAGCTCCCAGCATTCCTCTGAAGAAATCTAGTACTGTTCCTCTCAGCTATTTTTACTATTTAGATTATTGACATTGATATATCCTTTGACTGTGGTCAATAGTTTTTTTGTTTTTTTTTTAGTAACGTTGGGCCTGTAATATTTTTTGTAACCCTCAATAATGTAATATTTTGACACGCTATAGATCTGTTGGTGTTCCTCAGTTTGAAAATTTGTAGATATTTTTATGATCAGAAATTTAATGGAGAATATTTTTTCTTATATAACATTTATCGCTAGGACCAACCCTTTAGGAGCTGTATTGATTTGGATGAAAAAAGTCACGTTTGAAACCGCTACTTTCTCTTAACTTATATAAGAAGATTAATATAAGAAATATGATCCCTTTAATTCTTTTTTTTTTTTTTTTTTCTTCATTTATTGATATTTACAACTGTACAAAATAATATACAACAAGTAAATGTGTTGACAGTGAATTCAATGGCATGCAAATAACTTGTGAAGAACTACTCACTAGTAGCACTTCAATAAAATCTACACTAAAAGGTCTCTAGGCCATCTTCTTTTCAGACGCTCGGAGGATTATCAGGGATGGAGGAGGAAGCAAGTTGGGAGACTAGTGGATTGGAGTGGTTATGGAGCTTACTATGGAAGGATAGGTATCTGGTTTGGGCTAAATCAGAAACATATGGAACATTAAGATCTTTATGGATAAGTTTATTGGTCACAAAGTAAGGAGCATTGAGAATTTTTCGAAGGATTTTGGATTGTAAGGATTGGATACGAATTGGATGGTTTAGTAGAGCCCCAAAGCTCAACTCCGTACGTCCAAATAGGTCTAATCACAGTCATGTAAATGAGACTTTTGTAATTATTAGGGAGCTTTGAACGTTTGTCTAGTAAATGTTGAAGTAGTCTCTAACGACGGGCAGTTTCTTGTCGTTTTAGTCTTGTATGTGGATTCCAAGTTAGTCGTTTGTCCAAGTGGAGTCCTAGGTAGCGGATCTGTTCAACAGGAATTAGTGGAATATCATTAAAGGATACTGTAGGGCAGGTTGTTGTGGGTTTACGACGAAAGGTAAAGGTTATTTGATGGGATTTATTTGGATTCTCCATTTTTGACACCTTCCTTTAATTCTAAAATGTGAATCGGGAAAAGCAGTAGATTCTATTTTTCTTTTTTTTTTTTATCTTTGAATAATAATAATTTAAAAAAAAAAAATTATTCTCTCTAGAATAATATATTTTTTCAGTCGATTTTATTTTATTTTATAATACACCATTTATCTCTTATTTATGTTAAACATTCATCATCGGTTCTATATAAAAAACAAAACAAAATTCAAAATACCAGCAATTTAGTTTACAGATTGATTATATAAATTAAAAAAAGTAATACAAGAAATCAAATATGCTGACCAACAACTTGATTATTTTTTTTTCATTTTCTTGGCTACAAGTTTCATACTTTTTTGGGTGGTTGCGTCCCCTATATACTCTGTCCAGGGCACCTGAAACATATGAGGGTTATTAAAAAAAAATATATATACAAATAAAAAAAAAGTAATGAAATTTAAAATTGATATGATTTATTACAGTTTTGCAAAAGATAAGGGTATATCTCTGAAGATTTTTTTCGAAATTAAACTTAAACCCCATCAAATACAAGACCTAATGAACTCAAGGAAAAAAACTTATTACTTAAAAACTGTTTAATAGTACTTTTAAATACTGCTGTGTTTTATTAAATTAATATTTAGCTAAAAAGAATGCAACTTCAGGCCGAGAAAATGAAAAAAATCAATTAGGTGTTGTTTTTTTAAAATAATCTTTATGACAACTTCTTGCTGTTTAGAATTTTTTAAAAATGTTTTTAGTACTAACATTAAATGTTTAACATTCGAAACTAGTCTTAGAATAAAAAATTCTAATCAAAACTGCAAATAATTCTTCAACACTGATTGTATTGATCCATCTATACCATTGAGTGTAACTTAATTGATTTTATCACGTCTGTTTATAATCTTCATTTATTTATTTATTTATTATTATTATTATTATTTTTTAAATAGGAAATATTTTACTCGTGGCCTATTTGGTCATAAGTGATACGTTTAGTTGTACGCGCTCTAGCTATGTTGGTGTTGCTCTGATCAGAAATTTGACAACAGTTTCCTGATTAGAAATTTAATTGACAATAATTTTTTATATAACATTTGTCACTAGGACCAACCGTTTAGGAGCTATATGGGTTTGAATGAAAAAACAACAGAAAATATATGAGGATCAACGGCCAAGGGGGCAACCCCTAAAACATGTTCTATATTATTCTTTATTTAGCCGACAGGCTTTTAATTTAAATTTTATTTTTTTAATTTTATTTTAGGAAACATTCATGTTATGCATAGTATAACGGAAGCGACAGAGCCTAGAGAACTCTCGGGTGACAGGAAGGTCAGGATTAGCCTATCTGGAACACGACCGCATTGTGCAGCGGCGCTGTTCCGATAATTTGCCGGTGCACTATCGGCATTACACTTTGTTGAGATCTTTTAAATATCTCACGTTCAGCACAGCAGCGGCAGGGAAATCCAAGTCCTTTGTACAATAATTAGTTCTCGTTGCGCGTACTCCCAAGGGCGCTAGGAAGTAGAGTGTGTATGCGATCGAACAGGATATGCAGTCATACCAGTAGTGAGAAAACAATTAGCTGCGGCAACAGCAACAATAAAATAAATTCAATCATCCATTTGACCTTCGTGACATCATTTAAATCAACAAGGCACTGGCAGCATTTCCGCGTTGTGAAGCCGCTGAAGTTCTTCAATAGGCTCTTCCTAAGAAATATCCTTTATTATATCTATGCAAATGTTTTGCAATACTTATTATTATTATTTTTTTTTTATTATATTAAGAAACAACAATATTTTAATTTTGTATTTTTGGTGTAAGAATATTTTTAAGCGAACCAATTACTTTTTTTTATTTTTTTTTTACTTTTAGCTTTTATTGACATAGATATTACAATCTGCCTGAGTGAGGGACAATCGGTAGCACTTCAATAAAAGTCCTATATGAGAAGGTCCAATCTTCGTTTCAGACGCCTTATCGGGAATGGAATGGGAAGCCAGTTGAGAGACTAGTAGTTTAGACTTTACAATGAAATGTTAGGTATCTGGAGCATCATGGATTTTTGGAAGGATTTTGGATTGCTGGGATTGCTTACATTGTCATTGGATTTCAGGGATGTTAACAGTTCATTAGCAATTTGAATCAAGTGTATAAATCATCTTACGTTAATTAAGCGTCGTTTAATGAAAACATCAAGATATTTAACTATATTTAGAATGTCCTGTTACAAATAATATTCACGGATTGTGAAAATGAGAATTAAATCTTTTATTGCATCTTATCGGTCAATATTTAATCACAACGCTTTTATCGAAAATCTTTACGATATCTGAATATAAGTATTCTTTTTTTCCTTTCTTATTATCTGTATTCATTTATTTATTTTTAATGAAATGAAACAAATAATCGCATATCATTTTAAACATTGATGCTCCCCCTAATTATTTTTTCATTAAAATACAGTTTATTCTGGGATATAGTTTACCTAATTCCTATAATACAGTGATTAAGTATCCTTTCATTACTTGCTTACAGACAATGAACTAAAATAAAATTATTTACAATATAAATATAATAATAAATACAGAAAAAAATATAATAATATAACAATAATAAATATACCACTATAATATTATAAAATAAATATCAAAATTGAAATAAAGTATATTATATATTGTTATTTTTCTAAAAAAAAATTGAAACTATGCAAAACGTTTATTAATATTTATTTGAAGGCACAGGAACAAGTGCTGAAAAACAAAGAATTTAAAATTTTTTTAATAATTAACATGACGAAATCTAAGAGTGTGAGAATTCCAGAGAATCGAAGAGCGAATAAGGAAGAATATGCTGCAGCTATTGGGATATAGATTGGAAGAACAAACTCAGTTGCTTTTGGACCAAATAGATGGTTTGAATTTAAGACGTCCAGATACAGGACGTTAAAAAATAGTCTGGTAAAGGAAACAGTCCAGGATTTACTGTCTCCGGAGAAAGCGATTTAAAGTCGACATTAAAATTAGTTCGTGAGATCTTAAGATAAATTTGGCAAGACAGTTTACTAAGCGTTTTAATTTATCAAAAAGGTCCTAGGAACAGGGTTTTAGGAACATGTAAAAAAGTGAGAAGTGAAAACATTTTCAGATTTAAAAAAAAAATCAATAACGTCATTGCTCTTACGCAAGAGCTTACATTATTCCGTGTCGACACTTGTTTAATCCAATCATTATCTCCTAAATACGTCCTAATCAGTTCCAGGATGTGTGGAGATAAAATCTTAATGTGGCGCCAAGACCTTTTCGAGTAAAAGATTATTAATATAAGTTGTAGAGGGTACAGCGTTGGTGGCAACAAAACAATGGAAAACTTTTAAATACGAGACGATGACTGTTATTTGTTCGGGAGCTACATGTTACTGCGAACTGGCCCGAGGGCGATGTGATTCCCGATCGGTATCTTAAGGAGCCCCAGGACATCGCCTACACCGCCAGGATCCTAATCTAATCCCAAGGCTCGCCCTGGTCCTTTGGAGAAGTAGGAGAGGGAACAAAACAAATACGACCAATGAGTGCCGTTAAAATGTAGACCTGTCGAGGGAAAGCCTACGCCTTCTCGTCGTATCGAAAGTTCTGGCCCGTTAGCTCTAACTAGCAGCGGCCTCTTCAACACCATCGTACAATTTATAACCTAGAGGTAGATTTCACACAACACCAGCGTACTTAAACTGATTTGGACCCGTATATCACAAATTTACGGTAAAGGCAAAAAAAAAATCTCATTTAAACAAATTACAAACTATTCTATCACAGACACTGTCACTAATTGCACGACCACCATGGTACGTAAACAACAGAACACTGCTCACAGACTTACACATACCCACGGTGCATAGTAATAATAATTGGCTGATAATTAAAATGGCTAATGGTTGAAAGATTAGTTTCAGAAACGGAAGTCTTCATGAAGGCGATCCAAGAATAAGTGATTGTCACGAAATCCTACTAGAAACATGTTCTTGAAGACTGATCCATTTCTGACAAATGTCGAATATGAAGTCGATCCAGTATATCTATGTTGGACGTGTAGTAATATTTAGTTCGTAATATCTCCAAAGGCATAACAATGTGGCCAAAATTGTTTATCAAGCTAAGTCCGGAAGTTTGACCTATTAAAGGAACATACACCATATTACAGGTATATTATGACGAACCACACTGTAAGACAAAACCAACCAAATATCTTGCTGAACTTGAAAGAGAACACAATATCACTTCAGCTACGAAAATATCAGGAACTGGCCGTTGTATTGAACCAATTGTAGAATCAAGAAATCGCAGTAGTGAATTGTTAGAATCACTTTTAAAACTTTTTAAAAACATGATTCTAAGCTTAAATTGCTACAATGTGAACTCGAAGAGGTTGCTTGGTGGGTAAATGTTTTTTTTTTTTTTTTGAGGAATAGTTTTTTCAATTAATTTTTTTAGTTAGATTAAGCGATCTGTCAAGAATATAGAATACTTGTTACTGAGGAATTGTTTCTATATACATGTATTTCGTCTTTTCAACTATAATATATAGGATATAATAAATGCAAGATAGCCTTATTAATCTACTATACACATTTCAAGCGAATCTATTATTACATGATTTAGAACTCTAGGCATAATGCCATTATTATTTATACATTTGATATGTGTCCTTTTCATTAAACATTCTTTCTAATTGGCTTAGGAATGGTTTGAATTCCCTATTAGTTTGTGCTAACATTTGAAGAAGTTTTTGAAGGATATTTGCAATGAAATCGATAAGAATGAAAAGTTCATAGAAGAAAAGATGAATGAAGCTAAGAAGGTGAAGGAATATTTCAGGAAAACAATCTTTTTAACGTAAAAAAAAAAAAATCAATGCCGCGTTTACCATAATGAAGGAAGAATTTATTTTTAGAAGAACTACCACAGAAATAAGAAAAAGATATCGTGCTTGTATTAGAAATGGTGGAGATCATTTTTAGCAATACCTGTGATGCTCTACAAATTAAATTTATGAATAATTTAAAATTAGTTGTTCCCTGATTTTTGTTTACAAAAATGTAGATAAAGTTTACTCTGATAAAATCGAAATTCCGAGAAAGAAAGAAAAAATATGCAGCTTAACCTATGCTATAAAGAAACACAACTATTTGTTACGTTTTGCATAAAAGATATGATTCGATTCATTATTATTGTCAGTGTGCGCTGGTGGCACCCTTTTTTTACTTTATAAAAAAAAAAAAAAAAAAAAAACTAGATGTGCTGTGCGTGCCTGCAAATGGTATTTTTTTAAAGAGTATTAAATAGAGAAGTTTTTGAAACAATTTGACTTGGCTGTTGCGCTTACTTTTTTTTTTTATTGAACCTAAACTTGAAGTTCATAATTTTTATTTTTGCCTTTGACAAGATTTAACGATCTCCCGTTTTTTTTGGTATTTGTTTTTTTGCACCATATCTGTTTTATTTTACATGGGCAATGTATTAGTAATTACAGGAAAAAAAAATGGCGTTGATATATCTGTAAACAACGGAGTTATAAGGCATAAATGTTTGGATTTGGCCATTTTTACAAAAAAATTCATAAAAAAAAAAAAACCACAAGACTTTGTATATAGGTATAGTGACCTTAAATTGGTTCAAAATAAACCTCCCTACCCGAGATAATTTTTTGGCCAACGATCTTCAGAACACCCTATATATATATATATATATATATATATATATATATATATATATATATATATATAATTTCATTTATAACTGTTTATCATTTATTTACATTGTTACAAGTTGTATTAAAAATTATTTGATATGTACAATTTATAAACTGTTTACTTTGAAGGGGTTACAAACTTTGATTGACTGCATATTAACATATAGTCAAATAAAATGTTTTCGATTAACCTTTGCGAATATAATACAGACAAGACATACCCTTGCATTCTCACGACCCTGCAGATTCCATACGCCTCAGTTTAGATCAGACTTAAAATATTCCATTTCGCAGCTCACGCCCTTCGGACTCAGTAATCTCGAAATAGTTAAACCTCCCCTTCCAATCTCCGACTGACCTTTCCTCTTTGTATATGAGCTTTGTAACAATTTCGGTAATCAATGTTCTGTTGGTATAACTATCGATTCTATGGAAAGGGCAACAGGAGATTGTGTAATTTTTGCACGTGATAATTGATCAGGAAACTTCAATACATCTACACCATCAAGTTTCTAAAGAGCGTATCCGTGATTTATTAATAACCTATAACTTTTAAAATGTATGTGTTTGTTTATTTAGAGGATTAGATTCTTGAAGTAATTTTTCAGATAAAAAAGAAAATATACTTTCAACAAATTAATGTACGTCCCATCCAATGATTACTGATTTGATTAAATAGAATTACTTAAGGTACGCATGATTGTATAGAAGGATCAATACAATTAGCATTGATAAATTTCAACAAAAATTTCAGTACATAGATTAGATTTATTAATTGTTTAATATTTTTTTTTAATTTTTTAATAATTAAGACAAGAAATCAAACATGTTGAGTCATAAAAGTTGTTTAAATCCGGCATTTAAAATATATAAACCATTGTCATCTTATTTCCTACACCTAAATACAAAATAAACCCTCTCGACAAAGAGATGTATATGAGCTAAAGTGTAATGATGGTTGACTGTAGGATGTAAAGTAAGTAGTGAAATGGTCAAATAAACACCTCCAAGTTTTAAGTAAAAAAACTTTATATTTGAATGCCGACGTTTCGACCTGCCTTGCAGGTCGTCTTCAGGGCTAAAATAACAAAAAAATGGATGTGACCAAGATGAATAAATTAAAAAAAAATAATAAAATAATAATACAAAGTAAATTAATGATGTGTTATTTGTTGACTGAGGGTATCTAAGAGATAAGTTGTTGGTAAGGGATGCAGTCAAGAACAAAGCAGTTAAAATTAAACTTTAACTTTTAATGCCGAGGTTTCGAATTGCATTGCAAGTCTTCGTCATGGCTAGAATAAAAGAATACAGACAAAAAAATTAATTTTAACTGCTTTGTTCTTGACTGCATACCCCAACCAACAACCTACAAAGTAAATTAGTTTGCCAAAAAATTAATAGTTGATTAAAATGTAATTAATGTGAAGCTAAATAAACGGGAAAAATTAGCCGATCAGCATATAAAAGATTAAAAAGAGCATAAAATAATAATGCGAAGAATTCCAACTTCACTATTTCGATTTAAAATAACCATAAATTTAATAAAAAGACAGGAGTGAAACTAATATCAAGTAGAAAATAGTCGTAAAAGTAAATATTTTTAAATAATTATAAATAATAAAATCGTTCAAAACTAATCCAGATTTTTGTTTAAATGACCTGATAAACATTCCCAATAGTCCTATTTTAAATATATTTTCAGTAGGAAAGGAGAAAACTAACCAGTCAATAGGAAAACCTAAAGGACAACCCATCTCACCTGACTTTTACATTCAAACCTTTACACCTAGCTTTATTTCCACTCTCCTCTAGGTTCGGATATATTTGATTTATTGGCTCACATTTAAACAATATTTAATTAATACCTGTTATCTTTGTAGCTAAGGGCTGATATTTTAAAAATTTTGTTTGTTTTTATTACTGATGATGAATGTTTAACATGCGATGCTAGTTTTCAGTTAAATACAATTCCAATCAATGTGCAAATAATTTATTAATGCTAATTAAATATAAATAATTGTTTCATTTCGTATCTTTTTCTTTGAAATTGAAAGGGTCAGTGTCTGAGCTCTCTTAAAAGGGGAATAAAGATACTTCCTGGAGTTATAAGAGCTCTCAGAGAAAAAGAGATTAAAATTATAAAATCAGGGGGGAAAAAAAATTAATAGATTCGACTTTACGGCGAAGTTGAATAGAAAATAGAAAAGTAACCGTTTTGTGAGAGAAGAAGAAATAATAATAACAATGAAGGAATGGAAATACCCTCTGGAGAAAGGTACATAATGAACCCTTGGTTTTCTTCTTTAATCGTTTCGTGTTCTTCTTTGGTGATCTGCGTGAGGACCGCATTAGAGCGCTGAATGTGGAACGAGGTGTTTGCTTCGTCCTCTCTCTTTGGGTACTTAATATCTAGAGATTTTGTTTAGTTGTTTGATGAATTATTATTATTATAAAAAATTAACAATAAAAAACAATTATTCTAATTATGTTTTATAACCATTTTGTACTCTCAACAAACATTTCATTATTTTTTAAAATTTTTTGTAATCATATTTAAAATTTAAAAATATTCATTCCGACTCCCTTGTACCCTCACCACCTTGGTAATTAATAACCCTTTCATTGATTATAGTTCACTTTAATATCATATCACTAACCTTCATGAATGGTGTCAAAATTAGAGAATTAAAACGTAATAAAATAACCTTTACCCTTCGTCGTAAAGTCACCACTTTAGGTGCTACTGTATCATTTAGTAATATCCCACTGATCTTTGTTGAACAGTTCCACAACCGAGGACTCCACCTGGACAAACATCTTACTTCGAATCCAACTACGAGACTTGAGCGACAAAAACTGTTCGTCGTTTTCGACTACTCCAAAATGTTCTTGACAAGCGTTCAAATCTCCCATTTTATTATGAAAGACTTATTCAGATTATGATAATTATATCCATTTGGATAAACGGAATTGAGATTCGGGTCCCATGTCCCATGTCATGCAGATTTGGTCCTAACAAGATATCTATCGTTGTATGACAGGCTAAATTCCCACTTGAATACACTAGCCTCCCAATTTGTTTCTCATTTGATTCCCGATAATTCTTTGAGTAAAAATTCTGGTTAATATAAATAATCTGTAATAAATGTTTTATATAAGGAACTTGTAATGCTAGAAAATAATAGTAAAAAACAAAAAACAAAACATATTTGAGTTAATTTTCCTTTTAAGTAGTCCATGATATCGATGTCTTGTGATGTAAATTTTGAAATAGAATTTTTTAAGGCCTTTGTTAATTTTTTTAAAAACTAATAGTTGGATAAAGTATGTAATTATTTTTTGATTTCAATCAGTCTCGTTCCTTTAGTTTTTTATTATAACAAATAAATAAAAATACGATACTAAGTTTTTTATTTTATTTCATTTTTTTTATTATATCCATCACGGAACTATTTTGTGTACGTTAGTCTCATATCATGACCATTATTATTAATATTTATTTCTTTAACTAATTTAGAAACTAATTGCCACATTTTTGTCAATTTATGATAAAAATATTATATTTTCTTGTGTTAAAATTTAACATAACATCAAACCCTGAGACAATTAGACATTTAGTTTTTTCTATTATTTGAGATATCCTAAAATTAAATTCTTCTCACTCTTAAATAATTTTTAGATCTCATGTAAGGAGACTAGTTTCACATCTATTAAAACATGAATGTATCCTTTTTCCTTTTGAAACTATCTCAAAGGATTCATTTACTCCTTCGTCCCCTTTTCAAGTTACGAGTTTGCATATAGACATGCAATCGGTGAGAAGAGAATCCCTTATTTCACTCGTACGGTAAATTCTTATCGTATTATGAATGAAATTTATTATTAAAACATAAATTTAAAAATAATAAAAGTCATTAATAGCTTTCGATTATAATCAAAGATTTTAAAAAATTCGGGTAGTTATTAGTGAATTTTCTTAATCTCTTGGGAACCACCTTTACCATGAAAATGAATAAAAATTTATTAATTGCAAAATCATAAATTTATGCTTATATTTATCCTTTTATCGTTTTGCAATCAGCCCTTGTAAAAAAAGTCATTAAGTAATTCTCCTTGATTTCATTAAAGCCTTCAACACCATCGATCAATTTCCGTTTCAATATTCAAACGGGAATTTATTTTGACCGCACTCAAGTAAAAATTTCTCGGGTATATCACCCTCATATTTAGCATACATTAATGAATTTTCTCATTGTTCCTTCTCTACGCCGAATTCCCAAATTTACTTTTCTTTTTTCCCCAATGAACTACAAACCGCCATCACAAATATCCAAGCAGATCTCGACACGATAGCCTCTTGGGCCTCTAATAATAAATTGAAATTTCTTAATTATATGTACGGTATGCTAGGTAGCCATTAATTGTTCATTGTAATTATTCTTAAGGGGCAAAGGCCCCAGAATAAAATTTATTTTCATTCATTCATTCATTCATATATAGCACTTGGTAACTTTAAATGGCAATTAAACAATAGGTCTCGATGTCAGGATTAAAATATTTTGGATAACATTTATAACAGTAGAATTCGAATATATTGGTTTAGTAGCCAACTTCCTGCTCCTTGCCGGATCACCAAATTTAAATTTGAGAAATAAATAAACCAAGTTTATCGTCAAACAATTTAGATTCCGCCATTACTGACCACCAACGGAACTACCCTGACTCTCACCTGTTGGATCATGGCGGAGGCAACATCCGGACCACCAGCTGATGCTCACCTAAATACACGTTCCGCCAGGAATCGTGCCCCTCTGATTACAGATTCAGATCGCAGTCGCTACCGAACTGGGAGGTCAAGGAAGGCCTCGATATAACAGTACTGCATATTTCGTGTAAGGTCTTGGAAGATATTATCTCCAGTGCGTTCTTCCATTACAGTTAGATCTCAAGGATTTCGAGTCTTAGATCGGCAAGCGGAGCGATGATCGGAGGTCAAGAAATGTGGGATTTGACCGACCAATGACGAACGCATGGGAAAGCTTGAAGGATTTAAGGCTAGGCTAAACTAGGAAGCTGGAAGTGGTACAATTATAGAGAAGGTGTTACACACTTAAAGGTTTGAAAAAAAAAAAAAAGTTATCATTCACGTGCGAAAAGATTTTATCAGGTAAGTCTGTGCATAATTCCAGCTGAACGCGTTTCTTTTTAACGAGATTTTGATTTATCTACCGTTATTACAAATGTTATGCTCACAGTTGTGATGATGCTATTAAAACCTCTAACAAAGGAAAAATTGTTATGAGACCAACCTTTATACAAAGCGGCGATGTAGTTAGTATCTATGGTCTTACTAAAAATAAAAAATGAAAACTGCAAAGATTTTTTGTTTGTTTTTTTTGCAATTTTTTTGTATTCATTTTTGTTATCATTTTAATGAACACTTTTGCATCTTTTTTTTTTTTTTTTTTTTTTTTTTTTTACTTTATATATTTATTCACACCTGTCAAATTTTATTTGACAACCAGTGAATTTGCGGTACGAATTTAAATGGCTTGAAAGGCATGAGAGGGAGCAGAACCCAGCGGCACCTCCAGTCTTTATTTTATTTTATTATTTTAGTCAAGGAGGTCTCTCATCCAGCTCCTTTTTAGTCTTCTCTTTGTGTTGTCGGGAATATATGTTGTGGCCATGTTGTTTATTTGTGTATTAGGATGTCCATGTAGTTTTTCGTGGAATCGTTTGTAGTAGGTTTGTATTTGTTCTTTAACTGTTGCTATGCGTAGGTCAGTGTGTAAAGTTATGTTGCTTACGTACCATGGGGCTTTTGTAATTGTCTTGAATGTTTTTGTCCGGAAGATTTGGAGTTTGTTTTTATGTGTCTTTTTAGTTGTGTCCATGAAGGCGTATGTCCAAATAGGTTTCAGTAAGTAAGTATAAGTGTTAATTTTTTGTTTAAGTTGTAGAGTTGAACGTTTGGAGAGGAGTGAATATAAAAGTCTTAGTCTTTGGTTAAGCGTTTTACTTTTTTTCTTTATATGTGGACCCCATGTCATTCTTCGGTCAAACGTAAGACCAAGGTAGTGTACAGTGTCTGTTTGAGGAATCGGTGTGTTGTCAAGAAAAACTGGTGGGCATGTTTCAAGTCGAAGTTTAAATGTAATGTGTTGCGATTTGTCGTAATTTATATGTACTTTCCAAATATTAAGCCAGTCATGTAATTTTGACAAGTGATGCTGTAGAGTCAGTGAAGCATGATTCGGATTTTTATCTCTTGTTAAAATTGCTGTGTCGTCTGCATATGTCGCTGTAAGAATGTCAGAGCTAAGTGGAATGTCGTGTGTATATATGATGTAGAGTAATGGAGCAAGCACTGAGCCTTGTGGCACTCCTGCTGATGCCAACTTAATAGAAGAAAGATCTATCAGATAGAAAGGACTGTAGAATAAGAGAGTAGGTCGGTGGGAGTATCGTCTTTAGTTTAAAGAAAAGCCCTTGGTGCCAGACTCTGTCAAAAGCTTGAGCAACATCCAGAAATACTCCAGTTGCATACCATTTGTGCTCTAGTGCCGTGCATATGTAGTCAGTAACTCTGTGTAATTGATGTATTGTCGAATGTTGTGTTCTAAATCCAAATTGATGGTCTGGTATTACGTTCAGTTTTGTTAGTATATCAGAGAGTCTTTTGTATAATAAATGCTCGAAAATTTTGGAACAGACAGGAAGTAAGCTGATAGGTCGGTATGATGAGGGGATATTTTTATCTTTGTTTGGTTTGTGAATCATTGTAATATGTGCGTATTTCCACTGTAGAGGGAATTTAGTAGTCATTAGTATTGCGTTGCAAATAGTAGTTAAGAACACTAGAGCTTTCCTAGGCATTTGCTGGAGTACTCTAGCAGTGATCAGATCATAGCCAGGAGCTTTTCTTTTCGGTAACATCTGTATAAAAAAATTGATACATAGTACATATATACATTTCCTTTACACCCAGTAATCCGTCATTTTAGGCAACCCCTATCCCCTGTAGTCCTGTATGCTTCGAATTATCGAGGTGTACTGTTTTAAGATTTTAATCGATAAAAGGTTAAGAGATAGCTGAGGAACCTTTTCAAGATTTTTTACTTTTAATGAAATTCCGTTCCAACTTGTACAAGGAGAATTTCCTTCGTGTGAGATAGGAACAAATGGTTGCTACAATAGCGAATATTTCCTCTGGGCCTAAGTTTAGCCAAACTTGGGCCGAAACTTTCCGAGTGGAAAATTAGAATTTTAACCGCTTCGGCTTAATTCTGCCTTAGGGGGAAAGGTCCTTGTTGCCCCCCCTCCCTTTTCCCTTAGTCCAAGCTTTGAGCATCGATATAAGTCAAATAAATTCAAATTAATCATTCAATTCTTATTTTATAGAGAGAGTAAGTATATTCAATAATTTTTATAATTATAATTTCGAACTAACTTTCGGGCCAGTTTATTTTAAAGTTATTAATTTTATTTACCACTGATTCTCGTTTGTGGTGGATTAATATCCTTATGTAATCAAACTAGAAGATGGTGATTCATTCCTTGGTCCACTACGAAATAAACATCCCTCCGCCCAGGCCGGATTCGAACCAAGACCGCAGGGGTTCCTACTTGGTCTTTACAAAGTGTGTATAAAGACAACACTTAATTCCAACTCTCATACTTAATCCTACAAGAATGGTTATATTTTGTATGAGTGATGGTTTAATTGAACAATTTTTTTTTTTTCAAACTTTTACGAGCAGCCATAAAAAATGAGAATGTAAACGGCTGGTTTTGGAACAAGACTTCTCATTCATTAATTTTTATATAATTTTTTAAAAGTAGTTTTTCTATTTTATCCGCTGTGCATGAAGGGTTAGGCTTGAAAGGGGAATGTCCGGTAACCATAGTTCTGAGTACAGCGCAAAAGTAAATTACAAATTCTATATTCTTTCTCATTGGGGGCGGGTTCTTAAACTTCAAAACATGTGACAATCCTATTTCTACCCTCCATGAGACCACCTTAAGTGATAGTACCTGGTACCAGCTCGTCCTAACACCATTCACATAATAGCTTTTACGTTAAAATTTGTTGATAGATTAATATCCATAACAGATATGTATAAATTTCCCAAGTAAATATATATATATATATATATATATATATATATATATATATATATATATATATATATATATATATACAATAAGTTGAAAAATAATATAATATATATTATATGATTTGTGGTGATTGTATTTAATTTTTACGCAGCCTAATTCTACTTCAACAATTATAATACTTCCATTATTAATAATTTAGCCTTGTTTTACAACGAAACAGAACTCAGTCATATATGTAGCTTGTAATATTAGACCGAAACGCCACCGTTTGTTGTGATAAGAGCTGCTGTTATCCTCCCACACACTCCTCAGCTCCCGGCGCTAGATACAGACATAGCCTTCGATATAAAGTATCGTAGCGGCCGGTGGGAGATTACAACCACCCACAGCCGCCTCAGCCACTCCAAGGTTGTCTGCATTCTTGACACCTACTGCGCTGGCCACTGGTCACCGGTACGGCTCCTCTCGTATCTTCTTTCTCTTGCAGAGGAAATAGGATCAACATTAAGGTATTTAGCAAACAGCGATCCCTAGGTAAAGAGGTTTAATCACCTAATAAAATTTAATATGGACTATCCCTTAAATAAAAAAATAATAATAATGATAATAAATCAAGGTTATTGAAAATGTGTTTAGAAGTAGAAATCGTTTTAACTCCAAGAGAAAACTAAGAGCCGAGAAGTCAAATAGGTACTTCAACTGCCACATCTATACAGCCACAAGTACGTCATTATTTTGAAGAAGTGTGAGAAAAGAACATAAGTGTCGTGTTAGCGGAAAACAAGAACAACCAACATGTATTCCAGTTATTGGAGAAACTAAACTTTTATGTTTTACTAAGCTTCACTTTAGTTATTTTTAATATTTAAAATGATGGTTTTCACGGTCCCCTCAATACTACGAAGTTGAAATCACCTGGAAGCCATCGAAAGTTTCCTACTGAAACTTCTAAAATCAACACTTTTATTTTTATAGTACACTAAGTTGTATTGTAAGGCCAGAAACAGACCAGAATGATTATAAAAAATAGTTAATTTGTCTATCAAAACTGGCACTACCGTAATACCGATTACTGTCTAACGCGGCTATTAGACTTAATACCGTTACACCTCTTTTTAATAATAACTCGGTGTCACCGTTTAAGTTTAAGTTCAAGAATTTAATTATAGTTAAATATCAAAAATATTAATAAGTAAATAAGAAATTGTTATTTTCCAATTTTTATTTTGTTTTCATAGTGTCGTATTTTATTAATCTAAAAAAAAATATTTTAATTCTGTTTTTGATGATTCATGTTGTATTTAAGTTTTTCTATTCATTATATCGAATACATAAAACGTAAAGCCATAAACGTCAAACTCCTCTGATGGTAAATGCCAAGATTAGTCTTTATTGTATTGTAACATAACATTGTATTGTGACATTTTTACGATTTTTTCAATTCTCAAAAACGATTATCCAATACAAGTACCATTATAAAAATTTACAAGCCATTTATTTTTACAGATATTGGCCGTGCCCTAAATTCAAGTTATAACCCGTTATATAAGATAATTTCACATTTTACTAATCCTCAATGGATTAATAATTAAATCCCACCGTATATGTGTAAATTGTAAAAGAGTATAAAACATCTACTATTTAAATGTCAAACCTAGATAGCAGAAGAAAAAATATTTTAACAATTATATAGTTCACACTGAATATTTTTGAGTGTAAAATATCTTAGAATACGATAGTGTAGAAACGATTAACAATGTTTTTCTAGTTTTTTTGTACTCTTTTAAAAAAATATTTTTTTTTAACATAAAGTAAATGAAAAATTGATTGTATTAATAGATTAAAAACAATCACGGAGGGATGTTTCTTTCTTATTGTATTGCTATTGCTGGTTATATTTTTTTAAAATTATTATTATTTTATTTTAATCTTTATTTATTATGAACTATTATATAATAGTAAAAAAAATATATATATATATTTTTTTGTCAGTTTTATTTTGTTTATTTTTTATTGTAATTTACATTATATATAAATAACATTTATATTGACTAGTTCAATTGCCATAAAGTTTGTTCTTTAAAGCAATTAATAAAATAATGTAGTTTGTAGAGGTATTGTGGTGGAGAAGGCATTATTTAGCCTTTTTTTAAAAGCGATGCCTCTTAAATAGAATTGCTTTTGCATATCTTAAAGTACGGAAATTATTTAAGGATATTTTAGTTGCTTGGGAGACCTTTAATAGTTATAAATGGAATAAATGGAGATTTTCGTCAAATAATAATAATAATAAAGTAGAATAAAAAAATGTCTTGGTATTTACAGCTGTGGCGTAAAATAGACTATAATTACTTACGAATTTCTAATATCATATTTTTAAGGTTTAGTGACAGTTGGAGCCAAAATGTATTTCTAAAGCATCTAAATAAAATTTTATTTGGTTGGTGCATAATATATTTATCATCCATTATATTTATTTTTGTTGTGTTTTTTTTATTAGCATTAATATTCGATTAATTAAAGAATAAAGTTGAAAAGATTGAATTATAAAATTACGTACGAAATATAAAAATATTAGAAAAAACAAATTGAACCAAGATTTCAAAACTTCTTCTCCGTTGTAAAACTTTAACCGAAATATTTACAATTGATTATACTTAAAATTTGCCGACAACATTTTTCTCTAAATTTTATTTATTTAATTATCTTATATTTAAAAAATAGAAGTTATTATAGTTAATGGTTGTTTTAATATTAATTTGGGTACATTAATTAGCGCTATAAATAATTGTCATTAAAATTATTTATTAAAATAGTGATTAATGGATATTATGCTCTTTTATTCGTTCTGAGTGGATCTATGTCAAGGGGATGTAACTCAGTGGTAGAGTGTCTGCTTCGCATGCTGAAAGTCCTGGGTTCAAATCCCAGCATCTCCACATCATATTTTAATTTTTTTTATTTATTATTAGTTTAAAATTTAGAAATATTTATACGTACTTTAATTTAATTTTAGATGAAATTATATCTTACCTTAAATCTATTATCTGCTTCTTTTTATCATTACGTTTATTTTTATTGTTTTTTGAGATTATTTTTATCTTAAGTTGAATTGATTTTTACAAAGTTAAATTATATTATTTCTTTAATAATGGTTTAACGAACGAAGAATAAATTATAAATTATTTTACATAATAATAAATCAACTTATTAAACCTTAATCATTAAAAAATGTTAATAATAAACAAATATATAATCACGTATATAAAAAAAATAATTTAAAATTATTATAGAATATGTTCCAATTATAAATAACACTATTAAGTATAATAATAATTATCTAATATATAATATTTATATTGTTGTTTAAATATGTATATTGTAATTTTTTATTATTATGTAGAATTAATATCCATGTTCATTAGAGTTTTATATTGATTATTATTTTTAATATGTAATATATAATAATTAGTTTTTTATTAACTAATATTTATTAGAGGAATTAAGGAAAAATATATTATATTTATAAAAAGAAATTAAACTACAAGTTAATTCATTATATATAGGTATATTTATTTATTCTTAATTAAAAATTATAAAAATAATATTGCACAGTAGTATCCAGTTGCTTTTTTTTAATATTGATATTTAAAAAAAAAATTGAATTTTGGTACTAATTTGATTTTTTTTTTAAATTGAAGAAAAAATAAACGAAAATTCTATTAGACTTTGCCAATCAAATATTTATAAAATAAAAAACTAACCAAAGTTTAATTTAAAATAATGGAATACAACTAACTATATAATAAAATAATCAACTGCATGTACTTGTATAAATTAATATGTCGTTAAAAAAAAAGATGGTGCTGTAGATATATTTTCTATTTACCTTCTGGTATTTGGAAATTTGTTATGATTATGTTTAAGCATTATTGTTGATTCATTTATTTTGAACCAAACTTGTTAGTTTGATTTTTTTTTTCTAATAGAATATTTTTTTTTCTCAAGTGTAAATTATAGTCCATGTGACAGAAAATTAAAATGATTCACAATCCTGTCTTACAATTATCATTATGCTACATCTTGAATGGAAAAAAATGCGCCATGTTTACTGCTTGGACACAGCTGATCAACCCGGTAAAAGGTTGTCGTCACGTTTCGGTCACGTAACTGTTACTCTAGTACCCTCGTCACTGGTTCCGCCTCATCACGTTTCATTCACGTGGCTCAACAAAACTACTATGAATTTAAGAAATATCTATGACAGTTTCGTATAGAGAAGACATTTTTTTTTTTTAATTTCACTTGTTGATTACATGTTGTTTCTGTTTACATCCGTCTCTGAAACCCTGATGCAGCCTTGCAATGCAAGTTGAAACGTTGGCATTACAATTTTAAAAAACTCATTTTTTAATTGCTGTGTATCTTTATGACTGCATACCCCAACAATTTACTTCTCTAAATACTTAACAGTCAACTATACCTTATCAATATTAATTTTACATAACAAAAAAATATTCAGATATTATAAATCATAAAGATTGTCTATTAAAGTGTTGTGATTAAATATTTACCGATAAGATGCAATAAAATATTAAATTCTAATGAGCGCAATCCCTGAATACTACTTGCAACAAGACACATTCTAAATATAGTTAAATATCTTGATATTTTCATTACAACGAGAACATCGTCTAATTTCCTTAAGATCAATTAAATTACTTATACATTTAATTTAAATTCAAATCTAGCATTAAAATCTTCTTCAACCATCCTCTTATAGCTAATTCCAATAATTGTTACATAGCAATAAATATTTATAAATTTAATCAACTGTTAACATCCCAGACAGAATAATGTTAACAATCCCTGCAATCCAAAATCCTTTAAAAAAATCTTGATACTGCTTATCCTGTCACAAATACACTTATCCATTAAGACGTTAATGTTCCATATGTTGCTGATTTATTCAAAACGAGATACCTATCTTTACTATACTCTAAACCTCTAGTCTCTCAACTTGCTTTCCATTCTGTTTCCAACAAAACTCCGAGGCATCTGAAAAGAAGATGGCCTCGTGACTTTGTCATATAGAATTTTTATTGATGTGCTACTGGAGAGTAGTTGTTTCACAAGCAATAGTCATGTTATTATCACATTTACTAAATTTGTGTTTTTTTTTATATATAGGTACTGTTGTAAATTTCAATGAATAGTATGTTGAATAGTATAAATAGTAAATTTCAATGAAGACAGTTTCTTTTTCTTTCTTTTTTTTTTTATACTGGTTTTTCTTTTTTTCCCTTGTATCTACTTTATTTATTTATTTTTTTAAAATTTTAAATGTATAATAAGAAAAATGCCACTTCCACTGAGGTATGGTAGAATGTAAGTAAATGAAAAATAAATTTTTAAAACATACATTTTTATCTTAAGTATTCTTTGTAAAATCTTGAATACCTCCTCCCATCCCCTCCATCGTTTAAAATTATATGTATTGTATAAGGTATATTTGTATTCGGAAAAAAAATAAACGAGGAGAGAAGGGTGTACCGGCCTTGGCCGCATGCAAATCTGAAAACTACATTCACGTGTAATTCATTCAGTCCTCTCAATGCGGAAGGTGAGCTTCGTAGCCAACTCCACAAACACAACAGACTGGTCCAGTCATGACGTCATTCTTTAATCATGGTAATAATACAACAAATGTTAAGTTAGTCTGCAACAGTTTTGTTGAAAAGCACTCAAAATATGAATAAAAATAATGGAGGGAAAAGGCAATGGACAATGAACGTTAGAAACAAAACAAAACAAAAATGGATATGTGTTGCTATTGCTTCTGATAAGGAAACTGTCGTCAAATTTTAAATCCGAGCGACGCCTACAATTAAAAAATGCAATCAAAACGTGACTTTTTTCTTTCAAACCAATATAGCTCTTAAACGGTAGATCCTAAGCGACAAATGTTATAAAACATTAACTACTCTTCATTAAATTTCTGATCAGGGAAGTAAAAAGTTTTTAAATTTTCGATCCGAGCAAGACCAAAAGAGCTCGAGTGTGTCAAAACGTTGCATTATTGAGTTTTAAAAAACGATACAATTTTTTAGGGTGAAATGTTACAAAAGAAAATTCTTGACCCCCAACCAAAAAAAATAAAAGATTTTCCCAACAATATTTAGAATTCATTATACTATAACAAATATCTAGATTTCTGTCCCAAATCACATACAATTAATACATAGTTCAGCATAAATTACAATGAAAACAAATGTTGAAGACAACTTCCAGAAATAAAGTAAATATATTTTTAAAAAACAATTATTCCATTTCTTTATAAATTATGGTTATCTACTTAGTTTGATTTGTTATATTTATTATATTTCCTTGGAAAGATTATTTGAAAAAAAAAAAAAAACCTAAACCACTGCATTCCATGCAGGATCTTGGGTTCAGCGCTTCAGTAAGGATGTGCTGTTGGGGTCGTGAAAGGAGGGCATTGTTGCAGACTAACTTGACATTTGTTGTATGATTACCATTATTGTAATAATTTATTCTATTTTTCATTGATATTTTAAATGGGAATATTATAAATTGTTTCCGTAATTCTAACTACGTTGCTTTGTATATGAGGCCTTTACAATCAAAACCTGCTAAGTCCACATTGTTTTTTTGTTTTTTTTTATCGATTTCATAATTTTAAACAATGTTTTATTTACTGACCTGACGATTCGTGCCAAAACCTGTTAAGCTTCAAAATGACCTTTAAAATTCAGCTTTCAAATCAAATCCTGCTAAGTTCATAGTTAACCTGGGAGGCATTTCGGCGATGAGTGGAATTCAAATCCTATGTTAGGGTACTGTTTGGCGATCTTACAAAATACTGATGATAAAAAAGAAACAAATATAATTTATTCGGACAATGAAGATGCAAATGAAATTTTGTTTAGTTTTAATTAACTTTAATTATTATAACTATGTTTATCTTTATGAGAACAAATAATGTAAATACAATTTGTTTATGTGCAGATATATTATTTTGTCATACCTATTTCTTAAAAAATCATTTTAAGAAAGTGTAGATTCAAAACCTACTTAGTCAAAGATTCAAATATAATAGCACACCTGAGCAGTCCCAAATTTTTTTTTTGAAAATGTCAAACTAAAGCTCAAACTGTTACATTTTAATCATGTCTGATTGGTTGGGAAATATTTAACACTTTTTGTAAAATTTAAATGTTCACGTTTTATGTTTTGCGTCCTGAAAAATTTTAAGAAATGGACTTTCACAAGCAGGTTTTCACTCTAAAGGCCTTATATAGTCACATAAATTGTTTACAAATAGAGAGGCATACAAAGTGTATTATCGATCGGAAAGCCCTATAAGGGACAGATGTGGTGCTACTTCAAGAAGGGCAAAGAGGGCAAAGACAAGTGATAGAGGGAGGGGGTGGGGGGTGGGTCGTGGATGTTGTGGAGCTGTTTGCCACCGGATCAATCTCACATATGGCGCTACTTACTGGATATCCGATTCATATTTCTTATATAGTTACACTTGATTAATTGTTTTCTTTGAATTTATAATATACAAAAATCTCCTTTCCTATTTTATGTCCATATAAGATACATTTTGGTCATAGTCCATCAGTAGTGGACAGTGCTCCAGTTATGGCCACTTGGATAATTTCATTGTTATAATAAGCTAGGCTTTGAATCAGCATCATACTTACAGGAAATATAGGTGCAACTACATAGAAGGAGTTTATAGAAATTCAGCTTCTTCAGGTTATCATGGGAACAGTAGAGAAGGGTGGTTGGTTGGCAAATGCAAATAATGCTACTTCTGACTTTTTTTTTCTTATTAAATTTAGCTAAAAATGTTTATGTTTTTTTTGTTGTTGTTTTTTTTTTCAATGTCAGTAAGGGTTGTAGAAAACATATTGAAGTATTTTAAAATTTACTTAATTTCATATATCAGAGCAAATTATATTTTCGAAAAAATAAAAATATGACACAAAGAGTGAAATAGTGGATGGAACCCTTACTCTGAATAATTTGAATATATCTTTAATAATATCCACTATCGATGATACATTTACCTTAGCAAAATAAACCTTCAAATGATTTCATCGTTACCGCCATTTCCTTCCTCAACCTATGCGTAGACTCCTAGTTTTCTTCTTCTGAAACATTAATAAAATTTTTATTTTTTCTTTCAGGCTCTTATTAATTATCTAGCGCATGTAACCATGAATTAAAAATAGAAATATTTCTTTTAATTCCTGGGTAGTTAAAGGTCAGTGGAAGTTGAATCATACAATGTTCATTCTTTTTTCCTGAATATAAAATTTGTAATAATCATGGATACTTGAAAATATATAAAATTCAATTCATTATATAAATACTTCAATATGTTTATTTATGTGCCGAAAACCCCCCCAATAAAATCTACCTTGTTAGTGATTGTTTACATTTAACAAAGACACTGTGCCAGAATAAGTTGCTATTTGCAATTAATTTGTTCCTATGGTCCCCTGAAAAAAGTGCATTTCCATAAGCTGCCTACATTTTAATTAAGAAGCAACCTACATTTACTGCTATTACTGTTATGTTTGTTTCACATTTATTACTTCTGCATAAAATTAAGAATAACTCTATTACTATAAATAGAACAATTTCAAGACCTTTCAGTGCAATTGTTATAAATAAAAAAAAAAAAATAATGTAATTTAAAATAAAACATATCATGAAAATTTATAAACTATTCTCTCTCTCTCTAAAATCATGAGCATCTTTTTTAGATCTGAACCTTTCTTAACTAAAACTCACTCTAAAAACGGATACAAAATAAATATAGTATAGAAATTCGAGGAAAATATTTTAGGAATATATGAATGAGATGAGTAAGGAGGAAACTGTATGCCATGTGGAAACCATTGTGTAACAGAAGTCGGCCCCTAAAAACTTTATTTATTAGTACGTCACCAACTCGTCTCGAAGATCTTTCTGATTTAAAAGTCGATACGACGTTGATTGACATTCATATCGATTTGACTATATTGATAAATTTCAACCGTAATAATTGTGTAATAATTTTATGTTGTGTGAAGATGAAAATGAATTTATGGATGAATACTATTTGTACCAGTAGCCACTTTTCTACTTAATAGGCTATGCATATTTTTTTAAATTATTGTTGATTTCTTATAAGTTTTATCGAGTTTTATTTATCATAATATATGATGTTACTACAAAAAGTCCAGATCGTAGTTTATACGTCGTCCAGAAGATTTATTATTAAAAAACAATACTGAGACAGACTTATGGTAATGTTAGCAAGCTCAATACATAATTGTTTCTATGCATTATTGTTTTGCTGAAACCCCGATTTGCAGGACATATTCGCCTTTGTTTTGAAGATGATGGAGACAAGAGCAAGTATTGATTTGGCTCGACCTGCCGCATTACGTAAGTCATCTCCTCCAGCGTTCTTCCTGGACTCTGCAGGGGACCTGGAGCCTCCAGCTGGCCGAGGAGTACTCCAGGAGGAGCCGCCATACAGGCAGGAGGCGGCCATCGACTTTTCGATTTGACTGACACAGAGCTGACCCCACCGAGGGCGAACCGAACCCACCCGAACTGGGCCGAGCCTTTATGGCAGAAAACGTATTGATTACGGAGCCTCGGGGAACCTTAGGTTTGCTGTAACCACAATACCTGCACTCCCCGCTACATCTTCCTCTTCTATCGGGAGCAAAGAAGTGGTACCACAGCCACCGTCTAGGAGTCTATGGAAGTGTTATGGATAACAAGTAGATGTTTCTACATAGGCGAGGAAAAGGAAATGAAAAAAAAAAAAAAAATCATAAAGCTACTCTCTAAAAATAATCATGAATAAAAACATATTTAAAAAAAAAATATATAAATTGCTCAATGCCTGGGAAAAACAATATATTATGTCTATGCCTATCTGTAATCTACTGCTTAAAATTTACATTTACAATAAACTAATCAATCAATTTACATTTTGTTGATGAGGTATTTAATGCCTGTGGCAATAATGATGAAGTAGGTAGTTAGAATTAAAATATAAACTTTATTCCAAATTTTTTATTTATTTAAAAATATGAATTGTTATTCAGAAAAAATAACTTTATTTTTATGTATTTTATTTTTTAATTGTTGAGAACATTTTCCTCAAATCTTTAATTTTAAATTAAATGGATTCACTTAGGTATTTTTTTTACACATTTCTAATATGAATTATAATGAGAGGGGTTCAGTTTTAAAGATCCAGGGTTCTTCAGATTTGTGTGTTTATCTCTTTTTTCATCTTTATATTATATCTTATTATGGATATAATCTCTCTCTCTCTCTCTCTCTCTCTCTCTCTCTCTATATATATATATATATATATATATATATATATATATATATATATATATATATATAAAACGTTTAAAATGGGCTTAGTGATCTTAAAATATGTAGTTTCATTTGGGGAAGGTATTGCACACTGATCCAGCAACTTTTCTCACACATAAACTTTCATCATGCTTCCAAATTTTATTTAGTAAATAATGCTATTTATTTTATGGTATCTTAATGCTTTGATTATTCCTATACTCTTATTAATAGCAATTGACGTTATCTGATTATTTTAATTTTTTATTTTTATTTTTTGTGATGTTTTATTAAACCAAAGCATAGAATTGCAGCATTTTTTAAAAAGTAATATTTTATGGCTGAGGCTTATTAGGTACATTTTGAATTATTTAATTTTTTAAACTTATATTTCAACTTTTCAAAGTTTTTACTATTAGTTTCAGAATCTAACTTTTAATTTATTTTAATTTTTTTTACCATTATTTATTTTTTATTTATTTATATATTTCATTTGTACATTGTATTGTTTATATTATTTATGTATTGCGTAGTTCTTTTCTCCACTCTTTTTCTTTATTTTCTTCATTTATTTCCTATTGTACATAATGTGTGAATGTAATCATAAAGCTATCTATATTACTGATTGGTAGATTGTAATAATTACTCAATAAAAGTTTTTGATATATATATAAAGTTTTAAGATAAATAAGAAGAATAAAATAATATTGAATTAGATTTTACCACATTTTATTGATTTTTTATAAATTTCGACATAAAGAAAAACAAGAATTTTTTTTTTTAAGTATAATTTTGTTCTGTTTGATTAATTTTTAATATTTCCCAATACAGTCATTTAATAATAGACGTCCTCTATTAGAGAGGCGTCCTTACAAGAGAAGGCCAGTGATCTAGGAAAAAGTGATAGATCATTTGAGTAAGTTCCGCTGATACAACTCAACAAACCAGATCTTGTGAACCTAATAACCACTTCACCCTTTTCCCACTGTAATTGAAGTTGAATATAATGGAATGAGTAAATATCATCTAATAGGAAATGATCTAATCTAGTCTGTTGAATAAAAAATTATAATCTATTCAACATAATTAAAAGATAACTGTATACAGAAGTTAGATAGCGAGGAACGGTCAACAGAGTGTGTTAATTTAGTCACAGGAGGCCGAGGTTCGGGCAGGGGAACTTTTTATCGAATTGAAATCGCCCGTAAACAAAAGTTGTAAAACAAAACTCTTGTAGCTTTTTTTTTTTTTTTTTTTTTTTTTTTGTTTTGTTGTCATTTTTATGACTGTGTTGACCGAAGCAACTCCTTCCCCTCCACGGCATGATTTATATCAACTTCTTCATTAAATTACATTAAAGCACATCTTCACTCCGAAGTTTGAGTATTATTATCGGGGTTTCAGTTAGGCTGTTTATGTTTTGTTCATCACTCTAGGGGGTATACTACTAACCAACATTTTTATTATTGACTAATAAATCAAGATGTATACAATGTATTTTAATAAATCCATAATGAATATAGCATAATATTCAACTCGTCTATTTCAAGTCATCACTCACTTCATTACTAAATTAAATGCGGTAAACAAAAATAAAACAAATAATGAGTCTCCGATGACCAGGTTGCTTTATTAAAACCGAATTAGGGTTTACTGATTGTGTTTTTATCTTAAATGAAAATAAAAATTTAATTTTTATTTATTATTTTTAATACTTGTTAGATATCAATCATCCCTTTATATTTTCTAAAAAAATAAGGATGACATACTAACTGCGACTTTCACCGACGACGCTGCCATAATCTCAAGGAACACAGACACACTTATTTACTGAAGCCCATATGGACCTACGCCGGCAAAATTTACTGATCCAACAAAAAGAAACTTTAGAGTTAAGATTAAAAAGACTCCTCTCCTTAAGTTTTTGGCGAAACATTACATTAACACTTCCGTATCCCGATTGTCAGGAATCACATTCGGAAGAACTGCGACCAATTTTATGACAAAGTGAATGGATTCGTTAACAGACTAGCAGAAAGTATTGCAACAACTTCTAAATTAAATGAAATTCCTAATGTAGTATGAAGGAGGCTAAAGAGGAGCTGAATGAGAGATCTCCTAGAGAAACACTATAAATTAGCTGGACATCAGGAGTATGCATCGCTGGCTGCGTTCTCCCTCATGCCTGGTTTATTGTATAATTGTATAATATAGTTCTATACATTATAAAAGCGAATAAAATTTGCAACAGATTTGATTTTATTCATTTTTATGCTCAGATCAATAGTTTAAGAGCTATGGGGGAGGAAAATATTGAAGAGATTGGCTAACTTGCTGTAAGTTGCACTTCTTTGGCTATAACTCCGAAACTATTTATCCGAACTAATATTACTTTTTTCATATGAAAGCTGGTTAAATTAAATGTTAGACCAAATTTGTTGCTAATTCGATTTGCTATAATAATGTTTTAAAACACAAATATGCTAAAAGTGACAGTTTCCGAGTCAGATGCTTAGAACAAAGATTTTATCCAATCCCGACGCTATTTCGCTATTTGGCGAACAAATAAAATTTTTAGCAACGGTTTCCGAATTCAGATAGCTAAGCCCTGATTTCTATGTATAGAGATCTTTCATGGAAACCTTCTTGGAAAGTTTGTATGGATAGACCATGCAAAATTTTTGTAGTCGTTAAAGAAATGACTATATTTTTTGGGATAGTAGATCAATGAATACTGCTAATTGATTTCAAGAAAGAGGAATACCGCAGTAAATGGGGAGCACAGCGCCTAACTTCAAGTAAGAGAAAAGTCCTGGAAATTTGTTCAAAGGTGTTCGGCTCCTTCATGTCTACAGAACAATGATTGCAAATCCGCTGTGGAAAAATAAGGACTTACAGAAATTTGTAATTCACCCTACAGATTTAAACAAAGAGGTGCATTTTCCAAGCAAAGAATTATTTTTTTATTTTTAAATACAACAATTAGGCAACTAATTACTGTTGTTGTTTTAATTGAATTCCTGTTGGAGAAACAACATAAGTCATTATGTTAATACTATGACTTATGCTGTTTCTCCAATCACCCATTCAATAGTGTCAATAAAAGCTCTAGCTTATGAGAAAATATATTACAAAAACTAGAATTTACTTTCCTTTGTCGCTACTTGTTATAATATCTTCCTCAAGCCGGAAACTTATATTGACCTTGCTGAGTATCTATATTGTTTTTAGAAAGCTACTCATTGTCTTAAAGTTTTTTATATAGAATAGTGTGTACATATAGATTATGTAGGAATTGATAAATGGTTTTTATCACTGACCTGTAGATCTTCAGAACTAGTATTTAATTAATACACAACGTGATGCCATGCCATAACTCAGTAAGCTAGGTTATCACGTCGTAAAACTAACCGTAACAAAATGGATGACCAGAATAGTTAAGATTATTTGTATAATAAATACCGGCAAGTCAACTTATTCCATTATATAACAAGCATCAGTTATGTTGTTTACCAACCGCGGCGCTAATCGAATATGGAAGGATATGAATAATGTTGGGTAAATTTGAATGAAGAGGTTCATCCTTCACTGCAATGAATAATGAATAATGCATTTAATATAAATCATGAAGAGAAAAACAGAATTATTACACATGCGCGCCGGCCTGCCAACTTGTTTACCTACTTATTTCTGCCGAGGAACTTAAACAAAACTCTTGATTACTTAAGGTATCAGAAATAAGTTAAAAATTTTAAAATAATTGAAATGTAAAAATAATTTAATAATAATTTAAAGAAAATGTAAAATAATTGTAGCTAAAGTAATTGGTGCTAACAGAATAAATATCACTCTTAGGTTTTTTCATTGTTTACGAAATTCTTTCAGTGGCGTTTACATTACTATAAAAGCTGCGTTTGCTGCGAAATAATAATGTTTTAAAGTTTTCCCATGTGAAAAAAAAAAATAAAATAATAAAATAAATTGAAGAGGTAAATCTTAGTAAAGTGAAAACCATCTATGCTTAAACAAATATTCAAAATAGATCTTTCAGAATTTTTATAAAATTGCTTTTTCAAATTTATATGAGATTGGAAAAGTAAGTATATAAACATGGGAAACGGATATATCTAATCAATAGCTTAGAACGTAAGAGTGTTTTAAAATAATATAAAGTGTTAGTAAGTCACTATAATACTAGTTTTTTTTTTTTTTTTTTTTTCAGAAAATGTATTGCTGCTGCTTTTATTATTTTTTATTATGAATGTTCCAAGTTTTTCTAATTTACTGATAAAAATGATAATACGAATATTCTTGATAACGCTGATTGTGGAATGATTACGAATTTTTTTTTGTACTATTAATTTACTAATATTTACAGCTATATACAATATGCACATGTGTATATTGAAAATGATTACAATGGCATGTGTTCAGAAACTAACACTACTAAACTAACTTTTATAAAAGTTCTACATTCGAAGTACTCTTGGTCATCTTTTTCTTTTCAGATGACTATTGGGAAATTAAAGCAAGTTAAACGACTTCTAAATTTGAGTGCTTATGGTTATGCTATAATGGGTATACTATGTGCTGGTTTAAGCTAATTCAATACGTAAGAGAAATTTAGATTGCGTATTAAATGTGGCATTATTGGTCAACCGCGGTGATTTACCGTATCGGGGTGAATTTACTATAAAAGCTGTAATATTATAACTTGCAAATTTTTTTAATAATATTTTTCAAACTTTGACCTCATTTTCGTATTTAGCATTAATTTTTTCTATAAGAGTGCATGTAACCTTCAATTTTATCTTCAATTTTACAAACATGTGCCTAAAGAACAGCTTGATCTTCACCTTATTTAGGAAAGTTTCAATGTCTTATATTACTTCTACGCTCACCGTTTTTCGAAAAAACAATACACAAAACGTCAAATCTAACAAAAACTTGTAAATTTAATCAGCTTTTGAATGATATGTTGAAAGGAATGATAATGTTTCGAGTTCATGGAGACATTTACTTTTCAAACCGAAAAAACATGGTGTTCTAATTTGGCATACAAATCAGTTACTTGTGTAAACAAAACATTATGACAATCCCTTAATGGAAATATGCATTTCAAACATAATTAACTCTTCATTGGAATAAAAAGCAAAGAAAGAAATTATTATTTAATTGAAAATAAAGGAAAACTGTAAATAATGCGACAACATATCAAATGATCTTATGTTATTACATTTATTTATTTATTATTATTATTTAGGATTTATTTTATTAGATTTTTAATGTAAGTTTTAAACCCAATGATAATGAACATGGACCTCAATTTCGCTGTTAGCTTCTGAATGCAGATGATATTGAAGAATACCACTTTTTAAGGAAAATTTTGTGGATAGATGAGTCTGTTTTTAGAGGGGAAGGCTTTTTTCATCAGGGGTATCGTTGGTTTATTCATCCTTTTATTGCTGTCGAATCGTTTTGAAAAATCATAGTATGCCCAACTGATTGAATAATGAGAATCATAATGATTTGTTACAAAATATCCTACAACTTTATCAGGATATTCCAAGTTCGGCAAAATATGATTTTCCAAAACCCTGGTGCTCCTCCACATTATTCGAAAGCAATACAAAAATAAGCCAACGATATACATGGATAGGTAGAAAAGCCTTCCCTTTTAAAAACAGACTCATTTACCCATAAAATTCAACACTAAGCTGTAAGCTTCTTCAACACAATCTGCATTCAGAAGCTAACGGCAAAATTGAGGTCTATGTTCATTATCATTGTGTTTAAAACTTACATTAAAAATCTAATAAAATAAATCCTAAATAATAATAATAAATAAATGTAATAAAGAAAATTTAATGATAAATCCGAAAATGAGGTCAATTGTATACCTGAAACGGATTGAAATAGAAAGTTGAGGCCTGCGGCATTTTGCTACATTTTTTATCTAGTTTCAACCATTTTTTTTTTTTTTTTTTTTTTTTTTTTTTTACACTAAGAGGTACTCAGCCTGTATAAAAGGAGAAGCTATTTTTCTTTTGTGATCACTAACGGCGAAAACTACGGAAAAAAACTACGGAAACAATCTGTACAAAATTTTAACTACTTCACCGTCATAGTTCAAGAAAGGTTTACCAATACTAAAACCTACTAATTTTCAAAGAAATTGCTATTAATAAACGATAAATATGTGGTGAGCAGTGAAGTTTGAAAACAAACTAATAGATGGCGAGCGCCTTTCAAGAGAGGTTGCAACGGTAAATTGTTATATAGAAATTGAAATTAATAAAAAAAAAATACTTTTTGCTAATTAAATTGTTATTAAAAAAGATGTTATTATTAGTTGTGTTATGTGAATACCACTAGTGATGTTTAAAAATCGACCAATATGTGGCTGGTGCCATTCTACAACTGAGTTGGCTATGTTATAACTACTGTACACATCTGTACCAAATTTTAAATATACCATCTACTTAGTTCTAGGAAGGTTTACAATAATAAGTTTACTATTCTAATTTAAATGCATAATCTTTAGTGGCTGAAACAAGGTACGCCACATTGTCATATAATCTTAGGGTTAGAAATAAAAATTCAACCTGTTTAAATCGATTAATTTTTTTTCGCCGAATTAAAAATTATGGCCAAATCAATGGTCGATCTCTAGCTTTTCGATATTGTGATTAAAAGATGAATCTTACGGTAGTTGTTCAAAAATTTGTCATCAAACAATAAGTTAATGGGCAGCATAACCTTTATTTTTGCCGTAGATTTTGGTAAACTAGTGCTTCCAAATGGTTCTTCAATTTTCAATGGCTCATACCTAATCTGTACAATAGTACCGGATTAAAATATACGGCTATGCATGAAAATATCATTGAGGAAATAATTCTTGATTGCATACTGCAATACAAGATTTTATCTATAAAATAAAATTTCAATTATCATTTAAAATTATATAAAAACCCTTTACTTATATGAGCGGGAAAAGCCGCGTTGGAGATGCTAGTTATTTATTATTTTGATATAAGCGAACAATAAACTTAATGTCAAGCCATTAGATAAATTAATATATATGTCTAATGCGATCTACCTTTGCGAACCGTTTATATAATCAACTAAAGGAAGAGCTTAAGATGGTATGTAATGAGGGGGCTCCGGACTCCCCAAAAAGAAAAATGTAACGGTCTAATACACTTATGAAAATTGAAGCTCCTTAATATTGCCCAGCCAAGGGGGAGTAATACCCAGCAGTTTCCTATATTTCCTTTTATATTTATCTTATTACATAGGCATTGTTGCTTCTTTGTTCTATCATTTGGGTAGTTAAATGTATTAACAGGAAAAATAATTAGGTTTATAAACTAAATAAATATGTATGCCATAGTTTTTTTTTTTTTTTTTGTTGAAAAAATGGGAAAAAAAAAAATGGTTTGGTATTTAAAAGAAAATAATATGATATGACCTGAAATTTTAAAGAAAAAAACTAATAGAAAGTAGAATGAAGGAAGAAAAGAATACAATAAATCAGAAAAATAAAAATATTAATTTATCTTATAATTCATCGCATCTACTCAAGAGATCCAACAGTGGCTTAAAAGACATTATTCTTTTTTTATATACAATTTAATGGACTTAAAAGATTCAAAACAGTTTTGGATTTTGTCTTCTTTGTCATGGACTTGTTTAGAAATACTTTTATATTGCATTTTGTTCTTGCGTCTGAATTTAGTTTGTACGTTGTTACAATGTGATTTAATATCACTGTTGTCTTGCAAATTCCACAAATCAGTGATTCTTGGCCTCTCATCTGGTAATTAAGGGTGGGTTCTAAATCTCGTCAGGATTACCTAAGAGATTGTCCTAGATCGGAGTTAGAACTTAAGAGGACAGGAATTTCAGCATTTGGTAGATGGTAGTCATATGTGTAAAAATTTCAAGCACATTAGGATACTCAAAACGTCTGTGGCTCCGGTTGAAATATGACTGATGCTGGTTGACATATCTGGTTTGAACCAAAGGCTAATCCCAACCATCCCAACATGGTTAAAATAGTTTGTATAAGCAAAACAAAATTAATTAACAAACCTTTATTTGCAGGGCATAGAAAACTTATAAACTCGTTGAAGGAAATACATTGGGAGTAATGGAGAGTGTTTGGTTCTGAAAAAATGTTATAGATTGTGATATATTTTGCTTATAACCAAATATCTAACAAATAATTATTATTTTTTAGAAAATATTGAGGAGTTAGAAGCACCCTTAATAGAGGTACACATAACCACCTAACAAGGGTATAGCATCGGTATCTGAAGCGATATGACTATCCCCACTTTGTCGTTTGTCCGAAAGCTTACCGGTATGGTGAAAATAAAAAATAAAAAGTTTTCTTCTAAACGAGAAGGATAAAATAAAAAGGATTCTAAATAAGATAGAAGAATTCAATGGTTAGATGGAGGGGGTATACCCCTATGTAACATGGACCTAGGAAATAAAAAGTCTTTTTTGGATTATAGTCCAGTAAAATAAAGGTTTGGCGAAGAAATAAGTGCCGAACTTTTATTCTTAACGGATCGTTATGTTTTTTGGGGTGCTGCATCCAAATCTGAAGTTTACTACCACGGCAGCCGTCGCACAGTGGGGCCATTCGTAAATCTAGCGGGACAAAAGTCCAAAAATGAAGGTTGATTTTTTGATTTAGAAAGTGGTTGATCTAACAGCCTAAATGTTGGAAGACATGAAACGAAGTTAATCAGGCTGAGTTGACAGGAAATGTCAATAAAACATTTTAATAAATAACAAACTAATGCCACTTTGATCCCGCACGATTTGAGAATTAAGTTACTATTCTTTCAAGCACTCGGCAGTGAACATCGTAATAAGTTTTCTTATTTTTTTACATTTTACGATGAATTTCATTCAAAATAGTCAGTATTATTACATTTTATTTTTAATTTTACGGCAATTTAGATACTCTGACGGTACGCCAATTGCATAGGCCACTAGTAAAAAAACATATTCATGTTTTAATCTGAAACTTTTTACGTAGGTGAACCTAGATCTTAAATTATGGTTCTGTGTGTCTGGGGACATTTAATTTTAGTGAATATATTGCATTTGGCTGCCCGTTTTTGCCCGTTTATCACTAGCACCAAAAATTGTGTTTCAGGCGGAGTACTCTCAAATGCGCGATTGGAATTGGCTGAAGCGTTACGGGCTGGAGGTTTCAGTTTTAATAATTTCCAGGAAGAAAAAATATATCTGGTCAATTATATAGTTCAAAAGTTTGCAATTGGGCAACTCACAGAGGATGTCAAAAAAGCGAACACAAAGAGATAAATAGATACAGGAAACATTTTCCTTGGAAAATGTCTCGCACTGTAACCAACACTCAAATTATGAATAATTTGTTTATTTCGTCTGATCCTTTAATTAGCTCATACAGACCACTACCAGAGATAAAAATATTAAAAAAAATTGTATTACGACTTTCGGTAATAATCTTCTCAACTTGCTTGCAATATCAGACGCTGATACAAGTATGGTACCCTTACTTAGTGGACCAGATAGTGTTGATAGTGACAATCTCGATCTATGATGACAAATCATTATAGACTATAATTTTCTTTCCAGTTCAACACAATATAATGTGTTTGAGTTCTGGTAAAGCTTATAGTTTGATAACACATTGTCCTGATTTATATATATCATAAATTCTATTTATTTATTACTGAAGAGAAATTGTTAGTTGCTACAGAGGTGTTTTTCCAGTCATAATATTGACATTATTATCATAAATAGGTGTATTCATTTTTTTTTTTAATTCAATTTATATAATCACCGATAAATCAATAAATGGTTTTGTAAAAAAAAAAAAATTTTCTCGATAAAACAAGTCACAAATAAAATTTTAAATGTTTTATCCATGTTATTATAATCGTTGTCAATACATTTACTTGATGCATATATTCTGTACAGTTGTAACTTTCAATAAATGTATATAAAAAAAAAAAATAATAATAAAAAATAAAAAATGTTTCATCAACCTTTCAATAACCTTGTTTTAATCATTTCAAGTTGTTCTGGATGGGAAAAAAATATTAAATTATCCATACGATCGCTTTCAGACTTTTGTCCCGCTTGATTTACGAATGGCCCCACTGTGCGTCGGTTTTATATCCAAAATTGCTAGATACTGGTTATTAGGTTTTCACCTATAACACGACAACGAAGCGTTTTTCGATAAAAAAAAGTCTTTGTAACTAAAGTATGATTGTATTTTTAACTTTTAATTTAATTCTATTTTTGTTCTTAGAAGAAGAAAAAATAAACTTTAATATATATATATATATATAGTTATAACAGTAACCTTTGTAAAAGGTCATCACTCCTTACACAATTCCTTATCTCACTATTTACTTTCACACCGATAGCTAAAACAGCAATCTTTGTAAAAGGTCATCACTCCTTACACAATTCCTTATTTCACTATTTACTTTCACACCGATAGCTAAGACCAATCATTAATATAATCATAATATAATCTTTGTAAAAGGTCATCACTCCTTACACAATTCCTTCACCCTTCGCTTCCTTATTCACTCCGATAACAACCCCTATATATGACCTCGTCTTTTAGGACGGAATATAGAAGTAAGCTAGAATTGTAGTGGTCAGTTCGACACGTCTTATAGCTATTAGTCAGTCATTGTTAGGCACAAGTGTCATATTTATTGTAATTTGAAATAAACCCTTTTTTTAAAGTCTAAGTTGGAGTAAGCTTATTTAACTGGCGCCCGAACTTAGGGACTTGAGAGCTTATTTTTGAAAAATTAGTAACTTTGCGGAGCTTAGGCTGAATGTAATACCAGGACCGTAGCAGCATAACCACGTCTCCACGTCAAGAGGAAGATTTGCCACTGAGTCTTGAACAAGATCAAGCATTCTCCACGACTACGAGGATCTTCTTTCCAGTAAGCAGAAATTTCAATTTCTACAATCTCAACCCAACATCTCTTTTGTTAAGAAGCCAACATCAACTGAAGACATCTTAGGGTAATTATTTTTATATAAATTGTAACATTTGTATGTCATTACTAGACAGACTTAACGCTTTAAGACTAACCGACCAGACAAACGAAAACACAATGGCGTTAAAAATTAAAGAAAGTGAATTTAAAATGATTCCAGATTATGATGGAAATCCAATAGGTCTAGTGAATTTTATTCGTAATACTAAGTTTTTAACAGAATTATACTGTAAAGAAAATAATCCACATAGACATATTAATCATACAAAGATTATTTTAAATTTATTATGTAAATTAAAAGGGAAAGTAGCCGCAGCTGTACATGATAAAGAATTTAATAGCGTAGAAAAAATTTTAATTTTTCTAAAAAATAAATATCAAGATTCTCGAACTCGAGAACAATTAATTGCGGAATTATTAAATGTCAGGCCACATAGTAACGAAAATCCTCATAATTATTTAGAAAGATTAAAAGAACGACGTTGTGACTTATATACTCGAGTTTACACCGACGATACGATCTTAGATAAACAAGCAGAAATGAAAAGATATGATAGACAAATATCCCATCACGCGGTGCATAATCTCCACCCTTCTTTAACAGATTTCATTTATCATATAACATGGAATACATTAGAAGATATTGAAGATATCCTTAAAAACAGTGCCGCACACATTGTTCAAAGGTTGTACGGTAAACATCAGTATAATCCACAACAAAAAAATTTTCAAAATCCAAATTATAAAGGGAAACATTTTGATCCCAATTTTCAAAAGAAAAAAAACTGGGAACATCAGAAACCTCACTATGAAAAACCAAGGTACGAACAAAAACCGTATCAATCATATTATAATCAAAACCCAAATTATAAGCAGTATCAAAAACCAATATACAACAAACCATGGGACCCGCAATCTCAACATCATTTTTTTAACAAACCTCCATCGGGAAACTGGAGAAACCAACAAAATCCAAATCGAGAACAAGTTTCATTACCGCCAACTGAAAAAGATTCCAATACAGTATCCATGAGAACTGTGTCCAATAGAGTTCATTATACAGAAAATGAAAAAGACGAGCAGATTCGAATCCTAACGGAAAGACTGAACGCTATAGAAGCTCGACAGGATAATTTTTTAGGCTCAGGTCCATGCAACAACGACCCGCCGGACCAATAGAAGTTCACGAATTAAATAATACGAACAATGATCTACCGGAATTGAAAGATGACTAAGGAAACAAATGGCTGATCGATACCGGAGCAACAAAAAATTATATTAATCCAGCATTACCAAAAGACGCCAAAATAATAAATGAACGCTTTGCGATAAAAAACCTACAGGTCGCGCAGAAGGTCGCGCTAATAAATCTGCTTCCACTGATAGGAATAAATCAAGAAGCAAAATTTCTTATTTTTCCCTTTAGTGATCGATTCGACATACTACTGGGCTATGAGACAATGAAAGATTTACAAATAAGTATCGATTTAAACAAAAAAGAATTAAAGGTCAAGGAAAAACGATATAAATTAGAAAACGAAATATTTTATATCGAGGATAAAAACGAAATAAAAAGGCTAATAAGACTTGACCACATCGACGAAAGTTTAAAAGAAAAATTAATTAATATAATAAGTGAAAACGGAGATATATGATAAAAAAAGAAAATGAACAATTAAAAATAACGGGTTTATTAAAACATAAAAAATTATTACTACCAATGAAAATCCTATTTACACTAGGAATTACAGATACCCGGAACAATTCAAACAACAAATTCACGAGGAAGTGGAAAAATTGTTAAAAAATAATATTATTAGACCGAGTAAGTCGCCATATAACTCTCCACTGTGGATAGTTCCAAAGAAAATGGACGCGTCGGGAATAAAGAAAGTAAGAATGGTGATAGATTACCGAAAGCTAAACCAATCTACGATAAAAGATAAATTTCCTCTCCCTAATATAGAAGACCTCTTGAACAGATTAAAAGGAGCAAAAATATTTTCGACAATAGATCTAACCTCAGGTTTTCATCAGATTGAAATGGATCCGGAAAGCATAAAAAAAACAGCCTTTTCTACGGAAAATGGTCACTATGAATTCACAAGGATGCCATTTGGACTTTGTAACGCACCACCTACGTTTCAAAGAGCCATGACCATGATGATAGAAAATATACCGAACGCTATGATTTATGTAGATGATATTATAGTTTACTCAAAAACAGAGGAAGAACATTTAAGAAATTTAAAACAGATTTTCGAAGCTTTGAAAAAACATAATTTATCAATTCAGTTAGACAAAACTGATTTTTTTAAACGACAATTAAAATTTTTAGGCTACATTGTAACACCGGAAGGCTTAAGAACCGACCCCAACAAAATAGAAGCGATCCTAAATTTTCCTTTACCACATGATGAAAAAAAAAACGACACGTCAATTTCTGGGTATGACAGGTTATTATAGAAAATTTGTAAAAGGGTACGCAAAAATAACTAAACCATTACGTCAATCTTTACAAACGAAAGTTTATAAAACAACAGAAATAAAGAACGCATGTAAAGCCTTAATCGATCTAATGACAAATGCACCAATTCTAAATTATCCGGATTGGAACAAACAATTTATTCTTACTACGGATGCAAGTAATCAAGCTTTAGGATCAGTATTATCACAAAAGGACGAGAATGATGTAGAACACCCTATAGCATTTGCCTCGAGAGTTCTGCAAAAAGCTGAACTTAACTATAGTACAATCGAAAAGGAATTGTTAGCTGTAATATGGGCAACACAACATTTCAAACCCTATTTATATGGTACCAAATTCTTATTACAGACAGATCATAAACCACTGACATGGATATTCACTATGAAAAATGGAAACACGAGAATAATGAAGTGGATATGGAAACTGCAAGAATTTGAGTTCGATATAAAACACGTACAGGGAAAGACGAATCATGTAGCAGACGCGCTTTCAAGAAATAGTCAAATAACAGAATTAAACCTTTCCGAAGAAATGGAACTAGACGAAGTCTTACAACAACCTATCAGGCATTCACCAGAATACGAATCACTAATACAAGAATTAGAGATGCCACCGACACGAGAAAACTCAGAAGATCTTGAAACGATTCACTCACAAGAATCTAGCGCAGCGCAAGTATGGTTATGCGAACCAGACAAATGCATAAACATAGAAAAATATCAATTAGTAATAAAGAGAGGTAACGAAAAATACGAATATACTAAACCATTTAAGAAAAACAGATATACAATACATGTGATTAACAAACAAGAAATTAAAGAACATTTAGAAGAAATACTACAACCCGGAACGACATATGGAGTATACTGTTCTTCAAATCAAACGGTATTAGAAGATATTCTAAACGAATACTTTGAAGAATTGAGAAGAATCATAGAATCAGAATACCCCACAGTCAAAATCAAAAGATATTACTTAATGAACACAGACGTAGAAATCGAAGAAAACAAGAAAATATCATCTCCAATTACCACCTTGGAAAAACCCAACATAGAGGAATAGGAGAAACATATGAAAAGCTCAAAAGGGAATATTATTTTCCTCGGATGAAAGATAAGATAGGTGAATACATAAATACATGCACTACTTGCAAGAAAGTTAAATATGATCGGAAACCTATTAAAACAAAATATGAACACACACCAACACCGGACAAACCATTCCAAGAAATAATGATCGATATTTTAAAATACGAAGGAAAATTAATTTTTACAGCAGTAGATACATTTTCAAAAGATTATTTGCACAAGTGATACCGAATCACAATGCGATTAATATTTGCGAAGGAATAAAAAGCTATTTATTATTTTACCCCACACCGCTACAAATTTCACTCGATCAAGGAACAGAAATGAAAAATAAACTAGTCAAACAATTCTGTGAAAAGAATGACATTTTATTACATTATACATCAAGTAACCATTCAAACTCACTCGGTTTATTAAACAAAACTCATGCAACATTAGGAGAAATTTTGAGGTCAATCTCGGACCAGCACAATTATAAATTCGGAGAAAAGTTAAGAATAGCAATTATAGCTTTTAACAATACGCTTAATTCTAATCTTAAACTAACCCCTAATGAGATAGCATTCGGAACAACAAATAATCTAAAAAATAGAGAAATAGATTTAACAGAAGCCTATGTTCAAAAGTACCATAAGGACTTACAACTAATACATGAAATAATTAAAAACAAAATTACTAAAGAGAAAGCGGATAGAACTGATAAATTGAATAGAGATCGGGAAGAACCACCAATTCTAGGAGACGAAGAATATTTGAAAAATACACAAGCAAAAATTAAAAGCCGGAATAAGTTTAGGAAAGTGAACATCATAGTAAAAGGAAAACGAGAACAAACCACCCATATCGACAATATCAAAAGACCAACGAAAAATAAGAGTAAAACCTATGTTACAGATGACGCCTCTATGCAAGCTCACAACTCTGATCATGGTTCTAGCTCTGATGGAGAAGATCCAAACGATTGAAGTGCATGATCTGACTAACTCGCCAGGAATACTTCATTATTATATAAATGATATAAAAGTTATAAATTCTTATTTTGAAACATATCATTTCTTCAACATTAGTTATTTAGAAATTGAATTAGAGAACATATATAACCATTTAAAATTTTTTAAAGGACATTATCTTTATTCTATACTAAAAGATTTAACCAATAATGTTAATCATCAATTAGAACTATTACAATATAAGCATAGGACAAAAAGAGGAATAATTAGTTGGCTAACTGGCAATATGGATGCCAATGATAAAGCACACTACGATAAAATAATAGGAACGATAGAAGAAAATAATTATAGAATTGAACATAATATAGAAACCTCAGTTAATATCGACAAACAATTAATATCTGATTATAAAAATAAAATTAAAACACTAAATAAAAATTTCGAGCTTATCACCAATAATACGATGACATTAAAAACAAATGAAGACGCTTATAATTTATACATACATATTTCTCAATTACTAAACCAAGTAAAAGAAATAACTCTATCACTAGAATTTTGCAAATTAGGTATAATTCATTCCAGTATTATGACTAACGTTTTGAAAAATCTTCCTAACAAAGTCCATTTAGTATCTAACAATACAGAAATTTTATGGGCAAATAGTAAAATATTTTGTTCAACACACAAGAAGGTAATTCATACTTTTATAAGACTACCAACTCACGAGAACAAATACCAAGGATACGTAGTTCATACAGTACCTAAATATATTAATGGCACATTTTACGAAATCGAGCTTGACACGATTTATACATTCAAAACCAAAACAACATTTTTACAGCAGACTGTATATACGAGGAGGAATATTATTGTAAAAATCTTATTAAAGTTAATAACAGTTGTATTATTCAATAATTCAAATGGCAATGTAAAAACTTGTAAACTTAAGCATAGATTAGATAAAAATATAAGATATCTGGATGTTACAAAACAATATTTAACTTATAATATAAGTAAGATAACCAATTGTAATAATATTAGCCAATTTTTACCTAAAGTAAGTCTGATAAATATAGGCATAAATGATTGTTACCCCACATTAACACAAATTTATTATCACAATTATCACAACATATTACAACCATTTTATGATGTATCAATATCAGAAACATTAACCTTAAATACCACAAATGTAACTATACCAACACTCAACATTCTTAGATTTAGCGAAAATATCGCAGTGTATTATTATTATTTAACTATTATCACTATTATACTGTTAATCATTATTATAACCGTATATGTATACTTTTATAGATATAAGAAAACACAAACAGTATTGACACCCAGTGCTCCATTCACTGAGGACTCTTGTAAAATTATTCTATCTAAAGTGTATGAATCAACATTTTAGCAAAAATTGTTACCAGGAGATAACAAATCTTAAAGAAGGGAAGAGTTATAACAGTAACCTTTGTAAAAGGTCATCACTCCTTACACAATTCCTTATCTCACTATTTACTTTCACACCGATAGCTAAAACAGCAATCTTTGTAAAAGGTCATCACTCCTTACACAATTCCTTATTTCACTATTTACTTTCACACCGATAGCTAAGACCAATTATTAATATAATCATTAATATAATCTTTGTAAAAGGTCATCACTCCTTACACAATTCCTTCACCCTTCGCTTCCTTATTCACTCCGATAACAACCCCTATATATGACCTCGTCTTTTAGGACGGAATATAGAAGTAAGCTAGAATTGTAGTGGTCAGTTCGACACGTCTTATAGCTATAGTCAGTCATTGTTAGGCACAAGTGTCATATTTATTGTAATTTGAAATAAACCCTTTTTTTAAAGTCTAAGTTGGAGTAAGCTTATTTAACTATATATATATATATATATATATATATATATATATATATATATATATATATATATATGTATATATATACTCGTATATTTTGTTTATATTTTAACACTAAAACTACCGACATTTCATGTACACATTTTTCTACCAAAATTTCTCGGTAAAAACAACAATAAGAGAGAAGTGGATATTGAAGAAACACTTTGGTTTTTAATAAGTTTGTAAGTCAAAAAGTAATGAAGGTTGCTTCCAACAATTCCGCCGAAAATCCCGTAATGGTTGTTTTAAAACCAGCATTATTTTCCCGACTATTCAATGTAATTATGGGATTTTTCCATGAGTAGAAGGTTTTTGATACTCTAAGTTGATAACTAATCGAGTAAATAGATCGTAAGAAAAAACTACACTCGTAGAACGAACGAGGAAGGCTGCCTGAGGAAGAGCTTGCAAACTGATCGACCTGTCCCGCGCGCACTGTAATTAACCGAAGAGCAGGCGGAATTAGGTTCAGATATTGCAGGCATTTATCGCCCTATTTTTTTCAACGCATTAACTAATTGAATCAATTACAAGATTCAACTTTCCTTTTTAGTGCCTCTAAAAAAAAAAAAAAATGTTATCTATCATTATGTAATTGTAAATAATTATTCATTGCATTATTTTTTACAATAAACGAACAACTTTGTGTTGAAACAAATCACAAAACATTTCTATACCAATAAATCTGTCATTCTACTGCATATGTGATTAAGTCGAATTTCGACCAAAATGAATTTATTGACTTAAAAAGAACGTGGTGGTATTTTCTTGTTGAATAAGTGTTTAAGTAAGCTGTTCACTTTAAATAAATATTTTTTAAAATGAGCATTTTACCTAAGCACTTATTCACCATGAGAAAAACCTCCATGTTTATTTTTAATCACTTTAACTCATTTAATTCAAATTAACTTATTTTGGTCAAAATTTGACTTAACCCTTACTCACTGATTTGATAGAATTAATACTAATCATTCCAAAAATAATGCTGCTATTTTTTTATTTTTTTTTTTTTATTTATTTATTTTTTTTATATTATTAATTGACATAAATGGAATACATTGTCAGACTGAGGATTGGCCATACTCGCCTTACACATGGTTAACTTATAATGAAAGAGGTTTCACAGGAAATGGTTGTCTTTTAAGTGACAATTAACAATCAGACACATTCTCGTAGAATGCCCGCTGTACGAAAGTTTTGTTTAGCAGGAATGGCTGGAAAGAAAACTATCGGCAATGCATTATAATCAAATGAAATATCGATAAGATTATCATCTTTCACAAACAATACAATTTATTCCAAAAATATAATAAACAAAAACTTAAGGATCAGGTCACTGACGACCTTGGAAGTTAATGAACCTTTAAAGTTAAAAAAAAATAAATAAATCAAATCCAATCTGCTATTTTCGTTTTACTAATTTCTTTAATTGTTATACTTCTCTTAATTTTTTTTTTTTTTTTTGACTTTATATATTTATTCTTACCGTCCAGATATGACAACCTAGTGAATTTGCGGTACGAAAATTATAAACTATAAAGATTTTATTTATTTAATTTAAATACTTATCATTACGTGAGCAACTTCAACTTCAGGATTTCATGATCCCAATCCTTCTAATCCAAAATCCCTAGAGTTACAGTTACCATTGTCACTCCGCTCTTCCTTTTAAGCAGCGTGAAAGGCAAGTCAATATAATATATTTTCACCTTTGTCGATATTCTAGTTGTCTTTTATTTTTCTATGACTTCTACTTCCTATTTTTTTTTTAAATATTTATTCTAAGTTACTAGATAAACAGATAAGGAAATAATTAGAAAGATTACTAAAGTAGAAACCGTATTGCTTCGGAAAACTTAAAGTACTCAAGATTTTAAACTTACTGTGCGAAAGATATCCAAAAAGTAATACAGAAACAGCAGTCAGTAAGCTTTGTTGACTTATTACAATACTTTGACCGAATAAAGAAGTCGCATTTTAGACTTCTTAAGAGTAAAAGGAATGTATATCAAGTGCCCATCCTGGCTGTGGAAAATTTCTATAATAAAACTTGAGTTACAGCGATATTAGCCAATAACGCCACAAAATTTTGTTCGACTTTAATAGCTTATTGCAATTTTAGATAAAGCTGTAAGGAATACAAAGTAGAATATAAAAGATGTTTCGCCTTAAACAGCTTTTAACAGCGTCTCGCAATCCATACATGGTTTTTATTTTCAATATTAGGTTAGGGAAAAAGAAATTTCTTTTTTTCATGTTACAAACTTCAAACACTAATCAATAATATTTGTGCTGTTTTTATCTATGTCATTTTTGCCACTTTTCTGTTAAAAATATCTCTTAAAAGTCCGTCACTCTAGAATTTCTGAAATGTTTAGAAGAAAACAGAAGCAAGTGATTAAAACAAACCTGTTTTGATATGATTCTTGAACTATGCTTGATACATTCACACATTATGTACAATAAGAGAAGAAAAAAAAAACTGAAAAGAACTATGCTATACTTGAACAATATACAATATAGAATATACATACAAGTGAAATATATTAATAAAAAATATATAAGCACAAAACAAAATATTATTAAAAAATAAATAAATATGATAAAAAATGAATTGAGTAAAAATAATACTAAAAGTAAAGCTAAATTAAATTAATTTCAATGCAAGACATTAAGACTAATAATACAAGCACCTTGGTACGTTAACAATAAAACTATACACACTGACTTACAAATAACAAGTCTATGAACACATACGGACCCACTACCGACTGTTTCATGAAAAATTAAAGGGACACCCGAACAAATTCATCAATAGTATGGCTCTCTCATGCCGGAGAATACCAGGAGGAGACTGAAAAAAAATTGGATGAGAGGCCAACTTACATAGAAGTAAACCAAAGACAAGGAAGGTGTGCCACAGGGCACTATCTCTCCTCATGCCTCGCATGCCAATTTTGTTAATATTATGATTCCAGCACATCCGCTGATTGTCAATTTACTTTTCTTGACAGGTGTGGATTCAAAAATAAAAGTGAAAAAAAAAATTAAAAGTTTACTTTATTTTAAAGTTTACTTTACATTCATACTTTATTTACAATACACACTCATCCTAGGGATCTCCCAACCAATCCTGCCCCTCCACTCATAGAAGGACACGCCCAGCACAGAACAGTATGCTGAGACGGAAATAAAAATTAGTCGAACTAAGAAAGCTATTACCTGTATGGTGGATGCATCAACATTTCCCACCCAAGCTCTCAATGTTTGCCGAGTCGCCTGAGAAGTTTGTGATCTACCATCGTGATGGAAGACAACGCCTTTCCTGATGAATTCTGGCAGTTCTTTTTGAATGTATCATTTACTGTGTCAATAATTGGAAACTTTCAAATATATATAATCATGGTTGAATCCTTACACTTTTTCATTCCTGAAAGATTAGAAAAATACCAACAAATAGATTCTAAAGATAATAATTACATTAAACTACAGATTACAATTGTTAAATACTTCATAAAAAACATAAATAATTTAAAATACTTTAGTAATATATGTTTTTTAAAAATTTATTTTAAAGATAGGCACCATATTATTTGATTAAGCCCGGGCGAGGTAATAGAGACTGTGGCAATCCACAGGTGGTCTTGGTCTAAATATTCACAAGTTATTAAGGGCGCAATGTATTCCTCCGCCAAACTGTTCCCTAAACATAACATGGAGGAATTACAATTTCATGTGTTGATCATATTAACATATTTCCCATACTCCAAGGAACTTGGAAATTCAGTTAATGGAATCAAAACAAAGTTTATTAAGTCCTCAATTAAAATTTATTCTTAAGGGAATTATAATGCATGATACACGAGTTCAACACTCAAATATAACTGACGGTCCAATATTTGTTTGTGGTATCAAATTATTTTTGTAAAAAGAAGTATACAAAAAAATAAAAATACTATTTAAATCGATATACCTTTACTTTCTAAAAGGTATCCGACTATCACTATCGGAACATGGAATGTTGGAAGTATTTTTAATAAAAGGAGAGAAGTTGAGGATGAACTAAATAAGAGAAATTTGGACTTTATAGTTTTAACAGAGACAAAATAGAAAGGAAAAGGACAGGAAATGTGGGGAAACTATTTAAATTTCTGGTCAGGAGTGGACAAAGGAAGTAGAGCGCCCGCGGGTATTTTTGTTCTTGTCAATAAAAAATATAAAAGATATGTAAAGGATTGGACCGAGTTAAACGAAAGATTGCTCAAAGTAACTTTAAAACTTAATGGAAGAAGCATTGTGATTTTCGGGGTCTATGGACCTAATAATGATGCACCAAACCAGATGAAACAAGAGTTTTATGAGAAAATAAATGATATATTAGAAGGAATAAAGAACGATGAAGAAATAATTATCATGGGAGATTGGAATGCAAGAGTTAATCGGAGAAATGACAGTAATATAGTTGGGCCGTACGGAGAAACAGTTAAAAATGATCCTGGAGACCGCTTGATAGAAATATGATCTTGAAAATACAAAATACTTTCTTTCAGCATAAAGAGATCCATAAATTTACCTGGAGTCAACCTACTAAGGGTCAGAAATTAATTATAGATTACCGTATTACAAAACAAAATATCACTTTAAAGTTCAAGACGTAAGAGTCTGTAGAGGACCTGAATGTGGCACTGATCACTTCCTGGTGGAGGCGAAGGTAAACATTCCATGGAAAAAAAGTAGTAATATATTAGTGGACTATGAGGAGAAATTAGATGATCCAAAATACAATTTAAACTTACTGAAAGAAGAAACTATAAGGAGACTATTTAAGTCTAGATTAGAAGATAAATTTGACTTAGGTAAAGGAGAAAGTGCTGAGGAAAAATATCAACACCTGAAAAAATGCATTCAAGATGCAGCTAAGGAAGCTATTGGGACGAATATGAAGAGAGAGAAATATGAGGAATGGTGGTGTGAAAGCCTGGCAGTGGCAGTGCAAAGGAAAAAAGATGCATATAACAGGTGGTTGGTTACCAAGAAGGAGGAAGATAGAAACAAATATAAAGAGCTAAACAATCTGGTCAAGAGAGAAGTAGAGAATGGTAAAAACGAACAATGGGAGATCACATGCAACAGGATTGACAGTGTTCTAGGTTATAACAAATCTAAGGAAGCATGGAGTGTACTAAAAAGTTTAAGAAGGAATACGGTCCAAAAATGTGTAGTACAGATTATAAGCGAAGAGAAATGGATAGAACACTACAAGAATTTGTATACAGAAGATACGGAACAGTTTAAAACAGAATCAATATCCCTCGAAAAACGGATAGAAGAGGAAGAGATAATTATAATTACGGAGGAAGAGGTTTGGGAGGCGCTTAAAAATTCCCAAAACGGAAAATCTGCGGGACCAGGAGGAATACCGGTGGAGTGTTTAAAAGCAGGAGGGGAGATTGTAGTTCTGGCATTGGTTAATATCTTCAATTTAATATTGCAAGGGCAAGTCATTTCAGAAGAACTGAGACTAGGATACCTAACATCCATCTATAAAAAAGGAGATAAAATTATATGTGGCAACTACCGAGAAATATGTGTCCAAAGCAGTATAATAAGAATCGTAGGGAAAGTATTAAAGGATAGATTGGAGGCATGTTTTATAACACCAGAGGAACAGTGTGGTTTCACAGTTGGTAAATCCTGCATTGATAATATATTTATAATGAGACAACTAATAGAAAAATGTAAGGAAAGACAGCAGGAATTACATTTAGCATTTATAGATTTGGAAAAAGCATATGACCAAGTACCTAGGAAAGAAATGTAGAATGCTCTACAGGAACGAGGCATTGGCCCAGGCCTTATAGGGGCAATCCAGATTATGTACAGAAAAAGTATGTACAAAATTAAACAAGGCAAAAACTTGTCAGCTCCTTTCGAATCCTCGAAAGATTTAAAACAGGGATGCTGTTTATCACCAACCTTATTTAAAATATACTTGGATGTAGTGATGGAGCAGTGGTTTAGGGAATGTAAAAGGATGGGCATTCCTATTGAGGAGGATTTTTTGTGTACAATCTTCTTCGCGGACGATCAGGTGGTTATGGCCCAAGATAAAGAAGACCTGATGTTGATGATGAGGAAAATCATGCGATGTTACAAAGCCTGGGGAATGAAGATAAACTTTGACAAAACCGAATACATGTGTATAGTGGGGAATGAGGAGGAGGATCTCTGGATAGAAGTGGCAAAATGTAAACAGGTAGGAGAATTTAAATATTTAGGCTCCATTCTGGATATGGTAGGAGGATGTAAAAGAGAAATACTGAGCAGATGTAGAATGGCTAGGAAGGCAATTCGCGTCTTGCAGCCGGTTTTGTGGAGCAGGACCTTATCCCTAAAGAATAAGAAACGGATTTTTCAATCATTGATAGAAAGCATCCTCACATATGGCGCAGAAACATGGGCCCTCACCAAAAGTATTAGGGAAAAATTAAATGTAGTCGAGATGGACTACTGGAGGAGGTGTATCCAGAAAACCAGGGCAGATCGCGTTAGAAATGAAGATATAAGAAGGAAAATGGAAATTACAGAGAGCGTGACGGAACATGTTATGAAGAAGAAATTGATATGGTATGGACATGTACGTCGAATGCATCCTGGGAGATTACCTGAAATGGTTAGAAATGGAACCCTCCGAGAAATAGAAGGAGAGGACGACCAGCAAGGAGATGGGAGGATGAGATAGCGGAGGAAACGGCAGGAAGAGGTCTGAGGGACGGTGATTGGTGGGATAGAGAACTGTGGAAGGAGAGTTTGACCTAACGGAAACCCAATGAAGGGAAACGCCTTTACAAAGAAGAAGAAGAACTTTCAACAAGGATTCTGTTTTTTATGTATTTATAATTTGTTTTTTCCACTTACTTAACATCAGAAAGTTTATCATAAGTTAACATTACTTCTGATTTGGCGTAATATTAACTCAACATTGATTTAGTGTTTTATATTTTGATATTTTCTTATTTCCACTTCATAATTTTCTTATTTCTTATTTTAATATAAGAAGGTAAACAGAAGTTAATATTAGTTTGAACTTGAATTTATAATTTCTCTGTAAATTAAGGAGTGTAACCTTTGCTCTCGCAAGATAGTGACTGAAACATCGAAATTAATTGGAAGAAAGTTAGAACGATAAAAGGTATTCTGGGTACGAAAAGGAGCTGAAGCCCCGCTTTTGAAAGGGTACATAAAACACATTCAACGGGAAACATTAAAAACAAAAAAAAATAAGTCATAAAGCAATGTTAGTATTACTAACTTAGTAATAAGAAAAATTTGAACAACATTTACAACCAAAATACTTTAATAAAGAGAGTTTAAAATAATACTTACTTATACTTTAAAACTGGACATCATTACGTACATTAAGAATCATTAAGCAACGACCATAAAGGAACTCTCTCGCGTTATCTAATGCTGCAATTGCAGACAAACACTTTTTTTAGATTTTCGAAATAAAAGATCGTCTATTGGGTTTAAAAATAGATTTGAAACCGTTTCAATAATCCGGATTAAGAATTCTAAGAAAAGAAGCGATCTAAAGTTCGCGCAAAGCGGAAAACCCGCACCTGAACTGACACAAATCCTTTATAAGAGGTAAAAAAAATGATATGACATCCCTTACATATTACAGTAATATTTTAGTTTTTTATTTATTCGTGTTTTTTTATCTGCTCAATTTCACTTGTTTTCTTACTTCAAGTTCAAGAAATTCCCGAAGCGTTAATAAGGAAACCAATAATTGTCAATGGAAATTCGATCATCTTATGTGCAGGTTTCAGATATGTTGATGTGATTATGTGTATGACAGGTAATTGTTTTATGCGCAGTAACTGTAACAAGATACGACGTGACTGTATCCAGATCGCTGCGGGTTGAGGTGAAAGGACCCCTCTTGCAGGGAAGATAATAGCCTTCGACCCATTGGCCCAGATACTCAAGGTCGTCAGTAACGGGCCAATCACGAACTACGTAATAAACATGGATTCCCCGTTTTGCATGGCTATATGAATAGCCTTAAAGTAATTGAAGAAGTAGTAGAATTAAAATAGAAATTACTATGATACACTAAATTGTTCAAATATTGCATTTTAGATTACACGTATAAAGTAAAATATTTACTTATTCACTCAAGAATCGATGATCGAAGAAAATGGCATGTCAAGATAAAATTATCCAGCGACAACTCTTCCTTGGCTTTATATAACATACTTATGTAAGAGGATCTCTCATCCAAGTCTTTTTCAGCACCATTAAAAAATTTGTTAAGCCATGGGTCACACCCACATCGGTTCGTCCCAACCGTGCAGAAGAGGTTGCAGATTATGCCGGCTGAGAGTAAGCCAAACCAGTCTCACTCTCACCTTTGTATGACCAAGATGTCAACCCTATGATGTAATGCCAACAAAATTAGTCACTGCAAAACATATTCCATGTTAAAAATCCTCGTATTATAATACGGCACCTAAAGAATTTAGGTCTTACCTCGAAGTCACCAGAAATGTTAGTGAAAACGATGATATTTTAAAACTATTTTCCTTTAAGAGCAAAATTTATCAATTGAAATACAGATTTACCTCAAGAATGTAAAATGGACTCCTATAACAACAGGCGTTGATGACAGGCGTTTGGGTTTTACGCCTTTAAGGAAAAACAAACAAGTTTCTTTTCAAATTTCATATGAAATTATATCGCTCGGGGTGTAGTGATTTCATATGTGAACTTATAATAGTTTGTAGTACGTTCTTTTAGTCAGTAGTGGTATTAAACGAGAATCATGGAAAACAAACGAGTCACCCAAATTTAGAACAGCACGACAACTTATTTTATTAATTTTTTATATATAAAAAAGAAAGAAAAGAATAGCATGTGGTAAAATAATAATAAAAGGAGCCTGAAATGTATATTTATATAAATATATTCATTTATTTCTACGCAATACTTTATTTTCAAAAACTTAAAGGCGTTGTTCCTTTCTTAACAACGCCTTAAAGTTTTTGAAAATAAAGCATTGTGTAGAATATTTGGCCCAAAAATTGATGAAGAAACTGGAGAATTTAGAAGGCCTCACAATGCGGAACTTCGGGAGTTATATCCGGTAATTATAATTCAAATAATAGTTGAAATGGGCATTTAAAGTTGTGGGTTTAGTAATGATCGAATTCCGAAAAAAAGTAAAGTAATAAGTAAAGTTTTAAGCCGTCGGGTAAACGAACGAGGGGTAAACCAAGAAGTAGATGGGAGGATTGTGTCAGGGCCCAACTTGGCATTTGGGTTTTGAAGGAGTGGCTTGGAGGGAGGTGTGTGGTCAACAGTTGGTGGTTTCGAAATCGAACCTTCGGGTTCGCTAAGCCTTTTATTTATTAATTATTCATTTCTTTTGTTATTATATTGTATGTTTGTGTTTTTTTATACTATATCAGAGTGACGACAAGTATTTTTAATTGTTATTCTTGTTATTGTAATCTCTTTTTTCTTTTAACTTTTTCAGCATTTTTTTACAATCGTATCTATAAAAAATCAATGCTCTTTCTTTCATTTTGAATAAAATGAATAAACAATGAAACTGTGTTTGGTAATTTATTTTATTTTTTTAGCTTGTAGTTAGTTTTATAATTATTTTATTTACATATTCTTCTCTAGCTACAGTTTTAGTCTCCTAATACAAAACTTAAATATATATTCAAGAGAAGAAATGTTTAATAATTAATGGTCAATGACTAACAATCAATCCATGGTAGAACAGCCTGATCATTAGTGACCGATGACCCAGCCTGGGACGCCATCACATCAGATCCTATCTTCAACAACCTTATGCTTCCATTGTTTCAATAACTGTTTACCATCTTCGTCATCTTGTCCCTGATTCTAATCTTCATCTATCTACATCTCTTTTGCGGGCTGTTCCTATTAATCCTTTTGTTGCATGCAAAATATAATAATTCTTATTTTGCTCCTTTGATTTTGTTTTAGGAGTTTTAGTTTTAAAATATATATATTCATTCTAATTTAATTATACAGATGAATTCTTATAGCGATTGTGGATCATATATTTTGAATTTTAGCTACGTCCTAGCTATTTAACTTACTACAATGAGAAGGCACAGGGATTTTAATAAACTCATATTTACAATCGAAGTTAATATTTTGAAAACATAATTGTATAAATAATTTCTATATAGCCAGTTTTATGTTTGAGAAAGCTTTATGTAGTTCTAACCTAGTACTATCCATTTTTTTTTCTTGATTCCTAACTATTTATAGACGTGGTTTAATTATAGTGTTTGAATTATTCAAAGTAAGACTACATATTATTTTTATTTCGGTACTTGTTTATTTATTAACAACTTTGTAAATAGCAATTTGTACATTACTATGATAACTTGTAATGTATCCATTACTGTATTTGGCCTAACTCCTATGTTTTGGCGATTACAACTCACGCAATATATGTACCTGAGGCAAAGAAAAAATCTCAAGATTTAGCTTTTAGAAAGCACCTGATAAGAAAGTAAATATAAATGATTTGGACACCTACTATATATAAGATGGATTTAAGGTGTGGTTCCGCATGTAGCTTCCAAACGCGGCTGCTGGAAGTTCATCAGTTCGTTTTCTGGTGATGATTTCACAAAATATAGAAAGAGAGTTAAGAAAACGTGCTGGAACCACAATTTTATTATTTTTTCAGACGATGTATAAAGTTCCAGTTTTTTACTGTGAATAAAATTTTAATTTAAATTAATTAAAATTTTAATTTTATCATGTAAGATTATTGATAACTTACACTTTTATTATCTTACATAATGAAAATTATTTAACAAAAATAGGGTTGTCAATAAAATATTTACAGTAAAATACTGGAACTGTAGACATCGTCTGAAAAAATAGTAAAATTGTGGTTCCAGCGACTTTTCTTTATTTTATTTGTGTTTTTTTATATACTGTCTTTCTATATTTTGTGAAATCATCAAGGGGAAAATATATATATTGGTACCAAAGTTTATGTACCATTTTAGACTTTTTTTTTTTTTTTTTTTATATGGTATTTTTGAAAAACAATGCTTAAAAAATACATTCCAGAACACAATTTTCAGATTTATAAATATTGGATGAAACTTCAGGTTGAAATACCACAATTTAGACTTTTTTTTTTATATATATATATATATATATATATATATATTATATATATATATATATATATATATATATATATATATATATATATATTTATAAATTTGTGTGTGTGTATATATATGTATATATATATATATATAAATTGTGGTATTTCGACCTGAGGTTTTTCCAATTATTTATAAATGTATATTAAATATACCAAAACCCTAAAATTGTATTCTGTAATGTATTTTAAGCATTGTTTTTCAAAAATACCATATAGATCGGTATGACATTAAAAAAAAAAAAAAGTCTAAAATGGTACAAGAAACTTTGGTGATGTGGGTTTGCATACTACAGACGCGAAGGAGTGCGTCTGGACTGGTCCCTAGAGCAGTCCGAACGCAGCAGCCAACTTCTCAAATTTTTGGCTGCAGCCGCAGCTGCTCCCTCTTGCAACACTTCTATTAAAACCAACTGAAGCAGTGCTCAGCTTCCAGCCGCTGCGTCTGGCAGACGCAGCTGCTGCAGCTGGCTGCTCCATGCGGAACCACACCTTTAGAACAGAAAGGCTAAAGTATGAAATGTGAATGAAGGAAGAAAACCAAGAAAGGTTTTCCTCTTGGTCTTCTTTCCTCATTATTACTTGGTAGCGTTCAGGAATAAGGATTTTAACTTTCATTACTCATATGAGAGTATGATCATTTGAGCGTTATTCCCGAACCCCTACCAAGTAATAATGAGGAAAAAAGACCAAGAGTAAAACCTTTCTTAGTCTTCTTTCCTTCATTCACATTTCATACTTCAGCCTTGCTCTACTAAATCCATCTATAGTAGGTGCCCAAATCATTTGTATTTATTTTCTTATCAGGTGCTTTTTAAAAGCTAAATCTCGAAATTTAGGAACTGCGGGCCCTTTCTTTTTTTGCCTCAGGTACATATCTTGCGGGGGTTGTAATGATATGACTAATAAATACCACAAACATACCAGCATGTGAGAAAGCAATATTTACGCTTTTACTAGAATTTTCTTTTTCTCATGTTGATATCTCGTATAAAATTTCGTTTTAGTCTCCTCCTTGTATTGATGTGCTAGCCAAATCTTAATACGTATGCCCAAATGGGATCAAGTTCCTTTCCGAGTTACGAATATTTAGACAGGATTATTTAGGAATATCTAGTTTTATTAACAGTTTTTCGCAATATTTTAACATGTTTGTCCTTGTTAGCCGTTTATTATTGGTAAGTTCAATATAATGTGAATGATAGATCCAGATAACAATATTTTTTTGGTCTTCTTTCATTTTTATTTATTGTAATTGAATTGTTATAAAGTTTAATCAAAATTTATTTATCTAATATCAACTAGTTTACATATATTCGAATGCGACCGGATAAGGATAATAAAGTAATGAAGTTTCTTTAATAAAAAATAATAACGAGGACACATAACCATTACTAGACAGGGTTATTGATATTGAGACCCTTAAAAATAAATTTGTCAAGCAATCAAATATTCCATACACAACTTAAAAAAAACATAAAAATAAAACCTGGAACTCTACAATCCTTGAAGGGTGTTGGGTTCAGTACATGATGAAGAAGGATTGATTCGGGACCGACCTTATTACAAAGAAGTGGTGTGGTCAGCAATCACGCACTTCCACCAGGTTATTCCCAATTTAAGGGTACCCAATTTTTAGAGGCTGTGTGCCCAGGAGTATCTCCAGACCCTCGATCCACGTAGCTAGAATTACAAAAATTAAAGTTTCTGCAATCAGCTGGACCAAAAACTCTATGATTTCTCAGTGGTTTACTCACTAAGCTATCCCGCTACCACTTGGCATTATAATTTATAATCAAAATGACTTTGGATCCAGCCCAGAACTTTATGGAATTCCATGAACTTTGGAAGTAAAACATCAAATGTGATCCATAACCTCATCAAAAATAGCTGTTTTATACAAATACTGGTGGTCCTGTCAAATATTGGTATTGTCGTAATAGTTGTATTTTGTGCTTTGTCATAGTTGCTTTTGTTTTTATTCTAATTTTGTAATTTATTTATTTTTTTTTTTTTTTAGGTTGGACAATTCCGCAATGAGCCTCCCAATAAATTGAACAAAACAAAAATAAAAAATCCTTATTTATCATGCAGATGAAGACATAATCTATGAATAAACATTTTTTCCTGTATCATTTTCTCTTTATGTGAAGTTACCATTTTTTTTTTAAAGGAAATCTGCTCTTTTATCCCGAAACATTGTTTACGTGTTTCCGATTTGAAACTGCAGTTGGTTTCATTACTAAAAACACAATACTATATACTGTTTAGTTTTAGTTACTATTACAAACTGGACTATAGAACCTAGACAGAGCTTAGAGCTATGACACCAGTTGATAGTGGCACTTCACTGACACGGTTCCCTCCAACAGGGCGGGTCAAGGACGCCCTGCAGCCGTTTACTGTTTATCAATAACCTGGTCTGCTCCACTGCTCTATACACTGTACTCTGTACTCTCCTCTCTGTCTTACTTTAGAGTTATCTTCTTGTTCGTATAGTAATTAATAAAATATAATATTATCGTTACATAAATCCGCAAATATCACGCAGTCATAGATACATAACAATTAAAAATAAATTTTAACTTTGCAAGCCTTCATCAGGGCCAGAAGAAAAAAAAAACCCAAAAAGATATCACAAAATTGCAGAGAGTATTATTCTGATACAGTTATTCATTTCATACTTTTTTACACTCTCTGCATGTTATATCTTTTTTTCTTTTTCTTTTTTTTCTCCTAGACCTGATGAAGGCTTGCAGTGCAAAAACTTTGGCATAATAAATTAAAATTTATTTTTAATTGATGTGTATCTGTGACTGCATACCCCAACGGCCTATATCTTAGAAAAATATTTTCCATAGCAGATAACATCAGTCGACTTTGGATCGAATCATGAACTCGAATAACAACAAGATAAAGAAATTTACAATTTTTTTTAATCACAAGTTTATAATCTACAATTTTACTGGAAATATACATGTATTTTTAAAATTAATGAAATAATTTTAAAAATATAATGTGAATACAATATATTGCATATAAATTTTACTTTATGGTTGAATTTTCCTCGCATCGATAATACTCCAATACGTAGTAATATAAAGTTGACTTTACGGAATTGAAAACGGATTCCCGCGTGGATCTCAGATAACTCGGTCCACAAGGTAGGTTCGATTCTCAATTGGGTCGTGACGGTCAAATAAAAAGTAAAACTCACACACTGACTAAGATAGGCGAAAATTTCTTATCAGGGTTTGGTAAAAATTACCAGATCCACTTGACTGACTGGTCTTCTACACCAATACCGGTACCAGTTGGCGCCCAAACACATATGAAAAACATCAATCTTACTCCAAGATTTAAAATGATCTACCGACCACTCAGAGCTCGTTTAGACTAATATCTTTAAGGTTTTATGTATATATGCATAAAAATAAATATAAATAAGGTATATACAAAAAGAACTTCTGGCAAAATTTAAAATTTTTAGACATATCACAAAAGCACCTTTATAATGAATGATACCACTTTGAATACTGATAAATACATAAAAATATTTTGCGAATAATAAGAAATATTCCTGTTTTACATGATCAGAAAATATCCCTCATAGTCAATGTAATGGTCTAAAACCATATTCTTGAGAATATTAAAGGGGTAGGAAAAAGGAGTGAACGATTTTCGTAATTTCTTAAAATTAGTCATTGCCAGAAGAGTAAAGAAGAGTTGTGTTCTTCACACCTGAAATCTCTCTTTTTTTATTAGATGAGAATCAGTAGTTAAATAACAAATAAAACAAAATAACAATTACGTGTAAAGAAACTAACCTCACCTACTCCTTCGGCAGTTTTATTTAGGAAGGTCCCGAGCCTTCTTGCTTTCACACTTTTTAGTGTAGTCGTGAATCGGTTAGGAAGCGAGGTAAGACGCTATTGGGTTGTTTTGGCAATGATGTTTACTATGGAAGATTTGATATCTGCATAAGGCCAAAGGCACTATCACATTTAATATCAGTAGAGCTTCGAAGTTCATGATTATAACATAAAATAATATACCTTCTGATTGTGATGTCTCGTTAACGGCAATGTAATTGGCAAGGATGTGCTGTATTAAGAAATCAATTCTACAAACTATTAAGCCATTAGAAATATTTACTTGACTTTTTTTTCCATAAAGGTTTAATTAAAAAATTATTCGTTTGGAAGTATTTCATTTTTATTTTAAAATCTCAATACCAAAATAATTATTATAATTATAAATCTGCATCGAAGTTATTAAGTTATTGTATTCTAGATATTATTATATAGAGGGGCGCGGGAGCTAAGTGGTTAAGGCACTGTCACACCGAGTCGAAGTTAAGCTCGTCCAGATAAATGCAGAAACTTTATATTCTGTTATTTCGGTAGTGAATCGACTTCGAGATCGGGAGACCCTCCTAGGGCAAACCTGGCCTCTGTAAAATGAGTACCCTGGATTGGGGAAAAAAACTGTCGGTGAAGCGTGATTTTGACTAAATCTCCTTCTTTAATGACTGTTCGCCCAGTAAGTATATAGTACAGCGATACCAAATTACTGAACCAAAGACTCCTCATATGCTTTTGTAGTACAAAAAAAATAGTGAAATATACATATTTAATTTTAAGTGTGTAAAAACTGTTAATTATTTTTATTTATTTAATTAGGTAAACGTTCGTAAAATGAATTAAATTCCTAGGTAAAGATTTTTCGTTGCTAGCTAACTAAATGACCTCAATTCTTCCATGAAAATGAAATGAACAGTGGCTTTATCAGTTTATCAACTCTGTGCCAGTGATTGCTGGCTGGGGTGGTCTTGTTGGAACATAGATAATGTATCTCTTTATTTCCTAAACCACCACTTCAAAACGAAAACTGAACAAATACATTCAGAAAATCACGTCTCATTGAGAAGAGATAAAAATAGCAATCCCAGGCTGGAGTTGAAAGTGAACCTTTCTCGGTACGTTAGATCCTTGAGCCAGTCACGAACCTTCGCTAATTGTTAACTCAACCTCAAAGATCTTTCTGATATTGTAATAATATAATAGAAAATAAAAATAAATGTAACAATAGGCATTGGAATATATAATTAGTACCTTGGAAATTGTGAATGCTCCGTCTGAAAGTAAGTCGACCTAGGAAAATCTAGGAGGTGTGCCTTTTAATTGCTCCTCTCTCCTAAAAAAACATAAATATAAAAATACATAAACCTATCTTGCTCAAAGTAAATAAAAAAATATATTTACTACCTGAGTAACTTTAGGTTTCGGAGTCACCTGTGGTGTAGTGGTTAGCATAGCAGCCTACTAAACCCAAGATCGCGGGTTCGCAGCCCGGCAGATGACCTTAGGATTTTTTAAAGGGAGTAAAAAATCCTTAGCTATGCCGTCCTTCGGAAGGGACGTAAAATGGGGGTCCCGAGCCTGTGCGATGTCAGGTACTCGTTAAAGATCCCTATCCTAATTATACCTGGATCGGCAAAATTTAGGACTCCCACCGTAGCATCGTCCGATTAGCCATAGCAGCATAAAGTGACGTTAAACGAAATAAACAAACTTTAGGTTTCAGATATTCGTGAAAACTATCAAAAACATACGGGACAACGCCATTTTTTATTTTTGCGTAAAATGAAGACGTTTTGTCAAAATCCTTTTCTGTGAAGTGCTTAGAGCACAAACGGCTGGTTTTTGTGGACTTCCAGTTCTCTCTTCTTATGACTTTAACCCACTTTTTTCGTTCAATTTTATCTGACGGTAAGCTAATCCGAAAGAATAAAATACCGAGGTCAAATAAAAAAAACAACAAAAAAACATTAATTTTGTAAAAAAAAAAAAATTTCCTAAGAAATATTCCGCAAACTTTTTTGTCTTTGCTTTGCAATTTTATTGAACCACAACAAAGTTGTGGGTCGAATTTCAACACGTATTTTTCTTTCTTCAAGATAATAAGTAATTGTTTATGATATCTTTTAATGTTCTTTAAATTCTGAAGGAATATTATTTAAGAAAAGATTCTTTTGTGTAATGAATGGAATAATAAGCCTTCGTGTGAAATGTTATTGGAGGTGCTACTTGTTTATCGATTTTTTTTTTTGTAACCAAAGGCGACAAAACAAGGCAATTGTATTAAAACTTATACAACAATAGTAACTCGAAATATAATTACTAAGGAAGCAACAAATATCTAATGTGAATCAATAATAAGAAACCAAGAAGCGTACTAACAATAAAATGGTCTGATGGTGGTTAGAACTAAGGGCCGGCCGAACGAACAAGTAACCTTTGTTGAGCCCAAGGGGGTCAGAGAAGAGGGGGAAGAGGGGGACTCGTCTTAAAATTAGTGCCATCCCTCAACTAGCGTTTGCCGCTTCTAGTCTATTCAATGTTCTGTGGTCCAAGTAGCATTTCGACCTGCCTTGCAGGCCTTCTTCAGGGCTATAATGAACAAAATACTTTTTGATGTGACAAAAATAACAGACAGATAAACAGATGACAAATGGTATACATAATGACCTGGATAAAAACTATAGAAAAAAAAAACAGATGCACAAAATCAATAATAATAATAATGATACAAAGCAGCAAAGTGAGGTTAAGGACAAGACAAGAATGATAAGGAAAAGAAAAAAAATGTAAGGGCAGTCAATAAACGGATAATAAATGAAAAATAATATAGAGTAAAATAGAGTTATTTTTTATTTATTATCCGTTTATTCACTACCACCATTTCATTTGTGTTTCTTTGCCTTATCATTCCTGTTTTGTCCTTGACCTCACCTTGCTGCTTTGTATTATTACTGATTTTGTGTATCTGTTATATTCTATAGCCTTTTTTTTATATGGTTTTTTATCCATGTTATTCTGTATTCCATTTGTCATCTGTTTATCTGTCTGTTATTTTTGTCACATCATGTATTTTGTTCATTATGGCCCTGATGAAGGCCTGCAAGGCAGGTCGAAACGTTAGCACACATTAAAGTATTTCTACTTGGACGTGGTGTTTCTCTTTGACTGCATCCCTGATTATCTTCTTCTCCATTAGCTTAAAGTATAGTTATTTCTCTATAATTATAGTATAAATATTTCCTTAAGGGTGTCAATAACTGTCTGGTTCACCCTACCAAGAAAAATAAATAATCAAGGAAATGTTAGGAGGAGTTCAGACAAAGGAATTGTTTTCAACTTACTAACTTGTTAATAATTAATAGTAATTAAATTTATTTAATAATAATTAACTTGTTGCTGACAAATTGGATAGGAGGAGGGTAGGCTGGGATGATATTGCTATCGACGTGGGCGAGGAAGTGGGCTGCCGGTCCTGTTCGGTGATTAGCTTCTGTTTACCTGACAGGAGGGTGGAACAGGTACCCCCTCCACCCACGCTCCTCCAAAAACAAGCGATCATCCAGTCTATTTAATATAATTTCTTGTTTGTAATTATTGTCGGTAGATTAAAAGGCTGTGGATGGGTTCACGGCTTGTAATCACCGGCTAGCGGAACGTTTAAGTATAGGCTCAATGAGGAAAAGAGCGCTCCGTTACATCACTTCGGTGTGGGACAGATTGTGCAACTGAATTTGTGAAGGCGGGGCATGGAACCACATCTCAGACTTAGTTCTCAAATAGACTTAGACAGAGTTAGAGGCAGTGCGCTGTCCATCATGTTCTATAAGGAATATATTATCTTCACTTGAGTTTAATGATCTTTATCGTGGCACTAATGTGAAAACTTGGATTTCAGTTAAATATAGAAGATTTCATGATTATATTAAAATAATAATCAAAAAAGCAAAAATAAAACGTTCTTCTAAAATTAGACATTTTTTTTTCATATTTAAAAAATCTATGTCTTCCAACCACATAAATGCAATCTTCAGGAAGGTGCTAAATCATGAGGAGAGATAGTGCTCAGTTACAACACTTACTTAGCTTTAATTTTCTTATTATTTAGAAAATATTGTCTTATATAGGTCTTTTACAGTTGTCTTTCGATTTTCTTATGATTTTTTTTTCTTATCGATGTCTAGTTTCAAATGTTAAACATTAAGTTCTATGAACACGAAAAATTCAAATCTTCAATCAGATTATATGTATTAATTTTAAACTTAAAGTCAAGAAATCATGTTGATGCTCATTCTTTTTATTAAATAAATATTACAAGCTGCCTCTCTAAAGGGAAATGAATAATATGGATGAATGACAATGTATCTGCAATGAATAGATCTCTAATTATACTAACTATAAAATAGATCAGAAAATAAAATTATAAAGAGTATAAAAAATATGGATGACAAACAATCCACTCATACAATATGAAAAATTATATTTAATAAATTTAAAAAATCCTCTGACTATACAAGAATAAAAATAAAATCGTAATAATAAACAGACAAAAAATAAATAAATAAATTTAAAAAAGCACAATCCCACTATATATACAATGAACATGAAGAAACCAGGAAAACCCTTGACCAGGCTTGGCGCCCCATTTATGTGAGGGCAAACCAGGCTACAGTAATCCCAACGCTGTTCTTTCAGTCGGGTCACTAGCGTCAAAATCCAGTGGAGGTTGAGAAGAAGCACCACAGTTGCTCAGGGCTCGAATGGAGAAGCTGGCCATTGCCAGAACTCCAGAAAATATTTATCTAAGGAGGCAATAAGCGAGGGCTTATTTAAGCTATCAGTAATCTGAAATAAGGCTTTAAAAAATTATTTCATATATTTTAATCATCAATATTAGTTTTTGTGATGGTCATTTAGTTAAACATCAATCTGTTTGTTATGCCTCTGTCCATTCCTTCAAATAATGGACACACCTTTGAAACATAGGAATCAAAATCAAGCTATAGAGATAAGATTCCTGAGGAAAGTCGAGGGAAAGACCGAATGAGATGGGATCCGCAACATGAACATCTGTTCAAATCTCCAAGTGGAGCCAGTTTGTTTGTTTATTTCGTTTAACGTCACTTTATGCTGGTATGGCTTATCTGACGATGCTAGGGTGGGAGTCCTAAATTGTCCCTATCCAGGTATAATTAGGATAGGGATCTTTAACGAGTACCTGACATCGCACAGGCTCGGGACCCCCATTTTACGTCCCTTCCGAAGGACGGCATAGCTAAGGATTTTTTACTCCTTTTAAAAAATCCTAAGGTCATCTGCCGGGCTGCAAACTCGCGATTTTGGGTTTAGTAGGTTGCTATGCTAACCACTACACCACAGGTGATCCTAAGTGGAGCCAGTGAAAGCAATCTTAGAAAAAAAATAAATTAAGATGGCTTGAGTACTTCCTCAGAATACTTCACGAAAGAATGCCTCAGGTGGAAGGTGTGCAAAAGAGATTGATGATGCGAGGACTGGACTGGAGAAGAAGAGAGACGGTTCAGGAGAGGGACTTGATTGACCAAGCTCTCTATAAACTTCAACAACACATTGTGTATGGAGGACCAGAGTAGTATGGCTAATTTATTTTTTTTTTCCATTATACTTTTTCAGCTTCCATATGGATTATTTTTTGTAATAAATGTAAGGTATCGAATTTACAGAATCGATTTAGTAGTAGTACAAAAGTATTTTGTAATAGCACCGGTATTGATAATCGATACATTTTTATACCAACACATAGCTACGTTTTAAAAAAATAATTTATTTCGCGATAATTACAATAAGATAATATAATGACAGATTTTCCAGATTTCCGAAATGCAATTATCTATTCCTATTTAAGCTAGAAATAAAATCTATTATTTTAAGTAATGTAAGAAAAATAATTTCACTCTCAAATAATGTCAATCGAGTCACACCGCGAGCTAAAAGTTGCTTAGCTAATAGAATGAGAATCCATTTGAGCCGTACTCCACACCCACCGCTGATCGTAAACTCGGCCTTCGCTCCTTCCTGTCTTCTCCCTTATAGAGCTGTCCTCATTGCCAACTCCTACCTCCTACTCCGTGGCGTAGTAGAATAATTGCTTCACGCTGTTTTCGCCCATGTCTAGGATCTTATTTACTTTTTCTTATTTTTTTTTTTATTATTAAATTGAAGCAGAGGAGTTATATTGATCGGACAAGTAAAATTATTTGAATTTCCATGTTTAGAATCCTCTTATTAAACATACTAGATTGAAGATAGATAGATTACAACACCTATAAGAAGATTTTTGTTCTTACTATTTATGTCAATGTTTACTTTGGAAAATCTTTTACTTTCTTGCGACTTGAGTTGCTTTTAGACATTCACATTCACGTTATGGAGATTCGGCCGAAATCATGCCTAACCACCAGATTTTTCTCTTTAAGAGTCTCTACTTTATGGAGGCTGGGTCTGCCTCAAGAGAGTATTCCGACCCCAAAAAAATAAATAACAGAAAAAATTTAATTCGTGAGCTGGGGTTTTGGGTGCCTTATCCTCTGAAAATAATAATTAAGAAGTGCCATATTTCATTGGTCCGACTAAAGTCGAGTTTTTAATTTAAATCTTAAACTATAATTCGGTGGTTGTAGTAAAGAAATACATGAGCCAATGATCTTAGAAACGACTTATCTATAAAACCTTCAAAACGAGATTTTTCATATCCTAGTTGTTAATAATTGGTTCTTCTTAAACTCAATAGCTGTGCTTCTTAAGGTTTTGACCTATCTCTTTCAGCGCAAATAGTATTTTTAGAGTAACTACAGTTTAAAGAACGATCAAATATGCCCTGCTAAAAAGTGCACAATTTTTACTAATCGACTTAAGAATTCAATAGACACAATGAGAACTGCTTTTTGCAAAATAAAAATTTTTTTTATCAGTTTAAAATCCATTATCAATAGGATGGTATCTAATAACTAAATCTACAAATTGGGACCCCAATATCGATAGAGTACCCTCTTTTTTTGTTTTGATTCATAGCAATATCTTTGACTTATTGAATCAGTTTTTAGAAGGGCATACGATTTTTTATTTTATTTTTTTTTTTTTAATTTAGCTTGTTTTAATCATATTAAAAGAAAAAGATTCTCTCGCGAAATCAAGAAAAAATATTCATATAAATATATATTTTTTAAATACTTATTAATTTATATATTTGGTATGTATTATTATATATCTTAATCTGTAATGAGAGCATTCCTATTCACCATAAATGATAATGTAATTATATTTTATGTAGAAAATATTTTTAGATGCAGTTAAGAGTAAAGAGAAACGCATCCAAGATATAAAACGTTTTAATGAGTTCCGGCGTTTCGGCGTGCATTAAAAACTTTAAAGATTATCACTTATCATTAGAAGAGGAGACAATCAAGAATCTATGTTAGGCGTGTTTTTTCTTACTCTTTACCTTAACCAAGACTATTTTCTTCATAAAATATTCTACGGTCAACCATATGTTATCACTAAATAGATTGCTGTCAAATTTTGCGATATATTCTGGAGAGAATTATTTCTCTTCCACTGATAATGTCTGATATATCTCGATCTAAGTAATGAAATATAGTAATATTTTACTAATATATGGTTCTTGAAAAAACTAAAAAAAAAAAGCCATCGAAGGACATGGTAAGTGTAAACAAGAACGAAGCCTGACCTCAAGCAGTGTTAATAATAATTCATCACCGCAGCCTTCAGCCAACGATGCGTCAGTTCACTTATTGTGCGTATTTGCGTTTAATTATTCAAAGTTCTGAGAGTAAATATTGTTAAGTAATTATAATTATATTTTAAAATTTAGTTACATATAGGACAATTCTGTAGTAAAATGTTTGAAAAAGTTTAGTTTTCTAAATAAACCTCGAATAAGTTTCTGGAAAGATGCAGATTGAACACTATTGAGAAGAAAGAGAATATCGCTGAGAGATGGAGAAACTACTCGAGCGAATCACTTTATCTTAGCCCTGAGAAAACTATAGAAATCCCAACGGAAAATTAACTGTCTTAATAACTATATTAACTAAGTATATTTCAAGATGATATCGCACATTTCGTGGAATATTGTAACATCACAGAAAAATGTGATTTTGATTTGTTTACACCAAATCATTCAAAATTATGTTTTCTTTACGTGGTATTACGTTTAGTTGTTCAGTTGGCCGAACAGAGGCGGAAGTTACATTTCGAAAGTGAAGGAATTAACGGAAGCCGTTTGACAAATCACATGCAGCCTGTCAGTATATCGTGAATATTGCATCGACTGCATCTGGATCAGAAAAAAATCAACCTACGATTAGAACAAAAACAATAATTAAAAAAGGCAAACTAAAAAAAGGTACTAGCTTCAAACGCCATTTCTCGAAATTCGAGATTTTCGAGATGTTACGGTATTCCATGACAGCTGCGATATGTCCAAACCCTGAAGAAGTGGAATACGTTCTGGTAAAGTTAAGAAATAACATACCACTAGGATTCGATCTGGTTCCATCTGGATTGATTAAATATGGGAAAAGCATGTTTATCGGAAAATTTATGAACTTATTCTGGAAGTATAGGACAAGGAAAAAATACCAAAGGAATGGAATAAGTCTTTTTATTGTGCCTATACATTAAAATAGTAATACATTGAAGTACTGAAATTACAGAGGGATTATACTGCTACATAATGTACGAAGACAGCCTTACGCGGGTTTGCTTTAACAGGCTTATTGAGCTTCATAAAATAAGAAACAAGCACAAATATGACTTCAGTTGGGTTACACAAGTGAGATCAATCTTCGAATCACTAGGTTGCAAACAGGAATTTTTATGTTTTGAGGGATATTATTTGATACAACAAAAAAGATGATATACTGCAAAAAATAACGACCCTCCTTTTGTCCATAGATATCAACAGGGCTTTAAATTCAGCCACTAACCCAATCTACAGGAATATTAGCAGTTTTAACTTTAGAGAACCAGAAAAATATTTGTCAATTAAAGTTGGCTTCCATAAAGTAAGAATTGTCAGTCAATTAAGAGTTTCCAGCCCGGCAGTCATCAAGCTTTATCTTTCAGCATTTTGAGGAGGACTGCATGAGTGACCTGCTGCTGCACTGCTCTAAATTCAATGAGCCCAGAAAAACCTTGCAGGCCTTTATCACGAACACCAATGACATTTCCAATGTTGAAAATATTTTAAATATTCCTGATATTGAAAAAATAAACAGTATTTAAAATTTGTATATGTATCCATACAAATTTGTATAAACTTACCAGTTCATTAGTGGACTTAAATGGTTAAACGATAGAACTTTTATTTAATTTTTTCTATAATTTATTACTAGATTAATTCATGTATTTATATGTAATTAGTGTATTTTTATTTCATATTCTTTCTAATTATGTAAATAAATTTGAAATTGTCTGAGATTGTATCAGACTCTTATTTGTACAAGAATTGTCTTTTATAAATAAAATGATTATCCATCTATACTACTATGGGGGTCTCACTGAATGTGGGTTCCTCCTTGGAAAGTCACCATAGACCATAGTCCACCATATATTCATCATTAGGAACATGTGAAAGAAGTGCAAAGCATGGAGAGTAAATCTATACCGCCTCTTCATAGACTTCAAAAAGGCGTACGAAACAATAGAAATAAGCTAGTAACATGAAAGGTAGCCCCACAAAACATATCAGGGAGATATGAATGGCAAAAGAAATGATTGAGGTGCAGGTTAGTGTAGGTTATTGCAGGTTCAGGGATAAATATGTAGAGACTTTGTCATTTAAAAAGGAGTTAAATAGGGAGACCCAAAATCTAAAATGTTGTTTAAAAAGGTGCTCGATAAAATGTATTTATTATATGACCTAATACTTTGTCTATATTTAGGACGTGGTTATCACAAGAAGATACAATAATTCGCTCATAGAAACATTTTCGGAAAATGAAGTGGCAGCTAGTTAATTTCAACGATAATAGAAAATACATACTTTCATCTAGAAAACGAATTAAGTTCGAGGGTATAACGTATTGTTTGCTGAGTAGCTAGTCAAACTGGCCTTAAAGAAATTTGATGTTGACTATAAACAGTTTTCATAAACAAGGTTTTAGTTACTTTCAATGCGCAGTTTTTATCCCACAGACGCATTTTGTGCTGACATAATCTGCCTATTATGTCACAATAGGCCTTATTACCTGTCAATCTTATCTCTCTTTACAATTATCTAAAGCTGACCACTCTTTTTAGCTCCTACAAACACCTATTGGCTGCAGTAATTCTTCATTTTACTTCTTCACTCACATAATTTTTTCGGTGAGAACAGTTCCTAAATTCCTAAATTTTGAAAGCTTTAACCCTTTCAAACCCGTAGGGTACATGACTGCTTCATCGTGTTTTGGTTTTGGTTTGTTGTTTTTGTTTTTTTACATCATAATTGTAATGTTATTTATTGCATTTTTATATAACCGGTTCTTGGTCGCGTTCGGGTCACTATTAATTTAAAGAGATGGCAGTCAGAACTTACTTGCCTGACAAATAATTTTAAAATAATTAATTTATAAATAAGTTCTTCTCCTAAGGTATGAAACTTGGGGGCCAAATTATCAAGGTAATTTAATTACTATGAAAAGGTGACGTAAGAGAATTAATTAGAAATGCAACCTAGTAATAAATTTTACTGTTGTTAAATTAAAAAGCAATATATATTCAAACAAAGGGTTGGCATATAAATGCACAATCAGAAATAGAGATGATTATTAAATTTAAAAGAGTAAGTCGTAACAAAACAAACTTAATCTAAACTTATCTTAATGAGAGAGATGCTATGAAGTGAAGAGTTTTCGGTGGAAGTTGCGGTCCCAGATCGGTGAGGTGTCATTAGTAGATGACTCGGGGTCAGCTCGGCCACATCATGTTAAGTGCTGGAACAGCGAGGCTGGCCAACTAGGCCACTTCAGAAGGACAAGAAGCAACAAGATAGGAACCCGAAAATATTTTCCGGACTTTTTTAAAAACATTGTCCCCATCCTTGGTCTGGCACTAGCATGTCTACTGACTTCTTGGTAGTTTGAGGCTGGAAGGTCTCTCAGTACTATGAAGAGAATTATCAATTTCTGTGGGGCTCAAGTATTTCACTCGAATACTATTTAAAAAAGGGAGAAGTGCAAAAAAAAAAAAACTATTCTATGTGTACAGCCCAGCATCTACTTCCGAGAAGGGTGATATATTCTCAAATTTCTTGGGAGGAATAGGGGAACGGTTGTGTGGAATCATCTTACTGTATCTCGGCAAATGTTCGTGTTAACTGAAAAATGTATTAGTTTGATATATAGCAGTATCATAAAGCATTGTATAATCATCTTTCCAACTGCAACCCTTACCAACTTCTCTAAAATACAATTCGACTATTTCTCATTCCATTTATGAAATCAGCTATGCTCAAATATTAAATATTAGCTTTAAAAATTAATTTTAGTTATTGAATACTATTTAGATCTTGAGAGGTGTTCTACAGGCAAAGTAGGAACGTATGATGGAGGGGATGGAGGAGGGGGGAGGGGAGGGCTATATTGGCCGATAACTAGCTTCCTATGGCGGACCTTGACCTCCCCTAGCTGACCCTTGACCTCCACCACCTCAGGCCCTACTGCAATGTCATCAGGATAGGGTTAGGTTCTTAGCTTAGCTTAGTGCGCCCTACATCGATCATAGGATGTAGAATATCTGCCCATAATATAGAAATATACGTATTATAAAAATAAAACAAATTATAACACATTATGCACCCATAATCTACAAGAAAAACAATTACACTCATCAAGCCATTTATCTAGTTGTTATTGCTTATCGTTTAAATAAATAAGGAAAAATAAACCATCGTTGTATCAATCGTGATTTTTTTTATTTAGCTATTTATTGAAATTTACAACAGTACACAAAATAAAAGAAAAATACACCTATTAAATGAGATGATAATGCTCTTAATGACTTGTTAATAGCTGGTAAAGCAACTGCCCTATGGCAGCACCTCAATAAATTCTATATTAGAAGATCATGAGGCCATTTTCTATTCAGACTCCTTAGAGGGTTATTTGAAACAGAATGTGAAGCGAGTTGAGATACTAGCGGATTTATATGTTTATTGAGTTTACAATGGAAGGATAGATATCTAGTTTAAGCTAAGAAACGTTTGGTCCATTAAAATCTTCACGGATGTTTGTTTGTGACAACGCAAGGATCATTGAGGGGATTTTTCGAAGGATTTTGGATTGCAAGGATTGGATACGAGATGAATTGGATGGTTTAGTGGAGCCTCAAAGCTCAATTCCATATCAAAATACTCTTATGTAAATGAGTCTTTTTTAATTAATAGTATGCCTGAAGTTGTCAAGCCTGTTAAAGAATGGATATGTTGCTGATTTTCATTTAACCGTTTATTGTTTTATTATTTTAAAACAGGTATACTTTACTTTTGAGGGACATTTTTAGATGATTCCAAGGCTTTTAATGGAGTGTGGCACCAGGGCCTAATGGTCAATTTGAAACCGTTACTATTATCTAATCTTACAATATCTCGTCTCTGACCGTTTTTTTTTCTGTTCGGCAGAAAAAATGTCAGAATCAAAGTTGTAGGGCATTAAATTTAATTCAATTTCATTTATACGTTTTTGGCACTTGAAGCAAATATTTGACAAAAAATGAGGTAAAAATTTTTGTTTTTTTGAAAATCGGTCTCGAAAACCATGGGTTCAACAAATATGTATAGAATCAGTTTTTTCAGGATATTTTATGAGCTTTAATTTTTATTTGAAACATATTTTTCTAGAGTTTACCGTTTTCTAGATACAAGCGAAAAAAAAAAAAAAAAAAAAAAAAATGGGACCTTCTCCCATCCCCTATACCGTTAGCTTACCCCCGGGGGCGGGAAATGTTAGTATGTTTATCTGCTAACTATTCCTAGCGAAGCCCTGAGGTAAAAAATAAGAGCATATTTCATGCATTCTAAACCCCTTATTTCAGCACTCGTTGACTGGACTAATTATTATATCCGCGGGTAGTCAAAACTTGGTAATGTCAAACCTGCGAATACTGAGGGATTATTGTAATAAAAATACAATTGTGAATGAACAAAGCATTTAAAAATAAATAATGAGGCTCTGCATTTGTAATAGTGCTTATCCTTGTGAAAGCAGATAATAAAAACATCTTAGTTATGGATATTTTGATATTTTGAAACATTTATGCCAGTGAGCTATGTTTATTTAATTACAAAGGTTTTTGAGTTTTTACTCACTTTGTTTTAAAAATAATATAACAAATAGCTATAGTAAATAATGGTAGGTGAACCGATGTTATGCTAGAGAATGCAATTACTGAGCTAATTAGTGGACTGGTAATTTAGCATCCATATTCCAAATATTATTATTAGCAATATGGCTTGGCCAACAACAAATAATCATCACAATATGAGCCAATATAAACATATACAAAAAAAACTTATAATATAATAATTAATTATATTGTAGGAGGCAAAGATTTCACAATATTAGCAATGAAAATTTCTACCATAAGGGTAGTGGAAATAACAAAATATAAATACATATAACACTTAATCCATGTTGAAACTGATATTAGGTTCAGTTACATTTCCTTACATTTGAGAAGAAAAAATATGAAAATATTAACATATAAAACACTACATAATACAACCCATGTTGAAACTGAATAAATACAAGTTAACTGGTGAGGTTAAAGGATAGCGTTATCCATAAATGTGAAACTCAAAGTGAATCATCGTAATCGATCAGCAAAGATACTTTAATACATAAGAATAAAATAACAGAGCAATTGACGTAATACATATATTTATTTAATAAAAAAGTAATACTTATTATTTATGAGATAGTAATAAACATAAGTAGGGTTTACTATGACTGGATAGGTATCTCGTCTGGGATGAAAAAAAAAACAAAAAGACCCGGTTGATCGAGTCCCGAATTTATGCTGTTTCCTAATTGCAATCATTCTTTCTTTGGTTTTAGAGGAAATTATAAAGTCTTTACCATTAACCACATTTTAAAGAAAAGAAAATGTCACACTCTATAAAAAGTTTTACGAGAATAAAAAGAAAAAAATTAGCTTTTTCGCCAGACTAGTAGCTAAGAATACAGAGGCAGACCTTGAACCTACAATATTGGCGACCAAACCTATTGGTCCCTTCGGCCCTAGATCCGATCTCGGTATTAGGCCCTGCATACTGAAGTTCCTTCATCAATAATGCACCAGTCAATCCTAAGCCAGTTTAACCCAAATCCGCTGTTCGTTATTAACAATAGGAATTATTTATAAGTCTATATCATCGATGAACGGAACAAATAGCGTAAATTTGAAACTAAATTATTAATTTATGTTTGATATCTGATTTGAAGATTTCTTTTATATTCCTGACAGATTTCTTTTTCATACACTTGGTAATACACTAATACTTTTTTTTTTAATGAAATAATCTATATATATATTCCCATTCCAATTCTACGGGCGCAGAACTTTTTTATGACAATTTATTTGAATTAAGCCAATTTTATTATCAATTTCTAGATCTAACGTATATAACACTGTACAGTTATAACCTCTCTTAAATGGCACTCGCCTCATATTTATCGCTTTTTAGCAACAATGTAATAGAAAATATGTAAATTTTCTTATTGCTAAACCTTCCTTCAACTATAAAGATGATGTAGTTAAGATTTGGTAAAGATTGGTTCAGTAGTTTTTGCGGTTAGCGATCACAAACGAAAAATGGCTTGTCCTTTGATATAATAGTATAGTTATAGATTAATTTAGAACATATGTTTTATTGGTAATTGTTTAAAAACACCTGCACTAAAGTAATATTTATAAAAAATAAATATTATTTTTGGGATTTTTGTTGAACCCCAACTCTGATTTAAAAACAAATTTACAAAAACCTCCCGGGGATATACTTAATAATTTCCCAAATTTTCACGGCGATTGGATGTATGGTTTTTGAATCGAGAACAGACTTACACACATTCATTTATATATATATATAGAATAGAATAGAAAAATAATTTTATTCTGGGACAAAGTCCCTTAAGAATAACAGATAATTGCAGGTATAACTAAATTAAATCTGGTTAGAGACATAGTGAGCTACAAAAAAGAAAAATAATAATACATTAATGACACTATGTACATAGATGATATTTAAATAAAAAGAAATGAAAAGAAGATAACATTTTACAGATTAGAGTAGATAGAATTAAATAAGAAAAAAAAAAATAAATAAAATGATATAGAAAAATCTTATGGTACAATGATATGATTTGTATGTACAATAGAAGTACCCAATGTTATATTCATGGAAAGTTAAATTTTTATTAAAAGGAATCTCAATTATTCCAGAACTGAATCCAGCAATGCAATAATAATTTTTGACTAAGTAGTTAGATAGTTAGCAAGCGTCAGTCTGGATGAGAAGGAGGTATTGGAAATATAAATATTTGAATGTTTTCAGGGATTTAGCTTGTCTGATGTGAGGAGGGATGGAGTTCCAGAGGATTGTTGAGCGGAAAAGGAGGGAGCGTTGGAATATTGAAGTTCTATGGGACGGGGTATACAGATCAGAAAGACGGGATCTCGTATGTATTGGATTGACTGCAGATCTGAATTGAATAGGATAAAGAATAGGATAAAGTGATCAAGGGAATCGAAGGCTTTAGAAAAGTCAAGGAGTAACAGGACGGTTAATTTTTTGTCATCTATTGCGGTAAATATGTCATTAGTGATTTTTAGGAGAGCAGACTGGGTGGAGTAGCCGGGACGAAAACCAGATTGAAGGGGGTCGAGGAGGTTAGATTCTTCAGGGAATTTGGAAATTTGAGATTGAACTAATCTTTCCAAGGGCTTAGAAAGATTAGACAAGATGGAGATAGGGCGATAGTCATTTGGAGACATGGGGTTTAATGTTTTATTTACAGGATGAATTAATGCTTTTTTCCATGAGGTTGGGAAAACTGAATTTTGGAGGGAAAAGTTATAAATGAATAGGAGGACTGGTATGATTTCAGGTAAACATAGTTTTATTAGTTTTTATTAGAATTTGGGGTGGGAATATCATCTGCGCCCGTAGAATTGGAATGGGATCATATATATATATATATATATAAATTCTCTCCATCTAAATTACCAACTCATAGATTAGAATTAATGATTGAATATTCAATATGGCTTTTAAGTAAATTTCAACCAACTAATCATTACAATAATACCGGGTTAAAAATTACAGCTTTGAGTAAAAATATATAGAAATATTGCGAGGAAATAATTCTCAACTGCATTATAAGATTTTTATTGTTAAAAAATAAAACTTCTATTATTAGTTAAACCTATATAAGTTCTTTACTTATAAGAGCGGGCGAAGCCGTGACTGGGGACGCTAGTTGTATAATAAATTGTAATGTCTGTAGAACATAATAATAATTTGTATTAATTTCTAAACATATAGTGTTATACTTAGGGGATTTATATTTATTATTTTCCAAAGCATATATGATCGTACCTTTGTTTTGTATTTCATCTGTTGTTTACGATGGAAAGAGTAAGAGCTTGTCAACTAAAAAAAATAAATAAATAAAAAACAGAAGAGAAAAGTAAGCTTGAGCCGGCGCCAACAGTTTTAGCAGCTCGGGGGGGATTCCACGATGATCTCAGTGTCCGTCGCACTTTTCCTTTTCCCGTCACTAAGATTTCTTCCACTATACTATATATATATATATATATATATATATATATATATATATATATATATATATATATGTATATATACATTATTTATATAAAAATTCGAAACCTAACGAAAATATTTATTTGCTTAAACTTGAGATTTCAGGACAACCGAAAACTAATAACTATTTCTACAATTTTTTAGCAAGACTGGAACTTTCGTTAGTCCACGGTTTTGGTAAAAATCGGTTTTCGTTTGAACAGAACCTTTTTCTTCTCACAGATTTAAACACATATAAAAAAAAAAAAAAAAAAAAAAAAAAAATTAAAATTAGATAATCTCTAAAATTTTAAGATACATTTATTATTAAAAGTATTTTTCTAATTTTAACATTTTTATTGTTTTTTAAATCGAAGCCTCTTGATTTTCCTAAGTTTCTCATCACGTAATACATTTACAGACCATAAAAACAATCTGAATTTTACCATCTTTACGTTATTCTAGTGTTCAGAGAAAAATTATAATGATCATTGAAACTCGATATCGTTTCCCATGTACAAGCAGCTACACAAATACAGTACATTTTTTTTTTTTAATTTTATTACTAACTGAAATTTACAACTGAATTATTATACATATGTATCTAGTAAATATATGCGGCGTACAATGCAAATGACATGACAAATACGTTTAGAGGATTTACGCATTGGTAGTACTCAAATAAAATATCTATAATATCCCCGAGGCCATCTTCTTTTCAGACTCACCTGCATTATATAAATAATACGTTTTAAAATGATATATCTATTTTTATTTTTATTTTTACACAATAAATTTCAAATAAGACCATTTTTTTAAAATTTAGGTAAGGGGAGTTTTTTTTTTTTTTAAACCAAAACCTGATATTAATTTTATATTATTCATAAATCTTACGGTTTCAATGCAATTGAAAAAAAAAATATGGGTGAGGAAAATTTTTAAACTAAAAACGGATATTATTTTCAGATTCCTCATCTCAAAAAACATGTAGAAACTAAATTTTATCGAAATCAAAAAATTTTTTTTTTTTACTTTTAAAATTTTGTGTGATTTTTAGAGGGCTATATGCAGTTAATTTCTAAAACAATGTAAATAATTTGTGCTATCTCACACATTTCGCCACCAACTAAAACCATACTTTAAGGTCATCTAGAAGCCGTAAAACTGTGTAGTTTAACCTAAATCCGGAGGTAGCAGGATTTCCCATTATTGAAATATCTCGAGTTATAGCTTACCTCGGATTTTTTCATTCACATCAGTTTTTGTCCACTAAAATCTGAAGTAATTCCAGTGTTATATACATGGATGAAAAGCAGAATGTATGCTGATTCTAGCGATGATATTACTATTGTAATCGGTTCAACGCAGCAGATGTTATGGCCGGTAGAAATTGCTGATGAAATCACAACTTATAAATTCTATCCTCCTCGAAAAGAGTAAAAAATCAATATTTTTTGATTTTGATAAAAATTCACGTGCAAGGGTTTAATGGTGCGTTAAATCGAGATTTGAGGTCAGTTGTTCATGAAAAGAAATTTCCACTGATTTACAGCGCATTTCCTTTGAATTTTGTCATTTTGTTAAAGTTTTTGAGCACCCTAAAGCCGAGTGGTGTCTTGAGCATAACGGAAGTACTTTTATATCAAATAGCATACATAACTGCAATTAAACGTGAAAGAATCATTTGTCTACCTTGACTGAGAGCTGAGAAAAAAAATAAAACGTGAATTTCATTTTTTTTTTTTTTTTTTTTCCTCGGCTCCTAACTCTAGTTTTGCACTATTATTATAGATCCCTACTACCCACACACAAATCGGGATTCAACTCTGCGAGTTACAACTCCAAACGTCCCCTTGTGAGATTATTCTAACACGAATATACCAAAGACTGGATAAAGACGTAAACTGATCACAGTTACGTTACAAAGAGATACAGGTGAGATATAATAAACATTAAAAGTAAGTGAGGAAGGCTATAAAATTAAGCAACCGACTGCTTGTATTAGTCGAGCAGTTAGTGAACAGACCCACGCTACGCCCACGTCTACATCTGCTGCACCTTATCACAACCAATTTCTCATCTAATTTCACATTTCACCTTAACAGGTTTAAAATTAATGGGGATTTTCTTTCAACATTTATATATATATATATATTTATATTTTTTTAAAGTTTGCTATTACAATATCCTATAATATACAAACAATGTTTTAGATTTTTAAGTGAATTTCAAAAACTATAAAGTTATACTTTCGATTTCTAAAATTAAAGCGAAGTCACTAAAGACGATGGTGTTACTATTAATGTAGGGCGCTCAGTCTAGGTAAAACTATGTACCGATACTCACTAGTCATAAAACTATTACTACATACGTTATAAATATGGTTATTAAAACTTAATGCGGCCTTTTTATTGAGGCTTCTATTATGAACTTGGAATATAGTTTTTTGTTAAATAAATATGACAATCTGCTATGGAAAATAAGTAATACGTATGTTAAATAGTTCATTCATGCATTATTATAATAAAAATAAAAGATTGACTATACAAAATAAAAAATAACGAAATAATTAAAATATATCTCCGTGGCTGTGGTAAAGAAGTTGATTAGTAAAAATTGTGCACTTTTCAGTAGGGCATATTTGTCAGTTTTGTTAAATCCTGTAATTACTCTAAAAATACCATCTGCGCAAAAAGAGATACTTCAAGGCCTTATTAGGAAGCGCAATCGAACACATTTTCACAAAAATTCTGCTTTTAAGGTTAATAGTTATTTCATTTTCAATGTTAATGCTGTACACTTCTTCGAGACAACCATATGTCAATAATTAATAATTATAATAAGCGCCTCAGCCACAACCCACCTATTAGAACAGATATAGTAGTACCCCCAGGCAATGCAATCACTTTGAGCGGAAGATAACTAGTACCTATTCTTGTTACCTGAATAACGCGAAAAAAAAGGTATAGGCTTAGCAAAGATGCTACCACGGAATATTTAAGTTCAACTTCAGAAAGAAAACGGAGAGAACGGAATAATACAGAACCACTGAAGGAAATGGGAAAATAGAAGTCTTAGAGAGAAGAGTGTTGGGGAGTGCTAAAAGGTGGTTGGTGACGAAGTTGAAATCAAAGCAAATCCCGTGAAGATGTGGGGACCAGCGAGCAAGGAACATATACAGCTTATATATCTTTTAGTTATATAACATTATCGCATTTATACCATATATAACTCATCTTAAATATTTTTATTGAAAATACCGATATTAAAGACAAGTGACATCAAATATATCATAACCATTAGTCATTAGGTAGTTTTGTTTGTAAATTGTGTGCTGACCCTTAGGTGTAGATTCAGTATAATAAATCGTATAGTGATTTTCTTAAATTTCAATTTATCCTCCAGTGTTTTAAATGAGAATATAAATAAAATTTTATTTATTTATTCTAGGACCTTAAGTCCTACAAAAAAAAAAAAAAAAAGTACATAATGGCTGCTTTCGAAGCCTATATACTCGTAATATTATTTCGAATGAAACTCAAAAAAAATTTTTTTTTTTTATAAAACAAATATGAACATAACACAATTAATACAAAGTAACAAAAATACTTGATTGATTCTGATGCAAAAACAATCAAATGTTAAGTAGATAAACGGTTAAGTTAAGTATTTACTATTTCTTATCGAACTAGTAAAACATTATGTATACACACAATCGCAGAACATGTACATTATTAAATAAATAATTTGTTAATTATAAACACTTAGTTACCTACTCAGTTACTGTAAGTTGAGAGATTGGGGTAATCGGACTGTGTGGAAATTGATTCTACTCTACCAGTTACTGTAAGTTGCCAAAAACAGAGATATGAAATTGGGGGTAATCGGACTGTGTGGAAATTAATTCTGTACAAATACAACCTGGATAACCTTAGACCATTTTTTCCAACCTTAGAGGAAAACTGAGAAAAGAAATCTCGGCGATGTTCTATCAACCGCGGCAATGTTGGTATAACCCAGTGAGAGCAAAATAATTGGAGATTCTTTGGACTTGAGTTGACAATCCGGCCATTACCAGAACTCAGAAATATATATTCACTAAAGGTCTCGGAACTACTGCCGTTTTAATCTTTATAACCATAAAAGGATGAGCCTAACTGGATTATGATTCAGCGTTTTGAACACGAGGGTTGGGGAAATAGGAGTTTAGTTTAGGAGGGTCGTTCTACTTGTGTACACGTTACCGAATTCCTTGTATTCATGAATGTTTACTTGATAATAATTGTTATTGTCTCAAGTTGGATGGTTTAGTTAAACGGACCTGGCAGTTCCGCAAGTTTGGATGAACACAGAGGATTTGGATTGCCATCGCTGACTTCGGTCCTCACGGAGGATGAATTAATTAACCCATTGCTCTAACAAATCGATTCGGTGTTCCGGTTAGTTTGTCTGTAATTGAGTCGTCCCAGTTGTGGATATTGCCGCTGGGGTTCGATCAGCTCAGTGCTCTGCTTTGTTATATAGCTTACCAAAATCTTACCGTCGGAAAGTCTTGTCGAAGAGAATAAACTACTCACTGGAGGAGCTAGCGTACAAATGTTTTATTATTATTTTGTTAAAACTGTTTCAAGAACATCCAATTGTCATCTTATGTTGATATGACTACAACCGAAATGTGTACTTCAAAACCTGTTAGCAAGGATCGAAAAAGGCAGTTAACCTTCATCGATAAAGTAAAAGTTTAACTTTTATGTAAGTGTAGACCGATAAAAGTTATTTTTGGAACTTATACTTTATTCGCTTGAACTTTTATTTCAGAACTATTATTTTCAACCTCTTTTGAAAAAAAATTTTTTTTAACAATAATTTAAAAAAAAAAAAAATTTTTCACTTTCAAAAAAACGTTTATTCACGTAAATGGTTTACAATAATTATTATTGTAAACCATTTACGTGAATAAGTTCTAATACAAAGTATTTTGCTTTTACGCCTCTATTATTAGAAAAACTAATTATGTTACATTAATGGTAGAAAACAATAATGATCTTAAGATGTATTGAAAAATTTTTTTTTTTAAATAATCAACTGATTAACATAATATTTGATAATCAAATCCCTACTTGCTTAATAACATTTTAAAAATGTGCTGGCTGTTAAAATATAATGTTTTAAATCGTTGGATGGGGAAATATATATGCAAGAAGAATGGGGAAAAACAAGAAGAAGTAAGGGTCTTGTGGGGAAGAGGGTGGGATGAGGAAGAAAATATGCTAAGGAAGAGCGAGAGGAACAATCCAGGAGGTTGAGAGAGTATTGGAGTAGAAGGAAAGCGGAAGGAGTGAAAAAGAATAAGTGATATTCGTGGGGTCCTTGCTGGCCGATTTTTTTCAACAGCTTCTTGAAAATATTCGATCATAGACTGAACTGTGGTGCAATAAAAAGAAAGGGAGGTGGAGGTAGAAATGTAATTACATTAGCTAAATATTAAATAAGCTATGGATTGAGTCAATAATCTTGGAACAAGACCTCCTATATCGATTGTTTCAACATCGAATAGAGAAGATCCCTTGCGTAACTTGAGTTTCGGCAGGTCGTGGGAGGAATATAACCGCTGTGATGTCACGGATAATTCTAGAGTAAACGCATTTAGTCCAATCACGACGTCACGGCTGAGATGAGCTGCTTGCGATGGCGGTTTTTTGTGACTTCGCAAGAAAGAAGCTATAGAAAGGTCAATCGTACTACAAATGTTTTTTGAAATATTATCAGAAAGTTTTTTCTGTTTTTTATGTATATTGTTTACATAATCGCCAAAAATCACAAACAGAAACAGATTTTTTTTTAAAGAAAATTGTATGAGTAGGTATAATACAATATACCTCATTCAACAGTATGAACACTATGGACATTAATGACTCTACTCTCACAATACCTTCAGAAATATATACTAATAACCTCTCTCTCTATGCATATATATACAGGGTGAGTACCTCTTAGTGTAAAAAAAAAAATTAACCTTAGATCAAAAATGTAGAAAAATGCCGCAGACCTCACCTTTCTATTCCAATCTGTTAAAGATATAAGATAAATCAAAGACTTTTACGAAGAAACCACAGTTTTTATCATAAAAGTTGTAATATTTCCATTTTGTTTAAATATTCCGCAAACTTTGACCACTTTTCGGATTTAGCATTAAATTTCTTATCAACGCTCACCGTTTTTTGAAAAAAACTATCTACAATATGACAGTCCCTTAATGGAAATGTGCATTTTAAACATAATAAACTCTACATTGGAATAAAAAGCAAAGAAAAAAATGATTGTGAGCGTTGAAGTAATATAGGACATTGTAACTTCCATAAATAAGGTGAGGATCAAGCTATTATTTAGATCATAAATTTGTAAAATTTAAGGTTACATGTACTCAGTTCTTATAGGAAATTTAATGCTAAATCCGAAATTTGTGAAATATTTAAACAAAATGGAGATATTACAGCTTTTATGGTAAAAACGATAGTTTCCTCGAAAAAGTCTTTGATTTATCGTATATCTGCAACAAATTGGAATAGAAAGGTGAGGTCTATGGCATTTTTCTACATTTTTGAACTAGTTTCACCCAATTTTTTTTTTTTTACACTAAGAGGTACTTACCCTGAGTATATGTATAACGAATCATAATAATATTAAATAACTGAAATAACACAATAAAATCATTAAGACGCAAACATACTACACATACAGCGAATACAAACACTGGATAATGTAACAGAGGATTGGATAGGTTTTGGTGAAATTTCGAATCTTTATGTGGCATGAGGTCGAGGAACAAAGGTATAAAAAATCATTATCTTAGGGCTTGTTGTCAAAATATGGATTATTGACGATCGTTCATATGAATATGGATAGGAAGGATTGAATACGATTTATAATCAATTGTTTTGATTTCCACTACAGTTTAAGACTATAAGTCTAGATAGGTTTCAGATTGGTTTTAAATTTGGAATGTCAGTAAAAAGGTAAGATGTATAATAATTTACGATTGGCTGAAACATATATTGAATCCTTGCTTCTTCAATTTATTTTGATGGTTCAATGTATGTATTTTGTCCGGGATTAGTTAAAATAGATAGAAGGTCAGGATTTGTTAGGAGGGTAAAAGTTACGTGATTGCTTTTGGAATGATTGACTTAAATCCGTCGTATGTAGCAATAAACTACGACCTCTTGAGAAAGATTAACACGGATAAATGATGAAATAAAAAAAAAAAAATAATAATAAAAAAATATGCGACTAAAACCCATGAAGGGTTTTGGATTCATTACTTTGGTAAGACTGTACTGCTACTAGACCAACGGTTGTGAAAGGAGGAGATTTAGCCAACACACTCAATCACCAGGACCTTACAACTTCGAAGTCGATTCACGGCTGAAATATCTAAAAACAAATTGTGTGCTTTCGGCCGGACTCGAACTCAGGCCCGGAAGTGAAATCAAGTGCCTTGCCCTCTGAGCTACTATACCTTCCTAATAAGTGAATAAATCGTACCTTTTTCCCGTATATATTTAAGTGATCCATGGAAATTAAAAAGCATAGACATTGATATGTATAATATATAATCTAAATATATCATTTTTTTTTTTTAATTATTTTATAGTATTTATTTTTGTTTTTTTTATATTTCATGGTTTCCATTATTATTTTACTTATTTTTAGTTTTTTTTTTTTTTTTTTTAGTATAGTCGATTTTATAGTTTATCGGCTAATATGCCACCTACATCGACTTGTTCAAACTAAACCTGTATTATTTTAGCATTGTTATCGGACTTTTCGTGTTCGGTTTTCTTATTTTTAAACTGGCTTTTAATAAGTAAGCACAATTTTTGTTTCACGTTTTGGTTGCTTCCAATAATACATTATTCTTGTAGTAATTCCTGTTTTAATTATCTATTTTGTTTTGGATAACTCATTACCTCAGTTTATTTTCGATGAAATAACTAAGTTGAACGAATCAAAACTGAGAAATTTGATTGAAATATGAAGCGATGATTTAGATTAGATATAGAATATTGATGAAGCAGTTTTAATTCTCAGAATAGTTCCCAATCATTTAACTTGGCCAAGTTTCTCGAAGAGTGATGGCACGAGTTCACTCGATAATCGTTCACCTTTAAATACAAGTAATTCTTTTTTTATTCAGAATTCAATTCGCTTTCTCTTATTTTTTTTTAAATATTTACAATCCAGTTTTAACAAATCAATTAGTTTATTTTAATTATTCTTCCGTACTTAAACGATCCAACAGTTTTTAGTTAAATTTAAAAACTAGAATTTAAAAACTATTCCAGTGAAGGCTCTGCGTGATCAGCTGGTACTATAACGAAAGAAGCTATGTAACATGGATAACGAAATTATCAACGTTTTTATTTATTGATAATATGTCTCTATTATTTAATTTCTTTAATATTATTGTATCATTTTTATTTGTAAATAAGTGCTGTGACAAATCCCTTATAAACCTCTTTCTTGCTTAAAATTGATTATAGTTTTTTTTGATATTTTTGGCCGTGGAATCAAAAAAATTTGAAAAATTTAATTGGAATTTTATATAATTTTGAGTTATGATAAATTGTATTGGCTTGAATAATGAAACATTATTGGGGTACTGAGTTATCATTGAAAGCCCAGTGGATGATTCGTCCATTTAACATATATATATATTATATGTAATTTTTCTTGATATAAATCAATATTATTAAATATATTATTTTATTTTTTAAGAGAAAAGATTTGACCCGGTCGGGATTCGAACCCAAGTTTCCACCTCTCTAGCGTGGGTTCGAAACTTGGGTTCGAATCCCGACCGGGTCAAATCTTTTCTCTTCAAAAATAAAATAATATATATATATATATTAGTGTATTTAAATAAACTAAACGTCAATCATCATATATTGAATTAAAAATATATTTTTATCTCTTATCTGAGCTATATTGCTATCTTTCTTATAAGTTCATAAAGACATTTTTTGGGAAACCTAATCATGTTAAGAAAATTGCTAATCAGGGGAATCAGTTTGTACTCTCAACTTTATCATTATTATTAATTATACTTCGCTAATTAATAATTAATTTATTTGTTTTTTAAATAAAAATATTGTAATCTTGTAAAATATTTTATTTATCTTGTCTTTAATTTACACATGTTATTATCTAAAGATGTTCATAGATCGGATGATTATAAAAAATAACAAAAAAATGACCACATTTTTTTTTGTTTAAAAATACATTTTTTCTAGACTAAAAAAAAAAATAGCGGCTGTCCGTAAATCGTTGGCATCACCCCCCACCCCTCCTCCTCTTTTTATTCTTCTGAATTAATGAACCGTTTTCGTTATTGATAAAACGTTTTAAAGAAACAGTTTCCAAAAAAAAAAAAAAAAAAAAAAAAAATGGAAATTGCACCTTGAAAAGCTTTTCCGATTTTTGGTGCAGACACCCCTAATTTAGCTAATATAAGTCTTTTTCTTTTGGCGGCCCTCGGAAGTATTCCTAACCAACAGTTGTAGATGATCTAAATCCCAATCTTTAGATTCATTTGGGTATGAATAGCAAAATACGAAATAATGTTTTTCTTTTAAGGTACAAAAATCCTCCTGTACCTTGAAAAATCAACTGTTGTTCCTTGAAACTGTGAGGAATTTATTCTGGGGCAGCAAAAATTAAAAAAAAAAATCATCAGATATCAATAAACCATACATGAATAACTTAAAAACTAAACATCTGCTGGAATGAAACACCAACAAGAGCAATGTCAATTGTTTCAACGTACACAATTATCAGAGTACAACAGTCTCTCTTTATATATGAGCCTTAAGACTTTTGTAGGGAAATTATATATACTGGTTTTTTTTTTTTTTTTTTTTTTTTTTTTTTGTGATTTCATCATTTTTACGGGTGATTAGCCCAGTGTTATATATATATATACATATATCTATAGAATTGAATAGATTAGAAAAAAAAATTTAGAGATTATAAATTAGATAACAAATAACATAATTAAAAGTAAATACAATTTTACAATAAAATAAGTAATAAAATGACAAAAAAAAAATCTATACGCATATATAAACACATACACACAACATACATACATAGACTATATCTACAATCAGTAAAAGAAAAAAAAAATTATATAAAATTGATTAAACAATATATTTATGATGTTGAATCTAATACTGGATGAAGACAAAAAATGATGATGAAAAAAGAATAAAAATAAAAATTATTTCAATGATAGAGAAAACATTATGATATGAAGATTGTTTAAACAGGCTAAACTTTTATATCTAATATACTTGGGTGAAATTCATTAAAGCATCTATGTAATTAGATAGCATCCGACTGGAGGGAGGAAAGGTGGTGGAAAAGGAGTGTTTTAAAAGTTCCCAGGGAGGATGGATTACGAATAGAAGGAGGCAGAGAATTCCAAAGAATAGTGGAGCGGGCAAGAAAGGAACGCTGGAAAGAAATACTTTTATATAAAATTAAAAATGCAATACTATAAATTCTATATTTGAACAGTCTCACTAAAAATAAACATGTATATAAACTTTTAAGGCCCTAACAACACCTAATATTTAGATGTGAGAAATAGTTTGACTTATTTGTTTTGTATTACAGTAAACATAATATCGCAAACCGAATTTCTTTTATTATTTATTGTATACGGTAGTAATGAGTTGTTGCAAAATGTTTTCAATCACACCGATATCTGGGTTTACAAAAATCTAAACCAAATTAATTTAGAGATAATATTTATTCAGCAAATATCATTTATTATACACAGCTTATAATATACTAATTTTCATAATTCAAATTCTTCTTTATTTATTTCTGTTTTTATTAAATTCTTTGATTATATTTGTATGAAAACGGCCTCACTTAAGGGCAGTATGTACTCTGTATGTTAATGAATCCATTTATACTATATGGAAAGTGAATGTATGTAAAAATATAATGAACAATGATATAAAATAATGAAAGTAGAAATAAATAAAATAGAGTAGAGGAAAAAATATTTAATATCAGCATAAAAAATATACAATATATACAAGGATCACGCAGATATCCGAGCGCAGCTCTCTCTGCATATACTATGCAGCGTTACTAGTGTTAAAATCCAGTGGAGGCTGAGAGATAGCTCTATGACATGGTCACTCAGTAACTATAACTGTAATCTGTTAGAAAATCGAACCTCGTTTTCTATGGTGGTAAATGAGGTTTCCGTAGTATATAGAAAAAAAATAGAACTTTTAATTTACAAGCTTTTATGAAGAAAAGTTTATTTCAATTCACATAAATACGAGATGTTATTTTAAATAATGAATGAAAAACAAAATTGCAAAATGTATATGTGAAAAGTGAACTTATGATGATAAACAGTAAATTAGAATATCTCAAAATTCACTAAAACATCTTAGAATGTTTTTTATTTTAAATTTAACTTTCAGCCTGCACTAGATTTTGACACAAGTGACGTGGCTAATAATGCAGCGCTGTGATTACTTTGGACCTGGCTTGCCCTCCCAAATTGGGAGGAAAAGCTTGATTTGGGGTTTCCCTGAGACGCTGGTATACATTGAGTATATGGTGGAATTGTATTTATTTTCTTTTTTCTTAACCTGTTTTTTTTTATTTATTTTTTTATCTATTTTCATTGTATATATTATATGACTGAATTTGTTGTCATCCAAATTACTTATTGTTTTCAAAATGAAGCAGCTTATATTATTTATTCCATAAAATAATTTTAAATAAATAAATAAAAAATTAAAATGTTCACCAGAATAGACTATTGATTTCGAAAAAATTTTTTTTAAAGGACATATGAGCAAGTAAATATTATTTTATTTAGAAACTATTTTTTTTTTTTAATTAACTTTTTATCCCCAGCTTTTGAATGGAATAATCATCAATAAAGTACAGGAAAAGGCCTATTAATAAATGTATCGGATCTAACTTGTTTCTTCTTTTTTGTTACGCGAAATGAGATTCCCTAACGCAGCTCCCGAATCAAAAAGCAAAAAGGCCGGGGGTCTAGAGGATATTGAAAACACTAAAGTAATCTTGTTTGTTGCGAGGTGATGATAATATTTGGAGAAGAGTATTGAGTTACAAATGGCATGACAGCTGGCTTTGTTTGGAGTGGACAATGTGGCAGGTGGTGCCACCGGGGCAGATGTCATAGAGGGATAGGATATTGATCGCCTCCTCTCCCCACTTCCACTTCCACTGCCGTTCGCCTCCTCCTCGCTCTGTCCGAGCTCTTGTTCTCTCTCTATTAGATCTCCCTAATAGTCTAATAGCTAATAATGTCTACCTATAGCCTATTGCTTCTTCATATCCAACATGTTACAGCTAACTACAGTCACGGAATAAGAATATGTTATGAGATCAAGAGAGTGAACGTAAAGATTATCGTTCTATGTTGAACGATGTGGTAATGCTCCTAAATTTAAATGTTATATTGCTGTTTTACCACAGCTTGAGGGTTTATTAAATATTTTTGTCTTTATTAATATATATCTTGTCCCTAGCGAGGCAATAAGAAATGAATTATAAATGACGTTAGTGAATGTGTTTTATTTAATGGTATTATTTAACTACTGTGGATGGTTTTACGATCATTCTACTCGTGGTTCAGCACACAATCAACATTTTATACTAACTACAGGCTATAGACATTATATGGTTCATGACATTATATCTTTATTGATATTCCTCTTCCATTATGGTCCGTTTTCTTTCAGGCCCCATCTCTCCAGCGTCTGCCCCCTCTTATTTCCGGGGCTCATCTTAAATAGGTGTACACCCACTCCATCTGATCTTTGCTTTTCTTCCTTTGAATCTTTGATTTCTTTGCATTAAATCTTTTCCCCCTAGGTATTGCCAGCAATCGGACCTGAGGATTCCTAATTGAGTACCCTGCCGAAAGTCAGCTCCCTATGGTGCCACTCACCCTTAAGCTTTTACTGCTCATAGTTGAGATAAGCATCCCTTAAGGTGTCCCTCACGCTTCAGGTTTCAATATATAATAATTATTATTATCATTAATTAATTTGGTATTAATAGATATATTCAGGGGCCGTGGTAGCCGGGCGGACTAAGACACGTGCAATAGATATTTGAAAAGTTAAGCACTGTAGAGCGTGGTCAGCACTTGGATAGATGACCGCCCTCCAGGTAAGTCCACAGAGTCTAGGCTAACACGGCGCACAGTGGTTCAAAACAGCCTGTTTTGCGAAAAAACCCTATAAATTTTTATTTAAATGCGATCGAGACTTGAAATTTGGTACTTTAAAGGAATACAATTTCCCATTTATAAACCAAATATAGTGAGCTGAACATTTTGTGCTGTTCAAAAAATAATCGCCATTTTGATATTTTAAAAACCAAAATATTTTTTGAAATATTGAGCAACGCATCAAATTAAATCTATAGCAGAGCAGATCAAAAATATATATAGCATTTTGGGAAAATATTAAATGTTTATTGAATATTTTTGGAAAAAGTAACCAACCAATAATTATCGGTATTAATAATTACCACTTATGAAAGTATTATTCAAATTTCTAAAATAACAATGTTTTTACATCTTCATATAAATCGAGAATTTTTTTCTTCGGTTGAACTCGGTAAGTGTTGAATATGGATCTGAAGTTGCTAGAAGCATATTCATCACGTCTTCATTTGTTGATGTTCTTTAGCACTTTCGCGAATGATCTAACCGAAAAAGTCGTAAGTCTTTATTTCGTGCTTCTTGCGCTTCCTCGGATAAAGCACCAACTGGCAGGATAGCGGCAGATATTATTTTTGCACCATCAAGAAGAACTTTGTGGACGGTAATAGGCATGTAGTACCGTTTGTATCGTTGCACGAATATTTTTGCAGTATCAAAAGCATATCGTCAAACTTCTGAGGATCTACTGCTTGCCAACAATTGATAGTGCCCAAAATAATACGGAATCGGTGTATAAGGTTTTGATTGATAAATTGCATAAAAATAAATAACAATGGCTTGGAAATTGGGAAAAACAAAGGGCCTAGTTTCGAATGGATTTTGACCATTGAAAATTCATTTTATTGGTCTCACTGAGGGAGGTAACAAACAGAAACTGATTGGAACTGTATACACAATAATAATATCAGCTAAGGTTAGGAGGATTAAAATATTCCTGACGCTCTCTCTCCTTGGGATTAACAACGGTATTTTGGGTTTGAATGACTCTAACAAGAAATATTGCAGTTTATAGCAGCTGAAAATGATTATATCTTTTAATTAGGACTTCAGTGCAATTTTATATGCAAACATCTCATCGCCGAAATGCCGCGGAAAAAACAAATTACTAACGAGATTTTTCAAAATGAATTTTTTTACCTAATACGGTATAGCACTATTGTGATGAATAGCGAATCATAAATTTCCTGTATCTGATACATTATTTTACAAAGGGAACGTAGAAGGACTGATTTTAAACAAAGTTTTCCAATTTTGTCGAGTTTTCGAACAATACTACACAAATGAATAAATATCATGGTTACACATAAAATTTGCTTTTGAGGTGAACAGCGTCGCTGGAGGCTACAAATATGAAAAAAAATTGGTTTATCGTCATGATTCTTATAGAAGCGTATTTCTTGATCGTTTAAAAATTCTTTATCAGTAATTTCAATATTTTTTGGGCAGACTAAAAAAATAGGGTTTTTTCGCTATTGTGTGGCGTGAGTTCGATTTCGAGGGAGAGCAGTACACTGTCCTCACCGTGGGAGGCACAGGGAGGTGAGCGGCCCCTTTGTCTGCCATAGCTCCAGGTCCTCCAGGTTGGGGGTTTGGCATAGGGCTAATAACTCTATCCTGTAAAATCCTGCTTACTATGAAACCTTCAACCATCATCACCTAATCTGTCTTATGAAACGGTAACGATACCGCCTTTGTATAACAAGGATACCAGAAGAGAACTTCAGGCAACAAAGTGGAAGCGATAGACCAACATATGCAGATGTAAAGCAGGCTGGTTTAGGCGGCCAAAGATCTACAAGGTCTGCAGAGCCAACCGAATAAAATATTCCGTTATTGAAAAAATACATTAGGATGTATCTTAATGTAGGTCTTTTTTGTAATTGATTAGGAAAGGTAAATAAAACGTAAACACAAGTAATATGTAACTTTTGGATCAAGGTGCCATTCCTCGACATCGACTCTAAGAGTTAGGATAGCCTCTGTCCATTGTTGATAAATAATGCTAGTTGTCCTGAGGACAGAATTCGTTGTTGGTGAACAATAAATAGGATTAACGTGTTTATAGATTTGGAAATCCCCATATTTGACGAAACGTTTATTACACACTTCCTATTCTTTTTTGTAGTTTTCAAAATTTATCATATGTTTAATTGCATGTTAGCTATCTCACTCTGAAATTCTTTACTTAACTATATAGTTTTCTCTCTAATACACCAATTATTTATCACCTCATCGTTTGTCTGTGATACAACATATTATATATATACAATGTAGAATATTTAAATTGGTTGTATATTTAAAGTCAGAGCGCTGACAGCGTTGCTAAAGCTCCTCCCAGGCCGCCCTGTATTTGCTGAGATCTTTCTCTTTATTATTTTATGTTTATTTTGTTTCATTTTTTTAAATGTGTTCTTATAATTTTAACTACAGCTCAGCCATTTTAAGGAATGTAGTTAGCATTGTTCTATCTTTTATTCTTCTAATAACTAAATTTGAAATATCTTTGTCTTATCGCATTTTTTTTTTACTTAATTTTCATTTAATGTAATTTTTAATTTGTTTATTTGCAATATAATATGTACACAAAAGGTCTCATAACCAGAGACGATTTTTATTTTTTCTATTCATAATTGTTATTCTTCAAAGACCAAGTCCTATATTAAAGTTTTTTTCTATTCTATCCCAAGTAAGAAATAAAATAAACATGTATTAATTTTTTTTTTTTTCAAATAAATTGTGAAAACACTGTCTTAATCTATTTTCGGGACCATTTCGCTGCTTTCCCTTGACACTATAAAACACTAACTTAAAATTTTAACATAAAAAGCAAAAACTCAATGTGGCCTGTATGAGAAGCTGACCTTTTGAATATAGGTGGGAGAGAAACGGCAACTCTGCACCACTCTCATTAGCCCTTCTTCCTCCCTCCACTTTCCCCAAGTGCCATTAGTCAACGCTCAGACTATAGATAGGAATGATCATTTTTACTTATGTCTTTAGTTTTGCCACCATACCCTTAAGGAACTCCCAAGGCACACCGCATATCACATTCACCAGACACGCCATCAACCAGTGATCGGCAGGCTCTCTTCAGCCTGCATATAAACTCTGTCAAAACGGTTCAAAATCTGCTTTACCTGGGACATTTATATTTATATAATTTATATATATTTTGACAGCAGACTATCTAAATAGAATATATATTTCTTGGTTGGTTGTTTGTTGTTTTTTAGGGCTTAACGTCCTTATGTACTCGAACTGGAGCAGGAAGGACGGTTTATCCTACAGGTTACCAACCTATTCTCGCCAGGGTGGGAAGGTCAAGATTTATTCGTGGGTTCGACACGAAATATATTAAACCCGCCCAGGTGGGATTTGAACCCACGACCTTCTGGTTACGAGTGAGCTGAGACCCACGCTCCAACTCACTCGGCCATCGAGTCCCAATTTTTGTTTTCATCATACATTAATAAACATTTAGAAGATCATAGTATGGTTTTTGACAGGTTTCTGCCATATTTGTAAGGTTAGGACGAATCAAGTTTGCACAAAATATTCCTAATAGCTTTTATTATCTCAGCCTTACGGATCAAGGTAATATCCTCTTGTTTTATGTATGTTGCTACATTTGACATAAGATTAAAGATGGGTGAAGTCCTAGACTTCACTATGATCTTCACTAACTTGCTGTTTACTAGGAAATGAAATGCCTCCACAACTGTCTGACTATACCAGTTTTAGCCTACAGCAGGAATTTTGGTTGGATATTGATGATGGCTCCTGAACTCTAATTATCTGGATAGGACATCTAGAAAGGATTCCAGGCACAAGAATGGGGAAAAGCTTTCCAGGCGACCTTCACTGATATTAGAGGACGAGGACGTCACCGTAAGAGATAGCTCTGTATTGTTGACGTGGAAGAGGAACCGACAGAAATGGACGTAACAAACTGGAGAAGAAATGCTTCGGATAGAAATTCCTGAAAAGTAATTCTTAGGAAGGTCAATGTCCACGTATAAATGTTGAATTGAAAAAGAAGATAAGAACAAGATACATGTTTAACTTTTAGTCATTATTGATGGCACTTTCATAGGAGAATAGAATAAATAATAATAAATAGTAAATAGATAATGTACTACTTAAAATCGGGTAGTATTATTCCCTTCGAACTAAATAGAACATATTGATATGGCTGACAAATAGATTTTATCAGCAGCTTTAGCCATTCAGTTACTATGTAATTTTAAGATCTTATTACCAACTGGTTTAAAAATATTTCCAAGTAAATATTTTGCTCATTGTTGTTAGCAAAAAAAAGTTGGAAAACTACTGTTGAATTATTAATCTATCTCCTTTATCTTCTGTGTTCCTGCTCATCCGATCCACATTGTTTTCCCAAGGCAACTTCAGAACACTGTTACACAGCCAATACCAGCCCGATCGTTGCCCAAGTTGGCTCGTTAAAGGCAAACTTCAACATCCCTTCCTCGACAATATATATTCTAAAAACCGATCCCAACTTTCATTAAAATTTCAAGACTTAAATTAAAGTTTAAAGAAAAAAAATGCAATGGTTCTAAAATGGCCAGTAATCGCGATTAAACTTTTAGCAGATCATTGAGCGTTAAAAGCTTCAAATTATTTTATGTAAAGTTAAATTACGCTGTTTTTTAGGCAATTTTAAGAACTTCACACTTGGAAACCAAATTGTGGAGCATTTACAGTTTTTTTAATTTATTTTCATAAGAATACTGGAGAGTATGAAAACATTAATTTGGCGATGCGCAGGGTTGAAATATCCAATGGAAATTAGATTGTATAATTTTTATGAGTGGTGTTGTCAAGTTGATTGAAATACCTTTATCGGATTGCTGACGATTGTTGATTCTTCTGAACTATAATAGTTAATATGATTTACAGTTAGGAACTACAAGACAGGCCGAAACATTTTTTTACTTCTATTTGTGAATTAGTGATAACTTTCGCAAAATAAATTTCATAGTGTAATTTCTATCTAACAAATCAAATAATTCTTTGAGTTATTCTCACCAAATAACAATGGTGAGATCCAAACAGTAACTAAGCATCCCCCCTGAGATTGTAAGGCCTGTCTGCCTACTGGAGTCATCTCAATCCACCCGTTGTCCATAGTCCTTTTGAGTCAAAGTGGGTAGCCAAACCTAGGAAGTAGGAACAATATAAAGCAATATTGAAAACAGGAAATGATTTACTTGATTGAATAAACACGATTAAATGAAAATAAACTTAGGGAATAAATGATACATTAATTTTCAATCTATTAGCTCACAGACCAGTGGCGCCGTTAGAGAGAAGCCCTGAGATCTTCAGAACCCTGCTTTTTCCTTGACACAGGAGAAAAGAAAGTAATTATGTATTTTTTTTTCAGGGATCTTCAGAACCCTGCTTTTTCCTTGACACAGGAGAAAAGAAAGTGATTATGTATTTTTTGAAAGTGAAAATATTTTTTCTTTAAACGAGACTCAAAGGGACAAGAAATTGCTCGTCGTTTCCGACCACTTCAATATTTACTAGACAAGAGTTCAAAACACCCAATAAATTATAGAAGACTTATTTACATGGCAGAATTTGGAATACGGAGTTAAGCTTTGGGACTTCACTAAACCTTCCAATTCTTCATGTATTCAATCCTTGCATTCCAAAATCCGTCGTAAAATCCTCAATGCTCTTTTTATGTCACAAAAAAACTTATCCATAAAGATCTTAATACTCCATATGTTGCTGATTTAGCCCAAATCGGATATCTATCCTTTCATAGTAAACTCCATTCCGACTTGAATCCACTGGTCTCCCAACTTGCCTCACACTCCATTCCCAATAATTCTAAAAGACATCTAAAAGAAGATTGCCAAGAGATCTTCTAACTTCGAACTATAGTAGTGCTACTAGTGAGTTACTAGTTGTATTTAATGTATAAAGTTGTAAATATCATTAAATAGTTTTAAAAACATATTTTATCTTTCTTAAATTTTATCCATTTATTTATTCGCATTTTTTAAATCACAATTTTATTCCTTTATGTTATTATAGTACCTCCTTAGGATGGATCGTGAAAGAACTACCAGAAGGATCCATGTGGAAGAAAGGAGGTGATGAGAATTAAATGGAAACGAAATATGAACTGGAGTTGGAGAAGTGGTTGGTACGAGTACAAGAAAGAGAAACCTAGTCCTGACTTTGCAGGATGTCACTTCACGCTACGTAGCGGTGGAGTTATGATGAGGTTATTATGTTGGTATTTTATAAAAAAGGCGAGGATGTTTATTTGTTATGCTATTAATGCTTATTGTTCGTAACTGTGACATATTGTAAAATTAAAGTTTGTCTTCAATTTAAAGAAAAAAAAAATTAACGCAATTATCCGAATAATGTAGTATCATAGTAGTAATACTGAATAATGTAGATCATAATAGTTGGGCTATTAGTGTCCTTAGCTGGTTTACAATTACTACCTCGCCAGACTACACCTAGATTAATAGCTTGAGTCTTGTTCCTACGACCGCAGGCCCCAGGGGAAGTGAACAAGGCGCGAACTCAACCAGTGCAGTTGGCTGTTGGTGTCGATCCGATATTAAAAGGCCATCAGGAGCCAGCGCTAACAGATCGCCAGATGTTCACTCTTAGCCGGGGATCAGGAATCAATAGAACTGCCACTGTTCTCTTGTGTTAGATGACAAAACGTATACATGAAAGTGCATTATTGTTTGATATATCTACATCTTAATAAGCAATATTAAAAGATAAATTAATATCGTTCGTACAGAGATTTTGTCGGTTGTTGATGTATATTTAAAATAATGCACTGAACTGAATACCAATTGTATTATTTACTATGATAATAATTTTAATTATGTAAACAAAGATGGGGGAATGAAAGTTATCGTCTGCAGGTGGTAACATAAAACAACTTGAAAGTGTCACCCTTCCGGAGCACGCAGTCTGCAGAAGAAACATGGATAATTGGTCAGCCAGTGAAGGAAAAATTATGATATCAGAGATGAATGTTTTAGAATTAAAAAAAGAAAATTTTTATTAAAGCATGAAGAAAAACATTTGAAATTCTAGGATTTCAGAGGAAAGGAAGAAACCATTTGGATATATGAGCACCCTCATATTAAAAAAGAAGAATCCTTTTTTACATATACCTTCGCTAGAGAGAACTCACCATCCGGAATATAAAATGAGCTCCTGAGTAATTATATCCAGACGTGCATCTAAAACTAACCTCAAATCATCTTCAAAAATTTCTCCACTTTTTACTCTCCTAGTGTTCTGTAAAGTAGTATCCTAGGTCCCATCCTCTACACAATGTGTACAGCTGACATGTTGTATCATCCTAGCACTGTTCGCTGTCATCAGTAAATAATTATCCGTTGCATTCAAATCAAATATTAAAAACTTTTAAAAGTGGTGTTAAAAGTAGATTATTTTACTAAATCCAAACAAATGATCACATAAAAATTTGATAACTAAAGTACCCTATAATATTACACTAATTTCTCTTAAACAAATCCACTACCAAGGACACCATCAGGACTAATGTCGTGCTGGAAATCCACATGCAAGATTAAACGACAAAAAATTAGAGGCTAAAGAAAGAATACCATGCAACTTGTTTTAAAGGTTTTCCCCTTAACCCCTAAACTTAAAAATAGGGTTTTTACTTACTTTTTTCATTAAAAAAAGAGATTCCCCTTTCAATGTCTTCCATTAAAAGTTGAATGGAAGTTTCGACTATTTTTCAGTTTTTCCATTAAAAAAAAAACACTTAGTATTCACGAATAAACAGATTAAGTTCTGAGAAACAACGAATAACTAACAAAATATTGTTGTAAACATATCTGATTCACCAAGGTAACCATTTTCAAAGCAGAACTTGATTTGACCGCGAATATTGTCGAACAGTTAGGCTCATCGCGATTCTCCCGCCCTGCAGGGCTGCCAACTTGATAAAAAGGGTCTTTTCTATGTTACAACACTGTTTGCAAGGACCTCTTCCAGCTATTGACTGTATATTTTACCAAAGATAGTGAAGGAATAGGGCTAAATTTTTACAAATCATGAAGTGAATATAAATTATAATAAATATATTTTTCCTGTGGGAACAGTCACAGAGAAAATCTAAGAGACCCATTTACCGGAATTACCAGATCCTAGTGTATATTAGTAACTTCCATTTTGTCTCCTCAGATGAGTATTAAGATCCTTATATTTATCGACATTTTTATTCAGGTTTCGTAAAATTAATAAATATAATCTATGTAACATAGTACTGATGTTTTGAATTTTTTGTATGCTTTAGAATCGATGTTTATAACATTTGAAACTAAACTTTGAATAAAATATTCCAACATAAATAGCAAATCATTAATCAGTCCTAATTGCATTGATCTGATTGTCAGTTTAGAATGCTAACACTGGAGGTGCCTTGCAACAGACCGAGAAGAGTGGAAGAATGCTAAGACTGAGTCCATGGTTCTTAAAGGATTCTTGAGCCTACTAATGAATGAATGAATAAATTAAATGCATTGAGCCCTCTATACATACTATCAGGCGTACCTCAAGTGAGTCAAGCATTTTTTGTAGAAAATACTCGATATGCAGGCACAACTAATAAAATCAAGATTATAGATGAAGATACTGCTATAATGTTTTAATATTTAACTTTAGTGAATCCCAAGGAACCATAATATTAGTTCATTCAAAAATGTCACTTACTGTAGCTTATATCAGTTTGCACGTCATTATTGGTACCGCTCATCTTACATGACACATTGAACAGTAACAAGGAATGGTATGATATGTGATATGATTATTAAATTTGTTTGAATAAGTTATTATATTAAGTAAAGGTCCTTTTTTATAACTCATTCATGGAATGCTCTAGCCAATCCAGAAGACTCAGATACCAATACTACGCATAATGGCCACAACCCGAGGCCCTTAACATGATTCACCTCCCAGGATTGCGTGAAGAATGGACCTGCCATCTCGGAGCAGTCTCATCAAATTTCCACGAGCCCACACTTCCCGCTATTGCCTAATATGTCTTCGGTTAAAAACTGCAACAGTTGCTCCCTCTATGACGTAAGCGTTCACGTGACCTCTCTAACCGGATTACCCCAGCTCCGGCGATGCCCCTCCTGGGGTGGGGGGTGGAGGAAATATTAAAAGGACCGTATGATAATTGTTTGATTCATCCCTTCTGTGGGGGAGGGGGCGGAGGTCCCCTTCTTAACAACAATCGTCCGCCTGCGCATTAGGCTCTACAAATACGTCTCATGGCTCTGCGTCATGTTTGGTGGTCGTTTATGTACTCTAAAGGGATCGATTGTTAATGGAAAGTCGGAATGTCAACCCTGGGGTATTTATTTACAATTAGTTCTTTGCTTTGAGTAATGTGATTATGATACAACTGTATAGAACCTTGGGAAAACATGCAGAAATTTCACGTCGTTATCATGAGGTGTTGCTTGGAAAAGTGTAAGCGTATAGAATAAATAAGAAGCAAAAAAAAAAAAAAAAAAAAAAAAAAAAAAAAAAAGTAAAAGATAATTCCACCCTCAACAAACGATTTTTTGAAAAACATTTAATATATCAAAGGCTGTACTAAACAAATGAAACACAAAACGTAAAAAAATAATAAGCATTGGGTAGTAATCAAAATGGAGAGATACCTGAATGAAATGGGAAATTCATAGAAAAATATATGAACCAACCTAATTAGAAAACAAATACAGAATAAATAGAAACAGAAAACTCAAGGACATTTATGAGAAACCAGAATTGGTCTCGAGTATCATGAAAGGAAAGATAAGATGGTTGCGACAAGAGCATCGCATGAAAGGCTCTTAAGGAAGACAGTGGAAAGACTCATTCGTGGTTCAAAATTAAGATTCTAAAGTCTAGTTTGGAAAACATCCAGGTAGACACTCGACTTTTAAATGCTGGAGAGACTTGGCCTGAGCAGAGAGGAATTGTTGAGATATATACCTTCATATACCTGGCAGAAATAGATAGGGATGTTGGATGGAAAGGAAAAAGTTCTAAAACATATTGATGAACAAAAGGTTCTATTACGAAATAAGAAAAAAGACATGATTGCAGAAAATGTTTAAGAGAGGAGAGCAGTTTATTCTAAAATCATCAAAGACATTTCGAAAAGGAATACATAAAAAAAGGCAGTAAAAAATGATTTTTAAGTGGCCCAAAGTTTGTTCACTTATTACCGATGGTAATACCGATCTATTTTTATTGTTGCCAATTTGTACCAAAACTTAAAAAAAGTCTAGAAGAACCAGTAGTAAGAGACATTCTGGCCACAACTCGTCCATATTTTTTGTTAAGATTAATTAAGTAGAATATACTCCGTCGTCATTTTAGTTAAATTACAAAAATTAAACTGAAATTAAGAAAAGAAAAGAAGATATGAGAAAAAGAGAAAAAGAAATTATAAATTTTATAAAAATTTTGTTATATTTTCAAAAAATACTGATTATCTAAGATTATATTTCATATTCATTATGTTGTGTATGTAATGGCACAACCAAACAAAGATATGTTAGTATAATGCACAATCAAAGAGGAGCTTCCAAGTGTACCAAGAATTTAAAAGAAACCTAGGGTTACAAGTAACAAATAATAATGATGCTACTGCCGAAATAAAGGAAAGAATAGCGGCAGGCAACAGATGCCTGTTCCCAGTTCAAAAAGTTTTTCGGTTTAAGGATGAATCACGCAAGACTAAAATAATCATTATGAGACCCATCGTTAAGTACGCACATGAAACCTAGAGGCTAAAAAAAATAAATGAAAAAATCCTTGGGCTTTGGAAGGGAAAATACTAAAATGATAAAGTTGCCTATGGAAAGATAGCAAGGATAGGATGGTTGGGACACGAGGAAAGGATATCTGCCGCAATGAGGTGGAGCTAGACCTCAGTCTGGGAGTGAGAGGATGGTGCCACAAGACCACGGACCGAGATGGTGGGAGAAGACGTACTTCGAAGGTCCTGGTCCTGCTTAAAGGATTGTCCTACAAACAAATAATAGTAATAAGGCACGTATTTAAAAATCGATGTTCCCCCAACATCTCTACATGATAACCCTACAGCAACCAGTTTCCACCCCAAAACTGCCTTTAAGTCTACTATTCTTTTACAGCAGAAGGAAATGCTTTCTATGTTTATATAATGTATTAAATACTACCATCCAATACAATTTCATTTAAGGATTATGAAAAACAGCAAGATCTGTTCATTCAATAAGTAGATTAAGTAAGTAGATTGACTTTTTTATCATACTAAAATATATAATTCACTTGGACTATATCCCGCATTCCTATATGTCTACTTAGTATCTATTCAACTGTGGTCGAATTTTCATGGATAATAGGTTGCTCCTATTTATTTTAATGTTTTTACTGTAAGAGAGGCTCAATTAATGGTTATTTATTACTTCTCATTTCGACTACTGTTTTTGATTGTATGTGAAAAAAAAGGACAGTACAGGCTCTGTTTTCCACAAGCAAAAAGCTCTTTGTACATTTCAATGATTAGCTTCTCCAATTCTTAATTGAGTGCTGTTGTTAACTGAGATGAGCTCTACAACTGCTGTGAGTCAACTGTTCCAAACAAGGCAATATTACCTACTCATGTTCGCAATTCATAATAATCGCTCCATTCCATCAGTTTGTCCTGCTTACGGTCGGTTGGAGTAATGGACTATGGTAGTAACGCCTTTGAGTTATGGACCTTTGGCATCCCAGCCACTTCTCGTACCTCCAAATTATCCACTCAAGTTTGCAAACTAGCTGATGTTTGTTTGTTTCTTGGGGTTTAATATTCTCATGTACTCCGACTAGGGTAGGATGGACGGGTTAACCTACAGGTTACCAACCTATAATAGTAAGGGTGGGAAGGTCAAGATTTATTTCGTTAATCCCAGAAGAAGTAAATTTTAACCCGCCCAAGTGGAGTACCAAGCGCAATGAGAACCTCGCTCCAAGTCGCTCTCGGCCATCCTCGCCGGAGTCCCCACACAAGACGGTTGTTTCACAATCCATTTGGCGCGGAATAGTTGGGAATTGAAGGAGCTTGTCTTTAAAATAGGAAAATAGATCTTAATAACAATATATGTACATCATACACCAAATTTTTGAGTAAAAACACAAAACAAGGATTAGGGTATAGACAGAAACGTAAATGGGAATACTTGGTAAGATCTAGGCTCATAGTTTGGGGTATTGAAAGCGTTCTTGATATCGAATATGCAGCAAGATATTTTAAATGTTTTAATTTAGAAAGATAACTTATATCAATATAAACTAGAAACTTTTTTTTTTTTTTCAAACCTCCGACTTTATTAAAAAAATCAAGCAAATGAACAAATATTACAGGAATAAGGTCTTGTTAAATAAAGGTCATTTGAAGATCTAAGCCATTTCTTTATTTCGCCAAATTTATGTGTTCAGTTGAAAAATTAGGGAACAAATTGTAAATATAGTTTTTTCGTAAACTTACAGTTACTTAAAACCAGATTGAAAGATTTAAAAAAAAAAAAAACAAGTAGGAAGAAAGGAGGAAGAATTGGGGAGAAGATGGTGCACAAATGAAATCTGGAGACGGTAGCGGGTCCTATTTACCCCAAACTTACCTCCCCTCCCCCTCACTTCCACCCCCCCTAATTCTTTCACGCTTCACCTCTCCACCCCGCTCTTGGATATAAATATTATCATTATCTCTATATTGATTTCTGCAACAGAGGGTTCGATCCCCGCGCCGGTAAGGCAGATGGTTGAGGCCCTACGTCATCCCCTCCCCACTTCGCTTCTTATTTACCGCCTCTCTTCTATGCTTTATTCATGTTCTTCTGACAGGTCGGGATTACATTCTCTATAGATCCTCAAGGCACTTTCTGAGAATAGGCAAACAGGTCTTCTAAATGGTTTTCGAATTGATATTATTTTACTTTAGGATCTTTTCATTAATTATTTTTGAAACCTCTAGAGAATTTTATTCACATCAGTTTATGGCTCTTACTGAACCGACCGTAAGCAGGACAAACTGATCTTTTGCGAACATGAGTAGGTAATATTGCCTTGTTTGAACAGTTGACTCACAGCTGTAGAGCTCATCTCAGTTTTTATTCACTAATCATGTACAAAGAGCTTTTTGCTTGTGGAAAACAGAGCCTGTACTGTCCTTTTTTTTCACATACAATCAAAAACAGTAGTCGAAATGAGAAGTAATAAATAACCATTAATTGAGCCTCTCTTACAGTAAAAACATTAAAATAAATAGGAGCAACCTATTATCCATATCGACCACAGTTGAATAGATACTAAGTATATAGTCCAAGTGAATTATATATTTTAGTATATACTTATATCTACTTATTGAATGAACAGATCTTGCTGTTTTTATATCCTTAAATGAAATTGTATTGGATGGTAGTATTTAATACATTATATAAACATAGAAAGCATTTCCTTCTGCTGTAAAAGAATAGTAGACTTAAAGGCAGTTTTGGGGTGGAAACTGGTTGCTGTAGGGTTATCATGTAGAGATGTTGGGGAAACATCGATTTTTAAATACGTGCCTTTTTTTTTTTTTTTTTTTCTTCTCCCACCATCTCGGTCCGTGGTTTTGTGGCACCATCCTCTCACTCCCAGACTTGTCTAGCTCCACCTCACAGATATCCTTTCCTCGTGTCCCAACCATCCTATCCTTGCTATCTTTACATGGCAACTTTATCATTTTAGTATTTTTATAGAATCATTTTTTTTTTTTTTTTTTTTTTTTTTTTTCTTGTATACAATGTAATATGAGTTTTTAGAATCAAGTACAAGTTATAATTCAATAATAAATTCAAAACAGAAAGTAAGGTAATGAGGAATAATTAATTATTTGCTACTTTTAATAGAATTCTCTTACTCAATGAATAATTTTGAATTTTCAATATTCATCATAAGTTCAAAAAAAATTAAAACATCAGGAATGTTTTTATTTTCATTATATTTTTATTAATATTTACAACTGGATAGTACATATACATCTTGTAAATGTGTGGGAAAATAAATACAATAACATGACAATAAAGCAACCACTCTTTGGCGAAACTTTAATAAAAGTTCTATATTAGAAGGTCTCGAGGCCATCTTCTTTTCAGACGCCTCGGAGGATTATCAGGAATAAAATGCGAATCAAGTTGAGAGTTGAGTGGTTATGAAGTTTACTATAAAAGGATAGGTATCTGGACGAGGCTAAATCAGCAACATATGGAACATTGAGATCTTTATAGATACGTTTGTTAGTGACAAAGTAAGTAGCATTGAGGATTATTTGAAGGATTTTGGATTGTAAGGATATCCAATCCAAGAAGAAATATAAAGTTTTGAACCCCAGAGCTCAACTCCGTATTTCCATAATTAATACTGTTAATAACAGTATAATTATATATTAATAAATGTAATGAGTCTTTTGCAGTAAATCGGCAACTATGAACGTTTTCAAACAAGGGGTTTTAAATTTAATTAATCGAGACAACACTGATTTTATTTATGGTTGTCGTGAAGAAGTCGATAAGTCCAATCACCTTGAAGTTAACTTTGTCTTTAAAGCTTGTTTTTTAGCAAATATAAGCGTTGAGGAAAATAATAAGGCCTTAAAGTATCGGTTATGAAAGAAATGACGATTTTAGATTTTTACAAGATTTTGAAGAAAGATCAAAATTTTGCCTAATGAAAAGGTCACAATGTTGATTTATCGGTTTCATTAGGACAGTAATGCATATATATATATATATATATATATATATATATATATATATATATATATATATATATATATATATCAATTTTTAAAATGTAAGACAAGAAATCCAACATGTTCAAACACCTAAGCAGGCAATGCGGAAGAGCTTCTTGAAGCATTCGGTTCCTAGAGTAAACTGAAAGGTAACAGAAAGAGGGGTGGGGTCAGCTAAATGACCAGGTAAATAGAAAATTCCTGAGATTTCTCCCATTGGCTAGTCGGTGTTTCTGTTCCTATTGGAAACAAATTTAAAATGGAACTTTAGAAAATGTTTATCGTACTATAAAAAATTCGTACTATTTTTTAACGATTTTAGTATTTCTAATGATTCATAAATATTTCATTAATTTAACTATATGATGTATTAGTTTCACTGCAAAGCCTTTGTTGACTCTATGGTTATTTTTAATTAAATGTATTATTAAATATTCCACAATACAAGGCATAGAAATAAGGCCAGTGGCAGGTACCAGTGTGTACAGATTGTTTTTATTTCATTAATAATCACATGAATTGATTAATAAAAAAGCGAATTTATTAATAAATTATATATTCCTTTATTAAAGAATAAAAATATAGTAAATTTCATTATGTCAAAACAGCTCTATAATAGCTTGTATACACTAGAAGACTATATATATATAGATAGCCATAGAGAGCCATACATACATATATGTGAATATATCCATATATTCTATTTAGGTGATAAAAATAATCAAAAGTTATCATTATCAAAAGTAACTATTTATTACATATATTATTAATAAATTAAATGCCCTTAGTAACTGTTAGAAATGGTGGGACATATTGGAGGAGTTGCGAAATAGATCTCACCCAGAAGGTGCTGCCATCTAGTCGAGACTTACTATAGATTAAGGTTACTGCTTTCTCCATTTGCTTATAACAGCTAATTACACACATGTACCTAAATAATATTGAAATAAATTCTATAAAGGTTATTGGTATGAAATATAAATTTATTCATACCTGAAAATGATTTTTTAAAAAATTATTTATTCTTCACAAGCAAACATTTCAAATATTTATTTGTTAAAAATAAACAAATACCCAGGATAATCAGTGAAATGTTGAGCTCTTCCTTTCTAGCGCTGTCACAACCTAAAGCAACTCAAATAGTTATCCTCGTCTGTTGTAAATAAGATAACTATTTACAAAAGAATAGTATATTTGTTAAAAAAAGATATATTTTTTATATGTTATATATTTTTTTATCTTACATTTTAAATTACTTTAACTGAATAAATATAAATGGTTAATATGGCTGTAAACGAATCCATTCATAAAACTTTTACACTGACGCTTAAAGCTCGAGTCGAGAGACTGGCCGTTGCCTGAACAACATAATTATGATGTTTAATAAATATAATAATAATTTTATTAATTTAATTTTAATTTCTAACCATAAAAGTGTATGATAGTGTGGCTAATATCGTTTTAACCACTCAACTTTGTACATTTAAATTTTTACTATTATTCCAGTCAATGAGTGCTGAAATGTGGGGGGGGGGGGGAAGAACTTTCATTTTTTTGTTTTTTATATGAAATTGAAGTAAATTTAATGCTCTACAATTTTGATTCTGACGTTTTTTCTGAGAAACGATTGTGGAATAGAAGCAAAAGTTTGACAAGAAGTGAGGTGACATTCGTTTTTTCCCGAAAATCACCTATTTTCAATAACGTAAATCTCGTTAACGGATAGAATTACGACAAATTTATATATAATAAATTTTATAGTAAATTTAATTAACTTTTATGTTTATTTGAAACATATTTTTCTAGAGTCAACAGTTTTCGAGATATTATAGAAAAAACAAAAAAATGGAAGTTCTTCCTTCCCCCCCCCCCACCGTTAGCTCCCCCCCCAGGGGCGGGGACTTTTAGTATGTTTACCTTCCAACTATTCCTAACGAAGCTATGAAGTCAAAAATTATCGCATATTCCATGCACACAATATGTTTATTGACTGGACTATATTGTAAATTTAACTATCGCTAAAACTTTCTTAGAACTGTGAAAACTATGTGGTTAAAATTTTGTACAGAAGCGTTGAGTAGTTTAACATTGTAAACTCTATTGCGGAATGGTGCTAACCACATATTTGGCGATTTTAAATTTTCACTGAGATCCATTTGTCAGACCACATATTTGTATCTTTTCCAATAATTAAATTGAATATATTTAAATTTTATTACCAATTCCAAGCTCTATATAACACCGTACCTTTGTAACCTCCTATGTAGAATAGCGCTCGCCACCTATCGATCAATTTTCAAACTTCAAGGTTATCGACATAGTATCGCTTTTTTTAGAAACAAATTATTTGGAAAACATTAGATTTCATTATTGCTAAACCTTCTTTGAACTAGAAAGATGGTGTGGTTACAAATTAGTACACATTGGTTTAGTAGTTTCCGTGATTAGTGATCACAAACGATAAATGTCTTGTCTTTTTATATAACAGTATAGACAGGGGAGAGTCCTCTTCTAGGAAGTAGTGGTCATAGTTACTATAGATACTGTTATTTACTTAAGACCTAGATATTTGGCAGGGCTTAGAGTTGTGGAAGAAATTATGTGACTTACAATATCAACTCTGAAATATTTGCATCGTTGCATATTCATGGAAGAAAAGGTCGCTATCGGTGTTAGGAACTCCTCTTGGAGGACGATTATTAACAACCAGATGTAGAAATTATTCAGCTCAGACCTTTCTTTCCTCTCTTACAAGAGCCCTCAGAGCGGTGAAATATGCAAAGATGTTACTCCCGGGAACTCGCTCGCATAGTAATAATGTGACATTTTGTAAGCTGGGGTAGTTATTGCATTTCTACTATTCACAAGATAAATTCAAAACATGAATAATTGAATAATACGCAATAGCGTTATTTTTTCTTGAAGAAGTGTATTTTGTAACTGATACATATATTCTGAAGATTTCTAAAGAGGGATCAGTCAAAGGAATACAAAGTAAGGACTGTTGGAATACTTTGTTAGTGCAACTTTTTAGCCATAGCTTTGAAGAAACAACAAGAACTGAAATCAATTTTACTTGACAGTGGCTTGAAATTATGTAGTGTTTATTTTAATCACTCTGTTTGCCCTGATATTGTTCATCAAAGCTATAGCTGAAACATAAGCATTATGAAGTGATGTTGTTAATTTTTAGCAATTGTTATTTATTATTCCTTTGACTGCCATAAATACCTGACTAAGATTGTTGATATTTGAATTTACTGCAGATTTGAAGTGTTGAGCATCAATTTTAAGCTTTAGTTTTGTTTTTTTTAGGTTCATTAATGAATAAGGTACTCTTATAACTGTACTCCATCACTCAAGAGTTATTCAACAGTGTTACAAAGACAAATAAAAAAAAATTCCAAAGAAAATGTTCTTTTAAAACAATTAAAAATTTAAATATGAATCAGCCCAAATATTTTTGCTATATTATTATTTATTATTTGTTCCATTAACTCCTATTGGAGCACAGGGCATCTACATGTGATCTCCATCTGCCCCGACTGCAATCCTTCTGATTTCTTTCCATGATTTGCCAACCCGGCCTAATTCTTTCTCTACAAACCTCCACCACATCTCTCTGGGTCTGCCTTTCGTTCTTTTTCCCTGGGGGTTCTACTGCAGCGCAGCTTCTTCAATAGCATAATCTGCTGTCCTTAGCGTGTGTCATTTCCATTTCCGTTTAGTTATTTCTAAACGGACCGGAAGCTGATTGGTGGTTCTCCTTAGTTCTCCGTTTGATATTTGTTCAGGCCACCAAAGTCCCAGTATCCTGCGCAGGCATCTATTAACGAAGGAACGAAGGTCTGTAATGGACGGGTGATGGTTTTTGTCACTTGCATTTAGCACTACTACTGCCATATAGTAGGACCGATTTCACATTTGCATTGAAATTGTATTTTCGTTTTTATGGAGAGGTTTTGTTCTTACAAACTGAATAAAGTTGAATAAAAGCTCCGTTGGCCTTCTTTATATGGCTTTTCACATCTTCTTTTGAACCACCTTCCTTCGTCACCACATTATTAACAATTAGATAGACAAATGTATTTACATGTTCCACAGTGTCACCCATCAGAACAAGGGGTTATCGACATCTCTAGTTGGTCCTTATCTCTTTAGTCTTCTTGACGTTGATTTTTTTCTATAGTCCTAATATAATTCTTCATAATTATTAAATTTAAATAATATTTTTATTTTTAATAAGTATAAACTACGTTCATTGTTCTATTTTTAATGTGAATTGCTATTTAAGAACAAGGAAAATAGTAAATTAAATGTAAAACAATATTCACAAAAATTTAAATTCATAGATAACGGAAATTAACATTCATGGAAGGAAAAGAGGTAGGCAAAGATGTAAGATTCAAATTTTGGAAAAGAAGGGAAATAATGGATTAGGAAACAGATAGAATATAATAAATAGGAATTGGTCATATGTAGCAGTCATGCCTATATGAAGATTGGAAAAATAGATACCGGAGGACAGAATAAGTACAATATTAACAGTATATATTTGAATAAATAACAGGATATGTAAGGAAAGCTAGAAAATATCTGCGATGTGGTTTAAAAAAAGATACTTATAATTAGTGCAGTAATTTAAAAAATGAGTATCCCTCAGAAACAATTCATTATTATGAATAAAAAAATGTCATACCTTAATTCTTAAAATAACAACAGATACCATCTCCAATCGGACTCTAATCTAACTTGTTCGATTTGCCATCGACTTGGTACCCATAAAGCGTTAAAGTGAAAAACCTCAGTTCCATTATAGTTTAGTTTCTTTCTGCCATGGATACGCCATTTTATAACATTTTGGGACATTTTTGTCTTTACAATGATGTATCACCTACGCTGTAAGCCACTCCTGGGAACTCCAATTTAATGTAAACCACTACATTTTCCAAAGATTTAATTAATTGTTCGATTCATTTCCTTCTTTAAACTATAATATTGCTCATTTGCTGCAACAACATAACTCAAAAACTTCAATTTTGCAGAAGGATAGTGTTGTGAATAAAGTACAGGACGATCTGTAAACATACAATGGTGACATATCCTGCTCTCTCTTAGTGAATATTAAAACTCAAATAGAACGTTCTGCCGACTAAAACTACATTAGCAAATAGTTCATTATAAAGGCATAAGGGTGGCATAACTCAAAAACTTTTTTTTGAGTTATGTCGTTGTTGTAGCAAATGAGGGATATGATAAAATTTCCTCCTTCAACTTTTTATTATGGCTGCATAGGAGAGTGGCAGTAAAAGTAAGGATAAAATTGGATTTCTAAGCTTTAAGGATGGTAATAGATAGTCACGAATAGGCATAATGGTCTGGGATGGTATGATGAACAAGAAGGTGAGGAATGGTCATGGATGTTTTAACTTGAGATGGTTGGTCATGGTTGGCTAAGGTGATCCCTAGAAATGGTTAGCTATAGTTAGAGATGGTTAAATATAGTCTAGGGTTGACATTAGTTGCAAAACTTGACATCTAACTGTAGATACTATCCTTGTTAACTTGTATGACAGTAGATGAGGAACTGTTGAACAAGGTCATTATAAGATCACATACACATTCATTAGGGCTTAATTTTTAATATTTGAGGTACGCATGTTGGTATAGAAGGATCAATCCTAATTAATTTTTATTAAATAAATTTATAAATGTATTAAGTAAAATTAGTAATAACGATTAAATGAAAAAAAAAGATGCTTAATACAAATAAAAATATTTGTTAAAATTCTTGCATAACTTTAAAGTCTTGCGAAGTATTTCTTTTATAAACTACACGTGTTATTTTATTAACAATCAAGCAGATGAAAATTTTTATTTTGGTTAACATTAAAAAAATTACTTTTTGCTGTAATGCTAGTCGAAGAAATTATATTTGTACAGTTTATTGAATGCGAAATGGATTTTACAAATGACGACTTACGTTTGATGTTTTGTAAGATTTTTGGGGCAAAAGCAATTATTTATATTAAAAATAAAATCATGAACCAAAATTCGATCACTCTTATTCGTTTACAACATGAAATTAAAGGCCACAAATTGAGGGCTGAGATGAGACAGAAAGATCTAATTTTCAAGTCAATTTGTGCAGCAGTAGCGCTCTCTATATTGGGCGGATATTGCACCTTGGCGCCTTGGCATTGAACCATTCGGTTTCCTTATCGATCGAGGATTTATATGATCTTATTATACATTAATAACGACTTATATAAAAGAAAACGAACATCAAACAATTTGTAATCAGATGTAATCTGTAATATCCGGAGTTAAATCCGGTTTTCATCTGCTATTAATTTAAATGATGTCACGATAGATTTATATTTTACGAATTAATGTTGGTCATTTAAAAACTGTAATAACTTTTATTACAGTTTTATGTCTTAATTTATTGACGTACCTCATACCTTTTTTGTTTAAATTACTACAGAAATAATTTTAAAATGCACTAACTTGTTTGTATTATTCTAGGCACAACTCTAATAAAAATACAAAACGATAAGTTTCTTTTGTGCGGTCATTTACAGGATTTTTCAATTTATTCATAAAAACCATATCCATTCAAGCTCTAGGGTAGGAAGGCTTAGATTCATTTCTTCGGTCATCCCGCGAAAGATATTTTAAGACCCATATGTTGAATTGGCTAAATCCTAACAGTTATCCTTCTTGGATATGCTTCATGTCTCAGGAATCTACTGATCTTGCTAATTTGCTTCCTATTCGATTATGGGAGTATGTATTGTATGCAATTGGTGTTTTCCTTCGAGCAGTAACCCTGTTGGAAGGGATTTTATTTAACTTTCTACTCTCCATACTTGAGCATATATGAGGCTATGAGAGCAAAAGTGGCCTAACCCACAAAATATAAAAAAATCTTATTTAGTAATTTTTTGCAACTATAACGCCATCTGGTGGTGTTAATGTGTTTGAAAAATTGGTTCACATTGTACCACCATGTGAACCAATTTTTCAAACACATTAACACCTTGTTGATGGCGTTATAGTTGCCAAAAATTACTAAATCAGATTTTTTTATATTTTGTGGGTTAGGCCACTTTTGCTCTCATAGCCTCACATAATAAATGCAATTTTTATAATTTTCGTTTTAATTATTATTTTATATGAAATTCCCCGTCGCAGCTTTGGCCGCCCTCAAAAGTACAGAATTTATATTATTTTAGCTCATAACTGAATTGTATTTGCTAATCGATCCAAATCTATTACGGAATTATGCAATTAAGCACTATTTCTTCATCATTTTCGTGTATAGCAGCAATTTTTAGCCTGGTTAAAATTGCTCTCATTAAGTGTATGAAGGTTACGTGAAAGCATAATTAGACCTCTGATATTTAAAGTCAGTGTATGTTGTTAATACAGATGGACAGAGACTATTAAAGAACTGTCGAGTATAATCGACTGCGTTATCATTGTTTACAACTAAAGGCCCACGAATCATATTTGAATACACTTTATCAAAAAGCAAAGCAACCACATTTTGATTTGGTAATAATTTTTAGTTAGCATAAATAATTTTATTGATTTCATCTGATTGGAATTTAATTTCTAACCATAAAAGCAAACCTCGTTTCAGCATTTCAACATTGTACATTTAAATTTTTATTATTATAAATTTTATTATTGCTAAACTTTCCTAGAACTTTGAAAATCTTGTAGTTAAATTTTGGTACAGGTGGGTTCAATAGTTTTACAATTGTGAACTCCATTGCGGAGTGGCTCTAACCACAAATCGGTTGATTATCAAACTTCACAGGGTTCTACGTGTATTTAAGTATTTTTCAATAATTAAATTGAATACAATTAAATTTTACTATCAATTTCAAGCTCTATGTAACACTGTACTTTTATAACCTCTCATATAGAATGGTTCTCGCCACCTATCGGTCGATTTTTAAACTTCACTGTTATCCACATATTATCTCTTTTTTGATAACAAATTAATTGGAAATTATTATATTTTATTATTGATTAGCTGTTATAGAACAATAGAGATGATGCGGTTAAAATTTGGTCCAAATTGATTCAGTAGTTTTCGTGGTTAGTGATCCCTTGTCCTTTATACATAATACATGTTATTATTGTAAATTAAATATACAAGAACAACACAAGAAATATAATAAAATAACGGACAAGAAGATTAAATACAATTAAGAAAAACTATGCAAAAAATAATACCTTTTTCATACTTAATAATACGTCATAAATACTTCAATATTGTGTGTATATGATAGATGAAAGGAAGGATCTATGGAAGCCACTTTTGTAGCCTTGTTTACTAAATCGTTCTTTGTTATATACAGCTGTAAATATTATATTAGAAAAAAAAGTCATTATTGTTTATATGTTTTCGTTATAATATAAACTATATATATCTGCACCCAACCAGGGCTATGAAGTAACATGTAGAATTAGCTTCTTCTCTAATGCCTGGCTTCTATACTCAGGAGACGTCTAGAACATCTGTTTATATATCCGTAAAGAGACTCTTAGTTAGTCGTAATTGTTTTCAAAACCAGTGTCATGACTGAGAGAGCAGCGCTAGGATCTCCTGGAAGCCTCTTCTTCCTTCCATGGGTGATTTAGAGGCCAGGTTTGGATTTGCTCGGATAAGTAAGTGTATATATTGTTTATCATCTTTCATTTTAGGTGAATATTGATGAATTAATTCATTATTCGCTAACTATAATAGATGTTTTTGCTATCATGATTTTGACAATACAAATTTATGAAATTTTTTTTTATTATTTTTATATTTTTGTTTGATATATTATAATAATGTATACTATATATTTCTGCACTAACCAGTGCCTTGGACTAGCGCGTAGAACATCTGATTATACTCGACGCCTAAATAATGTTGGAGTTCTAGACAATACAATTAGGTCAGTACAGCCAAGTGCTGGACACTATACTATAGCACCCTACAGTACACAAACAACTATACACTATACTCAGAGGGGGGGGGGCGGAGATCGATGAGCCCCCAGAACCTCCCCTCACTGCTCACACACTGGCCCCTGTCACTTGGAGGGCCCAATCAATACAGCCTCACCTCCGCTGTCTTGTTTACCTTCAGATAGGTCGTCTCTCTGGGGTCTTAGCTCTTACCTTACTTCGTTGTCCAGGCTAAATGTAATCCGATAACTAATAGCTAACTTAATAATAGTTTTAGTATGCATATAGAAGTGTGGTGTTAACATGGTAAAAAAAAATCTAAGTTTATAGATAAGATTTACTAAATACATTACTTTTTTTTACTAAAACCAGAAAAAAATTTTTCTTTCAACGACAAAATAATTGTAATTCTAGATCATATTATTCCCCAAGTATAACACAAAAGCCCAATAAAATAGTATTACTGTCTGGCTACTTCAATTAAAGACAATGACATGAATACATTAATTCAATGGCGTCATTAATTTAGAAAGTAGATTTTTTTTTTAAAATTAATATTTCAAGCTGTCTTATTCAAATAATAGGGCGTATTAAAAAAATGACCGTTTTATCAAATTCCAGAGTTCAAAAGTCTGTAAATGTTATAATGTTTATTTGTTATTTACCAATACTTAATAATCCCTTTAGATCATTCTCTAAGCGTGTTTACTAACACTGGACTTCGTCAAAAAAAACCTCAGTTCAGTTATTTATTTCAAATAAGAAACATGACAGTGTCCTACGAAATTCTCTTAATTTTAAGAAAAAAATTTCACAGCCACTGAAGCAACTCGTGTAATTATTAAATATGAAGTGGAAGGTGTCCTTGAAGAGCGTTGGTTTGAAAAATTTAGAAGTGGAGATACGACGTTGGAAAGGAAGAATGGCTCCGGGCGGCCATAGTGGATATTGATGCGGTTCTGAAGGAAGCTGTTGAATCAAATCCGTACACAAGTACTCGCGAACTTGCCAGGGAGTGTGGTGTGCCGAAAGATACTGTTAGTCGCCATCTTCTCTCCATGGGAAAGTTGAAAAAGACCTGTAGACTGGTCCCTCAAGAATTTACTCCTCAACAATCAGCAAAAAAGTTTACAGAACTTCATGGGTTTGAACTGCTGCCTCATCCACCATATAGTCCAGAACTCGCACCTTCGGATTACTACTTTTTTTCGATCCATGGCCCATTTTCTTCAAGGGAAAAAATTTGATAATTTTGCGGAAGTTGAAAATGCTGTCCAAGAGTTCTTTGACAGCCATCCCAAGGAATGGTATCAGCGTGGCATCGAGCAATTGGATAGCAGATGGGTAAGGACGGTAGATAACAATGGACTATACTTTAAATATTAATTGTATTTTATATCAAAGAAATAGTAATACAAATATTTGTTTAAGAAACAGTCATTTTTTTGTATACACCCCATTAGTAACACGGATGAAAAAAATAATAAAATAAATACATTAGGTAAACAAAATAATAAAAATAACTTTACAGCCTCTAACTATACAAGAAATAAAAAAAAAAATGTAAACATGATAATATCAAATAAATTAGGATAATAATTATAGAAATAAATAAACTAAAAGCAAAAAAGAAACAATAAAATAAATTAAATATATACAATATTTAAAAGTATCCCGGAGACACCCTTAACGAAGCTTTGACTGGTTTCAAAACGCAGTGAAGACTGAGTGAGAGCGCTATAGCAGAGTCGCTCAGGGAATAAGTGAAGAAGCTAGCCATTGTCAGAACATATACATATATATATATTAACAAAAGGTCTCAGAGTTACTAAAGTTTTGATCTGCTAAGGGGGTCATAAGGATATGTGGAAGTGGATACTGATTTAGCCAGAAGGTTGAAAAGGATAAAGTATAAAGGATGGGATAAAGTATAAATTAAAATTAAAAACAGATTTTCAAACATAATATACATAACGGAAGAAAAAAATATTTTAAGCACAAATTAAAAAAAAAATAAAATAAAATAAATAAATGTAAACATTAGTTAGAATAAAATTATTAAATACAAAAAAGGTATATGTTATGAAAAAAGTTATTTTCAATTTACCGTTGAATTAAATATAATTTTTATTCAGTATTTCAAATAAATGCATGAATAATCAACGTGCAAAGAAACAATATACATATTTTAAAGTTTGTAATTTCAAAATAACAGTAGCAAAAATATTTATTATAGTTAGCTTATAATGAATTAATTATCAATATTTACAAACGTAAGCAAAGAGATGATTGAAAATATGATTAAAACCCAACTAAATACTGTCAGATTATAAACAATAGATAAACTTTCTAGCAAATCCAAACCTGACCTCTCATTCAAACATGTAAGGAAGAAGAGGCTTCCAGGAGATCCGAGCGCTACTCTCTCAATCATGGCATACGGCTAATTAAGTGTGTCTTCCCAGATATAGACACAGATGCTCGAGACTTCTCCAGAGTAGAGATGCTAGCCATTGCCAGGACTCCACGATACGTACTTACAATAATTCTAGGAGCAATTAACCTGTTAAGAGATTCCTTAAAATATGAGGGGATGGATTTTTATGGGGTGAAAAAAATAGTAAAATCAGAATTGTTTTATTATAATTTTGAAAATTTTAAATTTATGAAATCGAGGATCAATGGTACATTAGATTCATTATGTCGGGTTTTGAGTGGTAAAATAATATCAAATATTCATAAGTATTGGAACATTTATACATTTATTAAATTTTATACATTTATACATTGGATTAAAAACGAGTATTTTTTATTTATTATTCAAGTATTTTTTTTTTTTAAGTCACTCGCAATTCAAGTTCACTGGTCCCCAAAAACGTTTCGCAATGTTTTTCTGTAGAAAAAATTTATTATCAATAGAAAGGTGAGGGTTCCAATTTACTAATCGATGCAATTAGCTAAAACGTCTGTTACTTTTGTCTTTTGAATCTTGTAAAAGGGTTCCAGGAAGAAGCCAGAATATCTCTGTCAATATGATGCTGTGTTGGAGCAGTGGTTCGCTATAGTTACTTTTATTTATTTCACAACTTAAATAAGTACATAATTATTTCGGATATTGAAAATTTAAAAGTATTTAAAAGTAATTAATTATGAATTAAACAGTAAGCAGTAGATGCATATACTATAGTGAGATATCAATACTATGATGTCAAAGAATTAACTCCTATATATCGTCATCAGTAGATAGTAGGAAAAGTAACTATCCCACATGTTTCCACTTAATTTATATCCTGTGGCTAATAGTTCGCCCTACTAGAACATGCTATAGAACATAGTCTCTCAATTGGCACTGAAGTGGAAACAGTATCAATATATATCATATCTAACCTACATAAAAAGGGAAAAGATGCATTAAAAACATAGAACATTAAAAAATGTTCCTTATTTAAAACTATTTAATTAGATTTGTTACTGAATTGCATGTTGTACTCTCATATAATAGAGAAAATGATATAGAGTAAGGTACGTGTTGATATATCAATATTTTAAAAAAAAAGTATATCGAATTATCGAAAGAAAAATAAAGATATTTCCATCTTAAGGACGATATTTCGAGTTTCATGTCGAAGAGTAAGCGTTGTCTGTTGTTTTCTTGTAATGCTTCTTATGCTGGTTTCCGAGAGGTAATGCAATATGGACAAATAACGTTGCCGAGTGTAGAGGATAAGTAACTAAAATTTAAGGGTTTGGTGGAAGGAGTTATCTCACACTTCAAAAAAAAAAATACAATCTATTTCATTGGATGAAGAATTTATGAACAGAAGTTAGTAGCAAAATTTGGATGATTCAAAAGAACAAGTAAAATATATTTGTTTATATTAGATGAAGGGGCTATATAGCATTATTCTGATAAGAGAAAAAGTAAAAAATATGATAAAGCATTAATTACTCAAAATTGTTTTGTAACATAATCTCTTCATCCAGCAAACACTGTAATTATTCTTAAATTAGTAATTATTTTTTACTATGCTCCTTTTAGTAAATATATTGAACAATATAATTTTACATTATATTGTATATATTATTATATATATTGAATAAAAATAATTACTATATACGAGCCATTTATTTTGATCGACCTTTTACGAGATAAATTTACGAGTATGTTATCAAACATTATTCAACTTAATATAAATTATATATATATATATATATATATATATATATATATATATATATATATATATATATATATATATATATATATATAATTACTGATAATAATAAATTGTATACTCTGAAATAAAGAATTGTTAGAAAAAATTTTAAAAAAGGGCAGCGGTTAGGGGAGGTTGCCCGACCCGCAACACAGAACGGCCTTGCTGGTTCAGCGCTATGTTCTTCTCAGCTGACCACATCAACACAGATATTTATTCTCTGTTATTATAGGAATGTTATAAATAAAAGGTACAAACATTAAGTATTTAAAAGTTTAAGGTCATCTCGTAGGCTTACAATTAAATTAAACGGATAATATCGTAGTATTTCTTCTAAAGTTTAGTTAACAAATTAATAATCTTATTTAAGTCGGTGATTGGATAAGTTGGTGCACATAAACAATTCATTTATTGGTATATGTTTATTTTACAAGGGGCATTTATTTATTGGCTAATATTTTTATCACCTTCATTTAACATGAAGCGCCCAAGATTATCATTGGCTTTTTAGGAAAAACACATGAGTTATCAGAAAATAAAAGAGTTAATACATTTAATACTTGAAAATAGATATATGGGGTTACTATTATTTACAATAAATGCTTTTATCTATTGTAGTTTTTCGTAGAACAATTTATTTTAAAGCTATTGGATGTTATAACTTAAATAAAAAAAAATGATAGATTTTTTTATTTATATCTTATTTAATATCACAATTTCAGAAATAGGATGGTAATATGAGCTGTGCCTTTTTCCATATTAGATGTGCGATATGGGACAATAAGATCAGTAGGAATGTAAATATTAGGGGCATAATAAGAAGTTTAAAGATTTTAATATAATTTATTTTAATTTTTAGATCCTGACGACAGACTCTATCTTGACACACGCCTTACTTAGAATCCACACACTAGACCAAAACGACAAGTAATTACTCGTCGCTTTTGACATCTTTAAAATTCACTAGATCAATATTCAAAGCTTCCAAATTAATTACAAAAAACTCATTTACATAACCGTAATCAGACTGATTCGGACTTACGTATTTGAGCTTTGGGGCTCCACTGAACCATCAATTTCATCTCATATCCAATCCTTACAATCCTAAACCTTTCGAAAATCCTTAATGCTCCATATTAAGTCACGAATAAGCTTATCCATAAAGATCTTTATGTTTTATGTATTTCTGATTAAGCCCAAACAAGATACTTATCGTTTAATATTAATCTCCATTACCAATCAAATCTGCTAGCCTTTCAACTTGATTCTTACTCTATTCTCGATACTTGGAGGTATCAGTGAACTAACTGGCCTCGTGCCTTGTAATACTAAACTTTTATTGAAGAGCAACCAATTACCAACAATTGACTTGTTTTTACGAGCATTATCTTTTCGAGTTCGGCTATCTGTGAGGACCACGCTGAAAAATGTATTACTTACTCTTCCGTCCTCTCCAATACCTCTCATCACCTCTGCCTGATGTTTCCTCCTTTTATATATCAATTAATTTGTGTTTTAACTACTTCTGAAAATTTTATCTTGTTGACTGCTGTCCAAAATTTATCTCTGTCCCATATTGAATCATGTAGTATATTTGCCACCATCACACCTTCTCTTACCATCTTTATCCATGTCCTCGTTCTATTTCTGGAGGCTGCGTTGGAAAAATTTCCTTTTATGGTAATTATCTTTTATAGTGTATAATGTTGTTAATTTAAACAAATAGCAAAAAAACAAAAAAAAAACAAAGAATATTATTTGCTTTCTGGGGTAAGATTGATAACAAGCTTGCGAAAACATTAGTATTATTAGATGTGTTTTTTATATGTATAGTTTGAAATTTTATTAAACTTATAAATAAAAAAAAAGAATTTAGAAAATACTATTATTAAAAAGTCCGGCAATGACCTACTACCGAAACTCAGTCAGTCAGTGGTGCCATCTAGGCGGAGCTTTCAGTAAACTCAACATCTTCATTCACTGGAACCGGCTACCACGGTTATTAACCTATTCAGCTATGTCACTCTTTAATATTGCTTATGAATTAGCCATATATATATACACATATGTATTATAGATTTATACATAAATATATAAAAGCGTCTTTTTTAAAAAAAATTAAGTTAATACATTTTATAGCAATCAATTAAAATAAAGATTTTCGATTATACCACCACTAAATAAATATTACTTCGATGGAATTTTCAATAACTTTATTATCTAATAATATTACCAACAAGTGACAGATTTTTAGACTATAGTAACCATCTTAAAGAATAAACAAAAGAGTGGCAGACCATGTGGGATAAAAGTCTTCGTAACAAGCTGAATGAAATAAAAAATACCGATGAGAGTCCCTCGAGTACATCAACTCGTAATTCTCGAAGAGAAGAAATAGATTTGATCTAGCTTTGAATAGTTCATACAAAATGACAGATAGAATAATCATCATCATCATCAATGGCGCAACAACTCTTGAAGAGTCAAGGCCTCCTGCACCTTAGTCCGCCAGTCCTCTCTGTTTGCTGCCGCCGCTCTCCAGTTGCGGATCCCCAAGATGGTCCTTGAGTCCGCTGCCACTCCATCAATCCATCGTAGCCGAGGTCTTCCCACTCTTCTCGTGCCATACACCTTTTCATCTAGAATTCTTCTAGGAATCTGATCTGGGCTCATTCTAACTATATGCCCTGCCCATCGGAGACGTCCTGCCTTTATTATTCTTACGATATCAGGATTCATGTAGAGCCTCGTAATTTCAGCATTAGTGCGAATTCTCCAGGTTCCATTGGTGCAAATTGGTCCGTAAATTCTTCTTAGGATCTTTCTTTCGAACCTTAGGAGGAGTGCTTCCTGTGTACCAGTCAATGTCCAACATTCAGAAGCATAGGTGAGTACTGGTCTTATCAAGGTTTTATATATTAGCACTTATGTGTTTCTAGATACTGTCCTGCTTTTTAAATGGTTTTGTAGCCCAAAATAACATTTATTTGCAGTTATGATTCTTCGTTGGATCTCAGCCTGTATTTCGTTGTTGGAGTTTACTTGTGAACCAAGATATACAAATTCGTTCACCGTTTCAAACGAAAAGCCTCCGGCAACTAAGTTTGACGGCTCCTGCCCATCAAGTCGTGGGCCAGCATGCATATATTTTGTCTTTTCTACATTCATCTCCAAACCAAATCTCGATGCTGCTGCCTGAAGGCTGAGGAAGCTATTTTTCAAATCAGTTGGAGTTCTTCCAATTAGGTCAACATCATCTGCAAATGCTAAAATCATACTAGATTTGTTAAATATTGTTCCCCCGACCTGTATCCCAGATTTTCTCACTGCACTTTCGAGAGCCAGATTAAACAGTAAACATGCGAGGCAGTCCCCCTGCCTCAGCCCTTTATGGGTTTCAAAACTATCAGTTATATCTCCCTGGATTCGCACCAGCTTCGGTGGTATTCCCATCTCAAGAAGTTCCTGGTACAGTGCGTTTCTCTTTATGCTATCAAATGCTTTCCGGAAGTCTATGAACAGATGGTATGTATGGATATTATATTCTCTGCACTTTTCAAGGATATTTCTGATGGAGAATATCTGGTCTATGGTAGACTTTCCTCTCATAAAGCCCGTTTGGTACCTTCCTATATTTTCCTCAGCAAAAGGGAGTAGTTTTCTATACAGTATCTGGGAGAAAACCTTATAAGCATTAGGCAAGAGAGATATGCCTCTATAGTTATGACAGTCAAGTACATCTCCTTTCTTGTAGATCGGGCAGATCACTGTTTTAAACCAGTCTGAAGGAATCTCTTCAGTCTTCCAGATGTCCATTATGATATTATATAGATATCGGACAAATTCTTCTCCCCCATGTTTAAACAATTCTGCTGGGAGTCCATCTGGTCCCGGTGCTTTATTATTTTTCAGCTGCTCCAGTGCTTCGTATACATCTTCCATATCAGGTGGTTCTAGTTCTTCCGGAGGCATCTCTGTTTCTAGTCCTTCCTCTTCTTCTACGTCATTTAAAAGGACGTTGAAGTAGTTCCGCCACTGTTCCAAAACATGCATTCTGTTGGTGATCAGATTACCTTCGCTATCTCTGCATGCATTTATTCTTGGCTTAAATGGTTTTCGGTTGCTATTAATTTCTTTATAAAACTTTCTTGCCTCATTGTTATTCCTGAGGCATTCCATCTGTCGGAGTCGTTCCTGTTCCCATGCTCTTTTTCTTCTCTGGTGAATTTGTTTTTCCTCCCTTCTTCTGGACCTATATTCTTCCACTGATCCTCTTGTGTCTCCTTTGTAACATTGACTTATAGGCTAGGTTCTTCTGTTTGGTTACTCTTTGACATTCTTCATCGAACCATGGCATGTTCTTGGTTGGTCTAAGGCAGGGGTGCTCAAACTTGAACTGCTGGCGATCTACCTCAATATTTTTAGACTACTTACGATCGACTCTGAGACTGCAAGTGTGTGTGATGCAGGGTTGTCGTACATACACGATACACCCTACCTACCTAGGTAGGGTGTACCGTAGCATATATAGATATTAGCTTTCTGCACAATATAGGTACATTATTTTAGTCAAGGTTTGGGTTAGGTTTAGTTAGGTTCTTCTCTACAATATCAATGAAAAAACTCATAGTTATTCAAAATTGCGAGTTTATTTGTTGTTACAAAACAAAAGAGTTACATATGGTGTTAAACTTAACTAAGGAGTGGCTTTGGATGTTGAAGCGTGGCACTGCATGTCCTCAGCATACTTTTCATAAGATGGTACGTAACCACTGAGTGCTAATCTCAAGCATGATGACATATGATCGTCAGTTCGTCGATTGCGATATTTTGACTTAATTATCTTCATTTCAGAAAATGCAGACTCGCACAAGTAAGTTGACCCGAAAAATGCCGTCAGTTGAAGGGCGATTTGCCTTACATTCGGATATTTATCTTCAGATATAAAACACCAGAAATTTGTATCAGATGCTGTAGCTTTGAGATGTATATCTGATATAATCTGCACCAACTCATTTTCAACAGAACATGAGTTCATATTAAACTGACTTGCTATTTCAGTAGCTAATTCCTCAATGTTTTTACATGAAAAAGGATAACTCATATATGATGCTATATTTTCCAATTTACTGCAATCATAAAAACGCATTTCGAATTGTCCCAAAATATTTGATAATTCAGCCTCATACGTATCATAATTCAACTGAGGAATCCTTGCATTCAAAGACGGAAAATGTTTCAGATCCTTTCTTTTCAGTTGATCTATCATAAGTTGCAATTTACTTTTGAATGCGTTTACTGCGCTAATCATCTCAATAATAGTTTTTCCTTTACCTTGAAGCTCCAAGTTAACGGTGTTTAAGTGCATTGTGATGTCAGTCAAAAATGCCAAATCATTTAGCCATTTTTCGTTTTTCAAAATCTGAGTGTCATCACCTCTTTCGTCTAGAAAAGCTGTTATTTCGGGCAATAATTCTTGAAACCTTTCTAGGAATTTTTTCCGCGACTCAACCACCTGACGTCCGTGTGAAGAACTAAATCAGTGTGTTCAGCTGACTCCCTATCTTCCAACTGCAACTGAAAGAGCCGCCGTTGCAAGCTACGTGCACGGATGGAATTCACAATTTTTGTTGCAATGCCCATAATTTCCTCCGTGTTTAAAACTTTTGAACACAAAACTTGTTGATGTATAATGCAATGGAATGAAAAAAATGAAGGGAATTCTTCATTAGCTCGACACAATACCACAAAACCGTTTTTGTTTCCAGTCATTGCTGGTGCTCCATCGGTTGTAATGCACACTAATTTATATATTGGTAGCTCGTAGTTTTTTACAAAATTGAAGAAAACGTCATATATATCTTCGCCACGGGCCTTCCCCTTCAGAGGAATGATTGTCAAAAATTCTTCCTTAGCCAACATGTCATTGAATACCATCCGAATAAAAATACACAGCTGGGCAGTGTCTGTCATATCGATGGATTCGTCGAACTGTAAAGAAAAAGTATGTACATTCCATGATATCATGTTTTAGTTTATCTGCGATGTCCTGACTCATGACTTCAATACGCCTTGTGACAGTCGGACGAGATAACTGAAGTTCTCTAATAGCAGACATGATTTCTGTTTTATTTTTAAAATCTCCAAATAAAGTCTCACCCGCTTCAATAAATGCTTCCTTCACCACCGATCCATCTTCAAATGGTTTCTTGTGTTTCGCCAAAATATGAGATATTTTAAATGACGCGATCGTAGCAGCTTTTGATTGTTTGGCTGGTCTAGTGAACATGGATTGTTCTTTTTTCAAACAAGATATCAAATCACTTACTTTTCGTTTTCTTAATTCACTCGGTAGCGGAAAATCCTTTTCATAGTTTTTATGAACCGTTTTATGATGCCTCTCTAAGTTACCACGCTTAGGTATTGCAACTGACGCACGACAAATAACACAAATGCACTTACCCTTCACCATACAAAAGAAAAATTCTTCCTCCCAATCCTTATTAAAATGATACGTTTTAGATTTCTTCACTGCACTCATTTTCCACTATTTAATAATAAACTTTGTATCGACGTAGAATCGCCATCAAGTTACAATTCAGAATGACTCCAATTCCTGCAGGCGCAACATTTATATCGGCGTGAACGAAAGTCTCGAATGTTCCCGTCAAACGCGCCGCCCGAAACTAGACTGTACTGTCTCTCGTCTAGAAACAACACGGCTTTTCTTTGACAAGTGCCGCGCGTTCCTTTGATAAAGCCACCTTTTGCCGCAAGCAGTGTTATTTTATTACGTAATACATTTTTGTAGTTTAGTTACCTACCTACTTATTAAAATTTTTTTTCTTCTCGAGATCTACCCAAAAAGCACTCGCGATCGACTAGTCGATCGCGATCGACCGTTTGAGCACCCCTGGTCTAAGGCATCCAAGCACCGTGACTGCCTGTTCTGCCATGGTCTCTTTACATTTTTGCCATTGTTGGTCAATATCTTCGGTCTGGTGCAGATTTCTAAATCCGATATTCATATTTTCTTCAAAGAGTTGCCTAACCTCGGGATCCTTCAGCTTTTCAGTATTGATTTTAGGAGCCTGTGGCACACGTTGGCTTCTAACGTTTGAGATCCTTGCTCTGACCCTAGGGACTGTGAGAATCAATATTTGCTCCTCTATAGACCCTTACATCCATCAAACTAGTGATATGGCGGCCGCTCATTAACAGATGATCTATTTGGTTGTATGTGAATCCATTATTGGAATGCCATGTAGCTAAATGGATTCTCTTGTGGGGGAACATAGTGCTGCCAACTACCAGTCCTTTCGAAGCGGCAAAGTTTATCATCCTCATATCATTGTCATTTGTATGGTCATGAATACTGTGAGGGCCTATGGTAGGCAAGTATTCTCTCTCCTTTCCCACCTGCGCATTATAGTCGCCAAAAACAATTTTAATATCTGCTCGTGGGCAAGAATCCAGGCGTCGTTCCAGTCTATTGTAGAAAGCGTCCTTTTCATCATCCCCGGATGGTTCTGTCGGAGCATGGACACTGATCAGGCTGTAGTTAGCTGCCTCCTTTGAGCCTCCTGACTGGCTCTCCTATCCAGGGTGGCTTCCTAGGGAAGGTGGCCCTAGGGTGTGTACTGTTAGTGACCTTTGGATATTGTGTGATGAATTAGTGTCCTTGGTGAATGTCAGTGTAATTGTTCCCCCAACCTGGAGGACCAGTGGCTGACTGCGGTTTAATGACCGGGCGATGGGGTCGCCAACTCCCTACGCCAAAGATAGAATAATATCGAAGAGAAAACAACGAAATCAATTTATTGTATTAGTCTGAATGTATTAAATTAGAATAAAATGTGTTAAGATTTAGGACGTCTGATTTTCTGTTTATTGCGCGATTTTTAAATTTTTATATGTTTATCATCTCTTTAATATTTGGTTAAAATTTATTTTGTTCATGGTGACTAATTTTGGGGAAATAAAATTTAAAAGATTTTTTTGTTTTTAATGAGTGGGGAGAGCTGTTTGGTGCAACTGTATTTATATTGATAAACATTTCGTTTGCAATATTGTTCTGATGTACCGAAATAAGATTTTTCACAAGTATCGTTACACGGTATTTCGTAAAATATATTACACAATAATTCCAATTTATCTGTATCTTTGATTTTGGTGAGTAATTTATCAATGGTTAAATGTGAGTGTTTGTATGTATGGAATGGTGTAATATCTTTTATTGTTAATTTCTTGTCGGTTATCTTCAGTATTTGTTTGTGTTAGTAGATTGCAAATGATTCTGCGTGTGTATCCATTTATTAAAAGGAGGTTTACTACTTTATTTTAGGGGCTTTCTTTACCATATGTAAAGCCGTGGATAATTTTATTCCACGATTTATTAATTTTTTTTTTTATATACAATAAATTTATAATAATATACAGTATAAACCAATAACCATTTATCCATTTATATTTACACAGAAATATGGAAATTCCAACTGGGAAAACCTTTTGGAAATTCCCACCCCTAACCTTTTTTTCATAAATACACTTTTATTATACTATACTTTTAGTTCAGTTGTATACTAGAATAATTATATGTAGTAGTAGATACCAATAGCACATCCACCAGCAACATTGTAATTAGTTTTATACTCCTCCATATTTTGTAATTATATGTAGTTAATTAATCTAACGCATGTTTTTATGTATTTATATTGTAGCTCGAATCATAAAGCAAAACTTAAAGGTCAACCCAACTATTTACTTGGACCTTTCGCCTCCTTACACTCAGCCTGCTTTATTTTCTGATATCTTTCAGAAGTCATTTTCATGTTGGATTTCTTCTTACATTTAAAAAAAATAATTAATGTATATAATCTATGTAGCAAAGTTCTGATGTGTTTCAAGTTTGCGGTACGTTTTCAGTTCTAATGTTGGTTGTTTAACATTCAAAACTAGTCTTTGAATAGAAAATGCCAAGAGAAGTGCAAAATAATTAATCAATCCTTAAAAAAATATTTAATATGGGCCCTGTTAATATAGGCTACCGTTCTTTGGGCCCCTAGTTCGAGCCCAGCTGAAGGCATAATATTTAATTTCTCTTTCTACGGCCGCGAATCGACTTCTGTCTGGAGACCTCTCTGGGGCAAACCCAGCCTAAATGAAGCGGGTACTTTTATTCGTGGAAAAACCCGGCGGTTGTGCGTGGATGCTGACTTGCTTGTATAACTGTTAGTCACGAAATAATACTTCCTTACCAGGTACTGAACCAAAGACCCTTTGAGGTTTGTGGCAGTGCAGGTGTTTTTGTTTTTTAATTTAGTAATGTCCAGACACTCCAGTCACATATCACTTCCATTGAAGAATGGTGTCATAACTGGAGAGTTAAGATAAATCCCAGCAAATAACCTTTACTCTCCGTCGAAAACCTACCTCATCCTGTCCTCCTGTTTCCTTTAATGGCGTACCACTGAATAATGTGGAACAAATACGATACCTGGGATTTTACCTGGAAAAGAGACTTACCTGGAACCCTCACACAAGATTGAAAAGACAAGAAGCTGCACGTCGATTTCGACTGCTACAACACTTACTAGACAAACGTTCAAATCTCCCGATTCACTACAAGAAACTCATTTATATGACGATTATCAGACCTATTTGGACTTACGGTCTAGAGTTATGGGGATCCACCAAACCATCGAATTCTTCTCACATCCAATCACTCCAATCCAAAATCCTTCGAAAATTCCTTAATGCTTCTTACTTTGTCACAAATGAATTAATCCACTATGACCTTAATATCCCACATGTCGCCGATTTGGCACGAACCAGATACCTATCCTTTCATAATAAACTTACTCCCCATCCAAATCCACTTGTAGCACAACTTACTTCCCATTCCATTCCTTGAAATCCTCCGAGGCGTCTGAAAAGAAGATGGCCTCGTGATTTTCTTTTGTAATTATTTCATTATAGTACTACCAATGGGTAGTTCCTCTACAAGTTCTAATCATGCCATTATTTTATATTGTATACAGCATATTTACTAAATGTGTTTTTATTAATAGAGTTGTAAATTTCAATTAATAAAAGAATAAAAAAAAAATAGTATATAATTTTTTTTAGTTAAACATTAATTATTATTAATCATAATTCATAGTATTGACAGGCGTTGATGACCAGCAGGTTTCACACTTATCAACATTGCAAACCAACCAACCTTTTGTGATAACAGTTCCTTCTTGCCAATTTTATTTTGCGAAAACGACTTAACTGTTCAAGTAAACAGACAGTAGCTAATTGGCCGGTAAGTAGTTACAGCTAATGACTCGGTGAAGTAGACAATAAGAGGACTTGTTAAGTTACACGAAGTTACACCGCTCGCCGTGAGAGGCTCGGTGTGCTGCGGCCCGTGGATCCTGAGGAAGTGGCAGCCACTGGGTGCGCTTTGTAATTGGTCAACTGCATTAACTACCAGTCTATCTACTTAGTGCCTCCATTAGCTTCTTTCGGAGCTTATTGAACAGAAAATTATTCTCTTTCTAAAATGAATACGAACTAGTAGCTCAAGACTTTTTTTATTGAAATAGCCATTGTTTCGAGCAGACGATACAGACCGTCTTCAGGATAACAAATAAAAAAAAAAATAAAGAATAAGAAATAATGATTATATAAATATTACTATTGTATATTTAACATTTATAATTCATTAATCGTTTCTAAAGTTCTTTTAATTGTTTACAGTTGTGCAAGTAACCTTTCCTTTTTTTGAATCCTGCCACTATTTTTTTTTATTCATTCTGTAATAGAAAACAAATTTTATTCTGGGACAAAGTCCCTTAAGAATAAGAGTCACATGACAGGACATAAATTATATCTGGACTAGAGATTATGAATTAAATAATAAAATAAGATAATTAAAAGTAAATACAAGTTTACAACAAAATAGGAAATAAAAAAAAAAATCTAAACATAAGATTTAAACACATACACACTATATGCATACAAAAACTATACATACTATTGGTTAAGAAAAAATATCATATAAAAAATTGATTGAACGATCTATTTCAGATGTCTATCTACTTAGTGCCTTTTTTTTTCTTTTTTATCTGTACACAGTAAAGTATGAAAATAAAAATGAATATTATTCGTATAAAAGAGAAAACATTATCATAAGAAAATAATTGAAACAGACTGAAGTTTTATATCTGATATGCTTCGTTGAAATTCATTAAAGCATCCATATAATTAGATATCGTTCGATTGGTGGGAGAAAAAGTGGAGAAAGAGGAGTGTTTTAAAGTTCCGAGGGAAGATGCATTGCGAGGAAGGAGGAAGAGTGTTCCACAGAATAGCGAAGCGGGCAAGATAGCAGTAGTTCTGGAGGATGGGGTGTAGAGATCGGAGAGACGGGACCTTGTATGTAATGATTGGATTGCGGTCTTGAAATGTAAGATATTGTGAATAAACGGAGGGTGATGTATGTTAATAACTTTGAAGAGGAATGTATCAAGGAAGTAATCTTTACGGAAGGAAGGTGAGAGCCAATTTAACTCGGTGTAAAGATGGGACACATAAGAGCGTCTCGAGGTTCCAAAAACAAATCTTATGAAGCAATATTGTATTATTGCTTCCAAATTAATTAATAATTATAATTATTATTATTTAATTCGTTTAAATGTCAGCCCAGGTAGATACAAACACTCAATTATGGTATGACCACGGTATCTATTAACACTCACCAGCTTTGTCCTTGACAAGCATACCAAAAATTTAACTAGAAAATATTTTGGACAAAGAATTCAAAAATTTAAGAGAAGAAATTCAAACCCTATTTAAGATGGACCCGAGAAATAATTGTCTATTCGGATGGTCTTATACTGAAGGAAGTAAATACCGGAGGGGCGAAAAAGTAGAACCTGATAGAAGATGAGGGAGCAAATGAATATAATTACCACATAAAGTCAATAGCTTTTAATAAGTCCATTATGTGAGTGAATTGTGTTCTGATCCACGAGTAGAGTAATTGTAAAATCATCCCAATGTTCTTACTTTTAAATTTATAATACTATTAAATGAAAGACTCACTCATTATTAATTAATTTTTTTCAAAAAGGCCTTCATAAACTGTTCTACTTTTTTCTTATAAATATACTTTTTTCTCCCTATTTATTTCATAACAAAATGTGCAAAAAAAGTGACTAGTTTAATAAATCGTATTATAATCGATTATAAAAAACAAAAATAATAATTACTATAACAGAAAAGATAAAATCAGTTTTGTGTTTTAAATTTCAAAAAGATAATGTCAATGGAGTCGTTTTAAAAAAAAACGTAATAACTTCATAAGTATTAACCACGAAGCAAAAACTGTTCTGTTAATTATTCTTTACTCAAATTAAATTATGTATACAAAAAAAATAAAATAAAATAAAATACAGAAATGAATATATTACAGGGAGGGGGAGGGGGGTGTTGTAGCCAGCCGTATTGAGGTTAGGTTCTCTAGGGAAGGTTATGAGTTCGATCGGGGATCAGATATTGTTGCTATAAATATGAAAAAAAACAAAAAAAAACAGTTTGGTTGAAATTATGCATTGAAAATTTTATTTTATCCCCCCCCCCCCTTGAATGCAGATGAACTTTAAAAGTCATAGGCTAAAACTAGGTTTAGATTTATTTAAGTTTTTTTTTTTTAGTTTTTTTTTTTACTAAATATCAAACTTTTAAATTTACTGACATCTTTATAAGTTGGTCTCAAACTTTTGACCGGCAGTGTATGGTATATGAGAGAGAAACACAGCTAAGCGGCGCTTCTTATTTCAAATGGGTCGCAAAATACACAGCATACTTTATCTAGTTAGACGTCTGATAACAAAAACAAAAACCTCGTAATAGTCATTTTTTTAAAAACAATTTATTGAAATTTACAACTGTACAAATATACATCAAGTAAATGTGTTAAAAACTCTTACAATAACATGCCAATACTTGAAAAGAACAACTCATCAGTAGCACTTCAATAAAAAATCTACACAAGAAGATCTCTAGGCCATCTTCTTTTCTGACGCCTCAGTTGATTATCGGGAATTGAGTGGCAAGCAAGTTGAGAAACTAGTGGATGTGAGTGGTTATAAAGCTTACTATGAAAGGATTGGTATCTGGTTTGGGCTAAATCAGCAACATAAGATCTTTATGGATAAGTTTATTGGTTACAAAGTAAGGGGCCATTAGGTTTTTTCTAAGGATTTTGGATTGTAAGGATGGGATACAGGATGAATTGGATGGTTTAGTAGAGACCCAAATCTCAATTTCGTACGTCTATATTGGTCTAATCACAGTCATGTAAATGAGTCTTTTGTAATTATTTGAGAGCTTGATAACTATATTAAATATAACTTTACAACATAAATATAAAACTATAAACCGATTGATTGTTGATCAGCATTAATTAAGGTGAATGTTAGAATTTGTAATTACTAATTTGACCAATGTATCTCAATAAAGATCCGTTTTTTAAAAATATTATTTCTATATTTAACTTCACGACTTTCCACTTCAAAGTTATGTATTTTGCCTCAGATTACTTCTATTTAAAAGAGGAAAATCCTTTTATTTCGGCCAGGGTTTTGAATACACCTGGAATGAAGTGAACTATCGAAAAGAGCTGACACCGACCGAGCGCAGTGTGTGGAGCAACAGATAGCGGGCTGAGTGTTGGAGAGATAGCCATCGAATCCACTCCTCCCTCCTAGTATCGATTTAGACTCAATCCCAAAATAGCTGTATTCAGTTGACTATCAAAATATTTTTTAAGTCGAAACATTGTATCGAACCTAGTAAACCTCTCTTCTATTATTGACCAAAAGGGAAAGATAGGTTAATAGGCGAACATATAGGTTAATAGTTGTCCTATATATATCTATGAACTACACCTCTGGAATCACTGAGTACTTACACAGACTATAAAATAATACCTCGAATTCACAAATTAAAGGACGATCATAAAACTATATAAATTATGCTTCCCTATATCCTCAAACTATTCCAAAAAACAATGTTTGCCTCTTAAATACGTAAAATACCAATTATATTCATCATTCAAATTTGCCTAAATCCAAGATTAACTCAATCGGAAAATGGCTCCATGTTGTCTACCGAAATATTTTCTAAATATAAATATAAAGTAATAGTCGCTTTATTTATGGGGTAGAAATCTCGCGGTTTGTCTATTGTTTCATTTTGTATGTTCATGATCTAATACCATATAATGACCAACTACTCATACTAAATTTTTTATATAAATATTTCTTCGAAATCCGAAAAGACAACGTAATAACAGAATACAGGACAATCGAAAAATTTTATGTGAAGCATTTTTTGTCAAAAACATCAAACTATATTTATATGTCTCCTTTCAAATGGATACTATAATATGAAACAGCAACAAAACTATCACTTAAAAAATAAAAATCTTTTAATAAAAAAAATACAAAACCTAATCACAAAATCGTACTGCTGCATCAGAAGTACTCACTGAAATGTTTATTACGGTACATACTTTCAAATATTTTCTTTATGGGGATATTTTTTTCACCTGTCTATGCCCGGCTTGATCCCTTAGAGGTTTCCCTTTTACTATATTCTGTGAGTTTAAAAAATCCTTCAGAGCAGCAAGGGTAAAGGAAATATAATGAATGGTACATTCGTCGAATACTTTACCAAGCTTGATCCAACTATAGAAAAACATTCAATTCAACATCAAACTACCAAGGACTTGATAAAAGGCATAAAAAATGCATCGTTTCCTGCATTAGCCAGCAGGAGATGACTTATCCTTTTCTAAAATATCGCACATCATATTTTAATATAGAAAATAAATAAATTACAGAATTTGGGTTATCCTTTTTATTAAGACTATCCTTTTGTCGGAGCTTGGATATCTTCATGCGAACTACATTACTTACAAATGTTAAGTCAACTCTACCTGATGTTTCCTCCTTTGATCTGACCACTGTCCATTAATTTGTGTTTTAACTACTTTTAGAAATTTGATCTTGTTGATTACTATCCGAAATTTGTCTCTGTTCCAAATTGAATCCTGTTGTATATTTGCTACCATCATATCTTTTTTTAACGTCCGTATCCAAGTATTCGTTTTCTGTTTTTGGAGGCTGTGTTGGAAAGTTTTCTTTGTTACTCAATCTGCGTTTCCTCATTGCATCATTTAATTTTTCAATATTTTGACATATTCATATATTGAATTTTAGTTTATGACCTTCTTCAGACTTTCTTGGTCCCAATATTTTCCTCAATATTTTTCTTTTAGGCCGAACAATTGTTTTATAATGACGCAATTTAGCTTCAATAGAAAGATTTTTAGATTTATCTTTAGTTTTTTTGGAATGCAAATTCCGTTTTGTTAGCTATTGTGAGATTTGCAACTTTGCCTAAACCATTACATTGAATCATTTCGTCTACATATTTAAGCTTATCTAGCCTTTTAATGTTACAATATTTAGTTCTTAATTTTTTGTTTGTATTCATATGAATCGACATATGTACTGTATTTTCGAAAGAAGTTTGGTAACCTGTTTTAGACGCAATTTCTTGTATTTTTTCAATATAATTTTTGCTAAATTATCCGCAAGGCCAATATTACTATACCAATTTTCCCTTTTTTCCTACTAATCCTGATATCATTTTTAATATTTGAAAATTCTTTTATCCATGTTCCTAAAACCTTTTCAAGAATACAGAACAAAATTTATGATCGGTCATCGCCTTGTCCAACGCCGGTTGTGATTTCAAATTCTCTAGATATTTCACCCATGAATTTAACTTTGGACTTAGTGTTTTATAATGCCTTTTTGATAATCTGAGTATTTTATAATCTTTTTGTCCTCCGTAGATTCTTCCAAATCTTGGAATAATGATAATGAGATTACTAATTTCTGAAATCTATTAGTTTGTTTTATACCTAACCATTATTCTTTTAATGTATTTATATTTATTTTTATTATTTTTTTTTATATTGTATTCCTCGTAAAAACTTATCACTTGAATTATCGGATTTACCCTACCTTGATGCCCAATAGTGCCTTGATAGAACCATTACTATACATTCCTTTCTATACATACATACATAGATAGCATGTATCAATATTATGTATATAAGAGATAGATGCAAGTATATAAACCACAAGACAAAGGAGGCTAGGACAGTGAGCCTGGTAGCGCTACTCCCGGAGGAGGGGGAGGGGCAAGGTGGTGCCTGCCGTGTCACTGCTGCTCCTCCACTTTCATAATTGTTTAGCCTTAGCCTCTCTGCCCCTCCATTACAGTCATTTACACCATACTTCCACTTCTTCTGCATTCTGATTTCTTTTTTTTTTTTTTTTTTTTTTTTTTTTTTTTTTCCTTTTTTTAATATATTTCTTAAAGTTGAATTTATTGAGTTTTCTTCTAGTCAACAACCAACTAAAGCTTTAACAGATAGTGTAACTTTCTTTTTCTTTTTTTTTTGACATGGATATATCCTTTTGCTGTCTATAGCTTCTATTGTAAAGGTTTTCCATTCTCAAACAATTTACGCTCTACCTCTGTTAGTCACATTTAGATCGAAATTTGACTACAGCTTCCTGACCAGAAATTTAATAGAGAATATTTTTAATAATACGACATTTTTCGCTATGACTTACCGATTAGGAGCTCTATCGGTTTAAATGAAAAAAACAAAACACGTTTTTCGTACATCTTTTAAGTGTAGAGTTTTTTTTTTTGACACGCCCTAGCTCTGCTAGTGTTGCTCGTATCGAAAGTTTTACGACAGTTCCCTTACCAGAAGTTTAATAGAGAGTATTTTTTGTTATAAAACATTAGTCAGTAAGACCTACTATTTATGAGTTATGTTGGGTAGAATGAAAAAATATAAGTTTGAAACCTATATTTATTTAGTAGAATATATCCATGATCCATTGTTTTTATCAGTCAGGGAGAAATATTTTTTTAGGAAGCTGCATTTATAGTAATAAATATTACAAGCTTACTTAAGTAAAGTTGTAACAGTAACAGATGTTATGTTAAGTAAGTGCATGAATTAGCTCATGCAGTACGTAAAAGAAAAAAGAAAAAAAGATTTGAGTCAGAATCATTGCCAGAACACAAATATACATGTCTATTTCAATTTCTATCTCTACAATTAGTCACCCCTGTTAACTACACTCAAAATTTTTAATAATATTTTTTTTCTATTATTTTTTTTTATTTTCATCTTTTATTGAAGTAACAATAAGTGGATGTGCTCATAGTAAAATACTACTGGCCAATAATATATATGTATGAGATAATATTTATTTTTGATGCCTTATCATTTCGTTTCATATTTAAAAATAAAGTAAACAATAAAACATTACCACTATATTTAATTCACTCCTGTCTTAGTTCAACAAACTTTTCTTATGGTAAATATGCGCTCTTATGGTTTATACAGTTACTATACGGATAGTAATAATAACGATTTGTTATTACTATTTGCTATTTCTACTATTATCTCAACATTCAAGACACTCATGTTTTGTATGTTTTAGATAATACATACTAATAAGGCAAAGTATCCAATAATAACAGGACATATTTTCCAATTATAACACAAATGTCTCCATATTTCCCAAGAATATCTTTTACTTCACAACTCAATAGTTTTGGATTATAGCCTGATCTTTCGGCAACCCTCGGATTTAATAATACAACTATAGAATCAGTGGTCAATTTTTTAAAAATTAAACAATTTGATTGCATAACTAATACATAAAATATCGATAGGTCCAAGAACAAGTGTTCAAATTAAAAAATAATAATAATAAATAAAAACATGGACAAATGAACAAATAAAAATAAACAATTGCCGTAGAAGACCAATGTTTTACACCAATAAAAAACAAAAACATACAAACTTTAGTTGTATTAATATATTACACTACGAAGTATTATGTGTGTATAATTACACAAATAACTTTATCTAAACTCACAATAATTTCTTTTCTAACGGTAAAGTTATGAGAATGATTTATTTGAGTTCGGGTGCCAAGTTTTATGTACGATGTGCAGAATTCCAAAACCAGATAAGTCTAATTTCCAGATTTTTTCGTTCTCAAAAAAGTAGTTAAATCACATTGAAAGTGACCATACAAAAAATAATGCCCATTCCTAATTCAGCCGGACCCTTAACTTTATTGACCAGCTGAATATAATTTTCAAAAGTGGACTTAAATGGTTTTGGAATTCTACGCTTTATATGGTCGTGATCACAGCCAAAATATCCTATATGGTGTTTGCTTAATTAATGATTAACTGACCAAATGCATTAGTGCGTTTGAGCTCCTTAATCATAAGGTTAAATTTGTTGACACATAACATAAGGTAAGATGCTACAGCACAATTTTTGGGATTATTATTATTATTAAAAACCAACAGCGCTGTGTTGTTTTAGCAATAACATAAAATGTTTAGTTTCATAGTTTACATGGAACTATACAAATTGGAAATATTTATTTATCTATATCTTTTAAACCTCCACCAACATTTCCAAAAGTTTAATTTAATTTTTTTTTTCATTTTCTAAATTTTTATTTATATATTGTTTTATTATAACTATGTTTTAATATGATCATTTATTCATAACTGTACCAAATATACTGGTTAATAGTATCCTCTACTCAGGACTTAAACAGGACAAAATATAAACTACTCATCGTAAGTAACCAACATTCCCGAGTATCAATCCAAACTTTCAATTTTTTAATAAAATCTTTCAAACGCAAGAAAACAAAAAAATTTCATTGTAACACAAACCTCAATAGTTTTAAAACTATGCCCCTAATAGATAGTTCCTCCAAACATCAAAAACTTATCTTATGAACCATAATGTCTCTCATTTACTTTATGTATTAAGTAAAATTAATGTGTAAATATTAATGTGCGGCGTAGGAAAGTGGCGACCCCATCGCCCAGTCTTCTTCTTGACTGCAATCAACCACCGGCCCTCCAGGTTGGGGGAAACCCAGTGTCGGGGGGTATAGCCCGGCCACCCTTCCTCCTGAGGGGACATAAATATTCAGGGGGCCAGTTGTTCCGAGGATACGGGGCCTCTCCTACTGGGCTAATCACTCGTTGGGGAGTACTAATGATTCATAGAAATTTTGCGAACAGCCTCGGATTTGGACAGATCAAAAGGATACGACTCGGCATGGATAAGGACATACGACTAGGAAGCTGGAATATTAGAACATTGAACGGTAAGGAGGTGGAGATCATTGATGAAATGATCACATATAAATTGGATATCCTGGGAATAAGCGATGTTAAGAAGAAAGGGGCTGGCGAGATGAGGATGGATAGAGGACATACATTATTATATTCGGGGGTCCCACCAGGAAACAGAGCAGCGGAAGGAGTCGGCATCATATTGAAGGATGAAATCCTCAAGAAGGTAGAGGATTGGGAGCCAGTAAGCTCACGCATAATTGTGATCAATATAGAGATGCGGATCGGAAACTGGAGTATTATTCAGGTTTATGCCCCCACGAATGATGCAAATATCTTAGATAAGGAACAGTTCTATAGTGATATGGAGCGAGCTATTAACAAAGCCAGAAACAAGAACAAAAGTGTGGTAATTATGGGTGATCTCAATGCAAGGACTGGCAATGAGTACCTGAGAACGCATGGAGTGATGGGACTTCATGGGGGAGAGACTATCAGGAATGAAAACGGACAACGCTTGATTGAATTCTGTGTAGATAATGACTTGCTTATTGGTAATTCATTTTTTCCCCACAAGGCATGCCGTAAGATAACCTTCTCTGCGGTAGAAAGAAATGCCAACAGCATCATTGACTACTTTCTTTATAGTCGCGATATAAGGCGATGTTTCACAGATGTGAAGGTTATCAGAGGGGCAGAGATTGGGAGTGATCACATGCTACTTGTAGCGGACACAAAGGTAATTAAGGAGCGCAAGGTACAAAAAAAAGCGTATGAGAGGATAGAAGTAAAAAAGTTACAGGATCCCGAGAAAAGAGCCCAATATGAAGAATTACTACGTATGAAGCTCCAAGAACTGGATGCAGACTCAAGCCTAGACAATGTATGGAAGAATATCAAGAATAGCATCCTGGAGTCGGCATCTATGGTGTGCGGATTGAAACGAATATCGACAAAGGACAAGCGTACTTCTTGGTGGAATGAAGAACTGAGAGTCATCGTTAGAGAGAAAAAAATAGCGTGGAAGAACTACTACCGGACCAAAACCCCAGATAATTGGCAGGCCTATGTTACGAAACGAAACAGAGCCAAAGAAGCAGTCAGAAAAGCTAAACAAAAGTCTTGGGAAGAGTTTGGTGAGGAACTGGACAAGGACCACCAAGAGAATATTAAACTCTTCTGGAGGAAAATAAAGACTCTTAGAGGCAGGAAAAGTAAACCGGTAAGAAACATCAAGAACGAACGAGGGAAACAGGTTACAGAAGATAATGAAATTTTGGAAGTGTGGAGAAAGTTTTTTGAGGCACAATTTGGCGAAGAAAGGCTGAACCACGAATACCAGGATCGACAATGGAATGAGTCGGACGTGGATGAGATGATAGAGGAGGATGAGGTTGAAAGAGCGGTAATGAGAATGAAAACAGGGAAAGCTCCAGGCCGAGATGGTATAGTGGCAGAATTTGTTAAATACGGAGGTATGGAGCTGCTAAAGGCTCTCCAATTGATCTTTCAAAAAGCGTGGGATGCAAAGAAAATACCAAAAGACTGGGAATATAACATTATAGTCCCCATACATAAGAAAGGATGCCAGGCGGACTGCTCCAACTACAGACCAATATGCCTTTCACCAGTTGTCTATAAATTATATACATCCATTTTAGAGAACCGATTGAGACCACTCGTGGAACCTCTTATTGGAGAGGAGCAGGCCGGTTTCAGACCCAGGCGACAAACCCAGGACCATATTTTCACCCTCAAAAATATTTTACAAAAGTCCTGGGACAGAGATAAAAATATGTACCTCGCCTTTCTGGACCTCAAATCCGCCTTTGACTCAGTTCCACGAAATGAAATATGGGAAGCGCTGAGAGTGAAGGGTATTGCAGTGGGACTAGTGGAAGCAATCCGGTCCATTTACCAAGATCCAAAAGGAATTATAAGATTAAACGGTCAGGAATCTAGGCATTTTAATATAGCCAGAGGGGTAAAGCAAGATGACAGTCTAAGCCCCTTGCTATTCGTACTGTTTATGGACGAAATAGCGTCCATTTGTAAAAGAAGGACTGAAAGGACATTTTTAGGTCGAAGAAATCTCATGCCAGTGGTAACTCAGCTCCTAATATATGCAGATGACATAGTGCTGATCACTGACTCAGTGGAGAAGCTCCAGCAGGCTGTCACAGAGTGGTTTGAAGAGCTGCGAAGAAAAGGCATGGACATAAACGCCAGTAAAAGTAAGGTCCTACAAGTTGGAAGGCAAGAGGAAGAGGTATTGGTTTACTGCAATGGAGAAAAGTTGGAGGTGGTCACCGATTTTACCTATCTGGGAGCAGTTTTGGACAGATCTGGGAAAGTTGACGCGGAAATATCAAGTAGAATAAGCAAAGCAAACGCAGTATACTACCAGATCTGCAACACTGTTGTTGGTAAAAGAGAAGTGAGCAAGAACGTTAAGCTCCATATCTTCAAATCGATATACCTGCCGATACTCTTATATGGTTCTGAGAGCTGGATCCTCATGGACAGGCAGAAGAGCAGAATCACAGCGGCAGAGATGAGATTTCTTCGTAGGATTGTTGGGAGGACTAGGAGGGACCGAATCCGAAACGAGAGGATTAGGGAAGAATTGGAGGTCGCCCCAGTCATGGAAGCCATTGAGACCAGGCAGCTGAAGTGGTTCGGACATGTGGTACGGATGGAAGACCACAGAGATCCACTAAAGACGATGGATTATGCCCCGGAGGGAAGAAGACCTCGAGGCCGCCCAAGATTACCATACCTCGAATACATGGACAGGTTGTGCCGAAAGAGAGGCAAAGATATCCGCCAGACAAGGAACCTAGCAAGGAACAGAGAAGAATGGCATTCCTGGCTGAACGCACCCCGACGCTGAAAGGCACACAAGGGGAAATGCAAAAGAAGAAGAAGAATATTAATGTACGCATTTTTCTAAATGTTTAATCTAATTGTAAGTATTTATTTTTGCTGATTTAGCCCAAACCAGATACCATAGTAAGCCCCATAACCACTCCAATCCACTAGTCTCCCAACTTGCTTCCCACTCCATTCCCGAAAATCCTCCGAGCCATCTGAAAAGAAGATGGCCTAGAGACCCTTTAGTGTAGATTTTTATTGAAGTGCTACTATTGAGTAGTTCTTCAGAAGTTATTTACATGCCATTGTATTCACTATCAACACATTTACTTAATGTATATTATTTTGTACAGTCGTAAATATCAATAAATGAGGGGGGAAAAAAAGTATTTATTTGGCATAACTTCTACATTATTAAGTTTGCAGCTACATGTTTCGGAGACAATGCTCCATCATCAGGCTTCTCTTAATCTGTGACTATTTTCACATTGTCTATTCTCCATTTTACCAGCTATTCTGCTGACCATATTGTCTCTTATTTACTTTATGATTACTTTATTAATAAATTTTAAATATTAATGTACTTTTTTTTTTAATAAGAAACTAATTATGGCAGTTTGTAAAAATATGCAAATAGGTAGTGGGAGATACTAGAAGCAGGTCACGCTAGTATTGGCTGAACGTCTACCTTCCGCGGGCCAATCCAATTTCCTCAAGAAAAAGGTTAAGCCTCTTTTATGTTATAGGAGTTGGTTGGGGATGCTCATTGGTCAGCATTACTTAGTCCCTACCTTTTATTGTGATCAGTCTATTTTAGTCTCTAGGAGAGATTTTGTAGTTCTACTTAAATACCAGCTCATTAAAAAGTTCTTTGCGCATTTGCAATTTTAACATTATTGATTTGACTCTTAAAGTCAATTTTTTAAAACTATTTTAGCCCATTTTTTGCCAAAAATTGAATTTGATGTTGGTACAACTGATTCAGTTCAAAGGCAAAGGACTCTTTGCACCCAATTTTTACATTCAAGTAATTGTTACAGTTCGGACCTTTTAAAAATGAACCATTCATCTAAACAAACCATATTCTGATACAAACATATGTGGACTTTAAGCAGGACAGGACGAGGCAAAACATTAAACCCTTGCATTTTTCCTAGGAAAAACGAGAACGATGAGTAAGGGGCATTACCATGTTGCAAAATGGCTCGCTTCCTTTTGACCTAAGCCGGGGATCGTTGCACTTAAAACTGCCTAAACTCTGCCCAGCTATTCGCAGAAAAGATTTGAGTCCTCTGATCAACTATTAAAAACAAGCTAAAAATTCAAATCGACTTCGAAATTTCACCAAACACAAAGGATCACTTTTTTCCCGAACCGATCAAATGAAACCAAAATGTGGCAAAAATTTTGATAGCAACTCTTCTTTTACGGAACAATTTTTTTCTTCGGCTGCCTCTTATTTTATTCTTCTGACACTGCACATGTGTTTTGAAAAAAAAAAAAAAAAAAATCACACAAGTCTACTCCAGTTACAAGGAATTAAAAGGTTAGTGAAGGTAAACATTGACATAAATATTAAAAAAACAAAACAAAAAAACATACAGATAGGATTAATTGTAATTATTGTGTTCATGCAAAAAGACTTTTGTAAAAGACTATCAATCTTCTGTGAAATAATAAAATATATTAATATAAACATGTGAACCAAGCTGAGAATAAAATATGCCTAAATCATGGCTGAACAAAAAAATATAAATATTTTTCTTATATAAACTTTATACTTTAGTGATTTCCTATAAATAATGGTTAAGGAAAAGCTTTGACGCCAAAGGAAAGTGTAAGCTTACAAAAACGTTCTGCTATGAAGGACTTATTCCTAAGAGCCGAGAGGACAGCCGGCGCATCTTTTCTCCTCAAAGCCGATTGTGGGAGGAACTTCTGAGGAGGTGTTTACTTCTCAAATCTATGTATTCTATAGAGTATTTATATTTTTGCCATCATTATATTCTACTATAAGGACACATCAATGACATCGTTAGAACTTTTAAAATATCATTGCATGTTTCTGTAAAGGTCATTCCAAAATTATTTATTTATGTCCAGTTTTAAAGTTTCAGCACCTGGCCCTGAAATAAACTATAAATATGTAACAATTTTATATTAAAACATTTAATTTTCATTGATTCTATAATTAGGAGATTTTTATGAATTTACTACTGGAAATGCCAGGACCGCAATTGTCGAAATTCAAAGTAAATGATACTATATTTTATTTAAAATTTGCCATGTGATATATGATGGGTCAGAGGAAAAACCCACGGTTGTCAACTTTTTGTCGACTTTAAACTGGTAGGCCCATTAGATAGTATAGGAGGTGTACTTCATTTTTCGACATATTACTATCGGGAAAAAACCGATAGACATTTTTTTTTTTTAATTCTTTTTGTTATTTATTTAATTTTATTATTTAAAATTATTTTCCTTATACAATACCCCATATAAGGATTGTTTGTTTATATATTTACATTTATGCCTTATAGGCATACTACCTGTATGCCATATAAGTAAAATAAATTACAAAGTTTAGCACGATTAGTTATTAAAACATAACCTTATAATAACGGTAGACATTATAAAATCGATGACTTAAATTCAATACAAAACAGTAAGTGGCAAAAACAGCTGAAGTCCTGAGCGTCCAATCCAAAGCTGCAAGAGAGTACTAGTTTTTTTCCGAGATCTGATTTCAGAGGGCCGAAGGATATATTTTTTTGTTTTTGTTTTTTTAAATGATACTTTCTCTTTCCTTTAATTCTTTTCACATAACACTTATATCTCACAATATAATTATACAATCTGCCAGGATCTAACAAATTTTGATGGCTGAAATATTTTCCGCCCGTTTTGTCTTTTGTCCGATTAATGTTTTTTAGATGAACACTCTCTTTTCTCGTTCAATACTTTAGATGTTAGACACTGTCTTTGTCTGTATCTAACATATTTGTCAGGAGATTGGGGATGGTCACTCGACACTATCTACATCTACATGCCGAAAATGTTTACTAAATTAGTACAATACAGAACCGTGAGGTTTCGGAGTGGGGTTCAGAAAAAGTCCCTGTATTACGCCCCCACTGAAGTATACTTAACTTATTCCCACTTATTGGCTTGTTTGGACTACCATGGTTTTTGTCCATCACCTAACAATTTACTGTTCACAAACAAATAAGCACTGGACTACATTGTTTTCAGTATAATGATACCTCGTTATTTTCGGAGCAATAAAAATTATTTTTTCATTTTGAAATGTTGTGTATATAGTAACAATTATGTGGGAAAAGAGAAAATGTTTTAAGGAAATAATTTTTTACTTTTTGAGTTAAACTTTAAACTTCATTTTTCTTATAATTTATTTGGTTGGACTTGTGTGTTTTTCCTTCTGGCCCTTCATATTGTTAACACGTATGATAAGTCATATTATTACCAATAAATTCATATCATTTATCATTATATGATAAAATATAATAGCCTCCCTAGCACTAAACTACCCTGATTTGATTGAAAATTGAAGGCTATCCTCAACTTTCTTTGATATTCAAACAACAAAATTCTTACAAGCTATGAAATAAAATATTAAATTATGCAGACTCTTGATGTTTCCTTGTTATATAATACTTCATATGGTGAATTATTATCGCTGATATGTGTTTCACTACACCGATATTCAGTCACTAACTAATCAACTCTACCCAGAACAATTTAAAGTACCTCAAAATGCACATAACGTGTAATTCGAAGTCATTGTAATGAAATAATCAGCAGTCTCCAACCACTTCCTGCTACAATAGCTTGTTATGCCTGCTCCGCGGTCAGCTGATCCAGGCGCGGACAATAGAATTTAGAATTTGTCGCCTCCCTTCTCCTACCCCTCCCCCAATAATTAATTATATCGGAGGCCGTGGGAAGGGTGACTTCCTCTGGACGTGGGAATGTACCTGTTGGTCTGGGCTGTGAGGCTTCCTGTCATGGCTGTCACTCCCGCGATTGCTGGTTTTGCCAAGGACCTCGTCTGCTTGTTTATATCTCTGTGTCATATCTCTCTTTCTTTCTATATACATATATATATTGAAAGAGAGAGAAATAATTTACATTTTATTTAATATTTTTTTTAACATTCTAGGAATCTTAAGACATTTTTAACATAGTAGTGAAAATCTTTTTTACTATTAAATAATAGAGGGAGAGAGAGGGGGAGAGAGGGAGCGAGAGAGAGAGAGAGAGAAATAAAGAAAGAGAGAGGTAGATAGGGATGTGTCATATGTAATTCAAAAGGATAAGGGTTTAGTTCAAATTTGGCGATACAATTAATTAATTAATTATGAACAAATAGTTAATAAAATCAAAGGTCAAAGAATATAGGAATATATATAATTTTCTTTAATAGATTAGGAATCGCTTATGCATCGCAAATGCATAAAAAAAAATATAGTAAACAATTAAAGAGACGGTATCACAAAAAATATGCTTTAATTATTAAAGGGAACTACGAAGAAAATTCCGTTCAAGAATATTTAAATGCTAAAAAAATTATAGGAAAATAATTTATTTATGAAAATAATTTTAAAAATTTATTATGAAAATAAGACAAAGAAAGCTGAATATTGTAGAGATGTTTGTTTATTTATTATTATGTAATTTTTTTATTTTAAATAAAAAAGTTATTTACAATAAAAAAATTAATTTAAAAAAACAAACAAAAAAACCTACACAATAAAAGAAAAAAAGTTAAATTAAATTAAGATACACAATATGGATATGTAGTTTAAATAAAATATAATCACAACATAAAAAAAAATTAAATAAATTTAAAAAAAAATAAAAATTGGTATCGCATTCTAAGCTCTTAGAACATTACATCCATTGACCAACTGACTGCTTAGACAAAGCTGTAACTTATTTAAGTACTCATTATTTATAATATAGGGATATTAATATGAAATGCATTGTTATAAAATTATTTAAAGCATCTAACTTTATTGGATCAATGGACATCTCGTTCTTTCAAGACTCCCAGACCGATCTTGATCGAATGGCTTCATTCTTCAAGGAGCAGGGACATCCTCCTAATTGTTTGGACCAATCAGCCTTCGAGTGGAAGCCCAGGATCAATTCCTATTGGCTGCGGCCTTCTCGATAGCGTGTTTCTACTTCGGTCCGTTCTAAAAATAGAACTCTGCGAATTATTTGGCTTTTTTAATAACTTTTCTACCGTCATGGGATCTTCCTCAGAATTATTTTCTTTCAAATATCTGCCAATAATAATTACATCAACCGATCCATGATTAATCAAAGTTAGACAATGGGATTAAGCGCAACTTTTGAATCAGAGTTGCGTACATTTTTGTACGAAAAAAAAAAAACTCAAGAACTAATTAGTTTAAAACATCTTGTAGTGAATTATTTTTATTTTACTTATTTATTGCACACTTTTTCACATAAAAGCAAAACATGAAAAATTATATATTATTTTTTCTGCACAGCACAAAATAGGTAGTTATAAAATCTTTGTAGCATTTTATGCTATTTATCAAATGTAGTGATAGCTAGTGTATTTTGTCTAATAAACAATTCTTGCAAGAATATGTCGTTTTAAGAAATAAATGGTTTCATCTTGATATTAATCCATTAAATTACCTTATGCTATTTTGATCTATTTTGAGAATCTATTTCTTTGGTTTTCTTAATTTGTTTATTTTATTTTTTATGGAATTAATTAAAGCTGAAAAACGTTAGTGTTGGTGGCTATATTCTCGTATTAATATAAATTTAAGTCCTCCCTCATAAGCTGAAGATAGTGAAGCACTATACCTCGGCTTAGGGGCACTAAGGCCTCGCCCGCCTTCACTAAAGCAGAGGTCCCAACTTGATAACCGGCCAAGTACAAACTTTGATATTGCTGTTTGGAAATGCACCTCATCAGTCGCTAGTTAATAGCAGTTTAGGACTACCCCTTCGCAGCTTATTTACTATGCAAGCTTCGCAATAAGGTCCTCTCTATCTCTCTTAAGTTGTATCTTCATCCAGTTTACAGCGCAAGATACCAAAAGTTACACAACCTGCGGAAATCATTTATCGATTTGTAAATAAATCAAACCGAGAAGTTGGGGCTCTCAGCTCCCTCCTCTCCTGTCACTGTAGCTATATCCGAGATGGCTGCCATTACCGAAATAAAAAAGAGGGTGCATACAGAGTGGTGCAATTTGGGGGTAACATGAGGTGGTAACCTTGACCGAGGTAACATAATGCTACCAAGATCTATCCGTACATATTGTGCTTTATAAGTGCTCTCTTCGGTCTTCCATCACAATTTCGTCGATACAAATGCAAAGTATTGAATATGAAAAACGTATATTTGATGTTGAACTTTAGCGATTGCTTAGGGACTGATGTACGTTGCAGCGAACTCTGAAATCTGTATTAACAGAACCTCATTGCCATTCCAATGTGATTTTCAAGGAACTCTCTTTTTTTTCCATTCTCCTAGAAAGTTGTAAAGAAAACAAAATCCGGTGTTACAGTTTTCCTAAATATTCTCCTCTAAAGTCTACACATTAAATAATAAATTAAATATGTTGCCTAGGCAACATTTTTATTCAGTTAAAAAAAAAATATTTTCTTCGCTGCTTGACAATTTTTCTTCCAAAGCTACGTTATTTTTTTCCTTCGTTCAAGTCTGGGCTGTAGGGTGGATAAAATATTTCTTGGAATACGCATTTATTCGCAGTGTGAAACAATGCTATGTAAGCAGAGGCGTTATTGTGAAAAAGCCGATCACCTCTGCTCAAATTTCTTCTCCTTCTCTCTTTGATGGCGTCTGGCAAGCGGTGAAGTAAGCCTGTATAATATTCACCATTTACACTGGATTTTCTTTTTTTAGTATCAATTAGGAATATTTCTATTAATATTTGTCGACTGCGTTACTTTTGCCTTTTGTAGCGTTGCTTTTCCATTCTTAGATAATTGAATATGAGAGGAAAGAGTGCCCATACACACCATCCCAACGCCATACACACAATTTGACGCAGAATTAATGCCCTCTTTACAGAAGTATTTAACAACCGTTCGCTATTTGATTTTGAACATTGAACATGCAAAGTTTCCTTCAAGACTAGATATAGACTGATAGAATTGAGGAATTGGTGGAGAGAGACATATAAAAGTGTATAAAGGAAGACCCGAGACTTTTGGTCCTTACGACTTATCATTATATAATAGATAATAATTTTATTTTTGTTTTAACACAGTATTAGTTCAACAACTAACATAACGATGGAGATAGAGATAGAGGAATATCATATTAATTTCCTGGCAGCTAAATTTTTAATTATATAATTAAAATTAAAAAAAAATAAAAACCCTATAATATTATTTTGTTGGCTCATTTTCACTAATTTTTAGTTCGACTGGTTTATTATTCATAAATGATTTGAAACTACTCGAGTACAAGAAGTATGAACTCACCTGAAGAGCAATTGTGTGAAAATTCTGAATTTTTATTAATTCTGATTTCCGACTGTAGAACTAACACTCCATACGTACGAAAAGCTGTACGAACATAATGAAACAGCACATAGGGAAAATACTAACAGAGAAAATGAAACCTTCTTCTCTGATTTAAGCATTATGGAAGCAGAAGTAGACATGGAGATAAATAAATTAAAAAGGAACAAGGCCCCTGGAAGCGATGGCATTTCAAATGAACACATCATTGAAGCAAAAGAAATAATCACAAAGCCACTATGTAAAATATTCAATTTGGTATTAGAAGAAATGAAAGTACCAGAGGAATAGAAAGAAAGCAAAATCAAATTTTACATAAAAAAGGAGCCAAGGATAAAATAGAAAACTACCGGCCAATCTCACTGACACAAACCACATACAAAATATTCTGCATTATAATAAAAAACAGGATTATTAACAAGATTTATGAAGATCATGACATAGAGCAAGTCGGTTTCCGCACATCATTCAGCACAATAGACAACCTGCAATGTATCAATCAAATTATTGAAAAATCCACTGAATACAACATACCGCTGTATATTTACTTTATCGATTTCATGAAAGCATTCGACTCTGTCAATCAACAGTATATATGGGAAGCTCTAGCAGAAGCAGGAATAGATTTTCTCAATCAAAGAAATATACAGAAAGGGGAAGGCTTTTGTAGCTGTTGATAGAGAAGGCAAGAAGTTTAGTATTAAAAGAGGAGTGAAACAAGGATGCCCTCTATCACCAATTCTCTTCAACTGCCTCATTAATAAACTGTTTAAGGAATTTGAATGGGAAGGAAGAGGCATTCAAATAAATGGCAGGTGCTTAAATAATTTAAGGTTTGCAGACGACATTTGTTTATTAGCTCCTAGAAAAAATGATTTGCTTAAAATGATCAATGATTTAATTAATAAGAGTAAAAAATATGGTTTACAAATCAATTACCAAAAATCGAAAGTAATTACAAATACGAAAGAACAACATATAACAATAGGAGAACAAATAACAGAATACTCAAATCAATTCATATATCTAGGACAGGAAATTTCTTTAGAAAAAAAATACAGCAAAGAACTGGACAGAAGGATAAAAATAGGATGGCATAAATACTGGTCCTTAAAAAAAATCTTTAAGGGTAATTTCACTATAGAACTAAAAGCAAAAGTCCTGCAGTCTTGTATGTACCCCTCAATCCTGTATGGCGCTCAGGCTTGGTCAATAACAAAAAAGGAACGGGCGAAACTAGACACCATCCAAATGAAACTTTTAAGGAGTATGGCGGGAATCCGAAGAAGTGAGAAGATTAAGAACCGAGATATCCTAACTCGTGTAAAAGTTAAAAGTCTCAGTAAGGAAGCCCAAAAACTGAAATGGAGGTGAGCTGGACACCTAACGAGAGTCAAGGATGAAAGATGGTCGAAAAGCAGCTCCGAGTGGACACCGATCGGCCAAGTGAGAAGCAGGGGAAGGCAGTACATGAGGTGGAGGGATGAAATTACCCGAAGAGTAGGATGTTAATCTGATCATTTAAACAAAAATCTGGATCGGTTTTAAACGATTTTACTATTTCTAGTGATTGTTTAAATGATCAGATTAACATATCCTATAGCCCCATTTCAAATTTGTTTCCCATAGGAACGGAGAAACCCAATGAGTCACAAGGGAAACCCCATTGTAAATCTAAAACTTAACCTACCTGCCCCCCCCCTTTTACTTCTCACAAATTCAGTGTTTAAGTTACCTAGAAGGTGAGTGCCTATGCTTGATTTCTTGCCTTATCTTTTTAAAAAACTTTAGTAAATATAATCTATGTAACATAGTACTGATGTGTTGAAAAAATTTTGTATGTTTTAGAACTGAAGATGAATGTTTAACATTCGAAACTAGTTTTCAAATAAAATAATCTCAATAGGCACTTAATTCATCAATCCTAATTCTATTGATCCTTCTATATCATCATGCGTACTTCAAGTGGAACACCTATATATTCTTCTTAGAAATAGACTGTCTTACTAAATATCCTGGAAAATTGCATTGTGATTTCTGATTGAGTGTCACAGAAGGTGACAGACACCTACTCCTTGCCGGTGCGAGTTGCCAATATAGGCGTTAACGTACAGCATGACAGTGAAAAAAAAAAGGAGTGAATTCAGTAAAAAATAAGGATTTTTTTTTAAATCGATACTTATGTTTTTGGATTGCTAAACCGGAATTGCAAATTTGCTCCTTTGAAAAAGTTGAGCTTCGCGAAATAAGCAGGAAAGTTTTGAAATATGTTAAAATTCAGTATTTTAGCTCTAAATGTAAAGAAAAAATATGTGTTTAAAGGATGGAAAAAGATTATATAAAAATATTTCTTAATTCTTTTCAAAATAAGCTTCTAAGGCGCTAATGTGCGTTATCGTTATTTATAAGAAAATAAAAAACTAAAAAAAAAATTATTATCTTAATTGATTTTTTAATTTTATTGGAGTGCTAGTTTCAACTTTGCTTCTGTTCGAAAAAAAAATATATATGTTAAATATGGTAACTATTCAGTTTTTTACTTTCATTAGAAAAAAACGTTAAATTTTCCGTATTTTTTATTTTATTTTTTTATTCAAAGAACTATCAACTGTTTATTTTCATTATAATTGCTTTGATAAGATAACAAAATCGTCAGAAATATGTTGTAAGAAGTTTAAGTAGGTTATTTTTGTTTACTTCATAAGCACTCCTAAATGCATTACAACCTCGACAATCTGACACTTATTGGACAAGAGGGGTGTCGGATTACCTTAAATGGAGGATTGCTGAATATAAAGAAAACGAAAAAAAAAATTGAGTTTTTGTCATTTGAGAACACAATAAACTATTATAAAATAATAAGAACTTGATAAAATTCATGAATGTGTTAATAAAACACAAGAAACACGATTAAACATATTTTTTTCCATTGAAAATTAAATTTATAAACTAAACTCATTATCACAATAACTCGTTTGCAAAAATATTTGTACGTATGTACATACTGTACGACTTAATTATGTTTTTTTTAAAAACACAACTTCTTAAAAAGCTTTCTCGTTTTCTTACCATCATTATATTATTAAGATCAAAAATACAATTCTTCTGTTTTCCCATCGGGGTTTTAGGGATTTCTTCATTATGGTGCGATCCTTCGTTTCAGGAAAGGGTTCTGTGGGTGTCGGACTATTGAAGGACCGGATTATGATGATACCTCTTCCTTCCCATTCAAATTCCTTAAACAGTTTATTAATGAGGCAGTTGAAGAGAATTGGTGATAGAGGGCATCCTTGTTTCACTCCTCTTTTAATACTAAACTTCTTGCCTTCTCTATCAACAGCTACAAAAGCCTTCCCCTTTCTGTATATTTCTTTGATTGAGGAAATCTATTCCTGCTTCTGCTAGAGCTTCCCATACATACTGTTGATTGACAGAGTCGAATGCTTTCATGAAATCGATAAAGTAAATATACAGCGGTATGTTGTATTCAGTGGATTTTTCAATAATTTGATTGATACATTGCAGGTTGTCTCTTGTGCTGAATGATGGGCGGAAACCGACTTGCTCTATGTCATGATCTTCATAAATCTTGTTAATAATCCTGTTTTTTATTATAATGCAGAATATTTTGTATGTGGTTTGTGTCAGTGAGATTAGCCGGTAGTTTTCTATTTTATCCTTGGCTCCTTTTTTTATGTAAAATTTGATTTTGCTTTCTTTCCATTCCTCTGGTACTTTCATTTCTTCTAATACCAAATTGAATATTTTACATAGTGGCTTTGTGGTTATGTCTTTTGCTTCAATGATGTGTTCATTTGAAATGCCATCGCTTCCAGGGGCCTTGTTCCTTTTTAATTTATTTATCTCCATGTCTACTTCTGCTTCCATAATGCTTAAATCAGAGAAGAAGGTTTCATTTTCTCTGTTAGTATTTTCCCTATGTGCTGTTTCATTATGGTCGTACAGCTTTTCGTAATATTTAGAAATTTCTTCAATTATTTTCTACCTATCGGTTATTGATCCGAGTGGAGTTGTCAGTTTATTCATAATTTTTTTCTTAAAATAATAGGTTTCTTTTCGAATTTCTTTTATTGATCCTGTTTGAGATATGCATTCATTAATAATACCTTTTTCATAGTTACGTATGTCTTGTTTGATTCTCTTCCGGACCAGTTTTCTAATATCGGCATGTGCGGACTTTTGATCAGCTGTTTTATTTGTAATGCGATTTAGTTCCTCTCTCTTTTCTATTAATTCTCTGGTTTCTATTGTCAGTTTTTTACTTCTGAAGTGTTCCTTCTTGTTTGCCTTTTTCTCTTCTCCTTTTGTTTTACAAGCTTCTTTAATACTTATGGCCAGTTTTTTATATGCGCTTTGAACAGTTAATTGATTATCAAAATTTAATTCTTTCAGTTTATTGGAAACCTTTAAGGAGTAGTTAAATGGAATTATATTGCTATGAGCTAGTTTCTGTTTTATGAAGAATTTTCTTCTTGGTATGTTCAGAGAGCCAACTACTAATCTATGATCTGAATCAAATTTAAAAATTTCTTTTGGGTGTATATTTTTGATAATTTTTTCACTTTTCCCTAGTATATAGTCTATTTCATGAGTTTCCCCACCCGGGGCTTTCCAGGTCCATTTTTTTTATCTATGGGTAGATTTTCATAGGTGTTTAAAATTTTTAACTGATTTTTAAGCGCAAATTCCACTAATGTTTCACCTCTGGTGTTTCTCTTACCTTTTCCATATTTTCCAACTGCGTCCATATCTTCTTTTTCTTTAACTCCTACTTTAGCATTGAAGTCCCCAAAGAGAACGAAGTAGTTGTTGATTTGTTCTTTTTCCAAATGTCCATTTAACAAATCATAAAATTCATTTAATTCTTCTTCTCATTGAGGTAGTGCTCATTGAGGTAGGTGCATGCACCTGTATAAAAGTAGTCTGACTATTTCCGGTTTTTAAGACAAGTTTTGCAATTCTGTGTGAATTAAGGTTAAAGTCCAGTATGTCATGTTTGAGATTTTTGTCAACAAAAAACCAAAACCAAAGTTGCTCTTGATAGCTGCACTATTTAACAAAATATTTCCATTTTCGGTTTCTGCGATGTTTTCATTATTTCTTCTTATTTCCGATAATCCAATAACATACCATTCGATATCGAGAAGATCTTCTTCTTATTCTAATAACCTTAGCGTTCTAGTGTTTAAAGTACCTATATTTAAAATTTTCCGGTTATTTATTGTTTGCTACATTGATCCGTTGTTTTTTTTGGGCGAATATTTCGATTTTTCCTTTGCTATATCCGAACATTTGCTTGTGCTCTGCTTATTTCCGTCTACGTTTTTAATGGCATTTTTTTGGTTTGTACCAGAGTTTTCGTCGACATTTATTTCTATTTGTCGTTTTTCCTTATTTATACAATAACAGACTCCAACATATACTCCAAAACTGGCAATAAGAAACCAACTTTACAACACCTCAAAACATTAGGAAATGATGATAAAGATAGAATTTATACACAGAAGAGAATGAATCACAAATACTCTAACCTTCAAGCAACAACAAATCCTGCCATGGAATCAGCAAAGAGTGAAATGAAGTGAGATCACGATATGACAAACAGTTCCGGGATATCGCTTTACATGTTAGCCTGTTATTAGCAAGAGATAATGGCGCGCCACACTGACACTTACGACGGCTCCTCGACTCCTTGTTGGACAACGATTTGAATTGGAAAACCGTATTTAGGACGGAGATTGATTTCTGTTTGTTATTGTGAAATCAAATTGCAAATCAGATTGCTTGTTTAGGATCTGTTTCCCTCGGCGGCGCCCCGTCGTTGATCCGAGCTAATTATCTTGGAGGAGCTGGGGGAGGAATCGAACCTGCGACCATTTGCATAATGGCGGCAGCTTCATCTAAAGGTCACTCCTAGGTGGACCCTTTATATTGTACTCTCAGATTTTAGACAGCTTACACAAAAAACGCTAATTTATTATAAAATTAAACATAATTAATAAAACAGTTTTATAATTAAATACTTAATTAAATTTTAGAATGTATGTAATATTTTTTTTAACTATCCATCCACATCAAGCATAAATACTAATTGACATTGTAGGAAACCAAGATAAAACCATTGAAGAAATATTTCCAAGATCTAACACATTCCTAGCATTGATTAACTAAAATATACGGGCTATTATTAGGTCATGTCCGGGGGGCTTTGTTGGAAGGTTTCAACTTGCTGCTATTATTTAAATTTATAAAATAAGGAACTGTCGCTCAATAAACACATGGTTGTTTACATTAATCAAACAAGTTTATTAAATTACACGAAAACTCATTATTTTTTATGTTTAAACTTTTACAAAACAACTTATATATACATGACACATTTACTGACCTGGCCAGGATAATTTAAAGAAAACATAAATCTTATAATACAACATAAGAGGCAAACCCAGCTCTGATACTCATACAAAAAAAGTTTTTTCTCTGTTATCTCCTTCTAACACCCAAAGAGGTAGGTAACATAGACACAGTTATAATATCCAAGTTATTTGACTTCACTACAGAAGGTGTTCTATGGATTATATTTCATGACTAAAGGGCGGTGGGCATATATGGAGGAGTTATTTAGAGCAGAATATTTAGTGCTGCTTCAATAGATTCTTGATGATAAGGATTGAATATGTCGGAATGTCCCCATATATAGTATAATTTTATATATGTAGACTGTGGATTGTACGTTTTTAAGAAGTGTAGCCCGAAAATTAAGGGTTTTTCTTGGTCAGATCATTCCCAAGTTTAATAATCTGTTAGAAAAGGGAAATAAAATATTTTATACTTATGGAGATTTTCCGTGACTATATTGTATCAAGGTATAAAGGTTTCCTTTATGGTAATGTAAATTTTTGATTTTTGATTTTCTTATTTCGGTCTTCAGTTTGTAATTTAATTTTTTAATATTATTTTTATCCCTTGTGAATTTTTCGGGGTGAGGTATTTCCATTTTAAATTATTTTTAGTGAACTTATAAGTCTGGATATGGCTAAGTTAATATCTATTTTTTTTTAAGGGATTTTTAGGCCATATTAATTTTCAAGATCAAAAATCTGTCCCAGTCTAAACGTCCTGTAATTAGTGAAATAAGAGAGGGTTTAGGAACGAGATTTGAATGCATCAGAAGCAGAACCGTGACTAGATCCGATGAAAGGTACTCTATGGATTTGTTTGAGAAGATATGAATATCAGGCAGAGTTTTGAGGATTATAGGGCAGTATGTAGGGTTCAAGGTTGAGATGACAGAATAACAACAGTCGGAGGCTAAAATATGGGAATCGAATGTTCAACAACCCTGTCTCTGGTTTTCAGCGTAGTTTCCTCCAGCAATAAAGGGTGGTCCGAAAGATACTAAGAAAAGAAGGCAGCAAAAAGCTGAAAATGCTAAATAAAAAGGACGAATTGAAATGGTTACTGTAGTGAATTGGAAAAATAAAAATATATTTTATTTTAAATATTCATATTGTCTTAAGAAGAAGAAGAAAATTAACTTGATTCTAGGACAACTAGTCTCCTAAGAATAACAAATGAGTACAATACATATATAAATAAAAATTATAAAAACTGATCAATAATTAAATCATGAATTACAAAATAAATGAGAAATCTTGTAAAAGGATACATCTTATGTATACTATTATAATATATATATATATATATAAAACATAGATATTCATGTTTTACATTTCCTCGGAAGATTCAAAATCCAGGAGGTAAATTATTTTATTTATTATATTATTTTTTTTATTTTTTTTTATGACATTCCCTAGGATATAAATATTGATTTGGTTTTATCATTTTATTTTTAATTTAAGTAATTTTCATAAATATATACTTCATTTGATATAATATTTTTTGATCCGAAATTGTTCTCAAGGGACCTCGAGCCAGATTTTTCTCTAATGAATGATATTATTATTAGATTGGTACGTCTAAAAACGATTGTCATGACAGGCTCATGTAAATCCACCAAGAGAATGCATTGCTCTTTTGTTATTCTTCTTTTTACAAAAACGCTAGAAACTTTCTCATTCAAGAATAACTTTTAAAGAGGGAACCTTGACAAGGAATATCCTTGCCTCGGTGAACTTTAAGCCTTCCCTAACCTCCTCCTCCTCCCCTGAAATATAAACCCAGGTGGTAATTGGAACACTGTTGGTTTAATTTTCTCGCTGATTCAATGTGCGCAGCCGGTTGCGTCAGAAGTTCGCGCCAAGAAATGTCAAGGGGCTTGCCTTTCACCGTTTCTCTAAGACCTATTTGTTTTCGTAACGACTATTGGAAATCTTCTTTTAGGGTATTAGTGAATCAGGTATAAGTATATAAACTATTAAGACAATATAAAAACAACATTTTCTAAGAAATATTACATAAACTGTAAATTGTGTATTATAATCTGTTTATAAGTTCAATCCAAAATTAAAAACAAAATATGGAAACATTGTCATTTATTATAATCCTTCGTTTCGGCCCAAATTTCAGGTCGTTTTCAGATATAAGCATAAACAGTATAATACTCACTGTTAGCAAGTACGGAAGCCAAAGGTTTTTTTATGGTCAAAGATCTATAATGTTCTTTACAGGTCCACATAAACCCTAATTTCTCCATATACTCTCATAAACTTCTATCCTTACGTTATAAATCTTGGTTTTACACTGGACTAGACTCTCTATTGGAAAGATTAAGTGTCTCATATTGCTAGACATACCATCCAATATATTTAAAGGAAATTTATGTGTTCATTGGAGACGTTATTTAGTAAAACTAATATATGAAATCAAAACATTTAAACTCACTTTCTGTAAATTTTTTTCCAATGTGTTGTCAACTCAAATCTCAGAACTGAAAAATTTAGGGCTCCATGTAGAAATTTTTTCTTTTTTCTTTAATTCTTTTATTAATTGAAATTTACAACTGTATTAATAAAAACACATTTAGTAAATATGATGTATAAAATAAAAAAATAATGGCGTGATTAGAACTTGTAGAGAAACTACCCATTGGTAGTACTCTAATGAAAAAATTACAAAAGAAGATCACGAGGCCATCTTCTTTTCAGACGCCTCGGAGGATTGCCAGGAATGGAATGGGAAGCAAGTTGTGCTACAAGTGGATTTGGATGGGGAGAAGTTTATTATGAAAGGATAGGTATCTGGTTCGTGCCAAGTCCGCGACATGTGGGATATTAAGGTCATTATGGATTAATTCAGTTGTGACAAAGTAAGGAGCATTAAGGATTTTTCGTAGGATTTTGGATTGGAGTGATTGGATGCGGGAAGAATTCGATGGTTTGGTGGATCCCCATAACTCTATACCGTAAGTCCAAATAGGCCTTATAATCGTCATATAGAGGAGTTTCTTGTAGTGAATCGGAAGATTTGAACGTTTGTCTAGTAAGTGTTGTAGCAGTCGAAATCGACGTGCAGCTTCTTGTCTTTTCAATCTTGTGTGAGGGTTCCAGGTAAGTCTCTTGTCCAGATCCATGTAAAAATTAAGTCAGAAAATGGGATTTTGACCTGCAGTAATTTTCAAAAAGTTATCTTTGGGGAAGTTGCCCGAATTTATGAACGGACAGAAATCTGTAGGAGATAAGACTGGCGAATGATAAGGATTTCGTAAATCGTCTATTTTTGATTGGTTGTATTGTTTTTATTCATTTTGTCGATATCACGCAGAAACTCCTCAGTCGTCGCATGGGTCTCATCTCTACCAGATCTTCATCAGGCTCCATCTCTTCCATTAGACCACCCTCTTGCTTCATCAGCGGGCTCTTCTACCTCAAATCCTCCTTTTTGTTCGAGTAAACTATATGCACGGTGAGTACCTGTTCGTGTAAAAAAAAAAAAAAAAAAAAAAAAAAAAAAATGGGTGATGAAAAATGCCTCAGATATCTATTGCAATACGATAATTAAATGACTTTTTTGAAAAAAAACAAACACGAAAACCATTTTTGATATAAAAGCAATAATATCTCCCCTTTGCTTGAACATTTTTCAAATTTTCACCACATTTCCGGAATTAGCATTAAATTTCCTATAAGAGCAGAGTACATGTATGCTTGAATTTTAAAAATTTGGAACCTAAAAAACAGCTTAATCTTCACCTGAAGTTACAATGTTTTAAAATGCTTCAACGCTCTCCGTTTTTCGAAAAAAACTATCTACAAATCTGTAAATCTCACAAAAACTTGCAAATCTAACCAGCTTTTATATGATATGATCAAATTGATGATTCCATATCGATTTCATAAATAAATTTACTTTTATCATATATCTACTACGAATTGGAATAGAAAAGTAAGGCCTGTGGCATATTTCTTCATTTTTAATCTAGTTTCACCCACTTTTTTTTTTACACTAAGAGATACTCACCCTGTATAGGCGGCTTTGCCCCTCCGCCTAGCTTTTTCTTTTCCTTGTTTGACTATTTTGTATCTTTGTGTGAACAATTTCACTGCCAGGTATAAAGACTATTTCTAATTGGCTGCCACCAAGGTTCGGCCTCTGGTCTCTGTATTTGAGGGGCCCGCGTGATTTAGGGTCTTCAATCCTCGTAATGGAGATATCATAGGGTGGCCATCCTTTCAACTTTGCGTCCATAAAAATAAATAATATCATTTCATAATCGTGTACCCATAATACATTGCAGTATTACTGGATGTTAGTGTGATCAACTCAAATTAATTCAGTATAAGAGAAAATTGCTCTTTTGGGATAGAGTTTTAGCAACTCGCTAGAAGTGCTTAGTTTAATCACATTTGAATGTGATGGTTTAACCCCTGGATAAAAAGGAGTCCTCTCACATACCACGATACAGAGACCAATAATATTTTGGATGCAAATTTGGTTTTGGCGAGGGTCAGGTGGCATCCTTCCCTGAAAATCGTGATGTCTCTTCCAGCTTGGACTGCCGAGTTTTCAAATTCATACTCATAAAAAAAAACAACTGCTTTCGTGGTGGAATCAAGTGCTTCCGTGGCCATATTTGACGGTATTCTAAACAATGTACGTCCGATTGGAGTGATAGTAAGTATTATCAAAGAAGAGAGGATTAGTTACGGCTCATTAAAATAAGTAAACGTATTAAAAGCACTATCCCTACTTTGAATTCCCGAAATAATAATAATAATAACAGACATTTCATATTCACCCCGAATTTCCCCCCCTTGACTTTGTTACGGCAACACTCTTCCTGAGTACCAGTGGCAACACTGAGTACCAATCATAAACTCCATCTAAGTATGTTACTATTATATGTGAAGCTGCTAACTCAAACTGTTGCGCCTTCTTTTTACGAGGTAGTAAGGATGACAACAGCCGTCAACTGCTTTTAAAATCGCTGCTGTTAATTTGTTTTGGCAGGGATGAATATGAGGCCCCTAGAGTCTGCAAGGGCGGGCTAGGGGGTTAGTCGCAGCAACTCTGTCAGTTGCTGTTTGAAATTCACGCCTATAATTTCTAATAGGATGAAAATTGTCCACCGCACAGCCATTGAAGTAGGTATTTTTAATTTTTTTTTTTTTTTTGTGTGTAAATTTGCAAAATGTATACAATAATAGTTTTTTATAATTAGTAATTTGAATGTCCTCTACTTTTTTTTTTGATGTAATGTGCTATTTGAGCAAATTATTTCTTTGTCATCAACACTATCTTGCCCGTAATTATTATTTCTGACTTTGTAAATCTTTATAATCATTTATGTCCTTTATTTATATTTCATTATTTTGATTGTATCATTTATTTCTCTTATCCTTTATAAATATATTTTTTTTTTTTAAATTAAGGGACTAAAAAAGATTCATATTGCTATAACACTAGAAAACTTAGTGGACGACTATTGTCATCCGCACGACCTTTCTTCTACTCGTAACTGGCCCATGATAATAGGTAACTAACATTATTATTTTTTGTTTGTTTTTTTATGTAAACTTTGTTAAATAAAAAGGAGTATTTTCTATGGACACGCTCTGCTAAGTTTTAAAGTGAAGGGTTTGGTGGATGAAGAGGTGATGTAATAAAACAAAATTTTGAGTAATTTTTTTTTACAATTTACATATCTTTCCGTATGTCTTCATATCTTTTTTTCTAGTTGTTTTTTATAAAATTTGTTTTTGTTTTTTTACGTTTTCCTTTAGCAAGAAAATGTTACAGAGCCCCTTCATCATATTCACACCTCTTTTTCTAGTTTTTTTGAAGTATTCAAATTTGCTAATTAACACTTTTACACATAACTCCTTCATCAACTGAACTAGATTATATTTAAAAAAAAATGTGACAAAACTCCTTCATCCAACAAAACCTTCAATTATAACCTTATAATTTAATAACCTAACAACTTCATCTGAATATATAACAGCATTGATATTTATATATATGTTTAATAATATATACCTGCAATAAAAAATAAAATCTGCCCTGTATTATAGCGAAGACTAATAGTATTACTTTGAAGTTAGGCAAACTGATCTGTTGATGGAGCTTTATAATTTAGTCAGAGCTAGGGACTGAATAAATAGAACCATTGAGCCAGGGGCCGTGAGCTAACAGGGCCTGGCCTTTTAAATATAACTCTGGTTTCGACCGAGGGTGAATTCACCCCCTTCCGCGTATAATTCCTGTCACGTAAACCCTGAATAAATCAGGCAAGGTGTTCCTCCCTGTCGTCTGCGCCTCCTCTCTCCCTCACACACGCTCTCTATTTGTTTTTATTAAATATCCTTTCTCTGTCGCCACATTGTATCAACAGCTATGGATATATCATAATCTATATCCACTTATTTCTATCTATTCTTGTCTAGATGTTTAGCTTAAAGCGCAATGGTTACTATTGCTCTTATATACGATCTTAATTTACATTGTAAAAAGAACAATCTAATTAAAATAAAATGTATATGTATAGGATAAAAGAGAAAAATAAAAATAAATTAACTACATGTTGGAATTAGTAACTCTTTATTAATATGTTACTTTCAGGTTAGCACAACGAGCCTTGCTTCAGCAGCAATTTGGGAGTTCTTCTCTTATACATAAAAGAAGAATGCAAATGAAGGACTGATTCCATCATAGAAGAACACAATATGTAGGTAACTTATTTAATATTATTGCAAGTTTTGTTCTTTTTTGTAAAGTTTTACTTCTAAAGCTAAACAAATTAAAATGATTTTTCTTTTACTTATTATTCGCATGCGGTGTCCTGTATAAGATAAGGTTGGGGAGAGGTATTTGATTGTCGATTTTATTGTATTGCAACGATAATTATAGTCATAACTAGTAGTCATAATCCCTGATGAAGCAATAGCCCCAACTATTGCTGTCTGAAATTTCATTTATTGGATTTTACTATCTTTTTGTGCAAACCAATTCTGGTATATGTAATGGCATTTAGGTAAGGAATAATTGATATTGTCGTTGAACATACTTTATTTATTCTTACGGTTGTTGATAGACTTGATCTATTTGAGGGTCAGCACACAATTCAAATATTACACTGCATAGTGTTCAGGTCTTGAGTCCTCGCAGGGGGTCTCATCTCTACCAGATCTTCATCTGACGTTTCCTCTATTCTCTTGCTCCATCAGCGGGCTCTTCTACCACAAAACCTTCCATTTTTCGAGTAAACTATATACAGAGTGAGTACCTCTTAGTCTAAAAAAATGGGTAAAACTCGATCAAAAATGAAGAAAAATGGCGCATACCTTACTTTTCTATTCTAATCCGTTGCTGATATTAGAGGCACTCATCCTGTATAGGCGGCTTCGTTCATCCGCCAATTTCTTGTATTTGTTTGACTACTTCATATGTTTGTCGGAACAATTTCTTTCCTAGATATAAACATTATTTTTAATAGGCTGCCACCTCTGGTCTCTGCATTTGGGGACCCCACATGATTTAGGGCCTTTAATCCTCATAATAGAGATATCATAGGGTGCCGCCACTCTTTGAACTTCGCGTTCATAAAAATAAATAATATAATTTCATAATAGTGCACCTATAATACATTGCAGTATTATCGGAAGTCAGTATGATCAACTGAAATTAATTCAGTGTAAAAAAAAATTGTTCTTTTAGGATAGAGTTTTAACAACTCGCTAGAAGTGCTTAGTTTAATGCTTTTATTATTAGAATTTGTCAAACCTCTATTTCCATTCTTCTAAAGCTCTGTGATTTGCTTTCATAAGATTTTTTGTGCATCATACATTAAAAGAAACAAATGAATTGACTATCTATGACAGATAATGGAAGCAATTGTAGCACGAACGACATAGTACAAAACAAAAACAATATGTAACTTGTGAAATATAAAAATTAAAAAAATAATTTTTTAATATCAAATCAAATAATACAGCCAGCTTCCAAGACTCTAGTTTACCTGCTACAAAGAAGATCCTCCCTAAAACCAAGACAGCGCCTGAATACATTCACTTACTGAAATAATAATTTCAGAAGATGGTACCGATGGGTACTGGTCTCCCTCATGTTTTACATGTCTTATTTATTTTAGTTTTTCAGCACATTCGCTAATTCTCTTCATCTTGAAGGCTGGTGTGAATCAATAAAGAAAGTATAAACAAAAAAAAAAGATAAAAAGAATTATAATACTACAACCCTAATTTTTTTAATAAATTAGACGGTTCTCCGTGAGGAGTCTTCGCACAAGGCCATACAGAGCTTACGAGGTACACCACATTTGTCCTTATTGCTTCCGTGCTAAAGACACCCCTCGAAGATGTGTCTCACTCTGAAGGCAACTTAACGAAGTTAACACTGAGGGAGATATCGTATCTTGCATTGTCGCGAGGATGAGGTCTATCCAAAGACCAAGTACTCTGGTTATGAACCATGGACAACAATAAACAATGATAGTGGTATTTAGAGACAAAGACTTTTTTAAAGTATTATATTCCATTTTTATAAAAATTATATTAACAATACAAACTTTTTTTTTTCTTCTTTGTCTGCATATGAATTCTGTATGTATTTTTTCGGTTCGTTGTCACATGATCTGTATTACTAAAAGTTGCGCCATAACTTAAGAAGATGAAGCTTTACCATGAAATTCACAAAGTAGGCAGTTGTAAATTCGATAACTCAGTTCCTTGAGAGTTGCTAAACTCTGTTAAATTAGTCAGCGATAGCTAATTCTGGAGCGTCAATGATACGAGCTGGAAGTTGCGGCAACTAACCGGACTGGGATAACACTTCCCAAACTAGCTCCTATATATTCATGATAGAATAAATAATAGATGGCGCTGTTATCGAAGTATACCAAAGGCACTGCCATCTCAATAACTGATGAGTACTAACGATCTTCTCCGAGGGGAAGTCATATGTCCTCCCTTCGTGTAGGCTTGTTTATTATAACAAGGGATTGGGAGGACAAAATGATAACATGTATAACATCAGTTATATAGTAATGAAGAAAAGCAACATTGAAATTTATGTCCACTCGAATGCTTAAGCAATGTTGACATGATCTGCAAATATACTGGACACGCTTTTAAAGTGTGCTTCTAAAAAATACCAGTTTATTTCTTTGCCAGTGATTTTTTTAAAATTTAATATCTAGTCGTTGATTGTTTTTAAGAGCAAATGATTTCCATTTTCATTTCAACAATATCTGTGTTCTCATAGGAATCTGATTGTATGTCTACTGTCGCGAAATGAGAAGGAACGTGTCTTAGGAGAGATACATTTTTTAGTTCTTGCAGAGTTTACTCATATCCGCAGAGTTTTCTGTATAAATTAATTTCACAACTTCTACCCAATCGAAATATGTGGCAGCCAACCATGAAATAGTTATAGTTTGTTTTCTGGCGTTAAACTCGTGAAGAGTACGGCCTCCCTTAGTCCAAGCCACCAAACTTCTCTGTCTTGTGCTGATGCTTTGCAATTTCTTATTCTTAACATTCTCTCCGAGTCTGCAGCCACACAATCCACCCACCGCAGGTGAGGTCTTACACTTTTCTGCGTCCAAATATCTTTTTGAGATTTCATTATTGCTCATTCTAGCAACATGCTCTGCTCATCTCAGACGTCCGGATTTAATAAAATTCAAAATATCCAGGTCTTTATAGAGATCCGTTTTTTCTCATTCTCCATATCCCGTTGTAACACACAGGCCCAAAAACCCTTCTCAGAATCTTCCTTTCAAATCTCACTAGTGATGATTCGAGGTTTTCGTCATCGTCCCAAATAGCTAAAGTGGATTTTACAAATGCCAGAGGATAGATTACCAACAATGCTATGTCGCCAAGTCTGAGATAAAGAAATGACGTGATGACAGCCGGATGGAGGTGAGAGAATAGAGAAGACACAGCTGATAGGAACGGGTTGACAGTAACTTCCAAAAACATAAGAGACTAAAACTCCAGACTACCAATGTATAACTCATCTTCGATCGAAGTTTGTTGCATCAAATGGCCAATAAAAGCCAATGAATCTAAACGCAAACAATAAACTTATATTTTCTACCGCGAAACTAGCCTTATGCTTAGATAAACAGAAGACTTGCATTGAACGCCCACACTAAACTCGAAAGAAAATTACTGGACAAACTCTTCAGCCAATAGTATAGACTATAAAATAGTCCGTATCATATTTTTATTCATAACAAACTTCTCATGTATAAGATGATCCTGTTGATACCTATGGATTTTAACAGTAGGGGAGGGGTGCGAGAAATCTCAACATCGGACGTATTCAATCCTTCCTATCCCATACGGTTTCATGGTGGAGGAGTGGCCCTAATTATTCACAAATCCATTAAACACCACCGTATTAAAGTTTCTAATATACAGAACCTAGAGGCTATAGCAGTAGAAATCGAACATGATAGATATCCAATGACAATAGTTTCATGTTACAAACCACCACACAAGAAATTAAAATTAAGAAACCTGGACAATATTTTTAAATTAAATAGCAGATTAGTTGTCATGGGGGATTTTAATTCAAAACATTTTGCATGGAATTGTTTTAATAATAATCGTGATGGCACAAAATTACTGGACTATTGTCTACAACATAATATAAAAATAAATGCAACAGATAAACCAACTTATTATCCCACTGATAACTCCAGGAAACCAAGTACTATAGACTTAGTCTTAACAAAAAATATAAAAACAAACAAAATTCACTCAGTGGCGGAACTAACCTCGGATCACAACCCACTAGCGTACCAGATCAAATTCCAATTTAAGCATCACAGTAATAATAAACAATTCAACACACAAATAAACTGGAAACAATATAAAGAAATAATAAATAAAAACCTCGAAAACGATTTTCAATTAGTAACATTCTACAAACAACGAAAAAAAATAATATTCTATCATCTATAGCCGAATCAACACAGCAAACATTTAACCGATTAAATTTTAAAAGAAATAGCAATAATAAAAATCCATATATTGATTTATTGATCAACTTAAAAAATATGTTCAGGCGTAAACACCAACAATACCTAATCAAAACATTCAAAACAATAGAAACATTCTAGTCTAAACTAATAAACAAACTAATATTTAAACAGACAAATAAACAATGGAATGAAATGCTCAGAAAAGTCATAACAACCGATAAACTATGGTCAATACATAAAATTTTTAAAAAAGGCAGAACATACCAAAACCCACCTCTTACCTATTTAAATAGAACCGAATTTTCTCCTTCTGGTAAAGCCAATCTGATAGCGAATCATTTAGTAAAAATAAGTAATCAAAATAATAACTTAGGAACCAATAGTCACACCATAAGAATAAACAGAGAAGTGAAAAGCAAATTAAACGGAAATGTAGATATTCCCCAAAATGCACAATGTAATTACTTAGAAATTTTTAAGATTCTGAAAAAAACTAATACAAAAAAAACCCCTGGTTATGACGCTGTATTCCCGATATATTTAAAAAAAATTACCACCCTCAGGAATTACACGATTAGTACAACTGATAAATATAATGCTAAAACTGAAATACTACCCACAAGTATGGAAAATGGCTATAATTAAAGCAATTCCATAACCGAATAAAGATAAAAAACTTGTAGAAAACTACAGACCTATAAGCTTATTGTGTGTTATAGGCAAAATAGCTGAAATATAATATTTCAAAGGTTAAATTCGTTTATTAAAAATAACAAAATATTTATAAACGAACAATTCGGTTTCAGACATCAGCATTCTGCTATAGCCCAATTAGGCAGGTTGACCGACCACATCACCGGGGATTCAATAATAAACAACACACAGGTATGGTATTACTCGACGTGCAAAGAGCTTTTGACAGTATCTGGCATAACGGGCTAATATTCAAACTGATGCTTTACAATTTTCCACCATATTTAATAGCTCTAATAAAATCATATTTAGCAAACCGCACGAGAAAAGTATCTATAGATGGCCACTACTCCACAGAACGTACACTTTCCGCCGGACTCCCTCAGGGCGGGGTTTTATCTCCAACGCTCTATAGTATTTACATAAACGACATTCCCAACTCATTCAAAGTTCAAAGATCTCTGTTTGCCGATGATACGGCTTTTTATACTTCAAGTTATAGACCAGACACAATTACCAATAGACTGACTACGGCACTAAAAAAAATAGAACGATTTTACAATAAATGGAAAATCAAAATAAACCAGGAAAAAACACAAGCCATAATACGATACTCGTATTTACAAAGAGACGGCCAAACAATATTCCCCAACAGACTGTAAACAGAACGCCTGTACCTTGGTCCACTCAGATCAAGTATTTAGGACTTAACATGGATAAAGGACTGACGTTTACAGCACACACTGATTATGTGTGTAATAAAGCAAACAGGGCTCTGTGTACTATATACCCATACTTTAATAGGAATTCTAGAATAAGCAGAGAAAATAAACTATTACTATATAAAGCTTGCTTAAGACCTATAATTACGTATGCAAGCCCTATATTCAGCTTTATGTCAAAAACTAACTACAGAAAATTACAAATATTCCAAAACAAATGTTTAAGAATTATTGGCAAGTATGAATACTTTACTAAAATTAAAACTATGCATAAAGAATTATGTATACCTTATATTAACGAAATCATTGAGAAAATATGTAAACAATTTTTCATTAAGTGTAAAAACAATAAAAACCACTTATAAAAATTATTGGTAACTTAATAAAAATAGTACAAAACGATATATACATAAAAGAACTAAACATTTATTAATGTATTATACCAATCTATTATATTTATTTTTATTTTAAATATACTTGTTTATGCATGTTATGTATATATGTTTGCATATGTATATATTAGGTGTGAGTGTATGTATTTAGATGTGTGTGTATGTAAGTATGTATGAGTATGTATGTGTGTATGTATACAAAAATATATAGATATTTAAGAATGTATAGTTACAATTTTGTTTATTTTATTACTAGGATGTTATTTTTCTTTTTATTCTTTGAAAGTATTTTTGTATTTTTTTCTTTCTTTATAAATTATGATTATATCAGTATATACTTAAGTTGTTTAATAGTATTTTATTTAATTTTGAGACTGATTTATTTTTGGTACAGCATTTAAAATTGTGAATTGTAAAATTATATAAGAAATAAAAAAAAAAAAAAAAAAAAAAAAAAAAAAAAAAAAAAAAAAAAAAAAAAAAAAAAAAAAAAAATCCCATACAGTTTGATCTATTTAAAATAGTTCGTATAGTACCTGACACAAAAAATTTATTTTTATATAAACTTTTCATTTCTGATAATGTTGTATCTGAACTGTCCCTTACCTCCATATTTTTTTTTTATAAGCCAATCAAATGATTGTGAATATAACATTAAACAGCAAATCACTAGTTTGTAGTATCGGTATTTAAATTAGTTCTAATTGAATGAAATAAAATAAAAAGACCCCGAATTAAAGGTTCAGGTTTCTTAATTTTTTCGTAAGGACGAGTCATAAAATATTTTTTTACATAATAAAGGTTAAACAAATAGTTTATTATTCAATTATTACTTAATCAATATTTGAAATTCTCTGAAAACTAATACAAGCGGATATGGGGTTAAAAGAGAAGTCAATGAGCGTGCAAAGACCCGATTACTCACGACGTGGGCAGTTGATGGCGTAGTCGAGGGGGGGGGGTAGTGACGTAGTCCTTGCGTCACAGGTCACGTTGGCTTCTGTTATCAGTTTTCTTATCACGCTCTGTAGCTATTGAATGTTGCCACTTTTAAGTTAGTCTTACCTAATTTATACTAATTTTTTTATCATGTTATAATAATATTGTGCGAAGAACTTTTGATGTGGAAAATGCAACATTATCTTCAAATATTTAAGATGTACACCATGTTACAGTTTATTAAATATAAAAACGCCTATAAAAGCGTTCAAAATGTTTAATAATAAATATGTTTTATTGTTACTATCACATTACTGAGATTATTTTATTTCGGGTTTGGCAATTAAGGGTGCTGTGTATAATATCTCGGTAATACGATACCGAGATAGGACCAGAGGAGATGGTCCTTCAAGTCCTAACACGTATTACTGAAAATGGTGGATTGAAAAAAATTAATGAGTTGGAATAGAGTGGGAAGCAGATGATCATTAAGCTGAAATTTACAGCTAAACATGCGCATATGTAACACTTATGGATAAGAGGTTATTGGTGACAAACTTGTTGAAAGAAAGCTAATCAGCAACATATGTAACACTTATGGATAAGTTTATTGGTGACAAACTTGTTGAGAAACTAGTGGATTTGAGTGGTTTGGAGCTTACTATGAAAGGTATCTAGTTCAAGCTAAATCAGCAACATATGTAACACTTATGGATAAGTTTATTGGTGACAAACTTGTTGAGAAACTAGTGGATTTGAGTGGTTTGGAGCTTACTATGAAAGGTATCTAGTTCAAGCTAAATCAGCAACATATGTAACACTTATGGATAAAATTATTGGTGACAAAGTGAGCATTTGTATTGTAAGGATTGGATACGAAATGAATTGGATGGTTTATTGGAGCAACTCCGTATGCCCACATAGGTCTAATCACAGTCATGTATATGATTCTTTTATAATTAATGGGAGCTTTGAACGTTTTTCTAGTATCGTTAAGTCATTTTTCTTGCTTGCCATTTAAAAGCTTTTTAGAATATTTATCCTTAAATCATCTTTATTGGCAATCTTTATTGGATGTTATAAGATACTCCTGGAAAGTACTCAGAGAACGATCCTTGTATCGCTCAGAATAATTGTAGTTCCCAATCGTTCAATAATCTTTGTTTCGTCAGCACTATCATGCGTACCTCAAGTGAAATAGTATTCAAGTTCTATATTCTCCATTAGATTTAATTTTGAGAGATGATCATTTAACTGTTGTAAATAAATATTATCTTAAATTCATTATTATAATTATGGTCATTTTGTTAGTTCTTAAGATTGATAAAATTAGTGGGACGATTTTGATGAAGGAATATCAATATACTGTAATCTGTATATTAAAATTATTATAACTTGTCGAGTATCATGATACTCTGCTATCTACAACTGTTGGATTGGACTGTTGGAGCGAACGGTGAGATGGTGAGGGAGGACTTGAGAAGCTAAGGGTTAAGGGGACAGTTATGGCTTCGTAATTGATGGGATCGTAAAATGTCCTATCAAGTTGGTTCCCTTACATCGCTCCAACTTACTCTCCTCTCCCCTTGTCTCCCTTCTCAAATCTACAACACTCTTGTATTCAAATAATGTAATAAGTTGCTAAATACTAGAACATCAGTAGAAACTATTATAAAAAGGAAAAATCATTATCATCAATTGGTTCCGTTTTATTGACGTTGTAATGTATATATTTACATAGAGTATATATTTTTTTTACTAGGTGTTCAAATTTACCTATAAGAGAATGTTATTGGTATATAATTTTTATTCGTTAAAATGTCTTTTTTTATATATAACAATTTATTGAAATTTACAACTTTAAAAATATGTACATCGAGTAAATGAGCTGATAACGATTAAAATGACATGTAACAACTTGACAAGAGCTACTCATCAGTAGCACTTCAATAGAATTTTACACCAGAAGATCTCTAGGCCATCTTCTTTTCAGACGCCTCGGAGGATTATCGGCAATGGACTGGGAAGCAAGTTGAGAAACTAATGGATTTGAGTGGTTATAAAACTTAATATGAAAGGATAAGTATCTGGTTTGGGCTAACTCAGCAACATATGGAACATTGAGGTCTTTATGGATAAGCTTATTGGTGACAAAGAAAGCGGCATTTAGGATTTTTCGAAGGATTTTGGATTGTAAGGATTCGATACGAGATGAATTGGATGGTTGAGTAGAGCCCCAAAGCTCAACTCCGTACGTCCAAATAGGTCTAATAACAGTCATTAGTAAATAAGTCTTTTGTAATAAATTGGGAGCTTTGAACCTTTGTCTAGTAAATGTAGAAGTAGTCTGTAGCGACGAGCAGTTTCTTGTCGCTTTAGTCTTGTCGTTAAAATGTAAAACTGATTTTTAAAAAAAACAAAACGCATTAAGTATAAGTAATGGATATTGAATATAATCATGTCATGCCTCAGCAATTTCTTTATTGAAGACCCTGAAAGCACTTTTTTTTCAGAGCCCTTGGACCATTAATTTAATATATATGCATATTACAGACATTTTACGTGTCACGTCACTTTTCAAAAAAACAAACTACTTACTTATGTATTCTCATGTCCTTAAACTTAAAAAAAAAAATTTTTTAACACAAATTATGTAGAGATACTAACAAACATTAAGAAGTAGTTATTTTCGAAAAAAAAAGAGGGAAAATATAATTTAAAAACATACAGACTTTTATATCTTGAATTCTTAGGTTTATCATACAAGCTCGTTAGTAAGTTGCTGATTCTACTTTATATCTTGGTAAAATAAGGCTCTAAAGGCCGTTTACAAGAAAAAACTGCCGAACTTTTATTTTTAACGGAATTTAATGTTTTTTTTTGGGGGGGGGGGGGGGGGGGGGGGGTGCTGAATCAGAATTTGAAGGTTGCTACCACCGGCAGCTTCATACCCAAAATTAAAAAAAAAAAAAAAAAAAAAAAAAAAAAAAAAAAAAAAAAAAAAAAAAAAAAAAAAAAATACCGGTTATTTACCTGTAACACGAGAACAAAGCGTATTTTGCATTCTTTACATATCAATTGTAGCTGATACCAGTATCTACGAAATTTAAAAAAAACAATTCCGAAATCGGCTTATTTTTCACAAAGTTATGGTCTCGGGAAAAATTGTAGAAATTGGCCAACCTGCGTTCAGACCCACTTCTCTGCAAAAAAAGTTTGTCTTACTCTTTTAGCTATAACTCCGAAACTATTTGCGGATCCGAAATCTCTTATTTTTTTTTCATCTAAAAGCTGGTTAAATTTACTATTAGACTCTATAAATGAAGTTTAAAACAAGTTCCTCAAAATACACCTGCCAGCACGCTATAAACGGCATACTGTTGTGAAATCCAAATTTTTTTTGGCACATTTTTTAATATAACTCAAATATTTTAAATTTAATTTATATTAAATCCCGTGAAACACCGAAGTCAGCCCACTGAACATCTCATAATTGTAGTATTTTACCAAACCATAGCTATTGAGTGTGCTAGTGTAGGTGTTTCACGGGATTTAATGTAAATTACATATATAGAATCTAATAGTAATTTTTATTAGATTACAAAATCAAGTTATGGTTTTGAAAAACATTTTAGAAATTTAATCAAGTCTTTTAAAATACACATGCCAGCACGCTAAAAACACCATGCTGTTGTGAAATCCAATTTTTTTTTGGCACATTTTTACCATAACTCAAACATTTATGTCTGATCTTAAATTTCTTTTTTTCATCTCAAAGCTGGTTAAATTTACTATTAGATTCTATATATGTAATTTACATTAAATCTCGTGAAACACCTACGCTAGCACACTGAATAGCTATGGTTTGGTAAAATACTACAATTATGAGAAGTACAGTGGGCTGGCTTCGGTGTATCAAAGGATTTAATATAAATTAAATTTAAAATTTTTGAGTTATATTAACAAAATGTGCCAAAAAATGTCGTTTATAGCGTGCTGGCAGGTGTATTTTAAGGAACTTGTTTTAAACTTCATTTATAGAGTCTAATAGTAAATTTAACCAGCTTTGAGATGAAAAAAAGAAATTTAAGATCAGACATAAATTTTTGAGTTATAGTAAAAATGTGCCAAAAAAAACTTGGATTTCACAACAGCATGGTGTTTTTAGCGTGCTGGCAGGTGTATTTTAAGGAACTTGTTTTAAACTTCATTTATAGAGTCTAATAGTAAATTTAACCAGCTTTGAGATGAAAAAAAGAAATTTAAGATCAGACATAAATTTTTGAGTTATAGTAAAAATGTGCCAAAAAAAACTTGGATTTCACAACAGCATGGTGTTTTTAGCGTGCTGGCATGTGTATTTTAAAGGACTTGATTAAAACTTCATGTATGTATGGAATTTTGGATCAGACTGATAGTTTCGGAGTTATAGCACAAAGTGTTTATAACAAACCTTTTTTGCGGAGAAATGGGACTGACCATAAGTTGGCTAATTTCTAAAATATTTTTCAAAACCATAACTTATCGAAAAATGGTCCAATTTCGGAGATTTTTTTTTAATTTCGTAGATACTGGTACCAGATACAATTAATATACTTTCTTCAAAAAACGTGTTATAGGTAAATAAGAAAGAGTTACGGCTGGGATTCCTTCCTTATTTATTGTAAAACGTTATTTTAAATAAAAAATTATTTTAACATATACCCAGCTAATTGTCGATTAGTATTTTAGATAGTTATGTGTAAATACTAATAATAAAAATAGAGGAACAGCACGTATATGGCTTTAAATTAAGAAATACAACCAGTTTTTATAATTTAGTTTCATCTTAACTTTTTGCAAACGATTCCACCAAGAATCATGGCCATACCTGAATATTTACTACTGGTATGATTACAACAAACTGACCAGGTAACCCCTTAGATAGACTGATAAAGTACTGGATGAGAGACCTCTAGGACTATATATAAATGAGATAAAGAAGAAGAAGGTAGATCAGAGTAACCTTGTCAGTCAGAATAAAAGTTAATAAAAAAAAATTAAAAGAATCCATAAATTTTATGAGATCCTTGATTCAATGGTTAGCAAAATAATCAGAATATCAGATTAACTAAGCTTAAACATCGTGCTTTCTAATACCAGCATTTATAACTATCGGCATGTCTGCAATATTGTACCAAGCATATCAGATATCGAATGTAGAGAAGCACTATCGATATTAGGTGGTATCGACCGAGTGGCTGAGTAGGACCAGTCTTTTATCAGAATTAAGTGATAAGAGCCTCCGATGTGCGCATGCTCCGCGGCTCCCGATCGCTCTCAAGTCAACAGGCTCTTCTTACAACGCCTTTACTTGAGAATCTCCTTGCTTACATATATAAATATTACTTCTATTGCTATATAATAAATACATTATATTAATTTATTATATGACTTAACTTATATGTTCTTGTTTGAAGAGCTATGAAACAATTTCTCAAAATTTCCTTTATAAAGACGCAAAATAATTTTCTTGATATTATAAGCTATATAATGTTTCTTCTCGCACAGAAATAATATTTTATTTAACATGACGTAAGCATGATTTATAGAAGGAACTGATTTCCATGTTCGCCATCTATTTAAATGAAAATAACAATAAGTTCAACAAAGACTCGGAAGTGGAACTAATACATAAAGTAGAAAATAGTCTAAAATTAAATATTCATGAATAATTAGAAATAGTAAATTCGCCCAAAAAATCATTCTGATTTTTGTTTAAATGAGCAGATAAATATTTCAAATATTCCCATTTTCAAATTGTTTCAAGTAGGAACGGGAAAAAACCTACCAGTTTTAAGAAAAACCGAAAGGATAACCCACCCACCTCCCTGACCCTCTCCTGACATTCAGTCTGCTCCAAGTACTGAAATCTGTCAGAAGCCCTTTTCATTTTACCTCTTTAGGTGAATATCAACATATTTGATTTATTGTCTTACATTAAAAAAAACTAAATAAATTAACAATAATAATAATAATAAATACAATCTATGTAGCAAAATGTTGATGTTTTGATATTTTTATATATTTTAAAACTGATGACGAATGTTTAACATTCAAAACTAGTTTTCATATAAATACCAATTCCACTAAAATTAACCTATAATTTATCAATCAAACAGTTTATTTAATTTTTTTTAATTTTATCAATTAAAATTTATCTCATTTACTAGATGTATTTTTTTTTTATTTTGTATACAGTTGAATATCTCAATAAATAGCTTTAAAAAAATGTATAACTAAATATAAAAACATACATTCGTATTTAGTTTCATACGTATTAATTTACTATAGATAAATAATGTCCGAAATTGAGGTTTTAATAGATGCTAATTATTCCCTGGATAAGGAACCCAAGTCTTTAGCCCTGTCTTGAACTGAACTCAAGAGCAAGAGAGATATTCGATACAAAAAATAATTTTATTATTATTTTATTTTTATTGTATGGAACAGACGTATCACAGCAAAGAATGTCTGGCAAAACCATATTCCCAGGAGAAAACTACGTGTGAAAATTTATGGAAGAGTAATTAGATGACCCTGTATCTGCTCAATGAAAATTTTAATTTTGCTCGGTTGATACTAATAAAAGTTTGAGTGTATATCGCTCATTTGCTACAACAACGACATAACTCAGAAACTATAATTATGCAGGACAGTCTTGTGAACAAAGTTAAGGACGATCTGTAGACATACATGGTGACATATCCTGCTCTCTGTTAGTGAATAGTTGAAGCTCAAATATAACGTTCGACCGTTTAGAACTACATAGGTGAATGGTTCATTATACAGTCAAAAGCTCGGCATAACTCAAAATATTGTTTTTGAGTTATGTCGCTCTACCATCAAATGAACGATATTTCGTTAAACAGAAAGATTTTTTGTTGTAAAGACATCAAATAAAAGAATAAAAAGTATTATCACTACAATCCATGACAGATCTTGGAGTTAAAACTTCACAGATATACGGAACAACTTAAAAGCCTAATATCAACAAACTTCAAATTTTTCAGGTGAAAACGCTCAGGAACATCACAAAAGCATCTCGTTAAGTAAGCAATATAGCTCTGCATACTGACCCTCGCATGCCAACTGCTAATGAACGATTATGAAACTACTTCAAACAATCCCCCAAAAAAAATTAACATGGCATCCCAATACACTAATAAACGATATGGCCACTTCGTAAATACAACTAAAAAAACGCTAAAAATTAGCTGGATGAGAGAACTCCTTGGCTAACAATATATATAACGAAAGGAGGAGGTGCTGCTGGGTTTTCTTTCCTCTAGATTGTCAGTATTATAATTGAAATGTAGGAATGAATAAATAAAGTAAAAATAAAGTTTAATATGAGCTATTTTTTGACTGAGGACATTTATTTGATTTATCAGCTATTTTTTTTCTTTAATTACAAGTAAACTATATGTTAAATAATGTCAAGTTTCCACATAGATCAAACACTCTAGAGATTCCCTGCTCTACAAGTCTAGTACTAGAGATCCAGAGATGGTGAGGCCTAGATAGGACCACCCAGAAGTGTGATGGGGTCGTGCCTATACCTTCCCGCTAATGAGTAGCAGTTCCTTAACCCCTCTGTTTTAAGTTCCTGCTACCACAAAACCTTTCTTCTACATAATAGGCAATATTCTATCAAAAATAATTAATATTTAATCAATAATCATTTTTATTTTATTTTTGAATTAGTGTTTCTATTAAGTTTATATATAGGATCAGGTTAAGAAAAAAACAAAAACCTTTCATTGCTAATAATTATTTACTAGAACAAAAAGTTAGTGAATTTTGTACCACTAAGATCATTATCGTTTTACACAAACATTTTTTACAGTTTTAAAATATTAAAAGATTTTAAATTTAAACCAAAAATCTAATTGCTTAGAAAAAAAAAAGTATAAATATTACTTCAAATAGATACCAAAAGCGATAAAGAATTATTCGGGTCTGGCTTGCCTAACATAAGTTGAGAGGCAGCCTTAGTTCAGAGTTCTCTAAGGTATTTGTTTATATTGTACGATTATATCATAATTTTAAGTTTATTATTTTTATTATTATTTATGATAAATTTAATTGAATGAAGCAAAATTTAATATTTATTCGAATCCAAAATTTATTACCAGTATCAATATCATTTAATTTATGATTTAGGTATTGTGTCTTCCCCACCTTGGTTAGGGACTCCTAGTCTACGGAGGAATGTTTAGTGAGGTTGAAAATACTAATGAATTCCTTTATAATATTTATTTTGGGATTCAAGGCGTTCTTGAATCTTTTGCTTGGATTTTGAGATTTTCCAATTTTTAAACGAAAATACTTACTTGTTGATGTTGATTGTTTTTTAAGGGCAAAAAACTGCTATGGTTATTATTGCCCATACCCAAAATTTAGACAATAGCAAATTCCTAATCAAATATATATTAACCTCCAAAAAAAAAAAAAAATAAATAAAAAAAAAAAAATAAATAAATAAAAAAAAAAAAAAAAAAATAAAAATAAAAATAAATAAATAAAAATAAATAAATACAAAAAAAAAAATAATAAAAAAAGAACATTAAATTTTGTCATATAATCCAATTTGCTTGATAAATTTTAACGTACTACAAATGTATTGTTTGCTATCGCCCAAGGCCATACAGAGCTGACGAGGCACACATACTTATCCATATCTCTCCTGTACTGAGGGCACTCCTCAAAGATATGCCTCACTGTTAGGGCAACTCTGCAGAGTTGACACTGAGGGGGATCTCTCTTTGCCATCAGGTAGTCATGTGTTAAACGACAGTGTCCAATTCTTAGCCGTGTGATTATCACCTCCTCCCTTCTGCAATGTCTTGAGGAAGAGGCCCAGCCACCGATGTTCGGTCTGATTTTGTTCAATTTATTATTTTCTGATGCAGACCATGCACTCTACCAGTCATCCAAAATCTTCATGTGAAGTGGTCGGAACATGTCTGCCGCGGACAAGAAAGTGGGTGTAATAGTTTCTAATTGGTGGGCTTCTCTAGCTGCTCCAAAATACTTACTTGTTATCTATTCTGATCTTTAAAATATAATAGACAACCTACTTATATTTATGATATCCTTGCCCTTTGATCTTTTATATTTATTATATATCATATTTTATTTATCTGATCGATAAGTATATACAGTTTATCGACTTTCCGATAAATTACAAGACTCATTTACTTGACAGCAATTAGGGTGCTACCAACAGGTAGATGCTTTAAAAGCAATTGACACGTCATTTTTAGCATTAACATCGCATTTACTTGATTTATTTTATTCATATTAGTATGAAATTTAGTATGAAGTACAGTACTAAATTTCAATAAATAGCTATAAAAAAAAAATCTCTGTCTACTACATTTATAAATATCTTATTATATAGTCTAGCGATTTATTTGTCTGAAATTTGGGCACTTACGTGGTAATATCATTATATTGTATTTTAGTGTTTTCTTAGGGGACCAAGTGTTGTAGAATAAAGATTTTCTTTTCATAAGTTAAAAAATTTGGTCAGAACTGCAGAGAAATTTAAGATTTTGCCACTTCCAATAAATATTTTTTTAACTCAGCCCATAAGTAAGATTTACGGCTGAATTTGTATATTGATGCTGTGCGTTGGAGAGTTGTGTCAGTTGAGAATTTTTTATTTTATGTTCTTTTATGATTACGATAAATTGTATTTCAATAGTTCAATAGTTTGATTATATTTATTTATGTGTAAGTTAGCTGTGTGTAACATATAATAACATGTAATTTGTTGGTGTTAGAGAGATAAGCAATACTATTGCTACCAACAAACTCACAGTATATATATCTGTTCAGTAACAACAATAAAGTCAGTTCTTATTCTAGAAGCGTACTGTTCACTCTATCACCCTTAACTCCTACTTTTTTCTAGTTTAAGTGTTCAGTCTAATCCAAATGATCCTTAAACTTTATTTTATATAAAAAATTCCCATTACATCTTCTAGTAGTTGCATATTGAAAAGAAATATTCTATGCTTTCTAAAGCGTGTTTGTTGCATAAGGAGCTATTTATGTCAGTAAGATATTGTAAGTCATTGTCTCATGATGCTTGAAATACACGGTTACTTCAAAGGCAAAGTGTAAACTAACCAGGTTTTACTAAGAGCTATTTTATAAGATTCATTACTGATACTTTAATAATTAATAAATGATACATTAAACGATAAATAAGTTAGCTTATTGAGTTAATTTAATATGAAGGGGGGAAAGTTATAATTTGCCGTGGCCTTTGAAGTAGACTTTGTGCGGGCTGAAGCAGCTCACCTGTTGCGCCTTCTCTTCTCTTCTGACTTACTCTTCCAACCAATAACAGCTTGTTGACTGGTTCTCTCTCTCATAGTTCACAATGCCACCAATAATACCTGTCTCAGTTATATATAAGCAGTTAGTCTAGAAATAAATTGATTTCAAATAGGCCTATCTAATTCCAAAAACATAATTATTTGGCAGAGTTTAGATATGTGGTTCTATTATTCCATTTTTATCGCATCCTATCATTACAATTTTTCTTCAATAAATTTATTGAAATTTACAACTGTCTACAATAAAATAGCACATCTAGTAAATGCTTATAATAACATGTGTCAATTATTGGGTTGTCCGGAAAAAAATGGATGCTTTATTGTTTTCTTTATATTACCACTCAGTGTAAAAAACTGTTTGTATTTAATAGATTATTGCTTTTAATGAATATCAACATTTATGATTCCTCAAATAAAACAAAGACGTATTTACCTCTTGAGCATCTCAATAAAAAAAAAATAAAAATAGAATAAAATTAATTTTTACTACTTACAACCCTTGAAGAGTCTTTGGGTTCAGAACTTTGTTATGTATGTACTATTAATGGACCAACGGTTCTGAAAGGAGGAAATTGGGAAGAAAATCACACTCAACCCCCAGGTTTTCCCCCCAATACCCACTTTTTTGGGACTGGGTGTGCCCCAGGTGGGACCTTGAAATTGAGCCACGGCCCAGATTATAAAAAACAAATAAGCCTACCTTCAGTCAAACCCAGGAGCTTGGTAGTCAAGTGCCTTACCCACTGAGCTACCGCGCATCCTAGGAATTTCACCACTTGGAAATAATTTAGAATTTACTCACAGGTTTAAAAGTTATTTTTATGTATTCCGTCGGGACAGCGCCCATAGATTTTAGTTTACTCCTGTTTTTTCCATTAATTTTATTTATTCTTGCATTTATTTAGTATTATTGATTTTTATTGTCTGTATAGACATCATTTTGACAGTTTAAAAATTTAGCTTTATTATGCCTTTAAACGAAAACATTAAAAAAACTAAACCATTGCTGCAAATTTTTTGTTAGACCGATCAAGATACAGAATGATTTTTGGATTGCTGATTTGCCCTTCTTCCCTCAACCATATTATATGAAATCATAGCAAAATTGGAACCAAAAAAAAACTGTTAATAAAAAAGGTGAAATGTAAGAATTTATTCTCTTTAACATCTTATAAAATATTCTTAACTGATTCCAATAATAGACTCTCAATATTATAAGAATTTTATTAAATTGTATATTTCTTTTAATATTTAATTTCATATTACCTATGCTTTTAATTTAACGAGCAGAAATGTCCCAAGTAGTCGAATAAACTTAAATTTTTTTATAAATAAAACAAATTAAGAATTGAACAAAGAAGGAAAATAAAATCCCGGAACTAAAGTTTAGTTTGGATGTTCAAAAGTTGTTTTCTTTGCCTCTCTTTTATCTAGAGACTTTTTCCCTTTGACCAGAAGGTGTTCACGTAATCCCTTGCCGTAGGGCTGAAGGGCTGAGCCCAGGCGACCATAAAAAAGCCCCACCCTTCTCACCTCACCCATAAGTTGGAAGAGGAAAATCGGACAGGGAAGAGAGTGGAAAGGAGGATAGAGAGAGGAAAACGGAACAGAGAAAAGAAACAGGAAAAGCAGTGAGCACGTTTCGGGATACTCTTAGCGAATTACAGAATCCGACCCAGTTCTATCTCCCCAGCCCCGATACACTATTCTCACCAGCCTTAGTATTTTCATTGTATTTATTTTGTTTATAGTTCGTTTTCTCTAATGGTATTTGAGTAATTATTTCTTCTTAAATCAACGATAAAAAAATTTACTAAATTATCACAAGCTTAAAAATGAGAGAGTCTGCTCGTTAAACGCTGGCACATCTCAGAGCTTCGAAACGCCGTTGAAACAATAATAGGTTGTTTTTTTTTTGTTTTGTTTTTTAACTTTTTATTTGAATAATTACAAGCTGCCTCACTCAAGTACTATGAGTAATATGGATGATAAAGGCTTATTCATACAATATGTACAATGATATAAAATGAAGTTAGAAAACTAAAATTTAGTAAAAGTTAGTAAACCAAGTAAGAAAACTAAAAGAAAAGCCTGTAAATATACAAGAATTAAAATAAAATATACGAATAAATAAATATAAGAAATAAAATAAAGTTCAAAAATAAAATATATTATAATAAATGATAATATAAAATAGGTAACTAATAAAATAGTGAAACTAATAAATACAAAATTTTTTTTGGGGTCACCTGTGGTGTAGTGGTTAGCATAGCAACCTACTAAACCCAACATCGCGGGTTCGCAGCCCGGCAGATGACCTTAGGATTTTTTAAAGGGAGTAAAAAATCCTTAGCTATGCCGTCCTTCGGAAGGGACGTAAAATGGGGGTCCCGAGCCTGTACGATGTCAGGTACTCGTTAAAGATCCCCATCCTAATTATACCTGGATAGGCAAAATTTAGGACTCCCACCGTAGCATCGTCCGATTAGCCATAGCAGCATAAAAGTGACGTTAAACGAAATAAATAAATAAACAAACAATACAAAATTTAAAAAAAGGAATCATAACTACATTCAAACTCTTCTATACAAAATTTACAAACATTCTGAGGAACACCCCGATCCCTTGTCCCCCAATATGAAAGGCAAGCTGGGCTCAGAGAGTTCCCAGCGCTGTTCTATCAGCCACGTCACTAGTAGAATCCAGTGGAGGCTGTGAGAGAGCGCTATGGCACACTCGCATAAGACTTAAGAAGCTGGTCATTGCAAGAACGCCAATAATAAATATTTACAATAAGTTTCGGGGCCATTGCCGTTTTAATCTGCGAGGTGGGTTATCCTTATAACTGGAACTGGATAATGAATGAACTAGAGAATTGAGGTGGTTATAAAGATTTTAATGAAATTTGGAGAATTTAAGACGTATCAGGTCAAGGAGAACAGGTATACTGAGATCATTATAAAGGGAATAATAGATTAGAAATGTAATATATAATATTATGATATAACATTACGAGTACCTTCAGAGTGTGGAGCAGCCTTTTGAGCTCCGCTTATTTCGTTGAACAAAGATTGCAGTAATTGTTTATAAGAAACTTGTAGATTTGTAGTTTATATAAATACATATAACTTTATAAAATATTCAGACAAATTAATAAAAAAAAAAAAAGTTATTATCCATAGAAGGATAAGGCTAGAACAGTAATGCAACGATGGTAAATACAAGTTAATGTAACCAAATGCACATACGATATCTACACTGTAGTTTCTTTTTCTAGTTTCTGTTTAATAAGGTACCATTACCTAGATCTGATATAGTGCGATACCTTGGTTTCATCTTAGACAAAAGACTAACAAGGAACCCACATATTAGACTTAAAAGACAAGAGGTTAACAGAAGATTCAGCCAACTATACGTTATATCGAGTAAGATCTTTTAATTTTTAATTTATAACAAGCATTTAATTTACAAGACTATCTCTAAGACTGCTTGGACTTACCGACTTAAACTTTGGAGACCGCGATATATTCATTCGAAAACCAAACGTATAAAATCCTAACAATCTAAATTACTAAAAACCATATCCAACGCCTTTGTTATGTCTCCAACAAAACCTTACATGATCACCTTAATATATCTGTTGTCCTTGAATCTATACCAGTCTGATTTTATTCTATACCAAATCTTTCTTGACATGCACCACGGTAAGTAGCCTATTGGGATTATTTTCAATAATTTTTGTAGGAGCATTTTCTCCTATTCCACGTTGTCCGAACTACCCACCTTTCACAGTGGAATTATCTTCTTATTCTTTCATTTCTCATCTTGTGACTCTTGGTCTTACCTAATATCACTTGGAAAGAGTTCTATTACCATAAACACCACAAAATTACGGTGTATCGTAAAAATAAATTTATTGTTTGGATTGTAATTATCGTAGTGTATGTCAAATTTGTGGATACCTTGGAATCGACTTTGAATCACTAATTACGGTAACAATCAATTCCTAGATAATCGAAGGAATTGTTAACACATTCTGGATAAACTATGCTAACAAAAACTATTGAATTTCTAACATATCTTTTTTTTCAATACTACCAAGACAAAAACACTTACGATTAGGGTTGATGAATCAATTACCACGTCTATAGAAACTTTAGTATATATAATCTATGTCACATAGTGCAACATTACAATGTTTAACACTCGATTACAAAAGAATCGTCAATCCTAATTGGATTGATCCTTCCATACCATAATGCGTACCTCAAGTGACAACCACTTACATAGAACCTACACACTAAACTCAAAACCTCAAGAAATTAACGGACTGCTCAGTTAGATATAGAATATCAAATAGGACATTAAACATTCCAATTGAAAACAGACTTCTCATATACAAGAAGCTTGACTCAGGGTACCTCAAAATGTTTTTGTTTTTTTCACAAACGTTAACATGCTTCTCACCACTTTAGTTTATTACTTATATTTTGTTATGTTTTTAATTTCGTTTAATATTATTTGTTTTCATTGCTCATATTATGTGGATGGATTCTAAGTAATCCACATTACTTGTTGCCCTAAACTGAGGCAGATTGTAATATTGTAACCACTTTTATCTCTCTCAAAAGTATTTTTTAGAATTATATTAATTATCAAGTTTGAATAAGTTCTAAAACGAGAGGAGAAAATTACCACGAAATCTTAATATTTCGGGAGAGGGGAAACCCAAAAAAAATCTCGTTGGGGGAAGGTAGAGAGGCCACAATGAAGTGACTAAATGTTTAACGAGATATTAAATAACGGCTACACCGAGTAACTTACTGTTACTGGAATTAACTGTTTGCTTAATGTTAAACGACCGGGGCTCGCTGGCAACTCTGGCCAAAGTTCCTTCCTACTTTCTCCTCTCTGCTCTTCTCTTCTAAAAGTTTGAACGAGCCTTCAAGTCGATCCTTCTACTCTTCGCTAAAACAAACAGCTCGATTCTTCTCCTTCAATTGTTGATGATGTTGAAGGAAGAAAAGTCTGCATCTTTATAAAGTATGCCTCCGGTGGAGATCGGTTACACAAGGGTAGCGTTTACTTATCAATGTAGGATCATAACGCACTATGATCTAGTTCAGGTTTATTGTTAAACTAGTAACCAACCCTCTTTGCGGCTTCACCTGCTCTCACAAGTAAATAGTGTAGTTAAATTTAACAATAATATAAAACTAATAATCGAATTTTATTTGTTTTTAATTTTAATGTATGAGCTGGTAATCCTGGGGGACATTAAGAAACCCATGCGGATAGTGGACAGCATTATCTGTGCTTGCGAATCGATATTTTGATTTGGTTATAATTTTTTTTTATTGCGGTCTCCAAATTTTAAGTCGGTAAGTCCAAGCAGACTTGGAGATAGTCTTGTAAATTAAATGCTCGTTATCAATTAAAAATTTTAAAAAAAATTGTCGGCAGAAATAGTTTTTTTTTATCATCGGTTGGATTTTAATTTCTAACCTTAAACGTATATGACACGATGGCCAACCTCTGCTACTCAACATTGTGCATCTAAAATTTTATTATTGTAATTTTACTATTGCGAATCCTTCCTAGAACTACAAAAATGATGTATTGAAAATTTAAGGATATATCGGTCTATTTTTAGACTTCACATAAATCCACATATCTAGCTTTGTAACCTCTCACGTAGAATAGAGGTCATCTACCGGTCAATTTTTTAAATTCCTTGTTATCCACATATTTTGCCTTTTTTAATAACAAATTAGTTAAACATCAGCATATTTTATTATCGTTAAGCCTTTCTAGAACTATAAAGATGATGTTGGTAATTAATTTGTTACAAATTGGTACAGTAGTTTTCGTGGTTAGTCATCACAAACGAAAACTGGCTTGTCCTTTCGTATAATAGTGTAGATGGGGTTTTATATTAATAGTAAACCCGCTACCCAATTGCAACCCAATCTAGAGCCGATAGCTCTCCTGGGTGTCTGAAAAAATCTTTTAACACAAAATTTTATTAAAATGCAATAGATAGTTACTTTACACCAATTGACATATCATTATTAGCATTATCTTAAAATAAATAAATTAAAAAAATATATTTAAAAAATAATAATAAAAAATAAGTATTTTGATTATTTGGTTATAGGGTTGAGGAAACGGTACAACCAAAATTATTACAATCTGCCACAAATGTGGGCAATAAGTAATATAGATGGCATATGATTACATTCACACATTATGTACAAACAGAAAAAAAATTAATTAAAATAAAAAAACATTGTATATATAATAAAATAAATAAAAAGATAACAGAAAAGAACTTCCTATACATAAACAATATACATATAAATAAAATGAAATACTAAAATAAAAAATTTAATAAATAAAAATAAAACAAAATTAAATTATATGTTAAAAACACAATCGCACTTTATTTATAATGCACACTCATCCTAGGGACCCCTTGCCAGACCATAATTGGAGGGACAAACCAGGCATTGAGAGGTCCCAGCTCTTCTCTCTCAGCTGCGTCACTGGTGTAAAAAAACCCAGTGGAGGCTCAGTGAGAGCGTTATAAAATTAAAATTAAAACTATAAAAGTATCAGTGATCTATCTGTTGGAGATGACAAATGCTATATCTTGTTTGCTTTCCTATAATCGCTTCTCCAGATTAAAAAAAAAATTGGTTAGTTCCTATCTACCTTATAATGTTTATATTGTACAATAATTGAGTTTTTACAATGTATATACATATTACAATATATTTTGAATGAGAAAAGGATTTAAGCTTTAAACGAAGCATTGAAATTTTTAACTATCGTTTTAGTGGGACATAGCCGTCAACACAGGAAAAGCTGACTTAACATTCCTACAGTACATGAACCCCGGGCAATTAGAGCCGGCTTGTTCTTTTTCTGATTAGATGTAAGCTGCCATTCTGTTCATTTTATTATGTTTCTTTTAAAAAACGCTTTTGAAAAAAACATTTAGTTATTTATCTTACCTAACTTATGAATCCATTTTAAGGCATGTAAAAATAGAATTTAGATTTTTTTTTTCCACTCAAGTAATCCCGTTGGCGGGGCGGGACATTACAAAAAAATTACAGTATGGACATTTTAATATAATATTATCCAAGTATTTAAGTCCATTTCTATAAAAACATGACCTGCCTGGATGCAGCGAGTTCTGTTAAGGCGCTGAGTATAGACTCAACCCGCAAGGTCCCTTCTCACTTCTATAACCTCCTCCAGGTTCAAATCTTTTTTCTCACTTTCTCACTCTCTCTCTCTCTTTCTATATACATACACACACACACACACACACATATATATATATATATATATATATATATATATATATATATATATATATATATATATATATATATATTCCGTTCCTTGTCCGATCCTCTACTCTTTTTCAATCTCTTTTTATTAATAGTTTTTAGTTTTTTCTTTTTCTAGTTTTTCTCTGTATTTTTTTTCATACATATTTGTATTTAATTTTACCTATGTTGTTTTATTTTTAACAGCCTCTCGGCCAGTTATGATCTTACTTTGTATTATTTAATGTTATTCTTAAGGGACTTTGTCCCGGAATAAAGTTTTCTTTCTATTCTATTCACACACACACACACAGATATATATATATATATATAAACATTCTTGTTATGCCTTTTTTAGATTAATAGGTTTTTGGTTTTTTTTAATAATTTTATCTCTTTCTTAGGACGGAGTGTATATCTGTATATCTGAATATATATATATATATATATATATATATATATATATATATATATATATATATATATTTTACATTATTTAATAATATTTATAAAGATACTACTAATATAAATAATAATAGGCCTACAGGCGTCCTCCTTAATCGTTACACGTCCTCCTATCAACGTTCAGCGTTAATAAAAATTTTAGAAATGATTAAGTTCATAATTTAATTTTTTTTTCATTGAATTTAAAAAAATAATAATAATAAATAAAAAATAAAAACGAAATACGTTTTGGACTTTCTGTAAACAGGGCTGGTCTTGTTGGAGTGGTATCATTGTAGAACAATGTAACATACGAATTTAAGATTTTTAAAAAATAAGATATTAATAAACATTATTTGCTACTAAAATTGTTGACAAAAGGCAGAGGCCAGGGTGGCATTGATCGACGCTTACCGTTGCCAGGACGACGGGCCTCATTACCGCACATTAACTGTCGCCAGGTTTACGGCGATATCTGCGCTCCCATTGGTCGGCTCGCTATTGTTGTTGCCTTCTCATTGGCTGTCAATGTTAGAGTCCTATTAGCTGGCAACTTTGGCTTCTTAACTCCCGACGTTAATTCAGGCAAGAAACATAAGAAGTAATAAGAAGGAAGCCAAGCTTAAATATTAGAGCTAACAGTCGATAATATATATAGAAGAAGAAGAAAAATGAACTCTTTTCTGGGGCAACTTGTCCCCTAAGAACAACAAAACGAGTACAATACATAGAACAATCGTCTGGCTATGATAATTAATTATAATAAGTGATAATAATAAAAATTGATTAATAATTAAATTATGAGTTACAAAAATAAATTAAGGAAACTTGTAATAGGATACATCTTATGTGTACTATTATAATGTATATAACTTAAATATTCATGTTTTACATTTACTCGGAAGATTGAAGACCCAGGAGGTAAAGATATAGATGATGTTTAAAGGAAGTAAGAGTGGTGCTTTTTCGAATTGTGATGGGCAATGAATTGCATAAAGAGGAAGCATGGATAATAAAGGATTTCTCGAAGGATGCAGTTCGATGCGACGGAGTGTATAGGTTAATGGGTTGGGTTCTAGTATTTCAGAGGTGAATGGAGGAGCGCAGAGTAAGGTCATGGATATAGGCGGGTTTTTTGGTTTTTAAGGTTTGAAATATGAGAGCACCCAGGAAGTATTGACGTCGAAAACTGGGGTAAAGCCAACCATATTATGTGAGAACGTCTGGAGATCCCGAAAATAAATCTAATAAAACAGTTCATTACTCTTTTACATCTCATCTCGAGCTCATCAGACAGTCCTCCATATGCTAGCATCCGTAGTCAAAGTTAGGGAAAATGAGTGATGATACTAAAAGTTTTCGAGTATTTAATGGAAATAAATCACGGCAATGTGAGAGTTGCTTAAGAATAATGATAGATTTTCTCGTGATTTCAGAGATTTGGTTATTCCAAGCAAGATGTTGATCGAAAGTTATTCCCAAATTTTTAATGGAATTTCGGAAATGAATTGGACGGTTTTATTTCTCTAATACCATTGAGGTGTACATAATTCCTCCCCCCCCCCCCCCCCCGAGTTCCGAGGTCTCTGATGGAGCAAATATCATAGTGTAAATAGGTTAGATTCTATACAATTCAATAAATACATTTTTTAATACCTTTTGCACTAAGTCATAACATTTTATGAACAAACGGGATTGGACCTTATACACTAAGTTTATACAAAAATAAAAGGATTAGACCTTGTACGTCTCTTGCTGTTCTAGGGCTTTATAAAAACAAAAGGATTAGACTTTGAGTTTCCTGTTTACTAAGTAAGGATTTATATATTTGAAAAATAAAAGATTAAACTCTGACTGGAATAAGATTTTATACAATATCAACTTTTCTATAAACAAAAGGATTAGACTTTGAATACTTCCTAATCTCTGGTTAGGATTTATACTATTTATAGTTTCACATAAATAAAAAGATTAAACTTTGTATGTCTAACACTAGAATAGGATTTTATATAATTGTCAATTTCCCATAAACAAAAGGATTAGACCTTGTCCAATTCTTAATATTAACAATAAGCTAAAACTATTTACAAAAATACAAAATACAATAGGTTACTTACATGCTAAAGTACAAAAAGATAACAGAATATTCCCTAATACTAAACAATACAATATTTGAACAAAAGGAGAATAAAATAAGAGTCTTTGAATTAGTTTCTTCTATTACAAATAATACTTCTAAATTCAAAATTACTAAATTAAAACAACAATATTTTAAATCAAAATAATAATACAAACACTCTTCTAATTACAGTTTATAATCGTTAAAAAAAAAAAATATATTTTCTCAACGATCAATCAAAATAATATTCCAAGAAAAAATAATAGTATCTTAATATTTATGATAGTGAATACCAAATATTAATTATAAAATAAATCAAACATAACATTATCGTGAAATAGAATAATAATTTGAATGATCTTTTACATTGTTAACATTGAATATAATATTTTACAGCAAAATACAAATGTCCGACTTCATTAAAATAAACTACAGCATTGTTAGTTTAATACAGATAATTTCTTTATTCTTAATACCAATATATTTATTACATTTTATTAAAATAAAAGGTTTTTTAGACATTTTAATATTTTTTAAAATAAAATTAAGTATTTCTAATCAGAACCATTATCTGAGTCATCCGAGTTGTAATTATCCGAAGCATCCGAAATATTAACGAGAAGAGATTCACTATCGTCGTCTGAAAGAAATTGTTTCTTTTTTCTTATTTTCCTAGGGGGCCTTTTAATATTGTCAATATGGGTTTTAATCGGTCTTTTGTCCTTTACTAGAATATTTACTTTTTTGTAAACTTATTTTTACTTTTTATTTTTGATTGAGTATTTTTTAAATATTCGATATTTCCTAACTGTTTTTGAATATCTACGGGGTCTTCTCTATTTTCATTTAGTTTTTCCGTTCTCTTTTCTTTTTCATTATTTATTTTAGTCCTAATTAATTTATGTAGTAGTTCTTGGTCTCTATAGTATAATATTTCAAAAAAAAATGTCATAACATAATATCCATTGATCTAGTGCCGCATTATTGACAGTTTTCCATAATTTTCTATTAAACAATGAATTTTTTCTTGGCCTTTAATCAAATAAAGAGTTTATAATGTTTAAAATGCACATTTCCATTAAGGGATTATCATAACGTTTTATTTACACAAGTAACTTGCTTGTATGCCAAATGAGAACAGCATGTTTTTTTCGGTTTCAAAAGTGAATTTCTCCATGAAATTGAAACAGAATCATTACGTTTAACATATTGTTACGGTCAGGTGAGGTTGGGGGTACCCTGTGCGGCCCGGGGCAGGTAGCTGGAAAGGCCGCCAGGGTGGTCTAGACGGGTCACGGCGGGCCAGAAGGGCCGAGACCTGTAATCTGGCTAGAACGATCTAGAATGTTCGGCGTAGCTTTAAATAGGCCGTCTCCTAGCCCAGTCAGTCAGTATTGCGGTGACAGTGGTCAGTAAGTGATCGGTCGGGCAAGTGTCAGTCAGGAGTCTGTGACATCCTGAGGCAGTATCCATGTGTCAGTGATCAAGTAACGATCAAACAGTCAAGTGTCAGTGACAGTTCAGTCAGTGAGTTAGTGACAGTGATTAACAGTGTCAGTGAGTGTAGTAACAGTCTCTGTGTGTCAGTGTAATAGATTCTTATGTATAATTGTGACATCTAGTATTAAGATATTAAAGCTAAGTATTGTGTAATATACATATTAGTGTAATTAGACCTAAGTACAATTGTTATTAGATTAAGTAGCTTAAGGGACCTATTTGTATTTATTAAGTTTTAAATAAATTAGTGTTTAGTATTTAAATTGTAGTTTGATTAGTCATACCCCCAATGGCCCGTAACAATATCATTTGAAATTTGATTAAATTTGCAAGTTTTTATGAGATCGTAGTCCCTAAATAAGGTGAAGATCAATATGTTCTTCAGGACCCAAGTTTGTATAATGGAAGGTTAAATGTATGTTGCTTTTACAGAATATATAATGCTAAATCCAAAAATGAGGTCAAAGTTTGAAAAATATTTAAACAAAATGGAGAATTGCAGCTTTTTTCTGGCAAAAAACATGGTTTACTCAAAAAAGTCTTTGATTTGTTGTATATCTGCAACGGATTGGAATAGAAAGGTGAGGTATGAGGCATTTTTTGACCTTGCATTTTTCGGGCACAGATAATTTTCTATGATTCATATTTATCTCCTTAAACCGTTCTACTTCACATAAGGTGAGCCCTCTTTTCACATGCAGGTTCACATTTCTGTCCTATAAGATTTCCTCAAAAATTTCATCTCTGTGGCTATATCTAGTGTATCGAGTTCTTCAAGTTCAAAGGGTATAGCAGTATAGTTAATTGATTTTATATGACCATTTTTGTATTTTTTTTCCCCTATCCATTTGCCTATAATGGCATTGCGCTATTGTTAATGAAATGAAAAAAAATTTTATTGTGAGGCCATTGCTCCATAAGAATAGTTATAATGAAAAACTACCAAGTTGCCGTATTTAAAAAAAAAAAAAAGGACAAGACTAATGAAATGCAACAATAGTAGAAATTCATTGGAGTTGTACATTGATTTTTTCCGTTCAATACTTTGGAATCCAATTTTTATCAATCAAATACTTATTAATAAACTTCCTTTTTAACTATCATAATGTTACTCATTGTTATTACACTATCTTCATCTTATATAAAATCACACTATATAGTAACTTTTGGTCGGTTTCGCATTCTTTGCGTTTTTACCCCTTCCAGCCACGCCTCTCCACTTCTTTTTTGCATTTTGTGTATGTTGGCGGCAAATATTAAGTTCGGCATATAAACGGAATAATAATTCTAGTTTTTTACTGCCGATTTGGGATCCTTATTCCTAACAGTTTACGTATTAATCAAACAACAAAGGGAACAAAAGCATATTTCGGTTTTAATAAAAAAAGAAAGATTCTTCCATGAAGGTGAAAATAATCATAATCACATACTTTTGAAGTTGTTACACTTTCCATAAAACTGATATCTCAAAAAAATTAGGGTTAGTCAATCTTTCTCCGAATATTTTATCTTCGAAGACCTGTTGTTTCTTCATACGCTCTGCAAGTTTTGCATGTTTTCCACCGATAAAAAACTGCATGTCAGGCGAAATAGTCTTGGAAATTATACTTTTAGGGTTCAGGGATAGTATCTAAGGTCTAATTTTACGACTGGAATATAACAAGCAATTTCCGGCTTCAGCCTAATTTTTATTTCGTTTCATCAAGATTTGATAGTCCCCAGATATTTATCAGCTTCTATTTTTATTATTAATTTTATATTTTTATTCATACCTGTCTCTAAAGTGCCAGACAACCAATGTGCCAAGGTAAGTATGTGAATTAAATACAATAACACACATGATGAGAATCAGTACCAATAGGTACTTTCTCCAGTTTTTTTTTTTTTAAGATATCTCTTATCTAACCTTTTTTAGCCTATTTGTGCTGTAATCATGTTGTTCGCATGTTATGTGTTATTTTTAGATGTTCATTGTGCAAAGTGATTGACCTAAGATAATTTTTTTTTTTGTTTTCATTAGTAATTGTTTTATTAAATAAATATATCAAGCTGCTTCTCTAAAGGGAAATAAGTAACATGGATGACAATGAATCCATATTCTTACAATATGTAGTATGAAAATAAATACTCTTTAAACTATACAAGATACAACATATATTAAATATTAATATAAAACAAATCAGAAAACAATAGTGTAAAGAAATCTAAAAAAATAATAAGTAATAAATAATTTTATTTTATTTACTTTATTTATTACATAGTTGTTTACAATTCACAAAATTACATGCTGTACCAAGAAAAAATAAACCAGTCTCAAACATAAAATAGAAAGCTAATAATCAACTTAAATATATTTAAATGTAATCATAATTTATAATCAAAGTAATATATACAAAAAAATTTCAAAGAATAAAAAGGAAAAAAATTTTAAAATCCTAGTAATAAAATAACAAAAATTGTAACTATCGATTCTTAAATGTCTATATATTTTAATACACTCATATCTAGATAATTACACACACACACACATACATACGCAATACATATTCATACATACACATGTATATTTAAAATAACAATAAATAAAATAGATTGGTATACTACAATAATAAATGTTTAGTTCTTTTATGCACATAACACATTGTACTATTTTTTGTATAGTTCCTAATAATTTGTCTTATTGAGTTTCTATTGTTTTTACACTTAATAAAAAAATTGTGTACATATTTTCTCAATGGATACATTGTTTCCTGTCCGTAATTATTATAATATTATTATTATTATAAACAATTATAATAATAAAGGGAAATAAAAAATGACACTATATATACAGTATATATAAGCACCCTAAGGAAACCCCAAATCAAGCTCCCACAGATACGTTGTAATCCCAACGCTGTTCCCTCACCCACGTCAATAAAAATAAAGGAGCAAATTGCAATATTTTTGATTGACGTTTGTGGTTTCTTTATTCGATACTCCGCATCCGTCAGGTTTCAGTATGTAATGTGCTCGCATTCAGCTGTTATAATTTCAGTGGTGAACGATCTTCTTAGCAAACAAAAAGAAATAGGGATCTTATTTAAAAATTAAAATAACAAATACCAATGAATACATAATTGCAACTATCTGATAACATCGCTGAAAAATATAAAAGTACGGCTTCATGTAAATGAATGCGGAAACATTAACCGATACATTTTCAAGGAGACAATGTGACATCACTGTAAGATTGTGAAACGATTTCTAGAGAACTTGCTTTCAGTTTAATTATTGTTGCAACACAATACTTTAAATTTTTTCTGAAGTGGCATAAATATGATTCCAAGTGATTTATTAAGCTATTTAAGTGCTTCTTTTGAACGAAATATTAAAGCGAAGAAAACTGAGAAAGTTAAAATAAATTCGTGTTTCAATCTAGGTTAACGCATTTTAAAATAAAGTAATCGTTTTAACATTGATATGCCGGAATTACTTTGTTTGGAGGAATACAGATTTTTTGAAACTTTGTTTTACCCTCTTAGTATATCTTAATTTGTTGGGAGTATTGAAAGAGCAATGTAGCTTTTCAAATTCAACGAATTAAATACGTAAGAAAATCGATTGCTGAAATAAGCAACTAAGTTCAACTGCGTCGTATTGTGCCATTTGTAATTATTTTTTAGCATTTTAATGGATTCTTTCGTTTTAGTCTTGTAAACGTATTTCGTGTAAGATGTTTGTCAACACTATTAAGGCATATTGTACTTCAGGAAACCACAAATCTCAAAATACCAAGAAGATAAAACAAGATTTATCCTACGATTATTAATTTGCTTTTGTTTTATTTCTGTAGATATTCCCTTCCTAAACTATACTCGGTTTTCTAGAGTGAATTATTTGCTATCCAATTAGCGCTTGATATAGTTAAATTTTTAGATAGCAACAAAATAGTAATTTGTACAGACTCTTTTTCAGCTTTAAAAAACTCACACCATTCTAACAATCCAATTTCACACACAATAATAAAACAGCTACTCACAATTAATAAACTAATACACTTTCTTTGGGTACCCAGTCATGTTGGAATACCTGGAAATGAATTGGCTGATGCCGCTCCTAAAGAGGCGAGAAATATGTTTCCGGTACCCAACTTACCAATTGTCCTCAGCGACTATCAAATATATATTCAACAGAAGTGCAAGGCTGCGTGGGTTTATTATTGGAACAGGATTCCGGATAGTAACAAACTCAAAATGATTTGCCCTAATGGTCAACCATGGCCACTGCTAAACGGCTCTAGGAGGGAACAAGTGGTGATGACTAGGCTGCACATCGGGCACACAAGACTCACACACCAACACCTACTTCAAGGTACTTCACAGCCCATGTGCTCAAGGTGCCATGTTCCTCCATCAGTAGAGCACATATTTAGTAATTGCAGTCTACACCCTACAGCTGGAACACCCATCTTCAACAAAGACCTGGGTACAATGTTCAAAAACTATCAACCAGTTGTTCTGAAGTTCCTCAGAAATTGCAGAATCTTTAATACCATTTAGATAAACAAGAAATCAGAATTTGGTGCCTCTGGCCATGTAAATAAAATAAATAAATAAATATTTGTTTTATTTTTATCTTCTAATATCATTAATTTTGTGTGTATGTGTACTTGTATATATTGTATGAATGAATACATCATTATCACTGTTATCTATTGCCCTACACTAAGGCATATTGTACATCTATTACAATAAAAGTTTTTAATAATAATAATAATAATCATTATAGACATTTGTATAAATATATGTTGTTTTTTTGGTGTTATGTTTTTCTCAACCTCAAAAATGTAATATTTTGACAGCCCTTCTTGTGTTGCTCGGTTTAGAAATTGAAAAAAATGTATTTTTTGCTGCTCAATCTTTATTGCTAGAACCTACCATTTAGTTACTATATTGCTTAGAATTAAAAAAGACACGTTTGAAACACAGATTTCCCTTTATGTTTGTTTATTACGACTAATCATTATTAGTTAATTCAATTTAATTATTGATTTTGAAGTAATCCTTTTTTTTTTTTTTTTTTTGACTTTATATATTTATTCACACCTGTCAAATAATATTTGACAACCAGTGAATTTGCGGTACGAATTTAAAAGGCTTGAAAGGCATGAGAGGGAGCAGAACCCAGCGGCACCTCCAGTCTTTATTTTATTTTATTATTTTAGTCAAGGAGGTCTCTCATCCAGCTCCTTTTTAGTCTTCTCTGTGTGTTGTCGGGAATATATGTTGTGGCCATGTTGTTTATTTGTGTATTAGGATGTCCATGTAGTTTTTCGTGGAATCGTTTGTAGTAGGTTTGTATTTGTTCTTTAACTGTTGCTATGCGTAGGTCAGTATGTAAAGTTATGTTGCTTACGTACCATGGGGCTTTTGTAATTGTCCTGAATGTTTTTGCCTGGAAGATTTGGAGTTTGTTGATATGTGTCTTTTTAGCTGTCCCGTATATCTGAGAAGCGTATGTCCAAATAGGTTTCAGTAAGTAAGTATAAGTGTTAATTTTTTGTTTAAGTTGTAAAGTTGAACGTTTGGAGAGGAGTGAATATAAAAGTCTTAGTCTTTGGTTAAGCGTTTTACTTTTTTTCTTTATATGTGGACCCCATGTCATTCTTCGGTCAAATGTAAGACCAAGGTAGTGTACAGTGTCTGTTTGAGGAATCGGTGTGTTGTCAAGAAAAACTGGTGGGCATGTTTCAAGTCGAAGTGTAAATGTAATGTGTTGTGATTTGTCGTAATTTATTTGTACTTTCCAAGTATTTAGCCAGTCATGTAATTTTGACAAGTGATGCTGTAGAGTCAGTGAAGCATGATTCGGATTTTTATCTCTTGTTAAAATTGCTGTGTCGTCTGCATATGTCGCTGTAAGAATGTCAGAGCTAATTGGAATGTCGTGTGTGTATATGACATAGAGTAATGGAGCAAGCACTGAGCCTTGTGGCACTCCTGCTGACGCCAACTTAATAGAAGAAAGCTCTGAGCCTTGACGGACAGAGAAAGATCTATCAGAAAGAAAGGACTGTAGAATAAGATAGTAGGTCGGTGGGAGTATCGTCTTTAGTTTAAAGAAAAGCCCTTGGTGCCAAACTCTGTCAAAAGCTTGAGCAACATCCAGAAATACTCCAGTTGCATACAGTTTGTGCTCCAGTGCCGTGCATATGTAGTCGGTAACTCTGTGTAATTGATGTATAGTCGAATGTTGTGTTCTAAATCCAAATTGATGATCTGGTATTACGTTCAGTTTTGTTAGTATATCAGAGAGTCTTTTGTATAATAAATGCTCGAAAATTTTGGAACAGACAGGAAGTAAGCTAATAGGTCGGTATGATGAGGGGATATTTTTATCTTTGTTTGGTTTGTGAATCATTGTAATATGTGCGTGTTTCCACTGTAGAGGGAATTTAGTAGTCCTTAGTATTGCGTTGTAAATAGTAGTTAAGAACACTAGGCCTTTCCTAGGCATTTGTTGGAGTACTCTAGCAGTGATCAGATCATAGCCAGGGGCTTTTCTTTTCGGTAACTTTTTTATTTGTTCGGCAACTTGAGCTGGTGTGAAGGGAGGTGGAGGTAATGTCAGTTGAAGGGGTACATCTAAAGTGCTGTGTATATGTTTGTCATGTTCAATGTTATTGCAGTTCGTATGTGGTGTAAACACAGTTGAGAGATGTTTAGCAAAAAGTTCTGATCTTTCTCCATCGGTCACGGCCCAAGAGCCATCCTCCTTTCGGAGGGGTGCTTGGACTTCACGATGCCCGGTAAGATTTCTAGTACGCCTCCATAGGCTTCCATCATCAGATTTAAGGTTACTAATGTAATTATCGTAATTCGCTCTTTTAAATTTTAGTATCTGTCGCTTGAGTTCGTTATTAAGTCTATTAAAAGTTCGTTTGTCTGAGGGCAATCTGTCAGTCTGCCATATGTTCCGTGCTCTTCTCTTTGCTCTGATCAAATCCCTTATGTATTGAGGGTAAATGGGAAGCTTTTCTGACTTTCTATGCGTGGGAACTGAAGAAGACCACGCAGCTTCTTGTATGTTCTGAGTGAAATATTCTACTGCATCATCCAGTTCATTTTCAGTCTTGATAGATAAAGGAATTGAGAGAGAGTCGTTCAAAAAGGTTCTAAATGCATCCCAATCAGTTTTGCCGTTAGTAAGAGTCGGCTTTTTTTTTTGCTTCACAGGGTTCTTCAAATAGTAATAAATGCACAAGAGAATGATCAGAACAAAGATGTGAGCTTGTACTTATGCTGTAAGGTATAGTTCTAAGTCCTCTAGTAATGAAAAAGTCTAGTAAGTCTGGTGTTTTTTGTCTGGAAGTTGGCCAATAAGTAGGTGAGTCAGGTGATATTGTATCCAATGAAAGCTCATGGAGGGCACATTTTAGGTTTCTTCCTCGTGGAGTACTCAGTCGTGAACCCCAAGACTGATCCTTGGCGTTGTAGTCACCTCCTGCAATAAAGCATCTACCAAGACGTCTGAAGAAATCACTGAACATAGTGTGCGTCAGAGCATACCTCGGAGGACAATAAACCGCAGCAAACGTAATGCTGTGTTGTCGGGTTAATAGTATGATGGCTGTTGCTTGAATGTCTGGTGTTATGGGTAATTGTAATGGATTGTGTTTGAGAGCAGTTTTGATGAGGATGGCTGTACCTCCGTGAGGTGTATTGTCTGGGTGGTCTGTTTTATATATTTTGTAACCTGGGATGTAAAATTTAGTTCGGGGTGTTAAATGTGTTTCTGTTATTAGTGCAATGTCAATCCGTTTGTCGTGCAAGTATATGTCGACTTCAGTCCTGTGTTGATTTAGTCCGTTTGCGTTCCATAGTATGACAGACATGGAGCCCACAGTCATTTGATTAAGGGTCATATGCACGACGGAAAGCTTCAGTTATCTCAGAAATCTTTTGTAGAAGACCAAAAAGGGGCTGGATTAAGTCATTTAGACCATTGACCAAGTTTAACAACTCACCTGACGGGTGTTCATTTGGAAGAACCGGTAGGATAATGCTCCTACTCATACCTGAACATCGCTGTTGTTGATGAGGCGCTGGTGCTGGTTGCTGCTGATGGACAGACGTAGGCATTTGTCGATGTTGCTGCCTCTGATATTCGTGTTCTGATCTTGAAGGAAGTGGGTAAGACTGAGAGATAGGCGGAAATTCGTGAAGAGCTGGGACTGCTTCAGCGTGAACTTTTGGTGGCCTTTGAAGCGTATCATTTCGGGAGTTCCGATTTCTTCTCAATTCTTTTAAGGTTTGGCATCCCCTATAATTGGCGGGATGTGACCCTCCGCAGTTGGCACAGGTAGCTGCAGTTTCTCTTGTTTTAGTGCAGGAGGTGCTTTCGTGATCTTGACCGCATCTAACACATTTTGGGGAATGGTTGCAATAGGTTTTAGTATGGCCATATTGCTGGCATCTTATACATTGAGGGATCATTTTTTTTTTTTCGTGGTTCTTCAATTTTTATGTGTGTGTAATACAGAAATTCAATGTCGAATATTTTTTCATTGAACGTTGCTTTAGTTACGTCTACAAAGAACATAGGGGGAGAGGTGTTTTAAATCGTGAAACAACATTTACTATATTCGTTGCTTCGTATCCATGTTGGCCAAGTTCTTGCCTTATGACGTCTATGGGAGTCGCAAAGTGTAAATTTTTAATAACAACTCGAGGGGTTCTATCATCCGGGAGTTGATAAGTGTGAAAGTCCGCTCCACATCTTCTTAAGCTTGTCACTAGTTTTCTATATGTGTCTGGATTAGTCGGGTAAACGCTTACACGTTTCATTGAAGATTTGAGACCAAAGCTGTTGGGACCTACTTCGTTATGAAGGAATGAAATAAGGGCTGTGTAATCCTTCACATCATTTATATGGATAGGTGGGGGCTTAGCATTAACGGGTCTAGCATTATTGGTTGGCTGTGATTCTTCTGTTATGTTAATTAAAGGTTGGTAACTATTTTTGATAGGCGTGAAATCACTGACCTTTTTTGTTTTGCGAGGGTCTCTTTCGGTCGTAAGGTGCCGTTTTCGTCCGGAAACTAGCTCCCATGGATTTTCTTCATTTGAGGTCACTGTATCGGAACTGTCCATAGAATTAGGCATTACGTTAGTAGATGACGTCTCCGTCATTTTAAGCGGAAAACCCGCTCTTCCCGAAATTTGTGCTAACTTTTCTATCGGTATTATTAAGCGCGACAATATCTACAAAATGATACTATTTCGCTCCTAATAATATTACAGTGGATCGAAAATAAATCTAATCAAATTTTACAGAAGTACTAATTAAAGTTTTAACCTTGTTAGCAATCATATCCTTTTAATCCTTTTAATCCTTTCAATTCTAAAATATAAATTGGGAAAAAGCAGTAGATTATTGTTTTTCCCAGCTGGAAGAAATTGAGTTTTATTATGTTTTTGTCCAACTCTTCTGTTTTTTTCTTGATTTTATTATAATAATTAAATTTTATAACACGTCAAGTTGACTAAGGTTTAAATTTTCATAACAAACACTTTATTTTACTTTTTTTTTTCTTAATCATTGAATATACATTACTAGAGACCGCATTCTCGTGCAGTAAAAAATCAAAAAATGTGCAGTAAAAAACTCAAACGTGCATAATCGTGTAGTAAAAAACTCAAAACGTGAATCTAAAAACGTAATACATGCAGCAATCCATGTACACAAATATGAAAAACTTAACCAGCCTAAAATAAACTTAAGGGCATATCGACAAACGTTTCGTTTTAGTGTAAATTCAATCTGAAATACTTAAAATTTGGGGAAAAAATTGTCAATTAAAAGAAATATAAAATATCTTTATTAAAATTTCCTTTTACGTGGAAACAAAATATAATTAAATGTTTTTGAAAAATAAATTAGTTTTTAAAAGTTTCGTGAAAATGTACGACATTATAAATTTCAAAATATTTCTTAGTAAAATTGTGCCGCCTGTCATAAAATGTTCTTTAGCAAAGAAAAGGAACGTTCTACATCTATGGACGTAACAGGACAATTTTTGTAGCATGCGATTGTGGATCGATCAGGTTTATCAGCTTCTATTTCCTTTCCGTTGATACAATAATTTAACGAATGTAGCAGTAGTTTTTCTCAAGGATTCACTCGAATTTTGAAAATAAACATCTTCCCTTTTCATTATCAATTCCTTTTAAGCTTTCCTCGTGAGTTTCAAACAAATATCAGCTCTGGATATTCATTGGTCTATTGTTTCAATTTTGTAGAAACACTCGCAGACGTTTTTGGCATTTTCAAATTTGATAGTTTAAAATATTGTCAACAACTAGCCCTGTGCTAAATCAGAAGTGGGGAATGAAATGGGAAGGGGGGAGTAAATTTTTCTGAGGAAACGTTTTAGTTCTAGGAAGTAAGCCGATCCTCAATGTTTGCCTAAATCCTGAAAGCTCCTAATTCAATACGATCATTTAAAAGTAGTAGTACGATCATTTACTTTCAATTTAATTAACTAATTAATATAAATTAACCTATTTAACATAAATAATTGTTATAAATGTTGCCTAATAATCGTAAATAAAATTTTCAAAAAATAAATGATTAAGTGAATAAAATTAGATGAATTTAGTTCAATGTGCAATTTCGTGCAGTAAACCCGAATTCGTGCAATTAAGCTCAAAAAGTCAAATTTGAGCAATTTCGTGCAAAATAAAATTTAAGAATAAGAATCCTTAGGTTATAAATGAGATAACTACTTGGGTTAGAGAACGCTAAATCAAAGCGAACTAAATGTGCAATAACACAGAAATCCGGTCTCTATACATTACGTTTAATACGCTATAAAACAACTTTATTTATTTCTAAATGTTTGGCAAACATTTTTATAGAATACAGTTCCTATGGTTTTAACAGGTATAACAAAAACCACTTTTATCTAGCTAATCTAAAGGATGTAGCTACTTAAACTATTTTCTTAAGGAAAACAAGCTATATTTTATTTTGCGTATATACGGGTAAACAACAGTTTAGGCATGGCAAACAATAATACACCGACAAACGGTCAAAAAACGCAAGTGAATGATTTATAGAAAATCTTTGCCAGTAGATGACCGCCTCTAAATCGACAGCGAGCGGCTCCTGTAGAATAATAAAATAAAACAAGACGCAGGACGGTGGTAAAATATAGGTTCGTCGTGACTGGGAGGGTGCAAATAGCCAGCATTTGCACCCCCCGAGACCGTAACTTCTTCCCCTTCAGATAAAAAAAAAAAAAGTGGTTCTCCTCACGAGGGAAGACTTCTAAAAGGTGCTGATATCTCGAAGGATCGGGTGCTATGAAAGCGATAACCTGCTCTGTGTATCTCTGATGTACAGCTACTGAGCTCACATAGACCAATATTCAATATTTACATTCATAGCAGGGTATATATATATATATATAAATAACTATTTTACAATATTCGGGTTATAGGTCCTTTATATTTAACAATATTTTGTTTAAAAAATATATTCTTTTTTACATTTTCATTTATCTATTATATATATATATAAATATATATATATATATATATATATATATATATATATGTATATATACATATAACTGTAAACACGCCTATTTTATTTATTGTTTTCAATTATTTATTTACGGTTTATAAAATCAACAAAACTGCAGTGAAATTGTTCCTTGACGAGCGAACCACGCTGAGTTCGTTTACAAAACAAGCTGATTTAGTCCAAGGATAGTAAGAAGGGCTCTTTTTTGAAATACAATAAACTAATCCTACTATTTGTTCTTGATTAATTGTTTATACTTATGGCCAATTATAAACTCTGACTACCATTACAAACAGGATATACTTATAATACTTATAAGGATATACTTAGGATATACAAACTGTCGGCGCATTATCCAGTTTTAGCCGACGGCAAAGGCGTGCTTTTATCCGAAAAGTAGAGTTGCTGATTTTTTAACCTTTTAACGGGCAGGCCAGGGATATTTGAATACATTTCTTCATATTTTCCCCTTTGAATGGCTATAGCCTCGCTTAGAAGGTTATGAGTCGGATAATGTATCGGACATTACGTCATTTATTGAGCAAAAGGCATTAAATATGTGTATGTTTCCCATTTTATTATCCATATTCCTCCGAGAGGTCTGAAAAGAAGATTGAAGATTGATAGATAATTTTTGATTATATATTTTATTTACTATTGTTATTAATATTTAATTTCTATAAAGTTAAAGAAAAAAAAAAAAAAAAAAACTGTACCCCAACCTATGTCTTCTCAAAATTTTGCTCAAAAGTTGTACAAGGATTCATGTGGTCAGCAATTACGCTCAACAGTCAGGTCCTCCCAATTAAGGGTACCCACTTTACAGAGGCTGGGTGTGCCCCAGGAGGGTCTCCAGACACAAAAATCGATCCTCGAAATAAAATATATAAATATTTGTGAATTTCAATAAAGAGATGGATCGTAATATTAAACTATTAAATGTAGGAATAATTCAAATTTTCCGGATTAATTACTTCATTCATAATTGAAAAAAGTTTGGAGAAATAAATATTTCAATTACCAAATATTTTTCGACAAATGGTAATATATAAGCATTGTAAAATTTAAATATGGATTCTAAATAATTATAATAAAAAATACCGTTAGGCGTTTTTCTAATTCACGCTCGTTATAAAGAAGTCGTGTTCAGAACGGGACGAGGCACCTTGGTGTGAAAGTGATTATCGGGAAGCAGCAACTGCCGCCCTTTGTACAGCAAGCGTATTCCGAAGATAAATTGTCACAGATAAAAAATTGAAGATAACACAGAAAGGTTTTCGTCAGGACGGTTTGGACTCCTGTCCATCATAAACTGAATCACGACAGGAGAGAGTAACCAAGTCCCAAATATTAGAAACGTTAGGAAAAATAATTAAAATCATATATATATACATCAGTACCCCGGAGGTACAGAACACTATGTCCATTTTTGACCAAAAATATATTATTGTGTATTCATATTCACCTTTTTTCGCTTTATACAGAAGTATAGAATTCTATTTCCTAGACCAATTAATTGTAAGATAAGTTACATGAAAATGTTTTGTATTTTTTTTTATTTTTTATTATTTTTTTTTTTTGTGATGGGAGAGCATAACATCCTTATGTACTCCAATTAGGGCATAAAGGACACCCGTCCTTCCTTAATTCTTCTTTAGTAACCCTACTAACCTATTCTAGCCTGAGTGATTCATTTCGTACATATGAATACAATAAACAGTTCAGGTAATGAAATATTTTAAAAATGAAACCAATTCAAATTGCTCAATTCAAATTTAAATTTTGTATGCCCTGTGAATAGAAGTTTGGTATTAACAAATTCTATTCTACATATCCAATTTTGATTATGATTTTTTTTTATTCCTTTAAGTGGTACGGGTTTCTAAAAAAATCTTGCCGGTTTGCGAGAGGTCTGCAGAGTTGTGTGGATGAGGCAGAATCTCATAAACAAGCTCTAACAATTTTCGTGAAATATGGAAGCGAGCAAGATCGAGCGATAGAATAGTTTCCATTTAAATTTCAAGGTTTTTTACCTTTCTGATTGCCTTAAGTTGGATAGTGACGGTTGATCAGATGACTGAGAGATTCTCTGCATGTTTTCAGTTGTATTGAATTTTGAGCTCTCAGAACATCATCATCAAGAAACAGAATCCTTCCATGAACTTGCTCGCCTTCAAGGCAAGAACCTCCCTCACAAAATTATTTGAACCACCTCTTAGTACAAACTGGATTATATCCAAGCACAATGCAACAGAGTTAAATATTTATGTTTGGAAGATGATATTTATAAATGAATGACATTTACACAAAGAAATTATCCTTCAAACTTTAACTGTTTATCTAGAGAGATGATTTAATCAAAACGTGAAATACACCATTAATTTTCGTACAACCCAACGTATGAATATACATTTATATGTTATCCAAGGTTTGATATATTTTGAATAAACAACGTTATTGCTATTACATAAATTTGACTGGTATCTATGTCCATATGTTTAACATCGTTAAAACGTGATTTATTCAATGAAAGTAAAGAATTTTACACGTAAATACAACAGTAAGTTACAGCAAACAACAATTAAAATAGGTTAATGAAGGTTAAGATAAAGTATAAACACAGATGATAAATAATTGACAGATGATTGAAGGTTGCTCAACCTTACATATATGGTTCCGATAAAATAAGTTAAATTGCTTCGAATGTTTACAACTGTTGTAGTTCATGGTCTGTATTACAAGGGTCTATTACTGTTCTTTAAAATGGTTTTCGTAAAATTATTGTTTTTCAATTTAATTTATTCCCAATGGCTCCACTAAACCATCCAATCCTTAAAATCCAAAATCCTTAGAAAAAATCCTAAATGCTCCTTACTTCTTCACAAAAAAACTTTTCCACAAAGATCTTAATATACCTAAGTTCAAACCAGATATCTATTCTTCATAGCAGACTCTAAAACCATTCAAATCCATTAGTATCTCAAATTGATTCTCATTTTATTCCAGATAAACCTGGCGTCTGAAAAGAAGATGGCCTCGGGACTTTCTAATGTAGTACTTCATTATATAGAACCTTTATAAGTCCTACCAATGGGTAGTTGCTTTAAAAACAAGTGACATATCATTTTTATCATTTGTAATCATTTGTACAGTTGTAAATTTTAATAAATAACTAAATAAAAAAATATATATATTCTCTAGTCGTAACTTCTATGCTTAACTACTATGTGCCGATAATCATAGAGATGAACTACTTTTACTCTAGTTAACATTGATTCAAGAAAACACAAGATATTTACCCATCATTTTGCACTTTTTCTACAAAATTTCCCATTCCACTACCTTTCCTAATGATGGCCTAGGATTTCCTTTGTTTTTATATTTAAGTGGCAGAGATGAAAGTTGAGGCCTTCATAGCGCTCAGTGTTGCCACTCCACCGACCTCGAGGTTGGCGCACCTGATTGCAACAAAGAGGAAGTGTGCCTTGGAAGGAAGAAGCAATATAATTGTGACGATATGTCAAGGAGCCCTGCTGCGTCACACCGCCTTAGAAGGAAGCCGGCCAGCAGGCTAGGAATCCAATGTCTATATCTGTCATCCTCCGATGAGAAGTTGTTGGCCTAATAAAGTCCCAGGAGAACAGTATCCAAGTCGGTCAACTTAGTAACATAAAATATTTAAAGATATATTTATAAACGAAAAAAAATAATTTACTTGAATATAGGAACAAACACACAGCCAAGAAAATTTTGACGAAATCTAACATATAATTCTGAAGCTATAGATCACTTATTTCTTATATTTTATATAATAGACTATATAGTTTTTTTTATTCTTTTATTATTCTATTTTTTTTTTAATCTTTCAAGATAAAAAGCCGGTAATACTAGTTATTTCTGGATTGCAAAACTACTCAGTTCGCGTTTACTCTTCAGAAATTTAACATTTAAGATATAAATAACCATTATACCACCAACAGTTCTCTATGGATGCGAAACTTGCCGCTTACGTTTAGGGGAAGAACAACCCCTTAAAGTTTTCGAAAATAAAGTACTGAGAGAACATTTGGCCGGAAAAAGGAGAAACATAAGGACGAATTTAGAACGCTTCACAATGCGGAACTGCGGGAGTTTTATCCGGTAAAAATAGTTGAGGTAATAGCGAAGATTGAAATGGACAAGTAAAGTCTTAGGATTTAGTAATGACCGAATTCCCAAAAAAGTGATCAGTTTTGAGCCCTCAGGTAAACGACCGAAGGGTAGGCCGAGACGTTGATGGGATGATTACATAAGGGCTGATATCTAAGGGATCTAAGGACGCGAGGTCAGTAGTTGGTGATGTCGACATCGAATCTTTGGATTCGCTAAGCCCTTTTTTTTATTATTTATTTCTTTTGTTAATTTTTTCATTCTAGTTTTTCTTTATTTTCTTGATGATAGTTATTGTTTTGTTTTACCTATTTTATGAATTGTTTCATTACCACCCTAGAACTAATTGCCCTTGAGTACAAGCCAATCTAGAGGCGAGAGAAAAGAGATAGAATCCTTTGGAACTGGTGAGGGAGGAGGCTGGTTGGGTGGTCTTCAGCCAGAATGTAAATATGTATCAATGTGCTTTTCTTACATAAATATTTATTTATTCTTTTTTATTTTATTTTATCGATTTTACAGTAAATATTAACTTAAAGTGAGCGCCCTTACTCATTGCTCCTAATTGAGGCAGATTTTAATTTGTCAAAATAATGGCTTATAAAAAAACTAAACCTTTACCAATGGTTGTGAAAGTTTTGGTCAGGATAATCTACCGGGCCTCCCAATAATAATAATATTAATTATATTGTTATATATACAAACAATTTTTTTTTTGTTCACCCAACTTTGGGGTACGTTATAACCATCGATTCTTAGTGCGCTGTGACTTCTTTTTGCCCAGTATTTTTTCATCCTTTCCGATCTTGCTTTCCTTTCTTCATGAGAGATTTAAATAGTTCGTTTCATTTTGGTATTGAACTGGAACTTGTTTTTTTAATATTTTTTGTTATTGTTTGAGCAGTTCTATCTGAAAGCATTTTTTCTGTAATTTGGTGTTCCCTTAAGTCCTTCTCTGATTCCTTAAAACAACTTGGTTTGGTTTTAGCTTGGTATTTGTTGTTATTATAATAGCAATTTATTATTCCTGTAAATATATATTTATAAACTGTTTATGTATTGATACTTACAACTGTACAATAAATTAATGGGACTGTGGCATCTCAATGTCTTGTAAATAAACTACATACTGGTATCACTTCAATAAACTTCTATATTAGAAGGTTCCTAGACCATCTTCTTTTCAGAAGCCACGGAGGGTTATCGGAATCAAGTTGGGAGATTAGTGGATTCGAGAGAGTATGGAGTTTATCTTGAATGCTTATCGTTGTTTTGGGCCAAATCAATCAAATTTATAATGTAACCTTATTCAAAGTTATCTTTGGAAGAAACAATTAAATCCAAAAATTTATTTTACATGACAGTAATTATTCCTTCTTGTTCATATAGAATTGAGCTTTGGGGTTCCAAACCTTCCAATTCGTCTGGTATTCAATCTTTAAAATCTAAAATCCTCAATGCGTAATTTGTCACAAATGAACTTAACAATAACGATCAAAATGTCCCATATGTTGCTGAATAGGCCAGACCAGATATCTATCCTACCAAGATAAGGAACTTATCAACTTGCTTCATCAACTCCATTCCTGATAACCCTCCAATCCTCCTGAAACGAACAGGGCCTGAGGAACTTCTAATCTAGAACGTTTATTGAGGTGCTAGTTATATTGTTATTGTAATTATAATTCCTCAAATATCCTTAATTATTCTATACAGTTGTAAATATCAATAAATAAATAAAAACACCTTATAAATAAAATACATAGTTACACTAACAAGAGGAGAACACACTCAGTCTCTCACGGATCTTGTTGGCAATTTTTTTGGAGGTTCCTGGTCAAAAAATATTAGACACATATTTTGCCGTTCCGACCAAAGGGCCCTAGAAGCCGAGAAAAAAAATAAAATAGCATTAAACTAATTTATTTTTTATCTCGAGTTTAAAAAATGATATCGACATGATTCTTGCACCAAGATTTTCAGTTTTGATTGCGAATTAAAGGAAAAATACAGTCGCTCCATAGATTTTGGTTTAGGTTAATTAAATTCTAAAAAAATGATTAGTTTTTCAAGCAAACTACCTCTATAGATTTTTTCACACAAAAATTGAGGTCAGATTCTAATTTAGCACCCTCAAAAACATTAAAAAACGGTTATTCAACAAAATCAAAAAATATTATTTTTTTCACCCTCTTCCAGGAAAATGAAATTTTTAAAACCGATTATTGGTTACATACCTTTAAATCGTCATTACGTTGTCATGCAATTCACTGGTTGGTATCGCTGGAAAGAGGAGGGTCTCAGCTTTCTTTTGATGTATATAAATGTAAAATTCGATGAACAAAAACCTATTAAAAAAATTGGAAAATCCGAAAATCATTTGATTTTTAACTTGAGTTTGAAACCAGATAGGATGATGAAACCAAATACATTTCAAGCGTATTACAACCCTATATTTTGTGTAAAAAAATAAAGTTGATACGTAAAACCGTCTAAGCGTAATTCACGTTTTTATCAATTTAAACAAAAGTTGCCTACCTTATTTATTTGGTCAGGCAAACTTTGAAGCTTACAAACTTTTATTTTTCTATTTGGATGAAATTTCGTATTTAAGGGTTCTCTTGAATGCTGAATTCGAATCCGATATCGGTTCTTGTGAAAAAATTATATTGAATATACTTCACTTGAAAAATTTTAGCTTTTACTCTGTAAAATGTGATAGAAAATTCTTTTAGCCCTAGAATTCCATCTCAACACCCTCAAAACTCAGGAAACGTATGTATATATATAGATATCAAAAAAAAAAAAAAAAAATATATATATATATATATATATATATATATATACTATATGGGATAATAATTTTACTTTAATTATATACAAACTAACCATAATATTAATTATTTGATTGTTAATATATTACAATTTTTATTTACATTATTACAGACCCAGAACCATCTATTAGATTTGATTTTAAGTATTTTTGTTTATTTTGGGTTCTAATAACTGAAGCTTATTATTGTATATTGACATAAAAACATTATAGCCAACAAACTGCCTCAGCTTCTGTTGCTATAGGATGTTTTTATGTCAATATCAATCAATTTTAACATGTCAACTGTAAAATAAAAATTGTAAATATTAAACCCATCAAACAAAGATGGTACAAAACGGGTATAAGTAAATGTATTTGGGTTTGAAGAATAAAATAAAAATTGTAAATTTAATAATAATCAAATAACAAATATTTCAGTCTGTATATATATATATATATATATATATATATATATATATATATATATATATATATATATATATATATTTTTTTTTTTTTTATTGATATCTATATGTATAAATACGTTTCCTGAGTTTTGAGGGTGTTGAGATGGAATTCTAGGGCTAAAAGAATTTTCTATCACATTTTACGAGTAAAAGATAAAATTTTTCAAGTGAAGTATATTCAATATAATTTTTTCACAAGAACCGATATCGGATTCGAATTCAGCATTCAAGAGAACCCTTAAATACGAAATTTCATCCAAATAGAAAAATAAAAGTTTGTAAGCTTCAAAGTTTGCCTGACCAAATAAAAGGTAGGCAACTTTTGTTTAAATTGATAAAAACGTGAATTACGCTTAGACGGTTTTACGTATAACTTTATTTTTTTACACAAAATATAGGGTTGTAATACGCTTGAAATGTATTTGGTTTCATCATCCTATCTGGTTTCAAACTCAAGTTAAAAATCAAAATGATTTTCGGATTTTCCAATTTTTTTAATAGGTTTTTGTTCATCGAATTTTACATTTATATACATCAAAAGAAAGCTGAGACCCTCCTCTTTCCAGCGATACCAACCAGAGAATTGCATGACAACGTAATGACGATTTAAAGGTATGTAACCAATAATCGGTTTTAAAATTTCATTTTCCTGGAAGAGGGTGAAAAAAATGATATTTTTTGATTTTGTTGAATAACCGTTTTTTTAATGTTTTTGAGGGTGCTAAATTAGAATCTGACCTCAATTTTTGTGTGAAAAATCTATAGAGGTAGTTTGCTTGAAAAACTAATCATTTTTTTAGAATTTAATTAACCTAAACCAAAATCTATGGAGCGACTGTATTTTTCCTTTAATTCGCAATCAAAACTGAAAATTTTGGTGCAAGAATCATGTCGATATCATTTTTTAAACTCGAGATAAAAAATAAATTAGTTTAATGCTATTTTATTTTTTTTCTCGGCTTCTAGGGCCCTTTGGTCGGAACGGCAAAATATGTGTCTAATATTTTTTGACCTGGAACCTCCAAAAAAATTGCCAACAAGATCCGTGAGAGACTGAGTGTGTCCTCCCCTTGTAAGACATTTGAATAAGTTTTCTGTATTAAAGCAGCGACATAAAGGAATATAAATAAATAACAACTAAATAAAGTATAATAAATTAAAACAGAAATAAATAAGAAAAAACAATAAGTTACTGAGGAGTAGTAGGAGGCACTAACTGTGAAGTGGTCCCCGCGTCCTTGTAACAGTTCCGAAGGAAGCATTGATACTTTCTAACAACCCCGATCACATTTCGTCGGCTCTTCCTTTTTCATTCAGCGGTTAATAACTACAGTTGAATACCGACCCATACGTGAGGCAATCAGTCCCAGCTGAGGTGTAATATTCCTCACAGCACTGTACCTTATCGGGACTGGATTAGAAAATTATGTAAATTAATGAAAATGGACTTTAGATATGAAGAATGATATTTTTTAGACTAAAGAACTACATAAAGTACTGTTACTAAGGAAGGATTTTTACTCCTGGAAAAAGTAAGGTTCCTCAAAAAATTGTACGAGGTTATATGATCAGCACTGCACCTCTGGACGTCAAATATAGGCCCAGAGATTGTGTTCAAGTTATAGAAAAATATGAAATATATTTTTTAATTTATTGGATTTATTTATTATTATCATTATTTTATTGTTTTTCAGTCTCAAAACATTCAGATCATCAGCTGTATTTTCCTCATTTCAATCTATTTCTAGTTTAGGATGAATATGTTCAAAGGTCCCAATTAATTACAAAAGACTTATATACATGACTGTGATTAGACCTATTTGGACGTGCGGAGTTGAGCTTTGGGGCTCTACTAAACCATCCAATTTATCTCGTATCCCATCCTGAGAATCCAAATTCTTCGAAAAATCCATAATGCTCCTTACTTTGTCATTAATAAACTTATCCATAAAGATCTTAATGTTCCATATGCTGCAGATTAGGCCCAAACCAGATACGTATCCTTTCATAGAAAGCTCCATAACCACTCAAATCCACTAGTTTCTCAACTTTCTTCCCATTCCTAATAATCCTCCGAGGCTTCTGAAAAGAAGATGGCCTAGATGTGTTATAGTGTAGAATTTTTATTCAAGTGCTACTTGTTCTTTTCAAGTTTTGACAAGTTATGTAATTGTTATCAACACATTTACTTGATGTATATATTTGTACAGTTGTAAATTTCAAAAATTGATAAAAAAACAAAAACAAAATAATAATAAATAAAAAATGTATTTATTTTATTTTATTTATTTATTTTAGGATTCCTGAAGAAGAAAGGAAAGCGAGATCGGAAAGGATGAAGAGGTACTGGGAGAACAGGAAAACACGACTCACTAACCGCTGATTGATTTATCGTACCCCAAAGTGGGTAAAACTTTGGTATGAAAATTTCAGTATGAAAATAACTGAATTTACAGGATTATATTTATTAATTTACCGTTACATTCCCTCTGTCATTATTATATTGCCTGGCATTTCTTTAACAATTAGTTAAAGTCGAATATCAAACGCATTCAACCCTTCCAATCCGAAATCCTCTAGACTACAGTGAATGCTTCTTTTAATGTCCTCAACAAACCCCAACATAATGATCTCAATATACCTTACGTCTTACGTCTAAATTTTTTGAAATTCAATCGCAACTTTTCCTACCACCCCTTACAATCCTACTCGCAGATTAAAACGGCAGGGGCCCAAGACTGGTTATGTTAGAGTACTGGCAATAGCCAGATTCTCGACTCATGCTCTGAGTGTCTATAGTATAGCACTTTTACTATGCCTCAACTGCTTGTTTTTTTTTTACACCAGTAACGCAACTGAGAGAGAAGAGCTGGGATCTCTTTTGACCTTAACATATTTTTTTTTATTTACTTATTTATTTCACTTATATGTTAAATAGATGATGTTATTTATATATAGCATTGTTTCTGTTCTCTATTTTTTTTTTTTTTTTTTTTTACTTTTAATTTATTTCTTATTGTATCTTATGTGTGAATGTAATCATATAGTCATCCATATAACTTATTGCCCAGATTAGAGGTATATTGTAATAATTACTTCATAAAAGTTTAAAAAAACGAAAGAAAAAAAAATAAGTTGAATATGTTTATATAGTCCCTATACAAAAAAATAACTTTTGTGGCTACTATGATGCCATCATGTGAGCAAGTTCTTCGGTTTTTGCAAGTTTGTACCAGGTCAGAGGATTGTCTAGACAGATTTTATCAGTGCTTGCTGAATCCAGCCAAGCTTTTGCGTCTCTCTTAATGTCATGACTTAATCATAACTTTGAGGGCTGCTATTCATCATTTCATTTTTTATGTTCCCTCTTTTAAGGAAGGTGCTAGGATTTTAAAATTTTAGGATACATAGCAAAATATTTTTGTAAGTGTGTCAGTTGAATGAGTCGGTGGAAAAACATGGATAAAACTATTTTCAAGAATTAGATCAAGCACAGCGAAAAATAAATGATTCGTCCAACAAACATTCTTTAAGATCAATCACTGATATAGATCTCAGGAAACGATCTTAAATAAGCTCTACAAAAATAAGTACCTAGTAACTGCCACCATAGAAGCTTACATTATTTATTTTGGATTGATCCTTTTTTCCTTTATTTTTTTTTTTTCTTGTTGCAACGTTTTTAGTAACTTACATTTTAACGGCTACAAAAAAAGCTCTATGCCCAACAGAGGGACAGTTAGTGGAAGATATACCGCTGGTGAGGCAGTGGCTCGCGGTGATGCAATGGTAGGCCACATGCTGTATGACTGCAGCAGTAGCCTTAACACCATTCCTGTCCTAATGGTATCACACCCAAAGCTTTATTCAATTTTAGATTTTAATATTTTAAGATTCATATGTTTGAAATGAAAAGAAAAAATAATCTTTATTCTGGGACATATTGTCCCCTAAGAATAACAAGCATGTATAATAAGGTTGTATAATAGCCTGGCTATTGTTAGTTCAAACGAAGATAATAATATGTATAAAAGATAGTATATATATGTACAATTAAAAATAAAATATTTCTACTGCTACTCCCAATTTCCATTTTAAAAATTAAAGGAATAAATAAATAAAATTACTAATTACATTAAATCAACAATGAATGATTATTCCAAATAAACCAAGTTGGGAGAAAGAAGGGCTTTCAAATGTGACTTATTTTATTCAATCCAACATAGCACCTAAACGGTATTTCCTAGCGACAAATGTTATAACAAAAAATATTTTCCATTAAAATTCATATCATAAAATTAAGGGCTAGAGCGTGTCGAAATGTTATATTTTTGAGGATGAGAAAAACATTACACCAAAAAAGTAAGGACCCAGCCAAAAGACATGCATGTCAAAGAAAAAATATATATATTTCTATAATAACAGAAATATTTCTGATTTATATAAGTTCCTTCATACATAACTTAAAAATCCCTGACATCCCATCTTCCAACTTTCTGGATAAAGAAAATAAATAAATAAATAAATAAAATAAAATAATAATCGGGTAGAAGAAATCTTGTTTTGCCCTCTTGGCATTTTAAGATTTGTGGTTTCCTGACAAAGAATATGCCTCAATAGTTTAGACAAACATCTTACCTGGATTACGTTTACAAGACTAAAACGAAAAATGTAATAAAACCCTAAAAATAAATTAAAAATAACACAATATGACAATAATATCTTAGTCGATATACACAGTTGCACTGAACTTTCAATACTCTTAACCAATTAAGATATCAATGTTACTAAAAACCAATCCTTCCATAAGAAACTCCAGACACACTAATCTTTAAGCATCACATGCTACCCATTCGATTAATAAAGAAGCTGGTCTCGGAGCCTTCTAATATAAAACTCTCATTGATATTCTACCAATTAATAATATATTAACAAATCATTTCTCATCACTTCTTAATTCTTTCATTTAATTATGTTTTTATTATTATTATTTTTTTTGTTTCTACAATTTATTGCATTATGAATAGCTAAAAATGAGTTTCAGTTTAAAGAATGAGATAGAGCCAAGACACTGGACCATCGACTATCAATGGGACTATGTAAATCGAGTAAAATTATACCGAAAAAACCGCTCGTTATTCAATTACCTAAAAACTATTTACAATTTGAGCCTAACGTTATTAACTAAATTATAGTCATCACATCGAGTCCAACAACGATTTAAGAAGATCCCACGGCGCTTAGAGTTGGGTACTAATTTCAATAAACCTTTGTCAGGGTGATGTCTCTAATGGTCAGATCGTAGGAGTGAGAGTGGCGGTGATGTAACACCACTTCTAATCTTTGTTGATATTTATAGTAATTAAAAAATAATTGCAATAAAATAAATAGCCCGTAATTCGATTCCAGTGAAATGGCTCAACATGTCACTTATCCCTGAATCTCATAAAAACATGATTAATACATTAAATCCATACAGCTATATAAAAGGTCAAACCATTTTTCGTTTGTGATCACTAACCACGAAAACTACAAAACCAATCTAGACCAGATTTTAACCATATGATCTGCATAGTTCCGGGAAAAGTTAAGAATAATAAAATTTATTTTAATTATCAAAATAATTGTTATTAAAAATTCGATAATTATGTGTATTCCAGTGAGGTTTAAAAATCGACCGATAGGTGGAAAGTGCCATTAGGCAGGAGAGGTTACAATGGTACTGTCCTCTCTAGAGCCGGAATTCGGTAATAAAATTTCATTATTGTCAATTAAATAATTATTAAAAAGAGACCAATATATGGTGTGACATGTGGATCCCAGGAAAGCTTGAAAATGGACTTATATTAAAACTTTGATGTCCAATGATTTTTTTTACGCGAATTTTAAAAACCTAATATGTGCAAGGGTAAAGGTGAAAAATATTATTTAGGCAATAATTCTTACAAGAACCGCGACTGAAGAAATTGCATTTATTCCTAGAGTTCCCATGATTCCTACTAATCTACCATTTTGATCCAGACGAATTTAATTTCCTATTAAAGCTTGTTTTGCTATTTATTACAATTAACAATTGGCAAGACAAGACTTACAAAAACGTTGTAGTGGATCTTTGGACTGACTATTTCTCTATTTACAGAACTAAGAACCATAACAAACGAACAATTCGAAATGTAGTTTATTCGGATGTTTTATAAATGTATTTGTTTTCCTTTTTGCTTACTTTCTACAATATGTAATTGTTTAAATCATCAGTTTATTATAAATAAAACTTCAATTAGTTAGAATTGTGGAAGTTATGTTCTTACGAGACCGAGCGAAGCCGTGACTGTGACTACTAATATAATATAAAACCATTGATTAAAACATTTTTTGTTTTTCAAAATTTTCTCTATTTATCTTTATACATTTCTACCCAACACACAATGCTTTGAGTAAATCGTATTTTTGGTTAAAAAACCAGTGAAGCTGTAACTTAAGAGGATTTTGGATACCTAGTGAAAACGGTATACAACATTTAATTACAAGGTAATAACGTATACAAATTCCACAGAGATCTTTTTGAGAAATTCACTTCGGAAGTCGAAATATTATTAAAATGTTTACAGTTCATGCGGATCCGCGTTCCTTCGCCGCTGCTCCTTACAGCCAAAAAAGAATAAAAAAAACTAAATATGTGAAATATATTGTTCATACCATTAAAAAGTCCAGCCATAATGATCGGGTTCGTTTGTTGTGTTACAGAAGGAAAAATCAGAGACATTTCAGGGCCATTTAAGTTGAAAAATAAATTTCTTGATTTTTCAATTCTTGTCCATTGATCAAATCACTGTGTTTGAATTATTGAGTTACCAACAAATTCTATAAAAACAGATTTTCTATCGAATTTAGATCATGGAATATTTAATCTTCTAAAAATTGGTCCCTTTAAATATAAGTTTGAGTAATTGAAATTAACAAATTCTCAACGCATTTTCTATCGACCCTATACCGTAAAATAGAGTCACATTAGTACGGTGGGGTGAAATTGGTACACAATTGTTTCTGCGGTGATTTCCTTCTGGCAGGTTGGTGTGTCGACTTTTACCAAATGAGAACCCACGAAACGACTCATTCATGCGCTCTCATTTGTTAAAAGTCGACACAACAACCTGCCAGAAGGAAATCACCGCAGAAACAATTGTGTACCAATTTCACCCCACCGTACTAATGTGACCCCATTTTACGGTAGGTTACCAAACTATTTTGGCCAATGTGGGAAGATCAGAATCTAATGATTATTCTCATTTAAATATATTTTAAATAAGTTTAAAATGCTGCACCTTATTATTATCATACATCATTGATCTGGCGAATAGTTTATCTATTCCTGAATAAATTTGTTTATACTATTGAGAGAGTAGTAAGAGCCGAAGTAAGTAAGCTCTTATGAAAGTCTAATTATTTTGATTTTTCAAGGAAAAGCTTTCATTTTCATTTTAATCTCTGGCAATCGAAAACATGACTATTAAAATAAAAATGATAAATTAATTATTAGGATACAACATAGGAATAGCGATGTAAGATGACAGCGCTGGGGGGTGATCGATGAGGTAGCTACCTCTCACTACTTTCACTCCTCTTTGTATCCTCCTCCACCAGGAGGACGTCCTTTCTTCTTTCTCCTTTTATCCTTCTTGGACCTACCATCTCTTTTCTGACATTCCTCCCATCCACTGATCTTTGTCTGTATTTAACTATAGCTCTGTTATTTACATCTAGTTGAAATGCAAAATTTTGAATATCGTTTTCAGAGTAGAAAACAATTACTAAAATGAGTTTTATCTTTAATAAAATATAACTTGAGGTACGCATGATAATATAGAAGGATCAATACAATAGGATTGATGAATTAAATGCCACTTCTATTGAGATTATTTTATTTGAAAACTAGTTTCGAATGCTAAACATTCATCTTCAGTTCTAAAACAAACAAAAAACTTTTTTTTTCAACACATCAGTACTATGTTACATGGATTATATATACTAAAGTTTTTTAAAAAAGATAAGACAAGAAATCAAGCATAGGCACTCACCTTCGAGGTAACTAAAACACTGAATTTGTGAGAAGTAAAAGGGGGCAGGTAGGTTAAGTTTTACTTGAGGATTTAACGGGGTTTTAGATTTACAACGGGGTTCCCTTATGACTTATTGGGTTTTTCCGTTCCTATGGGAAACAAATTTAAAATGGGGCTATTACAACGGGGATTTATCAAGCAAATTGGATTATATGACAAAATTTAATGTTCTTTTTATTTTTTATTTTGTATTTATTTTTTTATTTAATATTTATTTATTATTTTTATTTTTATTATTTATTTTTTTTTTTTAATTTTTATTTATTTATTTTTTTTTTTTTGGAGGTTAATATAATTTGATTAGGAATTTGTTATTGTCTAAATTTTGGGTATTATGGGTTTTTTCCGTTCCTATGGGAAACAAATTTAAAATGGGGCTATTGGATATTAATTGATCATTTAAACAAAAATCTGGATCGGTTTTAAACGATTTTATTATTTCTAGTGATTCAAAAGTATTTAATTTTAGGCTATTTTCTACTTGATGTAATATTTTTACTCCCGAGTCTTTATTAAATTTGTGGTTATTTTCATTTAGATGGATAGCGAAATTGGAATTTTGGGTCTTATTATATATGCTCTTATATGTTCATTTACTCTTTGATTTACTGATCGTCCGTTTTTTTTTTTTTCCCGTGTATTTTGCTTCACAGTCATTACATTTTAATTCGTATACGCCGCTTTTTTGGAAAGGGTCTATTTTGTCTTTCGGTGAAGGAAAGTATGATGACAATGGTTTATCTATTTTAAATGCAGGGTTTAAACCTAATTTTTTTTAATTCTTTCCCGACTTTTGCGGATATTGGGCCGTAGTATGGTATCAAAATATATTTTTTAGGGGTAGCTTTATCCTCTAGGGGTGTTTTGTATATATTATTCATAGTTTTTTTATGAATTTCTTTTCTTAAAATATTATCGATTGTGGTTTTACTGTATCCGTTGTTGTTAGCTATAGTGTGAATTGTTTGTATTTCTTTGTTATAATTTCGTTCATTTAGTGGTATATTTAAAAGGCGGTATATCATGCAATGAAATGCTGCGAGTTTGTGTGTTAGTGGTCTCCTGGCATTGTTGTCTATAACTACATCTGTGTGTGTGGGTTTCCTGTATATTTTAAATTCGTGTTGTTTATTGTTTATGGAGATTTCTATGTCTAAAAAATTTAAAGTTTTATTGTTCTCTAACTCCAGTGTGAATTTAATTGAAGGGTGGATTTCGTTTAAGAAACTATTGATTTGTCTGGTCGTCCCAGACCATAGGCAAATTATCTCATCAACATACCGATACCAGTATATGATGTGTTGAGCTAATTTTGAATGAAGGATTTTCCGTTCTAATTTATCCATAAAAAGATCTGCCAGAAGGGGTGAAAGAGGGGACCCCATTGGTAATCCTTCTTCCTGTTTATAGAATGTATTGTTAAATTGAAAATAATTATGTTTTATGCAAACTGACATTAGATTGTAACAGTCTAATTTTTCTAGTGGTTGAAGATTAGACCGGAAGATTAGTTCTTCTAAAATTTCTATTGTTTCTGAAGGTGGGATACTGGTAAACAGATTTGTGACATCGAATGATATTAACTTTGCATTGTCTGGAACATTTACGTTTTTAATTTCTAGTGATTCAAAAGTATTAAATTTTTGAAAATACTTTTGAATCATTGAATTTTTGAAAATACTTTTGAATCATTGAATTTTTGAAAATAATTTTGAATCATTGAATTTTTGAAAATAATTTTGAATCACTAGAAATAATGAAATCGTTTAAAACCGATCCAGATTTATGTTTAAATGATCAGATTAACATATCCAATAGCCCCATTTTAAATTTGTTTCCTATAGGAACAAAAAAACCCAATGAGTCATAAGGGAGACCCCGTTGTAAATCTAAAACTTAACCTACCTGCCCCCTTTTACTTCTCACAATTTCAGTGTTTTAGTTACCTCGAAGGTGAGGAGTGCCTATGCTTGATTTCTTGTCTTATCTTTTTTAAAAAACTTTAGTATATATAATCCATGTAACATAGTACTGATGTGTTGAAAAAAAAATTTTTTGTATGTTTTAGAACTGAAGATGAATGTTTAGCATTCGAAACTAGTTTTCTAATAAAATAATCTCAATAGAAGTGGCATTTAATTCATCAATCCTAATTTAATAAAATATGATCTTAAAATTAAGGTAAACGCTGAGGCTTTTTAATTTATGTAGCCGAATGCAGGTACACAAGTTGTTATTTTTATCACACTATAATTAACTCTTATGGTGATTATATTCTTGAAAAAAATATATAACAATGTACGAAAAATACAAAAAAAGTTCTTTTCACCAAAATCCATTCAAAAATATTCTCGTAATATAGATTTTCCTGAAAATTTTCAATAGTTACAAAACATTGAAAATAATTTATTACTTGTGTTATTTATTTAGTACTGATTTCTGAATAAATAGTTTTGTTATTGGGAAACCCAATAAGTGAATCCATATAGTAAGCCATTCCCCCCTCACAATAAGATTGTGGTTCAGCATTCTCCCTGCCTTCACAGGCTTGTATACATGCGCCAAGGCTTGAGTCCAAGCTCTGGGGTTACGTTGGATCATGCTTCATCCTCACATAAAGATAAATTAGAAAATTTTGAAGTCTCAGTTTGTTGTCATAAATTGCTTGGTTGTAAATACTTTAGTAAATATTAATGTGATTTAAGTTTTTTTTTCTTTTTTTAATAGCCAAATTTGGCCAATTATGGACCGCAAAGAACTCAAGACTTCTTGGCTTTTCTTCACTTCTCCCAGAACCTCTTCATACGGTAGCTTCTGCTTTTCCTCTCCTCCTCAAAAATGATCGACTTGGGGTCTCCTGTTGAGTGGTTTTTCCGGAAAAGATAGTATTTTTTAATATATATTTATATTTAATTTAATGTAGTATTTAAAATTTTTTTTTTTTTTTACACACACCTATGCTTTATTTATTTATTTATATTTTGTTTTGTAAAATATGGAATAATATGAATATTACATCTATATGTTACAGATGAAATATTTTCCAAGTGAACTGTCATATTTTTTTGACTTATGTACCAGAATGAAGTTTATTTCATTTTTCAATAACTGATAATTTATTCAGTTTTTACCTATTAAAACCATTTAAAAATTCTAAATATCATTAGGATTGATGAATTTATTACCTGCAGAGAATAGAGCGGAAAGCAAGTTGAGAAACTAGTGGATTTAAGTGGTTATGGAGCTTACTATGAAATGATAGGTATCTGGTTTGGACTTAATTAGCAACATATGGAACATTCAGATCATTAAGGATAAGTTTATTGGTGACAAAGTAAGGAGCATTGAGGATTTTGTGAAGGACTTTGGATTGAAGGATTGGATACGAGATGAATTGGATGGTTTTGTGGAGCCCTAAAGCTCAACTCCGTATGTCTAAATAGATCTAATCACCATCATTTATATCAGTCTTTTGTCTTTAATTGGGAGCTTTGAACGTTTGTCTAGTAAATGTTGAAGTAGTCTGTAACGATGGGCAGTTTCTTATCGTTTTAGTCTTGTTTGTGGATTTCAAGTAAGAAGTTTGTCAAAGCGGAGTCCTAGGTAGCAGATCTATGGGATTCTTAATGGGATTAATGGAATGTCATTAGTGTAATTTTTACAGTAAATTTGTTATTATTGCTTGTACATGTAGTCTTCTTCGTCCTCTTTAGTACGCTTCAGGGTGGAGGTCTCTTTATCTACTTAGGCAACAAATCTTGATCCCTCACAAACACCTTCACTTCGGCTAGAGTTTTTACTTTTTGCCCTCCATGCTTCGTGGTTACTTGCCTACTGGCTATACTTTCATGAACTTTTTGCTTGAACATCTCGCAATCCACAGTTTCCAAAACATCTGAGTTCTCGGTATTCGGTTGAATTAAGTGAGAATGTCCTTGATATCTGTTATTCTTTCACCTCACATCACTCATTCTGTCCTTCGTGGTTTAGCCTATATTCTACGAAATAACATTTTTTCTGGATTCGAAATCGTGTTTAAACTTAAATTCTTCTCTTGGATGCCTCAATATCCACTACTATAATATAATAATGTAAGACAATGTATTGTTTTAAGAATGTACAGTTTGACGTTCTTTTTTACCATAAAAGTATTATTAATTCTGTAATAGTCACCATTTCAATTTTTAATCCTATTTGAAATTTAGTATTATGCTTTCAAGAATTGTTTTAAAATTGTTGCATAGTAGGTGTGGTTTTCAAAATTCTCTAAAACCTCTCCACAGTAGTTGAACATCACTCGTAACTCCTTATTTTACATTTAACAAAAGAGGATTATTTTTTCACTGAGGATGAATATATATTGTAGGTTTTTACAGGAATCAGTAAAAAGAAAAATAAATTAATGAATAACAAAACATTATTTTATCATGCCGACTTTTCGGACAAAATGATGGTCAAGAATCAAATAAGACAAAGAATAGAGAAGTCTATTGTCAAGAAGGAAGCTAGAAAAATATTACTTCCTTTCTTGGTAGTAAGTTGTGCTATACTTTGTCTTATTAGGTTTTAATTTTCACTTCTCTATATACCCTGATGATAGTTTGAAAAATATAACGATTTTTTATTTTTAACAAACTTGTTATATTGACAAATCCCACAAAAAATATATAGATTACGGGTTGAAAAAAAAAAACAAAAAACTATTTAAAAATGTTGTATATCGATTAGATTCTCAGTTCTCAATAAAATATTCGATACATTAGCTCTGATGATGACCTATATAAAATTATTTATTTTTTGAATAAGATTAGTTTTGTAGTGAAGAGTGTTATAAACCTGAATCATGATTGAACATTATAAAATTAGTTTTGGTATTGGGTAAACGGATGAAATTGCATTGATAATGCAGATGGCTTAGTGGAGGGGAATACAGAATAAAATACTGAAAGAGAAAAGAATAGGAAGGTGGAGCCGGGGCAAATACAAATATTTAAGGACGGAGGGGGGAGGGGGAGGGGAATAGCTTTAATTATACATTTAGCCGCTTACATTTTATCCCGCCCGCTCATAGAGGGCACCACTGTTTCTTCTCTTACTCTCCCGGCTCTGGTGGTTCTCCTGTTTTAATGCAATTCTTATGTGTGTGTATATATATATATATATATATATATATATATATATATATATATATATATATATATATATATAAAATATTCATTTTTTTAAAAACTATTTATTGATATTTACAACATTATACATTACATACAACGGGGTCACCTGTGGTGTAGTAAACCCAATATCGCGGGTTCGCAGCTCGGCAGATGACCTTAGGATTTTTTAAAGGGAGTAAAAAAATCCTTAGCTATGCCGTCCTTCGGAAGGGACGTAAAATGGGGGTCCCGAGCCTGTGCGATGTCAGGTACTCGTTAAAGATCCTATTATACCTGGATAGGGAAAATTTAAGACTCCCACCGTAGCATCGTCCGATTAGCCATAGCAGCATAAAGTGATGTTAAACGAAATAAACAAACATTATATACAACAAATCAATTTGAGAAAAATCGTTAGAATAACGTAAATAACATGTAAAGAACTCCTCACTAGTAGGACATCAATAAAATTTATACATTAGGAGGTCTCTTGGCCATCGTATTTTCAGGCACTTTGGAGGAGTATCCGGAATTGAGTGTTGGGCAAGTTGGTAGACTAATGGATTCGAGTGGGTTTGAGGTTTGCTGTGAATGAATAGGTATCTGGTTTGGGCCAAATTAAGATCATTATTATCTTTGCGGATAAGTTCGAGCCTTAAAGCTCCTTATGTACAAATAGGTTTAATTATTGTCATGTAAACAAGTCTTTTGTAATTTTTTTGGAGCTTTGAACGCTAAAACGTTAATAAAATTAATTTTTCCTCGGTCAAACGAGAACGATGTGGACAGTCATTTTCGTTTTGAAAAATGGTTTTGTCCCTTTTTATGAAATGGGGGACTTTGAACTCAAAATTGGACTAACTACATCTTGCTGCTCACACCAAGGGTTTGATTCCACTATCTCACAATTAAGAACAAGCTCAGAATGCAAAACGCCTTCGACACTCAACTTAACATAATTCATAACTTTTTCGCATAAATTTTTTTCCCAAATTGAAACAAAGTGAGGCGGTATTTCGGTGGATAACTATTCACCAGATTCTTCTACGGAAACGATGTCTTTCGCGGCTACCTTAGACACTTTCCTCCTTAATTTTATTTCTTTCGACATTTCTCACGCGTATTAGAACATTTAAGTCAACCCATAAAGCCAAAGCAAAGCAATTAAAGGATCAGTAAAACTGTAAAACTGCCAAATCTAAATGTTATAGTTTAGAGATTACAGTCGTATTTTGTAATTATTAGTGTGGAAAATTGTTCACAAAATAGTCGTGAATGATTAGTTTGAATGTACAACAAATTTATTACGATTTACAAATCGTAAAAGGGAATCAGATCGTCTAGACCAAAACTACGTGTTCAAAGCTTAACACAGATATACACTTTACTTTTCTAAAGATAACATCAAACTGAGAGATTACAATTAAATTATCAATCAAACAAAACTGGTTGCAATCGCAACACATAAAAGTAGTTCGTAGGTAAACATAAATTAAAAAATAAATAAATATTTAAAAATAAGGTAACATCCTCGGAGAGCTACTGCTAAGTCCTAGCCGAGGATACCGTTACAAATTGAAATGAAAAAATAATCTTCATTCAAGGAAATATTTTCCTCTGAGAATAAACTTAAATGTTTATATTTTGTATTTTATAAGATTTACGTACATCGGGCGTAATTCATTTTTGTTGTTTTATTCAAATTTACTATTACATAAGACACATATGTACAGGGCATATAATTAAATGGATATGCTATGTCATGTTATCATATTTTATGTTCATTTGAAAAAGTTTATTAGAAACCTACTATGTATAGAAAGTTTATAAACATAGAAGCATTGAGAAATTTTCAAAGGATTGTATCAGATACGAAATGAATTTAATAGTGTGTAGTATTTATTGAAATGAAAGTCAATTAACGATTTGTAAATTTGTTTTCGTAGTACAAAACAATTTAAATAAAAAGGAATTGACAAGATCTACAAAAGATTTTAATTATGTGAAACTTTATAAAAAAGGAATAGAAAGTGATCCCAAAACTGTGAAAGTCCGCCAAAGGCATCAATAATGCATCAGTTTTCGCTAAACGGACATCACCTCCTCTTTGAAAAAAGCCTTGTAAAATGTCAACGCTATAAGGAATGTAGATACAGACACTTATCCAATCGTTATACTACTCGGATTACAGCAAGAAAGTGGAAAATAATTGTATATCAATCGGTAATTTAATAAATAGTTTTTTGTATATTTTGAAATGTCTGAAATTAAAATCCTACGACAATGAATGGTATCATATTTTCTACATAATTAAATGTTTTTGCAAAGCATAATATGACAACATTAAATATGAAAAATGGGAAGTTATAGTAGAAAAGATTTTCCCGTACGCTGGTTTAGTAAAATCAATGGTTTAGCAGCCAAGATAGGAATTTTAAAATTAGATATTTTGTTGTTTGTGGCCTAACATCCTTATGTTCTCCAACAGCTCAAAAAAGATAAGTTAACCTACTGGTCAGCGAGTTATCCTAGCCAGCTTGGGTAGACCGTTTTCTTTTCTGCCGGATTATCAAGAAAACATTACCGATCGACCATGGTAAGAATCGAATCCAAAACCTTCCATACTGGGCGCTATGAGACCCTCACTACAACACGCTTGGTCATCATGGACCCTGGATGTTTAGGTTGAGATATAAAACAGCATTTTTTAAGGTATAATTATTTGCCTAAAAGAAGCAAGTTTTTATTCAAGAATTACCCTTAACTCCCACTATCTCACTCACCCATATTTATTTTTACATTTGAAGATTTTTTTTTTTAATTTAAATTTTTCTTCTTCTTCTTTAGCTATTCCCCTTTAGTGTATCTCAGCATCGGCGAGCGTTCAGCCATGATTGCTATTCCTTTCTGTTCCTCGCTAAGATCCTGATCCTCTTTCGACAAATCCTTTCTATATACTCTATGTAGGACGTTATTGGTCGTCCTCATGGTATTCTACCATCAGAGTCGTTGTCCATCGTTGTGGATCCCTTTGTTCGTCCATTCGCACAACATGGCCAAACCACTTAATCTGCCTGCTCTCGACGGCTTCCACGACTGGCTTGACGTTCAGCTCCTCTCTTATTCTTTAATTTCGGATGCAGTCCCTCCTAGTTTTCCCAGAAATCCTACAAAGGAACTTCATCTCTGCCACTGTGACTCGGCTCTTCTGTCTATCCGTGAGAATCCAGCTCTCCGCGCCATACAAGAGCACCGGGTAAGTATACTGATTTGAAAATGTGGAGTATCACATTTCTTCCTACTTTCTTTCCACCCTCTTTTACCTACCATGATGTTATAAAGCTAGTAGTAGAACTGGTTCGGTTTACATATTCTACTTGATATTTCCGAGTCTACTTTCCTAAATCTGTTCATCACTGCCCCAAGATAAGCAAAATCTTGAACTATCCCCAACTCCTATCTATTGCAGTGTAAATTTGGACATTTTCTTCTTGTCTTCCAACCTGTAGGATCTTACTCTTTTACATCTTTTTTTTTTTAATTTTTACTTTTAAAAATTTTAAGTTTTCAATTTTTTTAAGTATTTCTTATTCAATTCTTTTGAGATAGGTACACTTTTGTGTCATAGCTTTTATTAAAACTTGAACATTGAAATAATAATGATTAGTAGAAGAGAAATGGAAAATATATTTTTAAATATAAAAGCGAAATATAACTGCAGAATTTCGTCAGAATTCATTTGAGTTCATTAAATAATACGATGTTTAAAAAAAAATAAAATGAATAATTTTTTTTAAAATAATACAGATATTAAGTTCCGATTCGTATTTAGCAAGCTGAGATGGTTTGTATCAATTTTTTTTCATATATGTTAGAAATTCGCTTCTGTTGTAAATCAGAACTTTGTAATTAAATTATTATTTAAGTTAATCCAATAAGATAAATATTATAAGATAAATATTCACAGAAAGGATAGATACAAAATAAAGAAATATAGTAACAAAATGAAGAGGCAAGAAAATACAGATAATATAGAGGTAGAGGAAAACTGTTAGTTAAATTCTCCCCTCCCCCCTACCATTTTCTCTTTACCTCAGGATTTGGTAAAAAAATGTTATAAAATAAAATAAAGAGAGGGCGAGAGGGAAGGCACGCCTTCAAAGGGCACTAGAGCCCTTTCTTTTGTTTTACCTGTCATTTCTCTCCCTTCCATGTTTACCTTTAATTCCGATCGCCCCCTTTTCCTTTGCATTTACACCAGCCCCTGTGAACTGATTACCACCGCCCTCTTTCCTTGTGTGGGTTAAGTTTATTTTATTTTAGAAATCACATTTATTTCTTTATTTTTTCTCCCTGATTCTCGAAATCTAAACCTTTAAAAAACCTCAGTTAAATTCAGCTATTTAAGGCATAAATTACTGGAAATGGTTAAACTTTTAGTGTAGTTTAACAATGTTAAATGAATGATTCTTATTAATGAATAAATCAAAAATTATTATTTTAAAGTAATTAAATTAAAAATGTAAAGCATTTAGCATACAATTTGGCTTCGTAAAATAATTTGATTAGAACGTTTTTAATGGATTTATTCCAGAATCAATTGTAATATCCAGATATACTTTCTTCTTACAATTGCTCAACAGCCTATTACGGGTCCCTGCCATCCTCCAATAACTTCTTCCAATCCTCTACTAGAATCCTGGTATCCTATTCTAGAACCTAGAATCCTCTTAGCGTTTTCTGCGACGCCGTCCATTCATCTAAGATGGTTTTTTCTTCTGCTTTTGGTTCAGTGTATAACCTCATTCATTCAGTGTATAACCTCATTAATTTGGGGATCTCATCCTCTGGTATACGAGCCGAATGATCGGCCAACGTCAGTCTGCCCAGCCTGACGTATCTCAACATGTCTGATTCACTTAGGAGGTTATATACCTTTTAGTTACTCCTTCTGTGGTGTGTTTGTCCGACACTCTTATGTCCATAAATGCATCGCAGAATTCTTCATTCGATATATTTTATTTTTGTTTTATTTAAGCATTTCCTGCTTGGGGCTGTCCCACAACAATATCCAGATCATCATCATCCAAGTATCTGGACCATTCTATTAAAACTGTGTCTGTTGCCTAAATCCGTGAATTTCGTACTGCTTACAGGATAAATATCAACTCTGTTAAATATTAATCCTAAAAAATAGAAATAACATACATATTCCATTTACAACAATAACAAAATTAATGGCCCTACACTATCATGCAGAATCTTGGCCTCTTCCACGATTCCCCTCCATTTATTCCGGTCACTAGCTGGTCTCTTCTAGTACCTCACACCAAGTGCCTTTGGGTCCGCTTCAATGTCTTCTTTCCAGCGCAACCTGGGCCTTCCTCTCTCTCTCTCTCTCTCTCTCTCTCTCTCTCTCTCTCTCTCTCTCTCTCTCTCTCTCTCTTCCCTCTTTCGAAATGCTCATTCAACATGATTTTTGGCATAATCGTCTCTGCTTAATTGTAACAACAAAATCTGGAGCTTTGTACAGGTCTCTTTGTTCCTGGTTGCTTTTTATCCTCCATACATCGCCATCTAAAAATCAAACAATTTGTTTTAACAAACCTAAACTTGTTATTTTATCATCAAGAGATGATCAGAATTTAACAGCTCGGCTTAAACTCTGATACTGGAGTAAATGCTTCATTAAACTAACTTTATATTATTTATAAAGTAACCCCTTCAAGTGACTCTTGATAACCATATGTTTTCATAACACCGCTCCTTTCTCTATTAATCATAATAAACAGTACACCCAAAAAGATAAGGTGTTAAGAATATTAAGGCAATGGCTGAGATGTTTTACAATTCCGATATTTTTTTATACTTTTATCTTATGATTATTACTTTGAACAACTTAATAGATGTTTTCTTTACAAAGAGCTATTAGACTGTTAACAAGGGGACAAAAGCTTGTAAAACATCAATAAATACAAGGGGCCAATAACAAATGTGGGTGACGAATGACTCAAATTTAAATACAATGAGACGATCGGCCGCTGTCCTTAATCGTCCAACGGCAAAATGTAAATAATCTTTTCGACAAGATTTTATCTATGGGAGAATCGACTCTGTAATGGTCGATTATATTGGTGAGCTCCACTCCTGGCTATATCGAGACCTTTGGCTTTCATGTAAATCGGAAACCTGCATCCCACGCGCTAATTTCGAGCGTAGCAACCAATCGCTTTCTAGGACTTGTTGATCAGCACAGCAAATAAGGGATTGGGTCGGATTGCTTGATTCCGTAGTTATCTGCATACTTAATGCGTCCTGAGAAAGAAACGAACAACGAAAGTCTTCTTGTTTTCTAGAGTTGTTTCACAACAGCATCACTTTTTCGGTTTCAGCACAATTGGTTTGCATAAAGGTGAATTCTTCTAAAAAACACTCTTCTATGAAATTTAGTTACCTATTGAAATTTACAACTGTAATTAAATACAACTAGGAAATGTCTGAGAAAACGTATTTCATAGTATATCAATTTATTGTAAAGCAACAACCTATTTGGAGCACCACTTAAAGTTCTATATCAGAAAGTATTTAGCTTATATTATATTCTATTGACACGGAGAATTATCGGCAATCCAATGGGAAACAAGTTGGAAGACTAATTTATTTGAGTTGACTAGTTAATTATAAGTATCTTTTATAAGCTTAAAAAAAAATTTGGGAATACAAAATAAAATGGATGGTTAAGTAGAGCCACAAAACTCTAGTATATTTTTCAAATAGTTCTGGTTATATTTATGTAGATGAGCCTTTGGTAATTAATGGGCATTTTGTATGAACTTGGATTCATAATGAGATGTTTGTTGATATGGAGTCATAAGTAGCTGGTCTGTTAAAAAGGAAGCTATGTAGTATAATTTTACCTTTTTCTACTTCTAATCTTTTTTGAAAGCCTTTCTTAGAAGGATCCTACCAGGAGATTTACTTCGTTTGATCACATTTATATCAAAACAAAACCGTTTCGCTATTCCTTTGCTCTGCTCAAACAACAACGTAGATGGATGGAGAGGCATACTGGTCTGAGATTTTCCAGGAGGAACCTTTTTCTTCATGAACTACCTAAGAGCTAAATGAAGATCTAAAATAAACAAAGGTGGACTTGAAGAAACAGGATTTAGTAAGATTTTCATCACTAGGATTCGGAGTTATAATAGCAATACTTCAAAGGTGCTTCCTCAGCCCTCTACTGTTAAGTTATTTTATCTTTTTTAAGATAACGATTTCAGGCAATGATTGTGCCTTCAATACTGCACCATCATATTTCTGGTAAAGTCTATTCCAAGTAACACGGGTTCTTATCTAATCAAACTATGAAGAAAATTGATTTTTCGAAATTATTCTATAAATATTTTTAAACATTACCTCTTTAAAATCCCAACATATCATTCTTAACCTTACTTTCTCAACTGCCTTATTTACTTGATCAGCTATTTCTACAAGTAGATAAGATTTTTATCGCTAGGTGCTGACTCCCTCATACCTTATCATGTCATTTATTTTTACTGTTACATTACATTCACTCTTTGTAAATAGCATTACAATGGCAAATAAAATTATTATTAGAAAAATAACTATAACTTCGACATTAATTAATTACATGTCATAATGATATGTCAATTAATTATAGAACCATTTTTGTGAATTCTTACGCCTTCAGTAACGAAACAAATTCTAGCAATTAATGATCGGTTTAAAAAATGGTATTTAAAAGGAATAAATACAGAAGGAGAAGTAATATTTTTTTTTTTTAATAAAACTAAAATACATGTAAACCAGTGTAATGTATTTAGAAATTTAAAAAGAAAACAGGAAACATACCTAGCTAATTTTTCTCGACCGATAATTGCAAGATTAACTAAGCAATGTTAGGAGTAACTCGATTTATAAATATAGACTATATTCTGATTTTTTTAAAATAAATTAAAAAAAAATTGTAAAATTGATAGAAGTTGTATTAAAATGTAGTTTAAACATGAAGCAAAAAAATAGTTGTTAAATTCACGCAATAAACAAAAAATCAACGTCCTAAATTTCAACACATGTAATTCCAATTTAATAAATTCTGACTAATAATATACATCATATAAAACATTTATCCATTTATATATTACACATAAATACGGAAAGTCCCAGTTACCTGTACCTGGAAATACCCTATGATTAGAAATACCCTTACCTATTTTTCAGAAATTTCCCCAGTTTCAGTTGTTTACTAGAAATTTTATATTTAGTACTAGATTAGATACTAATTGCAAATACACCAGTAACATTGTAAAAGTTTCATACTCCTCCATTTTTTGTAATTATATGTAGTATATATTCTAACGCATGCTTCTATATATTTATATTGTAGCTAACTTTATATTTTGAAATAACCTGGGGAGCTAATATAATTTTATTGTTACCTGCTTATTTCACTGCATAACATGAGAGCAATATAGTCTTGAAACTTCGCTGATACTATTCCTTTCTTTTTTAATAATATTTATTGGCACTCCAATTGATCGCACATTGTTTAGAATGCTATCGAATCTTACCATGGATTTTAGAGTTTTTTTTTTTTTTTTGAGTTTAAAAAACTCATAAAAATCGTTGCCCACTTAGCAGCCCAAACTGCAAGAGACATTACCGTTGGATTCGAGGAAGAATGTTGAAATGATATAGTAAATGACACATGCCAAAACCTACATTGGTTAATCAGAAGGGACCTTATACTTTTAAATGACAACGCCAGATCTAATGTTTCACGCCAGACAGTAAATAAACTTAACGAGCTGTGTTACGAAGTACTTCCACATCTTATTAGTCAGACTTATAGATTTCCATCAGATCAGAAATATGGACATATTTAGAGGTCAAATTTTTGAAAATCATCCTGCTGTCAAAATCGCATTCCCTAAATTGAGGGATTGAAAAAATAATATCACGTTAGGAAAATTGTTATACAAAATGAGAGTAAATATTTTGAATAAAAAGGTTTCCAGTGAAAACGGACATTTCATTTGAAACCACCTAATAATTCCATTTACATTTTTCCTTACAAATATTTGACAGCATTAATTAATGCTTTTGAGGATAATATGCTTAATAGACTTTTGGTAAATATTTTTGTAATACAATACATTTAATTATAAGTTAATATAATAAATTAGTTGACAAATTTAGAAGAACACAAAGGATGAAGGAAAATTCTTGCCCAGTTTGTTGTTTAATTTTATTTGTGCAAACCCCTGGAATTGCTTAATCGAATGCCAGTGGAAATATTCTCTTAATAAGTTAAGTGGCCCCTGATAAATTTAATCGCTGGCGGTGAATAAAAATAAGAGACAGAGACTAAAATTAAATTCAATATAGGAGAGGAGAGGGAAAACAGAGATCAAAAGCGTTCAAACCCCCACTTCAGCGACAATATTTCGTTTAGTCCTTTATGTAGGTGTCTATTACAAACCTGTCCCTGATTTGTCTGTTACCGTATCTGTCAAATATATTTATATATAATAAATATATTTTGGAAATTATATAAATATATGTTTCATAAGGTTCTTGAGGGTCAGTAAATAAAATAACAACTAATTTTGGCGAAGTTTCAAAACTGACTTCTTTACTTATGAGAGCTGGCGAAACCTCGACGGGGAAAGCTAGTAAAGTATAATTCTAATAAAAATTATAATTGAAAATGAAATTACAATACAAATACAAATAGTGATATACAATTTCCATAATAATCTAAAGAAAAACGAAAATAACTCCGTTTTAAAGTATGATAAAATAAAATAAGAATATTTTATTTAAATATGGCAACAAATTATTTTCAATTTGTAACATGTTTAATATTATGTAATAAATTAACTTTTTTCTGTTGCCTAAGTTAAAGTGGCTATTCAAGTAGGGAAACTTTTTGTCTAGCATATTTTTTATTTTATCGCATTTTTTTTTTTTTTTTTTTACTATAAATGTGAAAAACTATGTTTATTTCTACATCAAGATAAGTTTCTGTTGTGGTTACGGGATGTTAAATTCGTCTTGGAAGGTGGTCTATTGTAGGTCTTTGTCATGTAAAAATGTTTGCTATCGATTGGTTTTTATTTTAGTTTTCTAACTGTTGTAATATGTAATAAGCTTCTTAAAAATGGCTGATGATCCATTTACTAAGGAGCCTATCACGAATGTATACAAGAGTGTATCATCATTGCCATAAAATGATCGCCATTGATGAAGTACTTCTATTATTAGATGTGTTGAGGAAGAGGTATAACTACTTGTTAAACAGATTCGATACCACTGCCATCTTAACCAGCAATGAGGATTGTAGTGATGCCTTGGTCAAATGGGACTCGGATGATTAGGAAGATTCTGATGCTACCATCAAAAAAATAAATTAGGACCCATATAACATTATTGCGTATTTTTTTTTCAAATCGAAACTTCTTTAATTATGAACACCTTCTATACTTTCTAACATCATTCCTAAATCAGATGCCTAATGTCGTGGGCTTAAACTCCAGGATAAATACCATGGCAGTTCACTTTTATTGATTTGAAAGTACTCTTGAACTCTGATCCATTATAAAATGCAATTTCTTTTCTAAACATCAAAAATAGGAAATAAACATTTAAAATGAACTTATTTCTAATATATATCACTTTGTTATGAATAGTTAAAAAACTGTTCTAGTTCTCTTTTCTACTATTATATTGGACACTTCGGTAAAAAAAAAAAGTTTTTGTTTTAAAAATTATTCCCTTTTCGGTAGGATCAAATTGAATGATGTAGTAGATACTAGATTACATCAATGTTCGATGTCGTTTACACAAGTGCATTAAGATATGCGTTGAATTTAACATATGGATGCATCGGAGCTGAGTAATGTATCAAGAGGAGTTCGACACCGCTTAAGGTGAAATATGTGACGAGAGGCGCATATTCATGAATCACAGCCTGGATTTCTATCTTGAAATCGAATGTTCTGTAAAGAGATCTCGAGACTAGTTTCTATTCATAGTTACCACTGAACTGTGATATCATCGGTGATAAAGATAATGCGAAGTGTTTGATTTTCACTAAGCTCTAGAGAATGAGCAGTTATTCTACTCATCAATCATGAGATCAAGTCAATGAACAGATCTAGGACATTAAATATAATTGTGGAAGAAAATCGCAGTTTCTTTTTTTTTTTAACTTCACTTTTCATTGACAATTTAATTACATAGAATGGGTAAATTCGTCTGTTATAATTCTTTAAGGGATCTAAAACAAGTCATTTAATAAAGAGATGGAACTTTGTACACACTAATAATTATACAATATTGAATAATAAATCAATCTAAGCTCGAAGAGCTATTGATGACTAAAAATAATCCAGTCAATACATATATTGTAGAGTGCATAAAATATGCGATTATTTTTTTCCACAGGGCAGGCGGGGGGGGGGGGGGGGGGGGGGGTGAGAGCTAACGTTGGGAGGGAGGGGAGACTGTCCAATTTCTGGGTTTTTCAATTATATCTAGAATACGGAGGACTCCAGAAATTGTCGATAATTTTCGCGAAAACTATAATTTTTCAATAAGAAAAAGTGTCAGAATCAGTGTTGCAGAGCATTAAATTTACTTTAATTCCTTATAGGTATACGTTTCTGGTAGCAAATGTATTTTGGCAGATCGAGACTTTAGGATTTTACTAATGGCGAAAAGGTATTTGCTCCAGCCCCTATTCTTGCTTTGATCTCTAATTTGATTTTTTTTTCTATACTCCGTCTTACCACAATTAATGTTCAACTAAAATCACGGTATAAAGAATTAAAAAAATTGTATTCATAAAAATAAAATAATCAAGAAACGTTTTTATCTAAGGTATTAAAGTAGTTTTTAACTATTTTTTGGCCTATTGCCGTCAGCTATAGAGCTTCCAATATTACTTCTATTGTAGCCAGAGCTTCCGGACAGTGCCCCAGCTAGAGGACAGACCAAGGGGACACAAGACATGGGACATCAGGGGAGGATCAAAGGATGCTAATTGGAACGGTTACCCCGGGCATTGCGGTCGGCCCCACGGCCCCAGGTATTTAGCCATAATTTAGCCAAAGACCGGGGCCTCCTAAATCAGCTTAGAGGAACAGCGGGGGTTGGGGTTTGGCCTGCTACGGCCCCAGTTTACAATATCTCTTCCCTACAAATAATTTCTGACCTATTTACCTAACGGCTGGAATTAATTGGTTGTACAAACCTGTTACGGGTTCGTTAGGAATTATCTGTGGGCGTATGTACACACATATTCTATTCTATACTACATGATAGGTGTACATCATACGTATGATAATTAACTAACAAATTATATCCAACAACCCAAACAGACTCCATGTTTTCATAGAATTATGATAACAATAATTAATAAATTTGTTATTTAAACAACTCTCTCATGTATAATTGGGTATTAGGTCTCATGTATACATTTTAGTGTGTGCCCTAGTATCTGAGCTGGCGAGTACTTGCTACGAATGTCTGTGAGCTTACTGGCGATTGGGGATATCGAAACGTTAAGAGACAATCAATAAAACGAAACTTATAAACAAACATTTTTTTAGAATAATGTCAACATAAGACCAAATACCCAATAGCACCTATCTATTACAATACAGAGAATTAGTGAATCTGTTGTGCGAAAGAAAATGGCTTGAAAGGCATGAGGGGGAGCAGAACCCAGCGGCACCTCCAGTCTTGATTAATCAATTGATATAAAAATATTTTAAAAAATTTTTGAGCACTGTGGTGATAAAATTAAAAGTATATGAAAAAATATTAAGAGCAACTAAAAACTAAATTAAGAATAATAATTGATTTATATCGGTTAAAATAATTTATTCACGTTAATACCTTATTTATTAATTTTATATTTATAATTTATACTATTACCTTTTTATATTAGAAAAAAAATCTGTTTTATCATTAAATCATTCAAATAGTTCACGCGATTTAAATTTGTATGATTTAACTAAAAATAATTCAATTACATAGGGTATCTTTCTTCCATACCTTGATACTATTTCATATTCATTTCTGTAAATAACATTTTAGATATTCTTTCAATTATGTAACAAACTCTTAATTATTTGGTAAATTAATTTACTTTGTTCATTTTTTATCATTTTGGTAACATCCAATTTTTTTTATTTTAACCCTGAAGGCCTTGCAAGGCAGGTCGAAACGTCGGTACTCCCCGTTTGTAAGGTTTTTTAAACTTGAATGTGTAATTTATCAACCTGACTGCATCTATGACCATCTTCTCTATCATAGAATAATTTAGGTATAAAATCTCAAGCATAAACATCAAATTAATGAAGTAATACAGAAAAACCTAACAATTACTTTAAGAAGTGTTTGGATTGCATATAGGATGACCAAAACTATAAATCATACAACCTCATTTAAAAGAAAAATAACAATGATAGAAAAATAAAGGATTAGTAGAAAAATAAATAATAGTACAACAAATAATTTGTGGTTATATGTGTATATATTACTGGAACAATAACCCCTTTAAAATTGGCTTTTAAAGGCTTTAATAACCTTTAAAAAGGCTTTAAAAGTTTATTACGATTATTAATGTTAAAAATTTAATTTAATTTCTGACTCCATATTCATATTAAAAAAAAAAAAAAAAAATATTATTTTGTACTGTAATAGTCATGAATTAGTCTATCAGCATAAATATAATTATAAAACTACTTATGCTTAATAGAATATATTGTTTAATATATTAGAAATAATTTAAAAATATATAAATTATATTAGTCAATTTAAATAACATAATTATTAAGTTAAGGAGAAAAAAAAATGAATTAGCAGAGCGTGGTTTCGATCCACGGACCTCTGGGTTATGGGCCCAGCACGCTTCCACTGCGCCACTCTGCTCTCGTTATTACGCAAGGTTGACAAAGCACTCTTTAAGTTACCTGTATTTACCTGTGTATATACTGCAATATATTATTTTTTTTCCTTTCCTATACACAGCATAGGAGTAGGAAGAGTTGTACAAAATTTATTCATATCCATTTGACAACTAATTTCCTGGAATCAATCACCTAAATAAATAATGATTAAGTATTTCAGTCAAATAATTATTAGTTCGCCATAAAATTATGAAGGATTTAATTAAATGGTTGATTTCAAGAAATTAGTTGTCAAATAGCTACGATTAAATTCTGCCCAACTCTGGCGGTAGGTGAGGAGTAATTATTATGGTGTCGATTATGAAACATAAATTCCTAATCAGTAATTGTGGGGTCTTCTCAATAATATATAGCATCAATGTTATAAGTTGAAGGTATTGTTCTCAAATCATTTGTGATTTAATTGTTCCATTTTTCAAAAGCACTATTTGCGGTGTTTATTTTTTATTAATATTTTTATGTCAGGTTGGGCCTAATTTTCAATTCGCATAAGTTGCCATCAACTATCGTATGGGACTATTATGTCTATTTCAAATTTTATTGTTTTTTGGATCAAGAGAGGGACTGACTGTAGACAGTAATTAAATCTGATTTTGGAACAATACAAAATTACTTCAGAGAACAATTTTATTGGTCGATTTCCACGGCAATCTTCAACAGAGAAAGAGATTATCAGTTGAGGTGCGCATGATGATGTAGAAGGATTAATACAATTAGGATTGACGAGTTATTTGTCACTACTTTTGGAATTTTTTATTTTTTTTTTTTTATTGCAAAACTAGTTTCGAATGTTAAATATTCACCACCTGTTGTAAGGAGATAAGAAGATTATCACATAAGATGTTGAAGATAATCAACGACAATCCACTTCTGTTGACTATCGTTGGATGCAAGAAAACGCTTACACAAGATAAATTGTGGGATATTTAACATTGATAATTTTTGTAAAAATTTAGTTTTTTAAGAATTAAAATGTGATTTTTTACATGTCATTAGAACTACAGACAAAAGAAATAAACATTTCAAAAGGTTCAATAACGTTTCAAAAGTTGGTATGACAAAAAAAAAAGAAGCTATTCTATACAACTTGTAGAAAATTTAAAGTTTTTTTTTTTCTATATTATTTTAATGAGTAGATTTTCATATGCATGTAACAAGCTGAAATCAGTATATTTAAAAAAAAAAAATTGCTTTTTCTGAACCCTTTAGTTATTGGATATTGCTAAGTTTAATTTCGGATTAAGTATTCCAAATGACATAAAAATCAATTGAGAAACACATAGTCCCTAAAATTTTCCCTGCCCTAAAGTTTTTCTTTTTTACTTTATGACATCTTTATAAAAAAAAAAAAATAATAAAATAAATAAATAAAAATAGTACATTAAAACAGTTTCACCTCTACCACCTAAATAAATTGAAAAAAAAATCATCGGAGGTATAAATTTTATAAATATTTTTGTAGACGATTATTTTAGTGTCTCTAATTATTAGGATAATTATTAATTTCTTATGTTTATGTATAAAACATTTTACATAATATTTGAATCTATTTGAATAGCTTTTCAGCGACACCATATCCACTTATTATATTATTAATTATATCAGCCCTGTGATATAACTCCTCCTTCCTCAACAAGACCCCAGATAAGGATCAGGTGGGAAGCGAACAGATCCCGCTGTCTCAGTCCTTTACGACTCGACTCCTGCCGATTTGACTTTCATAGGCCGCGCCAGCTCAGTTCCTCGGCAGATCGTGCCTTATCCGCTGAACACCGTTAGAAGAAGAGAAGTAGGCTGCGGGAGCGAAGTGCGAATTGATCTTGTTGCTTACAGTCGAGTGAGGGAATGACCGGGAGAGATCTTTTATCAAGCTAGTCTGGATATGTTAAACATCTAAATCCAAAAAAACTAAGCATGAAGCCATACACAGCTAGGGATGGCTGTACAAAATCAGGGCTGTATCCTGAATAAATACTGTTCTTGAGATATATAATATCTTCTATAATAAAATACTATATTTACTAAATATAGTCTAATTCATCAAGGTAGCAATAACCTAATAATAATCTCATTACCACAATGATTGAAGAGAAAAGAGAAAGGTTCATAGAAAGGACTAGATCAGGTGATTTGCACTGACACTTCGCAAAACTATGAATTATAGAAAATATTGTTTTGACTCAACAGACATTTCTTTTTTCAGGTTTAAAAAGTTTAACCTTAATATGCAATAAGAAAAACAACTTTCAATCGCCTTTAGCATGAAATCATAGAATTCATTTCCAAATAATTCCTGTTGCTGAAGAAATTAAAAGTGTTGTTAAGGGGTCCATTAAGTCTCAGAGCACACGGAACGGAAGCTCCCTGCGCTCTATTACCAACTTGGTGGTCCCGCGAAATGATTATCGGTCATTCCGATCTGGCTTAGAATAGGTAGGTAACCTTTAGGATAACCCCTCCAACGCTCCATTGTAGCATTAAGATATCTTAATATAAGAGCAATCACATATGTTAAATGGCCAACATAATAAAAATTTGATTCACAATCAGAAATTATCTTCTAATTATAAAAAAGCTAAGCCAATTTAACAAGAAAACCTGATCCTTTAGATAATTTTTTTTTAAATATTCGTTACTAAAACTCTTCGAATTTATTTATTTCATTTCACAACCTTATATCAACTCTAGCAGCGTTCCAGTTTCCCCAAATATAGTCCTCCCATCTAAGTTTGGGCCTTCCTCTCCAAATAGTTCGGTTTTGGTATCAGTCCATAGGACCTTTATATATACAAGGGTGGGGGTCATCGTTTTTCATTTTAGTACGATGAATTTATTAAAGGTTATAGAAATGGCTTTCTTAGGTAGTTCTCTAAACTAAAAGAACTAAAATCTTCTTTCATCTCTAGTAACCATCAAATGCAACCCTAAACATACTCTCAAGAATCTTTTTTTCGATGTGGATGAGCGTTTTTAAACTACATTAAATTTTAGTTTTAAATATATTACTTAGATGTAAGAATTAATAACTAGTATTCCTGTAAAGGAGTCAGGAATCTAGGTTTGTTTGAGCTGGTTTGCGAAACAGTATAGTGTGCCGTGGAAACATTTGTAGTTTGATTTTTTTCTTTAATTTTATCTTATTTATTTATTTATTTCATCTATCTGGATCTCACTGTTAACTTACAGAAGGGTCATTTTTGTAATTCGTTACGGGTCCATGCGGATTCAAATATTGCCTAAACCTAGGAGGTTATATTCCTCTTGATTCAGGAAATTTCTCATATACATATATATGTATGTACATGTTTAGTACACAACTGCATCCTACATGAGCAATTAATTTATGTATTTTGTAGATAACAACTGTGTTCGGGTGTTTACTGATTTGTTTCTTGAAATAGTATTCTATTTTTTAATCGATTTTATTTTTTATTTTTTAGCTCTTATGTGGATTATTTTTTGTTTAATCAAGGTGTCTGTATTGAGATTCGAAAAGTTGTTGGAACCGATACAACAATACCAAATAGCATTTCATTATATGTCTTTCTGCTTATTCCGTTACCGTATGTATCGCAAAATTAAACATTCCTTTCATGTGATCTATCTAACTTGTTATCCATATACAACAACATATCTTCATTTACGATTGAGTCGTAAATACATATATCGTTTAATCCTATTCCAATCATAATATTGATGACAGAGCACACAACATCGACTCCCTAGTGACTAGCTACAGAGTGACAATATTGCGTACTAGGTCCCTGGACCGGGAGGGGGCCCTGGGCGTAGCCCCGATCGATGGGGACTCAAATCCCGGCGCCTACTAAAATTTTAATTGCGGGCCTGCGCCTCTGTACCTCCGCAAGGTGCGCTTCGCTGCCTTCTGGAGGATCTTCTCGCTGGATGGTAATGAATAACCTGGAGGGGGGAACTTATCTTCCGTTCCAGGAATCTGAAATACATTTTCCAGTAAATATAGTTTTCAAGTAACTCTTAATCAATAAATCAAAGATGTGGGCATAAGATGTTGTAATATTGAGTTTAATGGTGTAGAACAAATATTATAGATTCATGTCATTTTTAGGTCTTCCAAAATTACGTTTCTGAGACATGAAAGAAAACTTTCTGTGAATTCATTTATTAAGTGATAGAAAAATTTTCATTTTAAAATGAAACGTAACTAAAAATAAAAAATAAAATTACATAATTTCAAATCACACACTGAATTAGGTTACAAAGACGTAAGCTTATACCCCTGGTAGCCATGGCTAATAATAAAAACAACTAACGCAATAAATGCCTCTCTTGTCCCACAAATAAATCAGAACTGTGGATAGGATTGGGGTAGACTGGTTTATACATGTTTATGGTTCTAGGAAACTTCGACTTGTAGAGCCTCTCGCCTATGAAAATATGACTTATAGAGCTCAGGAGTTTTGTAGACAAAAATTTTACTTCGAGTTAGCGATTGTTGCTTCGACTGAACGAATACAATCATCAAATAAATGTAAACGGGAAATGGGGTTCACTTTGACTTACCGAGTTTTTGACTAATCGAATTTTGACTTTATCTCATTTATTTAAGATTTTAAATTGAATTCCTAAAGCTCCACCATATTGTTGTTGTTTTTTTCGAAATAGTTAATACTATGACAATTCAAGCAGCTTCATAACTGAAACTTACCTGCAAATTGAATATGTTTTTTTTTTTCTTTTACAAATACTACTTTGGGGAACAGTAAAATATTCTAACATGCAATACTTCCAATCCAAATTCCTGAGGACCATTACCAATGTCCCCCATACTATGTCTCCAACAAAACCTTATATGATGACTTAAATTACAGAAAATGCCATCAAAAACTTTCTCATCATCTAAATCCACTATCGCAATCCCTATCCAGTTCCACTTACCCCTATAATACTCCTCGCAGCTTTAGTACACACTCGCCGAAGCGCTCGTCAACGAGGCCGAGCGGAAGCGAGCTGTGTACACGAATGGTGCAAGTACACACTCGCCGAGTGCCACGTGGACGAAAGAAGGCGTGCTTTGTAGAAGTTGGGTAGTTCAATTATATAAGCTAAAGCTAGTGTTTTATTGGAAGTTGATGAAGATGGGTCTGAGGATTCTGGTTACAGCAGTATCAGCTATTGCAGCCTACGCATATTATAAGTATGTGCACATAACCACGAAAAAATTAAAAAAACAAACAAAAAAAAACCGAGATGGTGGATGAAAACATTCATCGGACCAGGACTGGATCTGGATAAGTCCAAATTTATTTGATATTTTCTGATTGGATATTTATTTTAAGCGAATTTTCGAAGAAAATTCAGCTACTTAAATCAACTGCTTAGAATTTGTTTAATTAGAAGTTGTAAAAACCCACTTAAATAACTTTTTAGGATTTCATGATTTTATTTATTGCTTTTATATCTATATTAAATTATAAAAAATATAATGGCTAAATGAATAAAATAAATTTTCTAAATGAAGTCATTAAGGAATATTTTTTTTCTCTAGTTCTAAGTTAATATTTTTTTTCTTTAGTTCCTTAATTAGCAAGGAACTGGAAATTGAATGAGGGAAGCGTTGAAATGTGATTAAAAGAAACAGATATGAATAACAGAAGTGCCTTGCCATTCGCAGAAATCTTAAAACCGATCTTAAGCGAGTGTGTACTGGGTCGGTTCGCCTCGTCGCTCGTTTCCTCTCGGTCCTTTGACTCTTGCCCAGAGGCCGACTTTTTTCGGAGCGCTGCCGAGCCGAGCAGAGCTGAGGCGAACTAACACGAGGTGACCCAGTATACGCTCGCCCAGCATTCGTCTTGTCTCGGCGAGTGTGTACTGCCGGCATAAAAGGCCTTGTGAAATATTATAAACGACAGGAACCCCTGACAATGACCAGCTTCTTAACTCATGCCTTGAGAAACTGTACCTAAAAACCCTGTGGATGCTGATCGGGAGCGCTGTACTTCAATCGGAATCCACATGTTTTTTTTTTTTTTTTTTTTAATATACTATTAGTAACGCAGCTGCGAGAGAAGTGCTCAGATCTCTTTGGACCTGTGTTGTCCCTGCATAAGTGGAGGGATAATTCTGGTTGAGAGATCGGGAGGATGATTGGATATTTTAAGCAAATTATGAATATGTTTTTCGCTTTCAATTTAATCCTATTTTTGTTTTCTTTTATTTGTTTTTTACATGATTTATTTTATTGTATTTTTTAAACTCTATATATTGTATAATTTGAGGTTCTTTATTTATTGTATCTTTTTCATTTCTTTTTATTTATTTCATTTATTTTAAATATTGTATGAATGGATTCATTTAACCATCCATATTACTTATTTTCCTCTTTGAGACAGAATGCAATACTTTCCTAAAAGAAGATTTAAAAAAAAAAAAAAAGGAAATCACTATGTTGTTAAAAATGTCCTTGAGAAAAAAAAACTTTCAGACAATTAATTAGATTTGAAGCCTGAACTAGTTCTTTGGATTTGAACCTAAGAACTCATCACTTCGAATCCGGCCGATTAATCTGAAATAACTAATCCGTCTGTTCAATTGATTCAGGTATAGGGGTCTCGAAAGGTCAGCTAATATATATAACAAAAAAAACGAAAAGTGTACATACCGGAGAGTATTTGTTTTAGTGTTGAAAAATAACTATATAAGCAGCCTGAATTGGTACGTAGGGAAGTAGAAGGCGTAGCGGAGAGCACTCGTTCGGCGAACTCTATGAATATTTAATAGACCCGTTGGTTGGGTTGAGCTAGGAGCTGCTAGGCTGCTAGTAAGCAACCTAGGAGCTGCTGCTAAAAGCTGGATCCGAAAATGGTGGAATTGAACGAAGCAGGGTTCGCTAAACAGGTCCGTTGACCTCCATAGCGGTGAACTGTTAGTTGAGCCCGGGCTAGTTCAGTCAAGATTTACGGCTCCAGGTTCCAGAATAAATATTCCAGAAAAATTAATTAGCACGTTATAAATAGATCCACGGGCCGAGGGTGTCCGGTCTTTATTTATAAATTTGTCTTTGTCGTCTTATCTTAATAGTTCTCACAGTTAAGATCAGATATATATATATTTTTTTAGAGAACAGCTTTTTCCCATTTTTTTTTTCTGATTCTTCCTAATTTCTTCGATCAAGGACTACAAATCTTACTTACTAATCGATTTCTTTAACCTGTTTATGGCATATATAAATCTCTTTTGTAGACATACCCAAAACAAACACACATAGAGGCTTGTAAACATGTCTCCCTGACTGGGAAAAACAATTCATACCTATGTTTATCTATAATCTACTCCTTCCCCTGATTGAAATTTTAGAATTAAAAGGATCAAATTAATTACATTAATATTTAATGAATATTCTAAATAAACTGTGTTGAGAAAAAATAAAGCATTTCAAACTCAGATTTTTCCATTCAAACCAGTATAGCTCCTAAACTGTAGGTTCCAGTGACAAATGTTATATAGGAAAAATATTTTCCATTAAATTTCTGATAAGGAAAAAGTCGGTAAACTTTAAATCCGAGCAACACCGACAGACCTAGAGCGTGACTTCTTTCGTTCAAACCAATATATTCCAATAATATCACCTATACGATATGTCCAAGTGTCAAATGATATATCACCAAAAATATTCTCCATTAAAATTCTGACCAGAACAATGTCAAATTTTCGATCTGAGCAGCACCAACAGTGCTAGAGCGTGTCAAAATGTTATATTTTTTAATGTAAAACGTTATACCGAAAAGTATAGACCCCCAGCCAATACATATATCTATGTCAACATATGTATAACAACATTCCTTTTTTTAAATAGTTATGCGTGTTTGAAATATTTGGACTCCATCAATCATCCAACATTAAAATATCATTGCAAGAAATATAAATTTTCAGAGGAAGAACGGGAAAATAGAACACGATAAAAAGGAAAATTGTGAAGACAATTTTTGTTATTTTGAGAACCTACTTAACTGCGAGGAACACACAGCCAAACTAGAAATGAAGGCGGACACAATATAGAATTCTAATAGTTCATCACCGACGATAGAGAAGAAAGAAGAACCTAAAGGCAAGTGGAAGGAGATGGGAGAAAAACAATGGCATAAAACAAAAAAAAATAATAAGGTCATACGCGTGGACCTTAGTTTGTCTTTATCGCCTCATAATATTATATATAATGATTTTTTACTCACAAATTATGAAATTGTTTTTTTCTATTAAAAACACTTCAGATTCACTCACCTGTAAAAACAAAAGAAACAACACTTAAAACCTTTACTTAAAGTTCTAATATCTCTCAGGCATCAATGTTTAAGTTAATAGTAAATAGTAAACGTTAATTGCTCAAAATGGAAACAGCCCACTCTCATCATATCTGGTAAGCATAGTCAGTAACCAGAGTTGGGAAAAATTTAATCATAGCTTAATGTCTAAAAACTAATTTCTTTGAATCCATCAGAAATTTAATCATCATTAAATTAGGTGATTGATTACATTAAATTAGTTGTCAAATATTTAGCTATGATTAAATTTTGCCCAACTCTGTCGGTAACGCAGGAAATACAACATAACAGTCCAACATTGGAAAAGAGATTTCCTTTACCTATATATGTTTTTATTTTAGTTTTAGGAAGTTCATGGTTTTTTATTTGTAAATTTTTTTATGCTATACGTTTCATTCCCCACTGCTTAAAATATTCCTCTCTAGTAAAATCTACCTTCTAAAAAAATATAAAATTTGATACCCGGGTTCTTAGTAAGCCCACCGACAAGAAGTACTTCCCAGCTACTAATAATACAATCATTAATTTTTGTAAAAACTTATTTAAATTTTCAAATGATATCAAATATTCCCTGATCTAATTACTATATCTCCAGGTAGTTAAATAAAACAGATTAAGAGGAAAAATATGTTATGTAGAAATATATATTTTTAAAAAATTATTTTTATTTATATTTATAGTTGTATACACTAAATTCAACAACAGAATGTGCAATAACATCATATATTAATAACTTGTAAAGAAACTACAAACTATTAGCACTTTAACATATGTTCTATATTAGAAGGTCCCTAGTCCATTTTCTTTTCAGATATTCAGTGGATTACAGGGAATTTAGCTGAAAGCCTAGTGGATTCGAGTGGGTAAGGGGCTTATCATAGAAGGATAGGTATCTGGTTTAGACCAATTCAGCAACATATGTGTATCTTAGATCATTATAGATAACCTTATTTCTGACACGATAAAGAGCATTCAGAATTTTACGGAGCATTTTGAATTGTAAGAATGGGAAGAAGAATTGGAAGGTTTAGTAGAGCCTTAAAGCTCAACTCTATATGTCCAAATAGTTCTAACCACTGTTATAAAAAATATTTTGTAATTGATTAGAAACATAGAACGTGTGTCTAGTAAAACGAGCAGTTTCTTATCGATTTAGTCTTTTGTTGAAAATAATTATTTTATAGACAATTTAATTTTTTATTTTCAATTATTTCAGTTTTATTCCCCACTATTTAAAAAATTAATTAAATATAAAAATACATAAGGTTGCTCAATGATTTTAGATTCTACTTAGTTATGGATCCTGATCCCTCTGATACTGCGCAAGAAGTACACTCCAGCCAAATATGTTGTATGTTTGCACTCACACACATATATATAAGTAAATCTCTGGACCGATCTTAGAGAGTGCGAACAATTTGCCTATGGCAGATGTCACTTCGAGATGACGGGAGGCAGGCCACAGCTAACTGTACGAGTATATTGATCGCTATTTGGTTAGAGTAATTTATAACGGCAACGTCCCCTTGGCCTATTATTACAGCAGATCGATTCGTCTGAGTTCGATGTATCGATGCTCAGCATAAATCACTATCGGAGGCTCTTGACTGCTTTCTCTTTTCCCTCCTTCAGCGATGTTTGTTTTTAGTTAGAGACAGTAAAAAATTTCAACTTTTTAAAGGGTACAAGATAAGATAACTATAATAAGAATTATGTTTAAAAAAGGTGCGTGAGTAAGAGCAAAATGTTACATTTTAATATAAATAAGTTCCTTTATTTCAGTAATAATATTTGCATTACATTATATAAATATGTACTGATATAAAAAAAAAAAATGCAAATATTCATTAATAACAGCAGATCAAATTTAGTGGATTATGCACACACAATTATAGAATCAAATTACATAAACATAGAATCGTATAATATTTTATACTAAATTATATTTCTCTCCGTTATTTTTTTAATTTTTAAAACCCCTGGATATAAAAAAACATAAACAATTAAATAAAAAATACCGTTGACTATCTAAAATTAATACTAATAATAAAATACCAAAAATATTAAGCAAGAATAGTAAAAACAAAAGTAGAATAAATATGTTACACAATATAAATATATATTCACAAAATAATCTAAAATAAAAAAAGGAAACGTATTTAAAGAAAGTGAATCATTTGTATAATATTATTAACATTATTTACAATTGAATAAAGAAATACGTTCGTTAAATTTGTGGCTTTATTGATATAATGATATGTACATTGGCTTGTAAAGCAACTAACCGTTTGTAGCAATAAAAATTCTATATTTTATGGTACAAATATTTATTATTTTTTATTATGTTATGCGTAGGATCAGATATTTTCCTGTAATGAAGGTGTCATACACTATTTGATCCATATTTTCATAATATTTCTGTCTATGTATTACTACAGTCATCCCTCCTTTATCCGATGACGTGACTAATACGTCCGATTATTTAATAAAAATATTTTTGTTACTGCTATTTGTCTATCAATGGACTTCTTCTCTTTGCTACTATTCTTTACCTTATTGTATAAGTTCGTTTCACTATTGACTAATTTTAGTATGAATTCATTTCGTTTACTTCAAATCTTGTTTTTCTACCGTTTGAATAATGTATAAAGATCAAAAAGGAAATGCTAAAGTCCTTTCATAACATTCTTGTAATTGATTTCTTAGTCAAATTTAGGTCCTAAAGCCAAAACATTCCGTACTTTTTTAGGTAGAACCACATTTGTAAGGATTATTAAAGCTGTAGTTGGTACACCTGGCAATGATTTATCTTCTTATTTTCCACTGATTTTTAAACTTGTTTATCAAACTGTACTTTTTGTATGTTTTATTTTTATTATAGAGCTTCATCTGGACGGCAGTTAGTTTGTAATATAGATCACTATCATTTTATCAGAAAGCTCTATTAGAAGGTTATCAATTTTATATATAGTTTTCTTTTATCTTTAAATTTAAACTTACCATTTCTGTTTTGCAAATAATATTTTCCGTAATTTTTATAAATCTCGACATATTTGGAATAATATCATATAACCTTTTTGACCGGCTACTAATACGTAGTGGACCGAAATTGAGTTTCTACATATCAGGAGAGACACTCTCTTTGGTTCTAAATAAGAATGCTTTTTTGCCAGTTTAGAGTAATTTTTCGCTTTAATGGACATACCTTCCTGAAAAAATGTCTAATATTATTAAAGATATCAATATTTCTTTCATTATAATACAAAAATATAAATATAAATATGAAAAAAATATATGTAGAGAATTGTACCAATGTTTAACAAATTCGTTGTTCCAGTATATAATAACAGTTCAAGCCTAATTACATTTTTCATATTGCCCTCAGTCTTTCATAGTTATCATAAGTTATTATATCGGAGCCGCTAGTCCCTCCATAACGCTGAATACAGCCGTCCAGTTATCCTGGAAGAACTCTTGGATAGGAAAGTAGGCTGCTGGAAGACTGGTTCTCGTCCTCCCTCCAGGACTCCAGGGCTCCAGTAGATCATCCACTCTTTAGGCCCGCTGAGAGGATATTTAACACCCTCGGGAGATTTATAGCCTCTTAAAGGCTACACTTCCAGCGGCGAGCTGTCACAGAGCTTCTTTCTCCTTTGGAAACCTTTGAAAACGAGCAACTTCGGAATAAATTTAAAACATTTTTATTGTTAAAACTTAATATTATTTCACTTGAGGGGTACGCTTTAGTTTTTTTCTGGATTCAGTCGTAACTTATTCTCTACTGCCCATTGGTGAATGCTATAAATGTCATCTTGAATTTTTGTTGATTTGAAAGTCATCAGCATATAAATGATATAGGGAATTATTAATGGCGTCTGTCAAATCATTAATGTAAACGGAAAAGAGAGTTGGTGCAGAAGAAACCTCGCGTCATTAGTAAACATTCTTGAGTAATTTTGAAAAGAGCGAATTGAGTCAGATACAATTTGATCAGCACTATTGGAAAGGGAGAGTTTTTGTAATTTAGTCACAGTAGAATAACCTGAACGGAAGCCTGATTGAAGAGAGTTTGGAGATCTTTATTTTCAAGGTATTTAGCCAGTTTGAGAATGGACTATTCTTTTAAGTGGCTTAGATAGGTTTGATAGGATGGAAATAGGCCTAAAATGGGATGCTGTGGTAGTGAAGGAACTTTATTCAATGGACGAACTAGGACCTTTTTCCATGCTGTTTGAGAAGTTGTTTCTTGTCTTTCATTTTGAAATTGAGGAATGGAATAGGATGAAGTATTGATTGGAGGCTCAATATATATATTCGAAAACTTCCTTAGAATTCTCCACTTAGATTTTAATATCTGCAGCTAAGGGCAGATGTTTTTAATTTTAAAAGCGGTGGATTAGATGAAAGGCATTCCACCATTTTTTGGGAGGAATAGATTGGTTTAATAGAAAGGGATAATGAGTCTTAGAGGGTTTATACTTTCTGGAGTTAGGAACTAAGATTACGCCTGATGACAAGAGAGAAAGGATATTGGATTTTGAACTTTAACATTTATCAGGAGAAACGGAAAACTAAAATCGCCGGCTATTATTATGTTATTGTAAGCGGGAACATAGGTAAAAAGTGAGGATTCGAAAGTTGAGTCAAATTTGACTTGAGGAGGACGGTACACTATGACATAGAGGAGGGTTCTGATAAAAAAAAATGGCCAATAAAGTTATGAATAATTTATCGATCCTAATTGAAAACTATATTATCTTGGCGTATTAATAAAATTGAAAGTAAATAGATTATGTTTTTTGTCTCTGTTGTATTACTAGTCAGACACGTGACACCCTTCCTCGCGCAAACCACATCTCTTTCGTTAAGACTGAGATTTTGATGCCTTGTAAAAGTTATTCAATAAATCATTTGATTAAAAATAAAAAAAATAATATTCCAATGAGCGTAACTTCAAAGAAAGATGAACCGGTAAGTGATGTGCTTATCATGGTTTGATTTTAATTTTGACGATATAAATTTTCATTTATAATTACTGGAGTATTTAAAAATATAAATATATTTTTTATTTTTTAAGTATTTTTTTTACTTTATAAAGTCCCTGTGTATCCCACATGTATACATCCCATTATGTGGTGGTTAGATACATATATGCCGTGTTTTGCACGATTGGTGTAATAGAAACTTATTGCCAAAAAAAGATTTTGACGCCCTGTGATTAGTTCAGACTTAATATAAAAGTAGTGGGGTGACAAGCATAGTTCGGGATATCTCAGGGATGATTATATTTATTGTGACTTTACATTTATTTTCTTTCTATTATTTTTTGTAATTTATTGTATAATGTAATTAGGATAAACCAGAAAATTATTGACACCCTTAAGAAAATATTTGGAAATAATCATACAAAAATTATAGAAACAATAGTCCAATAAAGTTGAAATTCGCTGTCATTTTTCCTTAATTACTATACTTTAAGCTAAGCAAGAAAGTTGACACCGAACATTATTCCTGGAATGTATTTTACAAGGTAGTAACAATAAATAATGTAAAATCAGTTATTGAGACCTATAGATATCTTTTAAAATAAGGACTGAATCGAAAGTACTTTTATACGGTGTCACTTATTTATACTGTCTGTGGTGTCAATAACTATCTTTAGTTTTATTTTAATTCGTTTTTGTGTATTTTTTTTTTTTTAATTTTGTTTACTCCTTTACTATTCTATTTTTTATAAATCAAATTTTAACGTAAATATTGTAAGAAAAAAATCATGGTCATCCATACCACTGATTTCCCTTGAAAGAGGCAAAATATTATTATGTAAATAAATATTACAAAAATATAAAAAATATGAAATATTTATTAGAGAAAACAAATTAATTAAAAAAAAAAAATAATATTAGAGTGTACTATACCGAAGTGTAAAAGTGGTGTGCTATGAATTATGTTGGGTTTAACTTTCATTAGATAAATTTTCATTTGTATTTACTTGAGTATGTAAGGTACATAGTATTTATTTTTCTGTTCCAAAATAAAATCTATTTTCTTCGTGGTAATTCCTAGTGTGTAGTGACCCATTAAACATTACACTCGAAATGTTATGTAAGTTATGACATGTTATTTGGTGTATCTATGGTAATGTATAAAAATTAATCCTATTTGTGTTAATTTTAATTAAAATATTTAATTAAGGTTTTAGAATTTAAACAAGGTTTTAGAAGTAATATTTATTATGATGTCCATTCATTTCTTTAAAAAGCTAATAAATCAAACATGTTCAAATTGACAATAGTAATAAACCTACCTATTCATGATAAATACTCTTAATAAAATTTTACAAAATAAATGTCTGGATAATGTCCTGTTCAAATAGTGACTTCCAGTTGCTACTACAAGGCGAGAACGATTCCTCCCCCTCCCCCTCAGGATATGGAGGAAGAAGGAGCTGGAGGAGAGACACAAGGATACAAGGATAGAGCGACACGAGGAGCTGTTATCGGTAGTCCTTCTCTCCTGATCAAGGTGAGCCAGGGCCGATCCTTTCTTTCACTTCCTCCTTTTTTATTTCTTCGCTTCTGCCATCTTCTTCTTCGTCAGATCTGCCTACCCACGGTGGCCTTCGAGTTGGAGGCCATGATGTCGCCAGATTGATTTATAAATAAAGATCGTAAATACCTTTGATAGTTGCGGATTCTGCTAAGAAATAAGCAGCTTCGGGAGAGTATTGTTTCAGTATCATAATGTACTATCGTGAGGAATTCGCTGAGTAAATGTAGTGCGCTTTTCAATAGGGCATTTTTGGATCGTCTGAAAAGAAGATGGCTAGAAACCTTCTAATGTAGAATTTTTATTGAAGTGCTACTCATGAGTAATTCTTTTCAAGTTTTTGACTTGTTATTGTAATCATTATTTACACATATACTTGGTGTATATATTTTATACAGTTGTAAATTTCAATAAATGGATGGGTGGATTGTTTAAACGGAGGCGCTTTTTTTTTTTTACGCGTAAGCCCTAAGCCAATGGAATGTATCTAATGAATTCTAAGTCATGGATTTCGTTTGATTATGCAATAGGTTGACTGCCGATTAAGACACGTGGACTAGAGTCATGCCTGAGTTTACAGGTGATTTTATGTTATTTAGTGTAATTGCGTTATATTTTCCACTTTTTACACTAGTCTTATAAGGAATATTGTTATGCTACAAGGAATTAAAAAAAGAATTTAGCTGCCTGTTAAGTTTAAATATTGTATCATAAAAAATAACAATCATAGTTATTTTATTTATTAGTAATTGATTACTTGCTCTTTTATGTATTTTATCCTGTAGGAGCTACATTTGTGATTTAACAAATGATTGTTACAAAAGTTCTTTGGCATAAGTATATGATTTATTTCAGACTAAATATCATAATGTGATGTTGCAATATCTGGTTATAGACGCAAGAGGAGGAAAAACGGTTACTTCGTTTAGTTTTAATAATTTCTTTTTGCTCCAACGAAAACGATGGAGCATTGTCATGTTAAAAAACTGCTCGGTTGCAGATGATCAAAGCACTCAAAACATGTATGAATAACATGATGGCAACTAAAGTCACAAGAAATTAAAGGATTAACCAAAGTAAACATTGACATACATAAAATAGGAACAATTGTGATAGGATAAATCATGAGAGCTGGAATTATGTTCATGCACAAAGACTTTTCTAGTGCTAATAATAAGTATTCCTGATAACTCTCCGATTAGATTTGCTCTCTCAAATAACCAAAATCTTAAGCTCATTTTTGTGGACCATCGTAATAAAATATAACTATATTACACAAGACTAAAACGACAAGAAACAGTTTCAGACTACTTCAACATTTACTAGACAAACGTTCAAAGCTCCCAATTAATTACAAAAGATTCATATACATGACTGTGATTAGACCTATTTGGACGTAAGGAGTTGAGCTTTGGGGCTCCACTGAACCATCTAATTCATCTCGTATTCAATCCTTACAATCCAAAATTCTTTGGAAAATCCTCAATGCTCCTTACTTTGTCACCAATAAACATCCCCAAAGATCTTAATGTTCCATATGTTGCTGATTTAGCCCACACCAGATACCTTTCACAGTACCATCCTTTCATAGTAAGCTCCATAATCACTCAAATACGTTAGTTTCTCAACTCGCTTCCCACTCCATTCCTGATAATCCTCCGAGGCGTCTGAAACGAAGATAACCAAGAGACATTCTAGTGTAGAAGTTTTAATAAAGTGCAACTGATGAGTAGTTCTTTTCAAGTTCTAACATGTTATTATAATCGTTGTCAATACATTTACTTGATGTATATATTCTGTACAGTTGTAAATTTCAATAAATGTATATATAAAAAAAACTATATTACATAGTATAGATGTAATTATCTCCAAGCTGCAACTGAGAATTGAAATATAAGGAACTCTAACTAGATAAATTTAATATAGATAGTTCAGGGCGATATAGTTATGTAGATTTGGAAGGATACATAGACATTGCGTAACTATTTAAGTAATTAAAGATTCATATGATGTTTTTATAGTGAATTTATTGGAATCTACAACTATATTACAAAATATAACTAGTGAAAAGGGATTCGATGGCCGAGCGAGTTGCTCCGATGGTCTCAGTGCGCTCGGTACTGAAGGTCGTGGGTTCAAATCCCACCTTGGTGGGTTAAAACTTAGTTCGGGGCAGATCCACGAAGTGAATCACTATGGCTAGAATAGGTTGGTAACCTGTAGGATAACCCGCCCTTCCTGTTCTATTTGGAGTACATGAGGACGTTAAGCCCAAATAAACATAAACAACGACTAGTGAATGCCCAGTATTATTCTAATCAAGTGACTATTCTTGAAGAAACTTCCCCTTGATAGCGCTCCAAAAAAAATTAAGGAACTATACAGTGAACAGAAAACTATTTATACCTGACTTATTTGTGATGAAATTTTTGTTAGGGTTTTGTTTAATTTAAAAAAAAGTAATTAAAAATATGAAATCAGACCGAGACTAAACATAATCTTTTCGGAAATTTCACTTTAATTTTAGATTTTTATAGAATATTTTTTTTTAAATTCTTCTCCTTTAGAATACAGGAATTATTAAACATTGAGGAGTATGCTGTCGCGGTTTTAATCTAGAGATTATTTAGTTGAAGATAAGAATTTTTCTTTGTTGAACAAGAAAAGACCAAAGGTTCGACACCCAGCCGCCAATAAGGACAATAAAATGCCACAACAAAAAGACACTGCACAAGGTGTGAGGCAGGTCAGGCCCTCACAGTCCGAGACAAACTCTCCTCTCCCATTCAATTCAGGTATTACTATTTATACATATATATATATATATATATATATATATATATATATATATATATATATATATATATATATATATATCTCATTGTTATTAATTATTTATTTTTTATTTAAGGAAAATTCCTCAGCTATGTGACTCAGATTTGAATCTTAGTGAACGATCCTGCTTTTCTGAATTTTGAAATTATGACTGAATTTTAATTTTATTATTTATTTGATAATATTTTATGGAGGATACTAGATCACACATAAATTTATCCATAAAGTAAACTCCATTACCCCACCAATTAACTAATCACTCAACTTGCTTCCCACTCCATTCCAGAAAATTTTCCGAGGTGTCTGGAAAGAATATGGCCTAGAGAGAGACTTTCTAGAGCAGAATTTTTATTAAAGTTCAACTAATCTGTAGTTCTTATCAAGGTTTAACATGATATTGTAATCGTTATAAACACATTTACTTGATGCATATATTTCGTACAGTTTCAATAAATGGATATTAAAAAAAAAAATGAGTTTTTATAAATTATTATAAGGTTATTAAAAATTATATGTCTAAATAATTCATTTACTTTTGCTGTTCATATTTTATGAATTGGTTATCACCAGTACTGTTTACAGCCCCTGAGTTATTCAATAATAGTATTTTGTTAGAGAAAAATTATTATCTGGCTGTATATCATTGTATTTTTTTTTAAAAGGAGGTTTGATGAAAACCACACAGATGAGCATATACTCATTATAATTTTATTACTTTCCATGTTTTGGAAAATTTTCTCATCCTCGGGTAACCTTAAAATAATGCTAATCAATATAATTGACATTATTCAAATAACTATACAAAACTAACAATTAATGTATTAACTTTTTCGCTTTGTTAAATCACATTGTCACTATTTCAAAAGCAACTTACAACCGACCCTGCATTATCGTTGTACAATGTTTACACTTGTTTACCATAATTGGCACACATTTACTATTACATTGGAAAATTTTAAGTATTTTATTTTTTTTTTAATAATTAATTTAAATCAAATTATTTTTCAAACTATTGTTAATTAACATTTATTTTTGGTTTTTCATTATTATTTTTTAATATATTTTAAGTCATTTTTCATATTTGTAATTTATCTATTATATTCGCATAATTCGTCCCTATTTATTTGATTATATTTTATATTAACAGAATTCATATTTTTCTATAAATTACCTTTATTAATGTCAATTATATCAAAAGAACATTATTTATTATTTGTTGATTATTATATGATTGTTAACGTTTATGAACAATCTGTAGGTTGAAGATAATTTTTCGATTTTAAAACAGACGTTAATGTAACTATTTTAACTCTAACAAAATAAAATGAACTAGAAAATTCCAAGCAATTCAAACTTTTCATGAAACAGTTGTCACAATATAATACCTAATACTTTATAAATTACTACAATGAACCAGATATATATGATGTGAATTATATCCTAATATTTAAAAAGAATATATTTGTAGCAGAATATTCTTCACTAAGCAGTATGGTTTCTGGTAGATGGGATGTTAAAAATACATGAACAGGTATCGCCTGAGGAGAAATAGCTCTGGAATGAATCAGCGGAGGATGCTCCAGCGAGAGGCTACTTCCAGTGGGGGGAGGGGGAGGACCTGGACAAGATCTGGTCTGGAGTTATCCAGGACTAGTCTACTCTCGGTGTCTTCTGCCCAGGATAATTGTTCCCTTCCTTACCAGGAATGCACGGTCGGCCTGTTGGCCATACTATACTAGAATATGTATTGAGGACTTTAAAGTACTTTTTGTTTAGAAACATTAGTCATTTTACAATTTCTAAGAACTACCTGTGCAAAAAAAAAAGAGACAATTTTTAAAAGAATTATATATTTTAAATTAATAAAAAGCTAAATAAGTCATAAAATAAGATTGTTGAATGCTCAGTACAGAAATAGGAAGAGCTTCACCTTACAGATATAGAACTGTCGCTTTTTATTAATAATAAAAAATGCGAAGAAAATGAAAATATTTAAAAATACATTGAAAATAGATACGTATTTATTATATAAGAAGATTAAGATATTTATAAGGATAATGAGCAATGATATCTCACAAATACTTTTATTAATCAAAAATATTTATGATGATATGGATGACGTTTCACGGCTTTGCCATATTTTCAAGCCCTAAAAGCATAGATAATAATATAATAAAATAAAAACTGTATTATGACAATATCAACAATTTTTCTCATTTATATATAATATATCCAGGTGAAATAATTCAGGTAAATTGACTAGACAAAGAAGTAAACATTTCAAGAATGAAAAAACTGGAACTAGCTTGCCAATTGAATAAATATCTGGGTGGAAATATATCATAGCTCATTATCCTTTTAAATACATAAAATGACATTAACAATAAGTTACTTTTTAACCAAGCATCGCAGCAACTGAAGATTTCATTCAAAAATGAATGATTCTTGAAAAGTTGTAAGGGTTAGTTTCAGGCGTAGGTTGGAGGATTGTGTAGAATTTCAGCAGCGGTACTTCAAGCCCGCTAAGCCGTTATAAGTATGTATCGATTCTAAATGTCGATTCTCGATTGGCCCGTTTCTTGAGCAACGAATCGGTATATGGAGAAGTTTTTAGAAATCCAATGATTCGATTTCTAGAAACTTCTTTAGGGCCACCGAACCACACTAGTGAGAAGACGAACAATGACTAAGTAATAAAAGTAATCGTTCGTCTCCTCACCAGTGTGGTTCGGTGCCCTGAAGAAGACCTGCAAGGAAGGTCGAAACGTTGGCTCGCATTAAAGTATTTCTACTTAGACGTGCTGTTCCGCTTCTTCCTTGCATCCCTGATCATCTTCTTCTCCATTCATCATAACAGTCAACTATACTTGCATTATTATTATTATTTCGTTCGTATTAGATCTTTCTTTTTGATTGAGCAATGAATCATCAAAAGTTTTATCCTTATTTTTAGCTTTACTTATGTAAATTTCTTTAATTATTTATTGTTTTTTTATTGATTTATTTTGTAGGTGGTTTCAGATTTTTCCAACTTATAATTAGTATAATTATCCTACTTATAATAGTATAATTTATACTAATATAGCACTATACTATAATATAGCACAAAAAAAAACCCTTATTTTAAAATATAATACCAACATGTTGAAATGATCGATCTCACGCTCATTATAAAATTACAGGTAAAGAAATTAAAATATTAAAAAGCCAAGATACAATCTTATAGAAAACAATATAAAATATAACTATACAAAATAAATATAAAACTCTGTAAGTAAAATAAAGTAAAAATAACAATAACTATGTAACTATTCAGGTAGGATAATCATGAAATATATATCTGTAAATAATTTTGTTCTCTTTCTTTCCTTTTACCTTTCCCAAACCATTAGTTATTACATATTACATTATAACATATTATTACATATTAATATGTGGTGGTGGATTATTCCCAGGCAGTTCAGTATAATATTCCCTATAACAGCCACACAACCTCATATCGATGCCCAGGCCTTCCATGAAGTTTCTTGCTCTATTCGGTATAGTTCCGCGAGCTCTGAACCATAGGCCTCTCACTTTGAACTGTCTCCCTCCGAAATTTTCACGGAACTTTTCTATAAGGAAATGTTTCTCAGGTTCTAGTTTCTAAGGATGCGTTTCACAATTTCTAATATTTGAGTTTTTAAAATACAATCATATCTACATTCCTAGCGTAAATGAAAATAATATTAATAGCTTAGGAAACTTAAATTAATCTCAGGAAAACTACTAAGCATATAGTCCATACAGTAACTTCTGAAGTGAGAATCAAGCCACGGCTTACCACATCTAGTTGATAGGTCTGATATCCAAGCACTCGTGTAAAGATATTCTCTCAACAGTCGATCCACCGCAGATAGTCAATAAAAAAAATTTTAAAAATCGAAAAATAAATAAAAATAAAAATCTGCCACAGCGGGGCTATAACCTTGTTTGTTGTTTGGGTGGGTGGGGGCCTAGTTCCTTACTCGCTCAGCTACCATATTTCCTTTTACAATAACCTTGGGACCGAAACTAACTATACCATTGTTTTGGTTAGATGGATATTTTTTAACTAGTTTTTGGTGCGATTTTTTTTGTAGTTAGGTTTCAAAATAGATCCACCACCTAGGACTCCATCTGAACAAACGTCTATCTTGGAATCCATATACAAGGCTAAAACGACAAGAAACTGCCCGTCTTTTTCGACTACTTCAACGTTTACTAGACAAACGTTCAAACCTTCCAGTTAATTACAAAAGACTCATTTACATAACAGTAATTAGACCAATTCGAAAATATCGAATTAAGCATTGTGGTTCCACTAGAATTCATCCTTCCACTTCATCTCGTATCCTATCCTTACAATCCAAAATCCTAAAAAAAAATCCTTAATGTTCCTTACTTCGTCACAAACAAACTTATCTACAAAGATCTTAATATACCTCATGTTTCTGACTAAGCACAAACCAGATATCTATCCTTTCATAGCAAACTCTACAGCCATTCAAATCCATTAGTATCACAACTTGCTTCTCGTTCCATTCCAGATAACACTCCGAGGCGCCTGAAAAGGAGATGGTTTCGGGACATACTAATATAGTACTCTATATAGAACCTTTATAAGAGTTACCAATGGGTAAAAAAAAAAAAGGTAGTACAAGTTGTTTCTTAAATTTCAAATGTTGTTTTTTAAATTAACTTAAATATAAGAAAATTTTGCATCATATGATAATAAATGTACATTTGTAAAAGCAATGTAAGATAGACGTGGTAAGGCTGGTAGTAGAGATGAGGTCGGAATGAATGCAGATCTTGCTCTAAGGTCAACGCCTCCCCCCTCTTAATACTGAACGCTATTGTACTCGTATACTTCTCTAGGCTATTCTTCCCTAGGTATTTTTCCTTTATTTTAATGTTACGATTTGATTAATAATAAAAGAAAGTATTTTCTGTTTTATTCAGAAAAAAATATTGTAAATCAATCCATGCCGATGTGGATTCAATCACGATTCATATATTAGATGACACTAAGATATACAAGATACAATATATATCTTATACACAATATATAAGATTATTTTTTATTACAAAATTTAGAAAATGAAAGATTTGATTAAACAAATTTTTATTAACCCTAATTTCCCTTAAAAATATTTTTTTCAAATACTATTTTTGACTATAGAAGGAGTTTTTTTTTTTTTTTTTTTTTTTTTTTTGTTTAGAAGTTCTAATGTCTTGATTTTCTATCTCATAATTTTCATTGTTATATTATTTAAACTACTCACATATAGAAATGGACCACTCATCAAAAGTTAGGTAACACTCTTTTTTAACCATATTTTTTTTTCCTCTGTGTGTATAATACTTTCCTTATGCATTGGTAATGTATTTGTTAAAAAAAAAAAAAAAAAAAAAAAAATACACCAAACGAAATTTGTGAAAATATATTTTTTAATATTAAATTAAAAAAAAAAATCACAATACAGACATTTATATTTTTACATTTTTTAATAGATATTGGATTTTTTCACCTTAACCTTCTTCAGTAGGGTTTCACATCGGCGTTTCATACTTCTTACTCAGCTCAATACGTAAGGTTTAGGTAAAGAAGCCTATTCCTCAATTAAAGCGTCAGCAAGTTCATCCTAGCCAGGGTAAACCAGAATGTTATTGGCACCCTTAAGAAAATATTTAGAAATATTAATGCTATAATTATAGAAAGAATGGTTCAATGAAGTTGAAACTTGCAGTCATATTACCTCGATAACTATACCTTAAAATAAACAAGAAAGTTCACACCAAACATTATTTCTGGAATGTATTTTACAAGATAGTGACAATAAACGATGTAAAATCAGTTATTGACACCCTACGGATATCTTTTAAAATACGGACAGAATTGAAAATATTTTCACACAGTTGGGTTTTAAGATTTAAAAGGAATTTTATGATTGATTTTGTTTTGCTAATTTTTTTTTTCTTCTAATTTTTAAGATAGGGTGTCAATAACTGTCTGGTTTACCCTATCTGGACTAGGCGAATACCTGTGTAATTAGCGTTGGAATTTGTCCCAAACAAGTTCAATTGGATTCATATTATTAATCAAGTAAACAAAATTATAAAATATCTTAAATTCCATAAGTGGTCCATTTTAATTTGTGAGCAGTTTACATTATTATTATTATTATTATTATTTATTTATTTATTTATTTATTATTCCTCAATTTCCTCTCTCTGCTTTACTTTATTTGTTTATAGAATTATAATTTAATTTATTTTATATCATCATTTATTACATTTTATTGCGTTTCTTTTAAAGTTGATAGCTGTTTATTTTTCTTTTCTTTTTTTCCTTTTTTTTTACTTTATTTCCTTCTTTTTTTTTTTTTTTTTTTACTTTCATTGTCCATTATTGTGTGAAAGGATTAATTTTAATCTATATTACTCATTACCCTTGAGTGAAGCAGCTTGTAAATTTATTCAATAAGAAAAAAAATGTTTAAAATCTACAAAAGTATGTTTTATTGTGATAACGTTGACAGTTGGTGCACTGGGTCACTTAAAATATCCCTATTCTATCGTCTATAATCATCATACTCTGATAAAATTTTCAGTAATATCAAGAAAAGAAATTTTTTGAATGATTCATTGCTTTGATAGTCCATTCAATTATTCTTATTATAAAAACAATTATCGAGTAGAGGAAGTCAATTTTGTTTTTACATAAAAGAAGTATTACATTTGTTTTTAGTTTCTTGAAAATGGAATTTTTGAGCGAATCTAAAATTTTAAAAAAATTGAGGAACAAATGCACCAAAATATAAAAAAAAAAAAAAAAATGCTAGCCATCACCACCTAGCCAATTTATACAGTAGGTAATAGGTTGTAATGTACTTTATTCACATCAACTGGAGTCAACATTTTTTAGAACATAAGTTGTAGCAAAAATACTCTATTTTGCTGATAGAGTGACAAAATGATTATTTATTTATCATATTATTATATGAAAGAAAAGAGGAAGAATTCAACAAATGCCGATACCAGACAAACTGACGACAAGACACATTCTTAAAATGAAATATAATTTTGGTCCTCTGTAAAAAATATGAAACAAAAAAATATGTTATGACAATTTCATCGTAAGTGTGTTTCAGTTTATTAAATATAAACCTAGCACCATTATTTTTATTTTAAAAATGATAAGCTTTTTTAACTCCATGATTTAAATTTTTTAATTTTTCAGGACAAAAACAGGAAAAGTCAGGAAGATCTGTAAAGAAGTTGAACAGATTTATTTCACTTTATTTATTTATTTCGTTTATTATTTCACTATAGGTTGTTGTTAAACCAAGTACTCATATTAAATTTATTATTAAAAACAAAATAAAATTAGTATAGTTCGGAAGTTTGCTTGGAGGTTTCTTTAAACCATTCAATTCTTCTAGTATTTAAACCTCAATTACGCCACGTTATAAACTTCACTATAATGAACTTAATGTCACATATGTTTCAGATTTGACACGAACCGTATACATATAATTTTACAATGAACTACCCACCTAAATCTACTTGTAGCTCGATTTCCTTTCCATCTGATTTCCGAAATTTCTTCGTTGACCTTTAGGCCTTATAATAGACAACTTTCATTTGAGTGCTACCAAACGCTAGTTTCTCTTGCCATTATATACTTAAATCTGTACATTTACTCGATGTGTTTAGTCATATAATAGAACATTTTAATAAATAAATTCAAAATAACAATATTAAAATTAGAGCGAGACCTTTACAAAAGTACCACAGATTCGTTTTTATATTCCGAAACCAATTGTTGCTTAGTCACCTCATATATATTTAGTAGACAATTTTTTTTTGGTGGGGTGGTAATGCATTCGTACTCATATTAGTCATACCATAACAAAAAATCAATTGATATAGTTATGAATTATAGGAAGATATCGGTGAAATATAAAATATTACAAAAATATAATTCATATTATGAGATGATACTCTATAGAACCTACACTTCCAGGCCTGACCTACAATCGGCGACCTGAGGCAGTTCCCCAGGTACTTCCTGACCAAGGACACGACTCCGTTAGTCTTCGGGTCATCCGAGCCCGCTACCCTCCCGTTGGTGTGCGTACACGGCGAAACCACGTCACGACTGAAGAATTATCCATGTTGGAAGAGTATTCATGTTATTATTGAGATTAAAAAAACAACATGGAGTTAGCATTATAGGAGTTTGGAAATGTCATACTGAAGATAGTGCGTTCAAGTATATATGGTACATACACTTACACACAGATATATATTTACCGGTAGATATATATCGTTTTCAAATATCCAGTGTCTGTACGGCAGTAGAGTTAAAGAAACAAATATTTGTCCTCTTGTATGTATGATAGATTTTTATTTATTTATTTTTTTTATGTTACAACCTTTTTATTAGAATAATTTGGTTCCTGTCGGTAAAAAGTCAATAATTGAAAATTATCTTAAAACGAGTAAACTATTCACCAACAAAACAGGATTTTTACTATCTATATTTCATTTCCTATCTGCGTTGTGACAATTGGTTAAATTGCACTTCTTAATAAGGCTTTAGGTATCGTTTTCGGAACAAATTGTATTTTTAAACTAATTACAGGATTTTGGAAAACAATCTAAAGTATCAAACTGAAAGGATGCAATAAACGACAGCCAGGGAATTATAATCAATCATTTGGCAATGGGAAGAAGTTTTTCGATTGTTAGCGATAAAAATGTAATTACAAAATACAGACAACACTGTATAGATTGATTATAATATAATTAATTACATTAACGAGTGTTAATTTTTGTATTATATCTTAATAGATTTAGCCAAGATTTAGTTGAGTTCAAATTTCAAAAGATGTTATCGGATGTTAAATTTCAGGGAGGTACGGTAGTTCAGTGGGTGTCTCAAAAGTACTAATTTAGGGAAGCTGGGTTCGAATCCGGCTGAGGCAGATAGTTATTTATATTGTTATATCAAACAAGGGATTTCTTTAAGAAGAAAGCCGGACCACTAGGGTGGAGAATGGCAAGGGACAGAGATAAATGGAAAGAGAAGTGGATCCAAATCGCGAACCCGGCTTCCCAGTAGGCTGGTCACCTGGGAAAGTCTAGACCTATACTCCCTGAGGGAAGGCCTATGTTCAGACTCACAGAAGAATTTTATTTGTAAATATGATAATAATTGTGGACTTATTTGTAGATATGTTAAATTTTTATTTTTATTGTATTCATTTGAATTATGGTTTATTTGTTGAGTTATGGACATAATAAAAGGCTATTATTATTATTATTATTATTATCAAACAAGAATCAATCCAGAAGTCAGAAGACGTTCCTAAGTCACACTATATGTTTTTTGAGGAAATAAATTTTTTGAGTGTTATAATGATGAGTCCCTAAAAACAAAGAAGAAAAAAATGAGAATTATAAACGTTTTATTATTTAAATAATCCTCTATTGAAAACTATATCTGAGTATATTTTCACCGTTTTCAACCTAGCCAATTAATCAATCAGGCTAGGTTTTAAGCTCTGATAGGAAAGAGCTAAATCGAAATAAATTTAAAATAAACAGCTATTGAGTCAACCATTGCTGAACCCCTCGAATTCCAGGTTAGTTGATAATTGTGATATACGATCCCCCTTCACACTGCTCTAGACTGCCCACATCTCCTCTCCAGAACATACAGGGAGGCTCCTTCTCGATCCAGAAATGCCGGGAATCCACCATTTCCCTCCGGTTCGCCGTTTCCATAATTCTTCTCAAGATAAGATCGCGGAGGGCTCTTCTTGGCTAGATGCTCTTTTCATCTTCCAGATCATCCTCTGTCGACTTTCTCACAGCTGGAGAATGCATTACGTATTCCAGTCAGCTTTGCTGGGTAATATTCGTTTTAAATTATAATAAAGGTTCTTCCACTAACTTATACGGATTACCATTTCTTCAACCGATTTCCCTGTAGATTTAATATATTCTAGTTCTGTTTTTTCTTCTCATTATTCTTGTATAACTACTACATGGAAAAAAAAGAGAGCGGTTTTTAAATTTTTCATTCTCTGGTGAGAGTTATAAAGCTTCTAAATTTATATTTCTCAAAAATCGGAACATGCAATTTTTACAAATCACTTACTCAGGCGTTGAGGATACTAAAAACGAGATAAGGGATCTCTTTTGAATGAATGAATGAAAACAAATTTTATTTTGGGGCCATTGCTCTTTAAGAATAATTAAAATGAACAATATAATGGCGGCCTAGCTGCAGTATAAACAATTATAGACATAATAATAATAAAAGATAAAAATAGTAAAACTAAATTACGGTATAAAACTTACCATTGCTTACACACATTATAAATATTACAAAAAAAAAAAAAAATAAATAAAATAAATCTTAAGGTAAAATATTACAAAATAAGGTTAGAGAAAAAAAAAAAATGAAAAGTACAGTGTTCAGAGTTTAAATCACATCTGAACAAAATAAATGTGAACTGAGATAATAATATAAGTTATGAAAAAAAATAATATAGAAGCAAAACTATAATTATATTGTGTATGAAAGTGAATTATTATTATTATTAAATTATTATTAATTATTATTATTAATATTGAATTATTATATTAAATAAAAATGAATGAATTGTGATGTAAAGATTGTTTCAGTCTGAAGATGGGACTTGGGTCCCGAAACATGTAAAAAAATATGATGATTGTTAAAGAGGTGTAAATGTGAAATAAAGTGAATTGAATATATTGTGTATCTCATTGTGATAAATATTTCTTTTACTGACAATTTAAAAGTTATTTATGGTTTATAAGTGGTACATATGGCTATTATATTCCCTCTATTAATTACTAAGATCCTTAGATTAATTGAACAATCCAAAATAGTATATGTCCAAAAATATATGTCCGATCCCAAATTTATTTTCCCATATCAAAGCTGGTTTAACAGATTAACTACAAGACCCTGTATATGAGGTTTTGATTAAATTCCGTGAAATACCTACATAGTTCAAGGAATGTTTGGCAAAAAGATTTTTTATTGTGTTGCCATAAAAAAAAAAAAGAAAAAGATAAATATGTGGTGTGCTGTGGAGTTTGGTAATCGAAAGATAGGTGGTGAGCACCATTCGAGAGAGGTCACAAACGTACGGTGTTATATAAAGCTAGAAATTAATGATAAAAATTACTTATTTTTAATTCAATTGTTATTAACAAAGCTATAGATATATGGAGCGACATGTGGATCCCAGTGCAGTTTAAAAATCGAACGATATGTGGCTATTCTGCAACAAAGTTTGCAATGGTAAAACTATTAAAACCAACTTTATCAAATTTTAACAACATCTTCATTGTTCGAGTAAGGTTTATAATAATAAATTTTTCTATAATAATAATTAAAATGTATAGTCTTGAGTGCCAGAAACGAGGTTTGCCAAACAATCAAATAGTTTAATGGTTAGAAATTAAAATCCAACCAAATGGATCAATACATTTCTCCTAAAGTGGATGTCTAACTATGGTTTTGAGTACTCTTCAAACATCTGATCAATGCAATTTTAACCAGGTTAAAATTACTGCTATGCGTGAAAATATCATTGAAGAAATAATGCTAAATTTTAGGCCGCAAGGGAGTATGCTAGTATTAAATATTTCATATGAGTTAACCCTCAAGAGGATGTATGGAATAGTTAACTATAAGAACAATTTCAAGAAAACTTCGACAAAGAAGGCCACAAACTAATGGAAAATCTTATTACTTTAATTTTCAAGGTGTCGATACTACTGAAACTAGGAACTAAGTAAAAGAGACTCTCGACATATAAGTAGTATAAGGAAAATAAGAAGGACAAACAGACAAAGGGACTCTTAAGTTTTCAATAGATTCAGCGTGAACAATAGAATTTACATAATGGGCGAGAGGTGTGTTGCCCGTCCTTACTGAACACCTTCCACCATCTCATCCGTATCGTTTAGTAGCTATCTGCTTCTCTTATCCTACAATCAAAATATAATAAAATTAACAAGCAGGACGAATATTGTCAATATTAATCGATAAACAGTTTAATTTGTCTTCTTTGACTAGTTATTTAATGTATAGTTTGATTGTGATAAAGGTTTTATTATTTATTCGAAATTTAATAGCAACAAATAAACACACTGTCATTAGGTCTAAAAAATTGATAGAAGAAAGAATGATGAATAAGAAACGGATAAACTTAAAGGCAACAATATTATAAATATTAAGAATTATTAGTAGTTTATGAAGATCATGAAAAATAATGTATAATTAGTGAGGTAATAAGAAAAGCGAAATAGGGAAATATGAAATATATAGAGAAGAGAGAGAGAGAGAGAGAGAGAGAGAGAGAGAGAGAGAGAGAGAGAGAGAGAGAAGAGAGGAGAGAGAGAGAGAGAGAGAGAGAGAGAGAGAGAGAGAGAGAGAGAGAGAGAGAGAGAGAGAGAGAGAGAGAGAGAGAGAGAGAGAGAGTGAAAGAGAGAGAGAGAGAGAGAGAGAGAGAGAGAGAGAGAGAGAGAGAGAGAGAGAGAGAGAGAGAGAGAGAGAGAGAGAGAGAGAGAGAGAGAGAGAGAGAGAGAGAGAGAGAGAGAGAGAGAGAGAGAGAGAGAGAGAGAGAGAGAGAGAGAGAGAGAGAGAGAGAGAGAGAGAGAGAGAGAGAGAGAGAGAGAGAGAGAGAGAGAGAGAGAGAGAGAGAGAGAGAGAGGGAGAAACAGAAAGAGGAGTTAGTTTAGTTTAGTTTAATGGTTAGAAATTAAAATCCAACCAAATGGATTGATACAATTATTTCTGCCAAAGTGGATGTCTAACTATGGTTTTGAGTACTCTTCAAACACCTAATCTGTGCAATTCTAACCAGGTTTAAAATTACTGCTATGCGTGAAAATATCATTGAATAAATAATACTCAATTGCATACTTCAATACAATAATTTTAGCGTTAAACAAATAAAACTTCAATTATTAGTTAAAATTATTAAAAAAATTCTATTTATGAAAGCGAGAGAAGCCGCTACGGGTTATGCTGGTAACGTGATATATTAACTTTCTTGCATATTAGTTACATATTTGCAGCAAATATTTTTTTGCGTTGCTAATTCTGATGGTTAGGATTTTGATTTGATTAGAGGCTAGGAGTGGTGGAAGAGGCTAGAGTTGGAGGGCAGGGACCTGGAGATTGCTGATAAGGTCCAGCTCCAGTGAGGTCATGGATAGAGCTACATGACTTAGATATGGTAATGCCGGGTCATATTCCACAGTTCCTATCTCAGTTGCACTTCCATTCTTCTCAATTTATATGCATTTTTCCGCTCTTGTCCACGAGTAATTTCGTACCGCCTGGAATAATTCTTTTTTAAGAACAATAGAGCTGGAAATGGTGTAGAAAATATAGCCAGGAAAGAGGAATATCTGAAACACAAGGGCATCTTAATGCCCAACTTATCTTTATACCATCGGATTTATTCGAGGAAGGCTACTGAGTCATTGGAATATTCTGAATAAAATTTATTTTTTATAAAAAAGAACAATCAAAAGTCAGATTTGTATCTTAACTGTATTTAAATTTTGAAAAATAGAAAATAAATATTTCCAGTGAAAACATGATAGGCAGAGGAGAGAGGATTCCTATAAAAATTGTAAAGAAGAGAGACCCTATCAAAACCAAGATTTCCAAGATCATCCCAGACAGCAACACAAATTAGGTGATGAGTAATCCATAATGTTGATGAATATGTTTTATTTATTATTGTGAATTTAAAAAATAAATAAATTAAATAAAACAATATATTAGGATTATCATTACTTTAATCTTGATCAGCGCATTGTTTACATTCTTAACCTGTCCAGGCTATTTACAATACATGGTAACTTATCTTAACTATTTGTGTTACGACAAATACTGGTCTTGTCCAGCTTCCTCCTCTGCTCTTCTTCCCTCCTGCATTTACTCTTTTATTTAAAATGGACCTCTTTATATTTACATAGGACATCTTACATAGGGGTTTATCCACGTTAGCTAACCTTTAGATTTCTCGAATTTGAATCCTTTGTTTAAAAACGTTTTCCAAGGTGTTCTATTAACCTTGCTGGCAAAAAACAACAAAAGATGGATCAGCATCTTTACCCTAATTGCAGGTTTCCCAAGGGCTCAGCCCTTACCCCAAAGGGTCTACAAACCCTTCACCTTTTAATGCATAATAATTATCAATAATATTTGCTAATCGATTGGCAGGTTAATACTTCACACTCTGATCACCTTATAAAGGTATAATATACATTACAAATAAGGTGTTAGGCACTATAAAAATATCGAAAAAATTACCTAATCGGAAACAATAACAGTTTTGTACAGAATAAAATTATTAATTTTTATTAAATTATAAAGTAAAACAACTACTGATGTCCTGATCAATTATATCCTTACATTAGAATGAAGGAGATAAAATACATAAATAAAAATTCAGATTTAATAAAATAATTAGCCTTGATAGGAAGGGCTAAAAACCACTAAGAGAGATGTATTCAGCTAATCAGCATGTTGTTAGGCCGCTGCAACAGATTGAATAATGACAGAGTGCAGCGTGCAGTGCGTGGCTGCAGGAGCTGCAAGGAGCTGCGGGACCGGTCTGGTTGCATCTGTACCGTCCTCAGCCAGCTCAGTCTGCACGGCAAGCTGTAGGCGGCTACTTCAGTCAGTCCCAAATACCTCATCAAGCGAATACTATAGAAATGTTATTAAGATAAAATCGATTCTTAACATGAAATTGTTGGTATAAGTCATATAGTACAGAGGCCTATGAAAGCCCTATGAGTTTAGATGTCCTGCTCTAACCAATTTATTGATTTATAAATTGGCAGAAATAAACCCCGAAAAAATCTGGGATCAATTTATAGAACACAATATTTGTCCATAATAAAACACTTTGTAGACAGAATATGAGGAAATCTGTTTCTACCAGCTGAACTATTCTTCATAGTAACATGTTTAGCACAAACCACCGTTAATCAGTTAGCAATATATATATATATTTGTATTGTCATTTTGTTACATCAACTGCCATTTTTTGTATGTAGACAGAACTTCATACCCTCCAAAACTAACATACTAGAGTACTCTACTATAGAAGATAACCTCTCTAGGAATTTTTATAGTTCAACCTCTTGATCTAGGTGTTGTGTAAAGTTGAATGAGTTAAAATTATAAAATTGTATTGTATGTATTTTTCTCATTTTATTTTTTTTTTTTATTTCAAGGAGTAAAATGATTTCTGGGAGTTGGTTATTTTTGCACTTAACCCATCAAAGAATCAATTCTCTGCTAAGGAGTTTACAAGAGATTTATGCACTTACCCCGTTTAGGTGGGGCAAGTGCGTGAATGGGAGTTAAAATTGATTTTCCTTCGCACTTATGATATTTTTTAGGACATCAGGGAAATCAACAATATTTCTGAAAAGAGTATAGGTTTTTATTGCAATATAACAAAAAATATTATCCAAGCATTAATAGCTGATTTTTGATGTTAAGTTAAAGTTGAACTTTGCTCTCCATATGACGCACTTGCCCCACTTCACCTTATCAATATTTTTAAATAATAATAAATCAACAAAAATGATTATTATATTATGGCTATCAGCCTAATTACTAACGATATCTTATTACCAATGATTTTTATTATACATCTAAAAAGCCTTTGAAATCGCCTTGAAGCAACAACTTCTGGACTTATATTTTGTTATTATATTATATTATATTATATATATTATATTGGCGAATAAGTCCGTTCGGTTTTTGAGAGTGAAATAAAACTCTGTGTATAATAAACATAAATTTTATTTTAATCTACAATAAATTCACCATTATTTAGTATAACTTGTTCCCATCTTTCGACCAATTGCATAATGCCCCCACGTTCATAGAACGTCTGGGGTTTATTGTCATAAAACTGATTTAAGTGGTTTTTGATGTCCTGTTCGTTTTGAAATTGCTTTCCATTCATAGAGTTCTGCAGAGACTGAAATAAGTAGTCACTAGGAGTTGAATACGGAGATTGGGGCAAAAGGTCCCATCCAAAGATTAATGATTTACTGCAAGTAACCCAAGTGTGGGGCCTCGCGTTGTCTTGGTGGAAAACAACACCCCTCCGATTTGCCAGCTTTTTTTTTAATTGATTGATCCAACTTTGTTTATTGCGAACAGCATAAGGTTGAATCAATTGTTTGTACTGATGGCAATAGCAAGGAATCATCCCCATAAACACTGCAATTATTTTTTATCGGCTTCTGCAGCACGGTTACCTTTTTTAAAAATAATACAGAAAATATACAGATAATGAATGATATTCTTTTCCAGGTTCACTGTGCAATAGCAATCAGAATACTAAGCTAATGTAAACATGAATATGCAGAAATTTTTTTTGACATATTACAAACAGAGTAAACAATCCACCTTAGAGTGTTAATTCAGTTACTTGATCAGATAAGAAATGGACCGTAATGATATAAAAATAAACAGGAAAACTGAAAGGATTTATTTGCCAACCAATTAGTATGGATTAATATTCACCAATATCGTGATGAAAATTATCTATTTACAAAATATCATAAATAAAACTAGATATTTGATTAGTTTGGTCTTAACATAAACATTTGTTTATTTTACTACTCGTAAAATTTATTTATCAAAATAAACTGATGATTTTAATAAAAACGATTAATTTAGTTCTTTGCTGTTAAAATTTACTTTGAGGAAAAAACAGAAAAAAAAGGATATTTTTCGATAAAAGGACTTTTAATATTTCAGAAAAAATAATGATAGTCACTATGTTATGATATTATAATGATAGTATGTAAGCTTGACGCTGATTCGGTCTTCTTAGGTCTGAGATAAGACGTATCATGGTGCTCGAAATTGAAGCTCCATAAGACATTTTATAAGACCAGTCCTCAGTTATATAGCACAATTCTGGTATGGCATGTATTTAATTAAAAGAAAGGAGTGAAAATATACTAATATAACTTTATGATGGTGCTATAGTCATGTTTATTAAAGAACTATGACTTCGGTGCGCTGGATATCGGATATAACTTAAACCTCAGAAGTAAAACCTAGGAGAATCGCTTAAGAGCAAATTCATAGAAATTGAGAAAAGTGCTACCGACTTTCAACCGAATATCGATAGTTTTGTCAGCTGGAACCAGATGATTTTTGGTATATGAAGTTTATTTGTGATATGAAGGGTCACCTGTGGTGTAGTGGTTAGCATAGCAACCTACTAAACCATAGATCGCGGGTTCGCAGCCCGGCAGATGACCTTAGGATTTTTTAAAGGGAGTAAAAAATCCTTAGCTATGCCGTCCTTTGGAAGGGACGTAAAATGGGGGTCCCGAGCCTGTGCGATGTCAGGTACTCGTTAAAGATCCCTATCCTAATTATATCTGGATAGGCAAAATTTAGGACTCCCACCGTAGCATCGTCCGATTAGCCATAGCAGCATAAAAGTGACGTTAAACAAAATAAACAATTTGTGATATGAAGAAAAAGGCGAATAACAGTGTGCCTTTTTTAAATAATAATTATTTGTGAGATAAAGTGTATTAAGCCAAAGACATTGTAATTTACTTTTATACTTATTTTTATGTATCAATGTGTTTATTCTTTTTCCTTTTTTTTTTATAAATCATTAAATATCATCTTTTGTTACTTTGCGTTTATTTTTACGCATTTAAAACCAACCATAACTAGTAAAATAGTTTTATTTACAATTGGAGGAACAAAATTACCGTAACTGGTGCTGCTGACTATGCTCGGTCAATATAAGAAGTCCGAAGTTTGAGACCATTTGCAATACATAGGATGGACTTGTCCTCATTGCTGAAGCAATTCATCATCTCTCGCTGTGGAGCTCTCTCTTGTCGAGGAGTCATCAAAGAAGAATTTAGTGATAAGGAATACAAGACGTGCTACAAGGCTAAAACATTATTAGTTTTCATTGTGAACTGTTCACATAACAATATATATCACTAAATAATAAATATTTGAATAACAGAAACAAGGGGAAGATCACAGAAAAAAATAGTTTATTTTAATTTTATGGCTGATATAGATCTGAAACTATTTGCAAATAAAATTGCAGCTATTTAATACTACAACCACACAATAAAGCTAAATTTAGCAGGATGTGTGGTTAGGGGTATCTGGGATGCTTATATAGCTATGAAAAACTATGACTGGCATAGTGTTTGGCTAAAAGACCACCACTAGAAGAACTAGATCAGTTGTATAGGACGATTAAGAAAATCTATTGTTGAACCATATTTTGTGCATTGTCAATCAAATATAGAATAGAATAGAATAGAAAAATAATTTTATTCTGAGACTAAATACAGTCCCTTAAGTCCCTTACAGTTATAAATAAATTAAATCTGGTTAGAGACATAATGAAATAAAAAAATAAAAAGAAAAACAATAATACATTAATGACACTATGTACATAGATGATAGTTAAATAAACAGAAAAGAAAATAAGATAACTTTCTACAAATTAGTGAAGATAAAATGAAATAAGAAAAAAAATGAAATAAAGTAATATAAAAAAATCGTTTGGTATAATGATTAGATTTGTATGTACAGTAGAAGTACCCAATGTTATATTCATAGAAAGTGAAATTTGTATTAAATGGAATCTCGATTTTGCAAGAACTGAATCTGAGTCTGAATCCAGCAATGCAATAATAATTTTTTATTAAATAGGTAGATAGTAAGCAAGCGTCAGCTTGGGTGAGATGGAGGTATTGAAAATAGAAGTATTTGAATGTTTTCAGGGATTTAGCTTGTCTGATGTGAGGAGGAATGGAGTTCCAGAGGATTGGTGAGCGGAAAAGGAAGGAGCGTTGGAATGTTGAAGTTCTATGGGATAGGGTGTACAGAGCAGAAAGAGGGGATCTTGTATGTAGCTTGGGGTTGACTGCAGATCTGAATTGAAGCTTATCATTAATATAGGAAGGTTGAAGGGTATTGATAATTTGGTATAGGAATGTTCCATGGAAATATTGTCTACGGAAAGTGGGATAAAGCCAACTTAGCTATATATTGGTACATTGATAGTCAGTCAAAAGTCCTGTAAATTAAGCTAAAACAACAAAAACAATTACATAAGCCATTGCTGTGTTTCGCTCAACTCAATGAAGGAAGTTTTACGGAGATTACGATCCGTATCGGAGATGTGTCTATTTCAAATTCGCATTTCCGATTCCACTGATTCTTGAGTAAGGATAGGTTTAGATAATCGATGAACCAAAGTAGATCCCTAGAAACAGATCGATGCCACTCACGTTTTACGATACATAATTAAGCAATTATCAACAATGCAATTATTTTAAATGATTCGAGAATCGAAAAATGGTATTATATTGTTCGTCAACTTTTCTACAAGAATAATCCTACCGTAATAAGAAAGTAAACACGGTAAGATATCGTTGGTTTAGAACAAACATTGTGTAAACAATTATAAATGACTTTGATAAATCGAATGAAGTTTAACTTAAAAGGATCAGTGAATAGGAAGGTAAAAAAGACTCTGTAAGATAATAGAGGAGATGTGCTGAGGGGGGAGTCGGCGTGACAATGGGTTGACGGAACTGGTCTTGGAATGTGGGCCACCACCTCGAGCCGTCTCACTCCTACGCTCAGCACGCTCCCTCCCTCCTCGCTCATCTCTCTCTCTCTCACTCTCTCTCTCTCTCTCTCTCTCTCTCTCTCTCTCTCTCTCTCTCTCTCTCTCTCTCTCTCTCTCTCTCTCTCTCTCTCTCTCTCTCTCTCTCTCTCTCTCTCTCTCTCTCTCTCTCTCTCTCTCTCTCTCTCTCTCTCTCTCTCTCTCTCTCTCTCTCTCTCTCTCTCACACACTCTCTCTCTCTCTCTCCTCTCTCCCTCCCTCTCCCTCTCTCTCTATCTCTCCCTCTCTCTCTCTCTCACTCTCTTTCATACACACACACACACACACACACACACACACACACACACACACACACACACACACACACACACATATATACATAACCTAGAAGTATTTGTTTTCTTGAATAAAATTTCTGTAGACCAGAAAACGTTGTACTAGGTTTAAGGATGCTTTTATGGTTTCTGTTAATGTGGTGGCACTTCTTTCAGGGCCAGCGTATAGTAATACTTCACAGTACCACTGAAGATCTACTTCAGGACTAAAAATAAAATTTATTTTTGTTAAAATTCATTTCAGTAACCTTCAAATGATCTACTCGTCACACATAGGGGTATTTCACTAATCTAGGCGGCCAAAATTATTCAATATCAGTTTACTGTCGACAAAATATTTACTAATCATACTAAGATAAGAAAAAGTGATTTTAGGCTTCTTATAATTAAAAAAAAAAGAAAAGTTTATTCAATATAATTAAACATTCCTCTCTGAAAAATTATCGAATAAAATTCTAGCTAAATAGCATGAAATGTTTGTTGTATGCCTCAGCGGCTTCATCGGAGAGCAAACGTTCGGCAACAGTGCTCTTCCTATCACCGTTGCACCCTGAATTTTATGCATCGTAGGTGGATAAACACTTGTATATAATTTTGATATTTAATATCAGTCTTCAAACGTTCGTAAATTAACCTTGTGGCCACTTTATTTCACTTCAATGATGACTTTAAACTGGTGTAACAAATTGAAATCTACATCAGTGATATCTACATTTAATAAATGTTCTGCGGGCATTACCATCGATAGTGTTGCCAAATCCGGCTTTAGAGACATCCACAGTAAAATCTGGTTTTTGTATGAACTATTCTTGGTTTCTTGGATTTCATTCTTCCTTTGCATAACAATTGCTTTGCCAGTATTACCTACCATTTTTTTTTTACCAGACCTAATATGAGAAATGGAATATGCTTTCGAAAAGACAAATACCTGCGTGAAATATAGATAAACCAAAAGAAAGAGCATCGGCATTAACAAAATTTTTATTTTTTTATCAAATCATTTAATTCCTCAAAGGCTACGCCACAAATGTAGGACTTCTTGGCATGGTGCAGATACGACTTTTCGTACGGCTTAGGTATTGCAGACAAGGAAGGGACAAGGGTCACCTAATGTCCTCTGTTTATCTAATTTTATATATAGCTAGGTTCTTTTACCTTCTGTGGATTTTATTAAATCGACTTTTGGCCACCTAGATTATCTAAAATATGTGCGGATTTAGGTTAAGCAGAACAGATATTTTTATTATCAATTAGGTAATTCAGGTAAAAAAACAAAATACTGGTATGTTTAAAGAATAAAAGAGCCAATAATTACTGAAATGATTTTCATTTAAATTTTCTGTAACTGATGATTTTTGAACAACAAAAAAAAATTATGTGAACATCAACACCATACTCTCTGAAAACTAAAAACAACTTTTGTTTGGGATCTCCTGTTTTAAGCAAAATTGATATTTCATGTCAGTAACATCAGTAATTACACGGAATGTAGTTTTAGGATTAAAACAAACTTCCACTCTTAAAGGCTATTTCCTATTACTTATTATTAATATTATCAAAAGCTATTAATTATAGCAAATTCTAGAGCTTACTAATAGCAATATTTGAATACATGCGTTACTTATTTTTGCAAGTGTATGTGTTGAGTGATGTATATGCTGTATACGATGCATAGCATGTATATGATGCATCCATCCATTGGAGCGTCAAATCCTCAAGTGATCTGAACATGAAAGGGGATACTAGCCGTTGAACATGAAGCCACCACCGTTTCAATCTTCGAGGAGGATTATAAAGACGGGTGAAACTGGATAGAGGTTTATCCAAAGGATTTGGATGATTGGAAAATATGATTCTCAGAATTATGGAATGGAGGGGATTGGTATGTTTGATGTTTGAACATTTTTTGTCACTCCAGCTCTAGCCCAAAGCTCTAGCAAGATCTAGAAATAGCCTTGTGAATTAAAAGATTCTAATAAATTTAAAGTTGACTAGTCTAAGGTATAACTTGCTGAATCAAGTGTTAGTTTCTCTTCTTAGAGTCTAGTATGTGTGTTCAACCTATGTCTTAATCTTGAAAAAAACAAAACATACCTAGTTGAGTCACTTTATATGAAGCTGTGCAATAAGATGAATTATCAGTTGTCTACATTCATGTGAATTTGGGTTCGTCAGTCTCAATAACGCACGGTGGGGAAAAGAGCCAGCCTAGGAGTTCAAAAGTTGTATTCTCCACAAAAACATAAGCTATGAAATCTCAAGTCTTCTAAACAAATTAAATTAAATAAAAGTATCATGGGTTATTTTATTATTTAATTTTTTTAAGGGAAACAAAAATAAATACAATTTTTTTTTTTTTTTTTTTTTTTTTTTCACTTTTAAACATGACCGTAAAAGTTTGAAGGTATTAATACCATTAGATTTAATAAAATATCGCAGTTTTATTGAAAAAATTAAAGAAATAGAAGATAAGATGCCAAGGAAGTTATCAATGAATCATTACGTTATTTGGGTCTATATTTAGGGTTAAAAAAAAAAAAAAAAAAAAAAAGTTTTAAACGAAAGAAAATGTTTATCTCTAATTATTTTATCAATAAAGTCAACATAATATATTAATAAATAAAAAAGAAAAAAAAATTTTAATATCTATTAAATGTTTTAATAACAATTGAAAAAAGAAATAAACAAAGCAAAATGAATATTTAAAATTATTTCATTCTTCATCATCATTATCACATTCATCTTCGTGTTCGTCTGATTCCGGTCTTACCTTTTTCGAATACCGATATTTTTTAAAAATTATTGGCTGAATTATTTTACTTTTAGAAGAGCCTCGTTTTTCTGAATAAAAATACATAACTTTAAAAGTTGCAAATAGTAGCAGATTATTCTTGTAAATATTGTTCTTTGGTCCTATTAAATAAAGAGCAAATCGAATGCAGGCGAATCTTACATTGAGTGCATAAATTAATTATTAAAAAAATAATTATAAAATCATTAGTCAATTTTTTCTATTACTTTCGATTGAAGATGTCATTATTAATTTAAAAAAGGATATTAAACGATTATTAAACAATTAAGAAAATAAGAAAAACTATATCGATCTAGACGAGTTTTTATTAAATTTGGTCGTTAGGTCATGGGTGCTACAAACACAACTGAAATGTCAAAATTAAAAATATTTCATTTACTCTTACATATAAACAGAAACTTTCCAAATGGGAGTTGTTGTTTTCATTCTATTCGACACCTGTGTTTACATTCCTTACCATTCTGGACTCAAAATCGTACCTTCTATTTTTTTCCTTTTTCTCTCCTAGAATCTTTTTTTCCCCACTGTGTAACGTCCCAATTATAAACTATATTTTTATGTTGAAATTGTTTAGTAATAAAACTGTATGTAATATAATATATAATTTAAATAGTTCAATGTATTTTTATAATTATTTTATATAAATCTTAAAAAGACGAGACAGAGTGCACTAGTTAAGAGTGAGGAAAGGGCGTAGCAGCTGGTCAGCGGTAAACCGCGCCAAACCTGTTCCCGCCAAAAAGAAAAAAAGGGGCATCTTTTTCGCTTTTCTTTATGTGGCGTGGAGATGCCGATGTTTTGGATTTGCTAACAAGTAACTCCTTATTTATATTAAAGCATTTACATTTTCCAAGGAATTCAATATGCTTTGAAAGCTATAAATTGTTTATTTTTTTCCCATCGATATTCAAAATACACGGGCTATAAAGATATTTTAAATTATTATATTGTAAACTATAATGTCCGGAATTTTTAATGTAGAATTATTAAAACTATTATTATTTATAAGGTAAATGTGCCAGTAGTAGATACATTTATGTAAATTTTACTTTTTCTTTTTTTTTTCAGAATCGAGTTATTTATGAGAGTTAAGTGCATGCATCAATATTTCTTTTTTAATTAATAGCCAATGTTAATTGAAGTTATATTTATGCATAATTTGTTCTTTACAACATCAAATTTTAAATTCAATAAAATACTTAATATGTTTTATACATCTCTGACTGATCCCCCATTGAATAATAAAATCTGTACCTAGGTCCTTTTTGATGTTCAACATTATAAAAGTAATTCGTGGAATGAATAGTCGATTCATAACCAAAATTAGAGAAATTTAATTTTCAATCTCCTGCTAAGTCTATCTTGATTAATTAAGTTTTAAGGCATCCTTTTCTTTTATTGTGTTCGGTCTTTTATTTCTGTATGTTCAATCATTGGTTTTGTAATGAATATTTATCTTTTGTCATAGTTATACTTATTTAATATAATCTCTAATAGTAACTACAATAATATAACAGATCATGAACCAATGTTCTTCATTTCTACGAATTATAAAATTAATTGAAGTTGAAGCTCTGTATTGATCTTTCTGATAGGTCATGTGACAATTAAAATTTAAAATCATTTTTTATTTCCTAATCCTCCAATATTTATTTATTTACAAAAAACATTTTCTTTAAATAAGGAAGGCGCTCCCTGCTAATGAAACAAGAGTTTAGCGAACCTCTACATTTATTTTATGTAATTGTTATTTTTTCATTCAGAATAGTGAATAAGTTATAAAAAAAAGATTATAAAAAGAAAAAAAAAAGATTTTTACAATTAGATACAATTCCAATTGTAAAAAAATTACTCTGAGGCTGTCACATCTGAATTAATTTATTGTTTAGTTTGACTGGATAAAAGCACTTGAATGATTTAATTAGTGTTAAATACCAACTTTGACATATAGTTTTATTTATTATATTTATTTATATCTAGCAGTATCCCAGAACACACGAGTGACGATTGCTGCTTAAGGGAGCCAAGACTCGCTTGCGGGTTGTTGTGTAAAATAATTAAATTATATATATTTCAGTAAGGAGGCCCCCAATTCTTCGTTAGCTCAAATTATTTTTATGGTGTATTACAAGTAGGAGCTCCCAAGGCAGACACTAATTAAATAATGGAGCTAAGGATATTTGTTCTAGGACAAAGCAGGTGCCATAGGAAAAATTATCAAGAATTAGCATATAAGTTGGTGTTGGCTGATGGGAGGATGGGAGAGGTAGCGGAAGGAGGGGCGAGGGCCCTGGGCAGCTATTATAGTTATAATAGTGGTTGCCACCCCAAACAGCTGCAATCGTAGCCACTGCCTTCTTGATCTGCCTTCTAGCCACTGCCTTCAGTATCAGCTTCCGGTAGCAAGGTGTCTCAAAGGGTTTGTTCATAAGATCAGAATCTGGTACGAAATTCATTTCATGGCTCACAGGATTCAAAGATCCATTAAGAACTGAATTCCTTGGACAATGTTCAGTATGCACTTAAGCAAACCTAAATAAATTTATCAGCAAACCTAATAGTTGAGATATTAAATAAATTCTAGAATAGATAAGAAAAATATATATGTATTACTTCATGAATATAATTGGAGAAACTAAGAAACGTTCTTAAAATGAAAATTAAAAGGATTATATCAAATATTATTAAACAGACATGAGAAAAGCTTACAGGAGCTTAGTACTTTGTTAGTGGAACAGTCACGATGTAACAAAACAACTGAAGTCCGAATGTCCAAAGAAAGCCCGATAAATAAAGTTTGTATTATCGACTTCCATAACACGATTATATTTTTAGAATACTATTATAAAATTTTAACAAATGTCTTTCATGTTATAGCTAATAGTAACCTGTAGTTTGTTATTCCCAGACCACAAACCTCCTTTAATTACTTCTCTTTCATTATGTCTGGTTGGTTGGGTATAATGAGTAAAATAAGTGGTGGTAATTGAATATGACGAGAACAGAATGTTCTCCAGTTAGAACCACCAGCGATAGGATCGTCAAACATTAACAAGATGGTCAAAATGTAGGAATATCCAGAGTTATTATTTTAGTTTTAATTAGTTTAGATATAGTTTTAATACAGATTTAGGTTCGTGATATTCTTCAATCACGTTTTGTTCCACACACTGCACTGACACAGTCGAATTGGAGGAAAATGAGGGATATGAGAATAATGGACATAAAGCAGTTCAGTATTGGAGCTAATTCTAATATAAACAAACACCATTATATACATAGAGAACCACCACAGAAATAAAGCAGTTAGCGAACATGTTTCGACCCATTTTAAGTGGTCTTCTCTATTCAATGCCGGCAGCCAACGTGAGTTATACATACCCTCTATTCTGGTGAATTATTACTGGAAAAGTTCAAGAGATTTTTCCATCACTGTAATCACTGAAATTGAGTTTTGAAAAAAAATAATGTATTGAAGTTATTACATATTTTTTAATTTGTTGCTAAATATAATTTTGTTTTATAAAAGATATGAGAACATCAAGTCTGATTTACAAAGACCTAAAAAGAATATTTTGCTTTTTAAAATCAGTTTCAGCAGTCATAAAGTTTGGCGCAATTAAAAAGCTCATTACTAAGTCAGTGTTATTGGTTGAGTTCTCAAATTTTTAGGCTGAAATTCATTTACTGGAATCGATTCTCCCGTCCAAGAACGTCACTCGTAGACTAGCAGGTGCTGCCACGAGTATCACAGTATTCAAATGGAACTAAACTGAGACTACGAAATAAAGACTGCCAACTGTCCGGCTAAATGTTGGTTCAAATAAGCCACTAATTAGAGGAAAAGATATTTCGGTAACCTACATCGGCAACCTGTTCCGCAGATGACACCTGATCCTGTCCGGTGGAGGGGGGTGTCCTATATTGAGGGGGATTGCTCTGTCAGCTGCTATCCATCTGACCCCAGCAGCTGGCCCACGGCTCCCACCAGATTTGCGTCTTATACTGCCCGTGTATACTTTGATAGGTCTCTATAGGGAGGATTACTTCTCATAAATAATGTTATTCCTTTAATCCTTTACGACTTTAGTGAAAAGAGGCCCTTTTAAGAGGTACTTTAGATGCAGCGGAGAGGTTTGACTCTACCATCGACGGAGTAACAAACTCATCACAAATAAACGTACCTGACAATCCCAATATCTTGAAAGAAATATACTAACCAGGTATCGAAATTCTACACAGGTCTCTCTTACATTACAACATCAACTACACAAACTACAGGATTGATGCAAATTATGAAAGATAAAATTAAACTAAGTCACTCCATTCTCATAATAGACTGACAAAATAAATTATCTAGAATTAACGTTTGATAAGAGAATGAATATGAATAAGAGACTTGGGGCCATCATACCAAGAAAAGCCAAATTTTAGACCAAAATCACAAACTACTGTACCCACAACTCAGACGACAATCAAAGTTATAACTTACTCAGAATCTTGCTACTCACATATTTTCACTAAAACCAGTTTGGACTTATGCTTTTCATAATTTTGGTGGTGCAAAAAATACACACATATAAAGAATGCAAACTTTTCAACCAAAAGCATTTAGAACGGTCACACAAGCTCGCTGGTACGTTGCCAACACAACTTTATATACTGACATAGGTGCATTTAAAGTTAGGGTATACATATTGACTAACTACAAACGATTCCACTAAAATTTACAAGAAGACAGAAACAAACTAGTAGTATCAATGGCAATCATATGCCTGAAAATAGAAAAAGGAGACTGAGAAGATGGATGAGAGATAGACTTTCCTCAAGTAAGTGAAAGACAAAAAATAATAATCAAGTGATATCGTTCTTCTTCATGAATAACATATCACCTTTTACACATTTTTATCAAGCCAAACGTTCCGCTGATTGTCGATATATACTTTGATAACTGTGAAAGTAAATAAATAAATATAAATATTTAATAAATATTTAAAATAAAAAATCTTTTTATTGATATTTAATATATATATCTAGTAAATGTGTGGGGAAATATGTTTACAGTAACCTGACAATAACTTGAACGAACCACCCATTGGTAGGACTTCAATAAAAGTTGTAAAATAGAAGATCGCGAGGCCATTTTCTTTTCAGTTGCCTCAGAGTTCTATCGGGAATAGAATGGGAAGTTAAGAGACTAGTGCCTTTGAATGGTTAAGGGGTTACCAATGAAAGGATAGACATCTGGTTTTAAATCAGCAGCATATGGAACATTAATATTTGTATGGAAATGTTTAAAAAACTTTTATAAAAAAACAAATAAGTTTAAAAAAATTACAAAAAACAAAAATATATGTTTAAAATTGTTGAGGTCTAATTTCTTAAGAAGTTCTAAACAATAAGCAACACTACCCCACTACACTAATATTGGCATTTCCGTTCTGCGCTGGCCAAGGATGTACTGCTTATAGGACACCTGTGCATTTATAATTTGTAGGTCGTTTTGTATAAGCATCTTTTTTTCTTTTCATTCCTTTTATTTTACCATTAAGCTGAATTATTAACGGACAAGTAGCGGCTACTAATATCGGATTCTCACTGAGCCATAAAATGAAAAAAAAACAAAAAAACTCTAGGACACGGAGCTATGCAAATGGAAGAGCCCTGACCAGCGCAACTGTAACAAAAAAAACTTAAAAATTCCTCAGCAGCCGGCGGCAGTCCTTGAATGTATGCCGTAGTGAATTTTTATTTTAAAAAATAAGAAAAGAACCTGTGAAGGAGAGCGTAATGATATTTACACGCGAGCAATGGGCAGGAACACCTGGACCTCAGCAGCGCTCTCCTCTAGTCTGGATCAATGGATTCTTCGCCTTCTTATCTCTGGTCACTGATGTTGAGGCTTTGAATCGTTGAGATTTTTAAAAATGATATTAAAAACATTATAAATGTTAACATACAACATAATTTATTATATTTACAGTAAAATTTGTATATTTTAGTAAATTAATAACAAATCTAAACCATCATAGCACAAAGCTACTTCATTATGAATAAAAGCAAATGTTAAACAAAAAAAAAAAATAAGTTTATTGTGTGGCGATCATATTCTTCATTGGGAGAACCCATATGAAAATAAAATAACTCCATTTTACATAACTAAATATCATCAAAAACATTAAACAAATCTGTGAGGAATGTGATATTTGTATAAAAGAAACAAATCAAGAAGGAAGCCAAAATATAGTTTAATGTCACATTTAAGTCTAGCAACTCGCCCATTCGAAATTATACCAATTAATACCATTGGAGGCTTTGGAAGATCACTGTCAAGAAAGAAATACTTCTTCCGGTAGATCACTTTACAAAATATGCTTATTTTTCTACATCAAGAAAAGCTCCAGTAATTTTATAAAACGATGGAAAATGTGAAGCAAGCGACAATAATGATATGATATTAACAGACCAATGCCGTTGTATAAATTCCTAAGAATTTCTGAAGGAGAACATAATAATGGTTTTCACTGCTGTGGATGCACCATATACAAACAGGCTTAATGAAACGCTAAATCAAAATTAAGTAAACAAGATCAGATGTAAAATAATGAAAGTGATAAGAAAACAGCATCGACTACAATGCACAGAAATGTGAAGAAAACTATAACGAAAAAGAAAATTCAGCAACGAAATTTGCTCCAAAATACCTTTTATCCTACCACTTGAATAGAAATCAAAATGTGATAACGAAGACCTCAAAAGAGGTAGCAAACTACTTTAGCTCTCAAAACACAATTAATTCATATAATTATAATAAGAAAAAGTTTGTCATGCATAGAAAAAAATATAAATTGGATGTAGGAAACAGAGTATATGTGTAAAACGGAAATCGACTAAATAGGAAAAAAATGGAAGAATTAAGGATTAGACCATAAAAAATTGTGAGGAAGGCCTCAATTTCAATCTATGAAGTTGATACCGGGCTGAGGAAAGCAGAATCTAACTTCTACAACATATAGTCCAGTCAATAAACACATTGTAGAGTGCATGGAATATGCGATAGTTTTTGACTTCACAGCTTCTTTAGGAGTATTTAGAAGATAAATATACTAAAAGACTGCCCCTAGGGGGTGAGCTTACGATGTGTACAGTCGTGAATAAATTTATTATGTTAAAAAATAAAGAAATCATATACGAGTGCTTTTCTTAAGTTAGCCAGGATGCAATACGACCAAATCTACCCAGAATATTTGTGAAACAATTAACTTGATGTCTTGGAAACATTTTCATTTGAAACAATAACATTTTGATAATAACGTAAATAACAAAACGAGTCCATTTTAACAAGAACGATATTATACATTACTGGTAATGAAATATGTTTTAAAACATACTACATAAAATAAAGGGGAAAAAAATAATATGATAAAGCATATGAAATAAATTGTATACATAATATTAAATATAGGGCGACTTTAAAGGTAATTCAGTTGCTCTACAGGTGCGCCTGCAGGTGAGCGACGGCAGTAAAAAGGCAGATCTTAGCTGGAGAGCTGCATAGCAGTAATAAAACTGCGTTAAGGTACAGCTGATAGAACCAATGAAGTGGTCACTGCATTAATTATTTAAGTCGCATTTCGCATAATATTAGTATAACTTTATTTATTTGGGACTAATATCGTATAAAATTACTGTTAAGTTGTCTAAACTGCAAGTAGTGTAAAATAGTTTGCATAGAAAAAATGAAAGTTAATTTTGAGACACGCTTTCCGCTAAGATGAACTATTATTAATATACAAATATTGCTTGTTGCTTGCAGTCAGATAATTTCATGTTCCATTATAAATGACTGTACGTAAAGAAGTAGATAAAGTAAAGAATATTGAGAGAGTTCCAAATTAAAAAAAAAAAAAAAAAAAAAAAGGATAATCCAGAAATATTTAGCAAGAATAATAAATATATTTGTAAAGAAATTAGTTTTATTGGATATAAAATAAAAGTCAGTAAGTTAGGGTTTGATATTCAAGAAAACATGGGTCTTTTCGATGTTAAGTCCCAACTACAGTGAATTTTTTATACGTCACCAACAAAATGCTAAATAATAAAATTAAAGTAACTTTCGTTATTGGTCATGCAAGCAAACCTCTGACTTAATCAATATTCAGTTTCAGATATCCATATATTTCTCCTATATGGCCAGAATGGTAGCAGCAATATTTTGCAAAATCTGTTGCTAATATGTATAATGAAGTTTTAAGTTACTATTTTCAAATATTTTTTAACGGCTGCGACTCTCATTGAGCAGCTCTTGGTTTTTGGTAACACTTAAGTGTTAAGAGAGTACCGCTGGAAATCTGTTACTCTGTCCCGGGGGTAGACGCTTTGAAGTATTCTAAGTGAATATAATATGTATATGAGTATAGTATGACTGTATTAGGGATATTTTGTACTAAACTTTATTCATAGCATTCAAATAGTTTGATTTCCTATTATTTGAAAACGTATTTTTTGTGTTTCGTTCAATTTTCAGATGTTTTATCCAGAAATCAGGTATATGGAAGGTACTGAATATAATTACAATAACCAATAATGGTAACTCAAGACATAATTTCAACCATGATCAAAAACAGCAAAAGATATTACCCGTTTAAAATTTATGTTAATTTAAATCAAGAAATTCCTCAAGAATAGCCACTTTTTAAAACACTCTTATTTGAGGAAAATATTTTATGCTAAATGGAAAGGGTTAGGAGAGAAAGATTCATTAGTAAATAAATCTTAACCCCTTTCCAGAAATTCTCCTCTACAGATATATATGAAATAAAATTGTAAATATTTATAATTTTATAAGAATAGATCCACGATCATTAACTTGAGCGTAGGAGATAGTAATATTGAGCAATAAAAACAGTTTCCAACTTAAGGGACATAAAATAAACAAGTAGTGAATGTAGGGAAGTTTTCTGAGTTCCAGAGGTTTAAGAAATTTAAGAAATTTTCCTGGTGTTATACAGTATGTACGAGTATTATTCTCCGTGTTGTCAGCAAGGAAAACTTTAACCAGTTTACTAATCCTTATACAGGGTGAGTATCTCTTAGCGTAAAAAAAAAAATTGGGTGAAACTAGATCAAAAGTGTAGCCAAATGCCGCAGATCTCACCTTTCTATTCCAATCCGTTGCAGATATATGGTAAATAAACGATTTTTTGGAGGAAAGCATGTTTTTTACGATAAAAGCTGTAATATCTCCATTTTGTTTAAATATTTTTCAAATATTGATCACATTTTCGGATTTAGCAATAAATTTCCTATAAGATCGGAGTAATTTAACCTTGAATTTTACAAACTTGGGACCTAAAAAATATCTTTATCTTCACCTAATTTAGGGAAGTTACAATTTCTTATAATACTTCAGCGCTCACTGCTTTTCATAAAAACAATCCACAAAACTGCAAAGCTCTCAAAAACTTGCAAATTTAATAAGCTTTCAAATGATATGTTAAAAGTAATGATTTTGTTTTAATTTCATGGAGAAATTTACTTTTGAAACCGAAAAAACATGGTGTTCTCATTTAGCATACAAATCAGGTACTTTGGTAAATAAGACATTATGATAATCGCTTGATGAAAATCTGTATTTTAAATAAAAGAAACACTTCATTAGAATAAAAAGCAAAGAAAAAATTTGTTAATTTGAAAATAAAAGAATCACTGTCAATAAAGCGCCGCCAGAGTCCGTTATTTTATTAAATTTTCAAAATGTCCTCCATTATTTCGAATGCAGCTTCTTGCTCTCTTTCTCACAGCCCCTACGGTCACTGCTAAAGTCAGACGCTGTTGCAATTTGGCTCCGGCCTCCAGAATTCTCGTCTTTAGGACCTCAATGCTGGTCACTTCTCTGGCATATACCTCGCTTTTTATGTAGCCCCACACATAAAAGTCCATTGGAGCTAAGTCAGGTGACCTAGCTGGCCAATGTATCACACCATTTCTACCTATCCAGGTCGAATCTCGTTGGTTCAGCCATTCCCGTACTGCTGCCGAATGATGTGGAGGAGCACCATCGTGTTGGAATATTATGTTTTGCTGAACATCAAGTGGAATGTCGTGAATAAGTTGTGGTAGAATATTTTGTAAAAAATCCAAATAACTTTCTCCATTCAATCTGCTGGGCAAAAAATGTGGCCCAATGAGTCGGTCCCCTATTATCCCAGCCCACACATTCACTGTAAAACGATGCTGGAAAGATGCTTCTTGAACCATATGTGGGTTTTCAGCTGCCCAGTAGTGCCGGTTGTGGACGTTAAAAATTCCTTCCCTTGTAAAAAGAGACTCATCTGTCCATAAAATTTTCCTCAGAAACTGGTGTTCTTGAATGTCTCTATTTAAAAGCCAGCGGCAAAATTGTATTCTATGTACATGATCATTAGGTTCTAGCCCTTGTACTTGTGTGAAATGATATGGGTGAAAATGTTCTCGGTGCAAAATGTTGATAACTGACCGTTGGGAGATACCAATTTCACGGGCCAAGTCTCTTGATGAAACACTGGGATTTTCATTTACTATATCAATAATTTCCTCTTCGAGTTCAACATCATGAGGAACTTGTCCCAATTCTTGACGTAACTTATGAACGGAACCTGTTTCAGATAAACGTTGATGAGTTCGTGAAAACACTATCGTAGAGGGGAGGCGCCTATCTGGAAACCTAAGTTGGTACTCCCGCCGCGCTGCACTCGCGTTTCCATTACAAAAACCATACAAAAAATGTATGTCAGCGTACTCACCATTTGTGAACGTTGCCATCTTCGCAGGTGTATTGCCAAACAGAAAAAAATAATCCCAATAAATAAAATGGGCCCTCAAGCTAAGGATAAGCAATATTAGCAAGGGTCTTTCTAATGATAGTGACACTTTTATCTCTGTAGCTTCTTAATTTCCAAATCAAACTTTCAATCATTATATCAAAATAAAAATAAAATAATAAACAATAATCCCCTCCCATTTCAAAATAAACAGGAAAATAACTATGAAATAGCGATAATGTGCTTAGTACTGAGAGAGGTCAAAGTCGCTGTTGTTATTATGAATACCTGAACTGGCCTAAAATTTATGTCAATAAATATTATATTTTTTCTTTGCTTTTTATTCTAATGAAGTGTTTCTTTTATTTAAAATACAGATTTTCATCAAGCGATTATCATAATGTCTTATTTACCAAAGTACCTGATTTGTATGCTAAATGAGAACACCATGTTTTTTCGGTTTCAAAAGTAAATTTCTCCATGAAATTAAAACAAAATCATTACGTTTAACATATCATTTGAAAGCTTATTAAATTTGCAAGTTTTTGAGAGCTTTGCAGTTTTGTGGATTGTTTTTATGAAAAGCAGTGAGCGCTGAAGTATTATAAGAAATTGTAACTTCCCTAAATTAGGTGAAGATAAAGATATTTTTTAGGTCCCAAGTTTGTAAAATTCAAGGTTAAATTACTCCGATCTTATAGGAAATTTATTGCTAAATCCGAAAATGTGATCAATATTTGAAAAATATTTAAACAAAATGGAGATATTACAGCTTTTATCGTAAAAAACATGCTTTCCTCCAAAAAATCGTTTATTTACCATATATCTGCAACGGATTGGAATAGAAAGGTGAGGTCTGCGGCATTTGGCTACACTTTTGATCTAGTTTCACCCAATTTTTTTTTTTACGCTAAGAGATACTCACCCTGTATATTGATATAATGGTAAGCTTTGTTAGTCTTTCAGTTTCAGCTTAAGCGCACTACACAGGCCAGCAAATAGATAAAAAATAGTGAATATAAGAAAAGATTATAAAAGAATTAGATAGATAGAATCATTGTATTTTTAGAACTACTCATAAAATTAACTAAGAAACTATGGCTAGTCAAATATGACTCCGAGATTCTAAAATAGTCTTGACATATCAAAAACTGGATGGATATTATTTAATATACATAAACATTGTTATGGCTTTAGCATATCTCTGCTAAAAATAAATAGTCCTCATAAATTAATTTCATAAATAGCTAATCTTGATACATAAATCGTTTATGAAATTCGTTCAAGTAATAAGGGTAAAAATTAACGTGAGTTAAAATAATGGCTGGTATTTTCGAAATAAAAAATGATTAACTTTTCATTCGTAATTTAGTAAATTAACAGATGAGAAGATAAAATAGTTATTTGATGTTTAAAGGTGACAAATTCACGCACGCCATGCTCTTATCTTAATTGCTTTCCTTATACAAAATTTAAGCAGACCCAAATAAAGCCTATACAATTATGCACACATTTCTTGAAAAATTTAACACCTTCACAACATCCTAAAACTATGGTTCATATTTACAAAGGCAGAATGTGAGATTTGTAATTTTTTAACAACACAAACATCAAATTCCTTTAAATGTTTTGGATGCTATCAAAATATTTCCTAGTTAATGTAATTTAAACCTCATGTCAAATATGATATTAAGAAGTATAGAGAATCCATTATGGTGATATTAATATTCAAAGTAATCCAATTTACTTTAAACCTATCGTTTGTAGGTTTCAAAAGGTTCTGATTACAACATTTAAAATATTTTTTACAGTAGTCTCTCCAATATGTAAGCTTTCATATCGCACACGTATTTCAAAAGTTACAAAACTTAAAAATCTGTATATTTCATTTATCATGTTTCAGTTCAATAGTATTTATTATATGGAATGCCATAAATGTATCAAATTAACTTCAAATCCCAAATTCCACCTGAAACATCTGACTTGTGGTTGGAATTAAAATATGATTCAGGTTCACTTTCGATATTTCTTACAAGACTATGAGAATTTTACATTTTTGTAATGTAGGTTTTTTTAGTTGTGTCAGTTTTGGAATATATGTGCAATATGTTCGGGTAATGATTAAATATTGTGTATTAAAAACTTTAATACGAGTTTTTTTAATTATTTTAAATTCATTATTTAATCGCTTTCATGAGTATCAATTAATTAATAAAAAATTAGCAACACGTATCAAATGAGACGACACTACGGCAAAAATAAACATTTATTTCATTTTATATTAATATTTAATAGCATAGGGAATTGACGAACTTCTCTGATAACTCGCTTAATATATAAAATAAAAACGTTAATTGAGTAATAATTACAATCTGCTACAAATGTGGGCAATAAGTAATATAGATGGCTTCATGATTATATTCACACATTACGTAAAGTAAAAAAAAAAATAAGAAAGAAACAGAAAAGAAGCATGCTACAAATGAATAATATAAAATAAACAACATACATGTAAGTGAAGTACATTAGTAGAAAATATTATATAAATAAAAAATATCTTGGCTTAGTGTTTTTCACACCTTTCTATATTTTTTTTTTTATTTATTAATATTTACAACTGTAGAAAATAGTATACATCAAGTAAATATGTTGATAGTGAATACAATGACATGTAAATAACTTGTGAAGGAAGAACTACTCAATAGTAGCACTTCAATAAAAATCTACACTGAAATGTCTCAAGGCCATCTTTTCAGACGCCTCGGAGGATTATCGGGAATAGGGTGGGAAGCAAGTTGGGAGACTTGTGGATTTGAGTGTTTATGGAGCTTACTATAGTCAGGTATCTAGTCTGGGCTAAATCAGTAACATAAGGAACATTAAGATCTTTATGGATAAGTTTATTGGTAACAAAGTAAGGAGCATATCTCTTACGTTCTAAAACAAACTAAAATTCAAAACATCGGCAATCTGATATATAAATCATTATATTAAGGTGTAAGCTTAAACAAGAAATCATATGTACATTGATTCACACCAATGTTTATGTTGGGAAGAAACAAGTAATAAACACATTACAGCATTAGAGGAGTGAAAAATGATTTACTGATATCTACCCTGATATCTCAATAAATAGACTGGGAGTTGTGGCTCAATTGCTTATGGATAGTAAAAAATGTAACGCTGAAAAGGCTATTGCACACATCTAGCAGATCGGATGGGATTGCACCAGAGCAGGTTTTTTGTTGGCTATATAGGAAAATGCGATCCGCTTAGTGACGATTAATTTGGTTAGTCGGTAATAAGTGTAGTTAGGGTTGTAGTTTTGTAGAGTTATATTTGGGATGTATTTGTACTATGGTTTTACTTTAGCGGATTATTACCTATATTTAAAGGTAACCGATAATGAACGGTTATAATATTTTTAACTATATATGCGTAAACATAAAAAAAAATTTATTAAATAATTTTTGCATTAATTATTATGATGACCTCGGCTGGTTGCTGTGAGCTTTGATAATAAGTTAATTCAAGACCTGTCCCTCAGCTGCATTGAGTAAGAACCCGCATCAGCTCATTAAAGTGACTATCTTCAAACATAACATATCTAATGGCTTTAGAACCATTAATGTTTCTATAAAAAATAATTATTTAGCATCATATCATAAGCATTTTAATGAAGGAGAATTCAATCAACTGTATGAAATACGATTGGCAGGACTGTGTTGGAATTAGCTTCTCTTCTTAAACACGGTCTTTTGCATGCAATATTTTAATATTAATAAATATGGCTGCAAAAATGTCTAGTACATAAGCCTCATCGAAATCATGTTTAATGTAAGGAAAGGTGGTCTTTATGTGACAAAAAAAATCCGGATATAGTGCCTTCAACATATTTGAAATAATAGATAATAAAAATTTTATTTTCCATATTTAAAATATTTTTATTTACATTTATTGAAATTTACAACTGTACAAAATATATACATCAAGTAAATGTATTGACAACGATTACAATAACATGTTAAAACTTGAAAAGAACTACTCATCAGTAGCACTTCTAAAAATTCTAAACTAGAGGGTCTCTAGGCCATCTTTGTTTAAGACGCCTCGGAAGATTATCAGGAATGGAGTGGGAAGCAAGTTGAGAAACTAACGGATTTGAGTGGTTATGGAGCTTATTATGAAAGGATAGGTATCTGGTGTGGGCTAAATCAGCAACATATGGCACATTAAGGTCTTTATGGATAAGTTTATTGGTGACAATTTAAAATATATTTTACAATTTTACTTCATTATATGTGTACATATGTATATTCCTTGAAACCAAGCCAGATGAATGACAGTTTATTTTATGATTAACTGACAAAAAAGCATTTTACCGTAGCCAAGCCTGTTCACCAGATAAATACATGTTAATTAGATAACAATCTGTTTACTCAAAACTATTTCATGATAAAATTTTAAATTATAATATTAAAGTTATAATTTCGAATGCAATTATTTGCCATATATATCGTATTTAGTTTGTTGATGAAGAAGTTTTGAATATTAAGCATTCACCTTCAGTTTAAAAGCATCACAAATATCAAATAAAATCAATTTGATTTCATATTAAAGTGAAAAAATAACCAATAAATCAAATGAATGCTTATGGATGAAAGAAATAAGTGGTGCAACTTATTGCAGCAATAGATTAGAATGTGATTTACTCACAGATAGATACAGATTCCTATCATCTTAGTAAATATATATTTATAATTTATCATTTTAATTATTGATTTATAAATATTTCATCTAGTCCAATTATAGACTTATACCCCATCACAAGACTAATGAACGCAAGGAGTGCATACAAACCTTAAAAACAACTTTTGTAAATGACTGTTTAAACTTTTTACTTTAATAAAAAGAAAATTGGGGCGACATCTTTGGTTATGGTATTTTCTATTCTAAACATAGAAATCACTTAAAATAATGTGCAGATTCCCTTTCTGTTACAATATCTTTCATCAACATGTATACCGACCTCCCAATCATCATACACATATCTATATGATAAACTTGTATACCATCCTACGTTAAATGAAAATGCAAATGAAGTTGTCTAGCAAGCAACCATTCCGTCACTAGGTGTAAAAATAAAAGTATTTGCTCTCCACGAAATACTGTTCCAAGAATACTTGGATTGAAATATTTGCAGAAACTCAAGTAAATAATGAATTAAAATGTATAAATAGCGACAGCAAACAATGGTAAACATCGCTTCGGAATTGCAGAAGAGAAGTGGATAGACTCTTAGCAAGACTGTGGATTGGCTATACTCGCCTTACAATGAGACATCACAGTCGGTGATTTGTATTTATTTTGTTATAACTTACATTATTATATCATATCTCATTTATTTTCTCTAGATAAGATATATTTTTAGCCCTGTTTCTTTTATTTTTCCTTTATTTATTTTTTTTTTTATTTCTTACCTCAATTTAATTTTAATTTTTTACATCATGATTTATTTTATTTTTTATGTAATATTTATCACGTGGATGTAATATTTTAGATTTATACCATACTTTAGTTTTAATATTGTTTTCCTGCTTATTATTATGTCCTTAATTCTTAGTTATAGAACTAGTCCTGAGTCCTTAGCTAATTTTATATAAGGCTGCTAGGCCGCCATGAAATTATTTTTAAGAGGTCTTAGAATAAAATTTATTTTCATTTCATTCTCGAGGAATGCCTACAATATGAAACCTTTTTTCATCAAGAACGGCTGGAAAGAAAACTCTTCAATGCTTGTAGGAAACAAAACTAATATAGATTGAATAATCGCATTTCTAAAGTAATATAATTTCTTCGAAATAATATAATACTCCAAAACCTATAAGATTGGCGCATAGTGTGAAGTTGACTCTAAATACCATAGATGATAAGTGCCTAAAAACAATCTACCTACCTACTTTAAAAAAAACAAAAAAACAAAACAGAAAAATGATATTTTACTACTAACGTTATTTTTGTAACAAGAAATTTTACAAATTTAAAGAATTTGTTAATGTGGACATAATATCGTTAAACAGTATTTGAATTTCTCAGATCCAGACAGTTGAGATCTGATAGAAGCTCCAGCCCAGCATAATATCGCTTCCAGACAACCCCTGGAACGCTGGAGAATTAATCACTCCTTGGATTGAGCCTCCAGGCCGGGAACATCGGCAGGTCCCAATCTGTACTCCTTTCGGGAAGGCCAGCATATTTCGACTGGTGCCCTTTCACCGAGAAGTTGGGCTATAACTTCCGCCGAAGGTACTAATTTAGATGGCGCTGATGGCGATGATAGTTCCGCTGCGTGATCATACAATAACAAATGGCGATATATTGGGGAAAAAATAAATTCTTAGTCCACTTTCTGATTGCGTAATATGTTGTTTTTTTTTTTTCTTTTCACCACGGATTCGAAATCTTTGGGAATGATTTCATTTCCAAGAAAATAACTACCTAGAAATTCTTATTAATTTGTTAATTTGAAAGTTAAGATTTCATAAATGTAAAAATTTTGGTATATCCTGCATAACCATAGTTCTTAACCGAAAACACCAATTTTATTTATGGAAATTGTTTGAAAGACCACGAGAAGCGTGGGTTTTTATTTACCACCATAGAGCCTTAGAAGTATAAATATGTATGTAAAAATATTGAAATATAAACTCCACCACAGTCTGAGCCATGGAAACCATATATTGCAAGGAAAAGAAGAGAAAATGGCATAACCTTAGGTGAAAGATACACGTGAAATCCTTATTCCAATCCTAAAGGACAAGAACTTGGCAGAAAGCTTAGCCAAAAATAACTAATTCTATCTTGGATCTCTCATGTTTTATTTTATAGCATGCTATTGAACGACAAGATTATCTTAGACCGACCTTTTAGAACTGGACGAAAGCAAGATATTGTACATAAGGCTTTAATTAATGATAAGTACATCCTTACCCAAATACTTGACCCATGATCCTCCATGTTTTTTTTATTTTAATTTAATATTTTTTCATTTGAAGGTAGTTAAAATTTATATGTATTTTCTTAATTTCTTGGGAAATTAAGCATTAAAGTGTTTCTCTTACATAACTATAACTTAATACAGTTCAGTATAACAGATATAAATCAGATCAGCAAGATTTTAAATTTAAATATTTTTTAAAATATCAGATTATAAGGATGCATTTAAGGGCTTAAAAACCAACAAATAAAAAATACCAATTTAGAGTTCGAAGAAGAAGATAATGAACTTTATTCTGAGGCAACTTCTTCCCTGAGAATAACATCTGAGTACAATGCATAGAACAATCGTTTGGCTATAGCAATTATTACATTATGACTTACAAAATATTTGAGAAATCTTGTAAAAGGATACATCTTATGTATACTACTATAATGTATATTAAATAAACATTCATATTTTACAGTTGATCAGAAAATTGAAACTTCTGGAGATACAAAAAAAGATGATGTTTAAAGGAACTAAGAGTGGAACTTTTTCAAATTGAGATTGTCAATTAATTCCATAAAGATGAAGTACAGATAATAAAGGATTTTTCGAAGGATGTGAAGCGGATGGAGGAGCACAGAGTAAGCAGGTCATTGAAATATGAATGTTCCTAAAAAGAATTGGCGTCGGACATTGGGGTAAAGCCATCCAATTTCAGAATACCTGTGAGATATGTGAGAACGTATGGAGATCTCGAAAATAAATCTAATAAAATAGTTCATTAGTATTTTACAAGCACTGGAGCTATCTTGGAAACTTTGCTGCCAGTGAGGTTTAAAATTTCTTTCGCGCATACGGAACGAATCTCGACATTTCCTATTTGGTTAGAAATGGCTGGTAATCTGTAAGATAACCAGTATATCCTGCCCTAGTTGCAATACCTAAGGACATCTTAGCCTTTATTCTATACTTAGTTGTGTCCATGCTGTTGTGATTGATCTTGGCCTGTGGGTGTTGAGAGCGGATATCCAGTTTATATGCATACAAAATATTTTAGATAAAAATACAGACGTGGTATAGATATCAAAGAGGCCTACAGAAGACGCAGACAGAAACGTAAGTCACCTGCTATCGAAGAAGGCACCTGGGCCAGCTGGCTACTTATTAGCGCGTGCCCCCACCTGCCCCACCTGCGGCTCTTTCACCTGTTCTCGCTGGTCGCTTCCGCACTCCTGTCTTTTAATTCTTCCAGCCTCCCGTCTGCGGTCAGTCCGGATCATCGCTTGGAAAAGGAGATCCAGAAAGTGCCTCCTGGATTAAGGATATTCTTGGAACTAACTGGTAGATCAAGGATCAGCAGTACTGAAAATTGATTAGAATAGCCTACATCTAAAAATAATGAAGCGTACGAGTTCAATCGAATTAATATGTATGCAATAATTAAATTAAACTATCCATATTTAACACAGGACCTACTCAGACCTACTCACCAACTTGCCAATAGTTACATAAATAAATAATATGAAAAATTCTGTAGCATATTGTCCCCTAAGAATAACAAAATACTATAATGAGGTAGTAATATTTGCTAAATGCATTAGTTTCAGACATAGAACTTAATCCAAATAACTTCGCAGTAACGCTCACTTCACTCTACCTCTAATGTATTATGATTGAGAGAGTATAGATGAGATCTCCTTGGTATGGCTTGTCCTCCGATATATGAGTTGACGCATGGTTCGGAGTTCCCAGTGATGCTATTGTACTTATTGTACAAATGATTGTACAAATTACATGCATATGTGAATATGTTTGATCTGTTGTTTAGTATTTTATTTGATATATTTTGACTACTATAACCCATAAACTTCCACACTTCAGTTACGAACCTCAGCATTTTCATTGACCAAACTCTTTCCTGAAAAGATCATATACCTGACAATTTCCACTCTTCGACTCCTAAACCGCTCCCCTAACTTCCTCCCTTAATCAATTGGTCAATTATTAATTTCTTCCCTCATATTCTCCCATTTTGATTTTGGTGGTGTGTTGTACGGTGAGGTCTCTCTGCATCTCAGGATGCAAGATTGAAGAAGATCATGTATGAACTGTTGCCTGAGATTCGTTCTAGGGATACCACGCCTTGACCAAGTATCTCACCACAACACAAGATTAAAATGGTTATTTCCCTCCTTCCGAAGACAATACTTCCTTGGTTCGTTCCTTTACAAATCACTTTCCTCTCAGTCACCTCATTTTCATTTCCTTATTATTATTATTTTCTATTTATGGTATATTATTATTTATGTTGTTTTATTCTATAATTAGAATATTCAGGGCCTTATTTATTAACCTTTTGTGCATGCTTTAGGAATCTCTATTAACTATGGTCCTTGAGTGAGGCATATTGTAATATTTTATCAATAATATAAAAATATAAAAGCATATTATAAATAAACATAAATATATAATTATATAAATATAAATTAAAAAAAAAATTATTGTCTTTCTTGTATAGTTAGACAGGGCTAATTTCTATTATTTTTACTTAATTTCTCTATTTTCTTTTTCTTTTCTTTTTACATATTGTATGACTGGATCCATTATTCATAGCTATTGAGTGAAACGGTATGCGGAAAAAAATACAGAACATAACAACATAGCCGGTCAGCAGGATTAACCTATTTACTTTGAAAATTTATCTCCTATAAAAAACTGAATCACATGTAAGCGAAAAAAAAATAAAAAAAATAATTTTTTTTTTTTTTTTTTATCACAGTGATCATAAAAAATTCTATAGTATCAGCTTTTGCTGGATATATATGTGTGTGTGTGTGTGTGTGTGTGTGTGTGTATAATATAAAATGTAAAAAGGATATACATGTACATATCATTAAATAATTGATTAAATGTTGCTTATCCCAGAGAAACAAACAAATTTGATGTATTAAAGCTGTGTTTACCTCTCCCTTGTAAGGCAATGTAATATATCATAATGTATAATTATTGTTTTCTCAATAAGCCTGATAGTACTCAATTAAATCATCAAACCATTAAACCTAAGTTAAATCATTAAACCGAATTTTAAGGTGTCGTAAGAACTTAATAAGGAAGTCAGGAACAGTCTTGCGGTTTAACATACGTGGCACGCCTTCCGGAGTTAATAAACGAAATTTCCCATTGAAATCTTTATAGTCCTATTACCAAATATATGAATTTTCGCATTAACCTAATTTCAGTTCTACTAAAAAATAGATTAGTCGATATTTATTTATATCAAACAATTTCTTTTATTATCAATCAACAAAGTAAGATCTATAAATATATATTATACAAAATACATAAACGGGTGCACCATATAGTGTTAAAGCCCTAATAATTTGTATAATTACCATAATAGGGTAGAAGAACACTTGATTAAGCCAAAAAGAAAAGAAAAGAAAGAATAAATAAATGAAATAAGAAGAAGATCCTGAGCTTTTAGGAAATAATACTTCCATCAAATTACATTTCCTGGAGAGGAGTCTTATGGAGATGGCTTTTAAAGCTGAAACCATTCCAAAAAATATTCTCTCCACCAATCCACCGAACCCGCACTAGTCCTGAAGGAACCAACCAATGGAATCAAAGAAATGAAATTCCCTCCATCTCCAACCAGATTCAGGCACTGGTTCTTCGTCATTGGCCACCCAATCACATTTTACATTCAAAGAATTTGATTCGAATATTATAAAATCGGTAAAATATTTAAAAGTAAAAAATAATAACTATTCATAAATTTAGTCTATTTATTTATCAATTTTTAAAAAAAAAATCTCTCTCAAGAAAAAAAGGAGTTCGAGAGAGAGAAATTTCTAATAAATCTTGCTGTAAATTAGATAGACTCAAAATTTCCCAACATGTAATGAGTAGATTTTGTTTGAATTTTAACATGTTCAATTTTATTGAACCACATATTTAGGTTTATACTATTCACATTTATTTTTATTTAATATGACATCACGAATTTTTACCAAATGACTTTGTCTAAAGATAAAAAGATGCATTTTTTTTTTTTTTTTTTTCAATATTATCGCTATAATGTTCGCATTGTAAACAACTATAGGAATTGAAGAATAAGAACAAATATTTAGAATTGTGGGTATGATCAAAGAGAGAAGATTGTGGTGGCGTGCCAACGCGCGAAGAATACCGAATGGCGCCTATTATTATTATATGGCGGTAGCGCCTAATATAATAATAATAATAATAATAATGTATTTTAAACTTATTAAATAAAGTTAATGCTACATAAGACTGTAAAATGTGATTTGACTAAAAAAAAAAAAAAATTTAAATAAGGATTTAATTTACTCTAACGGCTACAAAACTAGTGATTTAAAAAAAAATAGGGAAAGAGTGAATACTTATCAGATTTTTGTTGAATAATTATTAGAATTTTTAGAACCACTTTTTCGGAAGCTAAAATGTAATCATTATAATAATTATCACAATGTTTATAAAGGGGTAAGATGTAAAAAAATGAATATTTTAGTAGTAAAATTAAGATTAATTAAGAAGGTTTTACTACTTCTATGATTTTTATTATTTAATCTGCTCTATGATTAGATGCCTTATTTGGAGTCTAGGTATAGAATTGTTTGATGATACCACTCTTTGGGTTTTGAATCAATACATGTCTCTGGTCTTTGGTCATAACTAGTTAAAGTCGACTTGCGTTAAATTGATCATTTTTTAATTCTTGGGCTCTTACACTTTTGGTACAAGTCGGTAACTATAGATCCTAGAAGTTTTCTTTTGGTAGATTATTCTTTATAGGGGAACATTTACCATTGATGTAAAGGCCCATGTGTTAAAGAGTGATCAAGCCGAATTAATTATTTATTATCAGTGACCAGAGGTATATGAGACAAAGTATGATCTCTGTATATAGAAACCTTCTCAAATTTCCTAGCCACAAATGTTGCTGCTTGATAACTACTTGCGTAATAATTTAGCCCAATATTTGAAAGATGTTTGCTTCGATAACAAATGCCCAAATAAAAGAAAAACTACAATCAATGACCTATCGTGTTGTTTTCTTTTCCAATACAGATTAACAAACCTCTCAGTGAACACCACTCTCTCAAATCCAGATAACATTATATAGACAATATTAAACCAGCTACACAACTTGTCCTATACTATTACGTGATCGGGCATCAATTTGCATTATCATCACCGCGTTATATCAACTAAAGCACCTGCTTGAGCTGCACAGAGCAAAATGTCTAGGCACATTAGGTTAGTAGTTGAGGTGGTGTTAAGATCTGCAGACTGCTGCTCCGGCCGGACATGCCGCCGTAACTCATCTTCTACTCTCAATGTTCTAATCCCATTTTTATTATCATGACATTGTGAATTAAAACGCAATCTGTTAATTTTAATACTTTGATTTAAATTCTGATTTATAGTAAAATGTTTCAAAAAATAAATACCGCACCCCCCCCCCCCCCCACAAAATATAATAACTCTAGTACTCTTGAATAATAATGATAGGAGTAGTTACTTTACGATTTTTTATCATATAAACTATATCCTTCTTATTAACTGGATTACTTTTTGTACAGGATCAAATTTCATATAATGTTAAAAAAAAATAATAATAAAAGGGATTTATATAATTTAATAATACAAGACTAAAACGACAAGAAACTGCCCGTCGTTTCAGACTACTCTAACATTTACTAGACAAACGTTCAAAGCTCCCAATTTATTACAAAAGACTCATATACATGACTGTGATTAGACCTGTTTGGACGTACGGAGTTGAGCTTTGGGGCTCCACTAAACCATCCAATTCATCTCGTATTCTTTCCTTACAATCCAAAATCCTTCGTAAAATCCTTAATGCTCCTTACTTTGTCACCAATAAAGTTATCCATAAAGACCTTAATGTGCCATATGTTGCTGATTTAGCCCACACCAGATACCTATCCTTTCATAGTAAGCTCCATAATCACTCAAATCCGTTAGTTTATCAACTTGCTTCCCACTTCATTCCTGATAATCCTCCAAGGCGTCTGAAACGAAGATGGCCTAGAGACCATCAAGTGTAGAAGTTTTAATAAAGTGCTACTGATGAGTAGTTCTTTCAAAGTTTTAACATGTTCTTATAATCGTTGTCAATACATTTACTTGATGTGTATATTCTGTACAGTTGTAAATTTCAATAAATGTAAATAAAAAAAAAAAAATATATATATATATATATATATATATATATATATATATATATATATATATCTATATATAAAATTTAATATAATATACATTTGATTTGTATGATACTGACGAGATAGAAGTGATTAATGATAATACTGCAATAAAAATAACAGGTTCTCTAGTTTTTAGGTTTTGATTAATAACAACAATTGATACTATAAAAATAATGCTGCTTTTTATTTATTTATTTTTTTTTTTTTATTCATTATGTTTTCACCAATTACAATCTTCCACAACCAACGGCTGAATTTTGAGCCGCAATAGAATTATTACTATTATTTACAGTTTTTCAAAACTTTTCCACTGCGCTATTTCGTTTCGTATACAATCTAGATTGCTGGCGCAGTGGCTTAGGGAACAGCTTTTATTTAACAAGCAGTTATTCTATGGTCCGATATAATAGTGAGTGCTTGCTGAATAGTAAAGAAGATAGTAGACAGTGCAGTCAATAGAAACAATAACATACATCAGACGTCTTAAGAGAACCTACAATTTAACTAGAAATGTCGCCATAATAAATAAATAAAAATATTATTATGTTCGTACTGACACCACTCTCAATCATCTTATCCAAGAAGTTATATCTATAAGTGTCTACATTCAAATTAATGTTCAAATCAACCAGATACTTTTTCTTTCACAGTAAAACCGATTGCCAATTAACTAGTCTCAACTTGCTTCGCATTAGATTGCCTGACTCTCCGAGACATCTGAAAGGATATGACTTCGAGAACATCTAATACAAAACTCATGGTATCATCACCTCCTTTCCTTCCGTATCCTTTAATGAAGTAACGTTAAATAATTTTAAACATATATGAAACCTTATTTAATTTAAACAACAGCCACACAAGAAACCTTCATGCAAAATTGAAAGAACAAGAAGCTGTCCTTTCGCAATAAAATAAATACATACCCGAATCTACTTGTTTCTCCACTTTCTTCCAATTCCATTCCTGAGAATGCTTCGAAGCGTCTGAAAAGAAAACGGCCTCAAGATCTTCTAATGTTGGACATTCATTAGAGTGCTGTCAACGATTTGTTTCTTTACAAGTGTTTGTCATAACATTACAATCACAATCCATACTTACATCATAGTTATAAATGTTCAATTTGGTCTAGGAATAGGAAATATGTTTTTAAAATATTTATAAGAAACACAATCACCATGGCAAATTAACAAAAACAATTATAACTTCTATTAAGACAACTAAGCTCCCAAAGACTTCTTACCCTATCTTGATATTGTTATACTCTTTCGAATAAAATTATAAAAATATCTGAAATGTTAATCCGTCCAAGATTCCGTCGGACGTGAAGATAGATTCGAAGTTCGAGACTACTCCTAATGACTCATGGACCACATCAGGGCGGGCATCACCTCACAGCCTCAGCTAATGACCTCCTCAATATAAATGTTGGTTCCCAGGCTCCGGTCCATCCAGGTCAGGTCAGGTTGGCATCTTGGGTATCGTCCGCTTCTAAACAATAAATGTGTATAGCTGACCAATACAGTCTTTAATAAACTAAAATATCTACTTTAATCAGCAGCTAGCTGTACTTATAATATCTAGGGATGTGTTGAATATAGATTCCACCGGCTCTTAAGAAAAGTATTGAGAATGGATAATGCAATGCCATATCCAAGGAACCGATCGGTACCAGTGACTTTTACGATTGCTTTTATATAATTATTTAATTATTATAAATTGATTCTGCTCCCTGATAAAAAAAAAGAAAACAAAAACTGTTGCAAAGGCGATTTTTTATCTTCAATAACAGACCAGTATTTTATCGTACTATTTTGTTATTCTAAAGGGACTTTTGTTACCCACGAATTAAGACTTAGTACTGAAATATGATTAAAAATTTAAACAAAAATTTTCATAAGTGACTCAATGAATTATGTCAGGAATATAAGCAAACTGCAACATTGTCTTGCATAATTATTGTTTCTTCAATACATCTAGTTTGCTTTTATTTTTGGATTATAATTTGTAATAGTAATTTATTTGCATACCTGGGTATCAGTAACGAGAATCGAGAATCGAAAAATGATGGTACCGACGCAACACTAATAATAATTATATTTAATCAGCAACTCATAATTTTTATGACGAATAGTTCCTCGTTCCCTCTGCTCCAAGCTGCTATTTGATTACGAATGAATTATTTGGCTTACTAACATTAGACCTATCTGGAGATTTGTGATTCTGGCCTTAGTTAACCTCTCTCATAGTTTTTACGACCCTAACAATCTAAAATCATTAATGCTCCTTAGTATAAGTATAAAATAAACCTAGTTAAAACTCACTATATTTTTTAATCACGATTACGTTAAAAATAGCTCTTTTAATTTCTTCGTTAGCATTTATAACTTTATTTATGTAAGTAAAAAAAACAAAACAGATGTAACTAATTTTATTTCTTTTTGTACTAAGTTTTTATCCTTAAGGGACTTGGTCCCAGAATAAAATCATTTTTCTATTCTATTCAATAATAAAGGCATAAGGTACAGGTTCTAAAATTGCAAAATTGCTGTATCCTTAAACAAATGACACTAATGTAAATACCTCAATCTGTTTTTCATTATTTGAGTTATTTTGACCTCAGATTGGTATCTACTCCATAAAGAGAGATGTTCAAGTGATTATAAAATAATTAAAACATTATCCTTTTCATAAGTCTTAACAATGTTCCTTTGAGACCATCACACCGAACACGTTGACACAATATTCACTCGAAATGAATAACAACCTATTTGAGCTGGAATAGGTGGGCAACTTGTAGGATTGCCAGTCCTTTCTACTATAATTGAAGTGTACAAGAACGTTACGTCTCTGAAAACAGGAATAAATCAGAAGCATTAGAAGCATAGAATTCCAAACCAGCTAAGTCCATTTTTTTAAATTTTTTCACAGCTGTTCGATAATTGTAAAAGTCAAACTTCATTAGGAAGGGGAATTATTTTTTGTATGGCCGTTTTCAATGTGATTGAACTACTTTTGGAAGAAAATCTTTGACTTAATGACAGTCTAGTAGAAAATCTATTCAATGAAAAAAAAAATCTGGATATTGGACTTAGCTGGTTTTAAAATTCCACGCCTCATATAGGGTATTTAAAAAATACATTCGTCCATTAATATATATATATATTTTTTTAATGTAGGGAACATTTCATTTTTTTTTTTAAATTAATTCTAAATTCAGTTTGTTTACTAAGATATCCGCATTCCCTCAAATCTACAAGAAATAAACTTGTTTTTAAATGAATTGCCAATAGATTCCCATATCTTTAAATGGAATGTGGATCTTTTTGATAATCCTATAATGACCTGTAAGCTCTATATGTTGCTGATTTGGTCCGAACCTGACACACATCATTTCATTATAAATTTACACCATTATACACCATATACACCATTTATTCTGCTTTCTTTCCACCTTGAAATAAATTACTTATACTGACGAATTCCATGAGGGTAGTTTCTGTAAAGACATTGCTATGTTACTATAATCATATATACTCAAGCTCACTGATGTTTTTGCTGAAATAAAAAAATAAAAAAATTCTAAGAAATAGTTTTTAACATAAAGATTTTTTAGAATAGGTTATCCAACAACAATGACTAGTTCTTTACACTTTGGGAAAATATGATAAAAGCCTGTAAGAGGCTAGATTCCAGAGTAAACAAACTGTCCCCCAGGAGGTGGTTAACATATTACGGTAATCGCGGAGTTGGAGAAGGTAATGGTGACACGGTAACGGTTAGTGAACGGCTCGCTAACGAACAAAAAGGACGAGAAGGCCGGTATCCTTCCGCTGTAACTGGACCGCCGCTTCGTTCCGCCACTATTTGCTCAACCAGGCCTCCTAAAGTTCGAGTAACATAGGAAATTCACTCTGCTAATTTAAAAGGAACTACTACAAAACTATCTGGTACAGAAAACGTAATGAGAATCATACATTCTTTTAGAACACAAGACTTCCAAGAGTAATGGACGAGGTACTAAAGTCTGTCCAATTAATAAAGAAAACACTGAATTTTCTTCCAAATATATTAATTTAAAATATATCAATCCCTCATAAACTAATTTTTTTTCTTATTGAGCTGGTGCAAAAATAATACAGGTTTTTTTATGTGACAAAAAAATTATAATTTTTGGATTAGACGAAATTTTTAGAACCATCGCAGCACTGTACATTCACTGATGCTTATTTTAGCCCTGTTACCTTGGCCTTCGAACAAGTTTGAACTCAATATCAAGTTGATATAAATTTTGTTATGAAATAATGAATTTTAAAGGTCCTTATAATAAGTATAACAAAAACTAAACTAATCTTTGAGGATTAAAGTGCTACTGATGGGTAGTACTTATCATGTTTTGTCACGTTATAGTAACATTTACTTGATGTATAAATTTTGTACAGTTGTAAATTTCAATAAATTGTTATTTAAAAAAAAAAATCTTTGAGGAAAAGCAACAATAATGCCTTTTCGTGTAATACATTAACTAAAATGGAGGATTATCTTTGTTTACTCGCCAAGAAGTTGCCTAAACAAAATGAAAATTCAAAATCTAAAATATTTTTGCACCAACCCAATCTTTTTAATAGCTATGGTTTTCTTGAAATACCATTCTATAATCTGTCATGCAATTATAATTAGAATCCTTCCTTAGTTGACAACTAATTTCTCTTTAAAATAGCTACCCATGAATCGGGTAAACCAATTTGGAATCCACTATAAGGTATTCGGTTATTCTAATATTTAATGGACAAACGTCCAGAAAGTCCAATTTATTATCTAAAGGTCATTTATGTCTATTTGGACTTCTGAAGTTGAATTGTGGAGCTCTACTAAACTATCTAATTCCTTCTTTATCTAATACTTCGAAAAATAAATAACTATTTATCTGAATCCATTAAAGCACCATATGTTTCAGATTTAGTCCAAAATACATATCAATAAAGAACTCCTTACCTAAATTCACTATTTTATAATCATGTATCGTATTCTTGTTTTCCTTCTATTCTTCCAAAGAGTTTTAACAACAGATTGCTAATTGAAACTTTAGAACTTTCGCGGGAGAAAATAATTTGTTTGCAAGTCGTTATTATTAGACTTCACATTAACTGCATTTTTGCTATACATTTTTTTTTTAAATAGCTGTGTATAGAGCTTTTGAAATTATTAGCACTTATAATGGACAATTATATTTTCTGTTAGACCTAGATTTGCGCAAGATCCCGGGGAAGAAGATGAGGCAATTAGCAAATAGTGGAGAAGAGCGGAGAAAAGCGGAGAGATGGGCAGAACCCTCCTCCACCACCTACATCGACTACTACCTGCTCCGAGAACATCCGCCTATTGGAAACTTGAACTGTCTTAGCTAGGAGGTCGCCCAGGTACCGTTCCTCTGTCAGTATATTAGGGATAGGCTGTTACATACAAAACTGTTATTTTTAACTGTTATTACCAAATAAGTTTCAAAACCAATAGGAAGGTTTATTTTTGAGTCCGAACCAAGTATAGATTTCAGGTAATTATCACTGGACGATCAGTTTGAAAAAAGTCTAACCAGAAATATTAGACGAACACATAAGAATATAAAATAATAAGAGGCATAATTCCAACTTCGCTATCCATTTAAATCAAAATAATGATAATAAAAAAAACCCGGGAGTGGATCTTATAGATTGAGTAGAAAATCTATACCGTAGAAATGTCAAAATCGTTTAAAACCGATCCAGATTTCTGTTTAAATTGCGAGATATATATTTCCAATAGTCCTATTTTAAATTCGTTTTTAGTAGGAACGGAAAAAACCAAACAGCGATTTGAGAAAGCCGAAAGGACAGCCCACCTATCTGACCCTTTCGCCTTAGACATTCAGTCTCCTTTAGGTTCTGATATCTTTCAGAAGTATTTTTAATTTTACCTACTTAGGTAATTATCAACATATAATTAACAAGGTAGAAATGAAAATTTTCGGGTCTCACGAAACTCTAATTTTTCTTGTATCTAATGCTTGCAATCCAGAATTCTTCGTATATTCCACTATGATCTTTATTACATCACAAATAAATTTATCGATAACGATCGAAACATCTCACATGTAGCATATTTGGCCTGAACTACCCTTACGTTATAAGCTACATACCCACTGGAATCCACTAGTCTCATAACTTGCTTTGTGTTCGATTCTAGTTGATCCTCAGAGGCCTCTAAAAAGGGACATTCTAATGTAGAACAGTTATTGAAGTACTTCTAATGAGTAGTTCTTAACAAGTTACTTACATGCCATTATGATCATTTTACCACACATTTACTAATACTAAATATTTTACACATCTGTAAATATCAATATGTAGTATAAGATAAAAAAAAAAAAACCTTTCTCCATTAAGGAAGAATATGGATTATATTATAGTATATAGAATATTTAATACAGTAATCAAACATGAGTGTAATAAATATTGCAATGATGGTAAAAATAAAAGAGGGCACGAAATTACTATCATCCTTATAATAACAGTATAAACCCCAAAGGGGACATTGTAAGAGATTAGATAAATATGACATGAGTGTTTTATTGTTGTGATGTTAGTTCAATGTTTACTTCATGTTTCGATATTTTTCTATCATGATTTATGAGGTAGAGCTTAATATTATCCCCTTGAATACATTGAAAATCTTGAATTAGTTAACAGGGGCGGCTAAGTGACGGCATAGATTTGAAAACAGGTATTTTCCCTCTAGAATGGGGATTAAAGGAGGGTAACCTTACCAATAAATAAGAAGCAACGAAATCATCGAAATAAGGTAACAATGGAGAAGGTAACATCAAGAAGGTAACAGCCGAGTAAAAAGTATGTTAAGTAGGAGAGGGGGAGTAATCCTGGTTCGACACCTTTACCATGAATTTTAATAAAATTATTAGATTACAATTCATCTTATTATTATGTATTTTAGATATGCATTTATATATATATTTTTCGGTTGAAGTAATATTTGATTACCAAATTTATATTCATACACACGATTTTATACTATGAAATTGAAATAAAAAAATGTTTGGAAAAGAGAAAAAGGAAGATTCAGTTGATTGATAACTAGCAGAAAACGATTAAGAAATATGTATGTATATTATTAATGTGAGGAATGTTTTTTTCATAATGTTTGTTAAACCCTATTATATGCATAAACATAATCTGTAATGTGATGTAATTGATTTTAATGCACATTATTTTAAAAAATTAATTTTTAATATCAATAAAGAAACACGAAAAATCCTTAATCCTCCTTACTTTGCCACACATAAACTTATCTCTATAGACTTTTATGTTCTATTTTTTACTGATTTAGCCCAAACCAGATACCTATTCCTTTCATAGTAAATACTATAACCAATCAAATCCACCAGTATCTCAACCTGCTTCCCATTCTACTCCTGACAATCCTCCGAGGTGTCTGAAAAGATGATGGCACCGGTACAGAACTTTTATTGAAGTGCTGCCAGTGGGTAGTGGCTTCACAAGCAATCGACATTTTATGTAAACATTTGTAAATTTTAAAAAATTTAAAATTAAAAATTTAACATCAGGCTAGAAAAAAAAATTTACCTAACATACCTAGTACCTATTTTTATGTATGGAATATGATACGTTTTTAAATGAAATTGTGTAAATGAACTTTTCTTACGAAAAATTCTTTCTTTTTGAAGGTAATACGTCTTTAAATATTCTACCATATGCGGGCAATCCAAGGAAACTAATGATAACAAATCGGGGTATACAGTTTGGCGTAGTAGTTTCGAATCTATCCTTTACATCCAAAATTAAATTATACTACTGGATAGGTGAAGGATCAAATAATTGATTAGAATAAGCGAGAACAGAGACGCATCGCGCGCAGTGGAGGGGGAAGCGCCGCAATTTTGAGGTTATTTTGCTGCGTTTAGAGATTTTATATTAGTATAACTTTCGACTCGGAAAAGCTACGATGTTCGTTTCAGTTTTAATCGTCAGCTGTCATCGGCATAGTTTAAAGGAGTGACAGTGAATATATTAAGGTGTTACAATAGAAAAAATACTGTCAAACATTTTTTGATTGTGTTCCTGATCAGCAATTGTTCTATACATATTACCGCAATTAATGCACAAAGCTTGGTCGTGCACTCAGAAGACATCTCTACTGATACAATCATCAACCGATCTAACTATTTGGCAATCAGCGTAACTTGGATGGAAAATTTCATGCCGGTGAATATCCCTAGCTTTGATCTGAGATCATATTGTAATACCGCTAAGAACAGACAAATTGCAACTACAACATCGGTAGCGGTATCATCTTCATCATCAAGGCGCAGAGCCGGTAGAATCACCGTATACCGCAATATCAATAGCTTCAATGATTGTAATAGAGCTAACATTGACTTTTCGGAAATTTATTAGGAAATGTAAGACGCAAAACCTGGTTAAGTCTGTCTAGTACACGTAACGGCCAATGGCATCTTCAAATTCGTACTCCGATGGGTGTATATCCATCCGGGAACAGTGTTCTAAATAAAACTCTTTTTGTTACGATCGTTGTTAAAATATTCCAAAAAAAAAAAAGATAAAAAAATTATAACCGTTTACAAGCCTGATCTTACTGATGTTATGATAGTTGGAGACTTTAATGTTGAAGTCTCACAATACCGCTCATTGCCCGACTTCATGCTCAGCAAGTTCAATTTGTCTGATATTGAAACTTCTGCAACAACGTTAGGTAATACCTGTATTGATTTAACGTTTGCCAGAAATGTCGATGCATCGTGTTTGCCAATCGTGTCGTACTTTTCGTATCACAGACCTATAATTAATAAAGTTTTATTGTAACACAATAATTATTACTTTCCTCGCTTTTATCCTAAATACATAAATAAAAATAGTTTATTAAAAAAATACAGCCACCGATTTTTTTTTTTTTTTTAATTACGAAAATTGATAATATTATTAGTAGATTTACATCGTGATTTCATTTTAAATTGTTATCAAAACCCATTGTATTTTTTTTAATCATTCTTCAGTATCTTTTCCTAGACATTAATAATTCTAGACCAAAGCCGGAAACAAACAGAACTAATAAAATATATAATAATGTAAAAACTATATACTTTCACTAAATCGACATTATTATTACTGATATAGCTGGATAGACGGAGAGTGTATACATTCTAGCATACTTGACGTCTAGCTGGAGTGCGGTAATAACAGTGGCAGTCTAGACAGTTAATTCTTCTGGAGACACCCCGAGGCTCGGGCCATATTGCCCCCCTCTCCCCCCCCCCCATGCTAATGCCCTCACAAAGCTCTCATATGCTCGATTTCAACCAGAATGGCTTTGGAAAGGGCAGAAAAAGAACTTTATTTTGCCCTACAAGTGTGTAAAATTGATGTTGCAAACATTTAATATGCTCAGGAATGCCACACATAAAATTTATTATAAGGATGTGGATATGGATAGATTGGTACAAGAAATATTACAAACTATTAAAAAAAAATATTATATAAAGAAAGAGTAATAAGCAGATGCAAAAACATAAATGTAAAAAAAAACACAAAAAAAAAAAACACTTCATATTAGAAACCTACCAAGCATACATTATGATTTTTTGTTGAGTAAATATTATAATCATCCTAGATTGAGGGCAATAAGTAATTTGAGTAGGGCTCTCCAAACGACGAACAGACAGGTGGAAGTTATAAGAGGATGCAATGATAGAACAATTCGAAAAAAGAAAAATAATAGTAAAAAATAAATTAAATGTTAAAAATACAATAATTTTCAGGCATATACAAAATGTACACTCAGCCTTAATATTCTCAAATTAAACCTGCTTCTCCCTTCTTCCACTTCTGGAGGGAGAAGACTGGTCCATGGAAATCTCTGCAAAAAAAAAACCAAAAAACAGTGCAGGCTGAGTGAGAGTGTTATAACCACATTAACTAACAATGTTTTAAAATCTAATTTAAACATTAATCATTGATTAATTAATAATTGCATTGTTTTAAAATAACCAACAACTTAGTATGTCCTCATGTCTCTACTTCGATAGAAGTACACTGTCAAACTCACATATGCTTCGGATAATTTATAGTAAATTACTGAAGATATTAAATGCTTTATAATACATTTAAAATACACATTTTTTTTCTTTGTATGGAATAACTATTGGTACTTAAAAGTAGCATTCAATATAAACCATTATATACATACTTGCTGAATATCTTGTGAGCTGAACCACAAAAGCTAACATTTTATTATTTTTATTCTATAACTTTTTATTATATTAATTTTAGTTATTACAGCTACAAGTTTTAGTATTAGATTAGTCCCAACCAAGTTCTAAATATAGTTGTTCATTGAATTAAACAATTTAGTTCAGTTAAAAAAAAAGAGCACAATTATTTTTATTTATGTGCACTTTCATTTTTCATCCTATTTTTATAGTAAAAAAAGTAATAAGAATAAAAATTCGTATAAAAAAAGAGACTCTTGTTGGTTATATGTAATATAAAGTAATGAAATGTACAAAAAATATATAGTGGAGAAGAAGATAACGGTGATCCTCAAGAAGACCTGCAAGGCAGGTCGAAACGTTGGTATGCATTAAAGTATTTAGACGTGGTGTTTCTCTTTGACTGCATCCTTGATGATCTTCTTCTCAATATATATATATATATATATGTGTATAACTGTCTACGAATGTTTAAATTTGCATTTCATTCAATTTATCCAACGGTGTTCTGATATCTCAGATAAAAACTTGTAACCAACGATACCTTTTACATCTTCTAATCTTTCATCTTTTCTAGTTCATTGATCTCTATTCATAAAATGAAATCCAAAAATTGCTGTTAATTATTTAATACGATAGAGATGATTTGATATAGAAACTAGAGATAGTGGTAGGTTGTGCACAGTACTGACCGCACGTACAGCAGCGGGCTAAGAGTCGTGATCCCTGAAGGCTGTTAATATTTGAGGAGACACGCGAGCTTATCGAGCCCTTCCCTTGATTAATTGTTACCATTAACTCCGCCTCTTCTCTTGGAATGTTTGTCTCTCTTCTGTTTTCCCTTGAAATGAGGATATCCTTTTGGTAAAGGTCACCCTGCCCAAGGACACTTAGCGATGCAAATCGATGAAGAAATTGAGAAAGATTATTTCAGCCGATGATTGGCACTGCGCAATAAGTACTTGGGCCAATGTTTCAATACTTTGACCTCGATTAGTTTATAAATTAGTTTAGATCAGTGAATTATTGGATTCATTTAAATATACAAAGTTGCAATTATCTACATCCTCTAACTCTATTTGATAACTCTAGTAATAATATAAACTTTTATTTTTTTGTGCCGCAGGTGCCTACTCTTTCGGAAAATGAGCTTTAACCTTTGGCCGACACATTAACTCATTTGATTCGAAAAACTTAAAACATTTATTTTTTTTTTTTTTTAATATTGACTAAACTGTTCACTGAAAAATTTGAAGTTGATATTCTTTGGGAATTAACTAAACCTTCTAATTATTTTTTTAGCTATTTCATACAATCCGAAATCCATTCAAAAATTCTCAATGATTCTTTCTATGTCTCCAATAAACGTACCCTAAAGATCTTAATGTTCCGTATCTTGCTAAATTAGCTCAAACCTTTTAAAGTATATACACCTATCCTTTTAAAGTACTCCATAATCAATCCACGACCCACTAAGGCATCTAAAAAGAATATGGTTTCTAGCCCTATTTTTCAGCCGACTTAAAAAAAAAATGTAAGGTTCTCAATTCGTCGGTATTTTTTATTTACATTAGGTAGGTCATTAGGTACATAGGTACACGCTTATTGGTTATTCACTCAAGTTGTTTTTCAATTGCACCGCTAAAATTGAAAATTATTTCAATTAACGAAAAGTTTAAAATGATTAGCGAAGTGGGAAAAGGAGAACGACGTTGAGCGGTTATTGCTAGTAAATAACTTCAGAAAAAATAACAAAAACCGAATTTAATATCAAACCAACATGTACAAACTTGAAATAAAAAGAAAAAATAATATTTGAATTACTTCGAAACAAAGAGCATTAAAGGACAATCAACGAAATTATCGATAGTTATATAACTATCTCAATTTATGATCAGTTATTTTTGGAGTTGGTGCCACCCTAAACAAACAAAATTCGAAAAAAAAACTGATGATTATAAAGATTTCCTCACTATTCTATCACCGCCACATCGCTGTCTTTTCGTAGTAGCATTCGAATGATAGTTGTACAGGCAGGATTAAACTACCCTTCTTGTATGGCACCGTCTACAACTGATCATAACTGATAATAAATTGCGAATAGGTACATAACTATCAATAATTCGGTATATTGTCCTTTAATGGATTATTGTCCTGTTTCGAAATGATTGAATTATTTTTTTACTTTTTAGATCAAGTTTGAATTTATAGATAATAAAGTCGGTTTTTGTTTTTTTCTAAAAATTATTTATTTTAATTGTTTTTACTTGAACTTTTATCTTTAAATATATTTAAAAATCAGTTAAATGACACCATGGTGTCTACCAATTTCAGCTATCAAAATTCCCGACATATTCCCGACTTTTTCAAGAATTTGTCTAGAAATTCCCGACTTTTTCAAAAAAAATTTAAGAAATTCTAGCCAACCGATATTTTAATGGTGTTTCAATAATAATCTATGCATACTTTGCTACTTAACATACAGTTAAACAATATAAAAAAAACAAAAACAATTTTCTTTATATTTCAGATTACTCTAGATAAATTTCAAGAAACACATCAATGTCGAGTATTGCCATTCGGTTTGAAAATAGCTAGAAGGTTACACGAGGTAGTCGAATAAAATAACTCCAAAAATATATGTCCGATTAGAATATTCTTTTTTTTTTTTTTTTTTTTTTTCCATTAGAAAGCTGGTTAAAATTACTATGAGACTTAATATATGAAATTTTGATCAAGGCCTATGATATACTCACGCCATCACGCTGAGAACCCCATACTCTTGTGAAATCCACTTTTTTTTCAGTATATTTCTCGCTATAACTCCGAAACTATTTACGAGTATTGTACTAAAAAAAAGTTTTTTTCACAACGGTATGGGATTCTCAGCGTGCTGGAGTATTTCATGGGATTTAAAACACAATTCATATAAGAGGTCTCATTGCAAATTTGGCCAGCTTTCAGATGAAAAAAAGAAATTTACATCAGACAAATAATTATAGATTTATAGCGAAAAAAGTACCGACAAACGTGTTTTCGCGATATATTACTTACCGCAACTAAGCCAATCTTTAGGCGCTGGTAGTGGCCAAACCGCTGAACCAATTTTAATGTAATATTATTAAAAAGTAAGTTTAATGTGACGTTTTACAGTTTTCAACTAAATATTGTATTTTTCCCTTCCCCACTACTGACTGCGCAGAAAAAAAAATGAATAGAATCAAATTTGCAACAAATTTGATTTGCTTTAATGTGTCGATGCCAAACTTTGAATGATTATTTTTCTTTATTATACAATTAACTTTTTCATTATAATTACCTAGTACACGTAAATATTTTCGTTATTATTGTTTGATTTGTAAACATTTAAATAAAAGTCATAACTGTAAAAAATTTTGAACTATAGATCCAGTTAAAAATAAAGTAGCGAAGTTATACATACAATTAAATTAAATTTAATGCTATATCAATTTGTTTCTGACTATTCTTCTGAGTGCAGAAGAAGCAAACCTAGCGCCGGCCACGACCGTTTAGCGAAAAGTGAAGTGAAAATAATTTTCTTTTTCTTTTTTATCAATCAATTATTTCAAATAACAAAAACAAATTAATTTTGAATGATAAATAAACCATAAAAAGACAGAACAGTATTTTCCCCGAACCCACTTTTGACTGTTTTTTTGTTATCTGCCATATTTGAGAGAACCGCTGGGCCCACAGGTACCATTCTGGTCTCAAATGATGTATTTCACAAAATAATTGACCATATCGAAAAAAAAAATAACTTTTTGAAAAAAAAAAAAATGGCCTCTTTTCGATGATAATATCCCTGTATCTTGGGAACCAATGGCTATATAGAGCTCACCCTGATCTCAAATTGTAGCAAATTTAGTTTATTTTTAAAGTATGTAGAGTGACTATACCAATCAGACGCTTGCTTAACTCACATATTGAGCAAAAACTGGAAATAAATAAATTCTGAAAATTTTAGCATTAACGACGACTTTTTCCCGACTTTCGCAAATTTTCTGTAAATTTCCGACTTATTCCCGAATTTTTCCCGACCACACGAAATTCCCGACATATTCCCGAATTTCCCGACTAGTAGACACCCTGCTTACATTTAATGTATTTGTTAACCCATTTTTAGCTTATAAAGTTCTTTACTTTAAACTATTAAATTAAAACAATAATATAACGTAATAAATAATAAAGTGGACACTACAGAGGCAGTAGGTGAGCTAAGTTAGGTGGTAGATAGTGGCAGGTGTATATTGGCACCTGTAATTAGCACCGCCGGGATCTGATTGGCCACGGGCCGCTGGCTGGGGTACAGTAAGCCGCCTGACCTATATACTCCACTCCTAGCTGCATATATTTATATACATATATACTAAAAATATATCAATTACACATTAAATAATATAACAATTTTTCCATAAATTATATTTGGAAACGAGTTATTTAAAGGATCATTTTTAAACCATTCCTGGGTATACATTATTTCGATAGCAGCCGTTTAGTGGACAAGTCAAATTGCCTTGAAAACGAGTTGACTATGAATCTTCAAAGCAGTATTTTTAATATCTGCGTTGTAAGAAAACTGGTTAAGATTAGCTTTTTTAAAAGGCTTTACAGTATATATTTTGGCGAAAATTAAAATTTTTAGAGTAATTTATAGGAATTAAGAAAACTATGAAAAATACCCTACAGAAAAGTGCCAAATTTTGACTTTCACTTCTTTACGACAGACAAAAATTTCATTCTATCCTTTCCTTATTTTTCATTTATATGTAATATGCTAAAAAAAAATCTAATCAAAATAAATTAGTCGGTTCAAGAGTGTCCGTCCGTCCATTAACTCTCCTAACAATTATTTATTGTTACTCATTAATAAGGAAAAGCAATATTACTAATTAATATTAATATTCCTAATGTTACATTCCCGCTTCAAGGTCACACTAGAGTCTAATGTGAATTAATATTAATATTGTTAATAATAATTATTATCAATGAATGCCTTGTTATCTCTTATTTATTATTATTTTGATTCGTATCTTATTTTTCTTATATTTTATACATAGAAATCTTTGAATTATCCTCCCACTCGATACTATCCTTTTTCAATATACATTTTTCATATGGCAGGGCTCTGAAATTACTTAAATTCGCCCAATACAGCGGGAGTATTCCGAGATTCAATAGTTGTTTCTTAGCAGTAATCCGTATTTACGAAATACATCGAGACCTTGACTTCCAGCTGACGACACGATTCTCGGAGAACGTCATGATACTCTGTAGGCTTCAATGAATTTACGAAATCACTAACCTTTTTAGTTTTAAGTTTATTACAAACTAAGTTAGTTCTCAAGCTGATTATCCAATAGTTTAAAATATAAAACCTCATAACCTTTTACTAAACATAGGACAGAATTGACTTGTATTACAGAATTGCTAGTTACAGTTGAAATAAAGTGAAATACCATTAACTAAAAAATAAAATAACCCATTTTCCTAAATCACGGATAAATAAATATGCATGGATTTACATTACACAATCGACCAACACATACTATATATTTATCTACACTTCTCAACTCCAACTCCATGCTTTTAACAATAAATATTGCTTATATTGGCATGCCCAAGAGGACAAAAAAGAAGTTGAAAGACAAGAAACAGCTCGTCGTTTCCGACAACTCCGACATTAACTAGAATGGCGTTCAACGCTCCCAAAAAAATTACTAAACTTACATGATAATAATTAGACCCACTAGTATATATGGAGTTGAGCTTCTCGTATCCAAACCTTACAATCTAAAATCCCTTGTAAAATCCTCAACGCTCCTTATTATGTCACAAACTTATCCATAGAGTCCTTAATATTCCATATCTTGCTGATTTGGCCCAGACCAGATAACTATCATTTCATAGTAAACCCCATACCCAGTCAAATCCACTAGTCTCTTTTTTTTTTTACTCGATTTCCGATAAACATACAAGGCTTCTGAAAAGAAAATCACTGAAACCTTCTAATGTAGAACTTTTATTGAAGCGCTACTTGTTAGAGGTTATTTACATGTCTTTTAATCATTTCCCTCGAATTTACTTGTTTTATATAATGTATACAGTTGCAGATATAAGTAAATAGTTTTTAAAAAAAATTAAAGGCCCCCTTGAGCCTGTCGTCTAAAGAAATTATAACATGTTCCGAAAAACCCTCGCGTTCCCCAAAAACGTTGAAAGTGTCATAATCATTATATTATATTGGAAGTCGTACAATGTGCTTATTGTTGACGAACAATGCGGAACCCTAAACCAAGCCTTCTCAGTGCTACTGTCTCTTCTCCGTCACTAGTGAGTCAAAATTACAAACAATTGATAAATATATTAAAATACCAATATCATTAAATATATATGGGCACCAGTAAAGAGGTTAAATAGGAATTATATTAAACTGTTTTGACAACAATAAAAATAATAGCATTAAACTATTATATTTAACAAAGTGTAATTCCTTGTGACATCCAACGCTATCTTCACTCCAAGTAAAGTTATTGCAGTATATTGAAACCTCAAATAGGGAAGAACACTGTTTTCAGATTAAACGTTTCTTGTCGGCAACACCCACAGGTCTTCTTTGAAGTGGAGTTTGACTCAGAAAAGATGCAAAACCCAGAATGGAAAAACCCACATCCTCATCTCTACTAATAAAAGGATATGTATTTTATGAGTCAAGAATTCAGCAAAAAGATTTCTTCGATAGTGTAAGAAATATATATTTTTGATAAAAAGTACCATATACCAAATTTCTGATTATAAAATTTTTATTAGAGGGTAAGCGGTAAATTTGTCGTTCTAGTATCCCCTCTGGGGCCGCACAGTGCGGCGCTCTTACGGTCCAAGTAGACAAAAGTCATTCTTGAAGGGAAAGACTTATAAAATCTTTATAACATTTTAAAAACAACATCAATTCGACATAATTAATTTCTTTAAATGGGGCTTTTAAAGAAAACTCTCAGTTGATCATTAAAAAAACAATATGTTAAAGATCTTTGAATACAAATTAAGATTTTTTAGACTTACAAAATAATAACTAATATCACAACAATAAAATTTGCAATACATGAATTGATTAAGGTACATCTGAAAATTATATTGATTCACTGCTCGTTGACATACTATCATGCGTACCTCTACTTATTTATTTTATTCTATCACTCACTATTCTTATACAGTATTAGATTTCATAGAAGTATTATATTTTGACATAACTAGTGGTATAAGTAGTTTTTTTCTTCCACTGGTACTTATTGCCCTATATTCTACCCATTAATGTCTTTCAATTCCATTAATGTCTGTAGACCGTTTCACTAATTGCGAATTTTTACGTCCAGTTCAATCCTTTACCTGTTTTTATGAGGCAAGTGTTTATCTTTTAACGAGACAGGATGCTGCAGCTTGATGAGAACGCTTTTAAATTTTAAATTAGCTTCCAGTGGAAGGATCCCTATTATTTATTCCATATAGAAGTGACTCCGCTGATCGGATGTCAGACCTGGGCCGATGACACCCCCGGCTGAGGAGTAGCGGACGGTAGAGTAGCTGTTGTGACGACCACACCAGTCCATCCGCCCAGTTTTTTTCCCCTCCTTCAGCTCCGTTTTTTTATTTATTTCACTTTTTTCCTGTTGCTTTGTTCTTCTTTTTTCTTCTTTTCCGTCTACCTCTTATCCCTGTTTCGCCTCCCAGACGGGCGGACACCTCATCGGCATCATAACTCCTAAATGATCAGGTCTCCCTCTGGCTCAAGGTCGCGTCCTTCTTTCACATCTTCGAGTTTATTCTTCAAGTTCTGTTCAGTAATCTTGATAACCTTCGTTCTTAAACCACAACCCGTTGAAATTATTCTCTCTTTATCAAGTATCAACATTATTTGTCAATAACAACTTACTTAAGAGACCAAATGGATTGTTGGGTTGCGTTTGAATATTTATAAGCCTATTATTGAAATATTATTAGTTATTATATTATTAGTAAAATATAAATTATAATGCTTCAGTTGTGGCAGATTGTAATATTTGTCAAAATAAAAAATTTCAAAAAAAAAGAGCTATACTTAGAAATTATATAATAAATCCTAATCATTATAAATGGCTTCCTTCTTTCTAATTACATTATTATTATTAATTACGAATTAAATACGAACCTTATAATGCCCTTTAATGACCTTATAATTTGTAACTGCATTTTTATTTTTATAAGTCTGAAGATTATTTTAAAAAACTTGATTAATTATGGATCTAAATTATTTTTATTTTGTTTTTCCTATTTATTGGAATTTAATTAGGAAATCATTATCGAACAATTACAAAAATTCTAGAAGGGGAATTTTTGAATGTTAAATAATATTGAATTCGCTCATATTGGCCAAAATATAAATGCGAATTTCAAAGTTCAGAATTTCTCTGGACGTTTAATTAGTAGGTAAATATATGGGTGTACTAGCATTCCCGTCGCGGCTTCGCCCGCCCTTATTACTAAAGATAATTTCAACTAAAAATTAAAGTTTTATTTGTTTATCGATAAGATTCTTGTATTTTAGCATGTGGTTGAGCATTATTTCTTCAATGATTTTTTAGCAGTAATTATTAATCTAGTTATAATTGCACTGATCAGGTGGTTGAAGATTACATATAAGCAGCATTAGGCATATAATTTTTAACTTTAATGTATGAATTGGTAATCAAGATGGATAAAGACTATTAAGAAACTCTTGCGGAAAATAAACTGCATTATCAGTGCTTACGACAAAAGGCCCGTGAATCATATTTTTGAGTTAGTAATAATTTGTATTCGGCAGAAATAACTTTATTGATTTCATCTGGTTATATGTTGATTTCGAACTATAAAAGTATATGACAGTGTGGCAAACCTCGTTCCTGCCTTTCAAATTTGTACATTTAAATTTTAGTTATTCTAAATTTTACCATTGCAAAACCTTCCTAGAATCATAAAAATTATTTATTTAGATGTCGGTACAGATAGGTTCAGTTTACCATTGTTAACTCTATTGTGGAATGGCTCTATACACAATCGGTCGATTTTCAAGCTTCACTGAGATCCACATATCGCACACCATATTTAAATTTTTTTTAATAATTTTCTTGATAGTTTAATAAGTGAATTTTATCATCGATTTCAAGCTCTTATCTAACCTCTCGTGTAGAATGGTACTCCCCACCAATCGGTCAATTTTCATACTGCACTGTTGTCCACATATTAACCTTTTTTAATAAAATATAAATTAAAAATCAGTAGATTTTAATATTGCTAAACCTTCTTAGAATTATGAAAATGATGTAGTTAATATTTAGTACAGATTTGTTCAGTAATATTCGCGGTTAGTGATCACAAACGAAAAATGGCTTGTCCTTTTATATAATAGTATAAGTTATTATTATAGTAAATTTTCTAATTGTAAATCTTTCAAGAACTATGAAGATGATGTAGTTAAAATTTGGTTCAGATAGGTTCATTAGTTTTACTAAAATGCTATTGTCGCTTGCCACATATATAGACGCTTGCCACATAGACTATTAAGAAACTGCATTATCAGTGCTTACAACTAAAGGTTCAAAATTCATATTTTTACACACAATATTAAACAGCTGAGGATCGGCATTTTGATTTTTAATAATTTTCATTCGACAGAAATAATGTTATTTGATTTGATCTGGTTGGATTTTAATTTCTAACCATAAAAGTATATGGTAGTATGGCTAGACCCGTTTCTAACACTCAACATTGTACATTTAAATTTTCATTGTTGCTAAACCTAGAACTATGAACATGATGTAGTTAAAATTTGGTATATTTCACTCCATATAGCTGTTTTTATAACAATTTAATTGAAAATAAGTAAATTTTCTTATCAATGTTCACCTCTATGTAACACTGTACCTTTTAACCTTTCATGTAGATTGCAATTGCCGCCATTTTTGAACTTCACTGTTATCCACTTATTATTCATTTTTCAATAAAGAATTAGTTGAAAATCATTAGATTTTACTATTGCTAAACCATCCTATAAAGATGATGTAGTCAAAATTTGGTAGAGATTGGTTCAGTAGTTTTTGGCGGTTAGTGAACACAAACGAAACATTGCTTGTCCTTTTATATAATAGTATAACCTTATACCACCATATGTTAGAATCGTATAGAGCTAACAGATAATTGTGACTTACAGATAATATACAAATAATATTGCGACTATAAATTAAGATATAAGGTATCCTATCTTTTTTGTTGGATCAAACTGCACACGGTATGCAAATTTGATTAAAATCGGTTCAGTAGTTTAGGTGTTAGCCGGCCCCTAGGCGGCGACACGTAATTTATATATATTAAGATATTTGTTTTAATTCAAAAAAATAATTATTTTGACAAAATTTAAAGTCATTTTTTAAATCAATTTATTAACTGAAATCATTTTATTGAATAATGGTCATTCTTTTTATTTACCACTACAACCAATGAAGGGTCTTGAATCTAGTACTGTTTCTGACCGACAGTTGAACGGTGATTCGTATCCAAACGCAGTTAGCAGGTATTTGTAGCCAATGGGTGTCTCCCACCCCAAAAGTAGATCCACAAATGAAATAACAGAAAATAATTTTTCTACCTACAGTCAGACTAGAACTTTTGTTGGTACGGTTAAATTTAAACCATTTTATATTCCCTCGATTGGTTGAATGTTTTCAAATAATAAATAATATCTTTTGTAAAATTATACATTTGCGAAATTAATATATACCAATAATGAAATTTCAAATATTTGATGGCCAAACTACAATACAGAAAAGAAGAGTCAAATAAATAAAAAAATTCAAATAGAATCGATCATCTAATATTCTAATTAAATAGTTCAACAATTAGGTAACATAAAAATAAATGCACTTTGGCACTGAAAGGTCTAAATGGGTTCACTCCATGCAGCTAATATATGTATTTTGTGTCCACATTAAATACAAAACCATTAAAAAAAATTTGCATTTTACTCGAAACAAATCACTTTTGATAAACTAATAGTATTACTCAGCTCACAACAGAAGACCAATTCGTAGATGGGGAGCTCTCCCAATAAACGGTGAAATCTCCTATTATCGGTATCTTTCAGAGCTATTAGCCTAAAGAAGGGTCAGGTATCAAAGCCTACGACTACTAGAGCGCCCTGGCGGGAAGTGACAGAGACAGACAGGAAGAGCTGAGGCCATTGACGCAGAGAGAATTGTGTGGCGAGGGACCGAAGGACCGGTAGGCGGGTAAAAAGAGAACACGGGACCATGTTGCCGGATCCTCGTTCTCCTCGCATCTTCCAGATCGGGGTGGTCACCCTCTCTGGGGATCTACAGTGTGGTTGCCATCCCCTTCTCACACTGGATAATGTAGGACGCGCTCGTCTCCGCCAGTATCTAAGGAAAATCGCAGGGCGTTTTTGTCTTAACTTCAGATAGTCACATTGTAGTCTAACTTTTTAGATTGTCGGAATATTAATCCAGGTTTAAGGATCTAAATATTCTCCTTTACTCTTAATAACACGAGTTAATAACGTTTCTATGTCATGTGAATAAAAGTTGAGTCTTATTTGTTTTGAATTTGAATCAAACGTTTTTTTATCTCTTACTAAGTGGTCCACAAATAACAGCCATCCATTGGTATTTACTATAATAACCTTCCCATTCAGTTCCAAAAATATTAAAATCTTTGGAGTTACCTTCGATCAACACCTATCTTGGAATACAAGTTTACAAAAAATCCATCATAATCCTAAAAAATTATAGATTTCGAGATTCCTTTCCCCAAAGTACCCGTCCACTTCTAGTTTCCTCTCTTATTTTCCCTCCCTCTGATTACGGTGGCTTGAATTATAAGGGATTGTCCGGCGATCTCGTGTTTTTTTCCTGTCACCAATACGTGCCCCAATTGCTGAAGCATTTAATTTATAAGTAATACGAACAAATGATTGTACCTGTAGTTGTGCATTATTATAATTCGTAGGGAACAGTAAGTCCAAGAATTAAGTTTATTTTTCATTCCTTCATTCATTCAGTTGGCGAGAGATCTGAAGAGTTGTGTGGGTTAGGCTGATTCTCATTAGAATGTCCAAAAGATATCCATGAGATCATACGTGAGATATGACCTTGGTAGTCAGTTAATGCATGAGGGACCCAAATTTCAAGCTTTTTTATCTTTCGATTGCTTTGCGGTAGTCAGCGAAGGTCGATCAGCTGACAGAGTTTTTCTCAAACTGTTCTAGAATTTTCTTCGTAGAGAGCTCTGAGAACATCTTCATCAAGGAACAGACTATCTACGACTTGTCTTGTCTTCAAAGCTGAAATGTTCCTCCCAAAGTTTTAAGGCAACATTAAATGGTGCACTCACTGAAATCACAGCTGACTTCATTAATGATTCTCACTGTTTTGGCTCTATTCAGATCGATAATAAACTCACAAATCGAATTTAAGCGAAAATCATGCATTTCCATCTCATAACTTATCTAATATATCTAAAGTAAAAGATTTTACTTTTAGACAATAATTAGTTTTTATTGATAATTAAGAAATAATTTATTTTAGACCCGGATTATATTGTATAATTTTTAATATATACACACCATTACTCCAGAATGGTACAATTTTGTTCGCTATTTTGAAGAAAGAAAAAAAAAACATTGTCTACAAAAGACCAAACAAAGCCTATCTTGCGATAAATTCAGCTTAATCTCAGTTCACCTGATTAGGGCACTCTGCGTGCCCAAGCTAAACATGTTTAAACAATAGAATATGTAAACACCTTGTAAACGGAGGGCTGATATCAACTCCAATTGTGATTATCAGAACAAATATACACGTTACATCCACTTTACGACTGATGTTACGCACATCAAGTGTACAATCGATCAAATTTCCTATCAGAGAGTCATTATCGACTTCCTGAAGCACTCGATCAATGAATTACTTCCGGGGCCTTTCTTTGCGCGTTGAAGTCTCTTAGAAACCACTCCTTTTCTCTGAGCTGATGAACCCGTCTGAGATAGGCATTGGAAAGAGAATATTAAAATTTCTTTGAAATATGAATTTTCTAATGAAATTTTGTTTAATGGAGAATCAAAAGGACTTTACCATAACGCTTCCAGAAACTCAACATATATTTAAATGCTGTGGGTTTGTACAGAAAACATGACATGTTTATCTTGCAAATTTCAAAAAAAAGTATGTATTAACTAGTGGTTTGAATGTGATCATCCCATCCGCAAATTCGAATTGAGTTATCAATGGCTTTTTAATAAAGCACTTTTATGAAATAGGTAAATGCTTTGCTAACATAAAAATATGATTTCACTACATGATGCTTCAAAGTTAGTTATCATTCATGTCCACTCATTTGTTTATTCAGCAATACATGTCAATTTCCTCATTGACTGCGTGTGTGTCTGTGGATTTAAATTTACTATTCTAAGGAAGGATTAAGCATTATTAGTGTTAACATCTGAAGTTTGCTATTCAGATTTTTTATAGACGTGTCAACACCAACATTTGAAAAAATAAAAATTAATTCGAGAACATGAAAGGGATTCTTCATGTCATTACAATTTTACAAGAAAAATCACTCAAAAGAAATAATTAATATGGATTATTATTAAATGCATCCGTAAAGTATAATAAAAAACTATGCGAAAATAATAAAAATTTCTAACTATACTAGATACAAAATAGATTCAAAAATAATAATATTACTAGAAATAAATTAAATTAACTTATAAGGCACAATATTGTGAAGAAGTGACACATCTTATCAAAGCAGCTCTGGGTTCCCATTAAGAAGAGTTAGCCATCCCATAAGTGGTGGAGGGAGGTACACATTGTATGAATGGATTTGTTGTCACTCCTAATACTCAAAGCTCTTGAGTGAGGCAGGTTACAATATTTATTAAATAATAACAGTTTTTAAAAAAATACCTTCTTTGTTGATGTGTGCGATCATATCAATCCAAAGAAACAATATTATAAATAAATAGATGTATGAATATATTTATTTATTTTATTAAAAACTGCTGATGGTTTAATAGATTTATCTGTATATCAACTTCGGCTTGTTCAAGAGGCTTATCAGTGGAGTTCGGGCAGATAACGGAGAACACCGGATCATCTAAATTTAATCTCTTAATCTTATTTGGAAAATCTGACGTTTTCTTATTTATTTAATAAACAACTTTATTTTTGTAATGCTTCATTTGGACGTTAAGCCCAAACAATATTTACATTATAAGCAACACGAGTAAATTGTGCGTATTTTTAACTATAAAAGAGGAAGGAGAATAAAAACTCTCTCCCATCATAAAAGACTATACGTGTTTGTGGGTTTGGTTCTAGTATTTAAAATTTGGATGGTGGAACTCAAAAGAAGTCATGAAGTCATTTTTGTTGCTTTTTTTTGGAGGGAACTTAAAGACAAAAGTTACTTTAAAATAATTTGTAACTTATTATTTGTATGGAAAATAAAGATCATAGATAATTACGACTTTATTTTTCAAACGAAGAAACTTACCAATAACATAATATGATATGTTTAGTTTATTTTAAGATACAAAGGACTGAGAAGTTTGGAAGGACATCTATTTAATGTCCGTTTTGAATTTAAAGTCTATTAATCAGGAATGTACTATTATCAATGTTAATTTGATTCATTTTATTTTATTTCTATTTACACTTACAGTTCAAGATTCCACCAATTGATTTTTTAATTTTCTTATTTTTTACGTTTTAACGTCCACATATACTTTAGCCAGGACTCGAAGTTGAGTGCCCATAAGAATTTCAACCTAACCAACCTTTAGCCAGGGCATGTGAAAAGTATTAGGATTATTTAAAAATCATTAAATAAAACCAAGCAGTATATAAAAAAAATGACCAATTATTTTATTATTTAATTGGCAGATTTTATAGTAAATAACAGTTATATCGTTTGAGTTGGCATGCTACATTCTTTTTTTTTTTAATTATTACGTGTAACATCAATGGAACGAACACAAAGATACAGCTATAATAACTGAAACAATTGCATCTTCTCTCACTGTATTGGTAGGCAGAATAAATCATTTATTTTATGTTTCAAAATAATTTTGAAGTAAGTCTCGAAGATTGAAGATTTACAATTAGTTCAAAGAATACAATTGATCATCACAAGATATAAAAATAGAAACCAGGAGCTTCTTGTTAGGGAAGGAAGGCCATCTTTAAACGTGTTTAAATTGAAACGTTGGATTGGAGCAGCTGGGACTAATTGGGAAGGTTGAGGGAACAAGACTGCGATGGAAATGCATTTAATTGGTCCAATAAATTACAAAGAACCTTGTCAGCCTTGCAAATATTTACTCCTTGCACCCAACGATCATTTATTTTGTCTTCACGTTGATAAATATGTTTATAGATCTGCAGCTATGGTAATATCTTCGTGGGGAAAGATCAAGTGCATGCAGTTAAAAAAATAAATAAATAAAAAAAAAATTAAAATATATAAAGTTATTTGTTTTTTTCTCTTGGTAAACCTTAAGTTATCTTCCTTTATTTTTAAGCTTCAAGGTAAAAAAACTGTGAAAACCATTACACTTTGGTATCGCTATTGCCGTTAATAACATTCAAAAATTATTTTAAAAAATTTGGAATTATAAAAAAATTCAAAAAAGAGGGATCTGGGTTCACAACTCGATAACGGCTGTACTCTTTCTTGTACAAAGGCTAAGTAAATAAGTGATTTAGCCAGATCACATTTGGCCGCCACCATTTCCCCTAAGAGTACTTTACAGAGACAGTCTGATTTAACATATTAAATTATTATTTGCCTTAGCTGGATATATATTGATATATGTTTGTTTTTTTTTGTTTTTTTTTAGAGCTGTAAATTTCAATAAATGGATAAGTAAATGAAATATTTATTATAGATAATTTATTTATTAAAGATTATGTACATACCTGACATAATGCCCAATTAGAAGATACTACTACTACGTTTCGGCGGCAAAACCTGAAATGTAAAAAAAAAAACATAACTTATGAGATATAGAATATAATAGTATAAAATATAAAGAAAGCTATTCTGGGACAATGTTCCTTAAGAATAATATAACATAACAGAAAGTAAAACCACATATGTCCTAGAGATGTTTAGAATAACAAAAGATAAATGGTTAAAATAGATACAATAATCTCTTTAAGCAACTTTAGGCACCCATGAAAGATTATACAGCTCCTTCAAGATCAGGGCATGTGCACTATCAATTCCTGTGAGCCATGCCTCCATTCCTGTCTCTTTGTGGCCACCTGACGTTTCCGTTTCTTTGTTCAGTTTCGCTGGATTTTTTACTACAGGGTTGTTTATATGCATTGTAGTTTATTAATAGTAAAACAGGTCAACCATATTCACCATCAAGAGAAACTATCCTCTCTAGAAGCTAAAAAGTGTAGCGAATGATATCACTAATTACGATTCAAATTAGAAATATTGGTAACCATATAACAAAAAACTGTATAGTATGTTAGTAATAGATAAATATTTACGATATTATTATTTAATAATCAACTAAGAAATAATATGAAATAAGTTTAATGAAGAATCATAATTTTATAATAAATAAAACAAAAAAATATTGTCCAATCACATTAACCTATGACTTTATAAAATTCCTAATGCTTACACAATAAATAACATTTTTCTGCTGAATAAAAAAAATTAATTTATTGAAATGAACAAAACTATTATTTGAGATTTATAAATATATTTTAAGCAAATACCCACTGGTAGCAATAAAATAGATTTTCTTCTATTTGAGAAGGTCCCGTGGCCATCTTCTTTTCAGACGCCTCGGAGGGTTGTCAGGAATAAAATGGGAAGAAAGCTGAGTAGTGGATTTGAATGGTTATTTAGTTTACTATGAAATGATAGGTATCTGGTTTGGGTTAAATCAGCAACATATGGAACATTGAGGTCTTAATGGATAAGTTTATTTGTAACAACGTAAGGAGTATTAAGGATTTTTCGAAGGATCTGGGATTGCAAGGATTGGATACGAAAGGTTTAGTGGAGCCCCTAAGCTCAATTCCATATGTCCAAATAGGTCGGATAACTGTCATGTAAAAGAATCTTTTCTTTGTAAATGATTATAAATTGTACTCAACTGGCGTATGGGGTATTCCTTTTTGTTCATCATCAAATCGAAATAAATTTTAATTATATAATAGTGACATGAATATCTAAATTGGTTTTAATTATAAATATGAGTGAAACTAATTGTTCATATACACTAAATAACAAAACAGACGATAACACAAAGTTTGAAGTAACACTGTCTTCTAAAAAGTGTCAACAACTCTGTTCAAAGTAGACCACCAAATAGCCTATTTTTGTCTTATAAAATTAAAGAAATAAAAAAGAAAAAAAAAACATTTTCTTTCATGTTAATGAATAGATTTGTGATTAATGTATTACTCATATGAAACAATCCTACTGCCACAAAACACAGATACCATAAAAAGGCTTACATCGGCCAAGGATGGCAAATATGTGCTCTTATTATGGTAGCTGCACATTCTATGTTTAATTCCTAAATGTATAGAACAATATGGAGGATTCTAGTTTGTGAATTGAGCCCGCCAAAAAGATTTTCATTTTAAAAGCGCGCTTGTTTCATGTAACCCCACTTGTTCAAAGTAGCCTCGTTTACGGTATGTATATATACGAGTATATTTGTTTCAATTCATCAGCCAATCAAAAGCTCCATTATCTTTTTTTTTTCTTTCTTTTTCATTTATTTCTTATATTACATTTTGTTTGAATAGATCATTGATAAAGTCTTATACTTATTGCTTTATAGATTACTTTGTTTAGGTAACATTTGCTACTTACAACTTAAGTCGTTTTAGAAAATTGAACAAAATATAGAGGTTCAACTATAAAAAGTTTATTAAATTACTTCCGATGAAATCACGGCTATAATATTCTAATATTAAACTCAACGAACCACAATGTATCAGAATTTAAGTACAACCAAAACATCCCATGACCTTTTTAGCACGGCAGAGCTGTATAAAGAGACTGAAAAGTGGAAACCCCAACGTTTTAATCAATATTGCAATTTATATATCTAAATAAATAAAAAATCCGGTTTTTTATTTCAGGTGAAGATCGTTCGAGCCGATTTCGGAAAGCCGATCAGGACCGTGGATTTTTTGGATCAGGCCATTTTGAGATCTAACAAACCAGTTTTGACACGTGCGATTTATTAAGCCATACCCTACAATTGGTTCTATAATACGTTTCTCTTTTTAGAATTTAGAACGAAGGAATCATAAGAAAAGATGTTTACTTCTACATTCTAAAGATGTCCACGTTTTCTGTAGTTTAAACAGCATATTTCAAATATTTTGGTTTCTTAGAAAAGTAATTTAGTGACTCTTCTAACGAGCATCTTCCTCAGAGTTTCGTTAGGATTAATACACTCTTATTTATTAAATACTATTATTTTTTTTTAAATATGATTACTACTATAATAGTAGTGAATTAAAAAAATTCCTAAACAAATATATTATATTACAGGTTAATTAATCTAATAATATTTATTTATCGATTTTCAGCAATAAGAGCTGAGGAGAAATGCAAGAGATCGTCGACCCGATTGAGGGCGGAGGAAGGGTAGAGCACGTGAGGATGGGGGCAGGTCTTTCAACTGAACCAGTTTTTAGCAGATGTTTGAATAAAAAAAAAAAAAAAAAAAAAAAAAAAAAAAAAATGGACGGAATAAAAAGACAAGAATGGAAAGAAAGAAAAAAAAATGGTCTGGTGTAAGTTTAGGAAGAGTTCTTCAGTGAGTGGGAGCTGTTCGGACTACAACCAGTTTTGGAAGCGACATCAATCAACTGGCCGATTGTTGCATATCTGTGTGTATATGTATATCAAGTTGATTCGAGAAATTATGAATCTAATAAGGTAGTTTTGCTAAATAGTAGCAATTATAGTAACCTATAAAAGTTCTTCAATGGAACGTCGTGAGATCGTATATCGTATATAGAATTGTAGAAGGTTGTGGAGTTATGGAGAGAAAGGATAGGTATCTAGCTCAGGTCATCAGCAAAGTCTTCGAATTGTCTTATATCTAAAACGGATTGGAATAGAGAGGTAAGGTCTGCGGCATTTTTCTTAATTTTCGATCTAGTTTTACCTAATTTTGTTTTTTATACCCTGTGTATATATATATATATATATATATATATATATATATATATATATATATATATATATATATATAGATTCCTCTTGACCTAAAATTGTGTTGTGATGAAGGAATAGAGGAACGCAAATATACAATAATAAATGATATATATATATATATATATATATATATATATATATATATATCATTTATTATTGTATATTTGCGTTCCTCTATTCCTTCATCACAACACAATTTTAGGTCAAGAGGAATCTCCATGGGTGATACTCCTCAATCAAGCCAAATCCTATCTGCACAGGTGAAGATTAAGAATTTAAGAGAAAAGAAAAAACATATTCAACCGTTAAGAACACCCGATTCCATTTACAGAACTAATATTATTGGGCTCCACACTGAGGTCAGTGATCTCTGTAATGGTTTCGCGAGCCGCCACAACTAAATACCTAAAAGACAAAGACGTCCTGTTTATAAAAACTCTAGCCCGGGGCGAGACAACAAACATCGGGCGTCACCAACCCTCCATCAACAGCGAGCGTGGAATCGCTGGAGCAGCTGGAGATAAGTTATAGCTTGAGTGGCTTGGGGAGACGTGCTAGTCGACATTTTGTCAAGAAATAAAACAAATTCCGAAACAGCTTGGGTCAGCATCTTCACCTCCTTCGTCGTAAAACCTGCCGCCCCGGATCAGTCCTTTTGAAGAGCTCTTCTCGGCACGACGCTCCTGGCCACTTGTAGCAGGTACTGTGTCATCGCTGTGTTATCTTCTGTCCACGCTCTGTCTCTCCGTCAGTCACTAAAATCTGCTTGTAATAGTTTGTCAGGGTATTGATTCGCATGCTTATTTAAATCAATGTAACTAACATGTAATAATGAATTTATGTAATTTTTTTTATCTTCATAACAGTACATATTCATAACAAAAATTCAAATTGTTTAAAAAAATTCCTTGGATTTGAACTTAATTTTAATTCTATATTTTATATGTATATTTTTTTATCTCTGTTTATTGTTTCTTTTCTGTTATCTTATTATTAAAATTTTATTTACTTATCTTATTTTAAAATCTCTAGATCAAATATTTAATTTATTTTTTTTATCTAATGTTATTTTTAAGGGACAATGTTCCAGTTTTCGTTATATTCATTTCTATGTATAATATATATACAGGAAAAATTACGTTTGTAGCTAATCATACATTAACTAATTTGAGTGGTATGGCTCAGTTTGTAACCGATAGTAAGTTTAATTTTCAAGTCAAAAATTAACATTGTTCGAATCAATTTATTAAATTAGTACCTAAATTTTACTTTCGTATTAAATATTCACAAAGTTAAAAATATATTTTTTTTTACGATTTTTCAATTTTACGGGGTGCTAAAATGTTTAAAATAAACAGAATAATTTTTTAGATGAATAAATAATTTAATTCCGTAGCGATTTACAAAATTTTTGTTTATATTATACTTGAGTTTTATTTTTGTAATGTAATTTTCAAACAGTGTATGATCATTTAGTAATTTATTTGTCATATATGATAATTCATATGATAATTATGAACGCATTTTTACATATATTTTTTATTCAGGATCATTTTAAACCTCCAGAATTGAATATTAAAATTAACTAGTTAAAGGTTGGAAAAAAAAAAAAAAAAAATCATCAAAATTAAATTATGTACCTTGATAATTTCATGATACATTAATTATAGATTCATCTTTAGCTATCCATATTATCTTCATATAATTTAAAAACTACTTGCAACAATCTAATCACAACTAAAACGTCTGATTTTTTTTACAGTGTTTACCCCTAAGATACTGTAAAAAAAAATTGCTAATTAGTTTACCTAATCAAGAAATGATAAAATATAATATGTTATAACTATATAACATATCACAGAACTATTACTAATATTATATAAAGCCCAAGATTGTTGATTGATGTTATAATAAATTAAAATCACATAATTTTCCGGCAACATATTTATTGCCAAAATGTATATTGTTGAGGTAGGCAGTCATACATAGACAGCAAATCAAAATAATATTCTGTTTTGATTTATAATGCTGACGTTTCGACTTGCATTGCAATATCAATGCAATATCAGTTTGTTCACCATACTCTCTGAGCCCCTGATGAAGGCTTGCAAAATATTATTTTGATTTGCTGTGTATCTATGACTGCCTACCACAACAATCCACATCTCTAAATAATTCACAGTCAACTAATAACTTATGAATATTTATTGCCACCAATTATTTTTAATATTTCAGAAATGTCATGTAATACTACTAACCAAATATTATAGTTTATGCATAAATTTAATATTAATTGACTAATTTTTATGTTTATTAATAGAACTGAGTTATGTCAATGTCTTACGCTATTAATATGAGTATCACTGTAGCTATATTGATTCTTTTATATTTATCTATTTATTTCATCTTATAAGCACTGTATTAACAATGAAATTGTAATTTATTTACATTTGTTTTAGAATTTTATATTTGTTTATGTATATCCTCTAATAAAATAAATAAAACCTTACATTGTTATTCATAAAATCTCTTTGTAACAATTAACATAAGGATTTCTAATTTATTTTTAACACTAAAACTAAAACAATAACTTCTTGGCTTATATGTGTGTGTTTGTAACAGATTAACATACCTACCTTGTTTTTGTATTATATTGTCATGTACCTTCCAAAATATCTGTTTAATAAGAATGTTGTATTTTCATTTAGATTAGGTATTATTACATTATATGCTGTCTATAATATATATCATATATTCAAACGTTTTGTTACATAAAACTTCTAAATAAGTATCTTTTTGTTTTTATTATTTATTATACATATTAATTAACTTAAATATATTTTCTTAACAACAATTAATACACAAAAATATTATTTCAGTTAAGTTTTTAAATGTATTTGTGGAAAAAACACTAGAGCTACAATGTTTCAATAGAATCTGTTTTATACAAAATGATATTTCAAGTAGCTTTTAATCAATTTGAAATAAATCGTTGATCTAATTGAAGTTTTGTTTGCTGCCACATTTTTTAATATTTCATAAATTTTTAAATATATTGAAAACATTCTTTCTTTTTTTCAGATGTTATTTTAACTTATACAATTGAAATACGAAATTAATTCTATGGCTTCTGTGAATAGTATGTTAAGTACAATTATGTGATTTTCTATTACAAGTAACACCAGATACATTTTTTTTGCCAGATGGACTAACTTATGCAGCTAAAATAGAAACAAATATTCCTTTGTGAAGCTTTTAAAAATTCCAAACTTTCCATTGTGTTTTTTCCTGAAATATGCACTTAACCAACTACAGAATTATCATGTCATTTTTTCAATAAATGCCCCGCCTTAAATTCTAAAAATAAAACTATACTTAGCTAAAATATAAACATATATTAGTTTTTAAGTCAATATCAATAATTACAATAATCGTTCAGAAAGTCGAAAACATAGGTGCACTATGAGATTAGTTGTAAAGTGGAAAATAAATTTTTTGCTGATATAATAATTCAAAAGAACCAATATTTGCGAAAATACAATTGAGAGGGAAACACATAGAGGTAAAATGACAACCCAGTTAAAAATGCTTTGAGCTCAGACGAGTTGTTTGGGCCTGGCGCTTTCCGATATTGACACAGATATCGCCTTTGGGCCTCTCCCCAGATTTGTATACGTTGGCCTAAACCAGGGGTGCTCAAACTTGAACTGCTGGCGATCTACCTCAATATTTTTAGACTACTTACGATCGACTCTGAGACTGCAAGTGTGTGTGATGCAGGGTTGTCGTACATACACGATACACCCTACCTACCTAGGTAGGGTGTACCGTAGCATATATAGATATTAGCTTTCTGCACAATATAGGTACATTATTTTAGTCAAGGTTTGGGTTAGGTTTAGTTAGGTTCTTCTCTACAATATCAATGAAAAAACTCATAGTTATTCAAAATTGCGAGTTTATTTGTTGTTACAAAACAAAAGAGTTACATATGGTGTTAAACTTAACTAAGGAGTGGCTTTGGATGTTGAAGCGTGGCACTGCATGTCCTCAGCATACTTTTCATAAGATGGTACGTAACCACTGAGTGCTAATCTCAAGCATGATGACATATGATCGTCAATTAGTCGATTGCGATATTTTGACTTAATTATCTTCATTTCAGAAAATGCAGACTCGCACAAGTAAGTTGACCCGAAAAAATGCCGTCAGTTGAAGGGCGATTTGCCTTACATTCGGATATTTATCTTCAGATATAAAACACCAGAAATTTGTATCAGATGCTGTAGCTTTGAGATGTATATCTGATATAATCTGCACCAACTCATTTTCAACAGAACATGAGTTCATATTAAACTGACTTGCTATTTCAGTAGCTAATTCCTCAATGTTTTTACATGAAAAAGGATAACTCATAAATGATGCTATATTTTCCAATTTACTGCAATCATAAAAACGCATTTCGAATTGTCCCAAAATATTTGATAATTCAGCCTCATACGTATCATAATTCAACTGAGGAATCCTTGCTTTCAAAGACGGAAAATGTTTCAGATCCTTTCTTTTCAGTTGATCTATCATAAGTTGCAATTTATTTTTGAATGCGTTTACTGCACTAATCATCTCAATAATAGTTTTTCCTTTACCTTGAAGCTCCAAGTTATCGGTGTTTAAGTGCATTGTGATGTCAGTCAAAAATGCCAAATCATTTAGCCATTTTTCGTTTTTCAAAATCTGAGTGTCATCACCTCTTTCGTCTAGAAAAGCTGTTATTTCGGGCAATAATTCTTGAAACCTTTCTAGGAATTTTCCGCGACTCAACCACCTGACGTCCGTGTGAAGAACTAAATCAGTGTGTTCAGCTGACTCCCTATCTTCCAACTGCAACTGAAAGAGCCGCCGTTGCAAGCTACGTGCACGGATGGAATTCACAATTTTTGTTGCAATGCCCATAATTTCCTCCGTGTTTTAAAACTTTTGAACACAAAACTTGTTGATGTATAATGCAATGGAATGAAAAAAATGAAGGGAATTCTCCATTAGCTCGACACAATGCCACAAAAACCGTTTTTGTTTCCATAGTCATTGCTGGTGCTCCATCGGTTGTAATGCACACTAATTTATATATTGGTAGCTCGTAGTTTTTTTTACAAAATTGAAGAAAACGTCATATATATCTTCGCCACGGGCCTTCCCCTTCAGAGGAATGATTGTCAAAAATTCTTCCTTAGCCAACATGTCATTGAATACCATCCGAATAAAAATACACAGCTGGGCAGTGTCTGTCATATCGATGGATTCGTCGAACTGTAAAGAAAAGTATGTACATTCCATGATATCATGTTTTAGTTTATCTGCGATGTCCTGACTCATGACTTCAATACGCCTTGTGACAGTCGGACGAGATAACTGAAGTTCTCTAATAGCAGACATGATTTCTGTTTTATTTTTAAAATCTCCAAATAAAGTCTCACCCGCTTCAATAAATGCTTCCTTCACCACCGATCCATCTTCAAATGGTTTTCTTGTGTTTCGCCAAAATATGAGATATTTTAAATGACGCGATCGTAGCAGCTTTTGATGTTGTTTGGCTGGTCTTGTGAACATGGATTGTTCTTTTTTCAAACAAGATATCAAATCACTTACTTTTCGTTTTCTTAATTCACTCGGTAGCGGAAAATCCTTTTCATAGTTTTTATGAACCGTTTTATGATGCCTCTCTAAGTTACCACGCTTAGGTATTGCAACTGACGCACGACAAATAACACAAATGCACTTACCCTTCACCATACAAAAGAAAAATTCTTCCTCCCAATCCTTATTAAAATGATACGTTTTAGATTTCTTCACTGCACTCATTTTCCACTATTTAATAATAAACTTTGTATCGACGTAGGATCGCCATCAAGTTACAATTCAGAATGACTCCAATTCCTGCAGGCGCAACATTTATATCGGCGTGAACGAAAGTCTCGAATGTTCCCGTCAAACGCGCCGCCCGAAACTAGACTGTACTGTCTCTCGTCTAGAAACAACACGGCTTTTCTTTGACAAGTGCCGCGCGTTCCTTTGATAAAGCCACCTTTTGCCGCAAGCAGTGTTATTTTATTACGTAATACATTTTGTAGTTTAGTTACCTACCTACTTATTAAATTTTTTTTCTTCTCGAGATCTACCCAAAAAGCACTCGCGATCGACTAGTCGACCGTTTGAGCACCCCTGGCCTAAACCATTCAGTCGTTTTTTTTTTTTTTTTTCATATTTAGGTGATACCAACTTTTTTTTTTTTCTTTTATTGATATTTTTAAATGCACGAAACTGAAACATGTCAATGACTTATAATGACTTGGTATACTTTCGATATAAGCTCTATAGTAGTAAGTCCCAAAGCACCTTCTTTTCAAATCCTCGGATGGTGAATGGTAAGCAAGTTAAGAGACTAGTGGATTCGAGTGGTTATGTAGTTTATTATGAAAGGATAACTTTCTGGTTTAGGCTAAATCAGCAGCTCATGGAACATTGAGATCATTATGGAAAGGTTCATTTGTGATATCGTAAAGAGCACTGAGAATATTTCTATTTTAAGGATTGTAAGAATAAGTTTGATGTACAAAATATCGGTATGTTTTTTAGTAACTATTATTCGTACATAATAATAATGCTTTTGACATACATCCAATATTTATTTTAAAAATTGCTAGTTACGTAGTATAATTGATTTTTACAATAACACGAGCCAAACGGAAGTAAGAGGTTTGTTAGCATAATGCATTAACCCCATGCTAATCAACCCAACACAAACTATGCTAGTTAATCCTAATATTCCTATCAAAACAAGATAGTCAAACGTTAACAGTACCACAGTAAACCACGCTACCATATGCAGACGTAGGGGGCAGCGTTATGCTATCAAATCCTACACCATAAAAATGAAATAAAAAATAATCTTTATTCTGGGCACCTTTTTCCCTAAGAATAACATGAAAGTACAATCAAAAGTTATTGTCTGGCTGCGTACAAATCAGACGGGAACTTATATAGAATATAAATTATATACATATATAATTTTATACATATATAAAGTGTAATTTGAGATTTAATAACTAAACTTCGGGTTTATATGGAAGGAAAAAAAAACATTCTTCCACTAATATATTATTACTATTATAATTTCGGAAGATTAATAATTGAGGAGGTAGATAAATAAATTATGTTTAAAGGAAGTGAGAGAAGCAGCAAATCAAAATGGGTATGGAATTCCAAAATAAATCTGCACGATTAATAAAGGATTTATGATATTATAAACTATCCCGATAAAATGCCTGCGGCATTAAAAATATTATAATATATATATGGTATACGAGGTGTGATCAAAAAGTTCCAGGACTTTTTATATATTATGGGAATGCAATGTCTCACAGCGATGCGGTTGGCAGCATTGTATTGCCTGACTCAACAGGAGCACAGCTGTGTTTGCAGATCAATCATAACATCACTGAAAGTAACATTAGCACAGTTTGTTTGAGGTTAGTTTGGCTATTTTATGAAAATGAATGTGAAAGAAGAGCAACGTGTTTGTGTTAAACTGAACAAAACGTTTTCTGAAACCTTTTTGATGTTACAAGAGGCTTTTGGTGAAGAATGTCTAAGCCGATCATGCTGCCATCAGTGGTTCAAGAGGTTTAAAGATGGCCTTTTTGTGTAAAAAAAAACGCAATGACTGTCATTCCTCAGCCCCCCTACTCACCTGACCTGGCTCTAGCCGACTTTTTTTTCTTTTCCCGAAGCTCAAGAGACACCTGAAAGGACGAAGATTTCAAACAGTTGACGAAATTAAAGAAAAAACAATGGAGCTGCTAAACACCTTTTCAAAAGAAGAGTTTT